>OY728141.1:1817787116-1820287116 GCA_963277665.1 Viscum album
AGATGGTCAACAATATAGTTAATGATTATTATCAGGTTGAATTATTTTTCAATTGGGCCAAGAGTTATAAGATAATAATTGGTGCCAATTCATTGGACTGGTGTTGACTCTGATCCATCAGATTGATGTAGAGACTACTCCATTAGATGTGGGATAATTTTTTGAAAGAAAATAAGAAAAATATATCCGTTTAAAGTGTTTTGTATAATTTTTTGTCAAGGATGTTTTCAAGTTGGTGCTGAAATGTTTCTGAGGGGTGATGATATCTTTAGAAGTTGCAACTATGTTTATGGAAAAAAACATGAAACTAAAGTCTAATGAAGCAGCAACATTTTTTAAGGTAGAATGTTTTTAAATTTATTTGTTTTTTCAGTTGATACAAAGCATCGGTATAAAGAGGTATTCCTTCTATTTTTACCGGTGGTCATCATAATGAGAAATATTCATTATATATAAGTTTAAATTATAATGAAGTAAAATCGGACTGAAATTTGGTATCAGAGTGAATAATGGATAGAAATTTTAAGGATTTTTTAATTTTTTAGAAGGTTTAAGAAGATTCAAGAAGCACCCAGAAGTGTTGAGAAGAGTTAATTAAGTTAAGGATGAAGCTCAAATCAACATGAAATTTGAAGATATGAAAATTTCATTCATAATTAAGAAGAATTGGTTTTCCTACATTTACCATTATAGGTTGACTATAAAAGAAAGTGCATAGTACCTTTTTACTTTGAGCACTTACACTGTTCACGTGTGCTGAGAACTGATGCATTGATAATTGAGAGGAATGTATTGAGTTTCCAACTGAAAGTTTTTTTAGGATCAATCCAATGAAGATCCATTATAACCATATCCATCGGAGTGAGCTCCATCAGAACAAGTTCAAATAGATGGAGGAAATTTGACCTAACAATTGAATTTCTACACAATTAAAAACGGAATGGAAGAAGAAAAATCAGACTAAAACCAATCGGATTGAGACTAGTAGATAAAGGTTACTAGAGTAAGACTGATCAGACTGACTTTTATTGAGGAAGTTTTTGGATAGATATTTTGGAAGATGTTTCAAGACCAACAAGTTCTTCAGACAATTATTTACATTCTTAATGATTGTACACAGGTGAAGTTTGATTCATAATTCTTATATAGGGAGTCAATACTTTCTGATGTGGATCAGAAAATAAGGAATGTGAATCTTATAACTATGGATACTTACCATTTATTGAAAATTGTTTTTTGTTAACCTTATAACTATGTATATTTACTAATTTTTTAAAAGGCTTGTTTGTTTGAAGATTGTAACTTTGGATACTTACCTGTTTCAAAAAAAGATTAATAATAAAGGAATCCATGTTAGTGGGACTATACAACATGGAAAGGAGTAAGTCTTTGTATTTATCCTTTTAAATATCATGTGTTTCCTTCTCATTATATTTATTTTATATGAAAGGTGTGGTTGATAAGTTATATTTGAGTGGATTGTAAATATAACAAGTTTCAGTTGTTAAGAATATTTACTAAAGAAATTTGATAAACATATTTATAAAAATAAAAGGAACCATTGATTCACCCCCATAGTGGTCTTAAACCTACCTAGGAAAAACATTGGGTGCCTGGGTAAATTCCATTTGTATATATATAATAAGTTCCGTTAAAAAATTCTTTACACCTATATGGAAGGGGAAAATAAATTAATATAAATATTATAATAGAGTTTATAATAGTAAAAATTTAATTCATTCAGATGAAGGGGAATATTAAATCAAGATGATGAGGAGGGAAACTTACTTATAAGAAATTAATTTGAGTTGTATCGGTGAAGTTTAGATTCAAAATTTTGTTTAAGAAACTTATAAGAGAGGGATAAATTGAATTTATCCTTGATAAAACCTATGTTCCACTTAAATCTATCTTTTTCCACTATAAGAATTATATCTTTCATTAGCTCCAAGTGAGGAGTTAATTTAATTCACCAAGGAGGCACGATAATTCAAGTAGTTGGTGAATATGTGTTTTCTTTCAATTTTGGTATGTATATTTGACTTTTAATAGGAATAATATTTTTCATTTTTTTAATAACTAGAATTCAATGATATAATTTCCTATGATTTTAGTCGTTTACGTGTGATGGAGTGATGTGAAACAATTTTTTGAAAATATTAATTGATTTTCGTTGATAATTACCTAGATATTAAATCAAATCCTGAGTAAATTTTTATTTTTTGTGAATTTTTTATAAATACAGAACTATATTGTAAATTGGATCAAATAATGGTTTTTAAATATTATATTAATTTTCATAGGAAATTTTGAATACATACCATCAATTTTGGATGTTTTTTTATCTAGAGGCTTAAAATTGGAATTTCATTAATCTTATACATTTTTAAATTAATTAATAACCACATGATGATTTTAAAATTTGAAGTTATATTGTTTGAATAAATCTTGAATTAATATGCTAAATGGATTTAATAATAGGTATTAATGGTTTTATTCATTTTATTATTTATGGAAACAAATAAATTGAAATTATTTAAAAAATAACTTTAAATTTTACATTTTTAAATGAAGTTTTAATTAATCTTCAAATCCTTCTTATGAAAAGGCATTAAATTTTTAATTTTAATTATTTTATTATTTATATAATTAATTTTATTAATTCCCACACTTAAAGAAAATATTTATGTGAAATATGTACATTGGAAATTTTTAGAGAGGAAAAAATGGTGTGATTGTGTGAGGGGTCTGCTGCAGTGAGAAGTAAGCCCTTCCATCAGGCTTCAATTTTCTATTATACCCTCCTACCATGAAGTCGGGTCTCCTATCATTATGTTATACCTATGAATATGTCTACCCTTTCTACCATGAGCATCTGCCACTATTTTCCAGCTTCCACGAGAAGAAACCCTCCCTTTCTACCATAAAGGAAATAATTATGATAAAATTTTCCTTTCCACCATGAGAATAAAAAAATGTGTGATGTAAGGAACTCTCTACTAATTATAACCCATCCATAGTACCTTTGTTCCTCAACTATCTCACTTTTCTACCATGAACCCCCATCTATCTTCTACATTAAGAGGATCCCATATTGTTCCCTTACTTCATTCATTGTTTCCATTCCCATCCTCCCTTCTTCCTTGTCTGATACCATGAAAAACTCTTCCACCATTCTTATTTGAACAGAGATTATCCACTATACCACTACCCCCTTCTCTTATTAAAACATTAAATCCTATTTAAATTGAATATCCCCATATTCCATACTTGTTTATTGGTCCAATATTTTTGTTCCTCAACATCCTAATGAATAAGAACTCTAATTTTGGGGGCTTGACCAAAATAGAAGAACCAAATATAAATATAATAATAGATACCTCACATTTTCATGGATGAAGAACCTCCATGATTAACCATGGATGGAAATGAATCAAGGTAGTTGATCTATTCCACAATTTAGTAGGTCACTGATTGGGATTGAATAAATAATTAAATGAAGGTTAAGAAACATTGAGGCTGAAGTAACGAATTGGTGAGGAAGAGCTCCATTTAAGCTAACCAAAACCTTATTAAGAAAATTCGAGAATATGATTGAGTCATACCACCCTATTGAAGATAAACAATTTTCTTTAGGGATGAAGAAATTGAACCATTCTCGCAAGATTGTAACACATAGATTCCAGTGCCAAAGAAGGCACCTACTCCAGCTTGATTTGAGGTCGATGTAGATTAATGCACATAGTGTATTGATGATTAACTATTTGTAAGTTTTTATTTTTTTTATTTTTATTTTGATGTTAAAGAATAGTTATAGATTTAGTTCCTTTATTTTTTTGGTTGCAATCCTATAGGTTCAGGCACCCCATATGTTTGACACAAATCCACAATGAAGATAGTATGGAGTGTTATGTGCAGTTCGAATGGGGAGTGTATCTTCAGGAAATAATGTGTTGACTGGCTAAAGATGAACCCATTCTCCTCTAAAAAGATTTGTGGTTTTCACATGAATGGATATAGATTTAATTAAACTAAAAAATAAGTCTAATTATAATATCATTAAATATAAGTTTGAAGGGGAACCCAAAGCATAGAGCAAGTTTGTATTTATCAATGGAAACCAACTAAGAAGACCAAACTAAGGTTGAATCACTCTAGAATCAAGACCCCATGATCTTAATGGAACACCCATTACTCAAAATCTCATATCTATGAGTGTTGTCTAAAATTGAGGATGATTAGATAAGTTCATCCAATCTCACTTGCCAAAAACTATTTCCAAGTATGACTTTCCTTCCTTTAACCAATGAATTCAGAACCAAACCTACTCTTAGTGAGATGCAAATAATCAATATAACTTATAGAATTCATCACAAACTTTTCCTCATCTGAGCGTGATAAATAGAGTGTTATTTCCACTATTTCTTGAAGTAGGTAATCACCTCTATTGTAGTTTTTATTGAAGGAGTATAGAGCTTGATCATGTGATATTTTATAATAAAAGAAGAGTTCCCATTATTCTCTTTAACTTCATCATCAATACCATTGGTCATAACATGTGGAAACAATCCAAAGAAAATTAGTTCACTCCTTAGAACTAAATTTGAGAAAATTATAATTCAATTTCTATACATAAATTTCCCCTCCCCTCCATAAAAAATATTCATACCTTGTCCTTCAACCTGGTTTCTATAAGTTTAGTATTTATTTAAAACATTTTTAATACAATTATATTTTTTTCTCTGTTAATTGTATCATTATATTTTCTCTCAATTTCTCTATGTTTCTTATCCTTGTGGCACCATAATGATAAAAAATTCAATGATCATGGGGATCTATCTCTTAGTTGGTGGTCTAAGGTGAATCATAGTGGTCTTCTTGAATTTATGTGATTAAATTCCTCACCTTATATTTCTCTGATTCTAGTGTGATAGTGAAGATGGTGGGTATAGGAGTTGATCATCACTCTACATTATATTAACACTATGTCACTCCTATAATTTTTTCACTTCATTGTATCCTACCATTTTAATCAAACTTAACACCAATGGAGTCATTTGATTTGAATAGAAGAATTGAATGTGCTTGTTGTCAAGTGAGTGATTAAGTTGATTCACTAAATTAATGATTGTGTTTACCAATTCACTAAGGATAATAGTGGCATTATTGGTTAGAATAAGAATTATTTAGTAGATTAGTGGTTCCATAAAAATAGAAAATAGTGGAGGGTTCATGGATGAATGATATTTAGATTTTTAATTTATTTAAGAGCTTCAGAAAAAAAAATGTGAATGATAATTCAGATTGTTGTAATTCACCCTATGACCTCCTATATTAATTCTTGACCCCATTGTCTGCATTTTTTTATTATTTATTTCATCAAAAAATAAAAAAAACATATCATTATTTATTCATTTCATAAAATTAAAAAAAATACATAACTGCTAGGATAGTCAAGAACCAACCCACACACGAATCCTTGGGAAATGACCTTGGTCAGCCCAATACTATATTACATGTTTCTAATAAAATAAAAAATTTATTTGAAGGTGGAATGTGAAAACCATAGGATTAGTAATTTTATACTACTTTGACCTTCTTTAAATGTTATAAATAAATTTTTAAAATTCCTTATATACATCATTTTTCCAACGTTTGAAAAGTGCCTATTTTTTTTAACATTTTCCATATGAGAACATCTCTCCACAGTATTTTAGATTTTATATGAAACTTATTATCAACATTTTAATGTTATCAAAATAAATTCATATCTTTATAGCTTAATAAAATATCCCTATATATATATAAATTTTTGCAGAAAGGTCAAGAATGTTTCTTATTACTAATGTGATACTTATAATGTTCCTAAAATATTTCATTTAAGTTAATGCCTTTTGACATATTTTATACATGATCAATTATATTAATAAATTCATTCCATATTACTTCATTCTTTATATGGATTATGAAATGTTCCATTCTATCAGAGTAATGATCCATCATTTCTTTTGTCATTCCAAACCATTCACTATGTATAAAGATAATTTTTCTTATAGTTTCTTTCCTCTTTGAACACTCTATATTTCCTTCCATTGTTTGATGGGTGTTCATCTGGATTAAATATATCAATTTCTTGGTAAAAGTATTGACTTAACTATATAACCTTTTTTCTCTATGGTGTAAATGTTATAAACCTCATCATATTAATTGATGGTTATTTACCTAGAATGTTTTGAATATATTTGATACCCATTTCATTTCCATGTATTTATAATGTTATGATTATTTATTGAATTATGACTGATTTATTTACGTGATTACATTTGAAAAGGATATTAATCCCATTTTATTTCTATGGGTTCATTATGATATGATTATTGATTAATTTCAAGTAAAAAACATAATTATGGATTAATTATGGGTTGGGTCCTATATCAACCACTAATGAATTGGTTAAAAGTCTATATCTCATGATATATGTATATGTAGGGAAAAAAATTCTCACAAAAGTGGATTGAAGTGTGTGACTCACCAAAGTGAATTTTATGTATGCTAATGTGTGTTCAAAATTTCCAAGGTATCATGATGATACAATCTAATGGATAATGTTTATTAACAAATGTTTCCAAAACCTTTTGATTCTTGTATTATATTATGACAATCCTTATTTCATGACTCGTGATTTGTGATTTGTTATTTTTTGGTATGATTTTTTTATGCCATGTCCTTGTACATTGATTCTACCCATATTCTCGTCTTATGATCATTTAAGATCGTTAATTTTTGTCACTTATGTTTAGCCTTACTGATCATTTGAGATAACCCCTTTTCTAATTATTTTATTCCCTAAGTTATGAATATTTATATAACTTTTGAGAACTCTATAAGGGAGTATGGTGTGTCTCAATTTTAGTGAAAGGTTTAAAAGTGTTATAAAATAAGTTTCCTATTTAGCTAGTCCCCAATGACACTAAACCTTTAATTTTTGGGATTGTGAGATTATTATGAGATGTAATGTTTAAATTATGGAAATTATATAAAATAAAGATATGTTTAGCTTGGGTAACCACAATTTGTATTATATTGGAGATTGGTTATTTTTGGGGATTTTTTAGATATTTTTTTGGAAAGGAAAACATAGGTGAATATTCTAAGGATAAGTCAAAGGGATAATTCTAATTATAAGATAGAATCTTGAAATTTTGGTGAACTTTTGAGTATATAGTTTTCCTATAAATATAATCCTTGTATGGATACTAGAAAGTGGTTATGATCATGGAATATATTCTCATTGGGGTAATAAACATAAAAAAGGGTCTTTGAGTATTAACTCAATCTTCATTAGGTATGTGATGAGTGGGCCTAAGACTGCACACCTAGATAAACACACATGGGGGATGCTTTATAAATTCGCATGATATTAATAAATAATTAGAAAGGATTTAAATATATTTAGGTTAAGAACCCAAAGGAAAATAACCATGGATAACATAGATTAAAACATTGAGATTCATAATTTTAGGTATATATATTTCTAGATCTGTGATTTTATAGGTATTGAATATATTAAATTTTTAGATCATAGATTTCAATGATTATTTAGTTTAGAATATTTTAAGAAAATTCATGATAATTTTGCAATATTTATGTAATAAATTGTGTTAAGAAGTATGAGAGAACCCAACATAAAGAGACCTAGATTGAATAGAGAGTGATTTGGATTAAACTGCAAGCTAATGTGATAGTTTCAAAGAATAAGATATTTTGGGGATGATTTTTTCATGAAATAATTTATGATGATTCTCTTAGGATATTAATTTTTCATCACTCAAATTAACCCCCTTTTGGTTTTAGTAATTTTTGAAGCTAAAAGAAACTAAGATAACATTGGATTATATAGACAATGCAAATATTTTTCCATTGATAAAACTAATAGGATAAGAGTTAGAGTGACAAATATTGTGATTATTCCAAACAAGATATCATGAATTGTGATTAATAGTTTGAAATTAGTAGAGTTTCCAAACAAACCCAAGAATGAAAATATGGATTCTAATGGAAGTTGAGGTGATCACGGTGAAGAAGGACACAATATTAAATTTACTCTATGTAAAAAATATAGGAACACGAACAAAGTCGAATATATCAAAGGAACTAGAAGATGATTTATGTGTATCAAATTTGGGAATATAGAAACTAATTACTAATGAAAAATTAATATTTTAGTGGTAATAATGAAGGGAAAAAATATTTCCTCCTTAATTACCAATAACTTTTTAATTTCATATATGTGGGAAATGTGGGAAGTATCGAAATAAATTTCATAATCTAAGGTATAAGAAGGATGATAGGCATAATAAAATTTATAGTCCTAGGTAAAAAATGTAAATCCTATGAAATTTCAACTACTGAGGTGAGTTTTAAAAATTATGCTTAATGAGGACCACTAATCATTCACTCAAGAATTGTAATTATTGGATTTCATTCATGTTTTACTTACTCTTTTGTGACTAGGATGGTTACTAGGTATAGTGACCCATACTTTACATACATGGTTAATACTTCTAAATGAAGCATACTTATTACAACATATAACAAAACCATGAAAGGACCGTATAGGTATAGTGTCTTTAGAAAATGGGAAACATAAACAACTGGTTCATAAAGCATCTACACTATCTCCCATTTATATCATCATATCTATAGTCCCTTTTTGGCATATATTACTTAATACCCTTCTTCCTGACCTGAGGAAAGAAAAAATACAAAAGGGTGAGCTCAAATGCTCAGTAAGGGTAAACAAAAGGAATATCAATCACATCAAATTCATAAGAACATAACATTTTGGAAATCTTACCCTGCAAAAGAGATCATAATTTCATAACATGGCATAAATAATGGTAGTGAAATGTAATCCCAATAATCATGACATAAAATATGAAACTTTTTGGCATACACACATAATCATATAGAATAATTTTTTATTATTCAAGACTCATTTATAAGACTATCTTAGTGGAAAAAGTCCATTTCTGAACCGAGTTCACTCCTCTTATCAGTCCTGTTTCACTGAACTGGTTTAACCTGCCGTTCTAGCCATGTCAATCTCATGAGATATAAAATATTTACCCAATGAATTGGAGGGAGATATAGGTCCCACCCATATCATAATTATATCACTCTTATGTGTTCCACAAAATCATAAATCATACATCATTAAATAACCCATGTAATAAAAATGGGATTCTTAAACATCATGACATCATAAAATAATTCATATAAGATATACAAATTCATAAAAATAATTCCATCACAACATAATCAAATCAATGTAATAATAGGGGTAGAAACAGAACCCTCTATTCTCTTATATGGAAAATAATTTTGATAAAACACTTGAACTCCATTTTTGAGGAAAATATCCTTTCTAATTCAAAAAAATATTTCATTCGTAAAATGTCATACAATTTTAAACTAAAAGAAGTTGATTAAAAATAAACATGAAAACTTGTAAAGGAATATTCTTGGAAATAATGTTTTAAAAATCCATTCATTCCGTATAACTTAATAAAACATTCTTCCCGTACTTTTGTCGGAAAAGTCAAAAAGTACCTCGTACGAAAAACGACAAAACATTTCTTTCATATCCTTTATTAAAAATTCACCGAAGGGTAAAATTGGATATAAAAAATTATAGGTTGATGGAAACAATATTACATATTGAGGAACAAGGATGTGCATGATAAAATACACCCCAGTAAATACCAAAGTATAAACAATCTCGGATAAAAATGAGATTGTGATATTTTCCATTACCTTATGTCTGATTTGTTTCTTAAGAGTCTGAACATCCTGTATAATTATTTAAATAATGTTATTGACATATTCCATAATCATACTTATTGTTATGATATCATATATGGTCATATTCTTTTCTCTTTATTAGTAATATTTCATTACTACTTCTTATTCGGGTGTTTATTACTTTCTGTTCTTATGCGTGTTTTGTTGTATAAATTCTTATTCTTCTTTTTAGGTTATAGATACCTCATTTACAGAATGGTATTAGTGTACTATATATCATATTTATTCGTTCAATTAATTTATATAATCATTATGCAATGAAGATCATGTAGAAAAAATCGCATCACATCGTGGAGACGGTATTCCGTATGTATGCACGAGCGATGATATCGTTCCATGATCGTGGAATTTTATTGGAGTGTATGTATACTATTTCAGAATCAATACCACATTACAATAATCATATATAGTTATTTATTTACACCATTATTCCCATCCAAGTAAGGTGGTGATGGAAAATAGATTATACCACGGCGTGGAGACGGTATTCCGTACGCACGCACACGCGGTGATTTCGTATTCTGTAGAATGCATAGATGGTGAAATAGGGTTGTTTCATATATATAATAACATATTAGTATATGAGTGATACTGATGTTGTTAATTCATAATTAAACAACTAATGAATAAGATGTGGCAGACGATATAAATTTGAAAGAATCGGTAACAGACATTACCTCTTCTTTGAAGCGCCTCCTTTAGACCTCCTCTTAGGGCACTACAATTGTTCGTTGAAGAATACCAGGACCACTAGGATGTTTCTAGGGAAATGGGGAAGTGAAATTGGCAGGGATTGGCCGAGATTGAATGCTCGAATTGGTGTGAGGAGGAGAGGGATGAGGTGCCCTTTTATAAGGGAGGATAGGGGCACCATTGAAAATATAAGAAATATAAGTTTATATTAAATCCAAAACCCACATAAAAACATCCAAAATGACTCATATTCAAATATTAAATGAGATAGGGTTGAAATCTCCTCAACCAATAAAATTTAGACATGTTAGGAATTTATTTTAAACATTATCATCTTCATTTATCCTTATTTATCAATTTAATTTTATTTGTGGTAATAATAATCTAAAATTTAAATTATTATAAATAATTACATATGTGATGTGAATTTTTCATAACATGACCCGTTATGACATTTTCAACCATATAAATTTTAATTTATAATTTATAATTTTTTTTTGATTTTTAAACCATTTTATAATATGTTATTTTTATAAAATAACAATAGTGTCAATTTTGACACTATTCATTTATTTGAATTTAAATAAAATATATACAGAAGATATGTTCAAATTAAAAGAATTAATAGATTCATAAAATGTCATATATATCTAGAAAATTAGTGGAGCACATTAAATAGTTCATATAATATTTATTTTAATATTTTTCAAAGCATTTATTTGATAATATAATTGTAACATCACTATTGTTTCATAATTAATTATAATTTTTTAATCCCTAAAAATTCAAAATATTTTCCTATTATGTAGATAATTTTATTTTCTTTCTGGAGTCTATTCATGTTCGAAGATTCATTTAGTTTATCACTAACTTAAAATTATTATACTTATAAGATTTAAGAAAGTGACATGTTGTCACATTCTTTGGTTTTAATAATAATTAAATTATTGTCATGGAAAAAAGTCCATTAAATGATTCTATTCCGACCCTTAGGTGATATGGGTCTACTTTTAGTCATCCAATATTATTTTGGCAGGTGTTAGGTTAATTTTATAATCTTATATTTACTGTTAATTACTCGATTTACCATTAACTATGGTAAATAAAATTTACCGTAGTTACTATTCATAATAACCAAAAATAAAAAAGTAGCCTATTAACATAATTTGGACCCACTGATTATGAATATGGAATCCATTTTTCAAAACTCAAAACATATAATTTGCAGTAATTATTTTAAAATAAATCCCATTGTTATGAAAATGGGTTTTAGAAGTTAAAACGTTGCCAATGATTGAAATGTTTTTAACTATGAATTCAATGTGAAATTAATGCTAATGATATACATTATATTAAATGGTAAAAATATATTCTATTTATACTTTAAAACCATTAAATATTATAATTTAACCATATAAAGTTTCTCAATGAAAAAATTTGTTTTTAATTAAAAATTAGCATGTTTTTACTATTCATCAAAATATGAAAGTTATCAGAAAAATATAAAAAAACTTCCAAAGTAAATTTTTATACCCTAATTCAAAAGAAGAATTTTAATTTGTCAAATTGAACTTATAAACATGTCAAAAAAAAGATTTAATGGGTGTGTGCCAACAAATGGTGGAAAAGCTGCATTTTTAGAAAATTACTTATTTTACCCGAAAAATTTATTTTGTTCTCTTACCATGTTCTATAAAATGTGTAAGATGAATAATAAAATTCAAAATGATGTTAATAATATTCATAATAGCTAGTTCATAATAATATATCGTTGTTTAGTGAAACCTGGTATTGCGTACTACACACGTTATCGAGGAAGGTCGTGATTGCGTGTAATGCAAGCCAAGTCCATATTTTGTGCTGTGAAAGATTCCTATGGTGTTGCTTATAACATAAGACATAAAGAAAATTCTCCTAAAATCTCAGGGTGTTACATTCTACCCCCCTTAAAATGAATTTTTCCCTCAAAATTTGTCAATTCAATACAAACAGATGAGGATACCTCTCCCTCATCATATCCTCAAGTTCCCATGTAGCTTCTTCTAATTGGTGGTTCGTCCATAAAACGTTCACCAAGCGAGTGGTCTTGTTCCGTAGGAATTTTTTGCTATGATCCAAAATCTCTATCTGTTTTTATTCATAAGAATGATCTTTCTCCAGCGGTACAACTTCTGAGCTGAGTACATGTGAAGGATCAGGTATGTACTTTCTCGAGAGAGATACATGGAACACATCGTGAACTTGAGAGAGATTCGGTAGAAGATCCAGTCGGTAAGCTACCTTCCCAACACGATCCAAAATTTCAAAAGGACCGATATATCTAGGGCACTACGTTCCCTTCTTTCCAAGTCTCATGACCCTCTTCTAGGGAGATATTCGTAAGAACACTTTATGACCCACTTCAATCTCTAGGTCTTTTCTTCGGTTATCGGCATAACTTTTTTGTCGACTCTGAGCTGCTCTTATGTGTTGTTGAATAGATCTAACCTTTTCTTCCATTTATCGACACATTCAGGTCCTAATAGATTTATTTCCCCAACTTCATACCAGCAAGTTGGAATTCGGCATTTCTTTCCATAGAGTGCTTTATAAGGAGCCATCTGAATACTAGAGTGAAAGCTATTATTATAAGAAAATTCCCCCAATGGTAGGTGTTGATCCCAACCACCTTTGAAATCTATAGAACAAGCTCTCAACATATCTTCTAGAGTTTGAATTGTCCTCTCAGACTGACCATCTGTCTGAGGATGATTAGCAGGCTGAAACTCAACTCTATATCCAGAGTATGCTGAAGACTTCGCCATAACTTTGTGGTAAACCTCGGATCCTGATCAGATATAATAGAAAGTGGTACTCCATGCAATCTTACCACTTACTTTACATATATCATGGCAAGCTGATCTAGAGAGAAATCCTCTCTAATAGCAATGAGGTGTGAAGACTTTGTAATACGATCCACTATGACCCAGATAGCATTATGGCCTTTAGATGTTTTCGGAAGTCGAGTGACAAATTCCATAGTGATGTTTTCCCATTTCCGTTCTGGTATGGGTAATGGTTGTAACATCCCCTTTGATTTATGTCTCTCAGCTTTAACTTGCAGACAAACCAAGCATAGCGAGACATATTCAGAAACATATCTTTTCATGACATCCCACCAGAAGTATTCTTTCAGGTCCCTATACATCTTCATGCTTCCAGGATGAATGGAGAATGAAGAACTATGAGCCTTATCCAGTAGATCCTTCTTTAATTTGGGGAGGGGAGGAACACAAACCCGATTCCGTAACTTTATTATCCCATCACAATCAAGGATGAATTCAGGAACATTTCTCACCTTCTTTTGTAACTTGACATCTTCTTTCTGTGCCTCTTGAATCTTCACATGTATAGATGGTTGAACATTCATTTGACAAAGATAATATTTCTCTCCTACAATTAAAATTCCAAGATCCATCCTTTGTAAATCCATAAATATTGGATCTTTTGTGATCCTCATCATGGATATGCTAGCATGGTCTTGTCGACCTAATGTGTCTACTACCTTGTTTTCTTTCCCAGGGTGGTAATGAATTGAGCAGTCGTAATCCTTAATCACCTACAACCATCATCTTTGATGCATATTAAGATTATTTTGTGTGAAAATATTTTTTAAACTTTTATGATTAGTATAAATATCACACCTTTCACCATAAAGGTAATGCCTCCAAAATTTAATGCCAAGATTACTGCACCTAACTCCAAATCATGTGTTGGGTAATTTTGCTCATGGATTTTCATTTGTCGTGAGGCATAAGCAATCAAAATATCATTTTTCATGAGAACACACCCATTCCCTTCTTGGATGCATCACTGTAGATCACAAAATTTTCTCCACTGCAAGGTAGTGTGAGCACAGGTGCACTGTATAACATTTTTTTAGTTCTTTGAAATTTTCTTCACATTCCTCCGTCCAAACAAACTTAACTCCTTTTCGAGTCAACTTGGTGAGTGGGTTAGATAACCTTGAAAAATATTTCACAAAACGTTGGTAATATCGAGCCAAACCAAGAAAACTTCAGATCTCAGTTACTTTTGTTGGTCTCCACCATCTTTTGATAACCTCTGTTTTTTCTGGATCCACAGATATCCCCTCTTTTGAGATTATGGGACCCAAAAATGCAACTTTTTGAAGCCAAAATTCACACTTGTTAAATTTGGCATAAAGCCTCTCCTTTATTAGAGTCTTTAATACAATTCTCAAGTGATCTTTATGTTCTTCCTTTCTCTTTGAATAGACAAGAATATCATCTATAAAAAATACCACAAACTGATCAAGATAGTCTCTAAAGACTCTATTCATCGGATCCATGAATATAGTAGGGGAATTAGTAAGACAAAATGGCATCACTATAAATTCAAAGTGTCCATACCTTGTACGGAAAGTCATCTTTCGTATATCCTCCCTTTTGAACCTTAATTGATGATACCCTGAATGAAGATCAATCTTGGAAAAGTATTGAGCTCAGCGTATTTGGTCAAATAGGTTATCAATGCATGGGAGAGGATATTTGTTCTTGATAGTGACCTTGTTAAGTTCTCGATAAACAATGCATAGTCTCATTGATCCATCTTTCTTATTAACAAACAGAACAGGTGCTCCCCAAGGTGACACACTAGGGCGTATGAATCCTTTATCAAGATTCTCATGGAGTTTCTTCTTCAATTTCTGCAACTCAATTGGGGCCATTCTATAAGGTGTCTTTGAAATAGGCAAGGCACCTGGTACGAGTTTTATTGAAAACTCAACTTCACGATTTGGTGGAAGAACTGGAAATTCCTCCGCAAAGACATCATCAAATTCCCTTACAATGGTAATATTATTAATCGTTAGTTTCTCTCAAACCATTTGAGATAGATAACCTTCATTTAGTGTAATCGATACCCATAGGATAGAAGAAATTTCCACTGGATGGTTATGTTCATCCTTGCATCGATAG
Organism: Viscum album; assembly: GCA_963277665.1. Lineage (NCBI taxonomy): Eukaryota > Viridiplantae > Streptophyta > Magnoliopsida > Santalales > Viscaceae > Viscum > Viscum album. Next base: position 1,817,802,653 of record OY728141.1, read on the forward strand.
ACGATCATAGATTAATCTGGAATATGAAATGTGACTTCCCTTCTTTGGAAATTGATATGAGCTCCATATAAAGAAATCCATTCCAAGCCAAGAATCACATCAAATTCCACTATAGGAAGGATCACAGGATTTGAAGGAAGCACTTTCCCACAAACGTCAATCGGAGAAGAATTGTAAACATTAGATGAAACTGTTATGCCATTAGGAGTTGTCATAGCCAAATCAACATCTAATTGTTGAGGTAATATGGTGATACCCGTAGAAAATTCTTCTGAAATAAATGAGTGGGAGGATCCAGAATCAAATAAAACATTTTCTACTTTAGAGTGGGTGGTAAGTGTACCTCTCACCACTTCGTTGTCGTACTCCACAACGCCGATAGTAATTTCATGTGACTTTCCTTTGTCTTTGGCCTTAAGAGTTTGTTGACGTCGATCATCATCATCAACCCTTTGATTTGGGCATTGATTGGCATAAAGCCCCATCTCATTGCACTTGAAAAATTAACGTGTAATAGGTTTATTTTGTGTATCCCTTCCTTTGATTGCATCATTAGACATCTTCTACCCATTATTTTGACATTCAATTTCCCGATGACTTTGTTATACACACATATAACATTTTCTTGTCCCCTTAAGACAATTTATTCCATGTTTCTTTCCACAGTTTGAGCATAAGAGAAAACTCATCTTCTTTTTAGTGTGGTCTTTAGATTTTCCTCTGAATTCCATTTTCCTCTTCTTATCAAACCCATGTGACTGATGTGTTACACCAATCTCCATCTCAACCTTGAGAGCACATCGAACAATTTCCCCGTAGCTATTAAAGTCCCTTATGGCTAACGTCCTTCGAAGACATGGTTTTAAGCCACTAAAAAATCGATCGATCTTACTCTCAGGTTGGATAATAATTCCGGAAGCGTTCCTTGCTAGTCTTGTAATGTTTTCTTCATAGTTACTAACGGATTCATCATCCTTTTGCTTTAGTTCATGAAACTTCTTCTCCATCTTTGTTCAAAGAATACAAGGGAAATAATTATTGAAAAATAAGTTCTTGAACATGTGCCATTCCATGGACTCAATTTCATCCCTTTGCCTCATATTCTTAATAATATTACACCATTGATCGACATCACCTTCCAAATGATACACTGCTAAGATGCATTTATCATGTTCAGAACATTGAAGAACTGAAAATATCTTTTCAGTGGTACTGATCCATTGTTTAGCCACTAATGGATCAGAAGACCCGCTGAATGAAGGTGGACACTACCTCATGAATGATTCAACATAATTTTTCTCCTTTTCTCATCTGGAAGTCCTGCATGATTCATATATTGAGAAATTTGTTTGAGCATGGCTACAAGATTTTTCATTCTAGCTCCCATAACGTTTGGTTGCACAGTGGTCCAATCATTACATTGCATGCCGCATTCCGCATTAACACAGTTTCTTCGGGTTCCACCCAGTGACTAAAACTAAGAAGAATAGTGTGAGCAACACTAATTATAATATGAAAACCACATAATCAAAAATAAAATTTAACACTTAATGTTTTATCATAGGTTGTTCATGGACATTTCTAAAACACTAAGATTGTGTTCTATGCTTATACATATCCTTAGGTTTCTTACTAAGGTTTTCACAACATAGTTTCCAATGGTTGACTATACCTTTCTTCTGATACCAACTATAGTGACCCGTAATTTACATACATGGTCAATACTTAAAAATTGATGTATACTAATTACAACATATAAAAAAACCATGAATGTACCGTATAGGTATAGTGTCATTAGAAACTGGGAAACATAAACAACTGGTTCATAAATCATCTACACTATCTCTCATTTATTTCATCATATTTATAGTCCCTTTTTGGAATATCTTACTTAATACCCTTCTTCCTGAACTGGGGAATGAAAACATACAAAAGGGTGCTCTCAAATGCTCAGTAAGGGTAAAAAAAAGAAATATCAATCACATCAAATTCATAAGAACATGACATTTTGGAAATCTTACCCTGCAAAAGAGATCATAATTTCATAACAGGGGATAAATCATGGTAGTGAAATGTAATCCCAATAATCATAATGTAAAACATGAAAATTTGTGTCATACACACATAGTCATAGAGAATCATTTATTATTAGTCAATACTCATTTCCAATAATATCTTAGTGGACAAATTCCATTTCTGAACTAAGTTCACTCCTCGTTTCAGTCCGGTTTCACTGAACCAGTTTAACCTACCATTCCAGCCATGTCTATATCATGAGATATAAAATCTTTAACCAATGCATTGGAGGGATATATAGGTCCCACCCATCTCATAATGATACCATTCTTAAGTGTTCCACAGAATCATAACTCATACATCATTGCATAACCCATGTAATAAAAATACGATTTTTAAAAATTGTGACATCATAAAATAATTCATATAATATAAAATAATTCATAAAAATAATTCCATCCCAACATAATAAAATAAATATAATAATATTGATAGAAACAGAACCCTATATTCTCTAAGATGGAAAATAATTTTTATAAAACAGTTGAACTCAATTCTTGAGGAAAATATCCTTTCTACATAAATTTTATTCATTTCTTAACATGTAATTCAATTTTAAACTAAAAGAAGTTGACTAAAAATAAATATGAAAACATTTAAAGGAAGCTTCTTGGAAATAATTTTTTAAAAATCCATTCATGCCATATAAGTTATAAAAACATTCTTCTCGTACTTCTGTCGGAAAATTCAAAAAGTACCTCGTACGAAAAATGACAAAAGATTCCTTTCTTATCCTTTAATAAAAACTCACCAAACGGTAAAATTGGATTTAAAAAATTGTAGGTGGATGGAAATAATATTACATATTGAGGGAACATGTATGTGGATGATAAAATACACCCTAGTAAATACCAAAGTATAAACAACCTCGGATAAAAATTAGATTGTGATATTTTACCTTACCTTTGGTCTGATTTGCTTCGTAAGTGTCTGAACCTCGTGTATAATGATTTAAATAATGTTATTGACTTATTCCAGAATCATAATTATTGTTATGATATCATATATGGCCATATTTGTAGCTTCTCATTAGTAATATTTCATTACTACTTGTTATTCGGGTGTTTATTACTTTTTGTTCTTATGCGTGTTTTGTCGAATAAATTCTTATTAATCTATTTAGGTTATAGATACCTAACTTACCTAGTGGTATTAGTGTACTATATATCATATTTTTTCATTAAATTCATTTATATAATCATTATGAAATGAAGATCATGTAGAACGAATCATGTCACATCGTGGAGACTGTATTCCGTACGTACGCACGAGCGATGATATCGTTCCCATGATCGTGGAATCATATTGGAGAGTATGTATACTATTTCAGACTCAATACCACTTTACAATAATCATATTTAGTTATATATTTTCACCATTATACCCATTCAAGTAAAGTGGTGATGGAAAATAGATTACACGACGGCATAGAGACGGTATTCCGTACGTACGCACGCGCGGTGATTTCGTTTTCTGTAGGATGGATAGATGGTGAGATAGGGTTGTTTAATACTTATAATAACATATCAGTATATGAATGATACTGATGTTATTAATTCATAATGAAACAACTAAATAAGAAGAAGTAGAAAAAGAAATAAAGTTGAATGAATCGGTAACAGACATTACCTATTCTTTGAAGCGCCTCTTTGAGACCTCCTCTTAGGGCACTAAAATTGGTCTTTGAGAAGTCCAGGACTTCTATAATGTTTCTTGGGAAGTGGGGAAGTGAAATGGGCAATGATTGGCCGAGTTTGAAGGCTCAAATTTGTGTGAGAAGGAGAGGGAGGAGGTGCCCTTTTATAAAGGAGGAGAGGGGCACGTTTGGAAATATAAGAAATATTAATTTATATTAAATCCCAAACCCACCTAAAAACTTCCAAAATGACTCATATCCGAATATTAGATGAGATAGGGTTATAATATCATCAACCAATAAAATTTAGGCATGTTAGGAATTTATTTTAAACATTATCAACTTGATTTATTCTTATTTGTCAATTTAATTTTATTTGTAGTAATGATATGCTAAATTTTAAATTGTTATAAATAATTACATATGTGTTGTGAATTTTCGATAATATGACACTTTATGAAATTTTCGACCATTTAAATTTTAATTTATAATTTTTAAATATTTTTGTGATTTTTAAATAATTTTATAATATGTTATTTTTATAAAATAACAATAGTGCAAATTTTGAAACTATTAATTTATTTGAATTTAAATAAAATATATACAGAAGATATGTTCGAAATAAAAGCTTTAGTAGAATAATAAAATTTTATATGTATCTTGAAAATTAGTGGAGAACATTAAATAGTTCATATAATATATATTTTAATATTTTTAAAACCATTTATTTGATAAAATAATTTCAACATCACTATTGTGTCATAATTAATGATAATTATTTAATACCTAAAAATTATAAATAAATTTCTATGATGTAGATAATTGTATTAGAGTTCTGGAGACTATTCATGTTCGAAGATTCATTACGTATATCACAAATATAAAATTATTATACTTATAAGATTTATGAAAGTGACAAGTTGTCACATTCCTTGGTTTTAATAATAATTAAATTATTTTCAGGGGAAAAAGTCCATTAAATGAATATAATCCGACCCTTAGGTGATATGGGTCGACTATTAGTCATCCAATAGGATTTTGGCAGGTGTTAGGGTAATTTTATAATCTTATATTTACCCTTAATTACACGATTTACCTTTAACTATGGTAAATAAAATTTACCGTAGTTACTAATCATAATGCCCAAAAATAAAAAGTCGCCTATTAACATAATTTGGACCCACTGATTCTGAATATGGAATCCATTTTACAAAATTCAATATATATAAGTTGCAGTAATTACTTTTAAATAAATCCCATTGTTATGAAAACGGGTTTTAGAAGTTAAAACATTGTCAAAGATTGAAATGTTTTTACCTATGAATTCAATCTGAAATTAATGCTAATGACATACATTATATTAAATGGTAAAAATATATTCTATTTATACTTTAAAACCATTCAATATTATAACTTAACCATATAATTTATCTCAATGAAAAAAGATGTTTTTAATTAATAATTAGCGTATATTTACTATTCATCAAAATATGAAAGTTATCATAAAAATATCAAAAATTTATCCAAAGTAAATTTTTATACCCTGATTCATATTAAGAATTTTATTTTGTCAAATTTAACTTATAAACATTTCAAAAACCAGATTTAATGTGGGTGCACCATCAAAAGGCGGCAAAACTGCATTTTTTAAAAATACTTATTTTATAAGAAAAATTTATTTTGTTCTCTTACCATGTTCTAGAAAATGTGTAAGATGAATAATAAAATTCAAAATGTAGTCAATACTATTCATAACGGCTAGTTCATAATAATATATCGTTGTTTAGTGAAACCCGGTATTGCGTACTACACACTCTATCGAGGAGGGTCGTGATTACGTGTAATGCAAGCCAAGTACGTATTGTGTGTTGTGAATGACTCCTTTGGTGTTGCGTATAACATAAGAAATAAATAAAATTTCTCATAAAATCTCAGGGTGTTACACTAGGAGCATCCAAGATCCATCTCAATGACTAGATATTAAATTATTTATAAAAACTTTAGGTTGTATGATTATTGTGTCCCAGGTATATAAATCATCTCTAATATATGTGATGCCTATAAAATATTATTATCATTCATTGAATTTAATTTCATGTGGTATTGTTCGTGGATTAGACCACATATAGAGACTATGATAATTTCTAATATATGAAAATCAAAATTATAATTATAATTCAAGTCGTGATCACCTATTGGTGCAAGGTTAATTAAAAACTCCCTATGAAAAATCACCCCAAACATATTGGTCTAAACACAGAATCAAGAGGGGTATTTAACTCAAAATTTTATAAGGAAACTCAATATATGTGATGTGCCTATTATAAGGGAAAATATGAGTTCACTAGTCATACATAAGATATTAAGGAAGAAACCTCATTAGTAATAAAATATTAGGTCACATAAATCCTTAAATATTTTATTAGTGATTAGTAATTAAAATTATAAGGAAAAAAAATTAATGGGGGAGAATAACGCCCCATGATTTCACTAAATAATTTTCATTTAAATAAACATTAATTTGATAGCTTGTTTCACTTTCAATACCAAATGAAAATGAGCCATGATATATTTTATTGATATTATTGATAAAATTTAGGAATAATAATATTTAAGAATAATAAAACCTATAGAAAATTGAAATATTTTTATCAACTTAAATGAATACAAAATAGGATTAAGAAAACTTAATGTTTTCCAAGGGAATTTTTTCATAAAAGAAATTTTATTTTGTATACTTTATTTTAATTTAAAATGATAAAATTATAAATTTTTTATTTTCATTTTATAAAATTGAAAATATATTTTGAAATATTAATTTCGATATTATCATAGGGTGAATTTTTTATATTTTTTTAAAATAATTGATTTTTATGTGAATAGTAAAAAATACCATTATTACTAATATGTTAATGTTTATAACATTATCATGAAGTAAGTATTAAATAAAAACATATAAAAAATTTTTAGGCCAAATATATATTTACGGATTAAACTGATTTATTTAAAAATATTATGTTTCATTTATAAAAACTATGTTTAATGTTTTGGAAACATAGGTAATATTTTACTCTAAAAAATTATTTACTTGTGTTAAATATAAATTTTCTTCACTTTTAGATATTAAATACAAAAAAAATATTCAATATTTTAGATCAAATTTTATATATTTTCTAATAATTTCAATTTAATTTTTAGGCATGAAATAATGAATACTAATATTAATGTTAGTGATTGTGATAGTGTTGAAGGAGTTATTTTAATTAAATTGTTATATTAATGTTGATTAATTTTTATATAATAAAATAAATTAGTATATATTATACAACTTCTTTGATATGGTGTTTATAATTTTATAAAAATATATTATCACATGTTTATTAAGTAATTAATGTTATATAATATTAAGAACTCTTAATGTTGAAAACAACTTGTTTTCTACAAAACGTTTTTTTATGTATTAAATGATTTAATTAAAAATAAATTATATTTTATTTAGCAATTTAATTAGATTATATTGATAATTAATTTTGGTTCATAACATAAAAATTTTGTAATAGAGGTTACCCTTTTTTAATAAAATATAAATTACTTGGGTAAAAAATTATTACCATAGTAAAAACAAATTACCAAGGAAAAAATGGAATAATGTAAAAATTTAGTAGTGAAATACATGAACCAATTTTAAAAATGTTTTAAAATTATTTATAGAAGATTTAATTACCTTTTTTGACCCTATGCTTCATTATTTCCCATAATAGAGACAATGACTCTTGAATAGCATTGTGTTATCATTGAAAGGGTAATAGGTATTTACAAAAATGACATTTTATTCACTTATAAAAGGGCATAACTTCCACCAAATTTATCTACAATTTAAAAATATTTATCTCTAACAAAATTCCCTAGTATCTCATAAACACTCTCCCCTCTTCTTATAATCCTTTTTCTTGCCAATAGATAAAGTTAATGAGACTTAAGGTGTTACACAAGGGAGAACATCTAAATGGAGAGGTAATGTTTTCCACAGAGATATATTTTTTAGTTTATTATTATACCATATAAAACCTATTCTATCCATGGAATTAGTAAAATATAAGTATTAATAATATTCTTAAATTTTATTTTATTAATTTAATAACTATTTTATACCCTTCTTCTAACCATAAAAATATGATAATTTTGCTTATGTTACATGAAGACTATCACCCCCATAAGCGACATGATCTATTTTTCATAAAGGACATAAAATTATGGTTTAAACAAGATATTTAAGGAATAAATATGATACATGTAACATTATTAATATTTTAAAAATGTACAAAATTCCTACCTTCTTTACATTCTATGTAAACAAACACATCACTCGTGCATACATGCAGACTACCGCCTATATGAAGGTGATGTATTATGTTTTTCAATATAGTATTTTCATTATTTATATAAATCTCTTATATCATAATTAAACACCTAAAAAATATAAATTATATCATTAATTTTCTTTAATAGTTATATTATTCCAAAAATAATCATGTTCATAACCGTAGTTTCCAATATATTATAACTTGTCCTTATTTGGGTCAATTTATCCACCTACTTGAACAATGATATAATTTTCATTCAAGGATAACTATTGAGAATTAAATTATTGTGTTATTATAAGTTAATGATAAAATAATATTTGTTTTAGTTTCTATAAATAATATATTAATATTTAACATATTACTAATACCAGGATTTATTTTATAAAAAAATTACTGAAACAAGCTCACCAACAACTTTGTTGTTGAGATTCATAACCAAAATACTTATGAAGTGAAATTAAAAAATTATAAATCATTATAAAAAATATATTTTACCAGATATAATGATATCATAATGATTAAATTTGAATATATAAATAAGAATCAATACTACCATTCGAATCTAGTACTAAACAAACAATCGAAGCTAATAAGATATGATAATGGAAATAAAATACAGATAAACACTGTATTTGTGATAAATAATTATAATTAATGAGTAAAAAAGGTTATTAGTATGAATAAGTTTCAAAAATAGGTGATTAAGATAGTTATTTTTTTATATAGGAGGATAGATCACTTTCGGCATAACCAGATTAATGGTAAGTGTTATTTGTCTCTTTTTAATTTCATGAGACATGTTTGATATTTTTAACCATAATTAATTATATATGGTTTATTAAATACCATATTACCTTTAATTATAACGAATATAACTCATTTTATGACATTTCAGTGTTTATTTCATGGTAACCCTCTTATGTTCTTTTGATTCGTATGTAACCTTTACTATAAGGGTTTCTTCTTCAATCTCATCTTCAAATCAGGATTGTTTTTGAAAGATAATAAGTATGGGGAATTTTTATTCTTTCTATTTTAAAATATAAAATAATTTTCTTATACTATGAATATTTTTGGGTTTTTATATGTCTTAGAAATATTTTATTTCCCTCCTAGGATAATTATTTACCTATTGTAAGGAAATTGGCCTTACCACTTTTTTCAGTTTGGAATCCTCTTATTCCATTACCATATTCATTGGATGATTTTATGAATGTCCTTATCTATGTCTTAGTAACTTATTAATTTCATTTACTACTAATTTCTGTTTTTAAATTTTTTAAATAAATTGTTAATGTTTTATATATGGTTCTTTTTTTCCAAAGTGTGAAAAAATTATGTTTTTATTGTTTTCAATGTTAACAAAATTTCACCCATATTTGAATTTGTTTATGAAACGTATTATATATATTTTCACGTTTTATAATATATTTTTATCCTCTATGTTCCATAAAATATTATTATTTATAGAAATTTTTTCAAAAAGTTCAACAATTCTACTTATTTAAAAAGAAATTTTCCTAATTATACTAAAATGGTTCATTTAATTCAACATCCATTGACATATTTTATTCTTGATAAATGATATTATTAAAATTATGTTATAAAAATTATTTCTCCATATGGATTATGACCTTTTCTTTTATATCACAGTAATTATCCATCATTTATTTTGTCTTTCCAAGCCATCTACTGTGTATAATGATGTTTTTTCTTCCAATTCCTTTCCATAGTGAACACTCTATATTTACCTATTTTTATTTATGGGTGTTCACCTAGATTCTATACATTGATAGATTATATAAATTTTTGACACAACTATAAACCCTTTTTTATACAATGTAAATTCTATATATATAATCATATTAATTGAATGGAATTTACCAATAAATTTTTTGGATATCATTGGATACCCATTTATTTTACATGGTTTTATCATGTTATGATTATTGATAGAATTATGAATGATTTATTTATGTGATTACATTTTAAAAGGATATGAAACCCATTTTATTTCCATGGGTTATTTATGATATGTTGAATGATTGATTTCAAGCGGTACGCATAGGAATGGATAAATTAAATTTGGGATCTTATATCACTATATAATGCATTGGTTAAATATTTATATCTATTGAGACATGTATATGCAGGCACAATTTAATTTCTCGCATGCATGGGTGAAAGTGTGTCACTCAAAAAGGTGATGTTTTCCTATGAAAATTTTTATTCCACAATTATTATTTATCTAAATGTTACACTTTTATGGATGAAGTTTATTAACTAATGTTTCCACACTCTTTTTGATTTGTGTCATATGTTATTTCTAGCCTTATTATATGACTCATGATTTTTGATATATTATTTATTGGGAATGATTTTATTATGTTATGTTAATTTACCTTGATTATAAACATATGCTGATCTTATGCTCATTTATGATCTTTAGTTTTTATCGCTTATGTTTAACCTTACTAAGCATTTAAACTCACTACTTTTCTTATGTTTCTAGTCCCTTGGTTATAAAGATGACTATAACTTATGATAAGTATATAAGGGAGTCTACTATTTCTCAATTATGGAGAAATGTGCATATATGTTTTAAAATAATTTTCTTATGTATTTAGTATTAAAATGACACTAAACCTTTTATTCATGGTATTGTGAGATTATTATGAGATGTAATATTTAAATAATAGAAATAATAAAAAATAAGGATATGCTTATCATGGTGAATAAGAGTTGGTATTAGACCAAGGCTTAGTTATTTTTTCAGATTAGTTTAGTTATTTTTTGGGAATAGGATAATAAAACATAGGTTAAAATCCTGGGGATAATCCTAAGAAATAAATATAAGTATAGTATAAAATCTTGAATTTTTATTGAAGTTTTGATTATGTGTATTTATATAAATTTCATCCATATATGGATACTATAAATTAATGTGGTTCAGGGATATATGTACCTAGGTTTAATAAACCTAAAAAAGGTTGGTTAAGTATTAACTCAATCTTCACTTATTACATGATGAGTGGGTTTAACACCGGCCACCTTACTAGAAACTCTTAGGGGATATGCTTTGAAAATTTTCAAGTTATTTATGAATCATTATTAGTGATTTTAATATATTTAGGTTTAAAACATAATATAAAAATGATCATTAATAACATAGATTAAAATTTATATACTCATAATTTAATGTTTGTGTATATATAAATATATTTATTTGTGATTTAATGGATAATGGATTTACTGAATTTTGAGAACAAATATTTCAATTATTTTTGAGTTTATAATATTTTATGAAAATTAAGGATAGTTTTAGGATAGATATTTAAGGGATTATGTTAATAAGTATCAGTTAACCTAATATAAATAAACCTAGATTGAACTGAGAGTGGTTTAGGTTGAACTAAAATCTAATTTTATGTTTCTAAAGAGTAAGACATTTTGAGGTTCAATTTTCATGAGATTTTTTAGGATAATTATCTTATGATATTAGTTGTGAACCAATCATGTTGACCCCGTTTTGGTTTTAGTAATGAATTAATCCCAACGAAACAAATTTAATAGTGGATTCCATGGACAATGCATAGATTTTCCCAATGAGCAAACTAACAGGATAAGAGATAGACTATGAAATAATATGATTATGAGAAACTAAATTTCCAGAATTTTGATTAATGTCATGAACTTATTTTATTTTCAAAACACACTAAAGAAGAGAAATATGGAGTCTCATAAAAGTTACAGTGATGAAGAAGGTGAAGTAATGAATATTCAATTTCCCTCATGTCAAAAAATTGGGAAGAGTCACCAAGGGTACTTTCCTAAAGGAAATGGAAGATTCTTTATGTGTGTAAAATGAGGGCATACAGATACTAATTTTTGAGGAAAATGAATATTTCAGTGAACATGGTGAAAGTAAAAAAGATTTTGTCTTGTGGTACCAGTTCAATGTGGTAAATGTGAGAAACTTGGGCATTAACCAAATCAATTTCTTAATCCAAGGGATAATAAAGATTATTATCATCAATAAATTCCAAGGCCAAGTGAATACAGGAAATCCAATGTAATTGTAACTAATAAAGTGAGTTCCTAAAATGATGTGATCCACTCAAGAACTATGAGTTTTGTATTTTATTCTTGTTCTCCTTACTCCTTTTTTACTTCAAATTATTTTCAATAACGTCAAATCAATATCATAATTAATAGCTGTTAAATTATTTATCAAATATTTAGGCTGTATGATTATTTTATCCCATGTCTATAACTCTTCATTTATAGATGAAATCTCTATATAAAATCCAATTATACTTCCTAAGTTGAATTTTATGTATTATTGGGAATGGATTGGATCCCTCTGCATAGAAACTATGATAATTTCTAAGATAGGAAATTCATAATTAGAATCCTAAATCGACCCATGATAACATATTTGTAAATGGTATATTATAAAATTTATAAAAAAATAACACCCAATATATAGGTCTTGGAACTGAATCATGAAAGGTACAAATCTCAAACTATTAAAGAGAAACTAAATAGTATTGATTTACCTATTATAAGGGAAAATGTGAGTTCAAAAGTCATACTATGATAGTAAGTATGAAACCTCATTAGAAGTAAAATATTTAGTCATAAACATCCTTCACTATTTTATTAGTGAGTAGTAATTAAAATTGAAAGGATGTAATTTATTTAAGGGGTCACCCCAAGATTTCACTATATAATTTTTCTTTAATTAAGCATTATGTCAACAACTTATTTCACATGAAACACCAAACTAAAATAATTAATGGAATATAAGATGAATATTATTAAGAAAATTTAAGAATAATAAAACCTATATTAAATTGAAATATTTAAAATAATTTAAATTGCATACAAAATATAATTAAGAACACTTAATGTTTTAAAATGACATTTTTCAATAAAAGAATATTTTCATTGTATTTTGTATTTTCATTTAAAATGATAAATTTTATAATTTTATAATTTCAATTTTATATAATGAAGTTCATTTTTAAATTAAAAATTTCAATCTCGGCTTAGGATGAATTTTTGATAATTTTCTAAAATAATTAATTTTAGTAGAATAGTAAAAAAATACCATTTTACTAATACTATAATGTTTATAAATTTACCATGAAGTGGTTATTACTTAAAAACTTATAAAAAATTATTAGAAAAAATATATATTTAAGGCGTGAAATAATTCTTTTAAAAATAAAGTGATAAATTTACAAAATTCATGATTATGATTTTTAAAAATTAATTAATATTTAACTATAAAAACTATTTTATTTACTTATAAAAAAAATTATGTTTCATCACATATATATATTAAATCTAAAAAAATGGATTTAGTAATTTAGATCAACATATTCATATTATGTGATAAGTTTAATTTATTTTTATGTATAAAAGTATGATTATTAAGATTAATGTTAATGATCATGATAATAGTGAAAGGGTTATTTTCAAATAATTTTTTAATTAATGTTCTGTAATTATTATATAATAAATTAAATTTAAATATATTATATAATTACTTTGATAAGATTTTTACACATGTATATAAATATATTATAACTTTTTTATTTGACAATTAATGTCCTATAATATTGAGAACAATTGACACTGAAAATAACTTTTTTCTTTCAAAAAAATATATATATTAAATTATTTAAATTAATATTTAATTCTCACTTATTTAGACATTTAATTAGATCATTTTAATATTAAATTAAGTTTTCAAACATAATTTTTTTGTAAGAGTGGTTACCTTATATTGGTTATGTGGATCCTTGAACCTCTTTATGTTTTGATAATTACAAAGCATTGTTTCCTTTAAATGTTTTAATACTTTGAAGTGGGTAACTATAATTATTATTTGATGTATTTGTTAAAGTATGCTTAACATTGAATATATCATAATATTTATTTTATTAAAATATCTTTAGAGTTCATTTTATATGGTTTATTACAGGTTCTATAATTTTTATATAGATTTCCTCGGGTAAATATGTCATTTGGGACCTTTAAATGTCATTTATACACGTTTTTTTCTATCCCCACATAGCCGAAAAAACATAGCCAAATATCCCATTTTCCATACCTTGTTTTCCAATTTCTATATTTAGTTTCATTTTATATTCCTATCATAAAATAGGTTAAACAAATTCAATTTGAGTGAATTTTTTGTGTTATAAATATAAGAAACATATCTACATTTAATTATAATAAATAAAATTCCGAGTAAATCTTTACTAGGTCAGAAATTGGGTTATAATTAAATGAATATATTTTAATTTAAACTTTTCTGTTTTTTAGAACTATTTTTATACTATATTTTAAGGATTTCATAAGATATAGATGTTGAATTGAGGTGATTGTTTATTATTTGGAAAGATAATAAAATTTTATAAATATAACAAAACCATACCCAAAGCTGATTCTATAGTTTAGAAGGCCTAATTTTTTCTGAAATTTGATAAGTCGAGAAGTTTATATATTTCATAATTTTTCATATGTGAATTCATCAATGTGATCAATTTTCATACGTTAATTCATCCACATGATTAATTCACTTATGTGAATTAGTCTATGTGATCAATTTTCTTATGTGAACTAATTCAAATGCAGGAATGGTTTTGAAATGTGAATTCATATATGTGATAACATTGGTTATGTAGATTCAGCTTTGTAGAAAGATTCACTTACGTGGTGAATTTCACTTACATAGAACTCAGCTACATAGATTCAGTTATGTGAACAAATTAGGATATATAAAAAATCATTCAAAAATTTTACTATGTGAGACTTCTGTACATGTGATATATATTCTTACATGAATATTAAAAAACAATTTATGTGGATAATTCTTATGTGGTTTTTTGAGTTTCTATAGGTTATTCTAAACCTATAATTTTGCTGTGTTTTTTATATTATTTCATATTTCTATTTTTTTCAAGTTTATTTTGAATATTATTACTGTATTATTTGTTCTAAAATTACACATTAGTTATATATAAGTCATGAGAATAGTTTTTATATTGTTTTATAATGAATTAAATAAGATCCACATGGAATTTAGTATGTATGGATATTCACAGATAAATTTTGGAACTTGAGATATTCAATTTAAAACTTGTTGAAATATAAGGATTTGGTCTTGTATATTATCCAAGATTTTTCCAAAGATATTAATACTAATTTTTTACATCTATATTAATTATTATATTGAATTCCACAATACAAGATGTTATTTTGTTTTATAGAGTATTGATAAGAACCAATGTGAATATTTATTTTTATTTATGAATGATTTACATGTAGAATGTTTTCTAGTAAATAAACTAAACAACTATGAAGTTGTTTTTTGAAGTTATATGAACAACTCTTACTTCAAGAAAAATAAAGTTACAATGGTCTTGAAATTTGAATGATGTTATGCGTGAAGATAATTTATATATAGTGATAATAAAACTAGAGAATGAGTATGAATTGTCAACGGTATAATAACTGTTAAAAAATGAAACTTTTCAACACTTCATGTGGTGATTTTGGATCAGATCACTTTGTTGGACTTCATTATTTGGTATTTATTTACTATATTTATCAACACTACCTTGACATTCACAAACATCATCTGTTCAAATAGTTTATATGTTAATTTTATTATTTAATTCTTTTGTGATAAATCATGTGTGGGTTATACTACCCTTTTAAAAGGTATGTGTGTGTGGGTTGTGACTTCCCAACAAATATAGTTTGGGTTGTTCTTCCTATGTAAAAAGGTGAGAATATTACGGTTGCACCTCTAAGGGGAAAATAAAAGACAATTTAGGTTGTGTCTCCTAGTAGATAATGGGAGGTTAGTAATCAGTTTAAACCTTGAAGTGAAAAAGGCTTTGTAATTGGGTTGTGACTCCAAGTATGTAGAATTCAATGTAAGATTACATAGTTAGTGGGTATCATCTCTCTCTCTACATTACATAGCGATAAAGAGTAGAGTAGGATCAATTTGATATGAACTACTATAAAAATACCTTATGTAAATTTATTTTATCTACACTTCATAAAATTTAAAACAATAATACAATCATATAAATTATTTAAAAAGACCAATTCAACCACCTATTGTTTATTCTATTATTGTAGCATCTTGGGTCTAATTCACTGATCGGTAATTGATCCCAAGATACACCTATCCTCAAGCGTGCCTCACTATATTCTCGAGGATACCAACTATAACTGAGGGAATATGATAGTAAAGTGGGGATACTATACTCTCATTGTCAGAGTGGACATAAATAGTAATAAATAGATTTATGAACAACAAAAATAGATAATAACATGTCCCTAAAAAGAAATAAACATCTAGGTAAATAAGTAAGTCACAAAAGCAGAATCATAAAAAATAAAAATATCCATATCCACTATCACATACAAAATTATTTCATGTATGTATTCTATAAAAATGGGAATACAAAGAATAGATAAGTAGGAATATGAAATATGTTATACAAAAATAAATAAATGAAAAAATAAATCTCTACTAGAATCATGATCTAAAACTTGTTTATCGACTACTATAATCTATCATAGTAAAGGAAATTAGGAATCCATAGCTATAAAATTTCTCTTATCCCGACCCACATCCATGAATTCTATTTGGGTACCAATCAGTGTCCCAAATAGGGTATGTGAAAAAATCAGTAGGCCACCACCAACATTGTCGATAATAAATCGAGTACATATATGTTGTGACAATGTAAAGGTATAAAAAAATAAGGTTGTAAATTATAAATTGATACAACCTAATCAGAAGTAAAATTTGTGTCTAAAATATTCTATGAATGGATTATAACATTAAAATAGAGTAAATCATCAACTGTGGTATACATTGGACATATTTGGTATTAGACCTGCATGGTCTAAAACCCAAGGCCACTGACTAAGTCATCCTCATAGAGGCCAAGGATCAATTCCATTGTAAACTCTATATAATGTAGATCTAAAATGGCTAGGAACTAAGGGACCATGGCCGAGACATCCTCATCAAGATTGACGAACTCAACCAAGTTAAACTCTATATAATTTAGACCAAAAATGGCTAGGATCCTAGGGCCCATGGTTATGGAGTTCTCATCGAGTTTGAGGATCATCTCCAATGGTACTCAGTAAAGACATGGGTGGATCCCAAGGATCACATCCATGTTGGTCCAAGAAATCTGGATCCAAGATAATAATTCAAGGATTCTAATTCTTAAATATATAATTGAGTCATCAGTTCCATATCATGATTCCCCACATCAAATATATATAATTTTTTCCATTATCGAATGTTCTATTTAAGGGATCAAGGGTCCATGTTATTATACATTCCCTTTATCAATTTAATATACCATAATCATTTCAGTAATCAATTCACTTATGATTGATAATCTGAGCTATCTTAATTTCCATGACACAATATAATCCATTTACATAATTAACCATATTCCAAGATATTATCCATCTCGTATCACAATTCTAATTTAATAAATTTCTTTTTTAAAATTTTATTTATAATTAAAAAGGTTCCAAAAGCGGTATTAAACCTTCAATAATTAGTTTAATTCTTATACGGCTTATAATCACAAGTGGGATGCTCAGAACACACAAACTGGTCTCCAAGTCATCACATATTAATCAAACCAACCCAAATGGGGTGGTTTGGGTTGATTTTGATGACCTCTAACTATTTAAAATGGGATAAGGTACATTGTGATAATGGTATAAACAATTAATTTAAAGTTTTACTCATTTAAGAAGCAACGAATGGATGTTCTGGTGTGCGGCACAATAGTGTAAGAAAAATTCATCAATACTCTAAGGGAAAAGGTATAGACCGCCTAAAATAGTTGGGTAGTAGAATCCTCATCTGTTATTGGCCCTTATGTTGGTATGGAATAGGTAAAATCAAATAAATAGATGAATAAATTGAAAATAGGTAATATTAGATTTCATGTATTTAGCCTTTTATACAGTGAGTAAAATGAAGAAAATAATCAAGATTATTGAAGCACTTACCTATGGCTATCCAAAGTGATGAACAGTGAATGATTCCTAAGTTTTATGAAGGAGATAGATCAAATACTATTTTAGAGGAGAAATGGATAAATGAATAGATTGGGTTAGGTGTTGTGTGATTTGGGGGAGAAAATAGGGTGGAGAAAGTGAAATAAAAGTATGGAAAAAGGTAATTTTACCCACTTTTAAAGGGTGAATGTTTTAGTTTTTTAGTTAGCCAAACCATGTTCTAACTATGTTCTAACCATGTTCCACCATTATCTATGTGCCACATCACCTTTCATAAATAGATTCATATTTTTCCTAACAATGAGTATTTTGTTCATGCTTACTATCTAAGGAATCCATCCCCTCATACAATTAGGCACACAGTTATATAAATTATGCGAACACCATATGTGCATCGTACAAATCACCTCTCCCACCATCCTACACCAGTTTTCATGGTTGTGAAGCTTTCCTCACATGGTTTATCAAACCACACACCTTCTTTATAGGTAATAATGGTTGAGCCACATAGTTACCACTAAACATGTTCCAACAATGCGCCTCTACTTTCTTCTCTAGAAACTGGGGCTTCCAGATCTGAAAAAACCTCATATGCTTCTAATCCCTTTCTTAAACACTTATTCGCTTTAATTAGAGTAAAAAAATAGGTTTAAACTAAAATTTTAAGGGTTTATACCTTTATGAAAATTGGAACATTACAACCTACCCTCTTTAAAACAAGTTATCCATGATTTTCCCTTCCGATGGTGGTAGAACATCATCAAAGAATAATTTTGTCCACTAAACATGATCATTGGCCTCTTTCTACCAAGTCTCATCGTGTATATAGTCGTGCTTCCATAGTATCCACACTAAAAGAAATTACCTACCTCATAGAGCCTTCATACTCTGATCAACTACACAAACTAGGTATTCCTCAGAAGAAGCATCAATGTATAACTCACGTCATCAATCTGAAGAACATGAGACAAATCTAAATGATGAAAATGAAGCTATGAAATATGGAAGGCATTATGCATGGACCAGTACCTCTGAGGTAACATCAATTGATAGGCTACCAACCTTACTTTCTCTATGATCTCAAAGGTTCTAAAAAACATAGGTTCCATCTTCCTCTATCTGTGAATGTGTCGATTCCCATATCTTGGTGAAATACACCAGAATACCCAATCTCCCACACCAA
The DNA here is from genome assembly GCA_963277665.1 of Viscum album. Lineage (NCBI taxonomy): Eukaryota > Viridiplantae > Streptophyta > Magnoliopsida > Santalales > Viscaceae > Viscum > Viscum album. The sequence goes on from OY728141.1 coordinate 1,817,822,001, forward strand.
ACTCCAAAGTTAGGTAATGATGGACAAAAAAATATATATTCCATAAATGATCTATATCCATATGCTTCTTAATAATATGATGTCTCCTGAATAATATGAAATCCCAGTAGCACTACCTCTCCTTCCTCTAACCAACACAGGGGTGAACGATGTGTCCTGCCATATAGGTCCTTATAAGAAGCCATTTGTATATATCTTGAAAGTTTTTATTATATGAAAATTTCAAAAGTGGTTGGTGTTTCTCCAAAAAACCTATAAAATCTAGGAAGCATGCTCTAAACATATACTCTAACACCTATATCGTACACTCAAACTCACCATTAATATGAGGATGGTAGGTTGTAATCAGTACTACCTATGAACCTATAGCCTTTTATAAACCCTGCGAAAATTGTGATGTTAACCATGCTTCCATGTTTGATATTATGGTACATGAAACTATTTGAAGGAATATGATCTCCTTGACATATATCTTTCCTAGATCATCCACTTAAAAGGTATCTATAATAAGTAATAAGTGATATACATTTTTCAACATGTGTATGATCACCCACACTATGTCATTACCCCAAGGTGACCTAGGTAAACCCATCCTCAAATCCATAGATACATAATCCCATTTCCACTTAGGAATTTGTAATGAATATAAAATCCTTGTTGGTCGATAGTGTTATTCCTTCACCTGTTGTTAGGTGGAACACTAATTAAAATATCTAACTATTTACGTCTTCAACCCCAGCCACTAGTTTTGGTATTGTAATTCATAATACATCATGGTAAGACCGGGATGTACTTCCCAAGAAGATGCATGAGACTCTCACCTCAATTAATCTTGTATGTCTATAAGAATCCAGATGCATCTATGAATTTTCATGACCTCATCACTATTAATGACCCAACCAGGTAGTGGGTCCTTACCTGAAGCACTATCTCTTTGGTTCAATACATTGGGATATAAAAGTCACCTCATCATTACTCTACCCAAAAGTGGAGATTTCACTAATAAATATATAATAATAGACTACTCATGACTGTAATGAACCTCAAGATTTATCTCAAAAAATAATTTCATCGAGTTCAATTCACTACTGGACTCATAAATTTCTTATTTCTGAGTCTTACAGTTTAGAGAACCAGTAACAGCACTGTTCTTACCGGACATATAAGCAAACTCAAAGTCAAAATATTATAGGTATTCAACCCATATTCACTTCTTGAGATTAAATTCATGTAGGGTAAATATATATTTTATGATTTTTTGGTCTGTGTATACCACAAAGATCTCTCCCAATAAGTAGTGCCTCCAACAACAAAAGGCATGAACCACAACTACTAATTTGATATCACGGGACAGGAAATTCCCCTAATCAAGTCCCAACTAACAAGACCCATACACTATAACTTGATCTCCCTACATCAAAATTACTCCCAGCCTGATGCTTGAGGCGTCACAACAAATAGTATATATCCAGCCAAGATTAGGTAAAATCAATATTGGTATGGATATATGCCTTCCTTTAAACTCTTAAAAGTATCACACATAATTCTTTAGTCCATTTAAACATGAAACCACTCTTGGTCAAGCATATGAGTGGTGTAGTAAGGCTTGATAAATCTTATATAAATAACCTATAATATCCATCCATCCCCAAGAAACACCATATATCAAAGATCATCTTGTGATTATTCAAAAAAAAGTGCATCTCTTACCCTCTATGGGTTTATAGATACCCCTGACTCTAATGTGATGAGGACCAGGAAGTGAACTTTGTTGATCTAAATGTGGAATTTTGGGGTCATAGAATACAACCAGTGCACTCTCAGTATACTCAAAATGATATCAAGATGCTTCTAATGTTTGTGTCAAGTATGTGATTATAACAATATGTCTTCCATGAATACTACCACAAATCAATTTTGATACATTTGGAAAAATCGATTCATCATATCCAGGAAAACTATCAATTTGCTCATGAGACTGAACGACATGAACAAATACTCATACAATCCATATATACTATGGAATGTTTTATGTGGAATATTTAATACTCTAAAAGACAATAGATTTTAGAACAACATAAAATCAATCTTGGATAAATCCCTCAGTCCGAATAGTATTTCAAATATGTTGTATATATGAGGTAAAGGATATCGATTCTTCATTTTAATCTGATTCAATTTCCAGTAATCAATACACATCCTAAGGGTTATTTCCACCTTCTTAGTGAAAGGAACATGAAAACCCATGGTGAAGTGTTGGGTCATATAAATCTCTTATCTTCTGATTCCTATAACTCTTTCTTGAGCTCCTATAACTTTGTAGTATCCATCCTATAAGGAGGAATGGATGTTGGTTCTACTACTGGAACTAGATCAATAGTAAAATTCACCTCTCTTTCAGAAGATATCCAGAATAAATCGCTATAGAATAAATCCCTAAAACAATCCACTACTAGAGGGAAATGTTTATGTTTTATTCCCTGATTCTCCAAATAAGGGCTAGAAATCTAGATTGTCACTCTGCCTAGACCATGGTGATTAGGTCAATCTCAACTCACTTGGAGGTCCCACTCACACTTGTGAATATAATTACCACCCTCATGTGATGTAAAATACATATGATGATGATAAAAATAAACATTATCATGATATAAAACCAACCAATCCATCTTGATTATGATATAAAATCCCAAAAATTTGAGGATAAAAGGTTCCATAGGAATCAATAACTGAAAATCTCAAGCATACACTCTTTGTATTGGCATACACATTATGATCAGATCCCCAGTGAAGTGTAAAGTTTCATCATGCCACATAAATACTGAATTTTGATACCAATACTTTTCACAATTTCCATAGTTATTAAGGAGTGGGAAGAGACTATGTCAAATAAAGAAGATACTAAAGTAGAGAATACTAAAATTTTACCTCACATCATAGATGCACCGGAACTGTACTCCTTGGGTATCAATTTCACTACATATATCAAGACTAATCTCTCACCCTAACATGAACCCTGACTACCATATGTAGGTCTTCTCTACTGGTTTTGTATGACCTATGTTTTTCTCCCTTATCCATGTCCACCCACTTGGCATGTACGGTTTGTGTGGCCTGTAGTTCTCTAGCTCCATTCCCAATGAGGAGATACTGACCCTGGTCCTTAAGATGGAGATGGTGTGGATCCTGTTCTATTATAAATTGGTGTAATTGTCTGATAAAACCTCTAAATATAGAACATTTTACCATAGGCTTTGCACTCTACTGGTACTCAATCACATTAAGACCTCTTATGACCCTGCTTACCGCACTGATAAAAGATCACATGGATGCCCAGGCGTACACTCTAACTTATTCCACCTCCTCATGAATGTTCAAAATGATACTTCCATATTCTAGGTGAACTAACACTCTATTAAGGTACTAAACTAACCTGGACCACACCTTTAGCTTCCCTAAGGTCATTCTTAGGGATGAGGGCCTGGTTCACTATATCAATGATAGTAGTCAAATGAAATGTGTTCACCTGTGTATGGATGGAATAAAAAATCACATCCTCAAATAGCATAGCCCTGGACATCTCATCACCATAGAGAGTAGAAACAAAACACTCAATCTACGTGAAAATATCACATCAATCCATGACTGATAAGGTTCCCTTCTATGGGTGCATAAAATCTTTGACTTGGTTATCAAACAACATCTTAGTAATGAAATAATCATATAAGGATACCAACAAATTCCTCCATGACATAACCAGATGTTGTTCAACATAGGTCAAAACATCCCACCATCTCTTGGATGACCCGCTAAGCATATACTCTAAAATCTTGAACCTCCTATATGTTGGTCTCTCTAGAAGATAAATGATTGAAAACATGGCCTCACTACATGACTCAATAGCCAATGGACCACCATATCTTAAAAACATAGGTGGATGTTGCTACTAAAATTCCCGCTTTAACTCATCCATAGTAGGGGTCAATCTTGGGGAACCCTGCGTGGTCTGCATGAGTTGTAGGAAACCCTCTAAAAACTAAACATTGTTTCTCATATCAGTAAAATCATGAGGTTTCGTCGGTTTAACTACTGAAGGTAATAATAGTGTCTTAGGACCCACTACCTTTAGAGCGTAGTCATCACCACCGACCTTGTGCATGACACAAGTTCATCATGGTTGCATATCTATATAATTCCAAACACATGCCTCAAAGGATATTTGATAATAGAATAGATCACTAGTAAAATAATAGGACATGTTAATGCCTTCCTAAAAGGGATTCATACCTCTCTGGCTACTCATAAACCTAGATCTAGGTGATATAACAAACTATAAAGAAGCACAAGAGTGACTCCCAAATTCCCATTAGAAAATCCTAATACATTCCTAGTCTCCTGCATAATAACCCAAAATGAAAAGACAAAAATGATAATAAAGGATCTAATACCACATATAGAATCCTGGGTTTCGTTCACTTATTGGTAACTGAACTTGATAGAAACCGAGCCTCAATAAAACTTCCCCATATGCGGAATTCTTCCCACTAGTAGTATGGGGTTATGATGTTATGGTTGAGAGAATATACCCTCATTATTATAGTGTATTTCAGCTATAATAAATATATATATCAATAATAGAATTTGATTATAACATGGTATTGAAAATAAATAAATATCCAGGTAACTGAGTAACTGACAGAAAAAGTTGCACAAACAATAAAAAATCCATATCAACTATCATATAAAAATTATTCCATGTCTGTATGCTATAAAAAATGCAATATAAGGAAAATTTCTATAGAAATATATAAAGTGTTATAAAAAAGTGAGCAAAAAAATGTTATCTCCACTATTATCAAGATATAGATATTAGTACTCTACTATCATACTACATCCAAGTATTGAAAATCAGGATTCCATAATTGTACCCTTTTCCATATTCCCACCTACTTCCATGAAGTCTGTCCGAGTACCAATCGATGGCCTGAACAGGGCGCGATATAAACTTAGAATCCCACCACCAACGGTGTCTATAATAAATCTAGTATGTGTGTACAAGTTATAATATTGTTCAGGTATAACAAAAATAAGGCTATAAATTATAAAGTGATATAACCCAATATACAAGTACAATATATGTATAAATTAGTCTATTAATAAAGAACAACTTCATAATAGAGTAAATCCTTAGTTGTTTCATATGATGTACATATCAAGTATCAAAACTATATAGAGACTGACCCTCGTCTATTGAAAAATGAATCCTCATTGAGAACATGGTACATGTACAAGGTAAAATATGTATAATATAAACCTACAAGGCCTAGGAACCCATGGCCCACATTAGAGATATCTACATCGATTCCTAGGAACTTATCCATAGTAAACTCAGTATAATGGAGACCTATGAGGGCTAGGAACCTAGGGTTCATGGTCAAGGATCCTCATTGAGTCTAAGGAGAATCTCAAAAGGTACTTTGTAAAGACATTGGTGGATCCATATGAACAAATCCAAGGTGTTCCAAGTAAACCATATTTAAGGTATGAATCTAAGGTTTCTAATTCTGAAATATATAAGTGGTTCGTCAGTTCCATACCATGATAGCTTGCATGAGTTCCATACCCTATTGTCTATTAGCGAACATACTATTTATGGAATCAAGGGAACATGTTAGTGCAAATTCCCTTTATCAATTTAATTTACCCCAATTATTTCAGTAATCAATTCACTAAAAATTTATAAAAGGAGTCATGTTAATGTCCATGACACAATAAAATCCATTTACATAATTAAAATAACAAGAAAATAAATTATCCATCATGTATTTTAATTCCCATTGAATACATTTATTTTTTTCCCTTTCATTTATATTTCACAAGGTTCCAAAATATGTATTTGACCACTAAAAATAAATTTAATTCTTATATGGACACTCACAAGTTGGAAGATCAGCACACTAAAGGGGTTGGGTGGGTCATCATCATTTATTCAAGTCCACATCAAAGGGATGCTTTTGGTAGAGGTTTGTGACCACAAACCATGTCATAATCAATGAGGTACATCATGATTATTTTCTAAACAATTACTTTAAAGTGTTACACATTTTAGAAAAAATGTACAGAGGGTCTGCTACGTGGCATGATGAAGCAATCTATAAACATTAAATCTTCTAGGGAAAAGGTATAAAACACCTTCTATAGATGGGTAGTAGAATCCTTGTCCCTTATCAACCCTTAAATCAGGATAAAATGGAAGAAATTGGAGAAATAGATGAATACCCTGAAAATAGGACATATTAGCATGTACGGATTTAGAATTTCTTACATAAAGGTAAATGAAGAAAATATGTAAGTGGATTGAAGAACTTACTGACAGATATCTAATGTGATGAATGATGAGTGGTTTTAACATCGAATGAGGAATATAGATCAAAACCTAGCTTGGATGAGGAAGGGAGCTCTCAATGGAGTTGGAGGTGTTATGTGATTTTTGGGATAAATGAGGGAGTATAAAGTTAAATATAAGGGGGGAGGTAATTTCACCCATATTTAATGGGAGCATTATTTGGTCTCATAATTGGCCAAACCATGCATCAACCATATTCTACCATTGTCTAAGTGGAACATACCCATGCATGTCTACCCACAGTGTTTTCCAAACCATGTGTGTCCCATGTGTATACAATGTCCAAGGACTCTACACCCTCTCATAGATAGGCACACGGATAGATAAACCATCTTCACACTGTGGTAATCACCACTCTAACCATCTTTCACCATTTTTCTTGTCCATGTGTCTTCCCTTTCGTGTTTTATAAAAAAATTTTCCTTCTTTATAGGGTCGCACAACTACATCTATCCATGCTTCAATCATGCCCCTCTACATTTTTCACCAAATTATGAGCTTAGGGATCCTAAATTTTTTTGACACTTTAGATACTTCCTTAAACTCCTAGGACCTTTTATTATAGTCATAAAATAGATTTAATCTTATATTTAAGGAATTAATAATTTCATAAAAAATCATAATGTTACAATTATCTTCTTTTTGGGACCAAAAATTGGTATCATAACTTTACCTATGGCTCAATATATTGTTCTAACCATTTCCTAACATAACTATCAAAGGGAAGAAATGTATTTATTATGGTAGTAACAAGTTAGAATTATAGAAGGATACATCAAAAAAACACCTCATTTTTATGGTATTGATTATGGATGCTGTAAATATTGAATCAAAGCATTCTTAAAACAACCAAGCATTAATCACTAGACAATAACGAAAAAACCATACTTACTACCCAAAGTTGAACATGAATCATTAGTTGGTAATGATGTGGTAAAGTGTGTGTGGAATGAAAGATGATAAATATTTTTTATTGTGAAATAAATAGGAATGTTTATATTCATATATCATCATGTAAAACTACACATGACATTTAGAACATCCTACAAGTTACACATCATGGCTTTAATAATCTCATTAAAAATAAATAAGGAATATTAAGAACTGAATATAAATAATTTGTAATGGGTGAAGAATAAAATTTTAATTAAATGCTCCAAGGATTTACTATAATTGTAAATGGTATGATTTTTTTAGTAGATACTTTGTAAAACCTTGTTCCAATTGGAAGAGTGATTATATAGCTTCCTATGAAATTTTAGGATAAAAAGGTTTTTTAAATGAAATTAAAAGCTTCAAGGAATATATGCTTGATGATATTATTGGATCATTGTTATAATATGAGTTAGAGATAAAAAATATTTCCTAAGAATTTAATACAAAGAATATTGGAATTATTTTATAATCCAAATATTTCTAATTACCTTTATAATTATTAGTTATAAAGAATTAAAAAGAATGATATTACATATGTCTCAAAGATATGATATATATGAAATAAAGGCTACTCAAGAAAATTTCAAAAAGATTATCCTCAATACGATTTCAAGGTGAAGAAAAAAAATATTTTTATTTCATGTGATGATCAAGATATAATATGTTATGAGTGTAGAAAGAGGGTCAAGCCTAATTTCACAATATTAGAGATGGAAAAAAATAATTGGAACCAATATAAGAATTCAAAAAATGGTATCCTTATGGAGTTTTACTAAGGATTCAACTTCCGATGAAGATTTTGGATATGAAAATGATTTGGTAAAATTTTTCTTAATGGATTCATCAAATCCAGTGATTGAGTCTACATATTATTATTCCTCTAAATCTGACATTGAAAACCCAACTGTGGAGAAATTCCTTCAATAGGATAAAATAATCGATCATTATTGAGAAAAAATCTCTCAAGGTAGTATTTCATTATTTTTGGGTTGGTTGTGTTTGTTGAAAGAGTATGTTTTGATGGTGAATTTTCATGTTCCAAAGATATTATCTACAATGCATGTTAACAAAGAACCATGGTAAAGGAATGGAAGAACAGGTTTTGGTAAAAAATAATATATACATAGTGGTGGTGTTTTCTAGTGTTTGCCAAATTTTTTGGGTACAAAATTTGGGATTTGATGAGGTTCAAGAAAAGTCTATTTCCTTGAAGATCTCATCAAAATATGGAAAATGTATGAGTTTCAGAAAGATGGGATTCATGAATTGTATTTCACAAAGACATGAAGACTATTAATGATGAGATCTAGGATTACAGTGAGCTTCGAGAATAGCATAGGTTATGAAAATTTCAAGGGAGTATTATGGAAGACGGGCAAAATAGTTGAAGGAATGTTCTATGATTCTGACAAGCTCTGTGATCCGACAATTTCTGTGGTGCTTCATGATATAGCGAGAATTTCGGAAGAATGTTTAGAGATTTTTTATTTGAGATGACGTGGCACTGACATTGTGTTGAAGGTTCTCGAGTCGGTGGAATCACCTATAAACAGACCTTGACCCCCTCAAGATAAGTAGAAAGATCAAAAGAAAAACCTTAAGCTTTCGAATTGCGAAGGAGATTCGGGGAGCATGGTGCTTGTTGAAAGAAAATAGAATTCATAGAGGCAGTTGTACTCTATGAAAGGAAGGTACTCCATGAAGGCTAGTTTGACTTTGTAGATAATGCGTGCTTCACTAAGGCTTATTTAGCTTTGTGAAATCACAAAGACCAGTGTGTGATCTGTGAAGCAGTGAGCTCTGCGATCTAGAGAGCTCTGCAATCTAGTAAACAATGTGAATTGTGAGCTCTACGAACCTATGAGCTTCACGATGTGGTTAAATAATTTCAAAGTATTGTTAGAGCTTTGTAAAAGTGGGATCTTCTCAATTTTAGTGTTCTTAGAGAAAGAGTTTCAAAAGGGACATCCTAGTGTTTAGAGGAAAAGATTTATTCATTAGTGGATGAAGGTGGAACCTCAACATAGAATTTATCTATAACATAGGATGTATTCATTAGTGATAATGAAGAGACCTACATGTCTATAAACCAGTAGTGGATCTTATGAAGAAGTAGTGAGATCACTTCAGTTAAGAGATCAGGGATTTCTCAAATTGTGAATGGTTGTAAACCAGGAGGGACAGTGAGTACACTTCGAACTTGTAAACAATAGTTCATTTATAGTTGATTTGGTACATTAGAACATCATCGGTGTATGCTTTTTTGACATAAGGTGAACTAAGTAAAATTTCTATGTCTTTTTCATTCATTAATATTTGTTCATACTCTGCAACGGGATGGAGAGATAATTGGGTTTTGTATAACAACGAAACAAGATCAAAGGGGATTTTTTTTAATCTTTCATACCCTGATTCACCCCCCCCCATAGGGTATCTATCCTAGTGGACTTAACAGTCTTAAATTTGAAAATTCATTGGTATAGATAATAACATAATATTAAACATAAGTTTTTTCTTAAAGAAAACAAATAGATGAAGATATCTATCAAATAATACATAAAAACTACACATAAATATCTGAACTTTTCTCTAGAAAATATAAAAACTACTCTTACTAAAAATGATAAATTAAATAGATATGTTTATTTCATTTAAAAAATTAATTGAATATAATTTAATGAATGTTAATATTGTTATTAAAGAAAAAAACAAATTGAAAATGAAATTTAAATTTTAGATTCCATTATATCTAATTATGTTCAAGGTTGAGATAGAATTTAAAAATATTATGTGGTTTATCATAAATAATAAAAAGATATCAGGTCGTTGTTATGATAATAATTCACCCAAAATTTATAAGACATTATTTTTTAAGATAACTAATGGAAGTATGTATACTACTACATGTTTTAGATTTAAAATGAATGGTCATTATGAAAATGAGTGCCCATTGATATTTCCAAAATCTATTAGAAATAATAAGTCTTTCATTTATAAATATTTTTCTTATGTCTACTTGTAAAAAAGTGTTTTAAATTATTATGGATTCCTAATAATTCATATCCTAATCCCATTGGACTCACATTTTTATAGGTTCCATAACATTCATAAATCTATTTTTATAAAAAATGTGTCTTGGAAGAATCAAAAAAGATGTTTGGTACATGGATAGTGGATGACAATGACATATTATTAGTAATATATCAATATTTAAATCATATAATAAATTCAATGGAGATAATTTTACTTTTGGTGATGTTTTTAAAGGAATGGTAAAAGGTTTTGGTGCGGTTGGAATTTCAAATTCTATATTTATTTTTAAAATGTTATATGTTGAAGGATTGAAAATAAAATTACAACAATTTCAAAACTATATGATGATGGAATGTTTAATAAATTTCAAAATGATAAATTAATTGCATTTAAAGATAAATATGTATTGTTTTATGAAAACAGAAAGGACAAAAATTATACAATTAATTATTATAAATTAAATTATAAAAATGTAAAATGATTCAATGGTATAAAATATAGTAACATATTAATTCATATAATGTTTGGATATGTTAATATAAGGTTGATATAAAAGCTACTTAAGAACAAAACCGTCTTGTAGTTACTATAAAATAAAGGGGACAACAACGTTTTTTTTGAATCCTACTTGAATGGTAAACGTCAGAGAAGCAGTTTCAAGTCAATTAATGAAGTAAAAACTATAAGGCCCCTTGATCTTATTCAATTATATTTATTATGTCATATCAAACTTAATTTTTTTTAATGGAAATAGGTACATTTTGTCATTATTTATGATTTTACAAGATACATGTGGGCTTATTTTCTTACACTCAATTTTGAAACTTAATCTAAGTATTAATATTTTTATAAATTGTTTCAGAATGATAATGGAAACATAATTAAATCCATTTTAATTGATCATGTTGGTTAATTATAGAATCAAAATGTATCTATTTTGTTAATAAAATGGGTAATTTAAAAAAAAATTAGTTCTTGAAATACAAAATAAAATGTTGTAGTATAAAGGAAAAATGATCTTTTTAGGAAATGGATAGGACCTTGTTAAATGAGATTAATCAAACTAAATATGTTTAAGTAGAATATAAGAATAAGTATTGTTATTATTCCAAAATAATAATCTTACGGAATTTTTTAAAAAATATACTTTATGAGATTTGGAAGGGGGAAACCCTAAAATTAAAAATTTTATATCATTAGGGTGTAAAGTTTTCATTCTAAATACTAAGAATTATTTAGTTAAATTTGATGAAAAAACTAATAAAGTCATATTCTTATTATATTAAAATATTATTAATTAACACAGATTATAAAATAAAAGATTCATGATTGTTGAAGAATCAATTCATGTTAATTTTGATGAAAATTCATTAAATAAAATGGATGATGATATTCTTTGACTTGATGATGAATTTAGATATTTTAATTTTGAATAGGAAGATCCTCAAGATAAAGATGCACATGTTGAGGGGGGTATTTCATGTCAATATAATCCTATTTATCAAAAATCATAGAATACTCATAGAGATTATCCTATAGATAATGTTATTATAAATGTTGAGTCAAATGTTCAAACATGAAATTCTGTCATGAATATTTGTTCTTATCATGATTTAATATCTAATTTTTTACCTAATAATATTGGTAAAAATTTAAATGATTCTAGTTGGATCATTTCTATACACGTTGACTTAGATTAGTTTACTAGAAATAATGTGTGTAGTAAGGTTGTTCCACCAAATGATTCTCATATTATTAGAACAAAATGGATTTTAGAAACAAACGTGATGAATATGGAAATATAGTTAAAAAAATTATCCTTGATTAGTTTCTCAAGGATATTCTCAAGAAGAAGTTATTGATTTAGAAGAATTGTTTTCACCTCTTTCTAGATTAGAAGAAATTATAATATTACTAACTTATGCTACTTTTCATGAATTTAAATTATTTCAAATGTATGTCAAAAGTTCTTTTCTAAATGGTTATATTATATAAGAATTATTAGTTAGAAATACCCCTAGTATTGAAAATTAAAAGAATCATGATCATGTTTTGAAAGTTTCTATGGTTTTATATGTTCTAAAATAAGATCCTAAATCTTGGTATGAAATGTTAAATAGTTTTCTTTTTAAAAAAATGATAATGGAAAGGTTGGTGTTTTTTTATTTATCAAGAAAAGTTATAATGATATCATTACTGTGAAAATTTATTTTGATGAAAATATTTTTGGACATTTATGTGACAATATTTCAAATTAATTTTCATAATTAATGAAATTTAAATTTTATATGATAATTATTGGAGTATTTAAATTATTTCTTAGTCTGCAAATATTTCAAAGAAAAGATGTACTTTTTCTAAATCAATCCAAGTATGATAAATATCTAGTAATGATATTTGGTTTAGACTCTTATAAAAGTTAAAATAATCCCATGAGTACTACTTTAAAATAATATTTACAAAAAATATAGAAAATCTGTAGATGTTAAAACTTATAGAGGCATGATTGTAATTCAGTTATACATAACATCTTCAAGGATGATTTAGGGTTTTCAGTTTTAATGTCTATTGGATTTCAATGTGACCCTATGGAAAGTCAAATTAAATATATTAATATTATTATTTTATATGTTAAAGGATATTTGAGTCTTGGTTTATATTATCTATTTCAAAATATTTTTTATTTGAAAATATATTATTACTCTAATTTTGGTGGATACAAGATAGATAGAAAAATCACCTCAAGGGTGTTTCATTTACATGGTGAAACTATAGTTTCATAGTATTCAAAGAAACAAAATTTTGTTTCTCTTTTAACCACTAAATCTGAATGCATAGTTCTTGAATTTTATTCTTCTTAATCATTAGGGATTAAACATACTCTTTTTTATTTTGGTTTTAATTTTGATTAGATTATTATATTCTATGAATAATTCTACTATTTCAATTTTAAAAACCCATCACAACACTATAAGACTAATAGCATTGATTTTTAATTTCATTTTATTATAAATCCTGTTCAAAAAATAAATATAAATTTGGAATTTATTTATATATAAAATCAACTTTTTGGAATATTTACTAAGCTCGTGGACATTACTATGTTTGAGAAAATAATGTTTGAACATAGTATGGTGGAAATTTTAGTTTTTTTGCATGAATTTAAGGGTAGTTAATTTTTTTTATATCATGATAAGAGAGTTTTCCACTATAATAGGGCGATATAAATTATAATTTCAAATATAGAATTTTTCTATTAAAACATTATCTTTTTTATAATTTCAAAATGGGGAAAAGTTTTGAAATTATACTAAGTTATGTAATTATAAAAAAAGGGGTATAATGCTGAGTGGATACTTGACTCACATTATGTTTTGATAATTATAAATCCTTATTTAGTTTAAATGTATTAATAGTTTGATTTGTGTAACTATAGTTATTATATTATGTATTGATTAAATTATTCTTAACCTTTATTATATCATTATAATTATTTTCATAAAATATCATTAGATTTCATGTTTTTATTGTTCATAACATGTTATACAAGTTTCATATTGAGTTACTAGGATAAATATATCATATGATAACATTAAATATCATTTATACATGTTTTTGTACTATTATCATATAGCCAAATCTTCTGGGTAGCCAAACCGCATAGCTAAATCACCTTTATAGCCAAACCATATAGCCAAATTTCCAGATTTAGTTACCTTATGTATTTCAGTCATAACATGTGATATAGAACTCAAAATTGAGTGAATATTGTTTAGTTTGAAAGATAAGAAAATTATATGCATTTAATTATAAGAAATAAAATTCTAAATCAATTTTTATCATGTGAAAAATTATGTTATAATTTAATGCATATTTTTCTATCTAAATTCTACAGTTATTTAGATCTATTTTGCTACTATATTTTAATTATAACATGAGATATATAAGTACAATTATGGTTTTTTTGATTATTTGTAATGATAATAATATATTATAAATATAATAAAATTGGACCCAAAGCTGATTCTATAGTTTATAAGGACCAACTTATGTATGAAATTTGATAATCCAAGTTATTTTGAGATTTTAGAATTTTTCAATCATTAATTTGGCTACAGACTAATTCACTTACATTAATTTGAACACATGATCGATTCACTTATGTGAATTCAGTTATGTGAAAAATTCACTTACATGAACGAATTCAGAAATGTTAATGGTTTTGATATGTGAATTCATCTATGTGAGAAATTTGGTTATGTAGATTCTGTTATATAGATAGATTTTCTTACGTAGTGAAATTAACTTACGTAGAACTCATCTAAATACATTCAATTATGTGAACTAATTTAGATACATATATAAATATCATACATAAATTTTCTTATATGATAATTTCATATATGTGATATATATGCTTACATGAAGATTAAAAAATCACATATATTGATAACTCTTATATGGTTTTGTTAGTTTTTATAGGTTAATCAAAACCTTGAATTATGCTCTGTTTCTTTTTATTTCATATTTCTATTTTTTGAAAGTTTATTATAAATATTCTTAGTGTTTTATTTTTTCTAAAATTACACAATAATTATCTCGAAGTCATGTTAATAGGTTTTATATTGTTTTATGATGAATTAAATGAAATATACATGGGATTTATCATGTATAGATATTCATGTAGAAATTTTGGAACTTGAGATGTAAAAATTAAAACCAGTTGAAATAAGAAGATTTATCATCATATATTATCAGGGGGTTTTCCAGTGATATTAATACTAATTTTTTTTCTTCTAAATTAATTTTTTAAATATATTCCACTAAATAGGATGATATTTTTTATATAGTATAGAGAACCCATGTGAATATTACTTTTTTTATGAAATATTTACACATGAAACACTATCTTGTAATTAAACATAAAAAATTATGATTTAGTTCATTGAATTTACATGTGAAACTATTACATGGGGAAAAATAAATATTCAACAGTCATTAAAATTTAAAGATATTGTGCATGAATAAAATATATATATTGTGTTGAAAAAACCAGTACAGAAGTGTGAATTTTCAAGGATACAACTATGATGCACTAAAAAATTGTATACTTCATGTGATCATTTTTTATATGACCACATTTCTAGACATAATTATTCATCATTAATTTACTAGAGTGATCTATACATCCTTTACATTCGTAATCATTATTCATTCAACAGGTTTCTCTGATGATTTAATTTTATTTATTTATTTTTTTGTAAAACATTTGTGGGTTATACTACCCCTTTAAAAGTATGTGTTTGTGGGTTTTGAATCCCCAAAAAAATAAATTTGGTTTTTCCCATCTAGGGAAAATGTTAATAATATTCGGGATGTTCCACCATAAGAAATGTCAGGACTATTCAGGTTGTAACTCTAAGTAGAAAAAAGTAGGTTAGTCGTGGGTTTAATCCTCCAAGAGAAAAATGAATTATAATTGGGTTGTGACTCTAGTTATAAAAAAATAAGTGAATGATTCCATAGTTATTGGGTTCCATATATCACTATTCTTGAGAGGGGTGAAGATTGTTGTAGCATCAATTTGATTCGAACTACTATAAAAATATATTATTCCTATTTATTTTATCTCTAAAACATAAATTGTAAAAATATAATACAATATTTAAATTTATTTAAAAATTATAATTCAACCCCTATTATCTATTTTTCTATCATCCCTTTGGGAATAAAAATATTTTTAATTAAATATAAATTACTTGGGTAAAAACTAATTACCATGGTAAAAACCAAAATGGTGAGATTTAAAAATCTAGTGGTGAAAGACTTGAAACATATTTAAAACATGTGTAAAAATTAATAGTATAGGATTTATTAACCATATATCACTCCAAAATTAATTATTTACAACTTTGGATCCATGGACTCTTGAATAGTTTCGTTTCATCATTGAAAAAGTAATGGGTATTTATAAATAAATTCATTTTCCTCACTTATAAAAGGGGATCACTTCCACCATTATTCTCCACCATTTTCAAATAATTATATCTACCAAAAATATTCATTATTATCACCACAACACTCTACCCAATTACAGTAAAACTTTTTCTTTGCAAAAGACCAATCTAATGATCCATAAGGTGTTACCCAAGGGAGAACATCTAAAGGGATAGGTGATGTTGTCAGCTGAGTACTCTTTTTTACTTAATTAATCTAACACCTAAAACATTCGTTATTGATATAAGTATGATATAATAAAAAAAATTAATATGTTTAAATTTTATTAAACTAATGTAAAATCCATTTTCTACCCTCCTCCCTAGACATGTAAAAAATGTTAATGTCATTTTTGTTACCAGCAAAATACAACCACCATAAGTGATGTGATCTATTTTTCATATATGCCTTACATGGATTGATTAAAGGTAGTATATAATGAATAAATATTTTAATTAAAAATATATTATTATTATGAAAATATAGTCCAATATTAACCTCATTTACTTTCTTTGTAATTTAATGCTTCATTTGTGCGAACATGCAAACTATTGCCTCCATAAAAGTGACATAGTTAATTTTTCACTCTAGTCTTTTATTAATTATCAAAATCTATTATAACGAGATTTAAGACATAAAAACATATAAATAATATCATTAATATTATTTTAATAATGATAATATTCAAAAAAATCACTTTTAAAACCATACCCACCCATAGATTATAGTTTGTCCTTGTTTGGGTCAGTTTAACCACCAAATTGAACAATACTATAATTTTATATCATGGATGGATATGAAAACATAACTATTGGTGTTATTAAAAATTAATGATAAGATAATTTTTGGTTTATGGTTCTATAAATATTATATTAATATTTAACATATTATTAATACCACTCATTATTCATTAACAAATTTACCAGAACAAGCTCGTCGCCAACCTCATCATCACAAATCATAACAAAAATAATTATAAAATGAAATTATAGATTTATAAATAATTATAAAACATCTATTGCAGTACCTATAATTTTCTCATAATGGTTTACATTGAGTATATAAACAATAATTAACACTTACATTATGAAACTATTATTAAACAAACAATTGAAGATAATAACTTTTGATGATGGAAATAAAATACAATTAACTAATGTATTTGTAATAAATGATTATAAATGATGTTTATAAATGGTTATAGTTGTGAATAAATTTAATAAATTGGTGATTATGATAGTAATTTTTTTATACAGGAGTTCAGATCACTCTAGGACAAATAAGATTAATGGTAAGGGGTATTTGTATCTATTTTCAATTCCACGAGACATGTTTGATATTTTCCAACATTATTTATTTTATATGGTGAACTAAATTCCCTATTAACTTCATGTAAAATTAATATATTTCATTTCAAGATATGTGAATCTACATTTCATGGTAACCCTCTTGTGTTATTTTTATTCTTATGTTATTATTATTGTAAGGATTTCTTCTTCAATATCAATTTCAAATTAGGATTTTTTTGAAAGAAAGTACTTCTGGAGTACTTGTATGCTCGTTAATTATAGACACCTCCATCATTTTATTCTCCTGTAATTATTTTTTGGGTTTTATATTTCGTCACACTAATTATTTTTCTCCATTGGATCATTATTTACCGGCTATAAAGAAACCAACTCTTCCACTTCTTTTCGGTTGTGAATCATCCTCTTCTATGATCATATTCATTGGATGATTTTACAAATTTCCTTATATAAGCCTTAATATTTTATTATGTTAATATTATACAAATTTTAATTTCGTTAAAATTTTTAAATAAATATTTAATTTTTTATGTATGATTGACTTTTTTCAATGTGTGAAAATAATTTATTATTAATGTTTTCCCTGTGAACACGTCTTTCCAATATATTTGTTTTTTTTATGAAACTCCATATATATATTTTAATGTTTTCTAAAATAAATTATTATCATCAGGGTTTTATAGAATGTTTTTATTTATATAAATTTTTTCAAAAATCTTAATAATAATAATTATTTCCTATGATATTTTCCTAATGCTTCTAAAAAATGTTGTTTATCTAACTCAACATCTTAAGACATATTTTATGCTTGATCAAGGATATTTTTCAAATGATACCATACACCTTATTTATATAGATGGATTATAAAATATTACATTCTATCGGAGGAATGATTCAACACTACTTTTGTTATACCTATCCATCCACTATAAAAAAAATGATTTTCCTTTTAATGCCTTTACTCTGTGAATACTATATATTTCCTTCTTTTGATTTGTGGATTTTAACCTAGATAGCTTACATCTATTGATGAAGAAAATTATTTAATTAATAATATTCCCTTTTTTCTTCATGGTGTAAATTCCATATACCACGTAATATTAATTGAAGATTATTTATTAAAAAATTTAATGAATATCTTTAGATACCCATTTATTTTTCATGGGTTTGTCATGTTTTGATCATTGATGGAATTATAAATTATTTATTTATGCGATTCCATTTGAAAAGGATATGAAACCCCTATTATTTCCGTGGGATCTTTATGGTATGATGAGATATTGATTTCAATTGGAACAGGTAAGTATGGATGAATGATGGGTGGGATATATATCACCCTCCAATTCATTGGTTAAAATTTTATATATCATGATACATGTATATACATGCATAGCTTAAATTCTCACAAGAAAGGGTATTATTGTGTGAATTAAAAATGTGTCTTTTCCCTATGCTAATGTTGTTTCTACATTTCTATGGGATCCTAATGTTATTCTCTAATGTAACGTATTTATTAACTAATATTTCAAAACTCTTGATACATTTATTATGATATTCCAAGCCTTATTCCATGTATCATGATTTTTTATCTATGATTTTTCTAGAATGATTTTCTTATGGTATGTCTATGTACCTTTATTATACTCATATGATCACCTTATGTTTGTTTAAGATATTTATTTATTATCAGTTATGTTTAACATTACTGAGTGTTTGAGATCACCCCTTTTATTATGTTTCCATTCCACATGCTATGAGAATGAGTATAACTTATGAGAAGTCTATATGTGAGTCTACTGTGGCTCAATTATAGATAAATGTTCACAAATGTTATAAAATATTTTCTTATTTATCTAGAACTCATTAAAACTAAACTTTATATTCTCAACATTGTGATATTATTATGAGATGAAATGTTTAAATTATGGAAATGATGTAAAATAAAGATATATTTATCTTAGGTTGTTATATTTAAGAATTATGAATTTAGGGTATTAGACATTTGAGCAACATAACACTCTTTTTCTATAAATAGACAATTCCATGGATATTATGTCGAATTAATGATTGTATTAGTGAGACACTTCTATTTTTTTCTCTCTATTATGATATTGATATATTACCCTTAGCTCATTTCATTCTTTCCTTGTCAATCTACTTACTATATCAGTGATCCAAGATCACAAAGTCCTTAATCTATCCCTCAACCCAAGTGAGTTTTTGTGTGGATTAGTTATCATAACCATCTCTTGAGTGTTTTATCTTTTTAGTATATCATGATCCTTCTATAATTGGTTAACTACTTGAATCCTATAAACTCCAAACCACTCCTTTGTTGCATCCACTAAATCACTCATCTACCAAACTATGTTGTAAAGATCATGCCACCCCATCCATCACACATCAGTTGGTATTATTGCTTTAGTTGGCATGGTATACAATTATACTATTATTTTCATTCCATTTACCCACTATATATCTTATTTTATCTGATTATCCACCCTTCACAAAAAAAACCCTTTCTGGAAAACTTTTAAAATTTAGCCCATATGGTGTAATATTAAAATTTATATTTTGAGACAATGTTTATGCATCCATATTTATATTTCCATATTCTCTATTTAAGTTTATTTCTCAATATATAGAGAAAATTGTAAAAAAATATCTTGATCTTCTATATTAATCTTTACAACATTATAAATAATTATTTTACAATAGTATAAAAAAACAAAAATAATATTGAGGACTAATATCATTAGGCCACTAACTTCCACCACATATTATGCTATATTTTCTATATTTTTAATTTATTATCTTTCAATTTTTATTATATATAACGATTGGGAAACCCCTATTTATTTCACCCATCCACAATTTCCAACCTTTACCCATATTATCTACCATTATTTTCCACCATTTACTTTTTTCACTCAAATGGGATATGTTAATAAATCCCCCAATAGAATCATGATTAAAGAATGATTGGTGGAACATGATACCCTCAAACAAGTTATTAGATTTCATAAGATATTTTGATTTTAATTAAGTGTTGAGAGTGAAGAAAAATAAGCAAAAATATTCTTGAGTGTGTACCTTCATGTGTGCGAGTGTGTATCCTTTTGTTTGTGTGTGGATCTTATATGCATAAGTTTGTATATATTATAGGAGTGATTATGAATCCTTGTGTACATGTGTGTAATATTTTGTGAATGAGTGTTTGTTTCGCTGTGTGTATTTTTTAGTGTGTGTCCTTACATGTGTGTATATCTTCACAAGTGTGTATCATTGGCGGTGTGTGTGTGTGTGTGTGCATGTCACTTTGTGTGTTTCTCTCCATATATATTTGTGTTTCTGTTACATATCATGGTAGAATATTTTCAGAATAGAATCTATCTTAATATTCATGGAGGTATCCAAAGTTTATCTCCCGCACCATATTCTACACAACTCCAAATTCATGATTTAGTAATCTATTTTGAGAAGCCTCCTGGTAGGAAGTTGGAGGTTCTATATAAGAGGATTAGAAACCTCAAGAACCAACCAAACTCATGGAATTCCTATGATAATGCGTGGAACGCTATGATACCACATCAACCCCCATCATAGAGGATGATATAGAAACTTTTGATGGTGATTTCAAAGATGTCCGTAAAAGAAGGAGGTTATACCAATAACCTAGAGTTGGCCAAAGGAAACCACATTATGATAATATACATGGTGGGATCCAGGTGATGGTCTCTTTATTTTAATGGAAAATAGATACATAGGCATACTTGGATTGGTATTTGTGCATCAAGAAACTTTTTTCTTATTATACATGTTATATGGAGAAAAAGTTCAAACTTTTAGCCCTTGAATTCACTGATTATGAAATAATTTGGTGGTATCAAGTTAAAAGGATAGAACTTGATACCAAGTATGCCTATTAGATACTTATGAAGGCATGATTTTTTCCACAAGGATGTGGTTTTTTCCTTCACACTACCATATATATCTCTACATTAATATTCAACGCCTTACCCAAGGGAGTAAGAGTGTCTAAGATTAATACAAGGAGATTAAAATTTTCATGATTAGAGAAAACGTTAATAAAGATCTGGAGGCAACCATGGTCTCAATTAAGAGAATACCAATCAAGTGGAGATATAAAACCATGTGAATATACATGATATTATCCACTAAGACACCAATATTGAACAAAAAATCCATATGGTGAGCAACATAAGGAAACCCACTACCCCTTTCACACTATAGATTAATTCAATGAAGATGATTGTTGGACCATAAAATACAAAATTTTGGTTGAATTAAATATTTATAAGGTAGTTCTTCCGTCTAAAAAACTTAATATTGAGGCTAAATAAATAAGGAATCTGGATATTATATGTTTTAAATGTAAATTAAGGGGTAATATAGCTAGTGAATTCCCAAACTGGTGCACCATGAACAAAAATAAGTATGGAGAATGGTATACTGATAGAGGGATCTCGGTGGAAGTAGAGTTGGAATACGCAGAAATTTGTGATTAATAATATGTAGAAGATATTGATATCATTTTCATTATAAGATTTTTAAGCAGACAAATAACCATTGGATAAAAGGAGTAGTGTGAAAACCATTGCCATAAATAATGAAAGATCCGAGGGAAGGTATTTAGTGTTATTTTTGATGGATTTGGATATAGAGATATAGAGAACATTGATTTGGTATAGAAGTTGGGACTTATAACTTTGAAGTACCAATATACCTATCAGCATGAGTGGTTGAATGATTAAAAAGAGATGAAAGTAACCAAATTTATTAAGTTCATATTCACTATCAAGAAGTACAAAATAACATATTATGTGATGTAGTACCAATTAATGCGTTCCACTTGCAACTTGGTTTTCCATGGAAATATGATCGGTGTGTGATAGATGATAGTTTTATAAATTGTAGTTATGTTATAATCCTAGGGGAACCTATAACACTCTTATTTATGTCCCCCTATAAAATTATAATATCAAATTTTTTGAGAGAAGAAAAAAAGTGAGTGATCAAGAAAAAATGAAACGGAAAAGAATGGGGAAATGAGGGAAGAAGATGAAATTATAGAAGAAAATAATTGGAGATAAAATAAAAAACATGATGGAAAACTAATGTAATTGAGGATAAAATTTTGTTCTTGGAAAAAAGAGTAGGGAT
Source organism: Viscum album (assembly GCA_963277665.1). Taxonomy (NCBI): domain Eukaryota; kingdom Viridiplantae; phylum Streptophyta; class Magnoliopsida; order Santalales; family Viscaceae; genus Viscum; species Viscum album. The sequence continues at coordinate 1,817,844,864 of OY728141.1, forward strand.
AATGAACCTTTACAAATAGAAATATAGCATATACTAATATACCTGTATAAACGGTTTGAACAAACCATTATTATAGTTATATTATTTCAATGTGTACCGAAATTTTTATCAAACCATTAGATTAAGATACCTATAGTGATAGTTGACAAAACCATTTGTATAGGTTTTTATTTCAGCCACTTATACCAATGGTTTGGTCTAACCATTGGTATAGGTGTCCTATACTAATAGTTTGACCAAGCCACTACTATAGGTAGAACCATTATTAATGTATTATATTATTAATTATTAATAATTATTTTTAAAAAAACATATTTATATATTTTATAACAAAATTGTGATTATATCATAGTGGAAAAGTCTTTGGAAAATAATGGTGAGGTTTTGGCATTAAATAATGGTGCTAGAATTTTATTCAATTGTATACCTATATGAATTGTTTGACCAAACCACTAGTCTAGTTATTCCCTTTGAAATTATATATACCAATAGATTGGTCAATCTCTTGGTATGGGTTTATCCTAACGTCAAATCACCCAATGACTAATCAAACCATTGGTATAGGTTATACTAATAGTTTGCGGGCATATATCCATGATTCTAAACTATTGGTATAGCCTTTTTATCCAGTATAGATTTTTTTTAACAACAACTCCCCTTACTAATCATGTAAAAATAGGTTTTTCCAATTACTAAGGACTTCCCCCTTTTCTAAATGTTGAATATTCTTTGTTATAGGACTACGATGATGTTTTTCTAGAGTAGGTTCCACTATATTTTCTACTTACTATAGGTATTGATAATCAAATTGACTTCATACCCAGAACATCTATAAAAAACCATAAATTTTATACATATATATCATATATTGATAAATAAATATTCATTACATAAAATAATGATATGTGCATGAATCATATATGTCTAGTATCTTTGGAAACATGGACACATAAAACAACTGTTTCATAAGAGTCTCACATTAATTTATACATAACTAGAACACATCCTAGGCATATCATTTCTAAAACCTTTCATCATAACTTGGGGAACGGAATCATAATAAAGGGAGATCTCATATTATTTGTGATGGTAAACAAGGTAGATATCAATGATCACATAAGCATAACATGAGAATAATGGTGTGAGGATACGATATTTGTTGGAACCATGGTATTCTATGCATGATTTGGAGTATGGGTTGTGTTTGTTGTCAATCAGCAGTGGATGTTCAGAATGTGTAACCGCAAAGAGATCATATAGTTCAAGAAGACAATAGTATTGAGGGTGTCGTCACTTCCTAGTGTTTCCCAAATTTTGGGTCCTAAAAATCGACAAATAGAGAATAGTGTTTTTGGTAATGAGACATGCGCACCGTTTACTGGATGAACGGAAAACTTGCGTGCCATATGTTTTTCAAGATTAGAACACGGGAAAATGGCAAAGTGATAAGGGCCGCGCAAGTTTTCATCTGGTCGCGCAAGTGACCTGCGCACTGTGAAGAGACTTGGGCGCTGATTCCTAGGAGGAATAGAAACTTGTGCGCCTATTTTTTTCAATATCATAACTTCAAAATATGTTATAGGAAAGAAGGTCACACAAGTATTTCTGTTGGTCGCACAAGTGAGTAGCGCGACAGAGGCTAGGGAGGATGAGCTGAACGCCGGAACCTACGTGCGGAGTGAAGACTTGTGCGCCACCACGCAGGGGGTCCAGTTTACCTAGAAATAAAGGACCCCCTCCTCATTTGTAATGAAGTTAAAGGCTTAGAGATTTTTCTATCTCTCGTTACCCAAGTGGTTGAGTCGCACAAGTGGTTGTTGGGTCGCCCAAGTAGAGGTCACGCGCAGATTGTTGGCTTCGCGACCAAGGCAGTTGGGGAGTTAAAGGCACAATTCCACGCAATTTTGGTGTTGAAGGAGGCAGTGTCGCGCAAGTAGTTTTGGTGTCACCTACGCGCAGAATTTGTAATGCGCAAATGACATTCGTGCCAGGATTGAAACTTGCGCGCCATGCTTGGATAAGTGCACCAGGGTTTTTAAAGTTCATCTGTCCTTTTGAAGTTGCACGAAAGCTAGAATATCACCTGGTACCCTCAACGTAAAGTGAGATTAGTCATCTGGTATGAGTTGGACTTCAACAGAGCATCTACAAACGACAGAGGATGCATTCTTATGAAATGATGAATAGACCTTCACATCTATAAACTGAGTGTGACTTCACCAATGGCAGTGAGCCATGGGGTGTCAACAGGAGTGACCCAAGGGACGCAGTGAGCTATCCATAAACTTTTGTAAAGGCAGTGAGCCTGGGACAGAGTGACTGTTCCCGAACCTTTGTAATCCACATCAAGTGAATATTAGTGGAATTTGGTACGACCGACAACTTGTCGGCATATGCTCCTTGGACGTATCCCTTAGTGGTTGTAACACCCCGAGCTTCCACAATACGCTTCTCATTCAATAATGTCATAGCTTGCATTTTACGCAACTTCGAGTTCTAAAACACCACGACTAATCATAGTAACCGTTATGAATAGTAATAACCACTTTTTAAAATTATAGAAATTTTATATTTCAAAATGGACTTCATTTTTGTATTCGTAATATCGGAATTATCCTAAGTTAAATTTTTTTTAATTTTCTGAGAACTTCCATTTTTTATGAATAGTGAAAAATACTTAAAAACTACTTTTTTAATCAAAATAATTTATAGTGAAAAATTATAATATTTAGTGGTTTTAAAGTATAATTAGAATATATTTTTACCATTTTATCCAATGGTGGTCATTAAAATTAATTTAACATTGAAATTGGACATACACAATTGCCAATCTTTTGATATAAATTGTTTCTTAAAAACATGCTATTTATTGTGACAATGGGAATTAATAATAAAATTAATTAATGCAACATATATGTTTGGAATTTTTTAAAATATACATCATTTTTTAATTCGGAATATCAATTATAGCTGAGGGTGAAATTTTGGCATTGTTCTGAAAAGCATCAATTTTTTGATGAATAGTGAAACCACTAAGTGGTAGTTAAATAACTGATTTTTCGTTTAAATGAAATATTACCACTTCTGTGATATGATTTTCAAAAATCCGACATACATGGTTGTCATTATGATGTAAAATTTGGTTCAATGAGATTAAAATAATTTTTTGGTGAATAGTAACTTTTAAGTTTTTAATCGCGATTAGAGGTAATTAGTGTAGTTTATGGTAAAAATAATGTATTAATAATATGAGATGAGAATGAAACTTGTAATACTCATATTGGATGAGTCATGGCAGACCAAGACAACCCATGGGTCAACTTGGGGACCCCATGGAGCCACATTGGTTGGAAAATGACATTAATACATATTTATTTAATGTTAAAATTAAATTGACACAAACATGAGTTGTTTTACTAAAACAGTTTTAAGTGGGGATAAACACGTCCAAATTTTGACTATAATAATTCATTAGAAAGATAAAAAGATTTCCTAAATCAATGTATTTTTTTATAATTTTTAGACATTAAATAAATTAAATTATTTATGACATCATGATGATGCAGTGATGACCTCATTATTTAACGATTTTAATAAAATTAAAATATAATGTAAAATAAAAGGCTTACACTTGTCCAAAGACTATTGGATGGGTAGATTTCGAACCCTTATCACCTTAGCCTTGAATTATATAAGTGTGGGACCTTTAGAATCTGAAAATCACGGTATAATAATGTAAAATTTACTTACTTTCCAAGAGTGCCCCTCCTCTCCTCTTATAAAAGGCCCCCACCTATACCACCTCATTCACACATTAAATCCATTTGGCTCGGCCAACCTCTTCCCAAATACCCTCCCATCTTCCCTCCCATACTCCTAGAATCCTCACTTTGGGCAGAATGCTTCCCAAGGAAGCCTTTGGCTCAAATCAAAAAGAGTTACCCGATTTTTAGGTAATTCTTCTCTAATGTTGTTTTGTTTTATTTAGCTTATCCAACCCCTTAAACTCTTTTTATTAATTACTTTTGTAACAACACCAGTATCCTAAATATACTAGTATGTTGTTATAATAATTATTAGAGCTACAATTACACATACCTACATCTATTGGTTAATGAACATACGGTTTCTGTGGATGGAGAATTTCTGCCTCATGAAACGATGATTGTTCAACACTCATATAACACCTTCAAATGTGGCCATTAAGATGTCAATATATTTATATATGATATATAATATGTTTATGTTTTACTTATGCTTCTTTATTTCTCATTTATGGCATACATTATGATTTCCATTATGGGTAAAACGTGATAATTTCATTTTAGGAAGTGCGGACTACCGCCCCCTCAAAGTGATTTGAATCGTTAATGCCATATGTGGGATGTATAAAGGATGGAGTAAATGGTATTATACACTATATTATAATGGAATTATATTATACAATTATATCATTATGATTTCATTCCATTAAATACGAAATAGAAATGAAAGTAGCGTTCATGCGTACGTACGGCTTACCGTCTCCATGAACGGTGCATTTCATTTCTTACCTCTAAATGTTACGTAATATTATAAATGAATGTAGATACTGGATATATATGATATATATGACATCTAAATCATGAATATAATTCTGGAGATAATGGATATTCTACCACATAAACAACTTGTAATTATAAGAGGTTTATTGTTGACTGAAGTACCAAAGATCGACAAAATGACCGTTATTAACTTACATAATTACATAATGTTCATAACATTGAAATAAGTGATATAAAAAGGATAATGATATTAAAAATGGTTATTAATAAGGTATATATTAACTCTAGTTTATTATTCAGGAGGTTAAAGTACGGTTGAGTCAAGTCAGACACGGGGTAAGGGAACTTCTTAACCCAATTTCCATTCTTTGGGTTAATCTCCTACTTTCAAATTATGTCATGTTATTATTATGTCCTATATTGTATTTTTACATTATTTATGTGTACTTATAGTGAATACAAAAAATAGACCTACTTTATAAAAAATGATCTTTTTAAGGACTTCGTCTCAATCCCCTTTCATTGAGACATATTTGGTTTTATACACAACTTTCTTTTATACGGTGTATAAACCACTTTGACTTTTACGTTTACTCAAAAGGAATCTTTTTATACGAAGCATTTTGCTAAACGACAAAAGGGAATGTTTTTCTTTCTATACTTATGCGACGACAACAACTTCTCCGTCGCCGTTACCATTATTTGAGTTTCGGCTTCCTCTACAAGCCATCTTCTTTTAATGAAAAATAAATACAAAGTTTTAACTTTCTTTTATTTTGATATTGAAAATGGTTTTGAAAGAGTTTTTATTATATCAATGTGTTGTATTGATATCTTGTGATTGAAATGTGGAAATTTTATTTTTCCTTTATGCATGTTTTATGTGATACGATTATGTTATGGTTTATGATATGTTTAAACCTATTCATATGAGGAATGTATTGGACTTAATAAGTGACGGGTAGAGCCCGCTATAGCTCCTCGATGCATCGGTAGGACTCATGAGACAACTAGACATGGAATTGGCCGAGGCCCTTTCCCAATTTGATTTATGGTTTTGGCCGAGGCCTTAATCATTTTAGACGTCTTGGCCGAGGCTTTGACAAAGTGTTTCAGAATTTCTAGCATTATACATTCCCTCCTTATGAAAGTGGTTATTGATATTGCATGTGATTATTCGACCAGTAGAATATCCATGTGAATAAGTGAATGGAATTATATTATTTTACTTTTGTCATATTATGTTGATGTTCAAGTTTAAAAGGCTTTTGTTTTAGTTATACATTGCCTTAAGTTTTTATGTTTATTTATGAAAGCTTCTGCAATTTTGTTATCCTTACTGAGCATCTGAGCTCACCCCTTTCAATGTTTTAATATTATCCAGGATGTGAAGAAGTATTTTATGAATGACCTGCAGGGATAGTCAGAAGAGGATATGAGTGTGGACTATGAAGAATTTGTTATTAGTTTTTCACCTTATGATGTAATGTAACATTTATGAATGTATCTAGTGTTTCCAAGGCTACTAAACTAATCAGTCATTCGAGACTTGATCTTTTGTTATCATGCCAATGTTACGAAGTAATGCACCGACTCCGAGTAGCTGGGGTCGGGGTGTTACAGTTGGTATCAGAGGTGGTTTAGTACTAACCTTGGAAGCTAGATTTAGATAAACTCTGATTAGAGCACATAGCCCAAAGATAGACTTTGAGGATTAGTATAAAAAAACATCCTAGAATTTTGTTATTGTAGAGATTTTGTGAGTTTTCCGAGCAATACATCCTTTTCTGGATACGAGCAGGTAGAGGCGGCTCTGGCACAGATGTACCGAGGGGTAAAACCTGAAAACACCGCTTTGAGATAGACTCTAACGGGAACTGGTGCACGACAATGGGCCTTGCTGCACTCTTGGTTACGACACTCCCGAGGGATATGCTTAGGATAATTCTCATTTTCTTTACAAAACACTATGAACGGTTATAAGTATATACTTCCTCAAATAATACCTTTTTATGATTATGGATTATATCCATAAATAGTTCAATTTATGTTAAGTATTTTACAAGTATGGAATTATGTATTTTGATTCATAAACTAATCTAGTTTATGCCATTGTTTAGAAATGGCGGCTAGTGGAAGGAATGGAAAACGTATCAATGCACGCACTCCGTGTAGGGATTGCCCTCCTGCTCAAGATAATTATTGTGGATCTGGAGATAAAACTGGTGCTGATCAACTTATTACCATACTGGGACAACTCACTCAAGTTATGAATAATAACCTTACTCGTATGGATCACCCTGATCCACAACATGGAGGATCAATGTTAGACTGCTTTATTAGGCAACAACCACCAACATTTAATGGGGGTACAAATCCGTTAGTAGCTGATCAATGGATAAACTCCTTAGAGAAAATATTTCATGCCTTGGGGAGTAGCGAAAGAGATAACGTTGTCATGGCAGTTTACCGCGTCACTAGAGCTGTCGATCAGTGGTGGTCACTGATTCAAAACACAAAGGATGATGATGACATATCGAATATGGAATGGAGGTATTTCAAAGAGCTTTTCATAGGAAAATACTTTCCTCGTGACCATCGAGCAGATATGGAAAGGAAATTTCTGAGTCTGAGGCAGAAGGAGGATGAGAATGTCGCAAAGTATGAGGCTAACTTTACAAGGTTAGCGAGGCATGTTGCCGATTATATACGTACCTCAAGGAGTAAGATTGATTGTTTCTTTGATGGGTTAAAACCATTTCTCCGTCGATCTTTAGTATCACAATCATTCTCAACATACGATGATATTGTCTCATGTGCTATCAAGACAGAAAACGAATTCTCTAAGTCTTATGACAACAAAGTAAATCAAGAGAAGAAGAGAACAGTGGAACAAGAGACAGATAAAGGGAAAAAGGGAAAGAAGGATTTTCCATTATGTGATAATTGTTGGAAGAATCACCCTGGTACTTGCCTAAAAGGAATGGGAGTTTGTTATAAATGTGGGGAAAAAGGTCACCAGGCGCGTGATTGTAACGGAAAGAAAGAGGCTATCAATGTTGAATGCTACAATTGTTGGGAAATGGGGCATTATGCAAATGAATGTCCTAACCGTCAGAGAAACTTACCTCAGAAAAGGCCAAGGGATCAAGGACAATCTTATGCTGTTACTACAGTTGAAGCAGAATAGTTAAAGTATTGGTGCTTTTGGACTCATGGATTATATTCTTGTTATTAGAATAATGTGATATATATATATAAGGATTGTACTGCAGTACTTGTTGATTTCAGTAAGGTTTTAATATGATGAAGGTAATTATATTTTTAGTATGTGACAATAAGAAAAACTTTACTTTGTTTGGGGAATCTGAGGTTACTATTGATTTTGGAATTTAGAGACCTTTTAGAGAAAGTCTGGACTGAGGTATTCTGGATAAATATAAAGGTTGGAATGGATTAAGTTGATCATTGGATAGTATTGTTTAAGGTTAAAACATTTCTGAAGATTATTTTTGGAATATTATAATACTATAGTTTTAGGAAAAGGACAACCTACAGGGTGGGGCATAACCCGTCGCGTCGGACAAAGCTGCAGCAATCGAACCCACAACCATAGTGTGACAAGCCTTTATTACATACCACTAGCCTATAGGAAGTCCCTGGTTATTAAAAAATAGTTTTACTAATCTAAATGGTATGTGTTAATATTTGGAACCTTATACAATTATGATAAAAAGAATATTTTTGAGTTCTATTATCTTTTTGAGTGAAAGATGAGTTGAAGGTTGATACTCTAATTGTCAAGCATAAATATATATATACATATCTCTTATTCAATGAATAAATTAATTCTTAAACTTTAGTAAAGGGATATTAAAACAAAAAATGTGTTATCCTAATACCTTATGTCTTTTTGAACTGATGATATTTTAAATCAACATAGATTGAAGGCTTTGAGGCCCTCAATTTGATAGTTGATTGTGATTGATGACCTCAATCACTCCCTACAAATATTTACGTTTTTCCTCCAATTATATGTCTCTAATTTCCACCAATGTTCTCCTTATCGAGATCATAATTTGGTGGTGACTTTCTTATTTCCATTTCCCTTTTATTAAGAATAAATTTTATCAACCTTATTTCTGATGTGGGTTTTCCACAAAGGTATTTTTCTATTTTCAACCTTTTATTTTCAAATAAAAATTTCAAATTTCGAGGACACAATTTATTGAAGGAGGGGAGAATGTAACACCCCAAGCTTCCACAATACGCATCTCATTCAATAATGCAATAGCTTGCATTGTACGCAACTTCGAGTTCTAAAACACCGCGGCTAATCATAGTAGCCGTTATGAATAGTAATAAACACTTTTTAAAATTATTGAAATTTTATATTTCAAAATTGACTTCAGTTTTGTATTCGTAATATCGGAATTATCCTATGTTAAATTTTCTATAATTTTCTGAGAACTTCCATTTTTTATGAATAGTGAAAAATACTTAAAAAAAATTTTTTTTATCAAAAAAATATATAGTGAAAAATTATACTATTTAGTGGTTTTACAGTATAATTAGAATATATTTTTACCATCTTATCCAATGGTGGTCATTAGAATTAATTTAACATTGAAATTGGACATACACAATTGCCAATCTTTTGATATAAATTGTTTCTTAAAAACACGCTATTTGTTATGATAGTGGGAATTAATTATAAAATTAATTAATGAAACATATATGTTTGGAATTTTTTAAAATAGACATCATTTTTGAATTCGTAATATCAATTATAGCTGAGGGTGAAATTTTTTCATTGTTCTGAAAAACTTCAATTTTTGATGAATATTGAATCTACTAAGTGGTAGTTAAATAACTGATTTTTCGTTTAAATGAAATATTACCACTTCTGTGATATGATTTTAAAAAATCCGACATACATAGTTGTCATTAAGAAGTAAAATGTGGTTCAATGAGATTAAAATAATTTTTTGGTGAATAGTAACTTTTAAGTTCTTAATCGCGATTAGAGGTAATTAGTATAATTTAAGGTAAAAATAAAGTTTTAATAATATGAGATGAGATTGACACTTGTCCTACTCATATTGGATGAGTCATGGCCGACCAAGACAACCCATGGGTCAACTTGGGGACCCCATGGAGCCACTTTGGTTGTAAAATGACATTAATATATATTTATTTAATGTTAAAATTAAATTGACACAAACATGAGTTGTTTTACTAAAACAGTTTTTAAGTGGGGTTACACAAGTCCAAATTTTGACTATAAATATTAATTAGAAAGATAAAAATATTTCCTACATCATAGTATTTTTTTATAATTTTTAGACATTATATAAATTGAATTATTTATGACATCATGATGATGTAGTGATGACCTCATTATTTAACAATTTTAATAAAATGAATATATAATGTAAAATACAAGGCTTACACTTGTCCAAATACTATTTGATGGGTAGCTTTCGAACCCTTATCACCTTAGACTCGAATTATATAAGTGTGGGACCTTTAGAATCCGAAAAGCATTGTATAATAATGTAAAATGTACATACATTCCAAGAGTGCCCCTCCTCTACTCTTATAAAAGGCCCCCACCTCTACCACCTCATTCACACTTTAAATCCATTTGGATCTGAAAAACTCTGCCAAAATACCCTCCCAACTTCCCTCCCTTACTCCTAGTACCCTAACTTTGGGAATAATTCTTCCCAAGGAAGCCTTTGGATCAAATCAAAAAGAGTTACCCGATTTTTAGCTAATGTCTTCTCTAATGTTGTTTTGTTTTATTTAGCTTCTCCAACCCCTTAAACTCTTTTTATTAATTTATTTTGTAACAAAACCAGTATCATAAATATACTAGGATGTTTTTATAAGAATTATTATTGCTACACGTACACACACCTACATCTAATGGTTAAAGAACATACGGTTTCTGTGGATGGCGAATTTCTGCCTCATGAAACGATGATTGTTCAACACTCATATAACACCTTCAAAGGTGGCCATTAAGATGTCACTATATTTATATATGATATATAATATGTTTATGTTTTACTTATTCTTCTGTATTCCTCATTTATGGCATACTTTATGATTTCCATTATGGGTAAAACGCGATAATTTCATTTTAGGAAGTGCGGACTACTGCCCCCTCAAAGTGATTTGAATCGTTAATGCCATATGTGGGATGTATAAAGGATGGAGTAAATGGTATTATACACTATATTATACTGGAATTATATTATACATTTATAACATTATTATTTCATTCCATTAAATACGAAATAGAAATGAAAGTAGCATTCATGCGTACGTACGACATACCGTCTCCATGAACAGTGCATTTCATTTCTTACCTCTAAAAGTTACGTAATATTATAAATGAATGTATATAATGGATATATATGATATATATGACAACTAAATCATGAATATAATTATGGAGATAATGGGTATTCTACCACATAAACAACTTGTAATTATAAGAATTTTATTGTTGACTCAAGTACCAAAGATCGACAAAACGACCGTTATTAACTTAAATAATTACATAATGTTCATAACATTGTAATAAGTGATATAAAAAGGATAATGATATTAAAAATTCTTCTTAATAAGGTATATATTAACTCTAGTTTATTATTCAGGAGTTTAAAGAATGGATGGGTCAAGTCAGACACGAGGTAAGGGAACTTCTTAACCCAATTTCCATTCTTTGGGTTAATCTCCTACATTCAAATTATGTCATGCTATTATTATGTCCTATATTGTATTTTTACATTATTTATGTGTACTTATATTGAATACACATAATAGACCTACTTTATAAAAAATGATCTTTTTAAGGACTTCGTCTCAATCCCCTTTCATTGAGGCATATTTGGTTTTATACACAACTTTCTTTTATACGGTGTATAAACCCCTTTGACTTTTACGTTTATTCAAAAGGAATCTTTTTATACGAAGCATTTTTCTAAACGACAAAAGGGAATGTTTTTTTTCCGTACTTATGAGGCGACAACGACTTCTCCGCCGTCGTGACCATTATTTGAGTTTCGGCTTCCTCTACAAGCCATCTTTTTTTAATGAAAAATAAATACAAAGTTTTAACTTCGTTTTATTTTGGTATTGAAAATGGTTTTGAAAGAGTTCTTATTATATCAATGTGTTGTATTGATATCGTGTGATTGAAATGTGGAAATGTTATGTTTCCTTTATGCATGTTTTATGTGATACGATTATGTTATGGTTTATGATATGTTTAAACCTATTCATATGAGGAAGCTATTGGACTTAATAAGTGATGGGTGGAGCCCGCTATAGCTCCTCGATGAATCGGTAGGTCTCATGAGACAACTAGACGTGGAATTGGCCGAGGCCCTTTCCCAATTTGATTTATGGTTTTGGCCGAGGCCTTAATCATTTTAGATGGCTTGGCCGAGGCTTTGACAATGTGTTTCAGAATCTCTGGCATTATACATTCCCTCCTTATGAAAGTGGTTATTGATATTGCATGTGATTATTCGACTAGTAGAATATCCATGTGAATAAGTGAATGTCATTATCTTATTTTACTTTTTCCATATTATGTTGATGTTCAAGTTTAAAAGGCTTTTGTTTTAGTTATACATTGCTTTAAATTTTTATGTTTATTTATGAAAGCTTCCGCAATATTTTTATCCTTACTGAGCTTCTGATCTCACCCCTTTAAATGTTTTAATATTATCCAGGATGTGAAGAAGTATTTTATGAATGACCTGCAGGGATAGTCAGAAGAGGATATGAGTGTGGACTATGAAGACTTTGTTATTAGTTTTTCACCTTATGATGTAATGTAACATTTATGAATGTATCTAGTGTTTCCAAGGCTACTAAACTATTAGGTCTTTCGAGACATGATCTTTTGTGATCATGCCAATGTTACGAAGTAATGCACCGACTCCGAGTAGCTGGGGTCGGGGCGTTACAGTGGTGAACCAAGTAAAAAGTGTAGTGTCTTCTCTGTGCATGTGAATGTTTGATTTCTGATCATATTCATCTTATAGGTTCAAAAGGTTCCTACCAATGTGGGAACAAGATCCATCACATTAAAAGAAAAATTTGTCACCCTGATTCACCCGTCCCCTCTCAGGGTGTCCTGGGGTCCTTCAAGTGGTATCAGAGGGTAAAGGTTACTGGTGTTGAATCTGTCCTTTATCGTCGTGAAGAATGTAGTCAATGTCAGGGGAGTCCCTCACTTCGATAGAAGTAATTTCCAGATCCGGAAGACCAGAATGAGATCTCTTCTATGATCTCTTGGAATGGAAGTTCTCTTTTATAATGTTCAAGGAACACAAGTCACTGACCCAACAGGCCCGACTATGACTAAAACAGATTGAAATTTTTTTGATGCAGATGCTAAAGAAAAAATTGCACTTACTATAGCCATTTCTGATCAGATCTACCTAAAGGTGATGAATTTCACCTCAGCAAAATCCGTGTTGGATAAACTCAAAAATATTTTTGAATGAGATAGCAAAGTGAAGGATTCGAAACTACAAGTGTTGCACAATCGATTTGATGATCTGAAGATGCATCCAGACGAGAATGCAGACTCTTTCTTCAATCAAATTAATGAAGTGGTTGGAGCAATTCGGGGTCTAGGTGAAGAAATCAAATTCATTGATATTGTAAATAAAATATTAAGAAGACTTCCACCTTTGTACAGTGCAAAGGTGTCATCCCTTGAGGAAATATATCTTTCAAAACATTCTCTTGATGATCTACTATGTAGCTTGGTAGCATATTAAATGAGAGTCAAACTAGAAGATGCTACGACTCGTGTGAGCAATGAAATGGCATTCAAGGCCATGGATAAACTGAAAATCTCAAAAGATAGTAGTGGTGAAGATGAAGAACAAAAATAAATTCTTTCTCTCATTGCAAAGAAGTTCCAAAAGGGGAAAGGTAAATTCAAAGGGAAGTTACCTCTCGCATGGTTTCGTTGTGGAAAAGTTGGGAACATTGCCTCTCAGTGCTTAAGAATGATCAATGATGATGACAATGAAGATAAAATCTTCGAGAAGCCTCAGAGAAGGGTTTTCAAAAAGGGAGACTTAAAATATGGAAAGAAAATGCAAAGGAATAGTTTTTTCTGTGAAGTGGAAGAAGATGATAATGAATTATGCGATGAAGAAGAACTAGAATTAAAAAATGGGAACCATGGTTCCATGATGGACACTGTTGAAAAGTTAGAAGATACTAGTGGAGAAGAACAACTGAGAACATTTATAGATCCCGAGTTGCAACTTAAGGATTCCTTTAGTAAGCTTAAGATTAAATGTAAGAGTTGAAATAAGTGGAAATAAATTGTAGAAGAATCAAATGAATACGTTGATCAACCTGAAGCTGAAATTGAACGACTGGAAGAATTTGTGATGGTGCGGTCTAAAATAATTGAAAGTAATGATGATGTAGGGGATCTGATGCTGAGAATTGAAGAGCATGAAAAGGTCATCAATGCCCTCACCTCTAGAATTGATGAAAAATTCAAGACTGCTGAGGGTCTTGAATGGGAAGTTGTCACTCTAAGGAGAAAACTTGAGACTGAATCAATTCCAAACGAATCGAGGAAGAAAATACAGTTTGGAAGATTCTTAGATGTAGAGTTACTAGTAAGAGCCAAGTGTGGTTCAGATGGGGTTGGAAAAATCTTGAGTAATCAAAGACCCGCTTGCATGGGAAAGAGTGGAATTGGTTGTGAGGCTGAGACATCAACTGCTGCAAGTGAAAGGATCCAAAGGAAAGATAAGTTGAAAGTTGAACATGTTGAAACATTACCTAAATTTACGAAAAAGGAACCCTCAATCTAAACTAAAAGGAGAACTGAAAATTATCCTCAAACATTCTAAAATTACAGACAGTCTATCTTTTCTCCCAAGGAAGATGGTATGAGGGGAAATTCAAGTGAGGAGAAATTTCCTCTCATGAAGTGTCAGTTCTATGGCTATCTGGGCCATAGCATGTCTTATTAAGAAGAGTCAAGAAGCTATCTGAATGGAGAAGATATAGAAGTTCAACAAAGGAGAAAAAATTCATATCCTAATTCTTATAGAAGAAATAATTTCTATGGATATTGTTATCATTGTTCTAACATTGGTCATAAGGCTGCTAATTACAATCAGAGAAGGGACATGGACACCTCATACCGAAGTTCAAGGCAAGTCAAGTCTCATCAACAAGACAATATTGCTCTTTCAAACATGTTTTCTCCTCTCAAAGAAGATTTTGACTGTGAAGAACCTGGGTGTGTGGAAGAGATAATTGAAAGGACATCAGTACTATATACTCAATCCAATATCTAATGGAAGGAAAGGAAGAAGATTGAGAAATCCAACCTTATAGGGGTGGCCCTCAATGCTACAATGAACAACAGTACCTGGATTCTAGATAGTGGTTTTTTATCTCATATGACTGGTAATGTGGGCCTGCTAATGGATAGAAAAAGTACGGTTGATGGTACAATATTATTTGGTAATGATGGGGCTCTGAAAATCAAAGGGAGTGGAAGTACCGAATTAACTAATGGAGAACTAAAGAAGACTGAAGTCCTTTGCGTAGATGGCCTACATCATAATCTCCTCAGCGTGAGTCAAATCTATGAATCGGGACTTATAGTTAATTTTAATCAGAAATGCTTCACAGTCAAGGGAAAGACATGAAATTCACTTATGAAGGGATGCAGAACAGAAAGAAACTTGTATCAGGTTGATAGTGAAGAAAATGTATGTTACATGACTGTTGAAAAAGAAAAAAATATGTGGCATCAGAGATTGGGACACATCAATCAACAAGACATGGAGAAAATATCAAAATTGAGAATTGTCATGGACATTCCCAACGTGAAGCGTGAGCATGAAAAATCTTGTGATTCTTGTATTCATGGGAAGATGGTCTTCAACTCATATCGGCCAAAGAAGAAAAGAGAATCTAACCTTCTTGATCTGATTCATACAGATGTATGTGGGCCGATAAATGTTGCTGGAACTCATGGAGAAAGGTACTTTGTCCTTTTCATAGATGATTACAGTATAATTGAATGTGTGATGGTCATTCATAGAAAACAACAAGTCCTTGACTGCATGAAAACATATCAGCGAATTGCCGAGAATGATACTGGACGAATAATCAAAGTGTTGCGATCTGACAATGGAGGAGAATACACATCCATTGAATTTGAAAATTATCTGGAGAAGCATGGGATACAACATGAGGTAGCTGCTGTGAGAACTCCACAACAAAATGGAGTTGTTGAACGTAGGAATTGACAGGTGAACAACATGGCACGAACAATGCTGATTGAGAGTCGTATTCCACAACATTATTGGAAAATGGCTGTTCAAGCTGCAGTGTACATTCAGAATCGAACAAGACTTTATATGGGTGATATGGAGACACCATAAGAATTGTGGCATGGACGGAAGCCTTCTTTAAAATACTTTCGTGTCTTTGGATGTAAATGCATCATTAGGAATAAAAAAGGAAATCAAGGAAAATATGGCGACAATGCAGATGAAGTAATTTTCCTCGGTTACTCAATGAACAAAAAATCCTACAAATGTTTCAACCAGGATTTAGGAAGGATTGTGGAAAGCAGTGAAGTTAAGATAATCGAAGAGAAAAGAAAAAAATGCTTCAAGGACGTCATATGCTGATGTGATAGAAAGACAGGAAGAATGTGAATGTGAAGAAAATAATAATTCAGAAATAGAGGATGTTGTTCAAGCACTCAGCAGTCACATCATGATGATGACTCAGAAGAAGAATATGAAGAAAAAATTGTGGCTGAAGAGAATGCTACTGAACCTCGCAAGAGAAATTGAAGAGGTGAGATTGATCTATCCAACATAATTGGGGACAAGAGTGCACCCACTCAAACAAGAATGATGAGTAATAACATGCAATCTACATTTCTATTAGTTGTAGATCCATCCTCATTCGAAGAAGCTGCAAATGAAGAATCTTGGGTGAAAGCCATTAATGATGAATTTGATCATATTGAAAAGAATCAGACATGGGATCTTGTCCAGAGACCCGAAGGTCACAATGTGATTGGTACCAAATGGATCTTCAAAAATAAATTTGATGAGCATGGAAGTGTCATTAGAAACAAGGCATGACTAGTATGTAGAGGATACTCCCAGATTTAAGGAATTGATGTTGATGAAACATTTTCTCCAGTGGCTATACTAGAGTCAATCAGGCTTTTCCTTTCCATGGCACTCCAAAGAGGATATAGAGTATATCAAATGGATGTCAAGACAGTATTCTTGAATGCTGTACTCGAAGAAGATGTCTACATTGAACAACTAGTGGTGTTTTTTGGGTACTGATGAAACAAAGGTCTGAAAACTGAAGAAAGCTCTATATGGTTTGAAGTAGGCACCACGGGCGTGGTACTCAAGGCTGGATACATATCTCAAGAAGCTGGAATTCAAAAGAGGAGGAGTTGATCACAATCTCTATGTGAATAATTCTCCAAAAGATCAATTCATCATTCTAGTGTACATTGATGATATCATATTTGGTGGAAGTGGGCAGAAATCAGTGGATGAATTTTCCAACCACATGAAATCATAATTTGAAATGTATATGATTGGGGAGATCACAGATTTCTTGGGGATGCAGGTGATTCAAAAGAAGGATTAAAATTTCATTTCTCAGGAAAAATATGCAAAAAAGCTACTGAAGAAGGTTAATATGCAAGACTCCAAACCAATGTCAAATCTGATTTCAGTTGGAACTAAACTTGGAATGAATGAGGATGGGGACTTTGTTTATCCCACCATGTACAGGAGGATCATTGTGAGCCTACTATACCTGACAGCTGCATAACCAGACATTGTCTTTTCCACATGCATTGTGGCCCACTTTCAAAGTAATCCAAAGGAGGAACATATTGCGGAAGTAAAAATAATCATGAGGTACATTCAAGGTACACATAACTTCGGGTTATTTATTTCTATAGGCAGGGACAGTGAATTATCAGCGTTTTCGGATGCTGTCTGGGCTGGTGATGTAGTAGACAGAAAGTCCACTAGTGGTGGAGCTTTCTATATTGGGCAGAAATGTGTTGGCTAGTTGAGCAAGAAACAAGAAAATACTTCTCTTAGTACTACTAAAGCTGAGTAAATCTCTACCACAAAGGCATGAATTCAACTGATATGGATGAAGCTATAATTAATAGACATTGTTGATAAGTTAAAGCAACCAATGGTGATTTATCGTGATAACAAGAGCACAATTGATCTTACGGAGAATCATGTTCAGCATTCCCGTATGAAACATTTTGAGATCAGGTATCACTTTACCAAAGAAAATGTTGAACAAGGGGTGATCAGAATGGATCATGTGGGAACTGATGAGCAGGTGGATGATTTCCTGACCAAGCTACTGTTTGCGGCTGTGTTTGAGAAGCATCGATTTAACCTCGTTGTTCAGCCACCACCCAGTGAATAAAGAGGTTACGAAATACCCCTCTCCCTGTTTGTGATAATTGTTTTTATCTTTTTATGGCTATGATGCAGGTTTATGGGGGAGATACTATCTAGGGGGAGTATGGTTTGAGCTGAATGTTGAACAAATTACTGGTATTTGGAAATTTTGTCAATGGGGGATATAGGAATAAATTCAGGGAAGTAATGCTTCTGTGCTGAGAAGAATGAGAAGGAAAACATTGGCACCCAATTCAAGATTCCTATCTTGCTTTCTACACCAAGCATTGCTCAAATAGACTTAGAGTGTTGGCTGAGTTGATTCTTGCGTTTTTGGTTTTCACATGGATGGAGATCTGTTGAATTTATTTTTTTCTTGCCAACAAACCCAAAGGGGGAGATTTTTGGAACCATGGTCTTCTATGCATTATTTGGAGTATGGTTTGTTTTTGTTGTCAATAAGCAGTGGATGTTCAGAATTTGTACCCTCAAAGAGATCATAATGTTCAAGCAGACAATAGTATTGAAGGAGGCGACGTTTCCCAGTGATTGCCAAATTTTTGGGCCTGAAAATCGACAAATGGAGAAAAGTGTTTTTGGCCAAGAGACATGTGAACTGTGTACTGGATTAAGGGAAAACTTGTGCGCCATATTTTTTTCAAGATCAGAACATGGGAAAATGGAAAAGTGATAAGGGCCTCACAAGTTTCGGGCTGGTGGCGCAAGTGACCTGCACGCCGTGAAAAGACTTTGGCGCCGATGCCTAGGAGGACTGGAAACTTTAGCGCCTATTGTTTTTCAATATCATAACTTCAAAATATGGTAATGGAAAGTAGGTAGTCCAAGTATTTGTGTAGGCCGCACAAGTGAGTAGAGTGACAGAGGTTAGGGAGGATGAGATGCGCGCCAGAACCTGCGCACCGAGGGAAGACTTGCGCGCCACCACGCCGGGGGTCCAGTTTCCCTATAAATAGAGTAACCCCCTTCATTTGTAACGAAGATCAATATTTAGATATTTTTTGAGCTCTCATCGCGCAAGTGGTTGAGTCGCGCAAGTGGTTGTTGGGTTGCGCATGTAGAGGCTCTGCGCCGATTGTTGGTTGCGCGACCAAGGTAGTTGGGGAGTTAAAGGCACAACGTCGCACAAGTTTGGTGTTGAAGGAGGCAGTATCGCGCATGTACTTTTGGTGTCACATGCGTGCCAAATTTGTACCACGCAAGTGACTTGCGCGCCAAGATTGAACCTTGCGCGCTGGGCATGGATAAACACGCCAGGGTTGTTAAAGTTCATCTATCCTTCTGAAGTTACACGAAAGCTGGAAGATCGCCCAGTACCCTCGGTATAAAGTGAGATTAGTCTTATGGTAAGAGTTGGACTTCAACAGAGCATCTAAATAGGACAGAGGATGCATTATTATGCAATGATGAAGAGACCTTCACATTTAGAAACTGAGTGTGACTTCACCAACGGCAGTAAGCCAGGGGGTCAATGGGAGTGACCCAAGGGACGCAGTGAACTATCCCTAAACTTTTGTTAAGGCAGTGAGCCTAGGACAGAGTGACTGTTCATGAACCATTGTAATCCATAGCAAACAAAGATTTGTGGAATTCGGTACGACCGAAAACTTATCGGCATATGCTCCTTGGATGTAGCCCTTTGTGGTGAACCAAGTAAAAAGTGTTGTGTCTTATCTGTGCATGTGAATGTTTTCTTTCTCATCATATTCATCTTATAGTTTCAACAAGTTCCTACCAATGTGGGAACAAGATGCATCACATTAAAAGAAAATTTTGTCACCCTGATTCACCCCTCCCCTCTCAGGGTGTCCCGGGGTCCTTCAATCTTAACATTAGAAATTCATACCCTACATATCATTGATCGTAATATTGAGTCATGGAAAAATGATTGGAATTTTATAATATATTAATCATAAAGGAATCAATAAACATTATCCTTGAGATAATAACATTGTTATAAGACAAAATTTTGTGCCATACACATATGAATAAAAAATCATTTTCTTAGTTGTCAAGGCTCATTTAGAATACTATAATAGTAGAATGGGTGCACTTCCCATACCAAAGCTGTATTAAAAGTTCACTCCCAAGACTATAATAGTGTATAGATACTCTTATTCAACTTGGTTCACTCCCCATTCTATCCTTTTTATCTCATGAGATATAAATATTTACATAATACATTTGAGGGAGATATAGGACCCACCAATCACATAATGAAAATCATACATATGTGTGTCAAACGATAATAAAACATTCATTATATTAGAACCCATGAAAATAAATGGGTTTCATAAACATTTCATCATAGCAGAACATGTAGAAAGGGAACACGTTTCATAAACATTTCATCATAACATAACATATGGAAAATGAAAGGGTTTCAAAACATATTATCATAAACATAAACCATTAAAATAAAGAATAAGGATAGTTTACATGGATCAAATCCCTACTAAATCATATTTGAAATCAATGTTTGTTTTCTTTGATAAATATAAATACAATTAAAATATCATGAAAACATTATTGAATAGAATTACCTTTCCATTTTGTAATCACTTCTTTGAAACATTAAAATTTATATAATATTATGGAAAGAATTATAATTTAAAATAAACATAGAAAATTTTAAATTAATATTTAGATAAATTATTGGTAATGATGGAGGAAAATTTTATTCATTCCATGTATGTTAAAAAAAATCATTCCTTTTACACTTTTGTAAAAAAATAAAAAAATATATCATTTGTAAAATGAAAAGAAGAATCATTTTGAAAAAAAAAATTAAAAGTAAAACATGGTTAAAAATTACATTAGAAAATTTTATAATAATATAAAAAACCATTTTTAAATCTTTTTAAGAAAATTTTTATATTGATGAAAAAGGTTTTTTGACCAAAGAAAGAAATAATTTTGATTTTCCTTAAAAACATATATTAAATCTATTGAGAACACAAGGATATTAAAATAAATGGAAAACATGTATTATGAAGTCATAACCATATTATAAGATGCTTTATAAGATTCTTGATTGGTATATCATAATATTTCATCTTTAGAAACTTATTCCTAAACAATCCGGATAAATAATGAGATTGTAAAATAAAACCCCTACCACATTGATAACATTTGAATCATAAGTCCCATGAAATAAATAATATTATATGGATTTTTAATCCCCATAATTTCCATAATAATAATAATAGAATAAATTCTTGTATAGTATATACACGACACAAAATAAACAAGTGATGTATAAGGCATGTGTCTCAAATAAATAAAAGTGAGACGAAAATCCCTTACCTTATGTCTGAATTTGTTCATATACACAGTAATATCCTATATATTAAATATATATTCAATATAAATATATTAAAAACCAATATTAATATATATAATTCCCTTTATTATTTACTTATAACCTTTTATCACACATTTATTAACAATTTTTTGTTGAAATCACTATTCTATGGGATATATGTTTTTTTTACATATGATTTGGTTCGGTAGTTTTGGTCTTTGTATTTAGATCATGGTTTAATAAAATAAATAATTTTAACCGTGATATAAATATCATAAATATTCATTATATACATTTTTAGATTCATTCATAAAATTATAGATAGAAAATAGAACTGCACCGATCATAGAGACGGTAGGTCATACGCGCGCATGAACGATGCTTTGATTTTTTTGGAAGGATTGAAAAAAATAAAGGTAAATTATAAATAAAATTTATAGAATAATTATTATATCATATATATTCATTAAATATATCATTATTATCGCCCAATTAAAACAGAAATGAAAAAATAATCACATTGCTTCATGGACGTGGTATTCCACACATATACACAATTAATGTTTTCATTTTCCAATGGGTTGGATGGTAAGAATTTATATATGATATTATCATTAAATAAATATAATTAAATCATAATTATCATATATAAACATTAAACTTTTCATACTACCTATTCAAAAATACGGTGATGAGAAATGAACTGTATTGCTACTTGGTGATGGTAATTTATACACACACACGAGTAATATTTTCACTTCCCATTTGATAGAAATATGGGTAATAAAGTTGTTTAATAATCATAATAAAATTTTATTATATTTAGGATACTTAATTTATTATTTTATGAATAATAAAATAGATTTATAGGAGTTAATAGAATAATTAAAAAGAAATTGGTCGATTAAGGAGATTAGCTCTCTTTTGAAATAACTCCTTTAGATCTACTATTAAGGGCACTAGGGTTAGTATTTTGGGAAGAGAATCACCAATATATCCTATATAGGGAATTGTACAATATAATTTAGTTATTTTGGTCAATATAGAATGTTTAAAGTGGTGTGAAGAAGAGAAATTAGGTGTTCCCTTTTGTAATTGAGGGGAGGGACACCCTTGGAATTTTTTAAAAGATTAAAATATATTAAAGTTGTCCTCAAGATAAATGGATTAAAATTGACTATAAATGGGAAAGGGATAAAATTTTAGACCATATAATAACCAATTTTCCTTATTTTTATATTTTTATGATTTTTATGTACTTAAAAAAATATTATTTTAAAAAAATATCATTATTTCCAATATAGATACCATTCATTTAATTTGAATTAAAATACATAAATACATGGTTGTAATTAGAATATAATTTATTTAATATAACAATAATATGTAATATTAATCTAAAAATTTGTGTAACACATTAAATCAATAAAATTATATTACTTTTAATATTTTTAAAATATTTTTTTATTTTTTTATTAATTAGAGAAAGGTTGCCATAATGATGCATAAGCATCTAAGGTAATAATTTATTAAATAAAATATAGAAATAATTTATCATCATAAATATAATTTCATTATACACAAAATTAATTTTAGGATTCTACTATAACTTTTTTCCCTTTGTGAACACATAAGGGATACTTAAAACTAAGAGAGTGTCATTTTGTAACTATAATTGCTTTAAATGTTATATAGTTAATTTTCATAGACAAGTTTCCATAAAACAACTCAATTTAAATCCTAAGGTGATATGTTTTGAATTAACATAATCTATAAGATTCAGAATGAAAAAATATGGCCTTATTACTTAGTTTTATCCAATATTATCTTGATTTACCATTTACTAAAGTGATAAATTTTACCATGATTGTTATTCATATTGTAAAAAAAGGGACCTATTGGAAAAAATTTAAACGCTTGATAATAGATATTGAATAAATTTATAAAAATAAATTTTTATAATTGGTAGGAATTAATTTTAAAAAATGCACACAACACATGACAAAATCATTTTTTAGAAAAATATATTTTTAAGCATAATTTTTTTTATTCTTATCTCATGCCTAGAAAAAATATTAAATGAATGATAAAACATTTTATTTAAAATATAATATATAAATTACATTAAATTTATTAAACAATAGTGATTAATATAATTTATTTTGATAAATTTGCATTTTGTGCATAGAAATATTTTTCAGAAAAATATCCCTTTTACGTTCATATGTTATATTTTTTCTAATTAATTTATACCAAAAGAATTTATTTATACATATGTAACTATAAACTTTTCATAATTTAGTTAGTATTATTCGTACCCACCAATCCAACAGCTAGGATATAACTATGATTTAATAATATATCATGGTTTATTTAAACATTGTGTTGCATGTACCGCAAGATATGAAAGAAATAAAATTAATTTGAAAAAATATATTATATAAAATATTAGGTTTGTTACATTGTAACCTCATTAAAATGAATTTATCCCTTAAAATTAATCACTTTGATATAAATAAATAAGGATATATTGGTTTCATTACATCCTCGGGATCCCATGTAGGTTCTTCAAATTTGTGATTTTCCTAGAGAACATTCACTATGTTAGTAGACATGTTCATAGAAATTTATCTATACAATCCAAGATCTCTAGAGGTTGTTCTTCATATAATAGAACATTATCTAGAGGTAAAAAATTAGAGTTCAGTACATGTGATGGATCTGGTATTAACTTTATCAAGAGAGATACATGGAACAAATCATGAACTTAATAATGGTTTGGTGGAAGCACCAAATGATAAGTTATCGTACGTAATTGATTAAGAATATCAAAAAGGATAATATATATAGGTCTCATATTTCCCTTCTTTTTGAATCTCTTAACCTTCTTCCATTGAAAAATTCACAAAAAAAAACATTCCCACTAACTTCAAATTCTAGGTCACATCGATGATTTTCGGTATAAATTTTATATCAACTATGATCTTCCTTGATATTTTTTTGAATGGATAAAAATTTATATATAATTTCCTGAACTATCTTAGGTCCCAATAGCTTTATTTCTCTAATCTCACCCCATTATGTTGGATTTCTACACTTATTTCTATATTGGGATTCATAATGATCCATCTGAATGATAGAGTGAATGTTATTATTTTAAGAATACTCAACTAGGAGAATATGTTGATCTCGTCCACCAATGATATCCATAGAACAAGATCTCAGCATATCCTCTAGGGTTTTAATTGTTCCCTCTGACTGACTATCATTCTGATGGTGATATTTCATACTAAAACTCATTTCTTATCTAGACACTGCGGAATACTTCTTGAGAACTTCAAGGAAAACCACAAATCCTGATCAGATATTATAGAATTTGGTAATCCATAAAACCTTAACACTTCCTTAATATAAATTTTGGAATATTTATCCAAATATAAATATTCACTAATGGAAATGAACCAAGGTTTCCTTAGCATTGAATGTAATAACTAATATAGGAGGCCTTTGCCTAATGTACATATACACACACTCGATCATCATGCTATATAAGTGTATATGAATAATAATAAATCATAGTAACATCTAGAGAATCAAATGTTCAAATAAAAGCCTCTAGGTAATATAAGAGTATGGCAGCATAATATGAAAATTATATGGGAAAAATAAATTCCCAACTCGAAATATGTCACAACCTGACCATAACTAGAATGGGTAAATGATGATAGGGCATGGATCCTTATTTCTAAGCCCCAACCACAATGCATGGAAAAATGGAACAAGGTGTCCTTATGCTAATCTAAAATCATCATCGACCTGTCCGTCGTCAGCATAATACACAACATGTGTAGGCAAAGCCCATGTAGGGGTGAGTATATACATAAACTATAGGATTCCTCAAAAGCTAATGGGTGGATCAATAATAGACATGATAAAAGTAGACAACTCAACCCATAGTGAGATAAATGGAATACAAATATATATATATATATATATATATTCTCATATCAGAAACCCAAATGAGAGAGAAAGGGGATAACAATCTCACAACCCATCCTATGATGATAATGCATGAAACCGTTCCAAAGAGTTCCATCATTAAATCCCTTCACCTAACTTGTAAATTCAGATAAGTATCCAAGGCGAACCACACCTTTCCAATATGTCTCATAGTCAAGGGGAAAATATCTCTAAGTAAAGTACACATAACATAGTACAACAGGAGGGTGGAACTCTGATGATAGAGGACACATGCCCTATCCTAGTAGAAGGGTGCCACTCAGTAAACAGAGTACCCATGCCCTGACACCATAAGAGGGTTCCAGTCAATAGGTAGAGGACCCATTCCATGACTCTATAAAAGGATGCCACTCATTATGTAGAGGACTCATGCCATGACTCCATAAGAGGGTACATCATTGATGGTATATAGAGGACTCATGCCTTTTCTTAGAAGGAGGGTTTCACTCCAATAGGTAGATGCAGGACCCATTCACATTCCCAAAAGTATGGTGTCACTCCATTAGTTAGATAGAGAACCCATTCCTTATCCCAGTATGAGGGTTCCACTCCAATTGGTAGAAAGAAGACCCATTCCCTATCCCAATAGTAGGGTGCCGCAATGATATCTCTGATTATCCTTAACAGTCACTATCAACATTGATCATCTCCTAAATAAGCATCATGCCTAGAACATATTTAATCATATCTAAAATTCCATTATGAAGGCTACCATCATGTTATACATGGAAAATACTTAGGATAGGGTACTCATGGTCTAATATTTGAGACCAAATGAAGAAGATATGATAGGAAGAAGTTTAATCAAAAGGAGGTACATGGTGTGTGGCCCTACTCTGATTCATGGTAATGTCTTCATCAGAACATGTCTCATTGTCCATGTAGTACAATATTCCATGAAATGATTCTACACGATGTGTCTCAACCACCCAAGGACAATTCAGGTTCTCTTGGTTGTGACCACGTAAACTGCTCATGCGTTTGTAGATAGTGTTTCCCTGGTTATGTTCATGTCCATGTACTCATGGAGTATATTCTAGGACACCAATACTAAGTCACATGTTTTGTGGGGTCTCACACAACATAAAATACTTATGATCTCCCAGAAATCCTAGAGTTTTGGATTTCTGCAAAACATGTCATGTGTTCTTCTGAATTACACGACGTGTAGTCACGATTTTAACAAAAACTCATATCTATCATGCATTCATCTATACAACCCATAACCACCTTTAATAATTCTTACATACCACATGAAACTAGTAGTAATCACCTTCTTCCATCATTTTCAGTTGTCTGTTGGCCGGAAAATGGAATTCGGCTCGCCTTTACAAACCCACATTTCGACGACATCGCTCGTGGTGCCTCTCGTTGACTCACCAGATTCCCAATCCATGGTGGAATCACCTTCATCCCTCAAACCATTCTCATCCATCCGCTGATTAGAAATTTATTCATTTCACATGAATCTTCCAGGAATCTGGGGGCTTGATCATGCTAGATCCCACCCGATAATGTTGAACCGTGACCCCATAGGTCAATGGTGAATATTATGAAGAACGATGGGGGAAAAGCACATAAAAAGTGAAACATTCACTAGACAAGTATTCATGGAAAAAATATATACTGGGGATAACTTAGGTGAGAAACATAGAATAATGGTGATAAATTTTATAAACATTTGAAAATTAATACATGGGCTCCTGCAAGGGATCAGAATAAATGAGGATAAAAAAAAGAATTTATCATGATCAATATTTTAATCATAAGGGGAGTAATGAAAAAATTTTGATTCTTACTAGAGATAGAATCGGTTTATAATGAAGAACATATCTATCAATAATGGATAGAAGTTGATGTGTTCATTGTGCCTTGATTCGCCTAGATCCGGAAGCTCATCATCATCCAATCTCAATCTGCCAACAAAGAATGATGGATTCTTCCCCTCAAAAGTCCCTTGGTTGCATGGATAACCCTAGAGATTCTCCATAATATATTATCTATAGAAGTAATTCAGTTTAGTTCATTTAATGAATGAATTAAATTAATTAATTAATTAATTAATTAATCCACTAAATCTACCCGCCAAGGGCCACATTGTCTGAATTCCCCCACACCGACCAACTATACGTCACTCCTAGGGTAACCCTCATACTCTGAATATAACTGTGGTCTCATATTTCTGATTGAATACTTTTTTATGAGATATTACATTACTTATAAAAAACTATGTGCATGTGGTATAAAATATATTTAACATTTTTATAAAATTAATTATGGGAACTTAGGCCTTAGAATTCTCTATCGTCTCACTACCTGGATCTGAAAATATTCGTTGATATATTTAAAAGTATTGCAATAAAAAAATAGGGTCTCTACATTATTCCATCTTCAATGTTTTTTCCTTGAAAATCAAAAAATAAACAAAAATATAGGTTTACTGAGACCTCATCTGTCTCTCTTGCTCCTAGGAGCTCTTCTGTATGCTCTCGTACTGCCAAAACACATGAATGAATGGTATGTTCCACCCACACCGGATCCTCTTCTGTTGATCATCGATCACCACCAGGTTCTTTGGGAAAGTGGCTCTATTCTCGATATCCATCTTTCCCTAGTCAATAATGCACATGGGATCATGTATGTATCTCTCCATCTATGACACATATAAGATTTCATGCACCCCCTCAAACTATTGGGGTACGATGCGGAGGTAAGTAATATCATCGAAACTCTTTCGGATCTCAAATAGCCTGATGAAACTCAATGAAAACGTGCCTCCCTGGCCAAATATCTGAAATCCTCATCATGGGGAGACTCTCCGGAAAATGTGGTCTCCTTGCTCAAACTCTAAGCGCTGACTAATTCTATTTGAATTATATTTATTCCTGTTCTGAGTTGTCCTCAACCACACATGAATCCCATGGACCTTCCCCGTCATCATATGCACCATCTTCGACTCGAAAAGAGATGCCTCACCGACCAGAGTCCAATATAAGGGTGGCATGTAGGGTCTTCCATACAGGGCCTCAAAAGTTGTCATATTAATAGTATAGTAGTGGATATTATTATAAGAAAACAATAATAAGGGAATGTTATCTTACCCACTCCTGCCAAAGTATAACATAAAACCCCTCATAATATCCTCTAGCACTTGGATAGTGTGCTCGGTAAGACAATTGTATTGGGTGAAAGGCTATACTCATCCTTATCTGGGTTCTGAATGCCTCCTACATGCCTCTCCACAACTATGACGTCAACATTGCATCATGGTCAGAGACAATCATTGAGGGAACCCCATGAAGGCATGTGATCTCTTATATGTACATCTTCCCTAAACTCTCCTTTGAAATATACTCCCTGATATCAAGGAAGTGTGTTGACTTCGTACGTCATTCAACTATCACCCAGAAGGAATCATGAACTCTTTCTATCTGTGTAATATATATCACAAATTCCATGTATATGCCATTCCATTTCCACTCCGGGATATCAAGAGGCTATACAAAAAAGACTGGAACTTAATGATTGTTCTTTACCTAACTACATGTGAGGAACCGAGAGACGAGATAGACCACACTCTACCTCATTCCAAACCATGAAAACTTCTATTTAAGGTCTTTGTGTGTCTTCCCTGCACTACGATGTACATCCAAAGGAGATATTTGAAAATATCTCATCACCTCCTCTTATATCATGACTAGGAACATTATTAGTCCCTAAAAAATGATGACATGATTCCCGCCATCAAAAAATACTTATGGTAAATCTCCTAAGTTTATTTAGTCACATAATACCTCATAGTTGATGTATCTCAAATGGGCCTCTCTCACACACTAGAGAAGTGGAGGATTAAATGCCCTTAACTAAATAAAATCTCCACCAGCTTCCTCTACTAGGGTCAGTTGAAATGAAGATATCTGCTCAGATTCCTCACGCACCAAATGATCCTTGGTTTTTCTAATAAGAACATTTTCCACCACATACCCCTTACCAGGAGTATAAAATATCTCAAAGACATAATCTTTAAAAAAACCTAACCAGAACCTTTATCGTAGGTTTAGGTCTCTTTGTGTGGAGACATACTAGAGACAATGATGGTCTATGAAAAAAAACAATGTGCTCTCAAAGAAAAATCTATACCTTTGATCAAATATTAGGTGGCTCCCAAGAAATCATTGCATCAATATTAGTTGGTTTCATAGCTAATCCATGCGAAAAAATTACATTACCTATAAATTGATCCATGTCTATCTAGAACTATAACTTCAAGATCTTTCCATAAACCTAGTGCCCCTAAGAATGTATAAGACCATCCTGAAGTGCTATGCACACTCCTTATCTATTGAAATGTATTTGAGTATTTCATCAATATATATAATAGTAAATTGTTCTAAGTATGGTTAGAATATCTGGTTCATAAAATCTATTAATGTGGTGGGGGAATTCATCACACTAAAAGGCGTCATCAGGAACTTATAGTGTTTGTAACTACATCGGAATTCCGACTTCAGAATTTCATCTTGGTGATCTATGAACTGGTAGTAGTCGGGCCTGATATCGATCTTCAAGAACTATCTCATGCCTCACAACTAATAAAATAGTTCATCAATCCTCATAAATGGGTACTTTTTTATCATGGCCTAGTTCAGGCGATGGTAATCTATAAAAATCTACAATCTATCCTCTTTCTTTTTCCTGATAAATACCAAAGCTTCTTTAAGGGATGTAGTGACCCAACCGTAGTAAGATAGAGCCAGTGTCATTCTACCATTAAATTGGTATAAGATAAAAGTAAATCTCATCCTAAATGACATAACAGTTTAGGAGTCTTGGTAAAATAGATACATACAAGATTCATGTATTTAAAATTAATACACAAATTATAAAATTTTTTTAGGATAATAACATAATTCTGTCTACCTTATCAATGCATATCATTCATAGTACACTTTAGGGAAACCTTGGGAGATGAAACCTAATTAGGGTGAGGTAAAATTATTATTAAGGGTAAGTACTATATAAAAAATAATGAATCAATGAGTATAATCATTATGGAAAGGTAAATATATGAACACACATTCCATTTAATCAATAAAATGATAATGAAGTGCATAAATAATATGGTAAGGTAAATAACTAAAAACACATGATATTTAAATAAATTAATAAGCTAAAATAAATATAGAAAGGTAAGAAAATAAAAACACATTCTATTTAATCAATAAACTGGTAATGAAATTCACCCACAGACATTTTTATAGTGAAATTATCATGGATAATAAATACTAAATCAAAATGATGGCAATGCTTAATTATTGGATGTCATGTCTGAGGCACATGAAAAACTATATCATCAAGACCTTTCACAATACGATTTAAAAAAATAGGTAGAAACCTGTTTAATTTGCACAACTAATTTGTATCATGAGAACCATTCTATTCATCAAGGGGGTATATAATGTTCGGTCCCCACTTATCACTATCAATCTAAAGTATTCCTCATATCAGATAATCTATTCAATTAAAAAATAATATGTCTTATTAAAAATACATATTGAAAAAATGATACGGATTTATCAATATTTCCCAAGAAAGTTAAATAATTATTACAGTAAATACCATATGTAAAACTGATATATGGTTTAGGAAATAAACATATCCATGATGAATGATATGGATAATTCGGTGGAATTCAATGTTTAATGATCATAGGAAATTGAATATTTCAAGGGGTTTAACAAAGGAATCAAGGATGTGAAAAACAATGTTATCCTTATCCAAATAAATCACAAATCATCCAAAGGAAGAATAAGTATGGTATCAATAAAACATACCCCATGTTGAGTAAGAATAAAGGGTTTTTTTCATTTATTAATAGAAATGATATAAAATATCTTTTAAAAACATTCTTGAAGAAAATATCCGTTTTTTATTGAAAATCATTTCGACAAAATAATTTTCTTAGAAACTAAATATTAAAAAAATATTAAAAATTTACCTTTTAAACTTACAAATTAAGCTTCAATGAAATGATGGTAGGTCAATCTATATATGCCGTACAAGGTAAAAAGAACTTTCCTTTTTCATGATAAAAAGCTTAGAAAAATGACTTGTTAAAAAATAGAAAATAATTTTACATTGAAAATTTTTTAAAAGACAAAAGGGGTAAAAATCTATTTAATAAATCATTTTGAAAAGGTTAAAAAATATTTTTAAAACATTTTAATAAAACAAGGTTTTTATAAGAAAACATGTTCTCTAACTAAAGAGATAAATTAAGATGGATTTTCATAAAAAAAATATAATACATTTTGAGTACCAAAGAGTGAAAATAGTACAATTACGTGAAATAGATCATGAATAACCATAGGAGAATAAAATTAAAGTTTTTTCTGAACAATGTTCCTATAAATTCCTTTAATTGAATTTGAAGAATAAGAAATCTTGATTATAATGAAATTGTGAATGAAACCCTTAAAATGGTCAAAACGTTGAAGTGAGAATTAATGAATGAATTGATTATGTCTATAAACTATAAATCCAAATAAAAGAAGTGTAAATATAAAAATAAATATTCAAATTAATTATACACATAATCATATAATATTAAAAACAATTAGGAAGTAATATAACCCAATGAAAAGGAATTGGGTTATGGAATTTCATAACCACTTGTTAATTTTAAGTTCAAATCCCCTTAGATGAAATAATTCATATTGAAACTCAAAATAAAATGAATATTAATTATTCACTTTATTACATATCAATGTGGCAGTATCTACACTATATATGAGAAATTAGGTTCACAAGAAGAAATTGTGCCTCAAAGAATGGCAATTGAGATGGCGTCCTTTACTACTTAAATTTTTTTTAATTATATTCCCCATTAAAGAAAAAAATACAAATTAAACTCTAAATACCATGAAGATAAATTTATTCATGATATAAAATTCAATAGTGGTAGTATATAAACCACACAAAATAATTAAGTGGTGACAATGGTGTATGCCTCATGGAATGAAAATTAAGACAAGAATACCTTACCTTGTGTTTCCTTCAGGTGAACGTCCTTTAACTTCCTATATATTTCATTTAAACATGTCAATAACTTATACCAGAACCATAATAATATTTATAATTTCAAATATAAACTTCTTTTAATATCTCATTACCTATTTGTTAATAATCTTTCATTATTTTCACTATTTTCATGTGTTAATTGCCTAGTTTTTCATGTATGTTTTGAATTTCTATTTTAGTTCTTCTTACATTGGTCATAATTTCATCATATAAAGGACGTAATTCATGATTTAATAATCATATATATTCAGTATATATGTATTTAAAATAATCCATAATATTTGGAGATATGAAATTAAAGACACCGTTCATGGAGATGGTATGGCGTACGTCCGCATGAACGCTGCTTCCATTTCCTTGTCGTGTTTAAAGGAATGAAAAATAAATGATATTTATATATGTATATATGTATATATTTATATATTATAGTTACATTATCATTTTTATTTCATATATATCACATATTTTATTTAAAACTATTCTTTATACATTTCATGTAATGTTTGAACGTATCACATCACTTTGAAGGAAGCGATAGTCCACACGTCCACAAACGATGTTGTCGTATTTACACAAAAATGTAAAGCTTCAAGGTATGTGTTTTATAAAAATTAAATAAATATAAATACATTATAAATATCATATATAAAATATAAAAACAATATGTCTATCATAATTCCCTCTATGAGAGGTGGTAAAGGAAGAATTAACAATCATCGTTCCATGGTAAGTTTGTAACACATTATATTAAAGTGTGTTTAATTTTATGTAAAAATTTGGAATAGAAACATTTAAGTATATTTAGGAGACTTATTTTATTATATAATTAGAGAATAATAATATTTTATGTGGTGGAGAAGAAAATAAAATGAAAGTGATTGTGGAAGAATGTTACCTCATTTTTGGGTAACTCCTTTTGGTTTATATCAAAAGACTTCCTTGGTTGAATTTCATCCAATGGGGAGTATTATAGGTTTATTGGAGGTATTTTTGGAGATTATTTAGCAGATTTTTTATGATCCAAATGGCTTGGTAGGTGTAAATAAATGGGATGGTGGAGTGCCTTTTTATAGTGGAGGAGGAGTGTAATTCTTGTATGTTTTTGAAAAAGGAATTCCACCCTTGTTTTTCCTAGGTCAAGTGGATACAATAATGAAATAAATTCTATAAAATAGTTTATTAAGTATATATATGAACATAAAATGGAATTTTTACAATTTTATAGGTTATTTTGGGCCCTAAGATTAAGTTTTAGTCTGTTGTTAAACTAATTTTTCTCTTAATCGTTGTAATAAATTTTAATCACATTCACTAATATTTTTGGTCAAAAACTGATTTTACCTTATTATAAAGTATAAATTTTGATTATTAAAAATATGTAATCCATTTTTTAAAATTAAAATCACATAAGTGGTTGAAATTAATTTAAAAATAATCTTGAAGACATGACGATAATGCGGGTTTTTAATGTAAAAACCCTCAAAAGTTTGCTATGTTTTTATATCCAATTTCAAAGACAAATCGATTCCAATGAACTAAATTAGATTAATATATTTAAAATGTTTCTATTTTTACATTTAAACCAATTTAAAATATAATTTAACGTTATAAATAAATTATACAAAAAAATATTTTGAACTAAAATTAAATATTTTTCACTATTCATCAAAAAATGAAACCTCATAGAAAAATAGAAAAAATTCACCATAAGATAATTTTTATGATAATATTTCAAAAATAATGTTTACTTTTACATATAAAATTTATAAAAGTTCCAAAAATTGGATTTAAAATAGGTTCTATATTAAAAGGTGGAAAAAGTGCATTTATAAATATATAGATTTTTATTCTTAATATTAGGTTTATTCTTATCTTATGACTATAAAATATATTGGATTAATTTCAAAATATTTTATTGGATATATAATATATATATATTATCATAAGTTATTTTATACTATTCATAACTACAAATTTAATGGTTATGTTAGTCTACTTATATTAACTAATAATATTTTAATGATGTATTATTGTTCGGAAAAACTTGGTCATGCGTGTAACACAAGTCATTGATGAAAATAATTGTTCCGTGAGATGCAATATAACTCAGTATTTCATGAGTTGAAAGCTTAATGATATATTAAATTTATTTAATATATTAAATATACTATAAAGTATAAAGAGGTTGTATTCCATTCTATATTTGGTTTTGCATGTCATACCCGCTATGGAATAAAAGTTACTCTTTTAGAATTTTCAGGGTGTTACCTTCTCCGCACATTAGTTGAATTTCATCCTCGAAATTTAAACTTGATCTTAGTAATCAGGGGTTTGATATTTTAAAATACTATTGTTGAAAAAAAATCCCACATCACGAGAAGAGTTAATAAAATATCTACTTAATAAAAGACAATGATAAGTACAAAAGTCACATGGAATAACATATAATTATGTTTCTACATAGGAGAACATTTTTGGAAAGTGGAGATACATAATAAAGGAAAAGAGTAAATATTTATAGGGAGTGATTGAGGTCTTCGATTGCAAAAAACTGAATGATAAATGGAATGTTGAGGGATTCAAAGCCATAAATCTATGATGATTAAAATACAATCGGTTTAATAGAAATTAAGGTATTAAGATAACAGTTTTAGGACCCTTTTCATAATTTTGATGAATTATTTTATTTACCAACAATATAAGTAATCATACTTACTTGATAGTTTTTGATTTCATATGAACAATTCCATCTTTTGGTTGTGATTTGATCAAATTATAATTTTTCCCTTACTTAATTACTAAATTTTACTTTTTATAGATTGTAAGATCCATAAAACAAGTCTTTACATTTGTATCTAACTATTTTCTGAAACTAATATGGTTAATAAATTAATCTCAACACCTAAAAAGTAATATTATTGGTTTATCATTAATATTTATTCATCAAATTATTTAACTAAAAATAATGGCATATTAACTAGGAAATAACATAGGCCAGTGGTAGGTTTTAAACCCTTATCATCATTCGGTCGTGGGTTCAAGTCCCACCGCCTTATAGGATTCCTTTTTTCTAAAACCATGTTAATATAATTTCCAAAATAAATATGATAGACATCATTGAAATAAGGTTAATCACTAAATACACTTTTAACTAAGGTTTTAAATACAACCAAAATACATAAATACTTCATCCTTTTTATTTCAACATAGGTAATTCCTTGGTATAAGGTTTAACCGAGGTATTTCATTTTCATTATTTATTCAAATCCTTCGTAATAGTTTGTAAAGAAAATTTGAATTATCCTAAGCATATCCCCTAGGAGTGTCAAGCCAGGTGTATAATAAGGTATGTTGTTTTGTACCAGGTTACGCTCGAGTTAGGCCTAACACACCATTTCAGAGTTTTTACCCCTATGTACATCTGTTCAAGAACCACATCTACATATAGTATCCACACATGGATGTATTACTAGGAAAAAAACATAATGTCAATCTAACAAAATTTTTTGGATATTATTCTATACTTATCCTGAAATTATACCTTAGTTCTATGTTCTCTAATATATGTTTTCCTAAATCTAGTATCCAATGTTACTACTAATCATTCTCTAATACCAACTATAGAGACCTAATGCTAGCAGCTCGAAACCAGTGTTGTGCTACCATTACATTGAAATAAGATACAAGTAAATCGCATCCCAAAGGACCAAAAAGTTAAGTTGTTTTGGTAAACTAGAAACATACACAAGTCATGTATTATAAATTAATACTCAAATTACAACATACTTTTTGTGAATAATAACTTTATTCCATATAGCTTATCCTTTCATATCTTTCTTAGTACACTTCTGGTAATCCTAGAGAGAGGAAACAAAATAAGGTTGATCTCAAATAATTAGTTATGGTAAGTATAGTGGAAGAAATAATGAATAAATGAGAATAATAATTATAGAAATGTAAATATATGAACGCACACTCCATGTAATCAATAAACTTGGAAGGAAGTGCATAAAAAATTAGGCAAGGTAAATAACTAAAAATACATGTCATTTAAATAACCAAATAAGACAAAATCAATATACTAGGGTAAGAAACTAAAAATAC
Organism: Viscum album; assembly: GCA_963277665.1. Taxonomy (NCBI): domain Eukaryota; kingdom Viridiplantae; phylum Streptophyta; class Magnoliopsida; order Santalales; family Viscaceae; genus Viscum; species Viscum album. Next base: position 1,817,881,427 of record OY728141.1, read on the forward strand.
TTGCCACTTAATCCATAAACTGAGGTTGAAATGCATCCATACACTTTATCATGGTGAAAATATCATGGATAATAAATAATAAATCAAAATGAACGAAATTCGTAATTATTAAAAGTCATGTCTGAGTCACTTGAAAACCTATACTGTCAACACCTTTTATAAGATGTTTAAAAAGTATAGGTAGAAACCTATTTAATTTTTTTAACTAATTTTCCTTATGAAAACATATCAATGAATTGTGGGGCTTTATAATGTATGATCCCCACCCGTCACTTCCTGTCTAATGAATTTCTCATATCTAATAATTGATTCAATTAATAAACAATATTACTTATCAAATATCTACATTGAATAAATGATTTATCAATATTTCCCTAGAAAATAAAATAACTATCAATGTAAACACCGTATGTACAATTTATATATAGATTGGTAATAAACATATCCATGATGAATGATATAGATAATTGGAGGAAATAAAGTATCTAAAGATCATATGAAATTGAATATTTCAAGGGGACTAATAAAGGAATCAAGTAAGTGAATGTCAATATTATACATAGCCATATCAATCATAATCCATTTTGAGGAAGAATTGGGATTGTATTGATAAAATATATCCAAAGTGGATTAAAAAATAGTGGTTGTTGTCATTAATGAATATAAATACTATAAAAATATCTTTTAAAAACATTCTTGAGGAAAATATCCTTTTTATTTTGAAAAAAATTTAAAAATAATTTTCTTTCAAAAACACTTTTTTAAACATATTCATTAAAAATTAACCTATTGAACATTCAAAGGATGATTCAAATAAATTATGCGGTTAAATTCATATATGTCTTATAAGTTAAAAATAATATTCCTTTTAAATGGTAAAAACGATACAAAAATGCCTTGTATGGAATGTGATAAGAATATTCTTTTGAAAACATTTTTAAAATAAAAAAGGGGTAAAAAATAATAAATCATTTTTAAATGGTTAAAAACATTTTTGAAAACATCTTTATAAAAATTGGTTTTTATAATAAAATAGGTTCTCCGGCTAAAGAGATAAATGAAGTTTGGTTTTCATCAAAACATTTTATAAAAAAAATAAGTACCAAAGAGTGGTAAATGGTAATATTACTTGAAAAAATTTATGAATAACCAAAGGAGAATAAAAATAAAGGTTTTATTGAACAATTTTTTTATAAAATTCTTTTATGAAATTTCAAGAATAAATAATCTTGATTATAATGAGATTGTAAAATAAACCCTTAAAATGGTCATAAAATTGAAGTGAGAATTAATAAATGAATTTATTATGTGTATAAAATATAAATCCACATAAAGTAAGTGTAAATAAATCAATATATATTCAAATTAATTATACACAAAATCATAGAATATTAGTGACAATGAGTAAGTAATATAATGCAATTAAAAGTAATTGGGTTATGAAATTTATATACCACTTCGTAATTTAATGTTCAAATCCACTTAGATGAAATAAATTTAATTGAAACTAAAAATACCCTGAATAATGAATTATTCATGATATTACATGTCTATGTGGTAGTACTTACACCATATATAAAAAATTAGGTACACAACAATAAAGTGTGCCTTAAAAACTAGAAATTGAGACGAAGTCTCTTACTACATGGTAACATTTGAAGTATAATCCCCATGAAAGAAATAATTTAAAATCAAACTATAAATACCATGAATATAAATTTATTGATGATATAAAATAAAATATGGGAAGTATATACACCACACAAAATAATTAAGTGGTGAAAATGGTGTATTCCTCATGGAAGGAAAAGTGAGACAAGAGTCTCTTACCTTGCGTTTCCTTTTGGGTGAATGTACATTAAATTCTTGTATAATTGTTTTAAACATGTAAATAAAATATACCAGAACCGTACTGATATTTATAATTTCATATATTATATTCTTATAATATCTCATTACCCATTTGTTAATAATCATTTATTATTTTCACTATTTTTGGGTGTTAATTGCCAAGTTTTTCAAGTATGTTTTGACTTGTTATTTTAGTTATTATTATATTGATCATGGTTTCATAATCTCTATTATGTAAAATATTATTTAATTATCATATAAATTTAGTATAAATTATTTATAATAATCCATGATATTTGAAGATAGGAAATGAAATTCACCGTTCATGGAGATGGTAGGGCGTACGTACGCATGAACATTGCTTCCATTTCATTGTCGTATTTAATAGAATGAAAAGTTAATGATATATATACAAATATATTATAATTAATTTATCATATTTATTTCATAGATATCACATATTTAAATCCAACCTTTATACATTCCATTTAATGTGTGAACGTATCACATCACTTTAAGGAGGCAGTAGTCCACACGTCCAAAAATGGTGTTATTGTATTTACACAAAATAGAAAGCTTTGAGTTATGTGTTTTATAACAATTAAATAATTATAAATATATTATAGATTTCATATATAACATATAAAAAAATTATTTCTATCATATTTCCCTCTATTAGAGGTGGACTAGGAAGAACTAACAATCATTGTTTCGCAAGGCGGTAGACCGCCGTACACATGAAAGGTAAATTCGTTACACATTATATGGAAGTCTGTGTACGTTTTGGTCAAAAAATTCTAATAAAAGCATATAAGCATATTTATGATACTTATTTTATTATATAATTATTATGATAATAATATTTAATGGGGTGGATAATGAAAAAAATAAAAGTGATCGTTGAGGAATGTTACCTCATTTTCTGGTAACACCTTTCGGTTTATACCAAAAGACTTCCTTGGTTGGATTTTAGCCTAAGGTGAGGATTATAGGTTGAGTGGAGGGATTTTCTGATATTATTTGAGAATATTTTGGGTGAGCCAAATTGCTTGAGAGGTGTGAATAAATTGGATGGGTGAGTGCCTTTTTATAGTGGAAGAGGAGTGGCATTCATGTATGTTTTTTAAATGGGAATTACACCCATGTTTTTTCCGTGTCATGTGGCTCCAATAATGAACCAAATTATATATAATTTAGTATAAAGTATATATATGAACATCCAATGGATTTTTTACAAGTTTATAGGTTATTTTGGGCCCTAAGTATAAGGTTTAGTCCTTTGTTAAACTAATTTTTCTTTTAATCATTGTAATTAATTTTAATCACATTCGCTAATATTTTTGGACAAAAACTAATTTTACATTACACGAAATTATAAATTTTTATTATTAAAAATATGGAATCCATTTTTAAAAATTATAATCACATATTTGGTAGAAATTAATTTAAAAATAATCATGAAGACAGGACGACAATGAGGGTTTTTAAACTAAAAATGTTCAAAAGTTTGTGAAGTTTTTGTATCCAATTTCAAATTGAAATTAATTCCAATGACCTAAATTGGATTAATAGATTTAAAATTGATATAATTTTACATTAAAATCAATTTAAAATATAATTTAATGTTATAAATAAATTATACAAAAACTAGTTTTGAACTAAAATTCATTATTTTCCATTATTCATCAAAATATGAAACCTCATAGAAAAATACCAAAAAATCACCATAAGATAATTATTTATTTAATATTTCTAAAATGAAGTATGTTTTTACATATAAAATGTATAAAAGTTCCAAAAATGGTATTTAAAATAGGTTTTCCATTAAAACAAGGAAAAGGTGTATTTATAAAAATATAGGTTTTTATTCGTAAAATTGGGGTTTTTCTTCTCTTATGACTATTAAATATATTGGATGAATTTCAACATATTTTTTTAGATATAAAATATATATATTTTTTATAATTTAGTTATTAATATTCATAACTTCTAATTTAATGGCTACGTTAATTATAATTATATAAAAAAAATATTTTAATAATATATTATTGTTCCGTAAAACTCGGTGATGCATGTGACGAAAGTCATTGAATAAAATCATTGTTCTATGCGATGAAAGATAACACATTATTGTGTTAATTTCAAGCTAAAAGATATATTATATTTATTTAAGATATTAAATATACAATTAAGTATCAAGATGTTGTATTCATTTCTATATTTGGTGTTGTGTTTCATACATACTATCAAATAAAAGTTACTTTATTAGAATTTTCAGGGTGTTACCTTATCTCCACCTTACTTAAATTTCATCCTCAAAATTTAAACATGATCTCAGTAATCTAGGGTTTGATATTTTAAAATGATATTGTTGAAAAAAAAACACATCAAGAGAAGTGTTAATAAAATATCTACTAAATAAAAGAAAATGAGAAGTACACAAGTCACATGGAATAACATATAACTAGGTTTCTATGTAGGATAACATTATTGGAAAGTGGAGATATGTAATAAAGGAATGGTGTAAATAATTATAGGGATTGATTGTGTTCATCAATCACAAACATTTGAATGATGAATGGAAATTTGAGGGCTTCAAATCCATAAATCTATAATGATTAAAAGACTGTTGGTTCAACAGAAATTAAGGTATTAATATATCATTTGTTTAAGATACATTTCCTAATTTTGATGAATTATTTTATTAACTAAGAATATAAGTAAATATAATTACTAGATAGGTTTCGATTTCATATGAACAATTCCATTTTTTGTTGTACTTAGATCAAATTCTAATTCATCCCTTACTATATGAAATCGGTATCCTATAATGAAACTTTTTCTTATTTATTAAGTTCTAAATTTTACTTTTTATGGATTTTAAGATCCATTAAACATGTCTTTACATTCGTGTCTAACTATTTTATAAAAATAATATGGTTAATGCATTAATCTCAACACATCAAAAGTAATGTTATTGGTTTATCATTAATATTTATTCATCAAGGTCATTAACTAAAAACAATTTCATATTCAGTAGAAAATCACATGGGAAAGTCATAGGTGTGAAACCATTATCATCTTTCTATCATGGGTTCAAGTCCTACCATCGTATATGTTTTATTTTTTCTAAAATCATGTTAATGGGATTTAAAAATATTTATTATAGGCATCATTGAAATAAGGTTAATCACTAAATATACTTTTAACAAAGGTTTTAAATACAACCAAAATACATAAATACTTCATCCATTTTATTTCAACATAGGTATTTCCATTTTCTAAGGAATAACCTAGATTATTCGTTTTCATTATCTATTCAAATCCTTTATAATAGTTTGTAATGAAATTGTGAATTATCCTAATCATATCCCCTAGGAGTGTCAAGTCAGGTGTATAGTAAGGTTTGTAGTTATTTACTAGGTTATGCTCAAGTCAGGCTTGATGCACATTTTCAGAGTTGTTACCCATAGGTAAATCTTTTCAAGAACCACATCCCCTTGTAGTATCCATACATGGATGTATTTCAAGGAAAACTATATAATCTCAATCTAACTAAAAATTTAGGATATTCTTCTATAATTATCCTAAAACTATCCCTTTGTCCTATGTTCTATAATAGATGTTTTTCTATATATAGTTCCTAAGGTTATTACTAAAATTCTTCTAATGCCAACTATAGAGACCCAATGCAAGCAGCCTGGAACCGATGTCGTTCTACCATTACATTGAAATAAGATACATGTAAATCATGTCCTAATAAACTAAATAGTTTAGTATTTTTGGTAAACTAGATACAAAAACGAGTCTTGTATTACAAATTAATACACATATAACAACATAATTTTTTCATGGATAATAAATTTATTTCATATATATTTTTTTGCATATCTTTTATAGTATACTTCAAGTAATTCTAGGGAGGGGAAACATAATAAGAGGGAGATCAAATTCTCAGTAAGGGTAAGTATGGTGGAAGAAATAATGAATAAATGAGCATAATAATTTGGAAAGGTAAATATCTTAACACAGATTCCATATAATTAATAAACTAATAAAGAAGTGTGTAAACAATATGGAAATGTAAATAACTAAAAACACATGTCATTTAAATAGCCATATAAGACAAAATCAATATGGCAGTGTAAAAAAATAAAAACAAAACCACATAATCAATAAAATAATAATTAAATGTATCCATAGACTTATTCTTGGTGAAAATATCATAGATAATAAATATTGAATCAAAATGAATTTAATGCTTAATTATTGGACTTCATGTCTGAGGCACTTGAAAACCTACACTTTCAAGACCTTTTATAAGATGTTTTAAAACTACAAGTAGAAACCTATTTAATTTTTGAAACTAATTTTCCTCATGAGAACCTATCAATGCATTAAGGGGAAATATAAAGTTTCATACCCATCCGTCACTGCCTGTCCAAAGATTTTCCCATATCTAATAATTTATTCAATTAATAAACAATATTCCTTATCAAATATCTGTATTAAATAAAGGATATGGATTTATCAATATTATCCTTCAAAATAAAATAAATATCAATGTAAACACCATATGTAAAAGTGACATATAGTTTAGGTAATATACATATCCATGATGAATGTTATGGATAATTGGAGGAAATTAAATATCTAATGATCATATGAAATTGAATATTTCAAGGGGACTAATAAAGGAATCAAGGAAGTGAATGTTAATATTATTCTTGGCCATATCAATCATAAACTATACTGAGGGAAAATAATTATGGTATTGATAAAACATATCCCAAGTGGATTAAAAACAAGGGTTATTTTCATTGATGAATAGAAATTCTATAAAAAGATCTTTTAAAAAAAATCATGAGGAAAATATCCTCTATATTTTAAAAAAATGAATAATACATTTCTCTAAAAAACACTTTTTAAAAAAATTTCTTTAAAAATTAACCTTTTAAACATTCAAAGGATGCTTCAAAGAAATGATAAGGGTAAATTCACATATGTCTTACAAGGTAAAAAGAATATTCCTTTTACTTGGTAAAAAGGTTATAAAAATACCTTTTTCTGAAAGAGGCAATAATATTCTTTTTAAAACATTTGTAAAAGAAAAAAGGTGCAAAAAAATTAATAAATCAGTTTTAAAAATTTTAAAAACATTTTTGAAAACATTTTAACAAAACATGGTTTTTAGAAGAAAACAAGTTCTCTGACTAAAGGGAGAAATGAAGTTGGGTTTTCTTCAAAAAAATTTAAGTACTAAAGGGTGGGAAATGGTAATATTACTTGAAATAAATTATTAATAACTAATGGGGAATAAAATTAGAGTGTTTTTTTAACAATGGTAAAATAAAGTTCTTTAATATAATTTCAAGAATATGCAATCTCGATTGGAATGAGATTCTGAAATAAACCCTTAAAATGGACATAACATTGAAGTGAGAATTAATAAATGAATTTCTTATGTGTATAAATAATAAATCCACATAAAATAAGTATAAATACATTAATATATATTCAAATATGTTATAAAAATAATCATATGATATTAACAACAATGAAAAAGTAATATAACGAAATGAAAAGGAATTGGGTTATGAAATTTCTTTACCACTTGGTAATTTTAAGTTAAAATCCCCTTAAATGAAATAATTAAAATTGAAACTAAAAATACCATGAATAATGAATTATTTATGATATTACATTTAAATGTGGTAGTATTTACCCAATATATATGAAATTAGGTACACAACAATAAATTATTCCTCAAATAGTAGAAATTGAGACAATGTCCCTTACTACTTGACAACTTGTAAATATAATCCCCATGAAAAAAATAATTTCAAATTAAACTCTAAAGACCATGAATATAAATTTATTCTTGGTATAAAATAAAATATGGTAAGTATATACACCACACAAAATAATTAAGTAGTGAAAATGGTGTATGCCTCACGGAAAGAAAAGTGAGACAAGAGTCTATTACCTTGTGTTTCCATTCGGGATACCATACTTTAACTTCCTGTATAATGGTTTTAAATATGTAAGTAACTTATGAAAAACAATAATAATATTTATAATTTCATATTTTCTTCTTATAATATCTCATTACCCATTTTTTAATAATCTTTCATTCACTATTTTTGGGTGTTAATTGCCTAGTTTTTCCATTATGTTTTGACTTGTTATTTTAGTTATTATTATGTAGATCATGATTTAATAATATAAAATATATAAACAATGATTTCATTATCATATATATTCATTATACGTGTATTTATAATAATTTATAATATTTTTATATAGAAAATGAAATGCACCATTCATGGAGATGGATGGTTGTACGTACACGTGAACTCTACTTCCATTTCCTTATCATATTTAAGACATTTAAAATTTATTAATATATATGTATATTATAATTAAATTATCATATTTATTTCATATATATATCATATATTTTAATTCAAATCATCCATTATACATTCCTTGTAATGTGTGAATGTATCATATCACTTTGAAAAGATGGGAGTACGTACGTCCACAAACAATATTATCTTATTTACAGAAAAGGGAAAGCATTAATTTATGCGTTGTATAAAAATTAAATAAGTATAAATAAATTATTAATATAATATATAAAATATAAAAATTATATGTACATTATAATTCCAAACAAAATATGTGGTAAAATAAGAACAAATAATCATCATTTCGTAGGGCGGTAGTCTGCCGTACACACGAATAGTATGTTCTTTACCTATTATGTGGTATTATGTGTAATTGTAGGTATAAACCATATAATAAAAACATATCAGTTTATTTAGGATACTTATTTTATTATATAATCATATAATAAGTAGATTTTAGGTGGTGGAGAAGGAAATAAAATTAAAGTGATCGTTGAAGAATGTTACCTTGTTTTCAGATAACTCCTTTTAGTTTATACCAAAAGGCCTCAATTGTTTTATTTATTCCAAAGGTGTGGTTTCTAGATTTAGTTTATGTATGTTGGAATATTATTTTATCATATTTTTTGTGATCCAAATGGGTTGATAGGTTTGAATAAATTGGAGGGGTGATTACATTTTTATAGTGGAGGAGGAGTGGCATTCTTGTAAATTTATGGAAAGGGAATTCCACCCAAGTTTCTCTCATGTCAAGTGGCTAGAATAATGAAACAACTTATATAAAAGATAGGATAGGTTATAAATATGAACATATAATGGATTTTAGAAAGGTTTATAGGTCGTTTTGGGCTTTAAGTTTATGTTTTATTCCATTGTTAGGTTAATTTTTCTCTTAATTGTTGTAATTTACTTATTTTCATTTACTAATATTATTTGTAAAAAACTAATTTTACCTAATTAAACATTATATATTATTATTATTAAAAATATAGAATCCATTTTTACAAATTCTAATTACATAAGTGGGAGAAATTAATTTAAAATTAACCTCGTAGACGGGAGGACAATGTGAGTTTTTAAAGTAAAAACGTTCAAAAGTTTGCTATGTTTTTATTTCCAATTTCGAAGGGAAATTGATTAAAAAGAGCTCAATTGAATTAATAGATATAAAATTTATCTAAATTTAATTTAAAATAAATTTAAATTATAATTTATCCTTATAAATAAATTAGATGACAAAGATGTTTTGAATTAAAATTGATTATTTTTCACTATTCTTCAAAAAATGAGACCTCACAGAAAAATACCAAAAATTCACCCAAAGATAATTTTTATGTTACACATTAAAAATAAAGTTTTTTGACATGTAAAATTTATATAATTTCAATCAAATATATTTTAAATAGGTCCTCCATTAAAAGGAGGCAAAAGTGCCTTTATAAAAAAAATAGGTTTTTCTGCGTAATATTGGGTTTGTTCTTATCTTATGACTGTAAAATATATTAGATGAATGTCGAAATATTTTATGAGATATATAATATATATACTATAATAATTTAATTAATATTATTCATAACCCTTAATTTTATATCTATGTTATGACTTATTATATTAAATATTAATATTTTAATAATATATTTTTTTCAGTAAAACTCAATCATATGTGTAATGAAAATCATCGAAGAATATCATTGTTGCCTATGATGAAAGATAACTTAGTATTATGTTTTTTGTGAGCTAAAGGATTTATTAAATTTATTTAAGATAATAAATATACTATAAAGTCTCAAGAGTTTATATTCCTTTCGACATTTTGGTATTGTGTGTCATACACACTATCAAGTAAAAGTAACTCTTTTAGAATTTTCAAGGTGTTACAGGGGACACACTAGGTCCGATAAAACCCTTTTCCTAATGTTCCTCTAAATAAAATTGTAGTTACTAGAGATATGTAGTGGACATCTAATATTACAAAGAAGATATTAAAGCGATTTTTGGGTGAAAGTCAATATAAAACTCCATCTTCTACCTCAGAGGTAGTCTCCGAACACCCTTAGGAATGATATCGATAAAATCCTCCATGGATGAATTAATGTTGATAAATGAGTAACCTACTTCACTATGGGAGAAACTCACTAACTAATGGGTTATGTTTTGAATCCTTCTGCTCACAATACCCTCTCGCTCCGCCATGAGATCTCTCTCACCCACAAAGGAGAATCTTGTCCCATCAATCTAAAGGAATCTGAATCACATGTGGTGATGGAAAATATGGGCTCAGACCATGGACAACCATTCCATACCCAATATGAAATCATAATGTATCATCATTAAGACAAAAAAGTTCCCATCATAAACTCTCTCCCCTATGAAATTTCTCGTACTTATGGTAGATAAAAGGTATCGAAGAAGTGTTCTCTGTAGGAACCTCAAGGAAAAGCTGTTGGGATAACATATCAATTGGAAGATCCAACTCTTACACCATGAGTAAAGAGATAAAAGAATTACTACCACCCATATCTACTAGTATTATATCAAGAGAATAATAAACACATATCATACCTCTAATCATCTCATGATCCACCGTGTCATGAGCCTCCATAGTCTGAATTTGCTTGCAGCCCCAGTCACCATCTCCCTAAGCTTGGTGTGGGCCACCTTGTGGTAGTGGTGGAAGTAGCTTATAACATCATCCAACACCCATATCTACTCATCCTAGTTCCCCACCTATTACTATTCAATCTTCACCTCCCTAGGGGATGCTTTTCCCTCACATGGGAGATCCATGATCATAGCGTTGCCTCCTCTATGGATGTATGTCTACTATATCTCTACTCTCCTCAAAATGAAAGGTCAGGAAACCACATTCCATGTGAACTTGCCCACAAAATGAATAGAACCACTCCTCTCTTGGATAGCTTGGTCCCCTACACAGTCCCAATTATTCTTGAAAACATGCATGAGTCTAATCCTGAGAATATCTCGTGGACTGAGATCCTGAATAATATCATTAGATAGTTGTTGTAGATGACTCAGCCCTACAATTCCCACTACTAACTCCAGCTACATGGAATCTCTGTGACAAGAATATCTCCATCACCAGCACCTGCTCCAATAATCTGGCATAAGTGGAAATACATAGGGGGTAAAACACTGGATTGTATTTTTCTACAAAGACCATGTGGCACACGCATCGCAATGTGTGAAAATTTTCATTAATTATTAACCTATAAACTACTGTATAAGTGGCGAGTAGGGTAAAACCACAGAGAAAATGTGAGTAGACACTAATAATATCCTCTTGGAAGAAATTTCAGGAAAATGATTTCTTCATGTAATTAACAACTAAGATGTTCTAAAAACTAAATGGCTATTTAAATTAACTACAACTATCTAAGATAACTAAATTAATCTATGAAATAATCTAGTGTAGATGGAAGTATCAAAGTCACGACGTCCGTTCAAGTTCATGCAATGTCAATTATTTAATTCCAAAATCTGAATATTTATTTATTCAATTATCACTGATTCCAAATTTAATCAAAATACTATCTGGTCTCATTCTTTGATGTTAGACAGTATTCGAATTTTTACACAAATTATCCGTCATTTCATTCTCTGTCCCGATGAATAATTTATGCGTCATAATAGGATTTAATCACTTAGTGAAATACGACGACCTGTTTCTCACAATGTTGAAGAATCGAACTGCGTCAGGATCACTCACATGAGATTACTAATTATGTATCACTCATACATGTTTGAAGGTGAGTGCACAAAAAATATTAATTTTTTTTCAATTAATATATTTATTTATTTAGAATTTTCTTGCATGCTTGATCAAATTATGGATAAATAAATTCTCTCATGAACTCCCACCCATGATTACTTATTAGATATAACATTAATGGGCAACAAATCATATGTGTAAAGCCCAAATGAAAATTAACTTAAACACAGATATAATTAATTAAATAAACATCTAATTAAAATTAATTCAAAAGGAAATTAAACATGGTTCAATAATAATGACGTGAAATTTCCATCACTTTCATCGAAACTCTGACATGAAATAATTAATTGACCATCATGATGACACGACACGTAAAATAATAATGAAAAAATATCACCGTGTTTGTGTCATTATTATGTTCACTGCAAGACGTCGTTGATGATCGTGCAATAATCATCCCTGCTCTACTCCGTGCTGTTGCTGATGCCGCACACAAATCAAACCACCGTGCCATTGAAAATATGATCAGATATTTGCTCGCTCTTGCTGTGGAGAGCCAATATCTGGAAGCCAAATCTAACATTGATGGTGTGGCCAAACCACTGTTGCACTCCTGAAATAGAAGAGGGGTGGTCTCTTCCTGCTGTGTTGATCAGTGGGGGTGGTCTGTTTGGCCGTATGTTGAAGTAGAGGATGGTTTGCTGATAGTATTTATTGTGGAGGGTTGATTGTTGCTTGCTGCGAGATGAAGGGCCACGTTGGATAGGTGTTGAGGCTTGGTGTGGGGTGTGGTAGGTTAGTGGGGTGGAGGTTGGGTATTGTTCATGGATAGGGGTGGGTGATTTGGCTGAGTGGGGAGGGGGAGGGGAGGCGGGGGTGAGAGGGGAGAGGATGGGGTGGCGGGTTAGCAAGGTAATGGGAAGGGGTGGGGGATACAGGTGAAAGGAGGGAGCAGCGGGTGAGAGGAGGGATGAGGGGGATTGGAGAGTGGGCCGGCGGCTGGGAAGGGGTGCGACTGGGAAGGGGGGAGAGAGAGGAGGGGCCACGGGTAAACAGGGAGGGGTGGGGTTTTGCGGGGATACAGGGAAGGGGAAGTGGGATTGAAGAGAGAAGGGGTAAAGGGGTGGAGTGATGTGGGATGGGGTGAAGGAATGGGTCAAGGGTAGGTGGGGTAGGGATGGGTAGTTAGGGGGAATATAAAATAAATTAAAAATTGATAAATTCAAATTAAAAAAACTAATTATCTAATTAAGTTAAATAAAAAATTGATAATAATAATAATAATAAATAGTGATAAGAATTAAATATAAATGCACATGTAATTAAATATAATACTACCATTATATATAATAATAAACTATTAAAAATATAATATAATATAAATAGAGAATTAATATATATACATACTAATAAGAATTAATAAAATAAACTAAAATTGGTGAAATAAATAATAATAATATAGTTTTAAATATAATATATAAAATTAATATAACTAATAAAAATAGTAAATTACTAATATTAGTATATAAATTAACTAAAAATTTTCAAAATATCAAAAATACTATAAAACTAAATATATAAACTAAAAATATAAAAATGGTTAAACTAATTAATCAAAACTATGTTAGAAAATTATAAAAATACATGTTAAATCCATGTACATAAAATCCCCCACACTTAAACTTTTTCACTCCTTGGAAAAATAATGAGATAGAAAACACAAGTGGTCCCGTAGATAAATCAGAACATCAAAATTTCAAGTTCAAATTTTTTTCTCTTTTACCCATAAAATATGATGACACATCTAAAACTCCAATTTTCAAAAACAATTTTTCTTCCACTCACATTCATTCCAAAACAAGTATGTTCACTCATGTATCATGTGACCTACCTTTCCATCACTCTTATCTCTCAAGATATTTGATAAAATTCATGCTCAATTCCCATACACCTGCATGAGTACCATAGGATTTCCATGAATTTAAAATCCCCACTAGTGGAAATCAAAATAAGTCATGAATATCAAGGAATTTACAAGAGGTTCAAATGTCTCTGTGGCTGTAGGAGGGTGGGTAAAAAATTGACAGTTTTTCTTAGAAAAAAATGGGGTTGAACCTTGAAATAAATGCATGATAAATGTCAATCCAAATTTATCCCTCATTCTCTTTCTCCCCCACATTTTAAAAATTTCTTATCCCCAAGCATATGATAATACAATATTTTTTTCTCTCTTTTTTATTTTTTTAAACACAACTCGCTTGAATAAGATGGGATGGAAAAACTAGTGAGTATCAATTCCAAAACCCCATGAAATAAGTGTTAAAAAATCATCCAAAATAATGGAAGAAGTAGTGTGTACACTAAAACATATCAGTGAAAGTATATCATATATAAAACTCTTTATCTCCTGGATTAATGGATCATCACTTTTATAGGTATCCATAAAATCAAGGGTTACTGCGTAATGACCACCAATGTACTCATTGTTGGAACCAAAATAAATCTGTATGACCATATAAAAAAATGTAATGAATGATGCTACTGTAAAATATATCAAAAATGATCAGAATGAGATTATGTTAATCCATATGCATCAAATGACTCCTTTACCCAAAAAGAACCCTCTTAATGATTAAATATCTCCCCTACACATAGATTGAAAATTATCATGCAAAAATTAAAGAAATGGGTAGGTAAGGGTATCAGCTATGGGATCATTATGATAGGCTTATTCAGGGATTTTAAGGGCTATATGATGGAGAAAATGTATGGGTGGCCTAGTGGGTCAAAGGGGCTAAAGAATCAAATAGATTCCTCATTCATTTCAGTACAACTTTCAAAATTCATATCACTTTGATGGAAAAACATGGAAAGTTCTAGAATACAAAACATGGTCATGATTCACTCAAGAAAAAGTGAAATAATAGATGATATAAAATAGGCAAGAGTCCTCACATGTATGGATATATAATGTTGGACATCATAGATTAGCATGAGTGAAAATAAGTGTCCCAAAAACATATAAGTTTTTAAAAAACATTTTAGAAGCATGAAATAATATCATCAATCATCTAAGTCATGAGATCAAGGATCGAAGCATTCTAAACAAGAATAAGGTTCTCAACCTACCTAGGGACACAAGTGGTATGCCCCCAACTATGTTGTACCAAAAATTCAGTGGATTTCTTATGGGTTCATCAATGACATGAATGTTCGTTTTTTTTTCATTTTTCAAAAAATTTATGTTGTTTTTTTAATTAACATGGTGTTTTTTTAATAATAAAAATGGAAACAATAAAACACTTCCCTGTGTAAGTGCAGATAGACACAAAAAGGATGTATGTATCTGATAAAGCTCAAGAAATGGTGTGCCTATAAAACCTACACATTGAAAACACATACTCTCATCATATCATAGAATTCAAACCATAATAAAAATATTGTGCACGATAAAAATATGTATGATGAATTCAAATACACTATAGTACTAGGAGAAAACAGATTGTGGTAAATGCATGCCTTTTTATTTTATTTTATTTTATAAAAAACTAAATTAAATTAAATTAAATGTAGTGAATAGAAAATAAACAAATGATGGGTTTCCTCCCATTGAGTTCTAAGTTTACTTTTTCTTCAGCTAGACATTGCAGAAACTCCACTAAGGTCAAACAGAAATGTAAACCATGCATCTGATATTTTTCAGTAGATGTGTGGAATCCATTCATTAAATATGAATTTATCATGTAAGATGCACAAAATCTATATAGAATATTTTTAGAAAAATGGATGTTTATAATAAAATGGAAATATTCCAACTCACAAGGGAATTAATATACCTTTTCTGAAGAAAGAATCATCGAATAATTTAATTTTGGAAAAATTACATAAGCAGAAAGATCAATAAGATTACCACCTTGAACATACACAGGTTAAAAGGTGACTTTATCAGACTCCTTCAGTGGCCAACTTATATCCATCACATTCTTGAATGCATTATCTAGGTTGATGATGTATCCTAATTCGTTTTCACACCTAACCACTAGCACAAAGAAATATACTGGTTTAAAACTCAATTCATGCTTGATGGTTTCATTAATTTTGCCGAGGTCAACAATATTGTTAGAATTTGTTGGTATTTCAAGTGAAGTATTTTTAACCTCGACATATGGAGAAAGTGGCACAGGATCAATCGGAGCAGATGACTCCATTGTGTCAAGAATGACATCTTTTTTGAAATTTTCTTTTATACATCCCTCATTATATTTCTTTGTTGGTACATGTTTCACCATAAAATTAGGATCCTCTAGGAAACCCCATTCATCCATTGTTTCGTGAAAAATATGAGTCTTCTTTATCACCAATGTTGACTGATTCTTTGATTCTGATGTCTCTATTTTCAAAAACAAATTAGACTCAAAAATATTTTTATAATGATTCAAGCCAATGTCATTTGAAGTGATGGTATTTTGTGTTGCAATCCATTGTGTCTTAGTTCAATTCTGAATCGATCATAGAATAGAAGGGTCCTAGTTCAATTTCATCATCATCCTCAAAAGGTGCAATCTGATAGCTATTGAATGTGTCCATTTTCACATTGGTATGGGTGGTTTGTGAACTCACAATAGAAGGACATGAAATCACATTTTCCAAGGGACCGTTTTGTTTAACAGGGTGGAAGACTAATCTCTCATATTCTTGAAATGTGATTATATTGGAAGAATTAAATTGTGATTGAGGGGAGTAATCAATTTAATGATATGAAGGCAGATCAATCTCATTATAAAACTTGGGACATGGATGTTGTTCAAATGGAACCTCTATTACACTCTCCTCTAAATAATTGTTAGGAATTAGATCATCAAGTGGAAATGAGGCATCTAGTTTAGAAATTTGATTCATTTGATTTATTAAATTTTTGAATTTATTTTCTAGATCTTTTTTCGAGGGAAGAAACTTTCCATTACGTTCATCTTGAAGCTCAACCCTCCGATTTTTCTCAGTGATAGCAGAGTGTGGCATGTTCTCAATTATTAAATCATTTGATTGACATGAATTATCAAGTAATAAATTTTGAGTAATGCTTTGATTTTGAATATAATTAATAGGTGGGAAGGAACTAGCAGTAGAATATAGATCATAACATGGACTTGAATGATAATCATTAAATTAAATGGGATTACCTAAAGAGCTAATGTGTAGTGAAATATTGTATTCCATACCTTGCAATGTTGGTGGGTAGGGTGGGTACTGGTCGTAACTGTGTGGTGCGGCCCACATTATTCTGAACTTCTGGGTGACTTGAAAATCCCTACAATGAAAAATTCCCAGAGTAGTATACCATTTTTTTGTTGGTTTAGTTTTTATTATTTTTATTTATTACCTAAATCACTCTTTTAAAGGATATCCCAATTCTACTATTCTCCCCAATAATGGCACAAGAAATTTGGAACGTGTGTCACAATGTATTCAAATTTTGAATATTTATTAACCAACCAACTATTGTAGAAGTGGCGAGTAGGGTCGAACCACAGAGAGAATGTGAGTAGACACTAAAAATGTCATCTTGGAAAAATGTTCAGGAAAATGAGTTGTTTAAGTGATTAATAACTAATAAGTTATAAAAAATAAATGACTATTTTAAAATTACTATTTAAATTAACTACAACTATCTAAGCGAACTAAATTATGATATTATATAAACTGGAAGAGATGGAAGTTTCTGAGTCGTGACGTCCATTCAATTGCATGCAATGTCAATTATTTAATTCCCACATCTAAATATTTATATATTCAATTATCACCGATTCCAAATTTAATCAAAATATTATCTGGCTTCATTCTCTAATGTTAGATAGTATTCTTATTTTTACAAAATATATCTGTCATTTCATTCTTTGTCCTGACGAATAATTTGTGCGTCATAATAACACTGAATCACATGCTGAAATACGAGGACCCATTTCTCAAAAAGTCTAAGTATCTACCTGTATTGGGTTAGATCACATGAGATTACTAATTAAGTATCACTCATAAAATTTTTAAGGATAATGCACACAAAATATTAATTTTTTTAAAATAATATATTTTTTTATTTAGAATTCGCTCACGCTCTTGATCGAATTTTGGATAAATAAATTCTCTGATGAAATCCCACCCACGATTACTTATTAGGTATCACATGAACAGGAACCAAAGCATATCTGCAGAGCGCAAATGATAATTATCTTAAATGTAGATATAATTAATTAAATAAACATCCAATTAAAATTAATTTAAATGGAAATCAATCATGGATCAGTAATAATGACATGAAATTACCTTCACTTTCATCGCAACTTCGACACAAAAGAATTAACCAACCATCACAATGATAAAACACATAAAATAATAAAGAGAAGATATCACTTTTTCCATGTCATTGCTATGGTAACTGCAAGTTCCCATTGAAGATCACACAATAATCATCCTCATTCTGCTCCGTGCAGTCGCTGATGCCACACCCGAATCAAACCACCGCACCGCTGAAAATATGATCATATCTATGCTCACTCTCTCCATGGAGAGCCAATATCCAGAATCCAAATCAAACATTGATGATGTGGCCAAAGCACCGTTGCGCTCCCAAAATGGTGGAGGGGTGGTCTCTGCTTGTTGTGTTGATCAGCAGAGGTGATTGGTTCAACCGTTTGTTGAAGTCAAGGATGGTTTGCTGCTGGTTCGGATCGTACAGGGATTTTCGCTGCTTGCTACTAGCTAAAGGGGCACATTGTATAGGGGTGGAGTCCTGGTGTGGGGTGCGCTGGGTGAGTGGGGTTGAGGTTGGGTATGGGGCATGGATAGGGGCGAGTGATTGGTGTGAGGGGGTGGGGAGGGGGAGGCGGGGTGAGGGGGGAGAGGATGGGGCATCGAGTTAGTAAGGGAAGGGGAAGGGGGAGGAAGGGGGGCTACGGGTGAAAGAAGGGAGCAACAAGTGAGTGGAGGGATGGGGGGATTGGTGAGTGGGGAAACGGCTAGGAATGGGAGCAGCTGGGAAGGGGGAGAGAGAGGAGGGGCCGCAGGTAAATAGGGAGGGGGTGGCTGTTGCGGAAATGCAGGGGAGGGGAAGTGGGATTGTAGAGAGAAGGGGTAAAGGGGGTGGAGTGACGTGGGTAGGATGGAAGAATGGGTCAACGGTAGGTGGGGTAGGCATGGGAAGTTATGGGGGAATAAAAAAATATAATAAAAAACGTTAAATTCAAATAAAAAAAGTAATTATCTAATTAAGTTAAAAATGATAATAATAATAATTATAATAATAAATAGTGATAAGAATTAAATATTAATGCACATGTAATTAAATATAATTCTACCATTAAATATAATAATAAACTAAAAAAATAAAATAATATATAAATAGAGAATTTAAATATATACATACTAATCAGAATTAATAAAATAAACTAAAATTAGTGAAACTAATAATAGTGATATAGTTTAAAATATAATATATAAAATTAATATAAATATTAAAAATAGTAAATTACTAATATTAGTATATAAATTTACTAAATATTATCAAAATATCTAAAATACTATAAAACTACAAAAATAAACTAAAAAAATAAAAAATGGTTAAACTAATTAAGAAAAACTATGTTATAAAATTATAAAAATACATGTGAAATCCATGTACATCACTCTAATCAAACCTTTTCACCCAAAATTAGCCATCATGAATCGTGTCGAGGGAGTATTGAATGAGGTCTGTGAACTTCAAAGCATAGTTAGCAACTATCATGCATCCTTTATGCAGATCCATAATCTCCTTAATCCAAAATAATCAAAATTATGAGGGGTAATAATCCCCACAATATAGCTATAGGAAGTCAGACCATGAGAGTGTTGAATCATTATGCATCTTCATAACTAAGATCCACTGGCACCCAACTACTTCCTAGAAAACCCTAGTTTTCAGCACAACCACCTGATTGGTCTGTATCTAGATAAGCCTAAAAACATAGATCACTAACTATAGCTAATCCTTTGATGCGTAGAGATATGGCTCACTGTGTAACCTCAGCGGACATTGGAATTGGAAGACATGTAGTACGCTAAGCCTGCATGCATCCTCAACTTACTCTTCTGGTACTATCTGTGACTTGATAAGTGGGGGTACTACTACCTATCCTCATAGAAAAAGGATATCACATGATGGGCCCTGAACTAAGGCATCATCACTCATCGGATCATCATCACGATCCTTAATTATTAACCAAACTAGTTGTCTTCATAAAGGCATCCTAAAATTTTAATCATGTCATTCCATGGTTAGATTAGAATATATATATGGGGAGTTATAAAAATAAGGACAGTCAAAGACTAAATCCTTTATAATCCATTTACCAAATTTCCCTTCAACATACCTCTCAATATCAAGATTCAGAAAGCATGTGATTAAAGTCTGGATGTATGGATATTTCAGTCGCCACACCAACATTAGGTTCCCTAGACTGAAATCCACTCTCAATAAACTTTGACATTGTTTGCCTATGTCTTGACCAAATATTTTTAAGGGTATAACACTCCAAACACCATTCTAAGGAATTAAATACTCTAATATTAATCAATCACAACCTCTCCCATCAAGGCTCACCTGGCCAGCGAAACACAAAACTGTGATTACCCAAAGCCTACCTCTATAGGCCAGGGGTTGGCGACAAGTTCAAAAATGCATAATTAATATGGGAGTCCCCTGACTAATATACATGTACACACACACACCTGATCATCATGATGAATAAGTGTAGAGGAATTATAATAAATGGAATTAACATATAGAAAAACAACCATGCATGTAACAACCTCTATGGAATATAAGAGTACAATAGTGTAATATGAAATGTAAAGGGGAAAATACACACCCAACTACAAAGATTTACAAACATTATACTAACTAGAAAAGGTAAATGTTGATAGAGCATGGATCCAAATAACCAAGCCATGACCACCATATGCGGTCAAATGCACCATTGTATCCTTATGCTCCTCTAAAATCATCATCAGCCTGTTTTTCGTCTGTATAAAACACAACATGTGTGGGAAAATCCACTTTAGGGGTGAGTATATACATACCTAGTAGGATTCCTCAAAATATTAAGGGGGATAAATAAGATACATGATAAAAGTAGACAGCTCAACCCATAGAAAGAGAGGAAAAAACCAATAATATATATTAATATATGCTCATATCATAAACCCAAATGAGGGACAAATGGGATCTCTATATCATAGCCTAGCCCATGATTATGAATCTATCAATAGTTCCAAAGTGATCCATCATCGATGCCCAGCATCTCGCGTGTCTAACTGAATAATTATCCAATCCTCACCACACCTCACCATTGTGCTACATATTCGAGGGGACACAATCTGTAACTATATGACTCATACCCTTGTGTAATGGGAGGGTGCCACTATAATAATAGAGGATCCATGCCCTGACTCCATAGGAGGGTTCCACTCTGGTGATAGATAGAGGACCCATGACCTATCC
This sequence comes from Viscum album, assembly GCA_963277665.1. Lineage (NCBI taxonomy): Eukaryota > Viridiplantae > Streptophyta > Magnoliopsida > Santalales > Viscaceae > Viscum > Viscum album. The sequence continues at coordinate 1,817,902,953 of OY728141.1, forward strand.
CAGTAGGAGGGTGACACTCAGTAGATATAGGACCAATTCCCTGACAACATAAAAGGGTTCCACTCAGTATATAGAATACATGCCCTAAATCAACAAGATGGTGACACTCAATAGGTATAGGGCACATGACCTAACTCTGCAATAGGGTACCACTCTGACGGTATATATAGGAACCATTCCATTTTCCAACATGAGGGTTCCACTCTAATAGGTAGATAGAAGATTCATGACCTGTCCCAGTAGGAGGGTGTCGCTTCTATAGGTAGATATAAGACCCATGCCCTATAAAAGTAGAATGGCTTCACTCTGATATCTCTGATGATACTGCTCAATCACATCCATCATCCAGAATCTCCTAAAAAAACATCATGCCCAGAACATCTAACATTGTATCTCAAAATTCACTGTGATGTATACCATCATGTTCTATATTGGAAAAAATATAGGAGCGGCTACTCGTAGGCTAAAATATAATTCCAATCAAAAGAGATGCAAGTGGTAGAAGTTTCTTCAAAAGGAGTTACACAGTTTGTAGGGTACCCACATGGAATGTGGTCTAGATATACTACTTTTATTTATCCTGGGTAGTAAATGACTCACTAGCCATGCAGTCCCACACGACGTGTAAGGATACTATGTGGTGTGTCTCTGCCACCTAGGGTCAAGTCCTGTTCTCCTAGTCATGTCCGTGTACACTACCCATGTGCATGTACATAGTGTGTTCCTGGCCATCGCCATGTCTGTGTACTTGTGTAGTATACATCGGGCCACTAGAACTAAGTCACATCATGTGTGATACATCCAATCTCTTATTAACCCGAGCACCGCGGATTTCTGAAAAACATGTCGTGTGTTCTTTTAAACTACACGGCATGTAATCACAATTTTTTTATAAACTAAAATCTACCATCACTGTATCTAATCAGGACAATATGCCACAAAATAGTATTATTAATCACCTCCATCCATCATTTACAGTCTTTTGTTGGCCGGAAAACATAATCCAACTCGCCCGTATGAACCCGCCTTGCACCACTGTCGCTCATTGTGCCTCTAGTTGTCTCACCAAATTCCCAATCCATTGTTGAATCATCTTCATCCATAAAACCATATTAATATATCCTTTTATCCCATATATATTCATATCATGTGATTTTGTATTGAATTTGAAGGCTCGGTCATGCTCAATCATGTTCGGCAATGTCGAACTGTGACCGCATAGGCTAACGGCTAAGATCACAAAGAACGATGGGGGAAGAAGCACATGAAAAATGAAACAATAATTGGACAAGAATTATTAGAAAATGAATATATATTAGGGATAATCATGGTGAGAAACATGGAACAACAGGGATAAATTGGATAATAATTGAAAACTAATACATGGGAGAATGTAAGGGCTCAGATTAAATGAAAATCAATGAAAATGAAATGATCATGTTAAATATTTTAATCATAAGGGTTAAAATCCACAAATTATGAGTCCTACCTTGAGATTGGATCATTTTATAATGATTAATATGGCTAACAAGGATGGAGAGAATCCATTGTGTTCATTGTGCATCGATTCTATTAGATCTGGATGCTCATCGTTGTTTTCTGATCTCAATATGCCAATGAAGAATGTTGTATTCATCCTATAAGTGGTCCCAAGCTTATACATCTAAACCAGAAGATTATTCATAATAGCTTATTTATATAAGGAATTTTGATTAGTTAATTTGGTGAATTTAATTAATTAATTAATTAATCCACCGAACGTACTCTCCAAAGGTCGCTTGGTCTGAATGCCCAACCTCGACCAACTCTATGTCATGCCTCGGGTAAACCCCATGCTCTGAATTCAACTACAGTCTCATATTTTTTATTGAAGAATCTTTTTATGATATATTTCATTACATATTTAAAATCATGCGTGCGTGATATAAAATAAATTTAATATTTTTAAAAATTAATTTTAGGCACACCGAGCATCGGAATCATGCACCCTCTCAATGCCTGGCTTCGAAAATATTCTTCAATATATTTTAATGTATTATAAGATAAAAATAGGGTCTCTAAATTTTACTCATTAACCTTCAATTAGAATGAGTCATAATCGATAACCAAATCAATTTGCATGAGAACGCATTGCAATACCTTTTTGATGCATCGCTATATACTACAAACCCTTATCCACTATAGGGAAAAATAATCATAGGTGAAATGAATAACCATCTCTTAAATTACATTATATTTTCATTAAATTAATCTATATAAAGGAACCTAGATCCATTTCGAGTTAACGTGGTGATTATATTATAAATTTCTGATAAAATCTCCACAAATCACTGATAATATCCAGTAAAACAAAGAAAACTACATATCTCAACCATTTTGGTTGGTCAGTAAAACATTTAATAACTTTTTCCATTTAAGGATATAATGATATACCCTCACATGAGATTATATGACCTACAAATAAAACCATTTGAAGACAAAATTCACACATGGTAAAAAAAATATAATGTTTCTCCTTCCTCAGAGACTTTAGCATAATTCTCAAATTATATTCATGCTCTTCCATTCTATTTCAATATATATGAATATAATCCACAAATACTACCAAAAACTATTCAAGGTATCCTCTAAATAATATATTTATTAAATCCATGAATATAGCATGTGAATTAGTAATACCAAATAGAACTGCTACGAATTCATAGTGTCCATACATTTTATGAAATTCTATCTTGTGAATATCCTCCTTCTTAACACTCAATTGATGATGTTCAGAAAAAAGGTTGATCTTAGAAAAGTATCAATATATACATGTTTGATAAAAAAATTCATCAATATGGGATTGAGTATGTGAAAAACCTAGTCTTTATTACACATTTATTCATGATTTATTACATATGGATACAAATAATGCAACCCATAAGATCGAGAAGTCTAGTGCCAATTGATAATTATGTATATTATATAATAACATAAAACAAATGGTACATAATCATTATTAAAAACATCCTTAACATGCTCATAATAATCTATCATTCTTAAAACATCATGAGAAAACTTGGGTACATACATAAGAAATGTGTGAGCTATAAATCCTAGTAAAGAAATAATCAAAGAATAACATGAAGAAATATTACATGTTATAAAATTTTCATTTCAATTAAACATAAATGGGATGTGAATCATAAACATGAACAATAAGGCATGATATAGAATAGTAACATAATGTAAACATGGAAAATGTGGAAACAAATTTAAATATGACTTCATAAACATAGGTCAAGTAAAACCTCCATGACATTATAACATAGTGAAAAAATTCCTATAATGGATTAGGTTCACTCCCTAATCTCATAAATGACACCTCATGAGACTAAACAATTACCCAATAAATTATATAATTATATAATTTTAATCAAACCTATCACTCTAATATCATATACATGAAAAATTTAAATGCATTTTCTTTGGTGATCTCAAATGGTGTGTGGTTTTTAGGTTCTTAGGGGTAGCAGAGTGGCTGACCAAGGTCGTCTCTCAAAGAGTCAGTAATTAAAAAAAATTAAATAATTATAAATATAAAGATAAAATAAATACACAAATTATAAGTATGAGGGTTTTTTTTGAGTTTTATAAAGAAATAATAAATATTCTGGAAGAAGATTTTATTTTTTTTTATTTTTGTTTTAGATATGATATTGAGAAAAAGCAACGATAAAATTTTTTAGAAACTATTTTTAGAAAGTGTAATTAATATAACTATACTTATTAACTTAATTATTAATTATTACCATTAAAATTAAAACCCACTTTATTATGATACCCTAATTTTTTAACCCCCTAACCCTATGAGAATTTATATAACCACCATTATAAATTAAATAAACTATAGGAAAGCTTCAGAACATGCAATCATAGTACCCTGCTTTGATTGTTGTTCTAAGGATTGATTATGATTAGTGGTAAATTATGGTATATATAAGTTTTTTAAATAATGATGACTTAAATTTTGGGATTTGTTTTTTAACTCTAAATTTTTTATCCTATGTCATTTTTTATCGATTAATATTGTGCTCTCACAATTCACTCATTACTCAACCTCACATGTTTTATTTGAATTATCTTATTTATTTCTTAGTTTAATTTATGATAAAAAAATTCATAGATCATATTATGGGAATTATAAAATTTCAATGATTCAAATTAAATAAATTAATAAGGTTAGATGTAGATCGTTTACTAAGGAAAACTACTCTTCTATAGGAGGTGTAGTCATCGTAGAAACAAATTGCATTAACAAAGGTTTAGAAAGGGTATAATTCCATCACATTTATACTCTTGATTTCCATACCAAAGAAGTGAATAAAAGAAGATAAAAATTGAACAAAACAAAGGAAACATAAGATAAATTAAGAAGTTTATTATGAAAACACACAAATTACAATGTAGAGAAGAATACAAGGGATTTGATGAACAGATTCTTTTTTGAAGAGCTCTACCTCTTGAATTTCCTTTAAAAATAGAGTAAAACCAATTCTCCTCTAACCTAAAATTTCCAATTCAAGTCCCAAACCCTTCAATGTTGAAAAATACATATTTATAGAGGGGATTATAGGATTAAAATAGGTTACAAGTGTTAATGGGTAAATTCGGCCACATAATTTAATCCAACTTGCACTGCCTTATTGACCACCAAAATGCATGAAGATATGGCCCAAATGTTGAAGTGGACTTCAATATGGTGATTCTAGTCGATATTTAACTTCATGTCCCATTTAATCTAATAAAATTCACAACCCATGTCGTATGTCCTAAATGAAAGTCATAGTCCATTGAGGGTGGAACAATGTTACAAAATTTTATGTTCAAATAAGTCATATAAAAATATTTATGGCTGAAAAAATTTAGTGAACATTAAAGGTTTAAAACTATAATTTTCATAAAATTTCAAAATGAATGATCTAATTCAAAATATTCTGTAAATAAACTTATTTAACACAATTTGATAAAAATATTTCATTTATTATCAATAAATTATTCAATAAAATGTGTTTTATTAATAAGTGTGTTGCATAGATCATATAGCATAAGAATATATCTCATCACATCTAATCCCATTATTAAGGATCTTGGGTTAAATACATGGAATTTAATAACAAATTAAGTATAGGTACAACAAGTTTAATACCCTTGAGTGTAAACGGGGGCGGATATACACCTCACAATTGTTCAGTATGGAAAATTATAGTGACATTTCGGTAGGGTAATGGAAGTACATGAAGATTTATAAAATGTTTCAATGAGGTGGAATGGGGTATCTCGTAACTTTTAATTAAAAACAAAAATTATAATGGGTATGTAAGAACATAATCCAAATTGGAAATTTTGGAATTAATAAGCATCATACAAGGAGGGTTCTTCACTAAAAACTCGGCTTTGAAAAATCGCAAGATAATTTTGACAGCATAATCGTAGTACAAAAAGATTCATAAAATGGTTTAATCAGAATGAAATGGGTATCTCATAATTTTATATAAAAAGGGAATTAATTGGGATATTTAAAAATAATGTACCATCATTATGAATTTTAAAACATATTGCACTTCATAAATAAGGTGCTTTAATAAAGAGGAGAAAGAGAAGATCCCTTACTGAATTTCAACATAGTAACGGCTTAGAGAAATATATAATGAGAGGGGATAAATGATATATCATTGTTAGTAAATAAATTTTATAGTAAATTTATCTTTATAAATTCATGAAAAAATAACCAATTGATATTTAAAAGGTTAAATATAAAGAAGGTTCTTGAATTGAAAAAAGAGAGAAAGAACCCTTACTTTGGTATGGTGATTCCAGAAGCATAGGAGGAGATTCATGAGAGATTGGGGGAAACTAGGGAGGAATCTAGAGAGGGGATTGAAAATTAATAATGTTATATGAGGTTTTTTAGTGAATATTTATTGGATATGGGTTGGTTTATATAAGAAATGAGATGACAGTTCTTCATTATTTTCCAAACATAGGTTTTGGACCCTAAACAATAAAAAAACCAAAACCAAAAACCTTACCATAGGTTTTTCCAATGGTTTTTACCATATAGTACTAGTTTTAATTATTTTCAAATTCCAAGGTACTAAATCATAAAATTATTACCCTTAGTGATGTGTAAGTGAGTCAGGATTATAAAGAAATAATTTGAAAACCAAAAAATATTATATAGGTTTTGGGGGATTCATAAAGGCTTTATAAAATTAATCAAATAACATAAATATAATATTATTTAAAAGTGAAAATATATATTTTGTCATTCATACCCTTTATATCATTTGTTAGATCACTTTTGGGTCATTATTTGTCATAATAAAAACGGTATATTTATACCATATTTAATTTTTACCCAAAAATTCGATTATCTCAAAAAATTAGGAAAAAATCACCATTAGATAATTTAAAAATGATTAATAAAAACATAATATTTATTTTATCATTATAATATAGTAAATATGATAAAATTTACTTTTAAATAAAAATCTATGTTTATTGAAAAATGCTAGTTTTTTTACAATAAAAGTTCTCTAACCCTTATAAAAATTAAATTTTCACTTCATAAAATTGTATTATGATTTATATTTAATATTTAATATTTAATAATTTTATTAAAATATAATTTATTTAAAAAATTATTTAATTAAACAATAAGATTATCTGGATTAAAACTATATATTACCCCAAATACAATTTATGCTTTAACATATCAAATTTTTATCAAAATCATTATTTAATCATTTATAAAGTAACAACATAAAATATAATAAATATTATATTAAAATGAAAATATAAATATCCATATTATTAGTGTTACTTTGTTTATAGTTATTTTTATGATAATTTTACCCTTAATTAATCTATCTTCCTTTTACCGTGGTAATAAATATTTACTACAGTTATTATTCATATTGTACAAAAATTAAGCTAAAATTATTACCTAATATTAATTATGATGATTCTAAATATGAAATCCATTTTATCAAAATCCTTTTATATAATTGGTAGAATTTATTTTAAAATAAAAAACTCAAGTGCGATGAAAAGTGGTTTTCCGAAAAATACATTTTTTCAGGGAAATGATGATTTTACTTTAACACTATAACTAGTAATATTCATTATATGAATTTAAATTTATAATTAATATATAATATATACATTTAATATAAATCATTAACCATTTTGGGTTATTTTTACTTAATTAAAATGGATAAAAATTATTCATTTGAAAACAACTTTCAAAAAAATGTGTTTTCAAGACTAAAAATAAATTTATTCTAAAATTAAGTATAGAGATGATTTAAATGTAATTATTTAGATTAAATAAAAATAAATAATTATTATGTTAATTTTAAATCAAATTAAAATAAAATGGGACTTTCAAATTACTTAATTTATCAAAATAAATGATAGTTTTACAAAAAAAATGGGTATTTTTCACTATTCACTAAAAATCAATATTTCTCAAAAAATACCAAAATTTAACCATGAGTTAATTTTGATATGATGATACAAAAAATGATTTTAATTTTATCAAATAGATTCTATATATGACCTAAAAAATAATTATATTATTTTTCACAAAAATAAATGAAAATCATTTTGGAAGAAATCATATTTTGAAGACATTTCCAAAAATTGATCGATTATTTACTAAAAATTTATCAATAAATTTATGTTGAGTAAGATATAGATATATATATAAAACATAAATTAATTAATCCTATTAATACTCACAAATATAATGTCCAGTTTATAACTATCATATTTAAATAATCATCGTGTGTTTGGGTTTGGTGTTGTGTATCTCATACTCTATGAAACAAAATATTTTTCCTTTAAAAAATTGGGGCATTGCATTCTTCCCCCATTTAATAAATTGTGTTATTTAAATTTTAACTAGATCTTGTTATGTAATTTTTTTACACTATAAAATATCTTTATTGAAAACCGACATTGTAAAAAGGGTTAATAAAATATCCACATGGAAAGAGAGAAGGGGAAGTATGAAGGTTATCACATAACTAGGTTTTCAAGTAGGAGAACATTAGTGGAAAGTAAAAATATATACATGGAAGAAAAAGATCAGGATAAATGATAGAGATATATATATAACATGGTTAGGAGAAATTCAATGACCACAAAACCATAAATCTGTGATGGGTGAAAAGACTATCAATTCATAATATAAAAATATTTTTGTTTCATGATACTTTTTATATAATTAAGATTTAATTTACCATATATACTAAGAACATAAGTAAATATACTTTTTTGATAAGTATAATTTCATACCTTAATGAATTTCACTACAATATCATCCTTTTATCCAAACAATGAGTACTCCAGTTGAATTTTTTATGCCCGAAGCACTAGAATAAGCATCTAACGGATTATGTAATCCACCAAAGAATAACATGAAATTAGTCGTATATTTACTAAATCCAAAAAAATTATCTTAAATTAATGTAATAATGAAAATTAATAAACATTAATAAATTAATATCTAAAATTAAACAAAAAACCCAAAGGATTAACATAGATCATTCCTTAAATAAATACCCTGATATCCAAATAAATACCAATAACCTCAAAATTGAAGAATGTTTTAACCTCAAAGTTTGTCTCATACCCTTTAGGTTACACCTTCAATAAAAAAATAATATTCTTCTCAAATAATCATTTATATTAAAACTATTGGGTATATATACCTCAAACCAATAAGACTTATACCAAAATATCATTAATCACGTCAAAATCAAAAAATATTTGATCCTATAATATGTTTTCAAAAATATCATCAATCAAGATTTACTTCCACCACATAAATCTCTAAAAGTGGTATAAATGATTTTAAACAAAATATTAGGCTTATATATATCATCCCATGACTATTTAGGTTTATCCTAACATATAACACGTATTAAGGTCTACAAGTCCCTTTATTATGTGTTTTCCAAAATATCACCTTATCTGTAACACCCCGACCCCAGTTTCCTGGAGTTGGTGCATTATTTCATTACATTGGAATGCTTATAAGAAATTAATATCCAAAAGGACCAACTAGTTTAGTAGTTTTGGAAAACCAGATACATACATAGGTTCAACATTACAAATTGAAATGAAATAAAACATATAAGTTTTATTGGGAAAATCCAAAACTCTATGTTTATCCCTGTAGGTCAGACATAATAAACATCATCATTTCCTACAAAAATAAAACATAAAAAAGGGGTGAGCTCTGATGCTTAGTAATTGTATGCAATATAGTGTAAGATATCATAAACATAAACATTAGGAATGGTGAATAATTGAAAACATGTGCTTTTAAAAATAATAAACTTGAGCACATTATGGTAGGAATATGAGCTGAGTAATTATTACCATAATAAAACGTAATCATGGGTATTCTACTAGTTGAATAATCACATGAACTATGAATTTTTATCTTATTAATGAGGGAAATTCATATTCCATACATCATAACCATACCGACACGACCTCGTGCCAAGACTATAAATATCCATTTTGTCAAGGCCTCGTGCTAAGACCATAGTTTCTCTCATGAGACCTACTGATGCATCGAGGGTGTATAAAGGGCCCCAACCATCACATAATAAGTCCAATTCATTCCTCTTATGAATGTTGATAAACATAAACAAAATATAAATTCATATTGAAACTAACATATGAAAAGAATATAACTTTCCTTATTCATTAAACATAAACACTAACCATTCAGAGTAATATGGTGAATGGGGTCAAGATAGAACATTAACATTCATACTAATTAGAAACCCTTAAATAAAATATTTTTTAGATTATATCATAGAAGATAAATCTTTATTAAATTCAAGATTCATCAGACGATGTTGACATAAATAAATATACTTTTAAATGATACCATTGAAAATTTCTTGACCAAATAATCCTTAAACATTCCAAAGTGTCCCATACCACCTTGAAACATTCAAATAATAATACCTTTTAATGTAATTAGAATAAGGAGACTATTTATATGATATACCAAAGGCAAATAAATACACCACAATAAATAAAAAAGTGGTGAACAAGGCATATGTCTCATAAAAGTTAAAGGGAGATGAGAAAAATCCTTTTTACTTTGGAAAGAAGAGTTATTTTAAAAATTCCTTTGTGTTTGTCATGAAATCAGTTTGTAAACATTTATATCCAAGAAAATATAGTTAATGTCATTTAAATTATATTTTAGTCTTAAATAAAGTCTTATTAAGGTTAAATCATTTAAAAATAGTATTTAAATAATCTTTAGAAATAAAACATTTTAGTGTGTTTTAAGGAAAATATTAAAGGATTTTAAAGCCCAAAGGCATGTGTTCATTCATAAAACCAGGAATGAACCGATATATATTTTTCAATTTAAGATTAATTATTTTAGAAGGGTAAATATGGTTTGAAATATATTATAATGTGAACTTCAAAATAGGTAAGAATTCAAGAAGTTCCTTGAATCGGGCTTGCATTTCGGAACTTTTTTTTGAAAGATTCTTTTAAAACATGTAACTCCCCATAAAATAAAGAAGGATTATAATTGGTAAGCATATATAGAAAATTCACACATAATTTATGTGGAGTAAATATGAATAAATAATAATTTCATTAAGGTGAGTATAGAATAAGGGAAACCTGAAAGGAAATGGGGATTCTGGTAGAAAACCCTTACAAACATTTCGGCATGATAAGACTTGTTCTTGTAGGGACTTAATGAGAGGTAAATGGGAATCACATCATTTATATATCATAAGATAAGTATGGGGAAGGTGAAAAAACATGCCCCATCATTAGGAAAAAATAAAATGACACAACATAGTGGGGGTTATTGAATAAAAGTGAGAGAGAGGATCCCTTACCTTAAATCTAATGGTGTTCTTCGCTTGATGTTAATGACCTGAATAACCAAATTAGGTTCATTAATTAAAAAATAAAGAAACATTTATACATTTATTTGGTTTATTATGAATTTATTAGGTTCAATACTGTCCTTTTATATGGGTTAAGTTATTCAATTTCATTGTTCGTGAGTGCAAGTTTTCATAATATTCATGATCGGATAAATTATAAAAGAGTGTGGTAGTTCATGTAAAGATAGGAGTTGAAGTAAAGAATTTATTTTATATATTATTAATGAAAATTCAGAAGATTACATGGTTATAAAATTAATTTTTTTTTGTTTTTAGTGAAGGTGAATCATTATATAAAACATTAATGATAAACGCTTGGATTAATTTGGAAATTTTTCTCATAATTACTTTGTTTTGTGTTATTATTTTACATCATGACTGCATAATGATTCAGAAATTTTACATAAGATAAAATACATATATAATAGTGTTATTCAACCATAAAAAAGGTTTCAAGACCAGAGTTGAAGTAGGTAAATCAAATTGAAATCATCGTTGTCCTTGAATGTGATAAATCAACACATCTCAAACGATGTTTCATTTTTAGCATAAATGAAGGGGAAAGGATAGATGATGATGAATTATACCATTAGCATAAAAAATTCTAGAAAATTTTTGTTACTGTATTTTTCATACCATCTGGATGAGGATATGTTAGGAAAGAAAAGATAAAAAAGGAATATGAAAATGAATGAAAATAAGAGATGAATTTTACCTCATTAATTTACCTTCTTTGAGAGCCTCTTAAGGGAAGAGAATTTGGTATTTTTATGAGAAAAACGGATTCTGGTCTTGGGGGAGGATCATGGGTGGAGATTTGGGGATAATTTGGAGAAGGCACAAGGCTTGAGAAGAGTGAATAGAAGAGGGTGGAAGAGGTGTTATTTATAGTGGAGGGGAGGAGGGTTTTATTAATATGTTAATCATTAGTTTATTATTTTTCCATAATACAAGCAAGAGTGATTATTCAATAACCAATAAATAGTAATATGTGCATGTGATTTCAAAACAATGGTGCTTACATTGACATACAATAATCATTGACTCAATAAATCAATTTTCTAGCATTTATTGTAAATTATCATATTAGACTATTCACCAAAAATTCAAGTATTTCAGAAAATTAACAAAAATTAACCCTAACCATTTTTTGATTGTAGAATCCAAGAATGAAGTCCATTTTTAAAAAATATATTTCTAAATATGATTAATTTAATTTTTAATTAAAATCATAATTTACTTAAAAACAGTTTTTAAAACATTTATTTACATATTCCAAAACATCGGTACATCATACATTCACTGAAATCCTATATATACACTATCATAGGTGAGGTTACTATTCATAAGGTTATGTCACTATTCATAAGGGTAAAACTACTATTCATAAGGGTGTGTTATTATTCACCAAAAATTAAGTTGGTCATATTTGACTCTATATAACTTACTGATTTCAACCGTGTATGTCGTATTTTTAAACATAAAATAATAAGGGTTGTAAAACTATATATACTGTATAGGATATATCAAAATGGTATTTTGTAGAGACTCAAGGTTTCATGAATTCAATATTAAATTTATTTTCGAAATCTTTTGGTGTTACATTATCCCCTCCTTACAAACATTTTGTCCTCAAAATTTGATATTTCACGTTGAAAGTTATTTGTCGCTACTTGAAAATTTACTTTTGAAAAAACCCATATTAGAAATAGGGTTAATATAATATCTTCCATAAAAAGGTTACGTGAAAATAGGTGGTCAAAAAAAATAATAATAAATAAATAAATGAATACATTATCCTTTTGAATAGAGTGATGTTTATTGGAATTAAAAACCTGGGCATAGATGAAAACCCAAACTATAAATTTATAGTGATAGAAAATAGGCTTAGATGAATGTAGATTACCACAAAACCATAAACTACAGATATTAAAATTTTCATTAACGTTATCAATGATTATGATAACAGAACAACATTTAAGACTCTTTTCATAGAGTTGAGGGATTATTCTACTCTATAAGTGTATAAATATACATTTATATTTCATGAACATGATCTTATCCTTTTATTTTTCTTTGAACTACCTATACTTCATCTCTTAGCATATGTTGCGTCATTTGGTGAAATTTAACTCAAAATATTTATACAATGATCAAATTAAAACATTTTATAAATGGAATAACTTTCCAAAAGATCATGATCCAATACTTTAGAATCATTCCCATATCTATCCTTGCTAGATCCATGTACACGAGGTCCTTGTAATTCCTCATTTTGGTCACAACTTCATAATCTATTGTGCTCAATGCATCGTCTACATTATTTTCTTTTAATCAACATGAAGTAGCCCTAAATTTTCACATTCCAAACATGTAAATATGTTCATCATGTGTCCTCTTAAAATATGGTAATAAATCAAATTACCATAAAACCTTATTAGAAACATGAATTTATCCTTACGCATGTAATTGGATATATTCCTTATATCTAAAAATGTTGTAAACTCCATCAATGATAGCATAGACCCCTTGTCGACAAGACAATAATGAGTTTTGAGGTAGTTAGTTCTAATCCAAATAAATATTTTCTTTATCATTATATTAATCATTAGTAATATATTTATGGTGGTCTTTCCCTCAACCATATACATTCCCATGATATTAACTTTATACTATGTTTTTTATCCTTGGTAAAATTCATCATACAAACTCAAATACTTAATGAAATAATGTTGTAGTACAATCCTCATATATTCCATAATTCTTATAACTAGTACCTTGCTGATAAAATATTAAAATAACATGATTTATAATTAGGCATATTAATCCTTCCACTTCATATGTGGCAATATCATGACTTGATCATTAATCAGTAACATCATTTGGGGTATATTCCATTGACACATGGGATATTGATTTTCATATTGTCCCATCTCCTTACAGTTAAAGCATTGTTCATCGGGAACCTTTTTCTTACCCTTTAAATAACAAAATTGGTGTCCTTTTTCTCTACAATTATAAAAAACTCTCATTCCCTTCAATCATTTAATATGGTGATTCCATCCAAAGTTATCACATGAGGTAAAAATCTTCTTTTCCTTCTTCCCTTTATCCATGTTTTTCTTTACCATCCTCTTCTTCTCTTGATTCTCTTCAAATCCATAAGACCCATATAATTATTTATAAACCATGTTAACACATGATATTATCTTCTCATAATTTGAGGATACTTTAGAGACTATCTTCCTTTGAAATTATGGCTTAAGACCATAAGATATATGATCCTTCTTACTCATTGCATCGCGTGTATTGGTGAAGTTCACATTCCTTCTTCTAGGCACCATTTCTAATCAATTCCATATAATAAATTAGATCATAAAATTATGAACTCTATATAACCATAAAAAATTATAGTATATAACATAAATTTATACATCACAAACCCAAGAACCATATACTTTGGATACTTTAGGGGCATAAATACTTCATAATGGCTTGTAACGAAAATGTGAATTATCCTAAGCATGTCCCCCAGGAATGTAAAACCAAGTGCGTAGTAAGGCCTATTGTCATGTGTCAGGTCTACAAGGCTGAATACCCTGAGAGGGGGGTGAATCAGTGTATGACTAATTTAAAATTAAAGCCTGTTCTGATCTTGTTTCGCTATTAAGCAAAACACTCCTCTCTCTTTTCATGTTGCACAATATAAACAGAAGGTAAAGCAAGCACATGACCAATCAATTTTACTTGGTTCACCGCTAAGGGATATGTCCAAGGAGCATATGCCGACAGGTTACCGATCGTACCAAATTCCACTATAATTCACTAGCTTTGGATACAATGGTTCGGGATAGATCACTTTTATGCCCATGATCGCTGCCTATACAAAGTTTAGGGTCAGCTCACTGCTTTCCCAAGGGTCACTCCCTGTTTCTCTCTCTCTGGCTCACTACCGGTGGAGAGGATCACCTACTTCCTCTTCCTAAGATCACTGCTCCAGAAGAGAATTCACTCACAGTTTATAGACTTGTAGGTCTCTTCATTTGCATGAAATAATGCATCTTCGACTGTTAGTAGATGCTCTATTGAAGTCCAAATTTCATCCAATGATGAATACCTCTTTGCCTCTGAACACTGGGAAACTCCTTTCGGAAACACCTTTGCAAATCACCCTACTTCGCGAAGCTCCCAATTTCGTGAAGCTCAAACAAGCCTTCGCGATGCTCCTTCCTTTTCGTGAAGCTCTATCGTGAAGCACTCTGGCGATGCATAGACCTTCGCAATGCTTAGGCCGTCGCGAAGCTCCTGCCTCTCCATGAAGCTCACTGATCCAACGCGGTGCACACACCTTTCGCGGAGCTAGAATAGCCACCGCGAAGATCCCCTTTTGCAAAGCACACTGCCTTCGCGAACCACCTCTGCGAACCAAGAGTAATGGATTTTCTCTGAAAATTCTCTCTGCTTCTCTTGAGGGGGTCGGCCTCTATTTAAAGGTGATTCCACCAACCCTCATCCCTTCCGCGCGAAATCAACGCTACATCATCTCAAATCTCGAAGCTCCAAAGATTCCATCGGGATTCTGTCCAAATCACGAAGCACCATGAAAATTTTCCATTCACGAAGCTTGACATAGTCGCAAAGAGTCACTGTCAACATACCTTCGCGCCATCTCTGTGAAGCTCCCTCGCGAAGCCCTTCTCCACCGCGATGCGCTTCAGCCTCTGCTATTCACGAAGCATGACGTAATCACGAAGACTCACCGCCTCCATTCTTCTGGTCTTCGCGATTTCCAAACCATGGATCCTATCTTCGCTAAATTCATGCCTTTGCCAACAAATTCTCAGGAACTTGACAACAAATTCTCAGGAACATGACAATTCTCCATGGAAACCTGCTTTGTCAACAAACACAATCAACCCAGAAATACTTCAATGTTACCTTGAGGGATTTTTTCCCAACAATCTCCCCCTTTGGGTTTGTTGACAACTCTTCACAACTCTGCTCAGAATGATTTTCTGCACTTTGATACCTGACTGAGTCTTCTTCCAGCCACTACCACCATTCACCTCTTGCGATTATGATAGAATTCATGGAATCATGTAACACGTACTCTAAGCCCACATGAGCAATGCTCGGCATTAGAAACAAGATTAGTATGAAAATTTTATCAATGAATCACTTCATGTCAGACCCCAATTGTCGATTCCAACCTGATACCAATTCATAAATTGATACCAATTATTGAACCACACTGATACCAATTGGTGAATTCTGGACACCGTCTCACACCATTCCAACACCACTTTTCTACTTTTATCACGATCCTCAGCTGTCGTGATTTCTATGCTTTGATCGATCACTTCTAGCATCGTCAGATTTAAAAATCTCCCCCTTTCTCATTTCTCCCCTATCTGGATGCTCCACTGGTCAGCTTCTCCTCGTATCTGTCATGATTTATCAAATAGCCACACTGTCTCCCCCTTGAACAATCACTATTTTCTCCCCCTTTGTCAACGAACCCAAAGTTCACTCATTTTGTAGTCTGTAACATAGTAGAGAACATATATTAGCATATTAGGTAAAAACACATCATACCTCGGGGAGAGGGGGGTGGTTCCACATCCACACTATTTCAAGTGTGGGGAGTCGACTGAACTTCCAGAGCCAGTCGATGTCTCTGAAATGTTGCCTTGGGTAAAGCCTATGTCAGGATGTCTGCAACCTGTAGTTCTGTAGGCACATACTCCAACTTCACGATTCCCTGCTCAACCTTCTCCTTGATAAAATGATACTTAATCTCAATGTGCTTTGTCCTTGAATGATGGACAGGATTTTTTCTAAGATTTATATCACTTGAGTTGTCACACTTGATTCCGATCGGATACTTCACTTCAACTCCCATATCTTCAAACTGCTGCTTCATCCACAATAATTGTGTGCATGCTTGAGTGGTCGCAATATATTCAGCTTCTGCGGTGCTCAATGAAATGCAATCTTTCTTCTTACTTGGCCATGAAATACACAATCCACCAAGATAGAATGCACCACATGACATTGATTTTCTATCATCTACTGAACCGGCCCAGTCTGCATCATTATATCCCAATAACACTGTCTGAGATTTATCAGTATATGTCTAGCTGAAATCCACTGTGCCCTGGATATACTGAAGTATTCTTTTCTCTTCAAGCATGTGGCTTTCCTTGGGATTGCTCTGATATCTCGCTGCTTGGCATGTGCCAAAAACAATATTAGGCCTTGTTGCAGTCAAATACAACAAACTTCTAATAATTTGCATGTATTCTGCGATATTAACTGCCTTGCAATCTTCATCTTTCGATAGTTTCATCCAGGTGGAAACCAGAGTCTTCATATCCTTGGAATTTTCCATTACAAACCCTCTCAGGACCTCCTTGGCATATTTAGATTGAGAAATAAATGTTCCATTCCTTCCTTGTGTCACCTGTAGACCAAGGAAAAACGTTAGCTCTCCAATCATTAACATTTCAAACTCATTTTTCATGAATTCGGGAAACTGTCTGCACTGAGCTTCATCTGATCCGCCAAATATTATTTCATCGACATAAACCTACACCATCATCCTTTGATTACTGTCATTGTTGAAATAGAGATTGAAATAAACTCCTCCACGCTGAAAACCAAGCTTCATCAAGTACTGATCAAGCCTTGAGTACCATGCCCTTGGTGCTTGTTTCAGCCCATACAATGCCTTCTTCAGCCTGCAAACTTTGTTCTCATCCTCATGAATGAGAAAACCATCTGGCTGCTCAATATACACCTCCTCTTCTAGAACCCCATTCAAGAATGCGGATTTGACATCCATCTGGAACACTTTGAACTTTCGTTGCACTGCTATGGCCAAAAATAATCTGATTGTCTCCAGCCTTGCAACTGGTGCAAATGTCACATCGACATCTACTCCCTCGATCTGGGAGTACCCCTTGCACACTAGTCGTGCTTTGTTCCGAATCACTGTGCCATCTTCATTCATCTTGTTGCGATAGACCCATTTAGTCCCGATGACATTCTTGTCTGCTGGCCTCGAAACAATCTCCCATGTCTGGTTCTTCTTAATCTGATCAAGCTCTTCATTCATAGCCTGAACCCAGTTTTCATCTTCAGCGGCATCGGAAAAACATTTTGGCTCCACTTGAGATAAAAACGATGTTTCTTGTGATGATTTCATTCTTCGAGTCTAAACTGGAGTTGTTTGATCACCAATGATATCCTGCCTATCAATTTCAGCTCGTCTCTTTGGCTTCCTCGCAGACACAGACTTGACACGTTCTTCTTCATCATCAGTATCTTCTTCTGAATCAGCTTCTGCCACTTCTGCTCTCCCTGGGTTTCTTACCTCATCATCACTATCATCCAGGAACTGTTCACTAGATCATTGAGTATTCTGTTCATTTTCAACTATAGTGACATCATTGCCCTCAACAATGTTTCCCAGCCTCTTGTTGAAGCATTTATACGCTTTGCTTTTCCCTGAGTAGCCAAGGAATATTCCCTCATATCCTCGTGCCTCAAACATCCTATGATTTCCATTGTTGAGAATGAAACACTTACTTCCAAATATTGGAATGTATTTCAACATTGTCTTCTTTCCATACCACAGTTCATACAGAGTCTTCCCTTGCTTCGGACACAACAAAGACCTGTTTGAAACATAGACTGATGTCAACACTGCTTCATTCCAAAATTTCTCTGGTAGGTCTTTGTCAATAAGCATTGTTCTATCCAAGTTGTTGATGATCCAATTTCTCCTTTCAACCACTCCATTCTGTTGGGGAGTTCTTACCGATGAAACGTGATGCCTTATCCCATGTTTCTCGATAAAGTTTTCAACTTGACTGTTTTTGAACTCTGTACTGTTATCAGTACGAAACATCAGAATTTTCTTCCCAAGAATCATCTTTGATTCCCTCCTATAATGCTTTATGCAACTGAACACCTCTATCTTATGGGTAATGATGAATACTCAGGCCATTATGCTATAGTCATCAATGAAAAGGACATAGTACCTTTTCCCATTTATAGATCGTGGTGAGATAGGTCCACATACATCAGCATGAACCAGTTCGAGCACTCTAGTTGATTTCTGTTCCTTTGGCAAGTATGTCTTTCTGATGATCTTCCCTTGTTGGCAAGCATCACACATATGAGTGTGATCACGTGATAGCTTGGGAAGGTCTCTAGCAATATCACACTTTATGAGATCCTCCATAGATGGTTGGCATAGAAGACCAAGTCGCTTATGCCACAACTGATTTTCTTCTTCTCTTGATAAAAGACATGTATCTTCTTCGCCACCTACAAGGTAGAGATTTCCCTTTGACCTTATTCCCCGCAGAATTGTTGCTCCATCTTTTCCTTTCACAACACACATCTTCTCGGTAAATCGGATAGAGTTCCCAGAGTCACATGGTTGACTGACACTGAGTATGTTATGACTGAGACCCTCTACTACCAAGACATCATCACGTCTCATCTCTTTGCCCCCAAACATGTCTTTCCCTGAGCCAACAATATTCAGGCCTTCGTCATTTCCAATTTTGACAACTCCTTCTTTTTCATATTTGATGGATGTAACAAGATCCTTATTACCCATCATGTGGGATGTGCGACCACTGTCAAGGATCCAAACACCAGATCGATTTGATGCATTAAGGGAAATCTCCGCCACCACGGCCTTCTCATTTTTCTTCTTTTTGGTCCATAATTTTTCTTTCACACTCGGCATGGATTGAGAATTCTGTTCTTTCTCAGAGTATGATGGACCAGCCTCATCTTGCAAAGCCGTAAATCTATTCTGCATTTTTAACTCACATGTCGGTTTATTGACCTGCTGCTTGCGAACGTTTTGATTCTACTTTGGCACATTTCTCTGAATGATTGATGTATAGTACCTAGCCTTGTGCCCAAATCCCCCGCACCAAAAATAGTGTCCTTCAAAATATGTTCTGGAAAACCATTCTCTGTTTGGGTTCCATCTCTGTTCTTGTTCCCTTCTATATCTCTTGGATATGGAACACACATACTGTGAATGTCCCATTTTCCCATTGAAATAACACCTGATATATGATACATTCCTTTGTGATACCTCAGCACTACGATTTTCCCTTTGTGATCTATGAATATTCTGATTCTGTTTTGTGCCCAAATCAACCTTCAAATTCGGGACGGGTGCTTGTGGTCTGACATTAACTGCTACCGATTTTTGTTTCTTATCAAGCCCTGAATCAACCTTATCAATTGAGCTTTCTTGCTGCTTCACTCCTGCTGAACTACAAGCCTCCTATTTCATCTTTTTTGTCTTCTGAATGGCCTGCTTTTTTGATATCACATTGGAGGTCAAGAGTTTTTCTTGATCCTTCATTTTTCGTCGCAGACTGACCACTTCTTCTTCAAGCTCTTTGATAGGTCTGACCTGCTCTTTTCCTGTGTTAGTCAAACAATCAATTTCCTTCTTTTGTTCCTCAATTCTAAGCTTATGCTCAACAATATTTTCTAAGATATCTGGTGTTGATGATTTTTGTCTTTCAATTTCTTCTAACAGTTCTAATTTTTCTTCATCCTATTGTTGCATATAGAGTTTGGCGTCACGAACCACTTTATTAGCTTTCTTCGTTTTGGCTCTCCAAACATCTATCTCTTCAAGAGCTGCTTCCAATTCGGCTTCCAAATCAACTCTTCCTTCAACTTCGTCTTCCTCTTCTCTAACATCAGTTTCTTCCTTTTCCTGAGAACTTCGACGACCGCTACCATAGCATTTTGTCTATGATCTTTACAATTTTCAAACTCCTCAACCTCTTAATCCTCAGAGTCATCTGAACTGTCTATTTCTTGTGAAAGAAGATTCTTCCTCTTGAATAAATTTCTCTTGAACTGCTTCTTCCCTTTCACATAGGTTGAGGATTTCTTCTTGGGAATTTCAACTTCATCATCATCATCATCGTTATCTAGAAATTTCTTGGGGCATCTTGCCGTAAGATGACCAACCATTCCACATTGAAAGCATGCTAGTGGAATTTTATCTTTAAACATTCCTCTTCCTCTTTGAAGATTTGAAGAAAGGAATGACATCAACTCATCTGTCTCTTCTTCTTCATTAGAATCTTCAATGGCGAGTTTCTTCATGGCCTTGAATGCCACCTCTTTGGATTTCCCCTTTTCCACAGTCTCGTTATGATCATTTCTCATTTCATATGCAACAAGAGTGTTGTGAAGGTTATCCAATGTCAGATCTTTTGGGTCTTTATATTCCAAAATAGAAAGTATCGGATTGAATGGAGGTGGAAGTTTTCTCAATATGCGCTTCACAATTTTTATATCTTCGATAATTTCTCGAAGGCCCCGCATGTCTTCTACCACAGCATTTACCCTGTCAAATAATGCATCAACAGACTCATTCGGGTTCATTCTCAGATCTTAATACTTATTCCACAACACTTGTAGCTTTGCCTCTCTGACTTTTTTATCCCCTTCATAAATATTCAACAGCTTTTCCCACATGGCATGTGACGTTTTTCATGACATCACCTTTGTATATATGGGATTGGAAAGGGATCCCCCTAAGGAATTGATTGCTTTGGAATCAACATCCAACTCTTTCTACTCTGATTTTGATAATGCACCACTAGTAATATCAGCTGTGATTCCTTGCATAGCTGCTGAAAACACATCCATTCCCAAAGATCGGAAATAGTGTTGCATTCGATTCTTCCATATCTGAAAATTACATCTGTCAAAGATCAGAATTCCTCTATGATTAGTAACCTCCATTTGAGAGAAGAACAACTATCAACCTCTCGCTCTGATACCAATTGTCAGGTCCACAAGGCTGAATACCCTGAGAGGGGGGATGAATCAGGGTATGACTAATTTAAAATTAAAGCCCGTTCTGATCTTGTTTCGCTGTTAAGAAAAACACTCTATCTCTTTTCCTGTTGCACAATATATGCAGAAGGTAAAGTAAGAACAGGGCACAACAATTTTACTTGGTTCACCGCTAAGGGCTGCGTCCAAGGAGCATACGCCGACAGGTTGCTGATCGTACCAAATTCCACTATACTTCACTAGTTGTGGATACAATGGTTCGGGCTAGATCACTTCTATGCCCAGGCTCACTGCCTATACAATGTTTAGGGTCAGCTCACTGCTTTCCCAAGGGTCACTCCCTTTTTCTCTCTCTCTGGCTCACTGCCGGTGGAGAGGATCACCTACATCCCCTTCCTAAGCTCACTTCTCTAGAAGGGAATCCACTCACAGTTTATAGACCTATAGGTCTCATCATTTGCGTGAAATAATGCATCTTCGACTGTTGATAGATGCTCTATTGAAGTCCAACTTTCATCCACTGATGAATACCTCTTTTTCTTCTGAACACTGGGCAACTCCTTTTGGAAACACCTTCGGAAAGCACCCTACTTCGCGAAGCTCCCAATTTCTCGAAGCTCAAACAAGCCTTCGCGATGCTCCTGCCTTTTCACGAAGCACTATCACGAATCACTCTCGCGAGGTACAGACCTTCGCAATGCTTAGGACGTTGCGGAGCTCCTGCCTCTCCATGAATCTCACTGAGCCAACGTGGGGCACACACAATTTTCAGAGCTAGAATAGTTGCCGCGAAGCTCCCCTTTTGCAGAGCACACTGTCTTTGCGAACCACCTCTGTGAACCGGGAGCAATGAATTTTCTCTGAAAATTCTCTCTGCTTCTCTCGAGGGGGTCGGCCTCTATTTATAGGCGATTCCACTGACCCTCGTCCCTTCCGTGCGAAGTCAACTTCACTTCATCTCAAATCGCGAAGCTCCAATGATTCCGTCGGAATTCTGTCCAAATCGCGAAGCACCACGAAAATTTTCCATTCGTGAAGCTTGACGTATTCGCGAAGAATCACCGTCAACATACCTTCACACCTTCTCCGCGAAGCTCCCTCGCGAAGCCCTTCTCCGCCTCTATGCGCTTCAGCCTCTTCCATTCGTGAAGCTAGAATAGCCACCTTGTACTGCTCTTTTTGTACCGCCTCCAGATCGTCCTTTCCTTTATCATTGTTCTTTGTCAACAAGGATTGTCAACAAATTCTCAGGAACATGACAATTCTCCATGGAAACCTGCTTTGTCAACAAACACAATCAACCCAAAAATACTTCAATGTTACCTTGAGGGTTTTTTTCCAAACATCATGTATCTGGATACCTTAGGTCAAGACTGAAACTCCTTATTGGAATTGTTACTCCTAGGTACATTTGTTCTAGAATCACATCCACTTGTAGTATCCAGACAGGGATATATTTTCTAAAAGGATCCAAATAATATATTCCATACCAACATTCTAGGATGTTCATGTATACTTATCCTCAAATACTATATAGGGGTTTTTCTCTAATCTATGTTTTCTAAATCTAGTATCCATGTTTTCTAATAAACATCATTTGATACCAACTGTAACACCCTGACCCTAGCTGCCCAGATTCAGTGCATTATTTCATTACAATGGCATGCTTAACAGAAAGTTATATCATGTAGGACCTAGTATATTAGTAGATTCATAAAACCAAATACATATATAGGATCAACATTACAACTTTAAATGAAATACAACATATAAGTTTTATTGGGAACATCCATAGCTCTAAGTTTATCCCTGCAGGTAAAACATAATAAACATATTCATGTCCTATGAAAATAAATCATAAGAAACTGGTGAGATAATATACTCAATAATGGAAAGAAATATATTTTAATACATAATAAACATAAACATTATGCATGGTGAATAATTGAAAAGACATTCTTTTAACAATAATAAACTTGAACACATTATGGTGGGAATATGAGATGAGTAATTATTTTCATAATAAAACATAATCATGGGTATTATAATAGTCAGATAACCACATGAACTATGAATTTATAGCTTTATAATGAGGTAAATACATATTTCGTACATCATAACCATACTGTCAAGGCCTCATTCCAAGACCACAAATATCCATTTTGTCAAGGTCTCATGCCAAAACTATAGTTTGTCTCATAAGACCTACCGATGCATTGAGGGGTTTTATAGGGCCTCTCCCATCACATAATAAGTCCAATTTATTACTATTCTGAATGGGGATAAACATAAACAACATATAAATTCATATTGAAACAAACATATGAATTGTAAATAATTTTCCCCAGTCATTAAACATAAACACTAACCATTTGGAGTAATATGGTGAATGGTGTCAAGATAGAACATCCACATTCAAACTAATCAGAAACCCTTTAATGAAATATTTTTTAGATGATATCATAGGAGATAAATCTATCTTAAATAAAAGAATTATCAAAGTATGTTTACATAAATAAATATACATTTAAATGATACCATCGAAAAATTCTTGAGGAAATAATCCTTAATCATTCCAAAGTGTCTCATACCACCTTGAAATATTCAAATCCTAATCCCATAGAATATCATGAGAATTAAAAGAATATTTATGTAATATACCAAAGGGAAGTACATACACCTCAATAAATAAAAAAGTGGTAAACAAGGCATATATCTCATAAAAGTTAAAGTGAGATGAGAAAAATCCTTTTTTACATTAGAAAGAAGAGTTCTTTTGGAAAATCATTTGTATTTGTGATGAAATCAGAATGTAAACATGTATATCCTAGAGAATAAAAGTTAAGGTCATTGAAATTATATTTTTGTCTTCAACAATGTCTTATTGATGTTAAATCATTTAAAAATAGTTTTTAAATAAGCTTTATAAATAAAACATTTTAGTGCGTTTTAAGGAAAATAATAAAGGATTTTAAAGCGCATAGGCATGTTTTCTTTCATAAAGCCAGGAAATAACCAAAATAGATGTTTAATGTTAAATTTTTTTATTTTATAATGATAAATGTGGCTTAAAAATATTATAGTGTGAACTTCAAAATAGGTAAGAATTTGGGAAGTTCCTTGAATCGGGATTGCATTTCAGAACTTTTTTTTGAAATATTCAATTAAAACATGTAAATCCCTATAAAATAAGTAAGTTTTATAATTTTTAAACATATATAGAAAATTAATAATTAATTTATGAGGATTAAATAAGAATAAATAATCATTTAATTGAGGTGAGTAATGAATAAGACCAACCCGAAAGGAAATACAGATTCTGGTAGAAAACCCTTACAAACATTTCAGCATGGTAACGAATAATGAGAGGTAAAGGGTTATATTGACATTTATATATCATAATGGAATTATGGTGGAGGTTAAAAAACATACCCCATAATTAGTAAAAATAAAATGACACAATATAGGTGGGTTCTTGAATAATAGTTAGAGAGATGATTCCTTACCTTAAATCTGAGGGTGTTCTTCGCTTGATCTTAATGACCTGAATAACCAAATTTGGTTTACTAATTAAAAATTAAAGAACCCTTTATACATTTATTTGGTTTATTATGACATTATTAGGATCAATAATTTCTTTTTATATGGGTTTAGGTATTTAATTTCATTATTCATGACTACTAATTTTCATAATATTCATGATTGTCCCACTTATAAAAGAGTATGGTAGTTCATGTAAAATGGGAGTTGAAGTCCAAAATTGATTTTATATGTTATTAATGAATATTAAGAATATTAAATTGTTGTAAAATCCATTTGGTTATTTGAAGTGAAGGGGAATCATTATATAAAACATTAATGATAAATGCTTGGATTAATTTTGCGATTTTACTCACAATTACTTTTTTTTGTATTATTATTTTACATAATGAGTGAATAAGGATTACAGAATATTAAATAAGATAAAATACATATATAATAGTCTGGTTCAACAGAAAAAATGGTTTCATGACTAGATTTATATAAGGTAAATCAAATTGAAAGCATCGTCGTCCTTGAATGTGATAAACCAACACATCACGGACGATGTTTCATTTTTAGCATAAATGAGGGGGAAAGGAGAGATGAAGATGAATTATCCCATTAGCATAACAACATTCCAGTACATTTATGGTAATATATTTTTCATATTATTTGGATGAGGAGAGGTTAGGAAATAAAATAGAACAATGGAACATGAAAATGAAAGAAAAGAAAAGATGAATTTTACCACTTGAATTAACCTTCCTTGAGAGCCTCTTAAGGGAAGAGGATTTGGTATTTTTATGAGAACAAGGGATTATGGTAGTGGGGGAGGATCTTGGGAGTATATTTGGGTAGAATTTGGAGAAGACACAAGGCATGAGATGGGTGAAGAGAAGAGGGTGGAAGAGGTGGTATTTATTGTCGAGGGGATGAGGGTTTTCTAAATATTTTAATCATTAGTTTATTATTTTTCCATAATACAAGCAATAGTGATTATTCCATGACCAAAAATTGTAATATGTGTATTTGAGTTCGAAACATTGGTGCTTACATCAACATAAAATCATTAATTACTCAATAAATCAACTATCTACCATTTATTGTAAATTATTGTATTTAACTATTCTCAAAAAAATCATGTATTTAAGAAAAATCCCAAAAAATCATCCTAACCATTTTTTAACATGTATAATACAAAAATGAAGTCCATTTTGCAAAAATAATTTGTTAAATATGATTATTTTAATTTTTAATTAAAATTATAATTTACTTAAAAATAGTTTTTCAAACATTTATTTACATATTCCAAAACATAGGTACATCATACATTCACTTAAATCCTATATATATATACTATCATAGGTGAGGTTACTATTAATAAGGGTGTGTAACTATTCATAAGGGTAACATTACTCTTTAAAAGGGTATGTTACTATTCACCAAAAATTATGTTGGTCATATCAGACTCTAAATAACTTACTGATTACAACCGTGTATGTTAGATTTTCGAATTTCAAATCATAGGGGGTGGTAAAATTCTGTTTACAATCTAGGTTATAACATAGTGGTGTTTTATAGAGACTCATAATTTCATTAATTCAATATTTAATTTATTTTGAAAAATCGTGGGGTGTAACATTATAACTAAATCACTTTTATAGGTTATTGGTACTATTTAGCATATGTTTCAAATCCTTAAATGAAAAGTATGGAAAACTCTTATATGTTTCAAGATTATTATTTCTAGAATTTCATTGATATAATAATTCTACAACATAATTCTCTTATATTGATTCATAAACACTTCAATCTTTACACTTTAATGATTTACATATAATAGCTCATTCCTTAGTCTGGGATTTAACCCTTGGATTAGATAATTGACCCGAATAATTCCCATATTATCCACACATAAGACATTTAACAAAAAAGAGTTCCATATGATGTAATTTATTCCATTCCATTAAACTCAGTATTTTTTATGGAAACTAGATACTTTATGCCCTATGTTACACACATAAAACACCTTCAAGTTCCTTTTTGAAATTTCTCTTGGTGCTACTTTCATCATTTTTGACATGTAGGAAATTGAATATTCATTCCTTTATCACATTTATTATATTAACTTCCTTGAGACATCATGTAAAATTTTCATCATAAGTACCAATGAATTAATTAACCTTCTATTTCAGCTCAAGGAATTAATTATGCATTTTTATATGATGAATATGAGGAAATTACTTATTGATAAATAAACTCTTAAACTCCTTCCATTACATATATTCAATTTCTTATTTTTTATTTGTGTTCTTCATAAGATCCCACCATTTATCTACTTCTCCTTCCAAATGAAAAATATCTAGAATAAATTTATCAATTTCTGAATGTAGGAGAACGGAAAATATAATTTTAATGGAATTGATCCATTACTCAAAAACAAGTGGATCTGTGGACCTGCTAAAATAAGGTGTCTGTTTCCTCGTGAAGGACTCAACAGAATGTTATTCCCTCCTTTTCTCATTTTGATGCTCAGTGTGATTCATAGCTTGAAAAAGTTTTGTCATCATAGTAATGGGTTTTTTTACTCTATATCCCCTAACATTTGGTTTATTAAGAGGAAACTTATTACATTTTCTATAAACTTCAGCATTAATATGATTGTTTAGGTTACATCCATTGACTAAAACAAAAAATAATATTGTGAGTAATAATAATAAAATTGGAAAATCATATAGTCATGGAAAATCCTTTATAAGATAACTAAATCAAGACACATTCCTTTTAGTCTATTAAACCTTAGGTTTAACCTAGGTCATATGTGATCATTACTAAAAATTTATGATGTTATACTATACATAGACTTATCCCCAGGGTTCTTGATAAATTTTTCTCATCAAACTTTCCAAAGGATAACTAAACCTTTATTTAATACTGACTATAAAGACCCATACTTTTCATCCATAGATATCACATCGTAATAGAGTTATATTAATTACATATCATAATGATCTATTCCAGAATCATATAGGTCTAGTATCATTGGAAAGATAAAAAATAGTTCATAAGTGCCTCTCATTAAGTTCATCGTAACTAGCACCCTTATTAGACATATCATTTCTAAAACATTTCTTCATACCCTGGGGAAAGGAAACATAAGAAAGGGTGATCTAAGATACTCAGTAAGGGTAAAATAATATTAAAAATAAAGTGTTCAATCAAGTTGATTACCAATTATTTTAAATAACTCCTCTAGATCTCTTCGTAAGGTCTATAGGGTTGATTTTTTGGGAAGACCATCACCTATATAATGTGACTAGGGGAGTGGTGAATATAACTTGTCAGAGTTTTTTTAGCTAGAATGATCAAAGTGGTGAAAATAATAGAAAGGACGAGTTCCCTTTTATAATTGAGGGGAGGGGTAGCATTGGAATATCTTAAAATATTAAACAATATTAAAGTCATTATAATGAAAAATGGTTCCAAATTGGATATAAATAGGAAAGGGATTGAATTTTAAACTATATCTTATCCCAATTATCCTATTTTAATATTTTTATGATATTTAAGTAATTTAATAAAATATTATTTTCAGAAAATATAATTATTTTCAATTTAGACACTATTCATTTAATTTGAATTTAAATTCATAAAGAAAAGGGTGGAATTTGAATCTAATTTTTTAATATAACACTAATATTACATATTCATCTAAAAATTTCATATCACACATTAATTGGAGAAATATTCCATTTTTATTGCATAAGAAATTTAAGGTAATTATTTAATCCCTAAAAATTAGAAATAAATTATCATCGTGAATATAATATCATTATTCACAAAATTGCTATTAGTATTTATTCATAACTAGTTTTTGACCCTACGTGAGCACATAAGAGATATTTAACACTAAGAGGGTGAAATTTTGTAACTTTCTTTTATTTAAATATTATATAGGTCACTTTCATAGAAATTTCAATTTCAAGCCTAAGGTGATAAGGGTCAAATTACATTCATTCAATAATAATTAAGATAAAAAATAATTTCATTATCACTTAGTGATTACATTGATTGTTTTGATTTACCCTTTAACAATGTGATAAATTTTACCACAGTTACTATTTATATTGACCAAAAATAAAAGGGACCCGATTACCAAATTTGAACCTCCTAATTCCAAATATAGAATACATATAATCAAATTAAACTTCTATAATTGGAAATGTTTAATTTTAAAATAATTGTGTAACACATGATGAAAAATGTTTTTTAGAAGAAAAAAAATACATTTTTAAGTATAAAACATGGTTTATTCTTATCTCATGCATAGAAAAAATATTAAATGAATGTTAAAACAATTTATTTTAACATAAAATATATACATTTCATTAAAATAATTCACCAACAGTGATTAAGTTCATTTATTAAGATAAAAATACATTGTGTGCATAAATATTGTTTTTCAAAAAAATATATCTTTTACTTTAAAATTATTTTTATGTTTATTTTTAATTAAATAATACCCAAAGAATTCATTTATTCATATTTGACCAAAAAAATTCATAATTTAGTTAGTCCTATTCATAGCATCCATGTAACACCCCGAAATTTTATGAAAAATATTCTTTTAATTTCATTATTGTCTTTTTTTGTATGCTACACCGAGATTAACTTGCGCTATACGCAACACCATATTAGCTTGCAGTATACCCAACACTATTCTTGGATCGTGTTACACACAATTTTGATAATAGTTATTCTATGCAACATTGATTATATATATATATATATATATATATTCAATTTATAAATGAAATATGGTTGGATTTTTTTATATGAAATAACAAACGATTCTTTCACAACACGCAACCCTGACTTGGCTTGCATTACACGCAATCACGACCTTCCTTGATAGCGTGCGTTGTACGCAATACCGGGTTTTACTAAACATTGATATATTATTATAATATTATTATGAACTAGATTCTGTGAATAGTATTAACTAAATTTTGAATTTTATAAAATTATTATTCATCTTACACATTTTCTAGAACATGGTATAAGAACAAAATAAATTTTTCGGGGAAAATAAGTATTTTTCAAAAAATGCAGTTTTTCCACCTTTTGATGGCGCACCGACTTCAAATCTAGTTTTTGACATGTTTATAAGTTCAATTTTACAAAATAAAAATCCTCTTTGGAATAAAGAAATAAAAATTTACTTTGGATAAATTTTTCGTATTATTCTGGTAACTTTCATATTTTGATGAATAGTAAAAACACGCTATATTTTAATGAAAAACAACTTTTTTAATCGTAATAATTTATACGGTTAAATTTTAATATTGAATGGTTTTAATGTATAAATAGAATATATATTTACCATTTAATATAATGTATGTCATTATCATTGATTTGACATACAATTTGTAGGTTAAATCAATTCAATCTTCAGCAATGTTTTAAACAAAAACCCGTTTTCATTCGACAGCGGAATTAGTTTTAATTTAATTTCTGAAACTTATGTGTATTGAATTTGAAAAAATGGATTACATATTTGGAATCAGTGGGTCCAAATTATGTTAATACGCTACTTTTTTTTGGGAATTATGAATAGTAACTACGGTAAATTTTATTTACCATAGTTAAAGGTAAATCGGGTAATTAAGGGTAAATATAATATTATAAAATTACCCTAACACATGCCAAAATTATATTTGATGGCTAAAAGTAAACCCATATCAACTAAGGGTCGGATTAGATTCATTTTATGGACTTTTGATCATGAAAATAATTTAATTATTATTAAAACCAAAGAAAGTGACAACATGTCACTCTCTTAAATCTGATAAGTACAATAATTTTAATATAGTGATAAACATCATAAAACTTCAAACATGAATATTATCCAGAAAGCTAATAAAATAATCTACATCATGATAATTTATTTAGAACTTTTCAGGATTAAATAATTTCCATTAATGGTGATACATTAATGATACAGAAATTATTTATTAAGTTTAAAGTAAGTAATATAGTTTTTATTGAAATAATAATACCCATTAAAAGGCCCACAAACCTGACCAAAAATTATTGGTAGTGTATATATATAAACCTTAATCATCCAATGACCTAATATATAACCTTTTGGATCATTATAAAAGTGATTATGACACTTATATTATTTAATTTTTAATGCTGCCAAAGTTGTCACCTTCATAATTTAATAACTATAACAATTTAAATATTATGATTTTAAGATGATAAATTCTAGTAAAAGAATTATTTTGAATGTTAATAGATTTATCTTCATCATAGGATTTTATTTTAAATATTTATTCAACAAATAAGTATATTAAATAATTATTCAATAATGTTGTAGTATTTATTTTATTAAGAGATAAACCAAATAAATGGTTTTAAAAATAATAAAAAAAATATTATATGAACTATTTAATGTGATCCACTAAATTTATAGATACATATGACCTTTTTTGAATCTATTAATGCTTTTAGTTCGAACATATCTTCTGTATATATTTTATTTAAATTCAAATAAATGAATACCGTCAAAATTTAAACTATTGTTATTTTATAAAATTAACATATTATAAAATTGTTTAAAAATCACAAAAATATTTAAAAATTATAAATTTAAATTTATATGGTATATAATGTTATAAAGTAAACAATTATGGAAAATTCACAACAAATAAGTAATTATTTGTTAAAATTTAAAATTTAGAATTTTATTACCACAAATAAACTTAAATAGATTAAATAATGATAAATCAAAATGATAAGCTTTAAAATAAGATCCAAACATGTCTAAATTTGTTTGTATGATGATATTACAACCCTATATCATCTAATATTTTAATATGAGTCGTTTTTGGAGGTTTTTAAGTGGGGTAAGATTTATTATAAATTAATATTTTTAATAATTCCAAAGGTGCCCCTCTCCTCCCTTATTAAAGGGAACCTCCTCCCTCTCCTCCTCACCCCAATTTGAGCCTTAAATCTCGGCCATCCCCTGCAAAATTAACTTCTCAACTTCCCTAGAAACATCCTAGAGGTTCTGGTATACTTTAAAGAACAATCGTAGTGCCCTAAGAGGAGGTTTCAAAGAGGCGTATCGAAGAAGAGGTAATTTCTTCTCCCGATTCTTTCAAGCTTATTTCTTCTTCAACTTCTTCTTCATTAGTTGTTTCATTATAAAGTAATAACATCAGTATCACTAATATACTGATTTGTTATTATAAATATGAAACAACTCCATTTCACCTTCTATCCATCCTACGGAAAACAAAATCACGGCGTGTGCGTACGTACAGAATACCATCTCCACGCCGTGGTGTAATCTGTTTTTCACCAACACCTTACATGGATGGGTATAATGGTGTAAATAATATCTATACATATTTATTATAACATCATACGGATTCTGATATATTGTATCATCCACTCCAATTCAATTCAATAATTATGGAAACGATATCATCGCTCGTGCGTACGTACGGACTACCGTCTCCACGACACGATGAAATTCATTCTCCATGTTAACCATTTAAGAATGATTATAAAGAATATACACGAAATAATAATGAAATATATGAAATTATAAATCTACTGGATTTATGTATATATGTATGTCATCTACATAATTCCATTCAACTCAATAAGGAAACGAAAACAGCGTTCATGCGTACGTACGGCCTACCGTCTCCATGAACGGTGTATTTCTTTCCATTTATCGATCTATTATAAATATGTATATACTGAATATATATTATGTATAAATAATGTTTTATATTCTGGAATTATGTAATCGTGATCTAAGTAATCATATTAATAATTACAAGTCAAAACACGAACGACAAATGAAACGATTTTACCCAAAACACTCTTTAACGTGGAAATTACAAAAGAACGGGTAATGTAAAGTCATAAGTGAACCATATATGATATCATAACAATGAATATGATTCTTTAATAAGTCAATGACATTATTTAAATCATTATACCGGAGGTTCAGATTCATACGAAGCATATCAGACATAAGTTAAGGGATAATTTTGCAAATCTCATTTTTATCTGAGATTGCTTATTCGTAAGTATTTACTGGGGCTATTTCAATCATTTCCATGTTTTATAAAAGTGTTTTCATGTATGTATAAATTCGTTTTTACCCATTTTTGACTTTTACTACATGGTATGTATGGAATCTTTCTCTTATTTACATTACGAGATACTTTTTTTGACTTTTCCGGCAAAAGTACTAGAAGAATGTTTTTTTAACTTATACGGAATGAAATTTTTTTTTACGGTTTTGTAAAGCCTTGTTTAAATGAAGATTCCTCCAAAAGATTTCATGACTATTTTTAACAAAATCCTTTTCTTTTAAAATAGCATGATGTTTTGTGAAAGGAAATTAATTTTGAAGAAGAAAGGATATTTTCCTCAAGAATTCATTTCAAGTGTTTTATCAAAATCATTTTCCATCTAAGATGATATTATTTCATATGTGTATGTTTAAAGTATAATGTCTCTATGATTTACATGTTTTCACTATTCTTATGATGAAATGATATCAATTTTTTATATGGATTATGTTATGATGGGATGATGTTTATGATACCCATTTAATTCATTGGCCTATGATGAATGATTGATGTTTATGTTGTGGCACAAGTAAGAATGACTTCATTATGAGATGGGTGGGACCTATATCTCCCTCCAATGCATTGGGTAAATATTTTATATATCATGAGATAGACATGGCTGGAATGGTAAGTTAATCTGGTTCAGTGTTACAGGACTGAAACGAGGAGTGAACTCGATTCAAAATGGGACTTTGTCCACTAAGATGGTAATGGCAGCAATGACTTGGCTACTATGGAAATCATTACATGTTCTTAATGGATGCCACCATTACATGTTTTATTCCCAGGCTATTTTATCATGGTTTATGTTCCATTATGATCTATGCCTTATGTACTTCTTTGTTCTATGTTGTTGCTCATGATTTTAATGTTTAAACATTGTGTTCATATTGTTTTTAGTTCCAATGTATATGGTATGTTTTATTTTATCCATGCTTACCCTTACTGAGCATTTGAGCTCACCCTTTTTATGTTTTATTTTCCCCCAGTATCCAAAGAGTGGTTTTAGGTCAGAAAACAAAAAGTGGAAGATCTTTATGGGAGATGTTGAAGATCTTTCACCATGATTAGAAGATTACGTTCCAAGTTTCCAAAGACACTAAACTATTACGGTCCTTGTGTGTCTGTTTTTTTTATGTATTAAGTATTCCACAAAAGTAATTTAATGTCCATGTACGTCAAGATTAGTGTCTCTACAGTTGGTATTAGAGGAATGGTTTTGTCATCCTTTGGAAACTAGGATGCGAAAACGTTAGTGAGATCCCTAGAGATATTTCTAAGGTATGTCTAAGGATGTACCTAAGTATAATAATACGTATAGGATATAGTCCTAGAACTACGGTAATGATCATAGAATTTATCCTAAGATGTTAGATATTGAGGGTGCTCCCCCTTTACTATGTTGTTTTCCCTAGCATGATTTTTGCCTCTCACACTATTCTTTTTGGGTTTTAGAAAATGGCTGGAAACATGAAGATTCATGATAATGGAGGATATGACGGACAATGGAAGGATTTTCTTCATGAGAAACCAAATGAAACAGGATCTAGAAGTCCAAACATAGTTATTATGCCTAATCAGAAATCTCATAATATGATCAATAATCTCAACTTTGGTAAGTTTCCCGACTCAAATAATAAGAGAAAGATGGAGATTCATGATGATCATATAGGAAATAATGTTCAATTTCCTCCATTTAATCATGTGGGAAGAGGCATCAGGGAGATTGTTTCAAAGGAACTAGAAGATGCTTTGGGTGTGGAAAAGAAGGACACAAATCCAGTAAGTGCAAAGGAAAAGGTTCAATTAACACCATGGACAAGGATAATGGTATTGCTACGACATCAACAATGATTAGATGTTTTAAATGTGGAATGTAAGGGCATTATGCAAACCAATTCCCTAATGAAAAATCACATGAAGAGAATAAACATGGTCATATGGGTAGTATTTATGTGGATGATGATGAGGAGACTATAAATGATAAATGAGCTGAAAGAAGTGTTGAAGCTCAGTCGGTTGTTTTAGAAGGTAGTGGAAGGATTGTATGTTTATCGAGAGTTATATTGTATAGTTAATGGTACTATGGGATAAAGAATCGTCTAAGGATTGTCACACTATTGTTTTTCCTAAAAGTATTTGAATGTATTTGTTGAATGGTTCCAGTAACCATGGAATGTTATTCAGATATTTTTGTAAATTAGATGATATGCCCATAATGAAGGAATAAGAAGATAATGAGATGTTTGATTGTATTCATGAGCTCATGATTGATATAAGGACTAAGTGATATAATGGTTTGAGTACAAAGAATTTTGAGGATTTTGGTATGTGGAAAGTGTTAACTTTTAACTACATTCATGTTTTCACTAAGGTTCAACGGGAATTCATTTTTCAAGAGAATAAATGATTAGGGCCTTAAAACGTTTGTAATGTGACCAACAAGACATATCTTATGATATATGGGGATCAATGATGGTATTAACATGATTCTTATATGAAATATCTGGTAATCATTTTCACTATAACATGACAATGGACTGCAATATTATGGATAAGCCTAAAGATTGAAATGGATTATGTTGGACATAAGGTAGTATTGTTTAAGGATAGAACCTTTTTTCAATATTATTGATGGGATGATATAGTAATGTTATTTTAGAAAAAGGACAACCTGCAGGACGGGCGACAACCCATCGCGTCGGATAGGGCTGTGGGAATCGAACCCACAACTGAAGAGCGACTCCCAGGTTAGTAGAAACTAGTTTTATTTTATTAAGCGCTATGATATATGAAGTAGAAGATCATTTTTGGAACCATATATGACTAATCTAACCATAAGATGGACTTATAACTGTTTCTAACCTTTTTTTTGAAAGAGATGGAATGACCCATCATTCTATCACATAATCTGCTAACACATCACGAATAAAAAATTCAACTTCATTTCTTTAAGGGATGAAGTGGAAATTGTTCAATTCACGAACAACAGTGATATTGTAAAAAAATCATGCAAGTATTTATTTTAATTCATCAACTTTAGGGAAATGATCTTCAAAACCAAAAATGTTGTCCTAGTTCCCTTATATCTGATGAATCACATGGTACCTTAGATCATCAAAATTCAATAGCATTGTGATTGTTGGCTTTTTCATAGCCATGTTCTCTACCACTCTCCATCAGAACATGATGGTTAGATTTTTCTTCCATATCAATATTTTCACCTATGTTATCCTACATGGAAACCCAGTGATGAGTTAATTTGGGTAACCGCTACATTTCGTACTTTAATTTTTAAAGTCGTGTTTTGGTATTCCTTTTTATGATGTGGGTTTCTATTAAACAAACTTTCGAGTAGTAAACCATTTATAACCCCGACGAATTTTGAGGGAGAAATTCATTTTAAGGGGGGTAGAATGTAACACCCCAAGATTTTATGAAAAATATTCTTTTAATTTCATTAATGTCTTGTGTTGTATGCTACACCAAGATTACCTTGCACTATATGCAACACCGTATTAGCTTGCAGTATACGGAACACTATTCTTGGATCGTGTTACACACAATTTTGATAATAGTTATTCTACGCAACATTGATTATATATATATACATATATTAAATGTATAAATGAAATATGGTTGGATTATTTTATACGAAACAACGAAAGATTCTTTCACAACACGCAACCCTAACTTGGCTTGCATTACATGCAATCGCGACCTTCCTCGATAGCGTGTTTGTACGCAATACCAGGTTTTACTAAACAACGATAAATTATTATAATATTATTATGAACTAGCCGTTATGAATAGTATTAACTAAATTTTGAGTTTTATAACATTATTATTTATCTGACACATTTTCTAGAACATGGTATAAGAATAAAATAAATTTTTCGGGTAATATAATTATTTTTCAAAAAATGATGTTTTGCCATTTTTTGATAGCGCACCCACATTAAATCTAGTTTTTGACATGTTTATAAGTTCAATTTGACAAAATAAAATTCTTCTTTGGAATCAAGAAATAAAAATTTACTTTGGATAAATTTTTCGTATTATTCTGGTACCTTTCATATTTTGATGAATAGTAAAAACACGCTATATTTAAATGATAAACAACTTTTTTCATCGTAATAATTTATATGGATAAATTATAATATTGAATGGTTTAAAAGTATAAATAGAATATATTTTTACCATTTAATGTAATCTATGACATTAGCATTGATTTTACATTGAATTCGTAGATTAAATCAATTAAATCTTTTGCAATGTTTAAAGAAAAAACCGTTTTCATTCGACAATGGGATTAATTTTAATTTAATTTCTGCAACTTCTATGAATTGAATTTGATAAAATGGATTCCATATTTGGAATCAGTGGGTCCAGATTATGTTAATAGTATACTATTTATTTTTGGGATTTATGAATAGTAACTACGGTAAATTTTATTTACCATAGTTAAAGGTAAATATGTTAATTAAGGGTAAATATAATATTATAAAATTACCCTAACACATGAAAAAAATCTATTGGATGTATAAAAGTAAACCCATATCAACTAAGGGTCGGATTAGATTCATTTTATGTAATTTTGACCATGAAAATAATTTAATTATTATTAAAACCAAAGAAAGTTACAACTTATAACTCTCTTAAATCTTATAAGTATAATAATTTTAATTCAGTGATAAACATCATAAAACCTCAAACATGAATAGTCTACAGAAATATAATAAAATTATATACATCATGATAATTTATTTAGAATTTTTAGGGATTAAATAATTGTCATTAATGGTGATACAATAATGATACAGAAATTATTTATTAAGTGGAAAATAAGTAATATAGTTTTTATTGGATAATAATACCCATTAAAAGGCCCAAAAACCTGACCAAAACTTATTGGTAGTGTATATATATACACCTTAATCATCCAATGACCTAATATATAACCGTTTGTATCCTTATAAAAGTGATTATGACACTTATATTATTTAATTTTAAATGATGTCAAAGTTGTCACCTTCATAATTTAATAAATATAACAATTTAAATATTGTGATTTTAAAATGATAAATTCAAGTAAAAGTATTATTGTGAAAGTTAATAGATTTATATTCACCATAGGATTTTATTTTAAATGTTAATGCAACAAATCAGTATATTAAATAATTATACAAAAATGTTGTCGTAATTATTTTATTAAGAGATAAACCAAATAAATGGTTTTAAAAATAATAAAATAAATATTATATGAACTATTTAATGTGACCCACTAATTTTATAAATACATATGAACTTTTATGAATCTATTAAAGATTTTAGTTTGAACATATCTTCTGTATATATTTTATTTAAATTCAAATAAATGAATAGTGTCAAAATTAACACTATTGTTATTTTATAAAAATAACATATTATAAAATTGTTTAAAAATCACAAAAATATTTAAAAATTAAAAATTTAAATTTATATGGTCTATAATTTTATAAAGTAAATAATTATGGAAAATTCACAAAAAATAAGAAATTTTTTGTTATTATTTAAAATTTAGAATTTTATTACCACAAATAAACTTAAATAGATTAAATAAGGATAAATCAAAATGATAAGGTTTAAAATAAGATCCAAACATGTTATTGGTTGATGAGATTACCACCCTATATCATCTAATCTTAGAATATTAGTCATTTTTGGCGGTTTTTAAGTTGGATTATATTTATTATAAATTAATATTTTTTAAAATTACAAAGGTGCCCCTCTCCTCCCTTATAAAAGGGAACCTCCTCCCTCTCCACCTCACACCAATTTTAGCCTTCATGCTCGGCAAACCCCTACCAAATTATCTTCTCCACTTCCCTAGAAATATCCTAGAGGTTCTGGTCTACTTTAAAGACCAATCTTAGTGCCCTAAGTGGAGGTTTCAAAGAGGCCTATCGAAGAAGAGGTAATTTCTTCTCCCAATTCTTTCAAGCATCTTTCTTCTTAATCATCTTCTTATTTAGTTGATTCATTATAAAGTAATAACATTAGTATCAAAAATATACTGATTTTTTATTATAAATATTAAACAACCCCATTTCACCTTCTATCCATCCTACGGAAAACAAAATCACCGCGCGTGCGTACGTACAGAATACCGTCTCCACGCCGTGGTGTAATCTGTTTTTCCACCAACACCTTACATGGATGGGTATAATGGTGTAAAGAATAACAATACATAGTTATTATAACATCATACTGATTCTGATGTATTGTATCATCCACTCCAATTCAATTCAATAATTATGGAAACGATATCATCGCTCGTGCATACGTACGGACTACCGTCTCCACGACGTGATGAGATTCATTCTCCAAGTTAACCATTTAATAATAATTATAAAGTATATATAATCAATAATAATGAAATATATGACATTATAAATCTATTGGATTTATGTATATATGTATGTCATCTAATTAATTCCATTCAACTGAATAAGGAAACGAAATCAGCGTTCATGCGTACGTACGGCCTACCGTCTCCATGAATGGTGTATTTCATTCCATTTATCGATATATTATATATATGTATATTATGAATATATATTATGTATAAATCATATTTTATATTCTAGAACTATTTAATCCTGATTTAAGTAATCATATGAATAATTACAAGTCAAAACACAGACGACAAATGAAACGATTTTACCCAAAACACTCTTTAACATGGAATTTACAAGAGAACAGGTAATGTAAAGACATAAGTGAACCATATATGATATCATAACAATGAATATGATTCTTTAATAAGTCAATGAAATTATTTAAATCATTATACTGGAGGTTCGGAAACATACGAAGCATATCGGACATAAGGTAAGGGATAATTTTGAAAATCTCATTTTTATCCGAGATTGCTTATTCTTAAGTATTTACTGGGGATATTTCTATCAAGTAAATGTTTTATAAAAGGTTTTTCATGTATGTATAAAGTCTTTTTACCCATTTTTTACTTTTAATACATGGTATGTATGGAATCATTCTCTTATTTACGTTACTCGGTAGTGTTTTTGACTTTTCCGGCAAAAGTATGAGAAGAATGTTTTTTTAACTTATACGGCGTGAACGGATTTTTTATGGTTTTATAAAGCCTTGTTTTCATGAAGCATCCTCCAAAATATTTCATGACTATTTTCAACAAAATCCTTTTCTTCTAAAATTGCGTGATGTTTTGTGAAAAGAAATTTATTTTGAAGAAGAAAGGATATTTTCCTCAAGAATTCATTTCAAGTGTTTTATAAAAATCATTTTCAATCTAAGATGACATTATTTCATATGTGTATGTTTCAAGTACAATGTCTCTATGATTTACATGGTTTCACTTTTCTTATGATGAAATGATATCCATTTTTTTATATGGATTATGTTATGATGGGATGATGTTTATGATACCCATTTAATTCTTTGGGTTATGCTGAATGATTTATGTTTATGTAGTGGCACAAGTAAGAATGATTTAATTATGAGATGGGTGGGACCTATATCTCCCTCCAATGTATTGGGTAAAGATTTTATATCTCATGAGATAGACATGGATGGAATGGTAAGTTAATCCGGTTCAGTGTTACAGGACTGAAATGAGGAGTGAACTCGATTCAGAATGGGACTTTGTCCACTAAGATGGTCTTGGAATCAATGCCTTGGCTACTAAGGAAATCATTATATGTGCTTAATGGATGCCACAATTACATGTTTTATTCCCACGCTTTTTTATCATGGTTTATGTTCCATTATGATCTATGCCTTATGTACTTCCATGTTTTATGTCGTTGCTCAAGATTTTAATGTTTAAACATTAGGTTCATGTTTCTTTTAGTTCCAATGTATATGGTATGTTTTATTTTATCCATGCTTACCCTTACTGATCATTTGAGCTCACCCTTTTTATGTTTTATTTTCCCCCAGGATCAAAAGAAAGGTTTTAGGTCAGGAAACAAAAAGTGGAAGATCTTTATGGGATATGTTGAAGATTATTAACCATGATTAGAAGATTACGTTCCATGTTTCCAAAGACACTAAACTATGAAGGTCCTTGTGTGTCTGTTTTTTTATGTATTAAGTATTTCGCAAACGTAATGTAATGTCCATGTGCGTCAAGCATAGGGTCTCTACATTCCAATTTAATGGTTTGGTGATAAATATAATTTAATAATATATCATTTTTAGTTTAAACTCGGTATTACATGTAACACAAGCTATCAAATAAATTAAATTTATTTGAAAAAAATACTACATAAAATATCAGGCTGTTACAGCATCCCTACCATGCTTCCCTACATATTGCACCAATATGAAGGGGATATAAAAAATTCAGAGACAAGCCCAATAACTATTGGACATGTGATATATTGAAGAGATCTATTGTTCTTGTACAATACAAGTGATTTTGGTACCCAAGAAACAAGGAGCTTGGAGAATGCGCATTGACTGAAGATCCATCAATAACATCATATTCAAGTATAATCATCTTATCCCAAGGTTAAATGATATGTTATATGAATTAAATATATTTACTATATTCTCAAAAACTAATTTAAGAAGTGGTTACCACCAAATTACAATGAAAGGCAGAGATGAGTGGAAAACATAATTTAATACAAAACATAGAATTTATCAATGTTTATTTATGATCTTTGGTATCACTAGTGAGCCTATAAATTTTATGAGGTTAATGAATCATTTATTTCATGCATATATTAAATATTTTATGTCAGTTTAATTTTATGATATTTTGGTGTATGGTAGGACTTTGTAATAATATGTACATCACATAAGGAAAGTATTGGAGGTGTTGGGAAAGGAAAATTTGATTGGAAACAATAAAAAATGTGATTTTTCCTTGATAAAACTATTCACCTTGGATTTTTTTATAAGCAGTGATGGTGTTTAGTTATATATTGAGAAGATTAAAGTCATTAAAGAGTGGTTGACTATAACTAACTAGCCTAGAACGAAACTAGAATCAGAAATCGACCCAACTCACCACTGACTATAGGGGTGTTCTTGATCCCCATGGTCTGGTGAAAAGTTATAGGGCATCAAATACAAGTAATGGGAATGGTTTCACCATTTAATCATATTTAAATAACAATAGAAATTTCACCGAAAAAAATATTTCATGATCTGGCCGTAAGTAAAAATTTTGTTATAAATAAAATAAATAGAAATAATAAATTATATGTGGATAATTTAAATTAATAATAGATAAAAATAGATGTAAAAAAATTCCTCCGCTCACCCTATAACACCCGCTAGAGAAACTGTCTCCAAAAAATCACTTAGTATCCACATATATAACGCATCAACAAATAACAATAAGTAAAATAAGTACACGCCTATTTTAATAGTTTAATAAAAATATTAAATAAAGTAGAACAAATGACTAACATATGTGTGACCATAGGTCATGATCTGATCACAACATAATCAACACTACAAGGTTGGACATAAGATGAACCAAAACCTATAACATAGATATAATAGGAATGATCATAAATAAGCTAATTAGGCCACCACATTCCTTCCCACAAGCCAACTTTTAATTATAATCCAAATTCAAACTAGTTTAAATATAGAAAAATAGTAGGTTTTTCAAACATAAATTCAATGAAAACTGATATTAAATCAATAAAAATGTTATAAAATTTCCTTTTTATTTTTCTAAAATGAAAACAACCACCAATTTGGTCCCTGAGTCCTTTAAGACCTTTAGGCCACCCAAGCCTTCGGGCGAGTAAGGTCTTCGGGCCACCTCAAGGCCTTGAGGCCAACTTAAGTGTAGATACAAACTAGAAAACATACAAGAAACAAGCTCTATAAGGAGGATGAGCAATGATATTTCACCACAACAGAAGCTACACAGATTGCAAGAATGAGAGGGAATGTCACCTTCCATCGAGACAAGCCTGTGCATGCATTGGATAGCCTAGCCGAACAGTCATGTGAAGGTGGAGATCTGATTTCACGATGAAGATGTTGGGGAGGAGTAGTTCCAAGTAGTTAGTCTGGATTGTATGTAATTTTTGAAGCCTACAGGCAATGAATTCCTCAATGTCCTTTGGGTCATGTAATTCATATGCCTACAGGCCATTTAAGGGTTCCACCTCACCCCTTGAAAGGTGGATTATGAAAAAATCAATAAAAATGAAGGCCTTATGGCCATTGGATGGATGGAAACCACTTTGAAAACCCACATTTAAATTATTTAATCCAAAAAGGTTTTCTAAACATCATTGAAACCCATTTAAAATAAAAACAAGACAAATCAAAATTTATAGAGCAAGTTTCAAATCATTTTAACATAAATTGTAAAGTAATCCAATGATTAAACTAAGGTAAAATATATACACACAGAACACTAATTAATAAATAAAACATTCTAAATGATCTAATCAAGTCGAGGTGTCATGAAACAAAGAATAGGGGATATAGACATAGTATAGAATTAGGATCCCCTGAATCACCCTAAAAGGGATCTAAGCATCATGGGAATCATCCTAAGACTTGGATATCTAGAATCTAAACTAGAGATGAGAAACCTAGGCTGAAACTA
Source organism: Viscum album (assembly GCA_963277665.1). Taxonomy (NCBI): domain Eukaryota; kingdom Viridiplantae; phylum Streptophyta; class Magnoliopsida; order Santalales; family Viscaceae; genus Viscum; species Viscum album. Next base: position 1,817,947,094 of record OY728141.1, read on the forward strand.
TTAAACCTATAATTTATTGGTATTCCTATATAACTAACTAGGCTCTATAATGATCAGGGATCTCAAAGAAATCTCTAAAACCTTTTAATATGCTTCAGGACCATGGAGAATATCCCATTAGATCACTCAATATAATTGGTTCCTTCCCTAGGTAGTACACTCTATATTGGGGTTTTCACTCATCTAGATCCCTATTGGTCTGCTTGTATTTTTCATGAAAATAAAAAAAAGGGAGGTGAGAAATCACCAATCACATAAAAAAGCATAAATAATTTAATAATAAATCACGCATCACCTCACACAACATTGTAATAAACTACCCCTTTTTATATCACAAAATCATTTCATAAATAAAGAACATCCTAAATAAGAGTAACAAGTATCATCTATAAAGGGAAAATATACACAATGGGCCTTGGGAGGGTTCTCACTCACCAAACTACATGAAAATCAGTAAAAAGTCCCAATCATTACTTCCATTAAAAATGGACTTGAAATTTGAAGTCACCTCAGGTGGTTGAAATTTCATTTTGAATGACCATTTTAAAACAATTCATTGGAAATCATTTCTCAAAAACATTTTTCTAAATCAATTCAATAATTATATTTGTGAATCCTTTACCAAAAAATTCATTTTTTTCATTTAGAACCCCCCCCCCCAAACACACACACAAAAAGGTTTATAACATCAATTCCTAATTTATTACACAACACAAATAGGGTAAAAGTACTTTAAACATCAAATTTTACTTAAAAACCATTCAACAATTTATAGAGACTTTACATTTTATGTTCCAATTTAAATTCATAGTAAATTCCTTATGCCAAAATTGAAAATCACCATGAAATCACTATAAAGTAAAAAACCATCTTGGAACCAAGTTTACATATCTTATAAATATTAAAAAAAATACGATCATTTAACACACCATATTTTAAATCAATCAAAACCTGAAATTCCATCTAAAACATTTGAAAATTCAACTTGTGGTCTAATAACGCCTCATGCATCCCTAATGTAGTTTTTAAAGTTCCAACCATGCAATATAGCAAAAATTTTGTGTGCATGTGATGTTTAACAAAATTTAAACTATCCATGAAAATAAGAAAAACTATTCACATTATATGGAAACTAAGAGAAAAAAAATTCACTTTATAATTTCAATAAACACATACAATACTATTGTTTTTGGATTTAAAACACAAATTTAAATCTATAACAATTAATGTCTGTAGAATTAAAAGTTTAGAGAATGGGAAAATCTACTTAAAATTAACAACATTTAATGACTCGTATTTTTCATGTATTATATTTGGATTCTGTATGGATTATTTTTAAGACGAATCACTAAGATGACATGATATTCTGATACACGGTGTACTCAGAATAAATTTTGAAATGTATTAAATAGCACGTGCATGTAGATTTCCTAAAAACGTGGAGTAACATATAAATAGGGGCCACGATCATAAATACTTTAGAAATATCGAGTTCAAAAGGAAAGGTTTTCCCTAGGTGCAATAATACCTTGGTCGGCATAGGGTTTTTGTAGAAAACTCATTGCGGTTATATATTAATAAAAAAATTAAAAAAATATTTTATTTTCATTCATTGATTCAACGACTTAACATATTCTATAAATAAATGGTTATGATTAATTACTAGGTGTAGACAATAAAACCTACAAATCTATATGACTTTTGGAGAACTTTTGAATGAGGTTTCAATGGCGGATGACAATCAGATCAAAGATTAAAGACCAGTGTGAGATGAAATCAAAGGATCTCACCAATGACCATGACACATTCTCGTTCTTCATTAGTGATCAATCAACCATGAGGTAGGATGTTTGTTGTGTTTGGATTATTCTCCCATTATTAATTTCTATGATGAACACGGTTCAATCACCCAATTGATTGATCCACGGATCAGTCGTTTGTGGGATGATATTTATTTCGAGGATTTATTTTGGGGGTTTTGATTGATTATTATTGATTCTTTGATTGTCATTCTAATGGTGATGGATCGAGACCAACACAAACATTGGATGAGTTTTTTTCTTCATGTTTGTAGTTTTTCATTCCTACCATATTTCATCATTAATTGTGGGTGTTCTTTATTGAACCATGGTTCAATATCCCTTAGGAAATGAATCATTTCACAGTCATTTCTTAGCGCAACGATTTGATATTGTAGATCTGGGATCGGTACGACATGAAGGTTGTGTGAAGATAGAAGAAGCGATGAATTGGATGGTATTAGATACCCAAATTCATTTTCTTTAGTGTACAATGAATAATGAATAATGATTCCATTTTCTAAACTAATCAATGGAATGGAATCTAAAGAATGGCCATGGTGAGGTTTTTTTGGGGAAGATCCTCAATTTCCAGCATGATTGAAGCTGAAATCTTAGTTGTAGATAGCGCAGGTGCACACAAAAAGATTAAATAGTAATATTTTGGAACTACCAATCCACACGGCATGTAATCAGGGATTACATAGCATATGGTACCTCATAGAGTCTGCTAGGGTTTTAGGAGGATCACACGTTGTGTGAACTCTCCCTGGTGGATTGGTATGTACCTCAGAGGGTACACAGACACAATATGGAGTACACAGACATGGGAATGTCATTTAATCCCACATAGACATGGACTAGACAAAATATACGTAGGCTAAGTCATGTACTAGTACATGATCATAAGAACACAGGTAGAAGTATGTTGTGTACTTATACATAGACACGGACATGGGCCATTCTACATGGGCAGAACCTTAGGTTGAAGGGACACGGTGTGTAACCCTACTACACACCATTTGTTACTTAAAATTTGGATTAGAGCCCCTATCCTTTGTATCATAGTCAATTTTTATTAGGGTGTGTACCTCATATCATTTTCTTAAGGGTTAGTATGGAATCACCTCCTGTACATCAGATTGTGGTCCATTCAATAGGACTTCTTGGATAAAGTTGTTGGAATCTTTATGTGAGGACCAAAGTGAAATCCTCTATTCATATTCTTGCCCAATGTGGAGTTATTGGTATCATCATGACCAACACTATGCGAGTGTTAATCCTCTACGTATAATCTTAATCTAGATTGAGTTGTTGTTATACCCCATATCATTGGGTGTGATCCTCATCTGTGTATTTCTTCTCTTCGTAATATCAGTGTCCACTTACCGTGGTAAGACCTGATGATAATTACCTCTTAGATGGATGTCGTCGATTCTATAATACTTTTCGAGTGTGTTCTCTTGGATGAGTACATTGTGGAGCCTTCTAGTTGGAATACTAGGTGGGCATTATGATTGTGACTTTACCTATAGACTGTGTGTCTTTATTGAGTATATTTGGATATTCTTATTATATGTGTTCTGGACATATACTTGTGTAGATTAGGCTATTTTTCCTTTGTTGTATGATTTGTGGTCTTTGAGGTGTCCTACTAGGTATTTTTATATTCATCCCTACACAAGATTTTCCCACACATGTTGTGTCTTGTGCAGATGATCGACTTTTTGATAGATTCCTAGATAGACCAGGACCAGACAGTGCTTAGTAAGACTGGATAAACCAAGGTGTCTTCCTATGGTATCTTGACAGTAGTCCCTATTATTACTTTTAGGTCGGATTTATTTTCAGAATATTTGTTGTGGTCTTGTATTTGTCCATATTTACTTTCCATTACTTCCTATCATACTCTTTTTGTGGGATTTAGATGTATGAATGCATGATTTTTTAGTTGTTTTTACATTACAACATTGTATAGATTTGGAAATCTGTATGTGTGTGCAGGTAATTAGGTAAGGCCTCCCATGTTACTGATATGCCTACTCGGTGCTAGTCTCCAGCCCCTGGCCAATTGGAGTTAGTCTTAGGGAGTTGTTATAACAACCCACACATTACATACATTGTTAATACTTCAAAATTGAAGCACTCTTATTACAACATATGACAAAACCACAAAGGACCGTATAGGTATAGTGTCTTTAGAGACTGGGGAAACATAAACAACTGGTTCATAAATCTTCTACAGTGTCTCCCATTTATTTCATCATATCTAGGGTCCCTTTTAGCATATTCTACTTAATATCCATCTTCCTGACCTGGGGAAAAGAAAACATAAAAGGGTGAGCTCAAATGCTCAGCAAGGGCAAATAAAAGAAATAAAAATCATATCATATCTTTATGAAAATCAAAACCTGCAAAAGAGATCATAATATCTTAACATGGAATAAATCATAGAAGTGAGAATGAGATCCCCATAATCATAACATAAAACTTGAATCTTTGTGGCATGCACACATAATCATGGAAAATCATTTCTTGTTAGTCATGACTCATTGCCAAGACTATCTTAGTGGACAAAGTCCCTTTCTGAACCGAGTTCACTCCTCGTTTCAGTCCTGTATCACTGAACCGAAATAACCTTCCGTTCCAGCCATGTCTATCTCATGAGATATAAAATCTTTACCCAATGCATTGGAGGGAGATATAGGTCCCACCCATCTTATAATGAATCCTTTCTTATGTGTGCCACATAATCATAAAACATACATCATCGCATAACACATATAACAAAAATGGGATTCTTGAAACATCATGACATCATAAATCAATTCATATATGATAAACATAATTCCATCACAACATAATCAAACCAATGTAAAAATATGAATAGAAACAGAACCCTTTATTATCTTAGATGGAAAATAATTTTGATAAAACACTTGAATTGAATTCTTGAGGAAAATATCCTTTCTTCTTCAAAAACATTTTTCCTTTCATAACATGTCATACAACTTTAAAATAAAAGAAGTTGATTAAAAATAAACTTGAAAACTTGTAAAGGAAGCTTCTTTTAAGTAATGTTTTAAAAATCCATTCATGCCGTATAAGTTAAAAAAAACATTCTTCGTACTTTTGTCGGAAAAGTCAAAAAGTACCTCGTACGGAAAAACGACAAAAGATTCCTTTCTTATTCTTTACTAAAAACTCACCTAAGGGTAAAATTGGATTTAAACTATTTCAAGTGGATGGAAACAATATTACATATTGAGGGAACATGGATGTGGATGATAAAATACACCCCAGTAAATACTTACGAATAAACAATCTCGGATAAAAATGAGATTGTGATATTTCCCTTACCTTAGGTCCGATTTGCTTTGTTCGTGTCCGAAGCTCCTGTATAATGGTTTAAATAATGTTATTGACTTATTCCAGAATCATACATATTGATATGAGATCATATATGGTCATATTATTAGCTTCTTGTTAGTAATATTTCATTGTTACTTGTTACTCGGGTCTTTATAACTTTTTGTTCTTATGCGTGTTTTGTCGAATAAATTATTATAGTTATCTTTAGGTTATAGATAATTCATTTACAGAATGGTATTAGTGTAGTATATACCATATTCATTCATTCAATTCATTTATACAATCATTATGAAATGAAGATCATGTAGAACGAGTCGCATCACATCGTGGAGACGGTATTCCGTACGTACGCACGAGTGATGATATCGTTCCTATGATCGTGGAATTGTATTAGAGTATATATATATATTATTTCAGTATCAATATAACTTAATAATAATCATATATAGTTACTCATTACACCATTATACCCATCCTTGTAAGGTGATGGTGGAAAATAGATTACACCACGGCGTGGAGACGGTATTCTGTACGTACGCACGCGCGGTGATTTCATTTTTCTGTAGGATGGATAGAAGTGAATTAGGGTTGTTTCATATTTATAATAACATATCAGTATGTAAGTAATACTGATGTTATTACTTTATCATGAAACAACTAAAGAAGAAGAAGTTGAAGAAGAAAGAAATTGAAAAGGTCGGTAATGGATATTACCTCTTCTTTGGAACGCCTTTTTGAATCCTCCACTTAAGGAACTAAGATTGGTCTTTGGAGAAGACCAGGACCTCTAGGATTATTCTAGGGAAGTGGAGAAGAGAAAATGGCAGGGGTTGGCCGAGCTTGAGTGCTCAAATTGGTGTGAGGAGGAGGGGGAGGAGGTGCCCTTTTATAAGGGAGGAGAGGGGCACCTTAGGAATATCTCAAAATATTATTTTATATTAAAGTCAAAATCGGTTTATAATGGTTCCAAAGGGTCTTATTTCGAAGCTAAAGTGGGGATGGGTCGAAATCCTATCAACCAATAGGATTTAGACAAGTTTAGGGTATTATTTTAACCTTATCAATTAGATTTAACTCTAAGTTAATTAATTTAACTTTTACCGTGTCTTTTTGTTTTCTTTCACTATATGGTTAATACACTTACTATAACATGCCAAACGAACCCCAAATTGTTTATTATTAATATATATATCCTTATCTAAGTCATTTGGCCGAACCTTAGATTTTTAGGAATAAAATAACAATTAATAATATAATATTTGATTTAAAAACTATTTTGTGTCAATTTTGACACTATTTGATATATGATTTTTGTCAAAGTCATAACAGAATTATATGTTCGAACCAAGTTGATTAAATCAACACTAATATATCATAGCAACCTAGAAAATTAGTGGAATTCATAAAAAGTCTCAAATTACATTTATTTTGGTGTTTATAACATCAATTATGTCAATATTTCATTAATAAGATAATTACTGCATCATCATTGTGTCATAAATAAATTAAATTATTTAATGTCTAAAAATTACAAATAAAATACCCTTATGTAGGAAATCTTTTTAGCTTTCTAATGAATATTTATAGTCGAATTTATCTTATGTATAACCCCATATTAAAAATGATTTACTCATTAAACTTTCATTTTAACTATTTTAACCCTTCTTTAAATAAATTAATAATAAATGTCCTAATCTAATCCAAGTGGGCCTAAATGGTCATATTTTATTCCTAAGTTTGTTTTTGGTCGAATTACACTTGTCCAATAGAATTAGGACATGTGTTAGGGTAATATTAATATCATATTTACCCTTAGTTACCCTATTTACTATTAACCGCGGTAAAAAAAAGTAAAAAGTTACTATTCACCAAAAAATTATTTTCATCTCATTGAACCACATTTTAGTCCTTGATATTAACCGTGTCTCTCGGATTTTCGAAATTCCATTCACAGAAGCGGTAAAATTAAGTTTTATGCAAAATTCAGTTTTTTAACCTACCACTTAGTGGTTTCACTATTCATCAAAAATTGAAAGTTTTCAGAAAAATACCAAAATTTCACCCTAGGCTAATTTCGATATTCTGAGTCCAAAAATGAAGTCCATTTTGAAAAATAAAATTTATAAAATTTCAAAAAGTGGTTATTACTATTCATAACGGCTAGTTTTAATAGCATATTGTTGTTTAGTGAAACTCGGTATTGCGTATGACGCAAGCTATCGAGGAAGGTCGCGATTGCGTGTAAAGAAGGCCAAGAAAGTGAGGTGTAGAAAAAGATTCCTTTGATGATTTATATAACATAAAAGTCTCGGGTGTTACATTCTACCCCCCTTAAAAAGAATTTCGCCCTCGAAATTCGTCACTTTGCAACAAACAAATGAGGATACTTCTCCCTCATCATATCCTCAAGCTCCCATGTAGCTTCTTCAAGTTGGTGGTTTCTCCATAAAACTTTCACCAAGCGAGTGGTCTTGTTTCGTAGGACTTTTTCGCTACGATCCAGAATCTCTATCGGCTGTTCTTCATAAGAAAGATCTTGCTCCAGTGGTACAACTTCTGAGCTGAGTACATGTGAAGGATCTGGTATGTACTTTCTCAGGAGAGATACATGGAACACATCGTGAACTTGAGATAGATTCGGTGGAAGCGCCAATCGGTAAGCTACCTTCCCAACACGATCCAATATTTCAAAAGGACCGATATATCTAGGGCTCAACTTCCCCTTCTTTCCAAATCTCATAACCCTCTTCCAGGGAGATATTCGTAAGAACACTTTATCACCCACTTCAAACTCTAGGTCTTTTCTTCGGTTGTCGGCATAACTTTTCTGTCGACTCTGAGCTGCTCTTATGTGTTGTTGAATAGATCTGACCTTTTCTGCCATTTCATCAACGAGATCAGGTCCTAATAGCTTTCTTTCCACAACTTCATCCCAGCAAGTTGGAGTCCTGCATTTCTTTCCATAGAGAGCTTCATAAGGAGCCATCTGAATACTGGAGTGAAAGCTATTATTATAAGAAAATTCCACCAAAGGTAGGTGTTGATCCCAACCTCCTTTGAAATCCATAGAGCAAGCTCTCAACATATCTTCTAGGGTTTGAATTGTTCTCTCAGACTGACCGTCTGTCTGGGGATGATAAGCAGTGCTGAAACTCAACTCTGTATCCAGAGTATGCTGAAGACTTCGCCAGAACTTCGAGGTAAATCTCGGATCCCGATCAGATATAATAGAAAGTGGTACTCCATGCAATCTTACCACTTCCTTTACATATATCCTGGCAAGCTGATCTAGAGAGAAATCCTCTCTAATAGCAATGAAGTGTGCAGACTTTGTAAGACGATCAACTATGACCCAGATAGCATTATTGCCTTTGGATGTTTTAGGAAGTCCTGTGACAAAGTCCATAGTGATGTTTTCCCATTTCCATTCAGGTATGGGTAATGGTTGTAACATCCCCTTAGACTTCTGTCTCTCAGCTTTAACTTGTTGACAAACCAAGCATCGAGAGACATATTCAGCAACATCTCTTTTCATGCCATCCCACCAGAAGTACTCTTTCAGGTCCCTATACATCTTCGTGCTTCCAGGATGAATAGAGAATGAAGAACTATGAGCCTCATCCAGCAGCTTTTTCTTTAATTCGGGGATGGGAGGAACACAAACCCGATTCCTGAACTTTATTATCCCATCACAATCAAGGTTGAATTCAGGAACATTTCTCACCTTCTTTTGTAAATCGACATCTTCTTTCTGTGTCTCTTTAATCTTCACATGTATAGCTGGTTGAACATTCATTTGAGAAAGATAAGATTTTTCCACTTCCATTATAATTCTAAGATCCATCCTTTGTAAATCCATAAATATTGGATCTTTTGTGATCCTCATCATGGATAAACTAGCATGGTCTTGTTGACTTAATGCATCTGCCACCTTGTTTGCTTTCCCAGGGTGGTAATGGATTGAGCAGTCATAATCCTTAATCAGCTCCAACCATCTTCTTTGGCGCATATTCAGCTCCTTTTGTGTGAAAATATACTTTAAACTTTTATGATCAGTATAAATATCACACCTTTCACCATAAAGGTAATGCCTCCAAATCTTTAATGCAAAGATTACCGCAGCCAACTCCAAATCATGTGTTGGGTAATTTTGCTCATGGATTTTCAACTGTCGTGAGGCATAAGCTATCACCATATCATTTTGCATAAGAACACACCCCAATCCCTTCTTGGATGCATCACTATAGATCACAAACCTTTCTCCACTACAAGGCAGTGTGAGCACAGGTGCACTGGATAACCTTCTTTTCAACTCCTTGAAATTCTCTTCACATTCCTCTGTCCAGACAAACTTAACTCCTTTCCGAGTCAACTTGGTGAGTGGATTAGATAATCGTGAAAAATCTTTTACAAAACGTCGATAATAACCAGCCAAACCAAGAAAACTTCGGATCTCAGTTACTGTTGTTGGTCTTGACCATCTTTCGATAACCTCTGTTTTTGCTGGATCCACAGATATCCCCTCTTTTGAGATTATATGACCCAAAAATGCAACTTTTTGAAGCCAAAATTCACACTTGGTAAATTTGGCATAAAGCTTCTCCTTTCTCAGGGTCTTCAATATAATTCTCAAGTGATCTTCATGCTCTTCCTTGCTCTTTGAATAGACAAGAATATCGTCTATAAAGACTACCAAAAATTGATCAAGATGGTCTCTAAAGACTCTATTCATTAGATCCATGAAGATAGCAGGGGCATTAGTAAGACCAAATGGAATCACTATAAATTCATAGTGTCCATATCTTGTACGGAAAGCCGTCTTTGGTATATCCTCCCTTTTGACCCTTAATTGATGATACCCTGAACAAAGATCAATCTTGGAAAAGTATTGAGCTCCGCGTAGTTGGTCAAATAAGTCATCAATGCGTGGGAGAGGATATTTGTTCTTGATAGTGATCTTGTTAAGTTCTCGATAATCAATGCAGAGTCTCATTGATCCATCTTTCTTCTTAACAAATAGAACAGGTGCTCCCCAAGGTGACGCACTAGGGCGTATGAATCCCTTATCAAGATTCTCTTGGAGTTGCTTCTTCAATTCCTACAACTCAATTGGGGCCATTCTATAAGGTGTCTTTGAAATAGGCAGAGCACCCGGTACGAGTTCTATTGAAAACTCAACTTCACGATTTGGTGGAAGACCCGGCAATTCCTCCAGAAAGACATCATCAAACTCCCGTACAATGGGCATATTCTTAATCGTGAGTTTCTCACCAACCATTTGAGATAAATAACCTTCATTTAGTGGAATCAATACCCATAAGATGGAAGAAATTTCCACTGGAAGGTTATGTTCATCCTTGCATTGATAGACGATCATAGGTTGATTTGGAATATGAAATGTGACTTCCCTTCTTTGGCAATTGATATGAGCTCCATGTAGAGAAAGCCAATCCATGCCAAGAATCACATCAAATTCCACTAAAGGAAGGATCACAAGATTTGCAGGAAGCACATTCCCACAAACTTCGATCGGAGAAGAATTATAAACTTCTGATGCGATTGATGTGCCATTAGGTGTTGTCACAGCTAACTCAACATCTAATTGTTGAGGTAATACGGTGACACCCTTAGAAAATTTTTCAGAAATAAAAGAGTGGGTGGATCCAGAATCAAATAAAACATTTGCTACTTTAGAGTGGATGGTAAGTGTACCTTTCACCACATCGTTATCGTACTCCACATCGCTGATAGAAATTGCATGTGACTTTCCTTTTTCTTTAGCCTTAAGAGTTTGTTGACGTCGACCATCATCATCAACCCTTGGATTTGGGCATTGATTGGCATAATGCCCCATCTCCTTGCACTTGAAACATTGAAGTGTAGCAGGTTCATTCTGTGTATCCCTTCCTTTGTTTGCATCATTAGACATCTTCTTCCCATTATCACGGCATTCAAATGCCCGATGACCTTCCTTTCCACATTTAAAACATTTACTTGTCCCTTTAAGACAACTCCCTCCATGTTTCTTTCCACACTTTGAGCATAAGGGAAAGTTCATCTTCTTTTCCGTGTGCTCTTTAGATTTTTCTTTGAATTCCATCTTCCTCTTCTTATCAAACCCATGTGACTGATGGGTTACTCCAATCTCCATCTCGACTTTGAGAGCACATCGAACGATTTCCTCGTAGCTATTGAAGTCCCTTATGGCTAACGCCCTTCGAAGACTTGGTTTTAAGCCACTAAAGAATCGATCGATCTTACTCTCAGGTTGGATAATAATACCAGAAGCGTACCTTGCAAGTCTTGTAAAATTTGCTTCATAGGTACTAACAGATTCATCATCCCTTTGCTTCAGTTCAAGGAACTCTTTCTCCATCTTTGTTCGGAGAATACGAGGGAAGTACTTATTGAAAAATAAGTTCTTGAACTCGTCCCATTCCATAGACTCAATTTCATCCCTTTGCCTTGTATTCTTAACAAGATTCCACCATTGATCAGCATCTCCTTCCAAACGATACACTGCTAGGATGACTTTATCATGCTCAGAACATTGAAGAACTGAAAATATCTTTTCAGTAGTACTAATCCATTGTTCAGCAACTAATGGATCAGTAGACCCGCTGAAAGATGGTGGACGCTGCCTCATGAAGGATTCAACAGAATGTTGCTCCCTCCTTTGTTCATTTGGAAATCCTGCATGATTCATAGCTTGAGAAAGTTGTGTGAGCATGGCTACAAGATTTTGCATTCCAGCTCCCATATCGTTTGGTTGCTCAGGGGGACAATCATTGCATTGCCCATCGCATTCCGCATTAACACGGTTCCTTCGGGTTCCAGCCATTGACTAAAACCAAGAAGAATAGTGTGAGCAACACTAATTATAATAGGAAACCACATAATTCAAGAATAAAATTTTCATGCTTAAGGTCTTATCCTAGGTCATTCAAGGCCATTTCTAAAACACTAAGATTGTGTTCTATTCTTAGACTTATCCTTAGGGTTCTTACTAAGGCTTTCACATCCTAGTTTCCAAAGGTTGACTATAACCTCCCTCTGATACCAACTATAACAACCCACACTTTACATACATTGTTAATACTTCAAAATTGAAGCACTCTTATTACAACATATGACAAAACCACAAAGGACCGTATAGGTATAGTGTCTTTAGAAACTGGGGAAACATAAACAACTGGTTCATAAATCTTCTACAGTGTCTCCCATTTATTTCATCATATCTAGGGTCCCTTTTAGAATATTCTACTTAATATCCATCTTCCTGACCTGGGGAAAAGAAAACATAAAAGGGTGAGCTCAAATGCTCAGCAAGGGCAAATAAAAGAAATAAAAATCATATCATATCTTTATGAAAATCAAAACCTGCAAAAGAGATCATAATATCTTAACATGGAATAAATCATAGAAGTGAGAATGAGATCCCCATAATCATAACATAAAACTTGAATCTTTGTGGCATGCACACATAATCATGGAAAATCATTTCTTGTTAGTCATGACTCATTTCCAAGACTATCTTAGTGGACAAAGTCCCTTTCTGAACCGAGTTCACTCCTCGTTTCAGTCTTGTATCACTGAACCGAAATAACCTTCCGTTCCAGCCATGTCTATCTCATGAGATATAAAATCTTTACCCAATGCATTGGAGGGAGATATAGGTCCCACCCATCTTATAATGAATCCTTTCTTATGTGTGCCACATAATCATAAAACATACATCATCGCATAACACATATAACAAAAATGGGATTCTTGAAACATCATGACATCATAAATCAATTCATATATGATAAACATAATTCCATCACAACATAGTCAAACCAATGTAAAAATATGAATAGAAACGGAACCCTTTATTATCTTAGATGGAAAATAATTTTGATAAAACACTTGAATTGAATTCTTGAGGAAAATATCCTTTCTTCTTCAAAAACATTTTTCCTTTCATAACATGTCATACAACTTTAAAATAAAAGAAGTTGATTAAAAATAAACTTGAAAACTTGTAAAGGAAGCTTCTTTTAAGTAATGTTTTAAAAATCCATTCATGCCGTATAAGTTAAAAAAAACATTCTTCGTACTTTTGTCGGAAAAGTCAAAAAGTACCTCGTACGGAAAAACGACAAAAGATTCCTTTCTTATTCTTTACTAAAAACTCACCTAAGGGTAAAATTGGATTTAAACTATTTCAAGTGGATGGAAACAATATTACATATTGAGGGAACATGGATGTGGATGATAAAATACACCCCAGTAAATACTTACGAATAAACAATCTCGGATAAAAATGAGATTGTGATATTTCCCTTACCTTAGGTCCGATTTTCTTTGTTCGTGTCCGAAGCTCCTGTATAATGGTTTAAATAATGTTATTGACTTATTCCAGAATCATACATATTGATATGAGATCATATATGGTCATATTATTAGCTTCTTGTTAGTAATATTTCATTGTTACTTGTTACTCGGGTCTTTATAACTTTTTGTTCTTATGCGTGTTTTGTCGAATAAATTCTTATTCTTATCTTTAGGTTATAGATAATTCATTTACAGAATGGTATTAGTGTAATATATACCATATTCATTCATTCAATTCATTTATACAATCATTATGAAATGAAGATCATGTAGAACGAGTCGCATCACATCGTGGAGACGGTATTCCGTACGTACGCACGAGTGATGATATCGTTCCTATGATCGTGGAATTGTATTGGAGTATATATATATATTATTTCAGTATCAATATTACTTAATAATAATCATATATAGTTACTCATTACACCATTATACCCATCCTTGTAAGGTGATGGTGGAAAATAGATTACACCACGGCGTGGAGACGGTATTCCGTACGTACGCACGCGCGGTGATTTCATTTTTCTGTAGGATGGATAGAAGTGAATTAGGGTTGTTTCATATTTATAATAACATATCAGTATGTAAGTAATACTGATGTTATTACTTTATCATGAAACAACTAAAGAAGAAGAAGTTGAAGAAGAAAGAAATTGAAAAGGTCGGTAATGGATATTACCTCTTCTTTGGAACGCCTTTTTGAATCCTCCACTTAAGGAACTAAGATTGGTCTTTGGAGAAGACCAGGACCTCTAGGATTATTCTAGGGAAGTGGATAAGGGAAAATGGCAGGGGTTGGCCGAGCTTGAGTGCTCAAATTGGTGTGAGGAGGAGGGGGAGGAGGTGCCCTTTTATAAGGGAGGAGAGGGGCACCTTAGGAATATCTCAAAATATTATTTTATATTAAAGTCAAAATCGGTTTATAATGGTTCCAAAGGGTCTTATTTCGAAGCTAAAGTGGGGATGGGTCGAAATCCTATCAACCAATAGGATTTAGACAAGTTTAGGGTATTATTTTAACCTTATCAATTAGATTTAACTCTAAGTTAATTAATTTAACTTTTACCGTGTCTTTTTGTTTTCTTTCACTATATGGTTAATACACTTACTATAACATGCCAAACGAACCCCAAATTGTTTATTATTAATATATATATCCTTATCTAAGTCATTTGGCCGAACCTTATATTTTTAGGAATAAAATAACAATTAATAATATAATATTTGATTTAAAAACTATTTTGTGTCAATTTTGACACTATTTGATATATGATTTTTGTCAAAGTCATAACAGAATTATATGTTCGAACCAAGTTGATTAAATCAACACTAATATATCATAGAAACCTAGAAAATTAGTGTAATTCATAAAAAGTCTCAAATTACATTTATTTTGGTGTTTATAACATCAATTATGTCAATATTTCATTAATAAGATAATTACTGCATCATCATTGTGTCATAAATAAATTAAATTATTTAATGTCTAAAAATTACAAATAAAATACCCTTATGTAGGAAATCTTTTTAGCTTTCTAATGAATATTTATAGTCGAATTTATCTTATGTATAACCCCATATTAAAAATGATTTACTTATTAAACTTTGATTTTAACTATTTTAACCCTTCTTTAAATAAATTAATAATAAATGTCCTAATCTAATCCAAGTGGGCCTAAATGGTCATATTTTATTCCTATGTTTGTTTTTGGTCGAATTACACTTGTCCAATAGAATTAGGACATGTGTTAGGGTAATATTAATATCATATTTACCCTTAGTTACCCTATTTACTATTAACCGCAGTAAAAAAAAGTAAAAAGTTACTATTCACCAAAAAATTATTTTCATCTCATTGAACCACATTTTAGTCCTTGATATTAACCGTGTCTCTCGGATTTTCGAAATTCCATTCACAGAAGCGGTAAAATTAAGTTTTATGCAAAATTCAGTTTTTTAACCTACCACTTAGTGGTTTCACTATTCATCAAAAATTGAAAGTTTTCAGAAAAATACCAAAATTTCACCCTAGGCTAATTTCGATATTCTGAGTCCAAAAATGAAGTCCATTTTGAAAAATAAAATTTATAAAATTTCAAAAAGTGGTTATTACTATTCATAACGGCTAGTTTTAATAGCATATTGTTGTTTAGTGAAACTCGGTATTGCGTATGACGCAAGCTATCGAGGAAGGTCGCGATTGCGTGTAAAGAAAGCCAAGAAAGTGTTGTGTAGAAAAAGATTCCTTTGATGATTTATATAACATAAAAGTCTCGGGTGTTACAGTTGTTGAATGGTCCCCATTGGGATTGTTCGTGATAGTGTGTAATTAGAGAATATTTGCTTCTACCTTAGGACCAGAGTCTGTGATATTGGTTTAGGGAAATAATGTTATGTGTTTTGAGTTCATCTTTCAATCTAGTTACTCTAGTATTGGTATGAAGGCTAACATATCCATACAACATGAGTCTATTCACGTACTTTTCAACTCAGTACATGATAACACTGGTCCTAGGGAAAACAATGGCACATGCATTATATTGTAATGTCTTTTGGTCTCCATTTCATTCTTGAATCAACTATCCAGATATACTCATTGACTATGGTATATATAGTTTACTTCCAGGATGCCTCTATAATATATGCCAACTAGGGTTCAATATCAGTATCATGAGGATGATCACCTCTGTGATGAGGTTTCGATGCAAGGATCAATTCCAATAGTTCTACCTCTAGGTTGTGCACTAGCTATATCACCACTGGTAGAGTATTAGATAGTATTCGTAGTACCGACAGATGAGGTGTGTGTGCTAATCTCACATCATGAGTTTCATAAAAAAACCTTAGGTTCTGAGGTGAGCCTCGCCCACAGCCGGCTGAGGACTGGCATGAGGTAGTGACCCAAGTTTTCTGTTTGGTCAGGACACTAGACGATAAAATGGTGGTCCTGGAGGCAAGCCATCTCGGTGGCTTAGCAGGAATATGGTAGAGGTTAGTGACACAATCTTATGATGAGGTGACTTTAGCATAGTCAGAGTTTGAGTGCCTTTTCATAGAGGTTTTCTCTCTAGCTACACTGAGGGTTGTATGTATCTATGATGTTCTACAGCTTTAGTGGAGTAGCATTATAGTAGCTGAGTATTCATCGAGGTTTACCAACCTATCCATATACTTGATGGATATGGTTTGGGATCATTTCTTCATGGATCAAAACATCGAGTGAGGAATAAATAGATACATATGATCCAATTTTATCCCTATATTCATTCCAACCTATGCTGGTGTGATATAGTGATATTTAGTGGTAGATAGTTTCTTGGTTGAGAAGACACAACTAGTGGTTGTTGATAGTGGGCCAGCAGGATCAGTAACCTCAGCTGCAGGGAGCCAATGTCAGTCATATGGACCTAGACATGTATGATGTTTTAGGAGGAGGTCCCAAGATATAGAATCTGTGGTATGCGGCTTATAGGATGGTTTGAATTATCCTAAGGAGTGTTGGTGATACTATTGTGATGGTAGGTTACATATTGTGTTAGATTATCCAACCCTTCGTATAGCTGATAGAGATATTGTGGATGGGCTACCAAGGTATAGATAGTTGTAGGAACATATAGGTCTGCAGGGCTACGAATGTGGTAGATGATATGGGAGAGTAGTAGTAGGTCGTATACACTCTGACTTGTTACCACCACCACCATAAGTAGTCCACACCAGGATTAGGGAGCTGGAGGAAAAAGGTAGGGATAACTACAAGTGGTTGAGTCTTATGACCCAGAGGCTTTGGGAAAGATACAAGGTATGATCTGTTTCTTTTCTACCTTAGATATATTATTGATATACCTATGTGTAATTCATTTCTTTCTTTCCACATATTTTTTAGAGACATAGTGATTTTGGTTGAGCCTTTGGCTTGACACTTGCACTTAGAGAGTCCTACTATAGATGACTCATCAATCACACACTTGTGATGATAGTGTTACCTGGCTCTTGGGGGTGAGAGTTTCTATTGGGATATATTTGTAGCAACGATGAGTCCTTATGACGTCATATTAGGTATGGACTGATTATCCACAGTTCATGCTCAGATTTACTATTTTAGGTAGATGACGCAATGTGTCTTTAGTGATGGGACTAGTTTTCCCTTATTGGGTAAAAAAGGAAACTCAGGCAGTGTAGGATGGGCTCATGCATAGGAGGGTGTAGCCAATTACTCAACAGTTATCTTGCATGACCCTTAGTATTGTGGATGTTATGATTTCCTTGTTTCCTTCAGTGGTGATATAGTATGATTATGTCATCCCTGAGGATGTTCTAGTTTTACCTCCCCACCAAGAGATAGACTTATGCATTGATTGAAACCTCGGGATGGCATCGATATTTGCTCCAGCATATCGAATGGCTCCCATAGAGCTTTATGAGCTAAGAGTGCAGTTTTAGGAATTGTAGAGGAATGGATTTTTTATTCCCAGTGTTTCACCCTATGAATCCCCAGTTTTGTTCTCCAAGAATATGGATGAGAGATTGAAGTTATGTGTGGACTAATGATGCTTGAATTAGGTGAATGTGAAGAACTAGTATCCACTATCGATTATTGATGACCTCTTTGATTAGTTAAGAGGGGAAAGATCGTTCTAAAAGGTTGACCGCATATCACATTATCACTAGTTGTGATTACAAGACTAGGATATACCAAATATGCCATTCAGATGTCGCTACGGTCACTATGAGTACTTAGTGATGCCCTTTGACAGATGAATGCCCCAAAAATTTTCAGCAGACACTTGAATCAGATCTTATAGACTTCCATAGATTGGTTCACGGTATTCTTCATTAATGATATCCTTTTGTAATCATCCTCTATGGAGGAACACCTGAGTCACTTTACAATGAAACTGGATGTACTTTGAGAGAACCAACATTACAGGACGCTCTCAATGTGACAGTTCTAGATTTAGGTTGTCCACTTTCTAGGACATGTTATCTTAGCAGATAGCGTGGTAGTAGACCCATCCAAGGTTAAGGCGGTGTAATCATGGGAGACACTGAAGATCATGATGGAGGTGTGGAGTTTCCTTGTGTTGAAAAGGTATTTCTAAGATTGGAAAGCACTCCCATGTTGAGATTGGAGAGCACTCCCACATTGAGATTTCTAGAAGAGGATGTTGAGTATGTAGTGTTCTATGATGCATAAAAAACTAGGTATGGTTTTTTTCTAATGAAGAGGTATACGGTGATTGCTTATGGTTCACATTAGTTGAGAAAACATTATCAGAATTACAAGACCAATGATCTTGAGTTAGCAGTGGTAGTATTCACACTAAATATGTGACGACACTACCTGATTGGGGAGTGGTTTATCATCTATTTAGATCTCATGAGTCTCAAATATATCTTCTCTAATAAGGATCTTAACTTGAGATAGAGGTGATAGATATAGTTCATCTAGGATTATATGTTTGAGATTATCTATATTCCTGAGAAGGGGAACATAGTAACATATTTTCTCAGTAGGGGATCTTGTTCGTAGTTTTTGAACATGGCGTCAGAGCAGTTTTCCTAATTGAAGTTATCCTTTATGGATGGATATGAAAAATACTACCTCCATTTAATGTTTTTTACCCCTCCTCTCTTATAGTGAGTCAGGGTGGCACAACTTGGTGGTTCTATCTACGAGACCCCGCATACTCAGATATCCACTAGACATGATCTTGATGGATTTTTTGAAGGTGGGAAGCATATCGCTCTTTTCATAGGACGTGTGATGGTGCCAGTGATGTTTCGGGAGGGGGTTCTAATATAGTTTCATACATCTCATTTGGTGGTATATTCAGGCATGTCAAAGATGTACCAGGACCTCCATAGTCAGTTTTCATGGCCAAGGATGAAGAAGGGAGTTACATAGTTTTTCTCTCGATGCCTTACTTGTCATCAAGTGAAGGATGAGCACCATGTTCCAAAGGGTTTAACTTATCCCATTGAGGTACTATTGTAGAAGTGGGATAGGATATACCTGGAATTGTTATGGGATTACCACATACTTCTAGGGGACACAGTGCCATCTGGATGATCGTAGACTGTCTCACCAAGTTGACCCACTTATTAGCTATTCAGGAACAGGGTTCGGTAGATAGTTTGGGACACCTCAATGTGCAGGAGGTGGTGTGAATCCATGTAGTCCCATCAATGGTCATTTTTTTCATGATTATCGCTTCAAATCTTGTTTATTGAAGTGGTTTTAGGAGGCATTTGGGAATCAGTTATGCTTGAGCATAGTGTTCCACCCCCAAACTGATGGCAAAATAGAGAAGACCATTCAGGTCTTAGAGTATATGGTGTGAGTTTGCATGTTAGACTTTGGTCATAGTTAGGAGTATCACCTACCACTAGTTGATTTTTCATACAACATCATTTTCCAATTCACTATCAATATGGCACCATTTGAGGCTTTCTACGGTTATCCCATTAGCTCACTAGTTTGCTGGACTAACCTAGGAGAGTCGGCACTCATGGGCCCAGAGTTGGTGTTAATAACTACTTAGAAGGTGTATATCATCCATGAGTGTATGAAGACTTCACAAATCCTTCATAAGTCTTATAAAGACAGACGATTTAGGCCTTTGGAGTTTGAGGAGGGAGACCATGTGTTCCTATGGGTTTCACCTTGATGTGGATTCCATAGATTTGGTTGGGGTGGAAAGTTATCTCCAAGATTTGATGGCTCTTTACAAATAATATTTATAGTTGAATATGCAGCATACTATCTAGCTCTACTTCCACAGTTATACCGAGTACATGATATCATTCACGTGACATGGCTAAGGAGGTACTTTCATAGACCATCATACCTTATCGACTGGGTTGAGCTGAACATCAAGGATGGATCTGCATTTGATACGTACCCAATAGAGATTAAGGATCATCATGAGAGTATCTTTCATGGTAGAACTATTCCTTTATTGTGTGTCCAGTGGAATCACTAGAATCTTCAAGAGATCATATGGGAGCAAGATGCTCAAATTCTTGCATCGTACTCACATCTCATTGCGTGTCCCTTATTTTGGACTTTCGGAATGTAAAGCCCTGATGTGGGGAGAATTCAATGACTTGGATATTCCATGTATATTTTTTGAGATTTTATGGATTATTTTAGATACCAATCAGTGAGACGAAATTCTATTTTGTGTCTCGATGTTCCCAAAATAAATGTTTGGAATATATTTAATAGCACGTAAATGTAGTTTTCCAAAAAAGAGTATAATAAATTCTAAATGGGGTCCCATATAAAAAATATGAGGAAATTTTTGAGTTCATAACATGGGGATTACCCTAATAGAACCATAATAGTGTCCAGTGTAGGGAATTTGTAAAAAAACATCATGGGCATAAAATAAATAAAATAATTAATTGTTTTATTTTATTTTATTTTTTAAATGCAGAAACCCAAACTATTATATAAATTAATATTTATGGGTAATTCCTAGTTTTATCCACTAAAACCTGGAGATCCATAGGACCATTGGAGATTCATCAAATGAGGTTTCATTAGAATATGATGACTATATCGAAGATCGATGATCGGTGTGAGATGAAATTAATGGATTTCGCCAATAATCATGACACATACTCATTCTTCATCAACGATTGATCTATTTTGAGGTAGGATGTTTTGTGTGTTTATATTATTTCATCATTCATAATTTATATGAAAAACATGGATCAATCAATTAATATATTGATCCATAGATCGGTTGTTTGTGGGATGGGATTTATTGTGGGGATTTACTTTGGTAGTTTCGATTGATTATTATTGATTCTTCACTTACTATTCTAATGGAGATGTATCAAGGACAACATGATCATTATATGAGGATCATTACTCAAGGTTTTTGTTATGAATTACTCAAATATTTCTTCTTTAATCGATGGTGTTCTTTGTTGACCCATAGATCAGAATCCACTAGGAAATTGATCATTATGCACCTGTTTCATGGCACTATGAATCGATATTGTAGATATGGTATTTTCACAACATGATGGTGGTTTGAAAATGGAAGTGGTGGAGGATAAGATGGTCTTGGATTCCAAATTTCATGTTCTTTGGCATGCAATGAAGAATGATAAACGAGGACATTTTTTGAATGAATTGAGGGGTCATAATTTAGCAAACAATCATAGAGAGGTTTAACTATGGTAGATCCTCAATTTTTAGCATGATTGGACCTAAAATATGAGGCGGTGGCGGTGTGAGCATGTGTGAAATGAATAACTAGTAGGATTATGGAAATCCCGATCCATACAGTGTGCAATTCGGGATTACAGGGCATGTGTGTCACTCCTAGGGGCAGATAGGGTTTCAGGAGAAAGTTAAGGATCACAGAGCTTGTGACCATATCACATGGAATGTGATCTCTCCCTAGTGGTTTGGCATGTACCTCAGAGGGTACATAGACACAGGCTAGGGTACACTGGCATGGGCACATCATGTACTCCCACACAGACATGATCTGGATAAAATGTACACAGGTTAATCCATGTACTAGTATGCAAGAATAATTACAGGGTCAAAAACATGTCATGTACTTTTACGTGGACTTGGACATGGTCTATTTTACACGGGAAGGACCCAAGGTTGAAGGGACATGACGTGTAATCCTACTGCATGTCGTGTACTCCTTAAAAGTTATATTATAACTCTTGTCCTTTTTATCTTTGAAAAGTTTCATTAGGGTACATTCCTCATATCATTTCCATAAGGGTTAGTATGGAATTTTCCCATACACACAGATCAGTGATCCCTTCAGTATGAATTCTTGGATAGGGTTTTTGTAATCCTTATATCTGTCAGAGAGTGAGATCCTCTATTCATTTTTGTGCCCTAGGTGGAGTTCTTGGTATCTTCATGACCAACACTATGCGAGCGTCAATCCTCTACTTAGCAGGTTAATCTTGATTGAGTTGTTGTTATAACTCATGGACTTGAAAGTGGTCCTCATTTATGTATCTTATCTATTCAGACGTTCATCATGTACTTCCCATGGTGAGACTCTAAGAGGATTACATCTTGGATAGATGTCATCAGTGTTATCAGACTCATGGAGTATGTTCTCCCAGATGAGTTCTTTGTGAAATCATTGATCTAGAATCCTAAGATGACATTACGGTTGTGAATTTACATCCAGACAATGTGTCTTTGTTGATTATATCTAGATATTCTTATTTTATGTTTTGTAGAAATATACCTATGTAGAGATGACTATTTTTCCTTTGTTGTATGCTTTGTGGTTTTGGGCATCCTACTGGGTATTGTTATTCTCACCCCTATATGATCTGTTCACACACATGTCATTTCTTGTGTAGATAATCATCCTTTCGAAAGATTACTAGATGGATGAGGACCAGACAGTGCTTAGTGAGACCAGAAAGACCGAGGTGTTTTCCTATGGTATCTTGACAATAGTACCTAGTATTACATTCAGGTTGGACTTATTTTATGGCTATTTATGGCAGACTTGTATTTGAATCTATTTACTTTCCTTTACTTCCTATCGTACTCTATTTGTGGGATTTAGATATATGCATGCATGGTTGTTCTGTTGTTTTTAAATTTCAGTATTTTATAGGCTTGGAAATGTGTGTATCTATGTATAAGTACTTAGGCTAAGGCCTCCTGTGTTGGTGATATTCCTACTCAGCACTAGTCGCTAGCCCCTAGCCTATTAGAGCTGTGCTTGGGGAGCCTCATCATGATCCCCTTGGGATGGTTCGTGACAAAATATATGGTCTAAAACCTGAATATGAGGTGAATGATGCTTTAATTAGACATCCCACACCCTAGAAACAAATGAATTCCAAAAATATGGTATGAATGATACCCCTATGGTTCTTTTGAGCAGAGATCATCAATAGGGGATGTAGAAACCAAAAGGAATAAAGGAAGAGATGGTGGAAGAGTTCATACCTTGAAGATCTAGACTAAATCAATAATGAAATTGTGACTAATCACCATTAAAGAGGAGGTTGGAGGAGGGGAGGTCACACATGAGAAAAGGGGGTTATCTGGGGAGTGTCAGGTGGGAAAAGGGTAAGGGGAGGAGTAAGGGATTTTAGATTTTGAAATTAATAAGGGAAAAATATAAATTTCATAAAAAATGTTTGACCCACATGGTTTATCAAATTGTTCATCAATCATTTGAAGTCTACAGGAACCTCAAAAACATCACCTAGATTCCCCTAGGACTCCATAGAGTTTAACTAGTCATGAACCAACCATGTCAAATGGAACTATCCAATTACATACCAAAATGTTAAAAATCATGACTAATTCTAAATCTATACAACCCGTACGACACCAAAAATTTTAAATTCCATAACATAAATTACTAAAGCATAAAATAAACAAAAATTAAATTATGAAAAAATAATTACAGTAACATGGGGTTTTTTTAAGGACCCATTTTTTTATGTATGGCACTTTAGAATATTTTAAATAATATTTTTGGAGTTAGACTTGGAATCAATGTAAAATTCTAGGGCTCCGGGAGATGGAATATTGATGTATTAAAATTATTAAATATAATATATAATGAATGCACATAAATTCAAGAACAATAGAATATCTCCTAAAAAATCCATGGATGAGAAAACTGAGATCACTATTAATTCCGGGATGCATGTTTTACTCTAGGTGTGATATAATCTTTATATGTGTGAGGTGTTGCATTTAAGTACAATTACGGGTGGAATAATATAAAATTAAATTGTTAAATAAATTTATTTTCCATTAACTGATAAAATCCCAAACACTCCTATATTTTAATATGATGATAGCGAAATCCTAGGGTTAACCATATAAACCTAGAGCTTTGGTGGAGATCAACCATGGTGGAGAAATCCATTAGAGACAAATAGAGAGGAGGGGTGAAGAAGGATCGGTGACATATGGGTGATGAACACTTCAACTCTAATCAACAACAACAACATGGGATCATTCTTTGTCAGCGATCTATCCAATGTCAAGGTAGAAATTTTATTTTTTGGTTTATTTCCTTGTTCTTTAATTATCATGATGAACTAAAATTAATTATTTTAGAGATTAATTCACGAATCATTTGTGTTTAATTACCTATTGATTTTTTTTCTTCATATAATTAGAAATTGATAAATCTTTTGAAAACCTAATGAATCGTCAATTTATTTTCCATCCACCAAATATGTCCAGTACAAACAATAGTCAATGTTCATTTCTCACTCCTATGATTTGTTTCATTCTCCCCCTATTCTTCATTCATCATTGGTGTTTGATTGGGCGGTGATTTGATTATATTCGAGAATTTATTTCATAGTAAAATTGATTCATTGTTTTTGTAGATTGTTTATATGGGTTCAGTTTTGGGATTGAATATGTGGTGGAGGCATTATGGTGATGAAGAGAACTTGATGGTGGTGTGGGTGATGGTGGGTTTTCATGCCGGATCATGTGGGTACTCCAAAACAGTGATGATAGAAGATTTCTGAGCAAAGGGTGGCTGAAATATGGCCACCGGTGATAATGTAGGATCGGTAAATGTAGCTTCGAGCACTACATCTAATATTTTCAATAGATGAGGAGGTGATGACATTGGGAGTAGATGTGTGTGAAGATCTGTAATTTTTGTAAAATTTTGATCTTAAAAATTTATAGTTTAGAAGAACATAAACCATGTGGACCCCTTTAGGCAGTGACTAGGGTTTACATAGAAGATAAATATCACATGACTGTGTTCTTGGTCCAGACATTTGTGATATCTAGGCTAGCAACTCAGTGTGTACTATTCAGGGTACACGAGCACAAACACAGGTAGTGTACATGAACATGGGTAGGTTACATGGACATGGATTGGGTACATAGTCACAGATAGTGTACATGGACACGGGAAATATACATGGGCATGTGTAGAGTACTCATACATGAGTAAGACTGAACATAGTAGGACACTACATGTTTCACTTGTATAAGTTGTGTACTCTTTCCAGGGTAGGTTAGTGATGTTATTTTCATCAGTCTAATATTAGTTCTAGAATGGGTGAGTTGCACAAACTTAATCCAGTAAGGGTACATTCCCTCGGCCTATCCCTATGATGGTATAGTGTTGAATCACATTCTAATTATAGGATGAGTGATCCTATATCTCATTTTTTCCTAAGATGAGTCAAGTATCCCATATCTAACATCCAATACATGTGATCCCTTTCCTAGTGGGTTATTCCAAATAGGGTTAGGTATCCACTATAAGACCTAGGCATGATCCCATACATATGTTTTGATATCTTATAAGTTATAGTTCATGCTATGAATAGTAAGTCCTGATGATTACAACCCCCAGATGAGTTTTATCGGTATAGAGAGACTGTTTTATGAGTTCACTTGGGTGAGGGTTATCTTAGACCCTCAAGTAGATTACTTGTGCTAGCAGTGATTCCATGACCTTACTCTAAGTCTTGGTGTATATTTATGAAAATATCTAGTCTTATATTTCCTTCTTGTCAACTCACCTTAATGTGATATTTATTTGAATCTCTTTGATGTTGTGTTTGGTGATTTGGGGTGTCCATATACATATGTTTATACCCACCCCTACACAGACTTTTCCCACATGTGGTGTGTCTTATGAAGATGACAGACCTTTAAATGGAGTCCCATGTGGACCATGAAAAGGTGGATATTAGTTGAGCTAGACAAACCCCAGACAGATCCCAAAGTTTTTATTCGGTATTAGTCTCCTTTTATTGGAATGTCAGAATCCTTTACAGTATTGGTGGGATTATATTTGACTCCTATTACATTCTTAAACTATTTTTTCATACTCTAATGTGGGATTAAATGTTATACATTCATTTACATTATCATTTATTTAACATTATTTATTATACTGGTGTAGGGAGATGTGTGTGTGTGTCTATAGATACCTTAGGCTAAGACCTCCCATGTCTGTGATATGCCAATATGGTGTTATACCCCAACCCCTAGCATATTCGAGGTGGGATTGGGGTTTCACTCTTATCTTACTGTCAGTCAAGTGTTCCCTAGTGGGTTGGGTTGTGATAGAGTGGTATCAAATCCTAGGTTTTATTATGACCGTATTTTGGATATAATCTAGTAGTGAGGATTGGTTAGGTATCCATAGAAATTGTGATAATGTGTCTGAGTTCAGATCTCAAGTCAAGGAACCCAGTGATGGTGTATAGGTAATCATATCCATTCACCAGGATCTTAATAACCTACTTATTGATTCAGTACATGTAGGAAATGGTTATTTGGTATTCATTGGTACATAATTCATATAGGAATGGGTTTTGGTTTTCATATCATTCTTGAGTTATCTCCCCATATATTCTCTTTTGACCATGGAATGTATTGAATATTACAGGATTCTCCCATGATTATAACTATCTAGTATATCAGAACAAGGTCGTGATAAAGATATAATTAATGATAAGGCCTCATCTTAGGGTCATGTGTATGAGGAGATTCCTTTGGGTGGATTTATAAGAGTATCTCCACCTATCAGAAGTCAATTGTCTCTATTGTATTGAAATATGATTCATGTAGGATGAGAATGCTTCATGAGTTATAGATATAGATAACAACTAGGTTTTTGGGCAAGCTAGACCCACAATAAGTAGAGTATTCACTCATGTAAGTGGATCTATTATTTTTCCTTATTAAGACCCCTCCTGACCAGATGGTGGTCCTAGTGGTGAGACTTCTCCATGGACTAGTAGGGAGATGGTAGTGCATGACTATGTAGACCCATGATAAGGTAACTCTCTCTTGGACAATGTTGAGAACTTCATCCGAGAAAATTTCTATCCTATGAATTTGTAGGCAGTATGCATCCATGATCTTATAGAGCTCTGGAAAGGTAGCATGTCAGGTATAGAATGCACGTCAAGGTTCACTAACCTCTCTTTGTATTCCTTGTATATGGTTTGTGATAGATACTTTCAAGCATAGAATGTTGATCACATACTTCCCTGAGATATCTTAACTGAAGTGGTATCACTTTTCATTCCTTCTTATGTTGGTGTGGTGGAACATTTATTAGTTATTGAGTGCTTCTTAGAAAATCAATCACCTTCCATTGGTTTGGTAGTTGAAACCATAGAGCTAAGACCTCAGCAGCTAGTGGTCAAAATCATATGCAGGGGTCCTATTACATGATATGGATTTAAAGGCAGCCTTAGGATAAAGAGTCATCCACTCAGGGCTCTTAGAGAGTTTCTAGTTAGCTGATGGAGAGGAAATACTTTTCTTGTGATGGGTGAGGCCATATCATGCAGGCTTTCTTGAACAATCATGCATCGGGTGGGTAAATGGTTAATGGGATGCCAAGTTAGTGGTAAAATCTTGATATGGATGGTTTGTATGGTGGAATATTTGGTAGAGGAGTTGGGAGAGAAGTCATAGGGTTCCGAAATTATGATATGTTACAACCACTATCACTTTTTGGTATACCGGGTCTGGCTTAGAGAATTGGTGGTTAGGTAAGTGGATAGTTGTAGGTGGTGTAGGATTATGATCTAAAGGCTCTATGTATGATCTAAGGTATGATTTTTTTATTCTCCTCTTTAGTTTTTGTTTTGATAGACATGTTCATAAGCGGCTATTTTCTTATTTTATCCCTTGTTCAAGTCTTATATATTCTAGTATAAGCCTTTATCTTGAATTTTGTGATTATTTAATCCTATATGGATGATTTAATGACCACACACTTTTTACAATAGTGTATCATGACTCTATAAGGGGAGAGTATCACATTGGATATCTTTATATATGTGATGAGTCGGTATAATGTTATCTTGGGTATGGAATGGCTCTTTGAAGTCGATATGAAAATTGAATATTTTAGGCAGAGGGGTAGATAAGGTGATATTTTCCTTCATTGTTATGAAATAATATTAAGAAGGGAAGGCTAGGATTTTATGTGGGATTATACATCTGATTTCTCATTAGTTTTCTAGTATAACCTTTGGAGAAGTTGATGCTATGAGACTTCAGTTTCCTACAATAGTGGAGGAGTATGAGGACAACTTCCCAGAGGACATGTCGAGCATAACTCTCAAATTATATATTGGCTTCCACATAGACCTACCCTCAGAGAAATCTTTGATATTTTTTCTAGTATATCAGATGTCCCCACCTAGTTGTTAGAGATGAAGGTGTAGTTGGAGGATCTTCATATTAATGGATTTTTTGGACCCAGTGTATCCCTTTGGGTATCCCTAGTTTTGTTCTCTAATAAGGTGGATGATAGATTAAGGTTATTACTAAATTATTTTCATCTGAATTAGGTGACTATAAAGAATAAGTATTCTCTTTTGAGAATAAAAAATCCCTCCATCCAGTTTATGTGGTCGAAGTGGTTCTCAAAGATTGACCTCGAGTCAAGTTAGCACTGGCTCCGAGTTCATGTGGAGGATATACTAAAGACCACATTCTAGAGTCTCTATAGTTATTATGAGCACAAGGAGATTCCCTTCATAATTGAGAATAGCCAAGAAATTTTCATGGGACTTATGAACTAGAACATTCATCCCTGCTTATAAAGATTATTGGTAGTGTTCATAGGTGAAATTATCATATACTCAATATCAGAGGTGTAGAATGCGAGACATTGAATATATTCGTGGACACACTCTAGGCGAACTATCTTTAAAAGAGGCTCTCGAAGTGTCAGTTATGTTTTTAGAGGTTTTCTTCTCAATACATGTCATCTCAATGGAGGGAGTGGTAGTGGAACCAACAAACATTGAAGCAGTACTAGCTTGGGATCCACCCAAAAGCATGAATAAGGAATGGTAGATTCCTTGGGTTGGTAAACTATTATCATATATTCATGCCCTATTTATTCATTATTGTGTCACATATGACTTCCTTTACCCTAAAGGCGTATCCTTTCATGTGTGCATAGAAGCATTAGCTAGCTTTTTAGGGGTTGTGGAAAAGTTTGATGAATGTCCCCATATTGAGACTATTAGAGGAGGTTGTTTAGTATGCGGTGTTTTGTGATTCCTCCAAAGTTGGGCTTGGATGTGTTTTGGTGCATAGGTAGATAGTGATTTCTTATTGGCCCTAGAAATTGAGATCCCATATTAATAATTACTTGGATTATGATTTCAAGTTGACAAAAGTAGTCTGCACCATCAAGGAATATCAATACTATCTTATGGGAGAGTGATTCATAATATATTCTAACCATAATAGTCTAAGGTATATCTTATCATGGAAAGATAAAAAATTGAGATAGATGAAATGGATGGTGTTCCTGTAGGACTATGGTTGTGCCCAAATTTTCCCTACTAGTAAAAGAGGTTGTTGAAGTACAAGTTGGGATCAAATCCACAGGGACCGAAGAAGAAACCTTGAGACACTAAGATTGGATATGGGATTGGCTATGTAGTGGCCAACTTTGGATTGAATTGATTTGAATAAATATTGATTTAATTTAAAGAACAAATCAAATAAAATTACATGAATTAAAACAACTAATTAAGGTGAGATGATCCTAGGATGTCTCTTGGACTTGGTTGGATTTTTTTTGTTTTTCATTTGATTTTCTGTTCATCGCTTCAAGAGGTATCCATTAAATGAAATAATCCCACAATATAATTATCAGATTTAATCCATACACAATTTCAAGGCTACTCACAAATTCACTTATAAAATCAATAAAAATAAGTATTCCAAGTAATTGGATCATAATAAAACTCAAAATGTGTCGTCGTTAAAGTCGGTGAAGACAAAGAAGATAAATCAAAGAAAGGAACTCTTAAAATAAAGAACAAACATAAGAATTTAAGAACATAAAATAACATTAAATCCAGCCCATGAAACTCCCTAAGATCAACCCATAAAATATTAGCCCTCCATTGATGCCATTCTATCAATGGAAGCGGGTTGTTGACTTAAAGAAGTGGGATTGAAGAAGAAAAACATTAATCAAAATGAACAGTCCACCATTGTGTGATGAATTCACAAGTACGGGTGTGAATAAATTCACACTTCAATTCAACGGTATCAAAGTGTGAAGAAAAGGAAAATAAAAATTGAAAAAGAATAATAAATTTTATTAAAATACTAAATGTGAAATAAAAACAAACATGGAAAAACTTGACGATGCGATTACAAATTGAAAGCAGGAAATTACAATTGAAAGAAATACAATGGATGAAAGAAAAACATGGATTCAAAGAAAAATGTTAGATGATTATTCCATTAACCACCAACTACTTATGTAGGAATATTAGAATCCTTAGGTCCACCCCCAACAAAAATTTCACCCCCAACAATTAATAGAGTCAAAAGGAGGGTGAAGAATCAAAAGAAGATTAACATTACAATGTTGAGTGCAATACCAGACAGATTCATCATCTATTATGATGGGTGCGTTTGACACTTCATACGGATGAACCTGAAGATATCATAAATACAAAATATCTTATTCCATGTGTCTTCTATAAGCTCTCAAACGTTCAGGTGATTTGGTTTAGCCGTTTTGGAGTTATGTTCAAAATGGTGGGCTGTTTTTATGAGCATTCTTCTATGGCACACCATATTAATTCTAAAATTTAGCCCCTTGTATCTCAATGAAATCTTCTGAATTTTCACTGACCACAGTTGAATAAAATGATCCTTATATTTATCTCTTTCTAATGTAAAAATTTGAGCATCATTGGGCTGGGTTTGTGGGCCCCACATTTGTTTGATGGCCCTTGGGCCCATTATGCTTTCTCCAGCATCTTTCTGCATTCATGGGCAAAAATATCCATCTTCCCTTGGGATTAATCCATCAGACCTAAAAGATAAAATGTTCCAAACAAAGTGATAAATTATCTCCCAAAATATCAAATTCAGAAAATAATTATAATTCTGTTCACAAACATATGAATGATTGGGACCAAATTGTCATTTTAAACATGAATTGTATTTAAGATTAGAAATGAAGTTCTATTTATATAATGCACTAAAAACAATGTTTATGGAATTTGGGAAAATGAATATAAAGACATTAACAATGAATATTAGACACTTTTAGTGACTAATCAGACTATGATTCTGAGATAGTCTATACTTCCGATAAAGGAAACGTAGTAGTAGATTCTCTCAGTAAGAAATATCATTCATAGTTGTTGAGCTAGGAAATAGAGTAGTTGGTATCATTGTATTTGACATTTGATGATGAAGGTGCGATGGTGTGTCTCCAATTAATGGTTATGACTCTTGAACTTCTCCAGTGTTTCTAGTAAGTGTAATTTGGTGATATCGATTATGGGGACTTTTGTGACCATATATCTATTGGATATGCTTCTGATGAATTTTTTGAAGGTGAAGAGCGTGTAAACATTTTCTGAGGATAGATGATTATACAATTCAAGTTGTGGTAGTAAGTGTTGAGGGGGATTCATATATCCCATGTAGAGGTGCATCCAAAAATTTAAAATATGTATCAGTACCTTCAACATAAGTTTTTTTTTGGAAAAGGATAAAGTGGAGTGTAGATGAGTTCATCTTTTAATGCCTCACTTTCGAGAAGGTGATGGTTGAGCACCATGTACCATTAGATATATTCCAGCCACATTATGTGCCATAGTATAACTGGGATAACATATCTATGGATTTTTTTGACAGGAAATATATAATTAGAATGAGGTAAAATGCTATTTGGGTGATTTTAGACTGACTCACTAAGTTATCCGACCTCATGGACATTAGATATTAGAGTTTGGTAGAGAGTTTGGGATACTTGTTTGTGAAGGAGATCGTCCAAATTCAGATTTCTCTCAAATATTATTTTAGACCATGATGATTATTTCACATCTTGATTGTGGAGCATATTATAAGAGGATTATTATAATTAGTTGCAGATGAGCATGGTGTTTCACCCCTAGATAGACATCCAGACAGTGTAAACCATTCTGGTTTTGGATGACATGCTAAATACATGCATGTTGGATTTTGGTTGTAGCTAGGAGGATCATCTACCATTGGTAGAGTTTTTATATAAAAAGATATAATTCCACCATTGTTATATCTCCATTTGAGGCCCTATACGGAAGAACCCTCAGGTAACCACTATGTTAAATAGAGCCATGAGAGACACATGAACTTATGAGATATTCCTTTGGATTATGGTGAGGTAGACCATGTGTTTCTGAAGATATCACCTCAACAAGGATGGTAGATATTTCAATGGGGCAGAAAGTTCTCCTTGAGATTTATGGTCCCTTTCCAATTACAATATAGAGTTGGTGAAGTTGCATACCACTTGGAATTACCACCATAGTTATACCAAGTACATGAAATCTTCCACATGTTCCAGTTGATGAAATATGTGCATAGATCGTCACATGTTATTCATGAAGTAGAGATGAACATTAAGGATGATGCTACCTTTTTAGAGTACCTGATGAAAATCATGGAACAATAGGAGAAGATCCTTTGTGGGTGAATGAATCCCTTAGTGTGTGTTCATTGGTAGTATAATAATCTCTATGGGTGAACCTAGGAACATGAGAACCATATGCGAGCTCAATACCCTCACATCATGAAGCAGTTTTTTACTTTTTAGAATGAAAAAACATGAATTTGTGGAGAATATAATGACTCTATTATTTTGTATGACACTTTGGAATATTTTAAATAATATTTTTAGAGTTAGAAGTGAAGATTATGTGAAATTTCAGACCATGTGGAGCCTTAGTATTGATATATTAAAAATATTAAATATAATATATATATCACAAGTGCATGAATTCATAAATAATGGAATATATCTTGAATAGAGTCTCAAATGGGAAACCTAAGAGTAATGTTAATTATAAAATTCAGGTTTTACCATAGGCACAACACAATCTTTATATGCATCGGGTGTATCATTTAAGTGAATTCGTAGGTGTAATATTAGAAAATTAAATTATTTTACCAATTGATTGTCTATTAGTTGTAAAAACCCCTAATATTATTCTATTTGAACATGATTATAGCCAAATCCTATGGTTATATTCATAAACCTAGAGATTTGGTAGAGATTGTACATGGTAAAGAACATTGTTGGTGACAAATAGAGATGAGGAATGAAGGAGTATCAAAAATGAATGATTAGCGAATGCTTCGAATCTCATCAACGAGAACGATAAAAGATATTTCTTTATCAGTGACCACTATTATCATGGTAGGAATTTGGTTTTTTGATTTATTTCCTCCTTCATGATTCATCATGATGAACATGAATTAATTAATTTTTATATTAATTCATGGATTGTTTATTTGAATTTTTTGTTGGTTATATTTTCATACTAAAATTAGGAATTGATAATCCTTTTGAAAACCCAATGAATCGGGGATTTTTTTCATCAATGAATTATGGCCAAACTGAACAATTTCCAATATCTATTTATCCCTTTTTTGTTCAATCCATCTCTCCCTCTATTCTTTTTTCATCATTGATATTGGGTTGGTCGATGATTCGACTATAATTGTTAACACATTTCATGGTGAAATTGATTAATTTATTTTGTCGATTTTTTATGTAGGTTTAGTTTTTTAATTGAATACATGGTAGAGGAATGATTATGATAACAAAAACCCAATGGTGGTGTGAGTGATGGTGGTTTCATGATCCAAATTATGCAGGTACTCCATAAAGGTGATGAAATGTCATTTTAATAAAAAAGGGTGGCCAAAATTCATTCATTTATGTTGATATGGGCTTGGTTAATGTGGATGCGAGCATTAAAACTGTGATTTTAGATGGAATAGGGGGTAGAGGTATTAGGAGTGGATGTGCGTGAAGATATAGATTTTTTGGAAAATTTTGATCTACATGGATTGTAGTTTAGAAGAATACACACTATGTGGACCCCTTCAAGTGGGTGCTAGGGTTTCTGTGAAAAATAAATATGACATGGTCATATTTATATTCCAAAATTCATGTGATCCCTAGTCTAGAATTTCAGCGTGTACTGTCTAGGGACATGGACATCGAATCATGTAGTGTACAGGGACACGGGTAAGGTACATAGACACAAACAGTGTACACTAACAAGGATGGTGTGCATGGTCATGGGAATAGTACTCAGAAATGGGTAAGAGCGGACTTATCATGACACACCATGTGTCTATTTTACATATCATAATCATTTTCCTTGTTAGGGAACCCTTTTTTTCCACATTCCAACTTCGGTTCTAGCATGGGTGAGTTCCCAAACCTTATCCAATATGAGTACATTCCCTTGGACCATCCCTATAACGGTATAGTGTGAGATCCTATCATGAGTTTAGGATGACTTATCCCATCTATTAGATAGTTCTAGATATATTTAGGTATCCCTAAACATGACTAGGGGTGTGATCCTCTATCTCATTCTTACCTAGGTTTGGTCTAGTATCCCACATCCAACATCCAGGGCATTTGATCCCCTTCCTTATAAACTATTCTTAATATGGTTAGGTATCCCCCATAGGCCTTGGGTGTGATCCCATACATGTGTTTTGATAGCTTATAAGTTCTAATTCATGCTATCAATGGTAGGTATGAATGGGTTTGACCCTCATATAAGTGTCATCAGTATAGAGAGACTATTGTGTGATTTCACTTAGGTGAGTGTTTCCATGGAGCCTCGAGAAGAATTCATGGGATAGCAATGAGATCATGACCTTACTCTAAGTCTTGGACCCTATTTATGAGCATATCTATGATTATCTTTACTTCTTGTTGACTCGCCTTAATGTAACATTGAGTAGACTCTCTTGAATGTTATGTTTAGTGATTTCAGGGTGTCCTATTGGATATTTTTATACTCACCCTTGCATGGGATCTTCTCACATGTTTCGTGTATTATGTAGATGAAAAAACATTCATTGGAGTCTTGGATAGACCAAAAGTAGGTGGAGATTAATTGAGATAGATGGACCATGGATAGATCTCAGAGTTACAGTTTGTTAGCATTCCCACTTTTTAGCTGGTTGGACTCTTTTATAGTATTGGGGGGTTGTATTTGGACCCTTTTTTATCTTCATGCTCTGTTATCAAACTATGCTTTGGGATTATATGTTGTT
This sequence comes from Viscum album, assembly GCA_963277665.1. NCBI lineage: Eukaryota > Viridiplantae > Streptophyta > Magnoliopsida > Santalales > Viscaceae > Viscum > Viscum album. The sequence continues at coordinate 1,817,982,740 of OY728141.1, forward strand.
CATGCATTTAAAGTATCAATAATTCACCTATCTGTATTGTACTTGATTATGGAGATGTGTGTGTGTACAAGTACCTTAGTCTAAGTCCCCCCATATTTTTGTTATACCTACACTACACTAGTCGACAACCCCTTCCCTATTGGAGGTGGGATTGAGTTGTCACTCTCAGGTTATTTCAAGTTGGGCGAGCCATTGTGGGTCGAGCCTTGATAGTGTTTCACTAACTCCCACCTTTGTTGGATGGGTTATAATTTTTCATGGGCTTGTTATTTTTTTATAGGAGATTTGTTATGGACTTCAACGCACTTGAAGAACCATTGAATGAGTTTAAAAATAAGGTATTTCCTTTCATATGGGGGATGTATTATGATAAGGATTTCCATACACTCAATGTGGGACTCACCCACACAACCCTACTTGCACTCCCTAATTTCTATAGGACATTTGAGATTGAATGTGGTGCAAGTGGAATTATTATTGGTGGAGTATTCATGAAATAAGGTAATCCTGTATCTTATTTTAGTGAGAATTTAAATGGCCTGACTCTAAATTATGATACATATGATAAAAGAATATATGCATTTTTTAGAGTATTATAAATATGGTAACATTATCTTTGGACTAAATAATTTTTTATTAATTATAATCATGAGGCTCTTAAACACATTAGGAGCCAACATATGATAATTAAGAGGCATTCTAGGTGGATAGAACTTATTGACACATTTATGTGTTTTATAAAACAAAAAAAGTGTAAGAAAAACATCATTTTTGATTAAATTTCATGGATACATGACCTTATATATATGCTGGATTGTCAACTCATTAATTTTTAATTCATTAATGAGTTATATTCCGTTGAAAATTATATTTTTGATTATTTTTATCATTGTAAACCCATAATTATTTGGTTAAGGTTCAATTTACATGGTTGATTTTTGTTATGTGTTCACAAACTTTGTATTCCAAATTGATGTGTTCATCTACTTTTATTAAAATAAGTACATTCTATTGTATTAATGGGTCATTTTGGAATTTCTAATACATTTAGTGTTCTCAATGATCATTTTTATTATCCAATAATATTGAGGGATATTGAATAGTTTTTGGAAAAATGCATTGATTGGAATAAATAAAAATCTATGACAAAAAACAATAAACTATACCTACCCCTTCCAATACCTAATTTACATTGGGATGATGTATATATGGACATTTATATTTGATCACCAAGGACTAATAAGGGGAGATTAAATCTCTGTTTTCATGGATAGTTTTTCTAAAATGGCACATTTTATTCATTTTCATAAAACTGATGATGCATCTAACATTTCTTATCTATTATTTCAAGAAATTATGAGGCTTTATGGAATTCATTGAAAAATTGTTTCTATTTGACATGAAAAATTAATGAACTATTTTTGGAAGACCATGTGGAGTATTCTTGGGATAATGTTATTGTTTTCCACCATATTTCATCCCCAAACCAAAAAACAAATTGAATTGGCTAATAATACATTTTCATCACTCTTATGAATAATTATGAAACAAAATATGAAAAATTTAGAGGAGTTATTACCACATGTGTAGTTTTCATATAAGAGGTAAAAACATTATACAACTCAATTTTTTCATTTTAAATTGTTTAATTCTTTATTCAACTTTCTCTTATTGATCTTGATCTTTTTTCTTTGTAGAAAGAAACTAATATGGATGAGAAAATTCTTGAAAATTTTATCAAAAAAAATCCATGAAAAGGAATGGAAAAATATTAAGAAAATAACCCATAAATATTTTGAACGTGAAAAGAAGGGTTGCAAGCAAGTATTGTATGATCCTTGTGTGTAACACCCCGTTACGCTTTTCAGGCACTCCCATGTTTTTTATTTGTTTATTTTCCTTGTTTTGTTACGTTTGCGGACTTCTCAAGGACAGAGATCCTTTTCTGGAGAAAATGAACTAAATTTCAGGTATTTATGTTTATTTTAATTAATAGAGTCCAAGTATAAACATGTTTATGGATTTTAGGGGTTCTCCCCATGTTTGGAGGATGTACCGGGTGTTTGGGTGTTTTTTTACGGAAAAATGGCTTGTTTGTTGTCTGTTGGGCGATAAAACACTATGTATAGGGGTTACATATCATTTAATATTTGTAGGGTGTCTTCCATGAATTTAATAAACAATTTGAGGGGTTTAAATTCCATGTAATTGGTTCATTTCATGTAACGGGAAAAAATAGGTTTTAAATAAAAAGATGATGTGTTTTCTAATGATATCAGCCTTCATGGATTACTCAACATGTAATGGGATTACATGTCATGTAAACATCACATGTTGTGGTTTTTAGGGTGGTTCATTGATGATTTTCATTACATTATACCTGAATCCTTACCTGTCTCGGCCTATAGCTCACCCTAGGTGATTTTGGGTGGTTCTCTCCCTTCTAGATTGCTTCGTTTGGCAATCGATAATCAGGGTTATTGCAGTACACATCTCGGGATAATCAATCAATTCCTTTCATATTTATTTTTTATTTCTATAGTAGTTTTGGTTATGTTTTTTCCCTATTCATGATCAGATAGTGATTTCTATCAATCCCTTGTAGTTTTTGGTTGTGATTTTTCTTTCGAAGGCCAATCTCTTAGTTTCCAATCACTGTTATCAAAGGCAGTTAGGTTTATACCAATATTAGGTAATTGTTTCTATATAATGGGTTAATGTAATTAATTTCATATCATTTTTGGAAAAAACCATTGGGTTATTCATTGATTTGAAGTGATATGTGGTTTCAAATTTTCTTCATGTAAACGAAAATGTTTTTAAATGGTTTTTTATTTGAAAATATATTTTTCATGATTTGTAAATGGGTTTTCAAACACTGAAGAAGACTGGATTGGATTTGAAAATGTTTTATCGAATTGTGATCATGGTTTTGAATTTTATTTTTGACAATTGGCACATTGGTAAACTTGGGTGCATCGAAAAAGGTACACATGTAGCCTTAGTGTGTGTGGCGCCACTATGAGGTAACCATTTTGGATATCAATGGACTGTGATAGGAAACAATATTGGTTGGATCCAATTTTATGCATGTTTAGGATCTTTACTGTATATTACGCATTGTACCATATGTTAGGGATCAATGTGAGGTGCTTTGTCATTTGTGGTTATTTATCATACGGTTTTTTATCAAGTATTTTTGCTTATGGGTTTTTATATGAGGTTGTATCACATAGCTTTTTATGATAGGTTATTTCATGGATACATGGTTAATTACATACCTTTTAATTCATGAATATGATTTCCTTTTTATATCTCTTCAACTTTTTATATTTCATGTTTTGAAAATATGAAATGATTTTATTAAAACCCAAAGGTAAAATGATTTATAAAATAATTGGATTTATGAAAATTATTTGTAATTTTTTTTGTTTTAAAATATATAACTATTGAATTCTCAATATTATAACTTTTATAGACTCTATAGCAGTGTCCTACTAGAATTTTTTCTCACACCCTACTTCTTCCCTCAGGTGGTTGTAGATATTGTATTTCAGGATAAAGGTAAAGAGAAGGGAATCTTATAGTATATCATCTTCTCCTTTGGTCTTTGCCTTTGTAGAGGGGTGTTTTAGAGGTGACTGATAGTCAAATGGAAACTTGTTGTCCATAATTTGTTCATAATTACTAGTTTGTATTGGATTTTATGAACCTAGTTTTATCTTTTTCTTTTTCTAGTTCTCTAGTTTTATGTCTTGATTTGTTTATATTTGATACTTGTTATTTTTTCTTGCTTCACCTCACCATGTGATGGCCGACTCGGGTGTATGTTTTGGTTGACCTGGGTTGGTCTGTTATAATGTGACTTACTATAGATTCACATGTGAAAGGAATAATTTCCTGACAAATAAAAACTGAAACTCATTCCACGTAGAGATGGACCATTCCAAGTGCTCAAGAAGATTAACAGTAATTCTTCTAAGAGAGCATTATCATGTGAGTATGGTGTAAATGATACTTTCATTTTTTTTTAATTTTTCTCTTTTTTTGGGCACAAAATGATGAAGACTTAGGATGACTCCTTTTCAAGAGGGGGGGATGATGAGAATCGTATTAAGGTATCTAAGATGAGTGCACTGGTGGAGGAATTTGAGTTGAATGTCCTAGTGATGTGTTGAGGTATTAAGATCATACAAGAGACAGTGAGGGAATTTCTTGTTACATTCCCAAAACCCATGGTGCATGAATGTAAGTTTCAAATGAGCTTAATCTCGCTCTTATTTAACCCCAAATGAGATACAATAAATATAAGACACATAGTTTCATGAATTTAGATGCCCAACCGCTATATATATTCCATAATTTCATCCATGAGGACATGAAAACAAATTGTGGTGGACTATGGAAATAAATTCAAGACCCATGTGTTTAAATCACCTTTTACAACTCTTTGAAGCAAAAAATCTTGGTCTAAAAACCATATGATACTTTTTAGAAAGTCTTCTTTCAAATTTAGATTTTTTACTTCAAGGAGACAAGTAGGTTTTGGATTTTATGGCATTAGGGTATTATACCTTTGACCATTATATCTCTGTTTTGTAATAAACATCCAATGTCATCACTCTTATATGAAATTCAAGATTATATTAGTGAAATTATTCTTCTTTTTCCTTTTAATGTCTTAAAATATTCATCTATTATTTTTTAATATTATATGGATTATTTTTGATACCAGGCATTGAGAGAGTGTGCTATTCTGAGACCCGGTGTGCCCGGGATAAATGTTCGAAATTTATTAAATATATTAAATAGTGTGTGCACGTGATTTTCCTGAAAAATTAAAATAAATTATAAATAAGTGCCCATATCAAAAATATGACGGCACCATTGAGCTCAAAATGTATGGTTTACCTTATGTGTGACTTAACATTAGTTGGTGTGGGTTGTTTGTGGAAAAGTCTTTATGGGCATAGAAATGAATAAAATAATTTTAATAAATTGTTTTACTTCAAATATTTGGAAAAATTACTGGTTAGCCTTTAAAAAGGATATTATGATAGTATTATAGGGTTATCCACATAACCATGGAACCTTTGGAGAGTCATCGGAGAGAGATTCAGAGAATCCTCTCAGGAGAACAATGATGGATCGCAGATCGACGATCGACATGCATCGATTTCGATGGATATTTCCTACGACAATGATGCAATAATAATTCTTTATAAGTGATCAATAAAAATTGAGTTAGGGCATATGTTTTGTTTTTGTTTTTTGATTTCATGGTCTATAATTCTATGACAAATGAAAATCAATCTACGAACATACTGATTTTTGGTTCGATCATCTTGCAGGATGAGCTTAATTGTGGGGTTATGACAGGAGATTTATCTTTATGATTATTGATTTCTTCATTATACATTCTAAGGGAAACAAAACAAGATTGACATGAACATCGATTGAGGTTAATTCTTAAAATTTGTTCTTGTTCTTTTCTCCCCTCCATTCATCATTTGTCATGGGCATTCTTCGTTTGGCCCGCGGCTTTAAAAAATCCCAATTAATCGATTGTTGTGCACCCATTTCTAAGAGATACAATATGATATCATAGATTTGGGATCAAAATGGAATGAAGAAGGTTTTATGATAGTTAAAGAGCGATTTGAATAATATAGGATACTCGAATTCATGTTCTTCAGCATTCTCTGGATCACAATGAAGAATGGAGATTTAATCCATTTTCTAAGAAGATCTCGTGACGGAACATGTTGTTAGACGATGGTGAGGCTTGGACATGAATGAATCTTCAATTTCATAATGAATCAATCGCCGAATCGAAATATGATAGAGGAAGAATCACGTAGGAGAAGCTCATGTGATTCTAGAAAATCATGAACCACACAACGTGTAATCTGAGATTACATAGTATGTGGGGGCCTCTGAGCGGTATCTAGGGTTTTTAGAGGGATTTAAACATCACATGTCATGTTTCCCATCCCACATAGTTTTTGGTACCTCCTCAGAAACTTGGTGTGTACTTTGAAGAGTACGCCGACACATGGTAGACAACATGGGCAGCCTATACAGCATGTACTCCCCCACACGGACACGAGTTGGACCAATTACTCGGGCTAAGCCGTGTACTGGTATATAGACACAAGTACATAGGAAGAATTCACGAACTGGCACATGGGTAGACTACATAGATAGATTACACATTAGGTAGTACCATACAGACACAGTTTGATGACACGGTCCATTTACATGGGTGAGACTTGGGGTCAAGGGACACAGCGTGTAACCCCTAATACATGTTGTGTACTCTTTTATACATAGCTTGAATATCTTGTACTCCATATCTTAGACAAGTTCTGTTATGGTTTATTCCCCTTATCCTTTCCCTGAGGGTTAGTATGGTATCATTTCCTACTCCTAGAACTAAGATCAATTCAGAAAGACTTACTGGGTAGATTCATTAGAATCCCTCCGAGAGGCCTAGGGTGAGATCCTCTATTTATCATCATTCCCTAGGTGGAGTTCTTGGTATCTACGTGACCAACACTACCATGGTGGAAATCCTCTACATAGAAGGGTTAATCTGAATTGAGTTTTTGTTTTCACCCTAAGGCCCTAGTCGTGATCCTCATATGTGTATCGTATTCTCTTCGTACTATTAGTATTTTCTTTCTCATGATGAGACCCGAAGAGTAGTACCTCTCAGACAGATGTCATTGGTGCTATCAGACTCGAGAGTGTGTTCTCCTGGAAGAGTGTCTCATGGAATCATTGAGCTGGAATCCTAGGTTGGTATACTATGGTTGTGACTTACCTCTAGACTGTGTTTTATTGTTCGTAATATCTAGGTATTCTTGTTATAATTCTTATAGGCACATACCTATGTAGATCTGACTATATTTCCTTTGTTGTATTCTTTGCGATTTCATGTTTTTATATTGATTATTATTATACTCACCACTACATGTGCTTTTCCCACACATGTTGTGTCTTATGAAGATGATCAAACATTAGAAAAAGTCCTAGGCAGACTAGGTCCAGGTGGTGCTTGGTGAGACTAGAGAGACCAAGCTGTGTTCATACAGCTTTCTCACAGTAGTACCAGTACTTACATTAAATTTGGACTTGTGTTTTCAGAATCTTTCTGGTGGTCTTTTATTTAGTCATTTTTTACTTTCTTTTACTTCCTATCGTACTATGGTTATGGGATTTATATTTATTCATGCATGGTTGTTCAGTTGTTTTTATATTTTATCATTGGATAGGCTTATAGATGTGTGTGTGTGTGGGTACTTAGGCTAAGGCCTCCCATGTCAATGATATGCCTTCTCAATGCTAGTTGTCATCCCCTAGCCTATTAGAGGTGGTCTTGGGGAGTCGCGGAATGGGCCCCACTAGGATGGGTGGTGAAAAAGTGGTATTTGATCGTTTTGTTCAACTTTGGGATCGAGAGTATCTGATATTGGTTTCGAGCAACAGTGGTAAGTGTTTCGAGTTCAGCTTTCAGGCCAGGGACTCTAGCATTACTGTGGCGGTTGAGGTATCCATACACCAAGACTCTGATCACCTGTTCTTCGACTCGGTTAATGAGAATAGTGATTACATGAAAAATAATAGTACATGCATCATATATGAATGGGTTTTAGTTTCCATGTACTTCTTGACTAAGATCTCTAGATATACTCATTGATCGTGGTACATCTTGTTTGTTTTAGGATGCCTCTATGACATATGGCAGTCATAATTCAGTATAATGATCACAAGGACGGTCCCCTCAGTGACGAGGCTTTGATACATGGACCAATTCCCGAGATGTTACCTCCAGATGGTGCACCAACCATACCATCACTTGTAGAACAGTACGTGGTACCCATAGTACCAACAGATGAAGAGTGTAGGCTGAGTGCACTTCATGAGTTTCAGTGGTAGAGACTCTTTAGGATTCAAGGTGAGCTCGACCCACAGGTATTTTATGACTAGATTGGGGTCGGGACTCGAGTTTTTCATCTCATTGGGACTCTAATAGATCAGATGGTGGTCCTGGAAGTGAGCCTTCTTCACAACTCACCATGAAAATAGTGGGGTTTATTTAACTAGTTTTATGACGAGATGAATTTTTCGTGTATAGAGTTATAGCGTATCTTTATAGATGAGTTCTCACAAGTAATGATATGTTTTGTGCATATCTAGGACCATATATAGCTCTAGCAAGGTAGCATGATAGTATCTGGGTATTCATCATGGTTTACCAACCTCTCTAGGTACTCGATTGATATTATTTAGGATTAGTTATTTAGGGTTCTTACTTTCGAGCAAAGTATGTATAGAGAAAAATGATCCAATGTTATTCCTATGTTCATTCCTACCAATGTTGGGGTTCTAGAGAAAGCTTTGGTGGTAGAGAGCTTCTCGGCTGAGCAGAGACATCCAGTGGTTATCAATAGTGGGCATATAGAAGTAGATACCTCGGAAGTTAGGTAGTCAACGTCAATCATAGAGACTTTGATGAGGGAGATGTTCTAGGAGGATGTCCCAAGACAAATGATACGCATTTTAGGGCTCACAAGGTGGGTCCATTAAGCCCAAATAGAGGTGGTGATACTCGTGTGATGGTAGGGGAAATCTCACCTGAGATTGTCTGACCTACCGTACAGCTAACAGAGAGACAGTGGATGGGCCACTGTGGAAGAGAAAGCGGCATGAACTAGCAGGTTTTCAGGGTGGAGGATGTGGAAGATGAGTTGGTAGAGTAGCATGAGTTGGTCAATGTTTCGACTTGTTACCACCACCACCACCACCAGGTGGTCCACACTAGGATCTGGGAGCTGGAGGACAGGGGCGGGGAAAACTGCAAGAGGTCAAGGCTTATGACCCAGGGGATCTAGGAATGATTCAAGGTATGATCTATGTATTTTCTACCTTATCTACAGTACTTATAGACACAGGTTCTAGTCATTCATTTTTTCCAGATACCATTTACGAGACTTAGAGATTCTAGTTGAACCACTAACTTGACACTTACACTCGAAGACTTCTACTAGAGAAGAATTGGTGATCAAAAAATTGTGACAATAGTGTGAACTAACCCTTGGAGGTGAGATTTTTTGTTGGAATCACTTGGTATAAGTGTCAATGAATAATGACATTATTCTAGGTATGGACTGGTTATCTACAGTTCATGCCCAGATTGACTGTTTTAGACAAAGGGTGTGGTGTGTCTGTAGAGATGAAACTAGGTTTTCCTTTATTTGTGAAAAGGAGACACAAGAAATGTAGGATAGACTCGTACATAGGAGGGTGGAACCGATTACTCATCAGTTGGCTAGCCTAACCCTTGGTATAGTGGATATTATGAGTTCCCAATTTCCTATAATGGTAGTGGAGTACGATGACATCTTTGTTAAAGTTGTTTCAGGTTTACCTCCCCATTAAGAGATATATTTCTACATTGATCTACACCTAGGATGACACCGATATCTGTGCCAACATATCAGTTGGCTCCCACATAGCTTCACGAGCTGAGGGTGCAGTTGGAGGACTTATAGAGGAAGGGCTTTCTAAGACCAACTGTTTCACCCTGGTCATCCCTGGTTTTGTTTTCCAAGAAGGAAAATGGGAGCTTGAGGTTGTGTGTGGACTACCAGTGCTTGAACCAGGTGACTGTGAAGAACAAGTATCCACTACCGAGGATCAATGACCTATTTTATTAGTTGAGAGGGGCACGATAGTTCTCGAAGGTTTAACTCAGATCATGTTATCACTAGTTGTGAGTACATGATGAGTACATACCGAATATGTAATTCATATGTTTCTATTGTCACTAGTAGTAATTTTTAATTCCCTTTGGCATGATGAAATCCCCAACAGTATTCATGGAACTCATGAACCATGTATTTTAGCCCTACATAGACTGGGTCTTGGTAGTCTTCATTAGTGATATTCTTGTGTACTTGGTGTCCGAGGAGGAGCATGTGAGACACTTAAGGATGGTTCTAGACGTACTCTGAGATCACCAGATTTACAAAAATATCTTGATCTTCTAGTTCTGGATTTAAGTGGTCCACTTTATAGGACATGTTATCTCAGTGGATGGAGTGGTAGTAGACCTAGCCAAGGTTAGTACAGTTTTAGATTGGTAGACACACAAAAGTGTGACAAAGATGCGAAGCATTATTGTGTTTGTAGGCTATTACCATAGATTCATACCTGATTTCTCCAAGATATCATCACCCATGACATATTTGACTTGAAATGGGAATCCCTTCATGTGAAAAAAAAGAGTTGTCAATGGGCTTTTCAGTAGTTGATGCAGAGTTTATAAATCAATATTATCTTAAGATTGCTAGAGGTGGGTGTCGAGTGCATAGTTTTCTATGATGCGTCAGGAACTGAGCTTGGTTCTATTCCGACGTAGAGGCAAGCGGTGATTTCCTATGGTTCACACCATTTGAGACCACATGAGTATAACTATACAAACCACAGTCTTGAGTTAGTAGTATTATACTTTTCTTTGAATATGTGGTGAAACTACCTGATGGGTGAGTGATTTATCATCTACTCCGATCACAAGAGTCTCACGTATATCTTCTCTCAGATGGATCTCAAATTTTGATAGAGACGATGGATAGAGTTCCTATAGGATTATGACTTATAAATTTACTATACTCTTGGGATGTTGAACAATTTAGAAAATGATCGTAGTAGGATACCTTTCTCATAGTTACTGAATGAGGATTAAGAGTAGTTAGCCTCATTGTAGTTATCCTTTATGGATGGAGTTGTAACAGCTTACCTCTAATCGATGGTTGTTACTCCTCTTCTCTTATAGTGAGTTAAAGGTTCACAGCTTGGAAATACCAACTGTGATACCCTACATGCTTATATATCCACTAGATATGCACCTGATGGATTTTTTAAAGCTGGGCATCACGTCAATCTTTTCAAAGAGTGCATGATGGTACAAGTTGTGTTGCATGTGAAGGTTCTAAGATATTTTCACAAATCTCCTTTTTGTGTACAACCATGCATGGAAATGATGTACCAGGACCTTAGACATTGGTTTTGGTAGCCATGGATAAAGATAAGAGTTGCAGAGTTTGTCTCTCGATGTCTTACTTTTCAATACGTGAGGTTCGGGCACCAGGTTCTAACGAGTTTAGCTCAACCCCTTGAGGTTCCAGAATGGAAGTGCAATGATATATCTAGAGACTTTATGATGAATTACCACATATGTATAGGGGACATGATGTCATCTGGGTGATCGTAGACTGACTCACCAAGTCGTTCCACATCTTAGCTATATGAGAGCATAGGTTAGTAAAGAGATTGATATGCCTCTATGTTTAGAAGATAGTCTAAATCTAGGAAGTTCCATCGATGATCATTTATTACCATGATTCTTGCTTCACATCTCAATTGTGTAAGGGATTATAAAAGGCATTTTAGAATCAATTATTCTTGAGAATAGCATTCCACTCCCAAACAGATGGCCAGAATAAGCGGTCCATTAAGGTTTTGGAGGACATGTTGCAAGATTTTATGTTGGACTTTGGTCACAGTGGTAGGAAAAACTACCATTAGTGGAGTATGTGTACAACAACAGCTATTATTCCACCATTGGTATGGCTCTGTTCGAGGATTTATATGAGTGACCTTGTAGGTCACCACTTTGCTGGACTGACCCAGGAGAGATGGCACTCATGGACTCGGAGTTGGTGTGAGATACAACAGAGAAGGTATAGATCATCCAGGAATAGATGAAGACTACACATGGTCATCAAAAGTCTTATGATGACAGGAAATATAGGCCTTTAGATTTCGTGAATGGAGACCATGTGTTCTTACGGGTTTCACCTCAATGTGGATTTTGGAGATTTGGCTGGGGCGACAAGCTATCTTCATGATTCATCAACCCTTTCCATATACTACACAGTGTCGTTGAGGTGTCATAATGCTTAACTCTACATCTGCAGTTAGACCAGGTACATGATGTCATCTGCATGTCACAACTGAGGTCATACGTGCATGACCCATTGCATATTATTGACTGAGGAGAGCTAGACATTGAGGATGGAGTGACTTTTATTGAGTACCCGATGAAGATCAAATATCAACAAGAGAGGATCCTTCATGGGTGGTTGATTATTTTAGTGTGTGTCTGGTGGCAGCATGAGAATCTTAAAGAGAGCACATGTGAGTGGGAGCCTCAGATTCATGGTCATTACCCTCATATTTTTTAGTAGCCCTTGTTTTGGTTTTTTGGGGACGGCAAGCCCCAAGGTGGGGAGAATGTAATGTCTTGTATTTTTCATGTATTATTTCCTATATTATATGGATTATTTTCGAGACTATGTTCTGAAACAGCTTACGATGCTGAGGTCTAGTGTGCCCAAAAGAAATGTTTTCAATATATTAAATATTTTAAATAGCACACACATATGATTTTTTTTAAAAAGTAGAATAACATCTAAATGGGGGATTGGATTGGAAATATGGGGGAACCGTTGATCTCAGAACACAAGGTTTACCCTAGGAACGACTTAACATTAGTCAGTGTGGGTCATTTGTGGAAAATTCATCACGAGTGCAGAAATGAATAAAATAATTTGATTAAATTATTTTATTTCGAATTTTTGATGCAGTGACTGGTTAGCCTTTAAAAAGGATATTATTTCAAAATTTTAGGATTAGCCTCATAACCCTAAAACCTCTAGAGAGTCATTTGAGAGAGTTTTAGATAATCCTCTTAGTCAAATGATGATGGTTCATGGATCGACGATCGATGAACAATGATTTTGAAGGATCCTGACTATGACAATGATGCAAAAATCATTCTTCGTCAGCAATCAATACAAATAGAGGCAAGTCGTGTGTTTTGATTTTTTTTTTATTTCTCATTCCTAAATTCTACAACGAATGCAAATCAATCAACAGACAGATTGATCTTGGGTTCAATCATCTTGCGGGATGGGATTAATTACGGGGTTTTGACAAGAGATTTATCTTTATGATTATTGATTTATTCATTTATAATTATAATGACAATGAATTGAGATCAAAAAGAAACATCAATAAAGCTCCATTCATCAAGTATGCTTTTGTGCATTTCTCTCCACCATTCATTGTTCATCGTGGGCGTTCTTTATTTGGCCCACAGATCAACAAATCTCGATCAATTGATCATTGCACATCTGTTTCTTGGTACAATGATCTGATATCATAGATCTATGATCGGAATGGAATGACAAAGGTATGATGATAGAGACGGAGTGATTCAGATGATGAAGGGTACTCAAATTTTCATTCTTTGGTGTTTTTCGGCACACAAAAAAGAAGGATGATTTGATCCAATTTCTGAGCAGATATGGTGATGTGACATTTTGTTTGATGTGGAAGAGTCTTTTACAAGCTTGGATCTTAAATTTGATGGCAAATCGATCATCAGATCAAAGTCTGTCACAAGAGGAATCATGGAGGAGAAACTCCTATGATTCTGGAAAATCACGAACCAAAAGGCATATAATTCGGGATTACATAGCGTGTGGGCCCTTTGAGCAGCGGATAGGGTTTCCAGAGAGAGTTAAACGTCACATCAAATGTGGCCCAGTCCACACATCAAGTAGACCAATCCACATAGTGTGTGGTCCCTCCACAGACACTCAGAGTGTACTTCGGGGAGTACACAAACACGGGGTGGAATACATAGAGTGTACTCCCCCACATAGACATGGTTCGACCAAGTATATGGGATAAGCTATATACTAGTACATGGACATGGTTACATGTAATGAATCCTTGTACTAGCACACATGTAGACTACACGGGCATCCTACATTCCATGTAGTACTACATGGACATGGTATGATGACATGGTCAATTTGCATAGGCAGGACCTGGGGTCAAGGGACACTGCATGTAACCCCTAGTACATGCTAGTTACTCTTTTATACATGGATTGAATCTCTTTTCCTTCATATATTTGACAAGTTTTTTTAGGGTATGTTTCCATCATCCTTTCCTTTAGGGTTAGTATGGTATCATTTCCTAATCCTAGGACTATGATCCATTCAGCAGGACTTCCTATATAGAATTGTTGGAATCCATCCAAGAGTCCTAGAGTGTGATCCTCTATTAGTCTCCATGCCTTAGGTGAAGTTCTTGGTATTGGAATGACCAACACTACCTGGGCGACAATCCTCTACTTAGAATTATTAATCCAAATTTAGTTTTTCGTATCACCCCAAGGCCCTAGCAGGGATCCTCATATGTGTATTGTATTCTCTTCATACTATTAGCGTGTTTTGTCACATGACGAAACCCAATGAGTAATACCTCTCAAACACACATCATCAGTGTTCTCGGACTCAGGATTTTGCTCTCCTCAATGAGTGATTCATAGAATATGTGAACTAGAACCCTAGGATAGTATATTATTATTGCGACTAACCTTTAGATTGTGTGTATTTGTTGAGTATTACTTGATATTCTTTTTATATGTTCTGTAGACATACACATAAGTAGAGCTTACTGAATTTCCTTTATTGTATGCTTTGTGATTTCGGGGTGTCCTACCGAGTATTGTTATACATACCCATGCATGGTATTTTCCCATACATTTCATGTCTTGTGCAGACAATAGACCTTTTGATAGTCCTAGGAGGACCATGACCAGGCGGTGGTTAGTGAGACCAGAAATGCTGAGGTGTGTTTATACAGCTTTCTAAAAATAGTCTTAATAATTACATTCAATTTCTACTTGTGTATTTAGAATATTTATGGTGGGCTTGTATTTGACCATATTTACTTTCTTTTACTTCCTACCATACTCTGGTTATGGGATTTCGATGTATGAATGCATCGTTGTTCGATTGTTTTTACATTTCAGCATTAGAGAGGCTTGATTATGTGTGCATGTGTACATTTACATTGGTTAAGGCCTCCCATGTCAATGATATGCCTTATCGGTGCTAATCGTTAGCCCCTGGCCTATTAGAGGTGGTCTTGGGGAGTCACGGCATGTCCCCACTGGGACGTGTCATGACAGTTCTCCCCATTGTGAGGATGATATATTCTCCTTAGGTTTTGTGCATTTACGCCCTATCGATATGCTTATAATATCGGTGATCCAAGATCAATAATGCCCCTGATTCATGGGTCAACCTAAGTTCATTTATGTGTTGGTTGGTTACTATAACGTCTCGCCCTTCTAATTGGATTGAGAGGGTGGTGAGACATTACTAAGCCTGAAGCGACATCCCTAAGATGTCAAAGGCTAACAATTAATGTTAGGGGCTTCATTAAAATTTGGCAGACAATTTTACCTTTGAAAACAAATAACTATCCATCAAACTGTAACCAAATAAAACACTACATGATGCATGATAAAAATGAAATACAACTCAAACATTTCATATATATCAAATCCAACCCAAGAGTAGCACAATGGAAGGAAACAACATCAACGTAAAAAGTATAATACAAACTAATAACATTCCAAGAAAACTACAAGACTCCATGATCCACAAGGTCAATACTCCAACTTCACCAAACATCCCAAGTATCAAAAAGTAGTGCTAAATATGTGTGATACTTTACCCTTTCCCATGTCCCGGTCGATGACATCTACAAAAGCACCAAATTACCAAAGCATGGGTGAGTAATAAAACTCAGCATGTTACCCCCGATGACTTCCCAACTCATGGCACTAGAATAAAACATATTAGGAACATTTATATAAACAATTTATATAAAAAAATTTCTAAACCATTTATAACAAAATATAAACACAACCAAGATAAACATTTTTCCAAGGAAATAACATAAACAGTTCTTTAAATCATTTTACATTCCATTTTGGCATAACTCATCCCTTTACACACAACCATACAACCAACCATGCATGAAATCCATAGACCTCCATATACTCATGAGTGGTGAGTCATCAGTATAGTAATAAGTCACTTATTTTACCACTTTGATGAGGGTACTTCAAGCCCTTATTCATTCCAACCTTTTGATGGGGGTACTTCATGCCCTTATCCATCCCAATGCATATGAACACACACCACACAACTATGCCAATTAATACCAAATCCAAGTGTGTTTGAACCATTTTATAAAACATATTTATTTTTATATAAAACCTTTTTTCTTCCATGTATCAAAACCAACAATTATTTTAAAATCAACATTTTAATATCATGCTATCAAAAATACTTTCCAATAAAGCCCCAATTTCCCAATTTCCACAAGTTGTCACTCAAGATGTTTTCAAAAACAACTTCACGAAAAATGTACCATCAATTTCAATCAAATCAATCAATTTGAATATAAGATATCAAGTTATATGATAGAGGAGTTGAGAGTGAAGCCACCTACCTCGAGAGTTTTGGAAAAAATGATAAACAACATGCAAAACGTCACAAAAATGAGTTCAATCCTCACAAAGCCACCTTAGATATCTTGTCATATCACAAAAAGACCAAATCAAAAAATATTTTGCATCCATAACCTTAGATCCACCCACAATGATTGTAGATCTAAAAAAATGAGACAGAGGGTGAAGAAGATCTAATAAAACTAACAAGAAAGATCAAGAACGATCACATACCGCAAGAATTGAGATTCAATACACAAAGGTACGGCTTCAAATTGCCTCCAAATCAATGGGGAGAGGTTATAAAACCATTAACAGACCCAAATCCATAGTTAGGTCCATATTGCGGCAATAACGAGGAACATAGAGGTAAAAACGAGTAAGATCCAGAATTTAAGGATCTAATTTTGACGCATGCATAGTTTAGTTGCATGGTTAGGAAAACTCTGCAATAATTGTGCGGTAGCCACTGACATAAGGATGGACCTCACATGGTTTCCTCACATAGACTCTAAATTGTTCACCAACTATGCCAAAGCCACTATCTCAAAAAGACCAAATCCATACTTCAAAGAGCACGATTTCTACTAGAAAGTTGCGCGATTTGGGAAAATTGTTTATTACTTGTGTGTTTTCTGCATTGCCCCTATCTCAGTATGCATGGTTTCCTGCAAGTGTTTCACAGTTTCCACAAATCGTGAACCACCCATGCACCGATAAAAAATCCACAAAAGGATTTAAAAGTTCTCCAAACTCTCTCAAACATCACCTACATAATTTATATACATAAAAAAAATAATTAAAGGGTTACTTACTTGAATATAGGGGTTCTACATTCTCCCCGCCATTGGACTTTCTGTCTCTAGAATGTATAAAACCATCAGTGTCTTGAAACAGTTTCAACATTTCCCTTTCATCACCTTCTCGTTCTCCCAAGTCTCTTCCTGAGTTTGACCATGTTGCCACAAAATCCGCATTATACTGATGCTTTTTCCACATAAGGATTTATTTTTCCTATCCAAAATCCATAAAGGGATATGTACCAATGATGCATCTGGCTCTAGGTCAATGTAATCTCAGCTAATCACATGGTCAGGATCAAGATGATACTTTTTCAATTGAGATAGGTGGATCACATTATGCACCACATTGAACTATGGTGGTAATGCCAACTAATATGTCACCTATGACATGCATTCTAGTATCTCAAAAGGGTCTATGAATATGAGATATAACATTCCCTACTTCTCAAAACATCAATGTCCAAGCCTTGGATAAATCCGCAAGAACAAATGATTACTCACTACAGACAACAACAACCATCGTTGATGATCCAAATATGATTTATGATGACTATAAGCCATCTCCATCATTTTTCTAATCAATTGAATCTTCTCTATTGTCTCTTGAACAAGGCTCAAACTGACTAGTACAGTCTCACATGTTTCCACCCAATAAAGTGGAGAATAAAAAGGTTTCTCATAAAATGCTTCAAATGGATCCATATAAATCAAGGATTGATAGCTATTGATGTATGAGAACTCCACTAAGAGTATGTTCTCTTTCCATGAGCCACAAAAATCCATTACAAAAACCCAAAAAATATTTTCCAATGTCTGCATCGTCCATTCAGATTGGTCATACGTCTGAGGATGATACGTCATACGCATTGTCAACTGCGTCCCAAGGGATTTTTGTAAGGATTTATAGAAACAATATGTGAACCTCAGATCTCTATCTGATATGATCAAAACTAGTATTCCATGTCACTTTACCACTTCACATATATAGATTTTGGATAGATCATCCACCATATGAGTTTCACAAATAGGTATGAAATGAACCGACTTGGTAAGTCGATTCACTATCACCCATATGGCATCATGTTTTCGAACCATTATTGGGAGACCGATAATAAAATTAATAGTTATATACTCCCATTTCCACACTAGAATAGGTAAATACCATAATATTCATATTGTTCATTGATTCTCTACCTTAACTTTCTAACAAGTTAAGGATCTGGAAACAAACTCAACCACTTTTTCTTTCTTATCCTTTCACCAAAACTGTGCTTTCAATGTTATATACATATTCTATATTCATGGATATACATCACATCTCGAATGGTGGTAATAATGAAGAATTTTCTCCTAAGAAGTCATGGGTACATCCATATGATCTTGAAACCACAAAACGAAACTCTTATCCATCCTCCAACCCTCAATGGTCTCCCTATTATTGAGTTTTGACCTCATTTAATCACATTCTACATTGGATGTTTGTGCCTCCTTTACCAGATTTACCAAATTAGGAACCACTGCAACTAAAAATAAAACAACAAAATCACCTTAGTTTTTTCATTCCACATGCATGTTAGCTAGGACTAACATCAATTATCACTCGTCTGAAGATTCTTTTCCAACTGAGCATACAACTATCTGCTTTATGCATCGACCACCAAATTTCATTTACCCAGTTTATACATCAAGTCAATGTCAAAAATTTGGAGATACTTCATCCATATTCTTTGCCTAGGATTCATATCCCTTTGTGAGAAAATATTCTTCAAGCACTTATGATTCATGAACACAATAAATTTCTCACTGAAGAGATAATGACACCATATTTTTTAAGGCATGGACGGCTACAACAAACTCTAAATTGTGTTTTGGGTAGTTATCCTCATGAAATCTTAACCACCTTGACCCATAAGAAACAACATGGTCACCTTTCATGAGAACACACCCCAAACTAGATCCTAAAGCATCGCAATACACCACATACCCTTGAACTGATTCTATAAAAACCAATATTAGTGTTGATAAAAGGAGAACCTTTATCTCTTGAAAATATTTTTTTCAATACTAACTCCATTGTAATGAAACATTATTCTTTTTAAAATATGTCATTGGCGAGGATAGCCATGAAAATTCACAAACAATGTGTTGGTAATAACCAACGAGACCACAGAAACTTCATGTTTCAAATATGTTCATTGATGGTTTCCAATATATAAAAACTTCTATCTTCTCTTTATCCACTGAAACACCTATTTTAGAAATTACATGGCCAGTAAATCATACCTCTTGAATTCAAGAATCACAATTTGATAATTTGGAATACAAATGATGGTCTCTCAGGATTTCCAACATTGTTTTCATGTGTTGCTCATGCTCTTCCCTTGTCCTTGAACACACCAATATGTCGTCCACAAATATGAAAAAATATATATATCATTGAAATATATGATTCATAAATTTCATAAATACCACAATTGAATTCGTAAGACTGAAAGGCAGTACCATGTTTTCATAATGTCCATATATGCTTCTGAATGTTGCATTCGGAATATTATCCTTTCGAACTCGCAATTGGTGATATGTGGATCGTAAATCAATCTTAGAGAACCACTGATCTCGCCTCAATTGATCGAACATATAATTAATTTTTAGAAGTGTATACATGTTATTTATCATATCTTGTTTAATCTTATGATAATCCACACACATCCTTAGAGTTCCATCAGCTTTATTCACGAACAAGACTAGTGATTCCCATGAAGACAAGCTCGGCAAAATGAAACCCTTTCTTTCCACCTCTCCTAACTGAACCTTTAGTTTCCCTAATTATGTTAGTGTCATTAAATTAGACATAAGTGAGATAAGACTGCTCCTTGTAAAGAGATCAATCGTAAACTCTACTTCCCTTACCGGTGGTAACCCAGAGAAATTTTTGGGAAGCCCAGCAGGAAACTAGTCCAAGACTATTGGAAAAATATTATTCTCAATATCTTCTCTCTATGATAAGGTCAAAGTAGCCATCTGGTAGGTGATAGTTCTAACTCTTGGTTCCAACAAGCTTTTTTCTCCTATCTTCTGATTCCTTTCTCCATTAAAGAGGTGTTCAACACCATCCTCGGTCTCAAAACTAACTATTCTTCTATAACAATCGATGTAAGCCTTGAATATTTCCAACTAATACATATACATGATTACATCATAGACATCCATCTCCAGCATAGATAAATATCATTTCAGCTCAACTCCATCAACAGTTATAGAACATTCTCTACATAGAAAGGGTCGACATTTTCTTTCCCCAAGAGGAGTTTGATGTTTTATTATAGATGGAGTCATGTCAAGTTTTAAACTCAAAAAATCAACAACACAAGAAGAAATAAAAGAATGTGATGCACCAGTATCAAACAACACATGATTAAGGGTAGAATTCAAAAGAATCCTACCTATCACTGTAGATGATCCTGTCTGATCATCCACAATCACCTACTCAAATCCATATAATTTCTTTTTCACTACGCTGTGTTCTTTGTTTCCCTTTTGATATTTCCCTGCCTAAGGAGTTATGGTATTCCTAAAATTACCATGTAAATCTCAATTATACTAGATATATTGGTTCTTTTATCCTTGTCTCATTGATGTTGGAGTTGGTGGTCTAGAACCAAATACTTTCAACTTTATTCATTAAATAAAAACCATATCACATCTTGATTGTTCTTCTCTGTGACATGTCATGTGATAATGTCCTAAGGACAGCTGTTGCATTAAATGGCCGTAGTGGATCCCTTCTATGATGAGAACCCGTAAGTTCCATAACACTGTTCTTGAATTAATGTTCTACGGTCGGATAATATTATTTGAGGGACACAGATAATACAGGTCATTAGGGGTGGGGACTCATAAAACTTTGAGGCACCTTCTCATGGTGTGCACCCTTGGTAATATCCATGAGGATATTATGAGAACGAGACCCGCCAATAGGAAATCCACATATCATAGTGTCATTGGAAGTTCCTATCTGTGGACGTGTGTATTGGTCCTTAGACTTTAAGATTATTATTAATGGGTATTACAACTCGCACACTTAGATGTATTGACGCAAACTGTGACGACACACGGTTCGCAGTGAGGTAGGATACTTTGGGTGTGTCACGAATAATAATGCATTAATAGATAATGCGAGAAAGGATTTGTCCCTTCCGTTCCATAACAGAAGTAGATATCTCAGCCCTTTGATGGAATTGATATAGCCTAAATAAATCCATGGCTATGGTAAGGTATGGGAATGCTCAATTCTGCGAAGTCAAAGAAAGAATAATCAAGCACATGGGTTGATGGAACTAGCATGCAACCCACTTGATTGGAGATATCGAGACAAATGGATTATATTACACGGTAAGCATTCATAGGTGGTAACACGCCATTGCGGCGTTAACTTCTTTCTCTATGGGTGCCATGGAGTGCTTCTAGACGCTAACCTTGGACATTAGCCAGGCTCAGCCTAATGCCACTGAGAAAGATTCCTAGAGGTTCACACACTAAGTGTGTCCATGTATCTCAGTTAAATATTAATTTAACAAGTTAAATAAATATTATTCCCGACTGTGGTATAATAATTATTTATGGATGTTTGATCGCATTTATTTTGACACTAGTAATTCGAGAGAATATATTGTGGATGAAATAATATATTTATTAGCGAGTAATGCTGTTACATTTATCTAAGAAAAAAATAGTCATTACTCAAGGTCTAATAAATGTGGTGGAGAAAAATGGAAAATAAAAGTACACGCCGTGTATATTAAATATACACACCGTGTAGATTTATGGAAAAACAAGGACACACCATGTATTAATTATTACACACCGTGTAGTTTTCCCAGTTGGGATTTTGAGGATTTAATATTGTTTTATTAAATGATATTTATTATAATAAGCATGGTCGCTTGTCAAGGAATTAATAATTCGACATGGGGATTTTCAATAAGAGTTAATGAAAAAAATAAAACACGTAATGTTTTTATTTATTGTCATAACTCTATTAACCTCAAACCCGATTTTAAATATACTCGCAACCCCAACATTTTGAAGAGCCATTGTTGTGCACAACGGATTTGGAAATACTCTCAAGCCAAGGGAGAATTCCCTTTCCACGAAGAACGCCCTCATGTTATGAGAGCAAGATCCTCCACTGGATCAAGGTTGTCGAAGGCGGAAATCGCAAGCAAAGGTTCTTTCGTGCTACCACCCGGAGATCCCTTAGGCGATGTCTGAAGATACATGACACACATGTGGATCACCGCTAGAGGAATCCTACACTTGGATTCTATGATGCAACGACGGATCACCGAATCATGACCAGACACATCAACAAATAAATAATACCAACGATGTAATTCTTATGCATTAAATAAATTAATTATAATCAACATATGATGATCCTCCTCAAGGGTTCCAGGACTCTTATATTCTTTTCATTCTTCATTTTATTCCGAAGATTCGTCGTTTTATATTGTGACAGAACTCAGATTGAACATTGTTTAACGTTAAAATTAAAGTTGGGAAAACCCACCAACGCGCTTCCGCTGCTCCCAGAACCTACAAGTGGTATCAGAGGGGGTCATATCGTTGATTATAATTGGTTCTTTTTTCACTGGTAATTTAGGAATTTACTAATTTAGTTATTTCAATTCCAGATTAATCATTCTGGAAATATGAATATCGAGATCTATTCCTCCTCCCTCGTTTCACGTTCACCTCACAAGAAATGAATTTTTCTTTTAATTTTGATTAAAATAAAATAGAGGAACTCATCCGGAGGAGCCAAACGTTTCTGGCCATATAACACCGGAATACACGGTGTGTATTCGGAAGTACACACCGTGTAGTCTAGGTTCAATGCATTGACTGATCTGCCAAATCAGGCCATGTATTGGATTCTTTCTATGAATTTAAGACACCAAGTGTTGACCAGAAATAGGTGGCACAAGGTTTCCGGAATACATGTTGTGTGGTCCAATGAACACGGCATGTAGTCCCTTCGGGTTAGGGTTGGGTCGTGTACTCCGTACACAGCCTGCCCGGCTGGAAACCATGTAACGCGGAAACTACACGGCGTGTGTCCCACTGTACACGCCATGTACTCTGAAAATTTCCGAAGTACATTAACACACCCTATCCCCGAGCGTCTACTTCAGATGGACGGTGAAGAAAAGTAAACACCATGTAGTCAGAACTACACGCCATGTAATCACCCAAATTACGCAGATTTATTAAAATTTGTTATTATATTATACAAAACCCTCGAGATGTGTACCATGGTGCAGGTGTAAAGCAGAGGCACAACACATGATAGGTGTTTTATATATATGTGTTTAATTTAACATCTGCGTAATAAATGGGAATTCACTGGGTTTCCTCGAAGGTACAAGGTACCTACAAGGATAATTTTAAATGAATTTATTTGTTTAAAATTATGATGGATGAGAATGTCAAGGAAATTCAGAAAAGGGATTTAAGATAAAAGGATTGATTAATTAAAGATAATTAATTGATTCAAACGTTATTTATCATAAACAAGAATGATTAAATAATTGAATGATATTTTTATTTATGCGGTAATATCATTTCATATATAAATGATCATGAGATAGACTGAGACCTTTGTATGTGAATGGTTTCATTTAATTTATTTATTTAAATTAAATTTGTTGGCTTGTGAGCCATCTCCTCATTAATATGTAGGGCCTGCGTGACCAATGATTATTTTATGTAAAAGCCCATTTTACTCCTCACCTGCATGTGAGATAAATGCATATGTAATGCATGGAGCTCCCGAGCTAGTGGAGGCGGCCCATGTCAGGAGCCAAGTTGAAACCAATCCAAGGATATAAAATGGTGGACAGGTGGAATGTTGTAAACACGAACTTGAAAGGTTCAAGGTGTTTCTCCCCTAGGTCATGGGTTAGTTTATCAACCGCTAGATAAACTAAGCAATAGAAAATCTCATCATCATACCATTTATTTTATTTCTCTTAGTTGCATGGTTTATTTATTGTGGGTTTGTTGTCACGATCACACAATTAATGAATTAAACGAGAATGAAACCGGGAACTAAAATAAAACAGGCTTATACGTAAATATTATCTTAGACATGGTTAATCAATTATGTATAGCCCACTTAATATTAAAAAGAACATAATCAACGATAATAAAATGGAAATTTATGTATAAGGATAAAATCCCTAAAAATAAATATTAAGTCGGCATATCCTTCCATAATCTTGGTTAGAATCGAACCATAGATCAAAGTGCTTGACCAACCCTAGTTGGGGTGCTTTCAATTATCGGGGAATTCTAATTCAAGGTCTTGGGTTGACATGACTTCGTTCGCATCAAGGGTTGACTGCCACAATAGGACTTGGTGTGACCAAGAGGCAAAGGATGATGAAATCCAAAAAGGATTTCAGGATTGGGGAGTCCACTTAGTGGATCAAGGAGCTGCGAGTTAATGTAGTTGGCATTTGGAATGCCTACCTAAAACCCTTCAAGTTGCTTGACCAACCCTAGTTGGGATAATGCGAAGGGCGATATGGATCATTTCCACTAGAATATTCACGAAATAGAATATTCCGGAGTCAATGGTTAGGGCTATTGGATTTCGATAAAATAGTGGGAGACTAATAAGTATTAATTTATTTATTTGTCTCAATTTTTTTAATAAATTACTAAACCTTTTCTCATATTAATTTGTTGAAACAGAAAGAAAATGACTTCAAACATATCATTGCGCACCATACTCAAAAAAAGAGAACCTTTTCCCCAGCACCAATTCCCAAGAGTGGCAGAGGCGTTTACGCGTCATCCTTCACCATGAAAGGAAATTATATGTGATGGAAGAGCCTATTCCAGTTGTGCCTGGGAAAGAGGCTGGTGATGATGAATTATCTATCTACATGAAACAAATGGATGATGCCACAGATGTCCAATGTTTCATTCTATCGGCCATGTCTAATGAGATCTTGAAGCAACATGAAAACATGGATGTGTATAGCATGGAGAGGTATGAGACCTCCAATGCTTTGTTTACCACGAATCTTGGAGAGTCTGCGCCAGCTCGGCCTCATGTAGTCAAGCTTATTGGCTACATTGAATGCATGGACATCTTAGGGATTAAATTCCCGAATGAGTTGCGTACAGATCTCATCCTATCATCACTACCCAAGATCTTTTCTAGCTTCATTTACAACTATAACATGAGCGGAAATGAGAAGAGTCTATTGGAGATTCTGACCTTGATTCTCTATGTAGATAAGGACATGGGGAGTGACAAACCCGCGGTCCTTATGGTGAACAAAAAAAGGAAGGACAAGGAAAAGGGGCCAAAGACTTATAAACGGTCTGAAGCCCCTGAGAACTGTCCCTCCAAGAAGGGGAAGATTCAGAGGGAGGGAAAGGAACGAGAGGCAGTGTGTTTTTCATGTGGCAAGAAGGGCCACTAGAAGAGGAACTGCACCCAGAAGCGTGGGGACACTAAAGGTGTGTTTGTTATCGAGTGAAATCTTTCTATTTATACACATTGGGTATTAGATACAACTTGTGGGGCTCACATATGTA
This sequence comes from Viscum album, assembly GCA_963277665.1. Classification (NCBI taxonomy): domain Eukaryota; kingdom Viridiplantae; phylum Streptophyta; class Magnoliopsida; order Santalales; family Viscaceae; genus Viscum; species Viscum album. The sequence continues at coordinate 1,818,008,543 of OY728141.1, forward strand.
TTCAAATGCAGAAACCAAGTAGATTTAGAAATATCTCCATAGGAGATGTGGGTCTTCGAGCTGCCAATGGAGCAAGGCGGGTTGCGTTGGCTATTGGTGACTACCACCTCTCATTGCCAAATGGGATGTATTTTGTTTTACATAACTGTTATTATGTTCCTAGTGTTACCAAGAACACAATTTCTGTATCTTGTTTGGATATAGATGGATTTTTTTTTTCAAATTTGGTAATAAGGGTTGTCTCTTTTATAAGAACAACGTATGTTATGGTATGGAACATTAAAAAATGGTTTGTATATATTGAATTATGAAAACCAAGTGTTGGAAATCGATAATGAAACAAACTCACATGACTCATACATCACCCAGTTATGGCATCACCACATTGTTCATGTGAACGAGAAGCATTTGACAAAGCTCTGCCAAGATGGCTATTTAGACTCTACTGAGCTAAAACCACATGATAGATGTCACACTTGTTTACAAGGAAAATTGACCAAGCCTCTTTTTGGTGGACAAGGTGAAAGGTCCACAGAGCTTCTAAGATTGGTACACACGGATGTTTGTGGACCATTTCCAGTAGAGCTTAGAGGTGGATATTCTTACTTTATTACTTTTACTAATGATTTGAGTAGATATGGATATGTCTACATAATGATTATAAGTTAGAGTCCTTATAGAAATTTAAGGAATTCAAGAATGAATTAGAGAATCAACTTGGAAAGAAAATAAAGAATCTTCGATCGAATCGAGGAGGAGAATATCTGAACAAATTGTTCATCAATCTTCTACGGGATCCTGGGATTCTATCTCAGCTCACTCCTCCTTATACACCACCGTGGAATAGTGTTAGTGAAAGGAGGAACTGCACCATGTTGGACATGGTGAGGTCGATGATGAGTCATGCAGATCTTCAATTATCCTTTTGGGGATATGCATTACAAATTGCAGCATACACATTAAACCGAGTACCAACTAAGGCGGAAAATGGAATTCCATCCGAGTTATGGAATGAAAGGAAACCCACCTTGTTGCACACACATGTATGGGGAGGCGAGGCATTTTTTAATTCCTTCACAGGCAAAAAAATAGCACCCCAGGGCATGAAGTGTATCTTTATAAGATATCCCAAGGAAATGAAAGGATATTACCTATATAACCCTCAAGACAAGAAAGTGACTATCGCCAGATGAGCAGTCTTTCTTGAGAGGGAGCACATCCTCAAGAAGGATATTGGGAGCAAGATTGACTTCGATGAAGTTGATGCTCATGATACACAGGATTTGGTACAGGAACAAGTTCCACAGGTCCCCGTGGAAGAGGTTCCATTAACACAAGTACTATGTAGGAGTTCAAGAGAGGTAAGGGATCCAGAGAGATTTGGTTTCCTAGTCACCGAGGATGGTGAATCATTATTGATGGACAATGATAAACCTCTCTTTTAAAAGGAAGGAGTAGAAAGATCAGAAGCTGCAAGATGGCTAGAAGCTATGAATTTTGAGATGGATTCCATGTATTAAACCAAGTTTGGGTTTTGGTCGATGAGCCAGTTGATGTAAAGCTTATTGGATGCAAATGAGTATGCAAAAGAAAGATGGACATGGAAGGTCAAGTTAAAACCTATAAAGAAAGGATAGTGGATAAAGGATTTAGATAGCATCAAGGAATTGACTATGATGAAACCTTCTCTCCCGTTGCCATGTTTAAATCCATAAGAATCATACTTGCCATAGCAGCTTACCATGAGTATGAGATTTGGAAAATGGATGTCAAAACAACATTCCTTAACAGGAACCTTCAGGAAGAAGTCTATATGACACATCCAGAAGGGTTTGTGACACAAGGTGAATCCAAACGGGTTGTCATGTTGCAGAAATCCATTTATCGATTGAAGCAAGCATCCAGGTCATGGAACATTCGATTTGATGTATCCATAAAGTAATTTGGTTTCATTAAGAACGAATGTGAGCCATGTGTTTATAAGTGGTTTAATGGGAATGTGGTCATCATCCTAGTGGTATATGTTGATAACATATTTCTTATTGGAAACAACGTACCAGCCTTACAGTCAGTTAAGGACAAGTTGAACAAGTGTTTCTCCAAGAAGGACTTTGGAGAAGCAGACTAAATTCTAGGTATCAAGATCATTCGTGACAGAACCAAGAGGATGCTTAGACTAAGTCAGGGTACATACATTGACCAGATAATAAAGAGATTTAGTATGGAAAATCCAAGAGGGGATTGGTTCTAGTGTCACATGGCTTACATCATTCTAAGAAAATGTGTCCCCAAACACAATAGGATAATGATAGGATGATCAAGATCCCATACGCTTCAGCTATAGGATCCATCATGTATGCCATGTTATATACTAGGCTTGATTTTGCCTATGCACAGATCATGGTAGGAAGATATCAAGCAGATCCATGAGAACAGCATTGGACTGCTCTTAAGACTATCCTAAGTATCTGAGAAGAAGAAAGGATATGTTCCTAGTGTGTGGAGGAGACGATGATCTTGTCATCAGATGGTATGCTGATGCTTGTTTTCAAACAGATCAGAATGATATGAAGTCGCAATCTGGATATGTTTTCTGTCTCAATGGAGGATTTGTGAGCTGTAAGAGTTCAACGAATCCAGTTGTCGCTGATTCTACAGCGGACTCCGAGTATATAGAGGCTTCTGATGAATCCAAGGAATCCATCTGGATTCGGAACTTCGTCCAGGAGCTTGATGTGGTTCCTAGCAGTAAAGATCCCATTACATTGTATTGTGAAAATACTACAGCGGTGGCTCTTGCAAAAGAACCAAGGTCACATCAACGGATAAAGAACATACTCCAGAAGTATCACCTATTGAGGTATTTCTATCAAAGGGGTGAATTTGCAATGATCAGAGTGTCCACGGAAGGCAACGTGGTAGACCCCAAGACTAAATGCTTATCTCATAAGAATCATGAATATCATGTGTGAGTTGGCAGGTTAAAGGTTGTTAGCAGTTGGCTCTAGTCCAAGTGGGAGTCTGTTGGAGTTGGTGGTCTATAACCAACTACTTTGTACTTTATTCATTAAATAAAAGCCTTATCACATATTGATTGTTCTTCTGCATGACATGTCATGTGATAATGTCCTAAGGACAACTATTGCATTAAAGGGTCATAGCGGATCCATGTTATGATGAGAACCTGGATATTCCATAACACTGTTCTTGAATGTATGTTCTATGGTTGGATGATATTATTTGAGAGACACAAATAATACAGGTCATTAGGGGTGAGGAATCATAAAACATTTAGGCACCTTCTCATGGTGTGCGCTCTTGGTAATATCTAGGAGGACATTATGCGAACGAGACCCGCCAGTAGGAAATCCACATTTCATAGTGTCATTGGATGTTCCTATCTGTGGACGTGTGTATTGGTCCTTAGACTATAAGATTATTATTAATGGGTATTACAACTCGTGCACTTAGATGTATTGACAAAAACTGTGATGACACGTTGTTCGCAGTGAGGTACGATACGTTGGGTGCGTCATGAGTAATACCGCATTAATATATAATGCGAGAAAAGATTTGTCCCTTCTGTTCCATAACGGAAGTAGATATCTCAGGCCCTTTGATGGAATTGATATAGCCTAAAAAAATCCATGGCCATGGTAAGGTATGGGAATGTTCAATTCCGGGAAGTCAAAGAAAGAATAATCAAGCACGTGGGACGATGGCACTAGCTTGCAACCCGCTTGATTAGAGATATCGAGTAAAAGGGATTATATTACACGGTATTTGTTCGTAGGAGGTAACAAGTCATTGCGGTATTAAATTATTTCTCTATGGGTGCCTTGGAATGATGCTAGATGCTATCCATGGACTTTAGGCAGGCTCAGCCTAATGACACTGAGAAAGAGGCCTAGAGGGTCACACACTAAGTGTGTCCATGTATCTGAGTTAAATATTAATTTATCGAGTTATATAAATATTATTCCCGGGTGTGGTTTAAAAATTATTTAGGGATGTATGATCACATTTATTTTGACAATAGTTATTCGAGAGAATATATTGTGGATGAAATAATATATTTATTAGCGAGTAATGCAGCTATATTTATTTAAGAAATAAATAGTAATTACTCAAGGTCCAATAAATGTGGTGGAGAAAAATGGAAAATAAAAGTACACGCCATGTATTAATTATTACATGCTCAGTAGTTTTTCCAGTTGGGATTTTGAGGATTTAATATTGTTTTAATAAATGATATTTATTATAATCAGTGTGGTCGCATGTCAAGGAATTAATAATTCGTCATGGGGTTTTTCAATAAAAGTTAATTAAATAAATAAAATGTGTAACGCGTTTATTTATTGTCATAACTCTATTAACCACAAACCCGATTATAAATATCCTCGAAACCCCAACATTTTGAATAACCATTGTTGTGAACAATAGATTTGGAAATACTCTCAAGCCAAGAGATAATTCCCTTTCCACCAAGAACTCCATCATGTTACGAGAGTAAGATCCTGCACCGGATCGAGGCGGTCGAATGTGGACATTGCAAGCGAAGGTTCTTCTGCGCTAGCACCAGGATATCCCTTCGGCGATGTACGGAGATAAGTGACACATGTGTGGATCACCGCTAGAGGAATGCTACACGTGGATTCTATGACGCAACGACGGATCACCGAATCATGACCGGACACATCAACGAAAAAAGAATACCAATGAGGTAATTCATATGCATTAATTAAATTAATTATAATCAACATATGATGATCCTCCTCAAGGGTTCTAGGACTCTTCTTTTCATTTCGTTCTTTGTTCTATTCCGAAGATTCGGAGGTTTATATCGCGACGGATCTCGGATTGAACGTTGTTTAACGTTAAAATTAAAGTTGGGCAAACCCACCAACGTGCTTCTGTTGTGCCCATAACCTAAAATTGAAGCATACGATGTTTGTGACACCTGAGAAGTGTCCCAAGCACCTGAACATAGAGCACTGTGACAATAGTGATGAAGATTCTCCATCTGGTTGCAGTTTTGTCATGCTCTATGTTGTGTCATGAACTTTCTCTTTATGTGGTCAACCAAACCACATTGGAAATAGTCTACTTTTTTAGGGTTATGATGGAAGGTTTAATGATCCAACTGTCTGATTCTGATTCACACTCCAACCTTGGATGTAGGTGTCCCTCTTCCACATGCTCTCAGTATTAGAGTTCCCACCATATCCTATGGGTGTCAACATACTTCCTCCTCCCATATCCCTTGAGATGTCTCTTTTATCCACCATCACTCTATTCAACATATTTGTATAGTCTGTAATACATAGAAAAACTATCTTCAAGGGAATCTAATTCCATAGACGCAATTCAAATATGTGTGACTTTAAGGATGCACTAGTCTCAACCTTGGGTGAAAATCATACTAAATTCATGAATTTATCTGCATACTCAGTGATAGAGATATATTCCTACTTCAGGATGAAAAAGTCCATAGTTTTCGGAATCCTGAACATGTGAGGATATAATTGTTTGTTGAATAATTTCAAAATCCCCCCAACTAAGTCCTTGTCTACTTTATCATGCACCAATAGATCCCACCATTGGCATGCAATATACTCATGAATATACATCGTTGGTTTATCTTTAAACTCCACTGGCGTGATGATGAAATTAAAGATATGATTCATCATGTTCAGCCACACCTCTTTCTTTTCTGGTTTAGAATCACCCAAGAAGATGGGTGGATTCTTCTTCTAGACTTGGACTAAATGATCCACTTTCCTTGACTCATCCCTCTGATTCCTTGTGCCCACAACTTGAAATTCTTAGACGATACTCTGAACAAACTCTTGGTTTACTTATGGCTCAGGTGCAACAACATTATCTACAGCTTCTTCCAGATGGTTTCTACAATGCCTATCAGGTGCCATTTTCTAAACAACAACAAACTTCATAAGTCTCACTCTTTATTAACTAAAGTCTTAACAATTTCAAATTATACTACATCAAATATCACAACATTGATTTCCAAAATCAACCTTTTCAACGTTCAACAATTTTTTTAAAGTTTTAAACATTCTTTTTTAAAATCAAACCATTTTCAAAATACCTTCATCATGATCTTTTTCAAAATCTTTTATTTGAATATACTTTCACAATTTTTTCAAAAATCAGCACTTTTGCACAAAATAGAAATCATTACTCAAAATGATGTATGCACTCCTAGTGGGAATTCATTACACTAATGCATGACATGCTTGTCCCATTCGCTGAACCCATGATAATGAGATTTCAAAATCCTATAAGTGTCTTCAAAACACTTATGTACCCAACTCCCTGGTAACTTGAACATTAGCATAATAAGGTTAGCTACGTATTTTTGTGCTCTACATTTCAAATCTTATCAATCCTGCTCCGTTCTATGATCCAAACCCCCAAAGAATAAATAAGAATAAAATTAAACTCCAAGACTGACGTAAGTGATGACTACTTGTTCCACCAGAATATTACATTTTGATTCCATTTATCTCAAACTGACATTATGACTGAACAAAACTGATACCATTTGTAATTTCATGCCCCATCTCATTGGCATGAGAGGGCGATTAAACATTACTAGGCATTAAGCGACCTCCTCAAGATGTGAAAGGCTGGAAATTAATACCAAGGGATTCATTAACATTTGAGGGATGATTTTCCCTTTGAAAACAAATAACCAACCATCAAACTATAACCAAATAAAACACTACGTAATGCATGATAAAAATGAAAGACATCTCAAACATTTCAACTATATCAAAACCAACCCAATTGTACCACAGTGGAAGGCAACAACATCAAAGTAAATAGGGGAAGACTAACAAATAACACTCCAAGGCAAACACAGGACTCCAAGCTCTACAAGCTCCATGCTCCAACATCACCAAACAACCCAAGTATCATAAAGTAGTGCTAAAAACGTGTGATACTTTATCATTTCTCATATATATGACATCTGAAAAAGCACTAATGTGAAAAAACATGGTTCAATACTAAAACAAAATAGGTTTTCCCCAATGACTTCCCAACTTATGCTATTAGGATTTAACATATTCACAAAATTTATATACACAATTTATTTAAAAAATTATAAACTATTTATATCAAAATATAAACACAACCAAGATAACTGGTTTTCCAAGGAATGCACATAAGCAGTTCTTTAAATCATTTAACATTCCATTTTGACATAATCCATCGATTTTCCACACAACCATAGATCCAACCATGCAAGAAATCCATGGAACTCCCTATACTCATGAGTGATGATTAATCATTCCATTAATACATTACTTAGTGGACCATTTTAATAGTGGTACTTCACACCCTTATCCATCCCAACCTTTTTATGGGGGTACTTCACACCCTTATCCATCCCAATGCATATGAACACACGCTACAAAACCATGTCAACTCATACCAACTCCAAATTTGTTCAAAACATTCAATAGAACATCATTATTATTATTGAAATCTATTTTTCTTCCATGTAGAAAAACCAACAATTATTTTAAAATCAACATTTTAAAATCATGTTATCAAAAACACTTTCCAATAACAGAACAATTTCCTAGTTTCCATAAATCGTCACTCAAGAGGGTTTCAACAATTATTTCACAAAAAATAAACAATCAATTTCAATCAAAGCAATAAATTTGAAACTAAGCCTTCAAGTTCTAAGATAGTGGATTCGAGAGAGATGCCACCTACCTTGAGAGTTTTGGCAAAAATGATAAACAAAATGAAAATCATCACAAAACTGGGATGAATCTCCATGAACCCGCCTTAGATCTCTTCCCTATCAATAACTACACCAAATATAAACATATTTGGAATCCATAACCACTGATCTACCCACAACAGTTCTAGATCTAAGAAACCGAGAGAGAGAGAGAGAGAGATAGAGGGTGAATTAGATCTAAGAAAAGTAACAAGAATGATCATGAATGATCACATACTATAAGAATCAAGTTTCAACACACTAAAGGACAACTCTGGATCACTTCTGATTCAATGGGGAGAGATCCTCCAACCTTCGAGGGACCAAAATCCCATGTTGGGACCATTTTGGGGAAGAAACGAGTCACTTAGAGATAAAAATGAGTTATATCCACAATTTAAGGATCTAATTTTGACCCATGTGTGGTTTAGGTGCCCGATTAGGTAAATTGTGCACTAACTGTGCGCCACTACCTTAAGGACGGACCTTGCACGGTTTCCTCACTCAGTCTCTAAACTGTTTTTCAATCGTGCTAAAACCACTATCTCGAAAAGACCAAATCCATAATTAAAAGAACATTATTTCTACTAGCAAGACACAGAATTTGGACAAACTGTGAATCGCTCATGCACCATCTTCCTTCCCATTGTCTCACTGTGCATAGTTTCCTATAAGTGTTTTATAGTTTCCACAAATTGTGCACCACTAGTGTACCTGTATAAAAACCCCAAAATCACTTTAAAAGTTATTCAAACTATCCTAAACTTAACCAATATACTTTATATACATAAAAACATAATTAATGGATTACTTTCTTGAAACCGGGGGTGATATGATTACATAGTCACTCCATTGATTATGTTTTATAAGTAGTAGGTCACGCCTCATATAGAGTTGGATAAATGCTTGTATTTGGTGAACCCCAAAACACTATTTTATGGAATCTAGCATATATAACAATCATGTATTTCCATCTTCCATGTGTCGAAATCTTGTTTTTATACATCATTTATTCCATACGTGTCGCACCTCCATATATCCACGTTGCACCACCCTGTGGTATCTCAATTTTTCTCCGCCTTCCTCTCCCACTCCAACTAATATTATTGCAGGTCTTGACCTAGTGTACCCTCAAATTCAGGCCTCTGTCATCCTCCCTCTCCTAGTCTACCAGCCATTTTCATCCCATTATATCTAACCTCCTTCTCCCGGTTTCCACTATAGTCTCTGTGTTTTTCCTTTTCCTACTCCGGCTCAGGTTTCACCTCATCGCGACGTACAATCCCTATAAACCCCCACCACCATAGTGTTTCATTCTCTCAGTTACGCCTCACTTCATCGTCCTTATTCTCCAAGGTGCTCCTTCTCCTGGCTTCAGCTCACCTTTTTTTCATGTTCTGAATCATGGTCCCACTCTGGTTTCACCTCTTCAGGGCCTAGGGTTACCTGGAAACCCCCGCCGACGTCGTCGTCGTCCTCCCAGTTTCCCTACAATATAACGTGATCCTACTCTATCTTTCTCCTTCTCCTGGTTTCAACTCACCTCTCCATAGTGTACCTTTTCCCATTCATGATTTCCTTCCAATTATCTCTTGCTCACATGTTCGTTCAGATCCACTGAATGACTGGTTTCACTTTCCTACAACAAGACACTTATGCATAGTTTCTATTGCATTAAATCCCTTCAAAGCCTCTTCAATTGACTATCATTACATCCCTTTGAACCACCTCCTATTTGCGATTTCAGTCAGCTATTCTTGGGATTCTTGGGTTTTTAATTCTGTTTTATAGTAGGTTATTCCCTCCTGCATCATCTTCCCTCTTAATGTATGAGATTACATACCTATTCATGAACCTAAATCCTGGATTCTACATTACTGATGTAATTTCAGTTCTATAATACTTAGGGTTCAAATTTTGTTGTCTACGTTTTCCTGTTAAATTTGAAAATATTAAAAAAAAAATTCTAATTTTATATGTATGAGATTAATTATCTATTCAAATTTTATTATCTAATTTTTCCTATCATTTCACTGCTTGGGATTGGAATCTATTTTTCCAATATTTTATTCCCTCCTGCATCATCTTCGCACTTCAGGTATGAGAGTACTTACCTATTTAGGAACTTAAATACTTGATTCTATATTACTCATGTTATTTCACTTCTATAATACTTAGGGTTAAAATTTTATTTTCTGATTTTTCATGTTATGTTTGAAAATAATAACAAATTTTTTTGTCTGATTTTATAGGTATGAGATTAATTACCTATTCAAATTTTATTGTCTGATTTTTTATATCATTTCACTGCTTAGGTTTCGAATTTCATTTGACAGTATGTTATTCTCTCCCGCAACATCTTAACACTTTAGGTATGAGATTAAATACCTATTCATGAACATAAATCTAGGTTTTTTCATTACTCGTGTCATTTTAATTCTATAATACGTAGGGTTAAAATTTTGTTGTCTACTTTTTCATGTTATGTTTGAAAATAATAACAAATTTTTTTGTCCGATTGTATAGGTAAGAGATTAATTACATATTCAATGATACACTCTATTGGATGATGATGATTTTCATGGTAGATCATTTGATTCAGATGATGATTCAATGATTGATGGTTTTTACTGTTATATTATTATTTATAAATTATTTCCCTGTATTTTTTCTCACTAATATATTCTACTCAATACCAGGATTAACAGCTTTTGTTTACACTACATCGTATAGTATAACACGAGTATGCTTACCTTATTTTATTCAATACATATATTGCATCATTTAGTTGTTCAAGATAACATGTATTAGTCATTATGAATGTTATAAACATGTGCAATTACATACATTTCAACATCGCTTTATAGGGGTATGAGCACTATGATTATTCAAACCATTGTCCATTTATAGTTGCACTGTGTTTATTCAATGCTATTAAGTATATTATGCAGCTTAGATTTTATATTTTTTTAATATTGTTTTCTATATTTATGTGTAGATTGGATTTTATTTTTTTAATATAGTTGACCATGGATAGTTTTTTGGATCATAGATGTGGCTTCAGTGGATGCTCAAATCTAACAGGATTTTCTACAACATATTCTAGGAACCTGTATGGAAACTGACCCGTTGATGGGTTATTTTTTGATCCCAAGGATAATTATAGCCTGAATTATTCTTGGTTAATTATTATATTATGTATTCAATGGAAAGTTGGGGATACTGCAGGCTGTTTCTAAGCTTTATTATTTTCTTGAAATATCTGACTCATTGTTTTCACATTAAATTTCCTTCCCTTGAAACAATAGTTTTGTAGGATATTGTGTGATATAACATGATATTTAATAGGATCAATACCATTCTAACATTCACAAGAGGGTGAGACTACATTAACCTACCCATAACTATCATTCTTCTTGAGCACCTGACCCATAATAGATACTGAAAGAGCATCATCGGGGATACAATGAGTACCAAATATTTCATGTTGTAAACTATCATGGGATTATATGTCCTCACTAACAGGGGGTGGGAAATCCCATTACCATTTGTGACATTGTGACTCTGGTCATTTTTCATAGTAGTGGGTTAGGGAAACATAACATGAAATAATAAGATTCTTGTGAGCATTAATATGGTTGGATTAGGTATTATTATCATCACCATTTGAGTGATGATCATATGTTTTAAGATCAGAGAGTTTTATACCATCATTAATATTCATAGACATGTTAATACCATTACAATGTTCCTTCTGGTCACCATATTAGAATTCCATAAATCCAAATATAACTAAATAATTAACATTAAAGTGTATGAATGACATGAACGATGAGTGTAGAAAATGGTTCCTTAACATCTCCTTGACCCATTCCTACCAATAACTGTGATTTTTTTATTTTTTATCCATATAAATGAACATTAATCTCTTTATCTATTTAGATTATAAAACATGATATTATGATTCCCATGATTCATTTGGATCATGTTTTTCATTGAAGTATAAAAATGTATCTTGAGCCACTGAAATATTCTCTTAATTGTGTACTGTTATATTCAGATTCAAGAATTTCCCATACAAAGATAATCATATCCATGTAGTGATTTTCATATTACAGGTTTAGTTGATATTCCTTGGAAGAAAACATGAGTTTTGAACATGAGCTTCAATTCATTTCGAATGTTTAAACCTTTCTATTTTAAACAACCCACTATCTTTCCTGTCTATAATATATTTCCCTTTTCACTGTATATTATTCTTACCATCTCATGTGAATACTCAGTTCTCTATAATATGAATTTCTATTGCTTCATGTAAATATTTCTTCCTCTATAATTTCTTATATTTATTAACTATGTCATGATTTTTGAATCATTATTCTTAGTATCTCATGTGATTACTCAGTTCTCCACAATCTGCAATTCTATTGATTCAAGAAAATACTTATTACTTTTTAATTTAATATATTTATTAACTCTATCAAGAATTCTATATTAATTATCTCTATTGCGTCTTGTGGTGTTTTTTTGTATCTATATTTATCTTTAAAGTCGTATTGAGTTATCTATGATCATGATATTCATTATTAAGTTGTATTTATCATTGGCATGGGGTAAGTGTGTCAATCTAATCGGTTTTGGTGTTTTGGGTATTAAAAATCTATCTTTTTTTCAATGAATTCATCATTGCTGGTTTTCTTTTGTATCAACTATAGAAACCAGACTCATTATTTTTCATCCAGTCATACTTCTCCCTTCCCTTGTATGGTTCCATCTGAATGGTCTCCTGGAACTGTTGTGTAGGCTAAATCCTCTAGAGGAATATGATTTTCCAAAGAACCGCCAAAGTCTAGGATGCATGCTCAGATCATATCCTCAAGCACCTTGATCGTGCGCTCGGACTGACCATGTGTCTGGGGATGGTATGTTGTACTCAAATTTACCTATGTACCCAAGGCCTTCCGAATTCTCTGCCAGAACCGAGAGGTAAAGCGTGCGTCCCTGTCTGAAACAATAGAGTGTGGAACTCCATGCAGACGAACGATCTCTCTGATGTAAAGTCGTCCCAGATCATCGACACTGAAGGTCTCTTTAATTGGCATGAAGTGAGCAACCTTCAGGAGTCTGTCGACGACAACCCAAATAGCATCGTTCCCTCGGGCTGACCTCATCAACCCGTTCACGATGTCCATCGCAACATCGTTCCACTTCCACTACGGAATGGGTAACTACTGTAATAGGCATGTTGGTCACTGATGCTCCGCCTTCACCTGCTGACAAGTAGAACATCGCAAGATGAATCCAGCAACATATTTCTTCGTACCAGTCCATCAGTACTGGTGATGAAGATCTTGATACATCTTAGTGATGCCAGGATGAACTACCCAAACCGAGGAATGGAAATCCCGCATCAGCTCCTCGCATATGTCTTCCAGCACCCATACGCGTCCCTGGAAATGAAATATCTCATCCTCAACCACTGTCCATCTAGGAAGAGGGTCCTCTCCTGGCACGCTCTCCCTTAGGGCTAAGCCTTCTGTGTCTGATAGCTTTTTCATTCGTACCTGATCAAATAGTGTAGAGGTAACAGTGATAGAAGATAGAAAAGTATGTACCTGTCTGTCATGCACCTCCAGATGAATCTCAGAGAACAGAGCCATAAGCTACCACTCACTGCTGGCCTCCTAAACTTCCGGAACCTGATGTCTCCTGCTCAACGCATCTGCCGATGCATTTCCCTTTCCCATCGTATTGGCAAGCTCAAAATCAAAAGACTGAAGATACTCAACCCACTTGAACTATCTCATATTCTGCTCACGTTGAGTGAAGATATACATGAGACTCTTGTGGTCAGTAAATACCAAAAAGTGATCTCCCATAAGATAGTGTCTCCACCAGTATAAGGCATCAACAACAACTGCCAACTCCAGATCGTGCGTAGGGTAGTTGCTCTCATGATGCCTCAACTCCCGAGAACCGTACACAATGACTCCATCTCCCTACATAAGCATAGCTCCGACCCCGATACCTGAAACATCACAATAAACGGTGTATCTTTTCCCAGGATCTGGCATGACTAGTATCAGTGCTGACGTCAGTCTTCCCTTTAGCTCTTGAAAGGCTGACTCACAAGAATCTGACCATAAGAACTTTGGCCCCTTCTTGGTCAAACCTTTCAAAGGTGCTACTAGGTGTGAGAAGTCCTGAATGGAGCGTCTGTAGTATCCAGCCAGCCTTAGAAAACTCCGTACCTCAAAAACATTCTTCGGATACTCCTTGGAAACTACAGCCCTCACTTTATCTAGGTCCACAGATACTCCTACCTTTTAGATTATGTGACCCAAGAAGTGAATATGATCCATCCAAAAGTTGCACATCGAGAGTTTAGCATAATGTTGATGCTCTCTCATTGTACTCAGATTGATCTCAAGATGTGTGGTATGGTCATGTCGAGTGTGATAATACACCAAGATATCGTCCATGAAGACCATGACAAAGGAGTCCATGTAAGGATGGAACACTCATTTCATCAGTTCCATGAAAACTGCAGGAGCGTTCATGAGACTGAAAGGCATGACTGTATAGTCATATAGACCATAAATGCTCCTTAAGGCTGTCAGAGCTATATATCTGATGGTCTAACGCGCAACTGATGATAACTGGACCCCAAGTCGATCTTCGAGAATACATGGGCTCCACGAAGATGATCAAAGAGGTCATCGATCCTCAACAAGGTATATCATTTCTTGACTGCCAACTGGTTCAGCTTCCGATAATCCACACATAGTCGAACGGTACCGTCTGCCTTCTTCGCAAACAGGATAGATGAACCCCAAGGAGAAGTACTGGTGTCACGAACCAACCCGGGTCGACCCTGAACTGGTCACCCGAGCTGATCCGCGACATGGACCGAGAGGCGTTCCCGATCCTCCCGGGCTGGCGACAAGCGCCAGGGCATCAACAGAGGCTATGGGAACGATTTATCCCAATATAAATAAATAAGACAGCAAAAATAATACAGAGTAGCGCAGAAAAGATAAACCAAATAAAGTGACTAAACAGGAACAAACAAGAATCAAACTAACCAAACACGACGTGCGATCAAACTCCGTGCGACCTCGCGGGTCGCACTCTGACTCAACGATCAAGTGTCTCCCTAGGCGAGCGCACTCAAGCTATAGCCTGCACAAACACTAAAAACAGAAAATAACTATAGGCGTGAGTATTAAAACTCAGTAGGCTAGCCCGATCTCTATTCCCAATGCACTACCTTAAAAATAAAAGAAACATCATTTCAAGTTTGAACTACAATTTATAAAAGTATGTTTTTCTAGGTATTTTACTTAAAAACAAAGTACAAACCATTGCCCTTTACCATTTCCAATTTTGGGGTTTATTTCATTAGTGTCAATGACATTTCAGGAAAAGGGAAAGTGATGTTTACATTTTTCAAATTTGTACAAATCGGATTAAACACTTTCATTTGAAAACAATTTTTTGAAACTTAATCAAAAACAATTTATCACTTCCCAAGGAAAACAATACACCAGAATGCACAAAGTAAAACACACAGCAAGGGCAATGTAGGTATACATGTGAGCATCATAATCATTACTGCAAGCAAAAAAAGCTGAATAGACATGGGTGAACCTAGGATATCGAGAATAAACCAGAAGACACCAATACATGAGAAATCATCCTTATCGACATGTCATGATGAAATCAAAACGCACAATGCGCTCGACCATCCACTCACAGGAAGGTCGAGGGCAAATCCCATAGTAATAAACCCAATATATTCACCTACTATGGGCCACTGGTCAGTACCATAACCTACCAGTGTGGCAATCATTCTTAGAATATTCTCTCAATATGCCGGATTCCCATGTCTCAAGTGTTTGAAAAGTGGGTGAGCCAACTGATGCCAACCGAGCATCCAATCATATATACATATATATATATAAGGCACAATAGGCATCACCCGAGCCACTCCGTGGAACAACCTCATGCCTTCAAACTACTCACGTACCTGGGGGCTACTAAGCGCGGCCTCCCAAACAATCAATTGGGAAAAAGGCATGAGAGTAGTCCTAAGTGGGTTTTTATCAAAAAAAATTCATCTCTTTCCATAAAGTGCCAAACGGGCATTTAATACATTTCATCGTCACTACTCAAAAAAAAGTACAACATCTTTATAAGACCAAACCCAGTTTAAAAAAATTTAAAGAACCCACAAAACACTACTTCACAGGCTGCCAATATTTTCTTAAACCAAACCAAACCATTTTCTTTTTCCAAATAGTCTTTAAGAGCCAACCGAGCAATTTCTCAAACGAACCAAAATTTTTGTTCACGCTTCAAAAGAAATCATTTCTCATTAAACCAGAACTCTATTTTATATTCTGTGAATTATGTTTAAAAGCCAAACATTCATTCTTACATTATTAGGTGCCCGCTCGTCAAAAGGATGTTTCATGTGTCGTGTATAAAATAAACGGCTCCTTTTTACACTAAAAAACAATTTAAAATTTAACTATCTTATATTAAAGATTAATTATCGTATATTATCTCATATTTATTAAAATTAATAAAACATTTATTTTGAACAATTATGGTGCACAAACAGAATGAAATAATATAACTTAAATTTTAACAGCAGTGCAAAGGGAACCTACCTCAAGATCAAGCGCGACGACAAAACATTCTCAGAACCAAGGCGCGATGACACAACATCTGTCCAAAACCACCTGACAAAGTCTAACACTCTTCATAATCAATATCAAGGACTCAGACACATCAAAAAACTCACCAGAGCATTCGAAAACAAGCGGCGGGAATAAACGCTCACCTTGAAACTAAAGCACGGCGACGACAGAACCTCGGAAACAAGGCGCGACGGTGGCGCTCACTTGGAAACGCCCTTCGCGGGTCCTAAAACAAAAAACCTACAAAAACAAACATAAGATGATAACCCCCAAACAAATAAAAGGCCAAATCTAGAATAATAATAATAATAATAATAATAACTGAAATAATAATATCGATAATAATATTAATAATAATAATAATAACAATAATAATATTAATAATATCATAATTAATAATAATAATAATAATAATGATAATAATAATAATAATAATATTAGTAATACTAACATTAATAATAATAATGATCACATAAATCATAATTTTATAATAAATTGTTAATAACATATTAAATAAATGAAATAGAACAATAAATTAAAATAAATAAAAAAAACTGACCTGCGCGGCGGAGTGGAGGAAGGAGAAAGAAAAATAAGAAGAAGAAGAGAAGAAGAAGAGGAAGAAGGAGAGAAGAAGAAGAAGGGAAGAAGAAGAAGAGAAGAAGAAGAGGAAGAAGGAGAGAAGAAGAAGAAGAAGGGAAGAAGAAGAAGAGAAGAAGAAGAGGGGTTCGGCTGCTGGTCTGGCGTGGGTGCAGTAGGGGAGTAGCGGCGTCGGGTGTTGCGGCTGCTGCTGCGGAAGGAGGCAGGGGGCGCGGGTCTGGCGTGGGTGCAGCAGGGGAGCAGCGGCGTCGGGTGTTGCGGCTGCTGCTGCGGAAGGAGGCCGGGGGCGCGGGAGAAGAGGGGAGTCGAGGCTGGTGAGGCGATGGCTTCGGCTCGCTGTAAGGAGTAGGGGCGGTGTTGGATCGCTGCAAGGAGCGATGGGTTGAGTGGGGTGAGGAAGAAGAAGGAGGTCGGCGGAGGTGAGTCGTGGGCAGTAGAGGTAGACAGAGAGGAGGGCGACAGGCTGGGAAGGCAGGACGACGGGGTGAGGGCGCGCTGCTGGGAGCGGGACAAGGGGTAGGAAAAGGGGGAGATCGGGCACTGGGAAGCATCGGGCTACAGGAGGAGTCGGCCGAGGAGGGGGGTCCTGAGCTGGCAGGGGGCGTCGCAAGCAGGGGGTCGGGCGCCTGGAAGTAGTGGGCCGAAGGCAGGAGGTGGGGGTGGCGGCTGAGAGAGAAGAGAGGAGTAAAAAAAATAAGAGGGGAAGCCGCTAGGGTTAGAGTAGAATAGGGGGAAATAAAATAAAAAGAAAATAAAGAAAATAAAGAAAATAAACACAACAAAACCAAATCATAATAATAATAAATTACAATATTAATAATAACAATAATAAAGATTAATGGCAAACCATATTTAATAATAATTATACTATTATTCGCAGCGTTAACAAAACATAATGATAAAAATACAAATGATAAAAAAAATATTCATTTCGTCTTAAATAATAAAAATAACTATTAACTGATAATAATAGATGTGCACGTTAAATATAAAGACTCGATTTAATTTTTTCCAAAGACAACGGGATGCGAAAATACACCGGGCAGGGATGAGCGGGGTTTCCAGAACAGGCTCCGCTCATGCACCCAACGACGTCGTGTCAAAAATCGCACTTTTTAACAAAAACTCAAAAACCTAGTCCGATACTGACCACGAACCGAATCAAAATAAATTTAAAGCCAGAGAAATTATAAAATAAAATAACTGCATGGTTCGGGGTGTGACAACTGGGTTGGATGAAACCCTTTCCCCGAAACTCTTCCAACTGCTTCATGAGCTCCTGCAATACAGGCGTAGCCATCCTATAAGGAGGAATGGACACCTGTGTTTCTCCTAGCATGAGATGAAAAAAAATTCTACCTCACACTCCGGAGACAAACCCGAAAAGTCCTCTGGAAAGACGTCCAAGAAACAATCCACCACTGGAGGAAAGTCTAGCTGAGAAGTCCCCTAATCATTCAGATAAAGACTAGCAATCTAGGTTGTCACCCTTCCTAGCCCATGATGCTGGAGTCCTACTCGAGATGCCCGAACATCCCATTCACCTTTATGAAGAAAATATTAACCCTCTGGTGAGATAAAACTCACCCTGCGGCGATAACAGTCGACGAATTCGTATAAGGGAACCAACCAATCCATCTCGGGGATGAAATCATAGACTGTAATCACTAGGACAAATAGATCCCATACGAAATGATACCTTGCAACCTCGAGATGGAACTCTCTACATTGGCGTACACTAGATGTCCTCGTCCCCAAAGGTGTGTCTAGTGACAATGAGTCGGCATAAGAAAAGACACAGAGCCCAACGCTCTCCACAGATGCAAAAGAGATAATGTTATGCATAGCACCGGTATCGAAATGAGATGAAGATAAAACTAGGGCTACTAAAATCGTACCTCGAACTTTAGAAGGGTTGGGATCCTGCTCCTGATAGGTCTGCTCCACGGTGATGGACTGGCCTGCACCACGGCCCTATGCCCCTGGCTGACCACTCTGAGCCAAACCTCCCTGCAGGTGCTGAGGGACTGGTGGCTGACTGCCACCACCTCGACCTCCACCTTTGCCCGAATGGTCGGAAGAACTTTTGTTCCCCGACTGGTGAGAAACTGGTGGGGTTTCTCCTAAACGAGGAGTCATGGAAGAACCTTGGTCACCCACTGCTAGAGAGAAAACCTGGCAGAAATGCTGAAGGTGACCCATCTTGCCGCAAGATAGGAACTCCACGGGGTCTCTCTGGAACTGTGGCCTTGTGTGCCCTGACCGACTACACTAATAGCATACCACCTAGTTGCCTGACGATGCATCTCGCTTCCTTGGATCACTGTGCGTAGACTCCCTACGGTGCTTCTTGATGTCATCTAGAAGAAAACTAGCTCTGGAAGCATAACCACCCTAGCTCATAGCTCCGGAGTCTCTTAGATTGCACTCCGTAATCAGTGCCTAGTTGACGATGGAAGTGATGGAAGTCAGCTGGAAGATATTCACCTACGAGCGAATCTCCCACCTTAGACCATCCTCAATATTACTTGCTAAGAACACCCCACTACCATCCCGGAGGGGTGTGAAATGCTGCAGCTCGGTGAAACGAGAGGAATACTCCATGACAGAAAGAGTACCCTGGTCTAAGGTCATGAACTCCTGGGCTCGGTCGGCCCTCAGGGTCTCCAGGTAGAAGTAGTCATAAAAGAGGCGCTGAAACTCCTCCCCAGCCATAACCTGCTGATGACCTGCCTGTGAGATCACATACCACCACCACTTGGCAGAGTCTCGGAGCATGTAAGTAGCGATCTTGAAAAGTCCCTCAGGAGGCGTCTTCAGATTCTCAAATATGGTCAACATTGCTTCCAGCCATGACACTGCAGCCTGTGGTCCTCCTTCTCACGAGAACGTGGGAGGATAATACTGTTGGAAAATCCGTGTCAAATTCTCCATATTCGAGGCAGGAGGCGGTGCTCCCTGAAAGGTCTACATCAGCCTTAGAAAACCTTCCCTGAACTGTGCATCAATGCCTGCAACTGGTAGGATAGTCGGTGCCAAGGCTGGCCAGACTATAGGTTCTACGAAAAGTCCCTGATCAGCCATATCTGGCATCTAATCACTCCCTGACGACATACGTAAAACTAGATGACATCTAGGAGGCATATCTCTGAAAGATCAAAAGCACACCTTAGATCAAAATTAAAAAAGACAGAGAGCACAAGAGTACAAAATGGGTAGAGGGGAAGAAAAATACACAAGTTTACAAAACATGACTACAAGACATGTATAAATACTAAACGGCATGTTCACTTAAACCATATAAATGGGAGTGTGATTATTCCACCCCTGGTCGTGTAAAACCCTAGACTACACAGCGTGTTGTCCCCACACATGGCATGTACTTGAACTCTACACCCCTGCCCAAGTATCTTTATAAGGCTAACCCACACGGTCTTCTTAAACATAGACTACATGGCGTGTTCCCTATGGACACGGTGTATAGGAGACAAGGTGTTAATGACCCGTGTTTTTAGTTACACGGCCGACTACACAGCTGAGACCACATGGCGTGTTCCGAACAAACACGGCATGTACTCGAAGATTTTTCCCGACCCATGTTGTTGGAGACACTGCCAAGTACACGGTTAACCC
This sequence comes from Viscum album, assembly GCA_963277665.1. Lineage (NCBI taxonomy): Eukaryota > Viridiplantae > Streptophyta > Magnoliopsida > Santalales > Viscaceae > Viscum > Viscum album. The sequence goes on from OY728141.1 coordinate 1,818,029,240, forward strand.
TTACACGGCGTGTTCCGATCAAACACAGACTGTATATGAGGAGATAACATTGTTCCATGTTGTTCATGACATGGTTGGCTACTGAGGATAAGGATACATGGCATGTTGATAAAACGCACGGCGTGTATGACATGAGCTTCCCCGACCCGTGTTGTTTGAGACACGGCTCACCACTACACGGCATGTTCCTGACGTTACTCGCACGAAATTGTGTTTCTGCTCACATGGCCAGTGACACAGCCTGAAAACTACACGACGTGTATCTGAAAAATACATGCTGTGTATTTAGGGTTTTTCTGGGCAGTGGCTCAGAAACTGCACAGAATCCTAGAAACACTGATAGCATGGCAAATTGGTTCCAAATTCCGATCCGTGAGGGCCCATACTCCCCGTGAATCAATGATTGGCATCTTCTACAGTCATAGACAAGAGAAAATAGGATCATGATACACCAATTTCCAATTCTAGAGGGCCGATAACACCTCATGAATCGACAATTTGGATTTCATTTAAGCAATGTAGGAACCAATCAATCCTCTAAAAAGGCATAAGAGATTCTATCAAGCATATATCACAACAACATGCATAATCTATACAATGTCTATCACAATAGCATGCAATCTCTAATGCACCCTAGATGGCATGGCAATAATGCATGGCATGTGATTTATACAAGTGATTATATGATGCATGAGATGGAATACCCTCACCTCATCGGGTTGCGACCGAAATAGAACCGAAATCATCAAGAAAATAACACCCCCAAGCATGTGAATCACTCTAGGTGAAATCATATCAACTGTAAAATCTCAAAACCATCAAACTGCAATTAACGTGGTAGTATGGTTTTTCCTTGTACACGGGTTAGCTACTCCCGAGCACAGCTTAATACCAAGTATCGAATCCTCCCTATCCCTGGATAATGTCTCCAAACACTAAAGCAAGAGAAAAGAATTCCTTTGATACCACATTGTAACGATCTGAATCTGGAGCCCCTCCACTAGTGCCCCGTACCTGGTTCACCACATGACCTCAAGCACGTTTACCCAAATGCGAGAGGCTTCCGACTAGAAGCGATGGACTTGGTGAGTCGGTGGGGAAACTATGCCCTTATTCAGTAAAGTATACGGCGGAAGAAAAACCAGACACAATAACGGAAACTGTAAACAGCATTCAACAACTGAACTGAACAGCAGAAGCAAAGTATAAAATAATGATGATGCAACATGGTAGATATGTCTATAGAAAGCAGTAAACAAACCAATGTGTTGAAGTACAACTAAAAAACATTGTGAAAAGAAAACAAAGTAATCTCCTCAACATCGCTAGCCTAATCTTGGTCGCTTGCTCTCCATCTCTAAGAAATCACATACCAGAAGTCGAAGGGTGCTTGCCCTTATCTATTCCAGCAACAACAAAGTCTTCTTCGGCCCAAAAGCATGGCCCAAATAGGGTGTGAGATACAATCCCAGTAGGTAATCACCCAAAAGTCTGTTCCTAACATTCAATGAATACAAGGCGAGTAAAAGTGTAGGAAGCAGTAAACAGAAAAGTACCCAGCAGCTACAATCCACAATTCTAGCATATAAGGTACACAAGTAACAACAGCAGCAAGAAGAAAATAGATAACCCTATGGGTATCTTTCACATCCTAACTCCTATGGTTCGACCTACAGGTACTAGAAACCCTTTAGGAGGCACACAGAGTCTCACCCCACTGGTTCAGCTAAGAATAGACTCTCTAAAGAAGCACTCACCGTCAATTCCCCCTATAGTCTCGTATCATGCTAAAGGATCTCTGGGGAAGCACTCAACGTCTCAATCCCCCTGTGGCCCGCGTCGAGGAACTACAGACTCTCTAAGGAAGCACTCATCGTCAATTCACCATGTGGTCTCGCATCGTATTAAAAGACACTCTAGTGAAGCCCTTACGTTTATTCTCTCTATGGTCAACTACACTAGGTTCTCAAAGTCCTGTGTGAAATAAAAATGCTCGTCGTGCATGCAACGTCCAAGAATAACCCTTGATAACATGAAAAAATTGAGGATTTGGAAAACAAGGCCCAAGCGGAAGGAAGAAATCACCGCTGCACTTCCAACGCAATCAACAAAGCTCGAATCAGGGAACAGACGGAGAGGGGGATGCTCGGAGAAGATTTGGTCGTACGGGTCTCCCTCGGATGAAGAACCCGGAGAAGGGTTGTGTTCTGTCAGTCAAGCACGACCCCAATGCGTTTAGTGAAAAAAAAGAAAAGTACACAGCGTGTATTTTTAATTTACACAGCGTGTAGTGGGTTTTTTCCGTACTTCGCCAAAATCGTCCTCCACGTCACCCCTACACCCCGTGTGTGTGGCTCGGGCACGACTAGAACACGGCTTCGAGCCTGAGAAGAGTACGCTGCGTGTACTAAGAAAGTACACAGCGTGTACTTCGAAATTTACCAGAAATATTATTTTTCATAAAAACCCTAGAGAAAGGAAAAGCATACGAGAAACAAAGATATGGGTTCTTACAAACATCCCCCTTAATGAAATTCGTCCCTGAATTTCCCTAGCGAGGCATAGAAGAAGAAACCCCAAACAGATCCGGCCAATGCAATCCTACATCAGTCTCCCTCTCCCAAGTCTTGTCCTGTACTCGCCCATTCTATCATAGCACTCGCAAAAGAGTTACAGTCCGCCCATGGAGAACCTTCGTACTGTGATCGACAATCTGGATAGGATGCTCCTCGAACGATGCATCCTCTTCGAGCTCAACCTCCTCGGGCTGAAAGACTTGAGACGGGTCCAAAAAGTAACGTCAGAGCAGAGAGACGTGGAAGACGTTGTGCATGGCCTGGTACCTATGGGGTAGCTGCAACCGATAGGTGATCGAAAAAACTCTCTCCAAAACCTCAAACGTCCCGACGTACCATGATGAAAGCTTACACTACCTCTGAATCCTCTTGTGTCCAAACCTTGGTGTGACATGCAGGAAAAGCTGATCCCCGCCCTCAAACTCCATAGGTCATCTCCGCTGATCAGAATAAGACTTCTGTCGATACTGTGCTATATCCATCCTCATCCGAATCAGTTCTATCTGCTCTAAAGTCTCCTGGACAAGACGAGGTCCCAGCAAGGCTACCTCTCCTACCTCCAGCTATCATAAGGGTGATCGGCATGACCTACCGTACAAAGCATCGTATGGTTCCATCTGAATGGTCGCCTAGAAACTGTTGTTGTAGGTGAACTCAACCAGAGGAATATGATTCTCCCAAGAACCGCCAAAGATTAGGATGCAAGCTCAGAGCATATCCTCAAGCACCTGGATCGTGCGCTCGGACTGACCTTCTATCTGGGGATGGTATGTTGTACTCAAAAGTACCTATGTACCCAAGGCCTTCTGTAGTCCCTGCTAGAACCGAGAGGTAATGCACGGGTCCCTGTATGAAACAATAGAGCGTGGAACTCCATGGAGACGAAATAACTCTCTAATGTAAAGTCATCCCAGATCATCGACACTGAAGGTCTCTTTGATCAGAATGAAGTGATCAACCTTCGTGAGCCTATCGACGACAACCCAAGTAGCATCGTTCCCTCGGGGTGACCTCAACAACCCATTCACTAAGTCCATCGCAACATCGTTCCACTTCCACTCCAGAATGGGTAACTACTATAAAAGGCCTGCTGGTCGCTAATGCTCCGCCTTCACATGCTGACAAGTAGAACACTGTAAGATGAAACCGGCAACATTTTTCATCATACCAGGCCACCAGTACTGGTGATGAAGATCCCAATACATCTTGGTGACGCTAGGATGATCTGCCCAAACTGAGGAATGAAAATCATGCCTCATCTTATCGTGTATGTCTGTCGGCACCCATACACATCCCTAGAAACGCATGATCTCATCCTCACCCACAGTCCATCCAGTAAGAGGGTCCTCTCCTGACATGATCTCTCATAGGGCTAAGCCTTCTAAGTCTGATAGCAGCCTCAACTATACCTGATCAAGCAGTGTAGAGGTAACAACTACAGAAGATAGGAAAGTCTGTCCCTGTCTATCGTGCACCACCAGATGAATCTCAGAGAACATAGCCATAAGCTTCCACTCACTACTGGCCTTCTGAACTGCATGAACCTGAGTTCTCTTGCTCAATGCATCTACCACCGCGTTTCCCTTTCCCAGTGTATAGGCAAACTTGAAATCAAAATACTGAAGATACACGACCCACCTGCACTGTCTATGATTCAGATCACGGTGATTGAAGATATACTTGAGACTCTTGTGGGTAGTAAAGACCAAAAGTGCTCTCCCAGAAGATAGTGTCTCCAATAGAATAAGGCATGAACAATTACTGCCAACACCAGATTGTGCATAGGTTAGTTACTCTCATGCGGCCTCAACTGACAAGAATCATAAGCAACGACTCCATCGCCCTCCATAAGCACAGCTCGTAGCCTGATACCTGAAGCATCACAATGAACAATGTAGCTCTTGCCTAGCTCTGGAAAGACTAGTATCAGTGCTGACTTAAATCTTCCCTTCAGATCCTGAAAGGATGACTCACAAGAATCTGGCCATAAGAACTTCACCCCCATCTTGGTTAGACCTGTTAACGGTGCTTCTAGGCATGAGAAGTTTTGAATTAAGTGTCTGTAGTATCCAGCCACCCCTAGAAAACTCTGTACTTCAAAACATTCTTTGGATACTCCTAGGAAACTACATCTCTCACTTTGTCTGGGTCCACAGATACTCATGCCTCTGAGATGACATGACCAAAGAAGTGAATCTGATCCATCCAAAAGTGGCACTTCGATAATTTAGCATAATGTCGATGCTCTCTCAGTGTACTCAGAACAATCTCAAGATGTGTGGCATGTTCGTGTCGAGTGTGAGAGTACACCAAGATATCATCCATGAAGACCACGACAAAGGAGTCCATGTAAGGATGGAACACTCAGTTCATCAGTTCCATTAAAATTGCAGGTGCATTCGTGAGACCGAGTGGCATGAGTGTATACTCGTATAGACCATACCTGCTCCTGAAGGATATCAGAGGTATATCTGATTGTCTAACGTGCAACTGTTGATAACCATGCCTCAAGTCGATCTTCCAGAACATCTGGGCTCCTCAAAGATGATCAAAGAGGTCATCCATCCTCAGCAAGGGGTATCAGTTCTTTATCGTAAACTGGTTCAGTTTCTGATAATCCACACAAAGATAAAGGGTATCGTCTACCTTCTTCGCAAAAAGGACAGGCGAACCCCAAGGATAAGTATAGGGTTAGATGAAACCTTTTTCCTTCAACTCCTTCAACTGCTTCTTGAGCTCCTGCAACTCAGGTGTTTCACTCCTATAATGAGGAATGGACACCAGTGCTTTTCTTGGAATGAGATCAATATAAAAGTCTACCTCACACTCCGGAGGCAAACCCAAAATGTCCTCTGGAAAGATGTCCTTGAAACAATCCACCACTGGAGGAAAGTCTAGGTGCAAAGTCCAGTGATCGTCCCGAAAAAGACTAGCAATCTGGGCTATCACCCTTCCTAGCCCATTATGCTTGAGTTCTGCTCGACTTGACCAAGCATCCCATTCTTCTCTATGAAGAAAAGAATCACCCTCTGGTGAGACAAAACTCATCCTGTGGTGATAAAAGTCGACGACTACCTGGAAGGGAACCAACCGGTCCATCCTGAGGATGACATCATAGCCTGTCATCTCTAGGACATAGAGATCCCATAAGAAACGATACCCTGCAACCTCGAGAGGGAAATCACTACACTATCATACAGTAGATGTCCTCGTCCCCAAAGGTGTGTCTAGTGTCAATGTGTCGGCAGAAGAAAAGACACAGAGCCCAACAATCTCCACAGCAGCAATAGAGATAAGCTATGCGTAGCAGTAGTATTGAAAAGAGCTGAAAATAAAACTGAGTCTACTAAAATTGTACCTCGAACTGTAGAAGAGTCGAGATCCTGCTCCTGATAGGTCTGCTCCCTAATGAAAGATTGTCCTGCACTGTGGCCCTACGCCCCTGTCTGACCACTCTGAGTTGAACATCCCTACTGGTGCTGAGGGATTGGTTGCTGACTGCCACGACCTTGACCTCTACCTCGGCCAGAACAGCGGGAAGAACTCTAGTTCCCCAACTGTTGAGAAACTGGTGGGGCTGCTCTTAAACGCGGAGTCTGGGAAGAACCCCGGTCACCCGCTGTTGGTGAGAAAATATGGCAGAAACGCTGAAGGTGACCCATCTTGCTGCATGATCAGCATGCCACGGGGTCTCTCTAGCACTGCAGCCTCGTGTGCCCTGACTGGCCACACTGATAGCATACCACTTGGCTGCCTGAAGATTCATCTCTCTTCCTCGGATCACCATGCGTAGACTCCCTACGATACTTCTTGCTGTCATCTAGAGGAAAACTAGCTCTGGAAGCAGAACCGCCCTAGCTCGCATCTCCGGAGTCTCTCAAATTGTGCTCCGCACTCTGCGCCTGGTTGACGATAGAAGTGATGGAAGTCAACTGGAAGATATTCACCTGCGAGCGGATCTCCCTCTTGAGACCATCCTCGAACTCCCTTGCTTAGAAAACCCCACTCCCATCCCAGAGGGGTGTGAAACACTAAATCTCAGTGAAATGAGAGGAATACTACATGACAAAATGTGTACCCTACTCTAAGCTCATGAACTCCCGGGCTCGGTCAGCCCTCAGGGTCTCCAAGAAGAAGTACTCATAAAAGACACGCTGAAACTCATCCCAAGACATAAAATGTTGATGTTCTTCCTGTGAGATCACGTCCCACCCCATTTAGGCGGAGTCTCGGAGAATGTAGGTAGTGAGCATGACCTGCCTATCTAGAGGCGTCTCCAGATTCTCAAAGATGGTCAACATGGCTTCCAGCCATGACTCTGCCACCTGTGGTCCTCCTTCTCTTGAGAACGTGGGGGGATGCAGCTGCTGGAAAACCCGCGTCAAATCTTCCATAGTCGAGGCAGGAAGCGGTGCTCCCTGAAAGGACTGCATCATCCTCAGAAAACCTTCCCCGAACTGCGCATCAACGCCTGCAACTGGTAGGACAGCTAGTGCCATGTCTGGCCTAACTAGAAGTTTGGTGGAAAGTCCCTGATCAGCCATATCTGGCATCTGATCACTACCTGAAGACAGACGTACAACTGGAGGACGTCTAGGAGGCATAGCTTTGAAAGATCAAAAGAACACCTTAGATCATAATTAACAAAGAAAGAGAGCACAAGAGTACAAAACAGGAAGAGGAGAAGAAAAACACACAAGTTTACAAAATACGACTACATTGCGTGTATAAACACTACACGTCATGTTCACTTAAACCATAGACATGGGATTGTGATTCTGCCACCGCTATTCGTGTAAAACCCCAGACTACACGACGTGTACTTGAACTCTACTCCCCTGCTCGAGTCTCTTTACATGGCTAACTCAAACAGTCTTCTTAAACAGAGACTACATGGCATGTTCCCTGTGGAAATGGCGTGTAGTAGACAAGGTGTCAACAACCCGTGCTTTTAGTTACACGGCCGGGTACAAGACTGAGACCACACGGCATGTTCCGATCAAACACGGTGTGTACTCGAAGATTTTTCCCTGACCCGTGTTGTTGGCGACACGGCCAAGTACACGGTTGACCCTTACACGGCGTGTTCCTAACAAACATGGCGTGTAATGGAGGAGAGAACACTGTTCCATTTTGTTCGTGACATGGTCGGCTACTGAGGATAAGGATACACGGCGTGTTCATAAAACACACAACGTTTATGACACGAGCTTCCCTGACCTATGTTTTTTGAGTCACGGCCTGGTACAATGCTCACCACTGCATGTCGCATACCTTTCGTACACGCCGTGTTCCTGAAGTTACTCTCATGACATTTTGTTTCAGCTCACACAATTAGTTAAACATCTTGAAAGCTACACGGCGTGTATCCGAAAAGTACAAGTCGTCTATTCTGGGTTTTTCTAGGTAGTAGCTCAGAAACTGCACAGAAGCCCAGAAACACAGAAAACATGGAAAAGAGGTGCCAAATTATGATTCTTGAGGGCCCATACTCCCCACGAATCAATGATTGGAATCTCCTACAGTCATAGATAAGAGAAAACATGATCATTTTCCACCAATTTCCAATTCGAGAGGGCCCATAACACCTCGAGAATAGAATATTTGGTGTTCATTTAAGAAAAGTAGGAAGCAATCAATCCTCTAAAAAGGAAGAAGAGATTATATCAAGCATCTATCACAACATCATGAATAATTTACACAAATTCTTTCACAATATCATGAATTCGCTAATGCACCCTAGATGGCATTGCAAGAATGCATGTCATGTGATTTCTACAAGTGACTATATGATGCATAAGATAGAATAACCTAATCACATCGGGTTGCGAAAAAAATTGAACCGAAATTGTCATGAAAATAACACCCCCAAGCATGTGAATCACTCTCGGTCAAATCATATCAATCGTAAAATCTCAAAACCAGTAAACTGCAATTAACGTGGTAGTATGGATTTTCCATGTACACGGGTTAGCTACTCCCGAGCACAGATTAATACCAAGTACCATATTCGCCATATCCCTAGATAAAGTCTCCAAACAGTAAAGCAAGAGAAAATAATTCCTTTGATACAACTTTGTAACGACCCGAATCTGGAGCCCCTCCACTGGTGCCCCATACCTGGTTCGCCACATGACCTCAAGCGCGTTTTCCCAAACAGCAGAGGCTGCCGACTAGCAGCGAGGGCCTTGGTGAGTCGGTGGGGAAACTATGCCCTCATTCGGTATAGGATACAACAGAAGAACAACCAATCACAATAACAGAAACTGTAAACAGCATCCAACAACTGAACCGAACAACAGAACCAAAGTATAAAATAATAATGATGCAACATGGTACATATGTCTATGTAAAGCAGTAAACAAACCAATATGCTGAAGTACAACTGAAAAAATGTGAAAAGAAAACAATGTAAACTCCTCAGCATCACAAGCCTAAGCTCATTCCCTTTCACTCCAGCTCCAAGAAATCACATACCGGAAGTCGAAGGGAGCTTTCCCTTATCTATTCCTGCAACAAAAAAGTCTTCTTGGGCCCAAAAGAATCGCCTAAACAGGGTGTGAGATTCAATCCATTTAGGAAATCAGCCAAAGATCTGTTCTTAATAGTCAATGAATACAAGGCGAGTAAAAGTGCAGGATGAAGTAAACAAAAAAGCACCCAGCAGCTACAATCCACAATTCTAGCATATATGGTACACATGTAACAATAGCAGCAAAAAAAGGTAACCCTCTGGGTATCTCTCATAGCCTAACCCCTATGGTTCGACCAACAAGTACTATAAACCTTCTAGGAGGCACACACAGTCTCACCCCTCTGGTTCATCTACGAATAGACTCTCTGTGGAAGCCATCACCGTCAATTCCCCCTATAGTGTCGTATTATGATAAAGGCTCTCTGGGGAAGCACTCAACGTCTCATTCCCCTTGTGGCCCACGTCGTGAATATACGGACTCTCTGAGGAAGTACTCACCGTCAATTCCCCCTATGGTCTTGCATCGTATTAAAAGATACTCTGGAGAATCCCTTACGTATATTCTCCATGTGGTCTACAACACTAGGTTCTAATAGTCATGTGTGGAATAAACATTCTCAACGCGCATGCAATGTCCAAGTGAACCTCAAGAACGACTTGGCTATCAATCTAAATTTCAACAACATACATAGCAACAGTTCCACTATCCTACAACTAGGCATGGAAATTGGAAAATTCCAAAAGGTAAAACAAGCATGGAAAAGCAACCTGAGCAGAAAACAATTTACTCTACTCACAAGCATAACCCTCTACTACATCAATCAAGAAAATCAAGAAAACAGCAGGGGAAAACAGGAAACCGACAATTCCCCGCCCAAGGGAATTTTTGGAAATTGCACAAAATACTCAAAGACATTCTACAGAAAGGCACAAACCACCAACCTGAATGAAAGGGGATCGATATACTAGAACCACGATGACAGATTTTCCCTAAAACGCCGTAGATCTAAGAAAACGCCAAAATGATCAACCCATGATAACTTGAAAAGAGAAGGAATTGGAAAACAAGGCTCAATCAGAAGGAACAACTCACCGCTACGCTTCCAACGCAATCGACAGAGCTCGATTCGGGGAACGTACGGAGAGGCGGATGCTCGGAGAAGATTCAACCATACAGGTCACCCTCGGATTAATAACCTAGAGAAGGTGTGTGTTTTGTCTGTCAAGCGCGACCCTGATGCGTTTAGTGAAAAAAAGAAAGGTACACCGCATGTATTTTTAATGTACAGGGCGTGTAGTGGGTTTTTTCCATACTTCTCCAAAATAGACCTCCACGTCCCCCATACACCCCGTGTGTGTAGCCCGGGCACGACCAGCACATGGCTTCGAGCCTGAGAAGTGTACACGACATGTACTCATAAAGTACACGGCGTGTCCTCAGAATGTACACGACAAAATTTTCCATAAACATTATTTTTCTTAAAAACTCCAGAAAAAGGAAAAGTGCACCTGAAACAACGATTCAGGTTCTTACATACCAAACCCCTATATGAGGAAGGAGACAACGTGATGATGACCTACTTGGCGGGATCAAGGTGAAGGTCCCTTAACTTCAAGGGAAAAGAGATCTGGAATCATACTTGGATTGGGAGATGCGAATCGAGAAAATATTTTCGTATCATACCTATTTCTAGGAGAAAAAGGTATAACTTTGAGTCCTTGAATTCATTGATTATGCATTAATATGGTAGGATAACGTTCAAAATGAGAGAGTTCGATATGGATGAAGTCTTATCCAAACTTGGGAAGACATGATGTTTGTCATGCGGAAGTGGTTTGTTCCCTCACACTACCATAGAGATCCCCACAACAAACATCAGCGGCTCACCCAATGGAGTAAGACCATAGGGGATTACTATAAAGAGATGAAAATTTCCATGATTTTGGAAAACATTGAGGTGGATCTGGAGGCAACCATGACCCGGTTTTTACACGGTCTCATCCGGGATATTGTCGATCAAGTGGAGATGTACCACCATGTGGAAATACAAGATATGATCTATCAATATACAAGTATCGAGCAACAAATCAAAAGGAGGAGAAACATGAGGAAACCCACTACCCCTTTCACACCATGGATAAATCCAAGGAAGAATATTGGAGAACCATCAAAGGAAAAAGAGGTGGTCGATCGCAAAAGTGACAAGGTAATTCTTCCACACAATAAACCTACATTTCATACTAAACAAACCAGGATTCGGGATATTCGTTGTTACAAATGTCAAGGAAGAGTTCACATTTCTAGTGAGTTCCCAAACTAGAACACCATGACCATCAATAAGTATTGAGAATGGGAGAGCGATGGAGAGTGCTCGGAAGATGAGGAGGAAGAATCTCTAGTAAATTGATCGTGGATAGTTTGCATAAGATGGTGAGATTCTTTTCATTAAGAGAGTTTTAAGTGCACAAATGATCATTGGAGATAAGGAGTAGCGAGTGAACATTTTCCATACATGATTCAAGATCGATGGGAAGGTATGTAGTGTTATTATTGATGGGGGAAGTTGTAGCAATGTGGTGATCACTAAGTTGGTAGAGAAGTTGGGAATCCTAACTTTGGTACATCAAAATCCATACTGGCTTCAGTGGTTGAATGATTGCAGATATCTAAAGGTCACCAAGATATTTAAGGTATTGTTCACCATTAGGAAGTCAAAGATGAGGTCTTGTGCAATGTTGTTCTTCTGAAGGCTTTCCATTTGTTGTTGGGGCGGTCGTGGTAGTATGATTGGCGGGTTAACCATGACGGTTTCTTGAATCATTACTCTTGTGTACTCCAAGGGGAACCTATAACCCTCAACCCTATGTCCCCCAAACAGATTATGGATGATCACATTTTGAGATAAAAAAATAGTGATGAGGAAAAAAATATTGAAATTGAAAAAGGAGAGATTGAGGGAAAGAGAGAAAATGAGAGAAGAAAAGAAATGGAGTGTAAAGAAAAATCAAGTGGGAAAAATAATTTGAGAGGAGAAAAGTGTGATGTTAGAAAAAAAAGAGTGGGGTTAAGGAAGTTTTTCTTTCACAGAAAAACCTCCTAGTACTCATGTACAATGAGATGTTTCTAAATACTAACGACTTACCCCCTTTTCCAAATGTTGTTGAGTCATTATTGTAGGAGTATGAAGATGTCTTTCCTAAATAGGTGCCACCAAGTTTTCCACCCATTAGAGGTATTGAGCATCAAATTTTCCTCATACCTAGAGCATCACTATCGAACCGCCCTGCATATCGCACCAACCCAAAAGAGAAAAATGAAATTCAAAGGCATGTTTAAGATTTGTTGAATGTGGGATATGTCAGAGAGAGTATTAGTCCTTGGGTTGTACCAATGCTTATAGTACCAAATAAGGATGGAACACGAAGAATGTGCATTGAATACATAGTCATCAATAACATCAGAGTTAGGTATCATCATCATATCCATAGGTTAGATGATATGCTAGATGAATTAAATGGTTCAACTATTTTCTAAAAAAATTTATTTTAGAAGTGTCTAATATCAAATTAGGATAAAAGGAGATGGGTGGAAAAGTGCATTTAAGAAAAAACATGGACTTTATGAATGACTAATCATTCCATTTTGTCTCACCAATGAACCTAACTCAATTATGAGGTTAATGATTAATGTCTTACGTGCATATATTGGAAAATTTGTGGTAGTTTACTTTGATGATATTATGGGTTATAGTAGGACTTTGCATGAACATGTAGATCACTTATGAAAAGTTCGAGAGGTGTTAAGGAATAAAAACTTATTTAAAAACATAAATAAGTGTGAATTTTTCCTTGATAATATTTTTTTCCTTGGATTAATTGTGAGTGGAAATTGAGTTGAAGTCGACACTGAGAAGATCAAAGCGATACAAGAATGGTTAACTCCATCCTCTATTAGACAGGTAAGAAGTTTTTGTGGGGTTGCTAGTTTTTATAGGAGATTTGTGAAGGACATAAGTACACTACTAGTACTATTGAACGAGTTAACAAAGAAGAATGTTCATTTCCAATGGGGGATAACTAAAGAGAAGGCCTTACATGGACATAGGGAGAAACTCACCCACGCCCCGCTACATTAACTCCCAAACATTGTTAAGACCTTTGAGATTGAATTTGATTCATGTGGAATTGATATTGGTGGAGTACTCATCTAGGAAGGTAAACATATTTCTTATTTTAGTGGGAAGTTAAATGACCCTACTCTAAACTATGCTATATATGATAAAGATTTTTATGCATTGTTTAGAGTACTAGAGACATGGCAACACTATATTTGGCCTGAAGAATTTGTGATCCATTCTGATCATGAGGCTCTTAAGTACCTTAGGATCCAGAATAAAATAAATATGAGACATGGTAAATGGTTTCAATTAATTGAATCATTTCCATATGTCATCAAGCATAAAAGGGTAAAGAAAATACTATGGAAGATGCACTTTCATGTAGATATTATCTTTTATCTTTGTTGGATTCAAAACTCCTTGGTATTGATTGCATTAAGGATTTATGTTCTATAGATAGTGATTTTAGTGAACCATATAGACATTGTAAGCCTAGAGTTAGTTGGAAAATGTTTTATTTACATGGTGGATTATTATTCCGGATTAATAAGCTTTATATTCCCAATTGCTCTATCTATTTATTTTTACAAAAGGAGTCACATTATGGTGGGATAATGAGACATTTTGGTGTTTCAAAAACGTTAAGTGTTCTTAGTGAGCATTTTTATTGACATACGATATCTAAATATGTTGAAACATTTGTGGGAAAGTGCATTGTTTTCCATAAAGCCAAATCGAAACCGAACCCACATGGATTACATACTCCTCTCCCAGTCCCCCAAAACCCTTGGGAGGACATATAAATGGACATTATTGTGGGGTTACCAAGGACCAAGAGGGGGAGCGATTCCATTTTTTGTGGTGGATCTGTTTTCTAAATGGGATATTTTATTCATTGTCACAAAACTTATGGTTCCATTAAAAATGCAACAATTTTCTTTCAGGAAGTAGTCAAACTCCATGGAATGCTAAGGACAATTGTTTCATATTGAGATACAAAATTCATTAGTTACTTTTGGAAGACATTGTGGAGAAAACTGGGTACAATGTTACTATTTTCCACTACTTGTCATCCAAAAACTGATGGAAAAACAGAGGTGGTAAAACAGAATCTATCATCCCTTCTGTGAACAATTGTCAAGGAGAATCTCAAAAATTGGGAGGAGTGTCTTCTTCATGCTGAATTCTCATATAATACGTCCAAGCACTCTTTGAGATGGTATGTGATTATGATATACTCTATAATACCAAATGTAAGATCGATATGTAAAGATGAGATACTAAAATACATGAAGGGTGAATTGTATACTTTTAAAAAATTCATTTGGTTCTTTTAAAGATGGTTATGTATAACAGGGTTAAACAAGATTATTCACAAAACCTCTATGTTATTAAACACATTCTTGATTTAGGAAATATCATTTTGAGAAAGGAATTTTGGAAAAGTGATTCTGGAAATAAAACTTAATGAATGTTTACAAAGTTGAAGATTTTACCTTAAAGCATATATAATCTAACTAAATCAGAGTACAAATATAAGGAAGTATAAGACAGTTATACTTTTTTCAATAATACAAATGTAGTGAAAAACTTGTAACAAAACAAGTAACAAGTAGAAAATATTTTAACCCAAAGAGAATGGTATCCAAAAACCATGGATAAAGGTCCCTTGATTTATACTTTCTAATAAGTATGCTTTACCCACACCAGGGTAAGACCTCGATGCGAAGATTGGAGTCTGTCTAGCTATCCCCGCAAGCTCTCAACTTCAAGGTAGTCAGCAACTCTGTCTTCCTTAGCATGGGCGTCCTCAACATCAAGGTAGTTGGAACCTCTGTATTCCTATCTTCGGAAGCCCTCGATTGTATACCGAAACAATATGAGTCGCACAAAGAAAATATAAACAAGTAATTCAGTACGCACTAAGCAATAAATCCCCTCTCTATAGAAATCACTTCAGCAACATGTAATCTCTAGATTGATCAACTTGTTATGAGATCTTTCAAATGAGCACCTATTTATAGGCACAACTTCAACGGTCAACTCCCTCCTCCAATGGTCATATTTTTCCTTCAATCTCGGAGGGACCTGGACATGTGTCACTCAATAAACAGTTAGTGAGTGACTAAATTCACAACATCGTTTTATAACAAAACAAGTGTAAGAAAAAATATGGGTTCATAACTAAAATCCAATATTCAGAATGTAAGAAAATGAATGTTCGGAGTCTAACAAAAATTGAATTCAGAGTCTATAAGGATATTCAGATTCTTTTTTCTAGGAATTGGGAACCTGAACATACAATGTTCGGAGTCTGAGTTCCTAGGAATACAGATTCAGAAATATGAATAGTTTGGAGTTATAATTCATTAGAATTCAGAGTCAGAACACTGAATAGTACGGAGTCAGAATTCTAAGAACTCAGACTTAGAACTCTGAATAGTTTGGAGTCAGAATTATGAATCAGAATTCGGAGTCAAAAATCAGAAGAGTTCGTAACCAGAATTCATAACCAGAATTCGGAGTCAGAACTCAGAAGAGTTCATAACTAGAATTCGTAACCAGAATTCGAATCCTAAAACAGAATTCTTCATATCTAGGCATTTATAAGATTCTGAGGTTTTTGGTTACAAACCGAATTTTTAAACTTAGGAAAAATATTGATATGAACAATGAAATCTAGGTAAGGGTAAATTTCCTTGGGGAAGGAAATTTTCCTAATAGCAGTAAAACATAGAGTAAAATGAGGTTTTCCTTGAAATTAGGTGTTTCTGATTTTCAAAAAAAGATGGAATGGTAAAGTCATAAGGATACCTTATTGACTTAATAATCTCCCCCAAACAAGAAGGAATGGAAAAGTCATAATGAAAAACTTATTGACTCAACAATCTCCCCCTTTTTGGAAAGCACAAACATCCTTATAAAAAGAAGATAAGGACTTTGTAATAATTTTATAGACATTGAAATAAAACTTATCTCCCTTTTTACATTGGAAAAGATGAATATGACTAATTCCCCCTTAGTCTTTGGAACTTTATGGATCATATTCTAGATTCCCAGAATTGGGATTTTTCATTATCTTGGGTATGTAAATCTTCGTAATAAGCACTCCCCTTAGATAAACTCCCACTTAATTTGGGATATTTCTTCTTATACTTAGAATTATTTTTTCGTTCTCCCTGTTTGTGATTTTCAAAAAGAGTTTGAGGGAATGGAAAAAAATATGGAACCTGAAATATTAGTATAGAAATCCAAACAAAAACAAGCAACCATAATTTCATAATAATTGGAAGAATTAGTATAAGGAAAAAAATTAAAAAAATTCATATTTGGGTCTATTTTGCTTCTTTTTCCTTGGGTATCAGCTTCTTTACGATGGTTTTCAACTTATTCAGCTCTTTTTGATCCTCCTCTGCTTGCTTATCCAAGGCTTTGATCCTATCATCTTGAGCATTCAGAGCCTATGTCTGAGCCTTCAGCAAGTCATATTTCATTACTATCTTTTCTTCCATCTCGATCCGGAGATCCCATTCAGTTTTCCAACTTTGTACAACATAATTCAACTTCCCATTCCAATCTTTGACATCCTGAATCCAAGTATTCTGTTCAAGATTTATCTTTTCATCAAACCTATTTGTAAGATCCTTGATTTTTACATCTTCAGTATCAAAAGCTTCCTTAACATCATCTTGAAACTTATCAAGCTGTCTCAGATCTTCAACTATATTCTTGGACCATTTTACCATTTTTATATATGATTTTCTGTGGGTTTCATAGTTGATAAGGAAATTCTTGTGTTCAGCCTCAATCTTTACACACCTATCCATCACCATGGATACAGAGTATGATTTCTGATTCATGCTATGTTGGAGCATCTGACATCTGGATTCAATTGATGGAAAGATCAGAATGGTGTCCACTAGCTTCATTAGGGACTGAATGACAAAATCATGTCCCAAAGCTGATGATTCTGAATCTGACATTTTACTTGGTCATGGTTCTTCCTCTAGCTCAACCAGCTTCCTCTTAGAGGTTCCATCAGCTTCCTTCTTCCTCAAAAATGCCATTGTTGGGGTATCAACAACCACTTGTCTGCGCTAATTAGTTCTCAAAATAGCTTCTTCATTAGGAGATTCAGGATCACTTACAGACAATTGTGCAATCTTATCATCATCATTTTTCTATTTTTCAACTCCTACCACAATGTATTCTGGGAGAATGAAGTCATGACTATTGCTATCTTCTTCAAATAACTTTTTCAATTCTTCTTTAACTTTCTAATCAATTCCAGGAGTAGCAAGTTTCGATGATCTAGATTGAGAAGTCCGAATTGACAAATTTTCATAAGAACATTCCTTTTCATGAAAGTCTTCTACTTACATTATCAGGTCAACTGTATCTTCAGTGCCACTATTAGAAATGGGGTCTTTCCCAAAAGTTCAAGAACTGTTAGGAAAGCCTGCAGAACCATTGGTATATGTTATGGCAACGTTTCTGCAAACTGTGGGGAAGTAAGCCGTTGGGAAAAACTATCCCAACGATTTACAAAGAACCGTTGGTATAGGTTAGGAAATTTAACCTATGCCAACGGTTTGGTTAAACCATTGGAATATGTTTTACCAATGGTTTACACCAAAAAGTTGGTAAAACTAAATAAATCAACTCTTTTCCAATGGTTTTAGAACCGTTGGGAAAGGTTTTTGTCGACGGTTCTCATTGAACCATTGGAAAAAACCCTAGAAACCTTTCCCAATGGTTTAGAAACTGATGGGAAAGGGTTATTACAAGCCTATGCCAATGGTTTGAAATATTTGTAATAGGATATGGTGTGCAAATTGCACAACAGCCTGTAATTTGCACAGCATCCTCCATTATTGCACAGCAGCCTCCATTTTTGCACAATAGCCTCCATTTTGCTCCTTTCAAATTACTATACCTGCAATAACAAACTAAAGAATACGTATAGAGAACAAATTAATTCACATTTAACATATAATGCATTCTTGAACTATACACATATATAATTAAATCATAATTCATAACATAATTATAAACACACAGAATTGATTTAGAATTCAATTTAAAATTCAGCTGTCAATTATATGTGGAATCCATAATTCACTTCATAATTGAATACATACATAATTTAATGATTAATTATCAATAAAATACCTAAAAACTGAATAAGTATCAACATAATCTGAATATTTTTTTTCAGTTTTTCGAATACCAGTTGTTTTTACTAAAAATGATGTTCATTTTAAACAAAATACATACACTTGGAGTGATACCGGCCACACCATGACTCAAATTGAGGCAGGGTTGACTCATACACATTACATATGACCCATGGATCGTTGTCCTAAAGTATAAACATATTCTGAAAGTGTTTGGTCGGTTTTCCATATGTTAGTTATTGTTTTCACTAAATATGATGTTCACTTCAAAAAAAAATGAGACACTTTGAGTGATTTTGGCCACACCGTGCCTAGGATAAAGGCGGGGTTAAATATTATACGTCAAATATGACTCATTGATCATTGTGATAATGTTTCAACAAATTATGAATGTGTTTGGTCAGTTTTCAGTATGCCAGTAGTTGTTTTCAATTAAAATTTTGTCCATTTCAATTAAACGTGAGACACTTTGACTGGTGCCAGCTACATTGGTCCTTATATTGAGGCAGGGTTGACTTGCACACGTCACATACGACCCATGTATCGTTTTCCTAAAGCATCAACTCATTCAGAATGCATTTGGTCAGATTTCTGTATGTCAGTTTTTGTTTTCACTTAAAATGTTGTTTATTTCAAAAAAAAATGAGACACTTTGAGTGGTTTTGGTCACACCGTGCCTCAGATTAAGGCAGGGTTGACTCTTACATGTCACATATGAGCCATTGATTGTTTTTCTAAACTTTCAACACATTCCGAATGTGTTTGGTCAGTTTTCTGTATGCCATTAGTTGTTTTCAATTAAAATGTTTCAATTTCAAATAAATGTGAGACACTTGGAGTGGCATCGGCCACACTAGGACTCAGATTGAGGAGGGGTTGACTTTTACAAATCACATATAAACCATGGATCGTTTTCCTTAATTTTTAATGGAATCAGAATGCATTTGGTCAGTTTTTTGTATGTCATTTATTGTTTTCACTTAAAATAAAGTCTATTTTAAACGAAAGAGAGACAATTTGAATGGTTCTGGCCACATTGTGCCTCGGATTGAAGTGGGGTGGACTCGTACATGTCACAAATGACTAATGGATCGTTTTACTAAAGGTTCAATAGAATCCAAATGCGTTTAGTCAGTTTTCTGTTTGTCAGTTGTTGTTTTCACTTAAAATGAAGTCCATTTTAAATTAAAGAGAGACACTCTGTGTGGTGTCGGACACACCGCTTCTCGGATCGAGGTGGGGTTTAATTTTTCATGTCATATATTACCCATGGATCGTTGTTCTAATGTATCAACACAATCATAATCCGTTTGGTTTGTTTTCCGTATGTACTTAAAATGTTGTCCATTTTAAACAAAAGAGAGACACTTAGAGTGATCTCGGACACATTGCGACTCAAATTGATGTTCAGTTGACTCTTACACGTCACATATGACCTATGGTTCATTGTCCTAAAGTATCAACAGAATCCGAATATGTTTGGTCGGTTTCCCGTATGTCAGTTGTTGTTTTCAATTAAAATGAAGTCCATTTTAAACAATAGAGAGACATTTCAAGTGGTGTTAGCCACTCCACACCTTGGATTGAGGCTGGGTTGACACTTAACCGTCACAAATAACTCATGGATCGTTTTCCTAAAGTTTCAACTAAATACGAATGTATTTCGTCAGTTTTCCGTATGTCAGTTGTTGTTTTCATTTAAAATATTGTCTATTACAAATAAACCTGAGTCACTTTGAGTGGTTCCAGGAACACCACACCTTGGATTGAGGTGGGGTTGACTCGTACACATCACATAAGACCCATGGATCGTTTTCCAAATGTTTCAACTGAATCTGAATGCGTTTAGCCTATTTTCCGTATGTCAGTTGTAGTTTTCATTTAAAATGATGTCTATTTAAAATAAAATTGATACATATTGAGTGTTTTGGGCAAAACCTAGCCTCTAATTGAGGCGGGGTTGACTTATACATGTCACAAAGGACTCATGAGACGTTTTCCTAAAGTTTCAACAGAATCTGAATGCGTTTGGTTAGTTTTCCGTATGTCAGTTGTTGTTTTTAATTAAAAAGAAGTCCATTTTAAACTATACAGAGACGCTTCGAGTGGTGCCGGCCACTCCAAACCTTGGATTGAGGTAGAGTTGACTCTTACACATCACATATGACCCATGTATCGTTTTCCTAATGAATCACCTCATTTTGAATGTGTTTGGTCAGTTTTTCGTATGTCAGTTGTTATTTTCACTAAAAATGATGTCCATTTTAAACAAAAGAGAGACACAATGAATGGTTTCGGCCACATCGCACCTCAGATTGAGACGAGGTTGACTCTTACATGTCACATATGACGCATGGATCATTCTCCTAAAGTATAAATGGAAATTGAATGCGTTTGGTTATTTTTCAATATGTACTTAAAATGTTGTCCTTTTTAAACAAAAGAGAGACACTTAGAGTGATCCCAGCCACACCGCAACTCAGATTGAGCCCAGGTTGTCTCGTAAATGTCACATATGAACCACAGATCATTGTGATAAATTATCAACAGAATCCAAATACATTTGGTCGGTTTTCCGTATGCCAGTTGTGCTTTTCACATATAATTCTGTCCATTTTAAACAAAATAGAAACAGTTAGAGTGGTACCAGCCACACCACGGCTCAAATTTTGATGGGGTTGACTCGTACACGTCTTAAATGACACATGGATCATTTTCTTAAAGTATCAATAGAATCTGAATGCGTTATACAGTTTACCGCTTCCCAGTTGATCTTTTCACATAAAAATCTCATCTATTTTAAACAAAAGAGACATAGTTAGAGTGCTACCGACCACACTGCGCCTCGGATTTAGACAGGGTTGACTCTTACACATCACAAATGATCGATGGATCATTTTACTAAAGTATCAACACAATTCAGATGCATTTGGTTAGTTTTCCGTATGTCAGTTAATGTTTTCACTTAAAATGATGTCCTTTTAAAATAAATGAGAGACACTTTAAGTGGTGTCAGCCACACCGCACCTCCGATTGAGGCGGGGTTGATTCGTACACGTCACATATGACCCATGTATCGTTTTGGTAATGTATCAACACAATCAGAATTTGTTTGGTCTGCTTTCCATATATCCTAAAAATGTTGTTCATTTTAAACATAAGAGAGACACTTAGAGTGATCCCAACCACACCACAACTTGTATTGAGCCGAGGTTGACTCGTACATGTCACATATGACCCATGGATCGTTGTGATACAGTATCAACAGAATCTGAATGCGTTTGGTCGGTTTTCCGCATGCTAGTTGTTCTTTTCACTTAAAATCCCATCCATTTTAAACAAAAGAGACACATTTATAGTGCTACCGGCCACACCGCACATCGGATTTAGACGGGTTTGACTCATACATGTCAAAAATGACCCATGGATCATTTTCCTAATGTATCAACACAATTCGAATGTGTTTGGTCGGTTTTTTATATGTTAGTTGTACTTTTCACTTAAAATGTTATCCATTTCAAACAAAAGTGAGACACTTTGAATGGTGTCGGCCACACCGCATCTTGGATTAAGGTAGGGTTGACTCATACATGTAACATATGACCCATGGATTGTTTTCCTAATGTATCATAACAATCAAAATCCGTATGGTCGGTTTTTCGTATGTACTTAAAATGTTGTCCATTTAAATCATAAGAGAGACACTTAGAGTGATCCCGACCACACCGCGACTCGGATTGAGCCGTGTTTGACTCGTACACGTCAAATATGACCCATGGATCGTTGTGATACAATATCAATAGAATCCGAATGCGTTTGGTTTGTTTTCCGTATGCCGGTTGTTCTTTTTACTTAAAATCTCATCCATTTTAAACAAAAGAGACACAGTTAGAGTGCTATCGGCCACACATGGGGCATGGTATTACCATCTTGAAAAACAGACATGTCCTCGATTCATTTTCATTAGGTCTATAGGAGGCACATGCCTTAGGTCCCATTATGTGTTATAGGCATCCCAAATCATCCACTCATGTTCAATAACTCATTATTGACAACTCTATGGCCATACCTTTCATTACCCAATTACTTCGCCAAGTCAAGCGCACCCCATGGGTGAATAAATTTTAGGCCTCTACACTAATAGGTTGTCCATGGCTTGTAAACACATATAAATAAATTTCCCAAATATAATATAAAAGTAAACCCAATTCCATCCAAAAATACATCAATATAGTTACCTGATTCATGTAAATGTCTCCAACGTAAAGTACCAAAAGACAATTCATATATTTGTGACTCAACAAAAACTCTAATACGAGCTATTAATGTCCAACATGGTCCCCAAATCCATCCTAGAAACTTGTAAAAATTGTATATTTAGGGTGTGAATAACATGTATACTCAATACGGAAATAATCAACATATCAAATACACCTGTGAAAAAAACATACTAATGTATTATTGAAAAAATGTAAAACCAACAAGAACCTAAATAGGTCAACTAACCAACTCAGCCTCATCAAGGATCACTCGCCAAATTGTGCATCCAATATAGTAATATAACATCACGATCAAAATAACGAAACGAACCCCACTGCAAGTTTCCAGACAATTTCTGCTCTCACTCCTCAATGTTGAATGTCATCTGTTCCCATACCTTCCAATGATATCCCATCACATACCAGTTATCTCTGATGTGGCTTGGGATGCATCCCCACATACACCACCCTCACAAGGTCTAGCGTCCAGTGTTGCATCAGGTATTATCACATCACATCTCACCTAAAAACACTTAGTTTACCACACACCCATTTCTATTTTATCTCATTTATTTACTATCTTGTTTTTTTGTTTTAACAGCATAATTTATTCCATAGATAACTATAAAACTAATAAAACCACCACAAAACAACTCACCATCTCACAATAACCATCATCGCCATGTTACATCGGCCAACCATCTCACCAAAACAACCACATATCACCATAAAAATATTGCATATCGCAACCACTGCACAACCAAAACCACCTCACCACATCATACACCACAAACTCATCACACAACACCTCCACACGACACACCACCACCACACATCATCACTATCACGCAACATCACATGTCCCATCCATGACCAATAACCATCACATTACAACCCCACATATCACAAAGCTCAACTAGTCACCTCAATCACCATACAACAGCCTACAACATACAATGAAACACAATAAAAAACCTCTCACAAAAGCAAAATACGCCAACTACCACAATTTATTGAAGGTATTTTATTACATTACCCCTTTATTTACCATAGACATTTTAACAAAAATGATATTCCATGGGAAACTAATTAATTAACCAAATATTCATTCATTTTCCTATTTTTCAGGGTGAAAGCAAACGAAAACATTGAAAGGGTCTCAACATATATCCTCTATAGTGAAAACATGAATATTAATAAACACATATAAATAAATTTCCAAGTAACACTTTATTACAAAATGAAGAAAATGCATAAAAACACATTCTTAGAATATTTGGAATCTGGATTGGAATGGAGAAAGTTAGATTAAATCAAAACACAAAAAATGATATATAAATAAAAATCAAAACATAAAACTATAATATTAGATGAATAACAATAAAAAAGGTATCACATACATATTTTATGTGTATAAAGAATAAAATACCTGATTTGAGATGATTCATATGATGTTTCACCGGTTCAGATGGGGGAAGTCACGAGAGGAGCGGAGCGCTGTAGAGATTTAGGGTTCTGTCGCGAAAGGGGGAGAGAAGTGGCCCGACTGTATTTGGGGTAAATATTTACCAACGGTGTTTAAAAACTGTTGGGAAAGGGGTGTCCAAGGCACCCTTCCCAGTTGTTTACTAGAACCATTGGGAAAGGTTATGTTGAACACCCCTTTGCAAACGGTTTCATAAAACTGTTGGCAAAGTGGTACCCATTCCCAATGGTTATAGTGAACCAATGGGAAAGTGTTTCCAAGCCCTTATTTACCAACGGTTTAAGCAAACAATTTGTAAAGAACTGTGGGTAAAAACCCGATTTCCATTAGTGTGCTTTGAGCTTCCTGAACTTCAACTGCTTCCTTTTCGACATCCTTCTCTTGGGATTTTTGCGGTGTCATAATATTTTTCCCCAAAGTGTCAGGTAATGGTTAAACTAAGAAAGTCTTCGGTTTCTGGATAATCTCGAATGCTACATTAGTATCCGTCAAAAGTGACTTCACAATCTCTGCCTCCATGAACATCTTCTTAAGCTTCTTCTCTTTGGATTTTTTTTCTTGTTCATCGACTGCCTTCTCTTTCATTGCATTGGCCTCTGCAGGGTTCAAGACAAACTGTGGATCCCCTTTTTTCCTGTTTTTCTTGTCCTCCCTCCATTTTCTACCACCTCATCTGGATAGGCTTTCTGTTTCTTTGTATTTAGAGGTGTGGATTGTGTTACTTTAGCCTCTGGGATTTTCCTTCTTCTACCACTTCCTTTAGCTTTCTATTCATTCCAACCTTCTTCGACAGTTCATCCTCTTCTGCATTTTTTGTATTAGCTTCTATTTCTTCTACTGGTAGATCAAAAAACACTCCTCATTATTTAGAGAAGCCAATATTCATTATCTTCATGGTATCATCACTTAGTATCATCACATCGCAATTCCACTTCTTGGAACTACAAGGAATCGTGAAGGATTCAAGACACCGAACAATGAGCTTGGAGAGTAGGGCATGATACATAATTATTTGTTCTCTCAGATTCCCATTCATGATATTCTCTATTGTAATGAGAATGTGCTTCTTGAGGTTGATCTTCCTTAGTTTTACGAAAAAATCTCTGATGTACATGTCACTATTCTTAAGAGTGTCCCTGTCACCCTTTCTCGGTAAGATTAATCCATGACCCCATAGTTGTAGGATCTGATTGTTAGTAGATAAATGGGAAATCTTTGTCGTCTTGGCATCTGAAATTCATATAAATTCCATAGCCTTCGTCTTAACAAAACATCCTTGAAACTATGGCAGTTTGTGGGAACAAAACTCAGCTTCCCCTTCACAGGACAGCCCAACCAAGCTAGTAGCCTTGGTATAAGAAAGCGCATAAGTTTTTCCATAACTCTTGAAGGAAAATCATTCTCTTCCATCTTTCTTGAAAAAAAAATATGATTCATAAAATTCTATGAGTAGATTCAGATACACAACATCATGAGCTCCTGTCTTCAAAATGGATACACTCTCCCACCCATTATGTCTGATATTCTTTGAATTAATAGTCTTACTTATTGAAGAAGTTCTGATGCACCAACCTATCCCTGTAAATTTTCCACTCTGAAATTGGCTTGTCTGAAGACATATCTTGAGAAGGAATTTTAGCAGACA
The DNA here is from genome assembly GCA_963277665.1 of Viscum album. Lineage (NCBI taxonomy): Eukaryota > Viridiplantae > Streptophyta > Magnoliopsida > Santalales > Viscaceae > Viscum > Viscum album. Next base: position 1,818,054,976 of record OY728141.1, read on the forward strand.
TTCATACGTGAGAAAAATTTTAAAATCCGGAATGGGCTTTTGAAGTTAGGGAGAGCTTCGACATGCAACAGTTTTGAAAGCCGATATGGGACAACCATCGGGGGTCCCATTTTATTGGTGTTGAAGTGACAGATCATATTACCATTTTAATCCAATGGCAGTGAATTATTCTGATCAGATTTGATGGTCGAAAATATAGTTGCAAGGAAAATTTGGTAAGATCCGATCTTTTGAGGTTTTTAAGGGAAAACATTCGGATTTAAGGAAACTAGAAACTGATGAATTTTAAAAAAACAAAAGAAACTAACAGAAAGTAAAAAGTGATTAAGAAAACTAACGAAAGAAAACATACCTTTCATATTGCCTAGAAGATTATTCGTAGTATGAAATTCTTCCTTGAAGAACTTTTGATTCTGAAAATTTTATTACGAAACAAAACTTCATTATGAAAGATTTGAGTCCCGAAATTTTCATTATGGAATTTTTTAGAAAAAAATCTCCATTATGAAAATTGCGAGTACGAAAATCGTCATTATAAAAAACTAACTATGAAAAAAAAATTAACTACGGAATTTGTTTTGAATCAAAACTGACTACGAAATATTTCACTAGGAAAAATTTTAAAAACTTGACTGACTACAAAAAAATTTCACTAAAAAAAATTTAAAAAACTTCATTATGAAAAATTTTGAAAACATTATTATGAACATTTTTGAAAACTTTATTACGAAAAATTTTGAAAACTTCACTATGAAATTTTTTGAAAATTTATTACGAAATTTTTTGAAAACTTCATTACGAAATTTTTTGAAAACATCATTAAGAAATTTTTTGAAAACATCATTATGATTTTTTTTGAAAACATACACGAAAATGAACTCCCCCTATGAAAAGGATTTATTACTGTAAAGAGATTTGTTCAAAATAAAGTTAATAAGTAGGATTACCTTACGTTCATCCTTCCTAACTTCTGTTTAATGTATTCAAATCTATCAGAGGGTAAGGATTTTGTGACAATAACAGTATGTTGATCGTGTGTTCCAATAAATTGAAGAATGATATCTCCTTTTAGTGTGTGATCCCAAAGAAAGTGATTCCTAATATCTATGTGTTTTGCATGAGAGTGATGTGCAAGGTTTTAAATATGGGAAATGGCACTTGTGTTATCAAACCTAATTTGAGACTTAGTAAAACTCAAGCCATAGTCTGTGAGTGCATGTTGCATCCACAACCCTTGAGCACAACAAATTCCAGTTGCTACATATTCAGCTTTAGTAGTGGAGAGTGCTACTGAGTGTTTCTTCTTGCATGACCAAGAAACTAATGAACCTCCTAAGAAATGACATGTTCCAGATGTACTTTTTCTATTCATTCTACATCCACCAAAGTTAGCATCCAAAAAACTTTTTAGAGTAAAGTCATTTCCCGAAGTATAGAAGAGTCCTAAATCCATGGTTCCCTTTAAGTAGAAAATTTTTTTTCACTACCTTTAAGTGAGATTCCTTGGGATTGGATTGATATATTGCACATAAGCATACTGAAAACATTAGGTATGGATGAATAGCTATCATGTAAAGTAAACTTCCTATCATACCTCTAAAAGATTCTTGATCTACTGGTTTCCCAGCTTTATCAAGATCAAGTGTGTTTGAGGTACCAATGGGAGTACTAATACTTTTAGTGTTGTCATATCTATACTTTTTAAGAATATCATTAATATAATTATGTTGGGATATATAGATTTCTTCTGGTTTCTGAGAGATTTTGAAACCGAGGAAAAAAGTTAACACACCCATCATACCCATTTCGAACTCAGATTTCATTAGATCTGCAATGGAATTAGTTAAGGATTGATGAGTTGAACCAAATATAATGTCATCAACATAAATTTAAGCAATCAAAAAAATTTCTTATCTTTATTTATAAAAAGGGTTGGATCTGTATTTCCCTTAACATAATTATTTTGAAGAAAAAATCATGTAATCCCATCATACCAAGATTGAGAGGCATGCTTAAGTCCATACAAAGCTTTGGTATGTTTATAAACATGTTCAGGATATTTTGTGTGATCAAATCCAGGAGGTTGTTCCAAAAAACATCCTCTTGTACAAAACCATTAAGAAAAGCACATTTTACATACATTTGAAAAAAAATTAAATTTAACGAATGCTGCAAAGGAAAGTAAAATTCAAATAGATTCAAGTCTTGCTACTGGAGCATAGGTTTTTTCATATTCTATTTCATCTTGTTGATTATAGACGTTAGCAACCAATCTAGCTTTATTTCTTAAAATGATTCCATTTTCATTACACTTATTTCTGGAGACCCATTTTACTTCAATAAAAAATGTTTCATTAGGTATTTCAATGAAGGGTCAGACATTATTCCTTTCGAATTCATTTAGTTCATCTTTCATGGATTTAATCCAATCATCATAACCTAAAGCTTCATCAGTGCTTTTTGGTTCTAATTGGGAAAGGAATGATAGATGTTCTACTTCATTTCTTAAGGAACTTCTAGTCCTTACATGTTGATTCATATCACCAATGATATTATCACTGGGATGATTCTTGAGAAATGACTGATTTGGGTTTTGTAAAACCTATTCATCAACATAAGGTAGGAAAGATTCTATAATAAATGTTTGAAAAGTATCTTCTTGGAAATTTTCTTTTTCAGAAGGATATTCTATCACAGGATGATAATCAGTTTTTTAAAACACATCCGAAGATGTAGGTTGGGTTTGTTTAAAAACAAAAGTATCGGTTTCATAAAATTTGACATGCATTGTCTCTTCAACAGTACAAGTGTTTTTATTGAAAACTCTATATGCCTTAGAAGTTGTGGAGTACCCTAGGAAAATTCTTTCATCAGATTTTGCTGCGAATTTATGTAGATTATCTTTAGTATTCAGAATGAATACCTTGCATCCAAAAACCTTAAAGTAGAAAAGGGTAGGTTTTCTACCATTAGATAACTCATAAAGAGTATTATTAAGAAAAAGTCTAATCAAAACTCGATTTATAGTATAAAAATAAGTACTTATAGCTTCAGCCTAAAAATGTTTGGCTACAGAATACTCACTCAACATGGTTCTAGTTATCTCTTGAATAATTCTATTTCTTATTTCAACAACACCATTTTGTTGAGGTGTTCAAGGTGCTGTGAAGTTATGAGTAATACCTTTTCTACTACAAAGGGTTTCAAAATCAGAATTTTGACATTATACCCCATGATCACTATGAATAGTTTTCAATGGAAGGTTTTTCTCATTTTTAACTTAGGCTCTTAAATTTTTGAAATATGAAAAAGCTTCAGACTTCTTTGCTAGAAAATAGACCCACTTAAATCTAGTGTAGTCATCAACCAAGAAAAATATATAATACGTGCCCCCGATGCTTCCAGTTTGTATAGGACCAAAAAGATCCATATACACTTGTTGCAATGCATCGGTAGTTGAAACTTCACCGACTCATTTAAAACTAAATTTATGTTGTTTTCCATATTGACAAGGATCACAGACTTTTGAAGAATCAAATATATGCTCTGGTATATCCTTAACTAGTCCATTATTAGAGAGTTTACATCGGGTCCTAAGGTTACAATGTCCTAGCCTTATATGCCATAACCAGGAATGATCTTCCATTGCACTAAGGAAAGGTAGTTACTGACTCCTAAGATCTTATATGTTCAGTGTGTAAACATATTCTTTCTTATAGACTGAAAGAATAAAATCTTCCTTTGAATTGTTTACTAAGCACTTATCATTCCTAAAATTCATAAGGTAGCCTTCATCACATAATTGTCTTATACTGATGAGGTTCTTATTAAGACCTTTAACAATTAAAACATTTGAAATCAAAGTTTTTCCAAGAAGAACAATGTTACCTATACCAATAATTTCTCCCAGAGCATTATCTCCAAAAGTTACTTTTTCTCCTTTCGTATTGATAATCTTTTCAAAATAGTTTTTGTTACCAGTCATATGCCGGGAACATCCACTATCCATGTATCATGTATTTTTTTTGGTACCTTCTCTATTTTACAAAAAATAAGAAAAAGTTAGGATTTCGGAATCCAAACATGCCTGGATCCAGAATTCTCAGAAAGCAAAATTTTAGGTGGCCACATCTTTTTAGAAAAATAGGCTTTGTGAAATCCTAACGACTGGGTTTTGTTTAGAAAACAATTCTTTGTCTAGTGTCCTCCACATTGAACTAGAGCTAGGATCGAAAACATTTTTCTCAGAAATTACATTTTCTAGATCTTTAGAATGTTTCTTCTTCTTGGAACGTACTTCCTCAAGATTTTTCGAAATATTTTAAAAATCATCATTTTTCTTCTCCAAATATTTAGAAAGATCTGATATTTATTTAGTAAGAATAGTATTCCTAGAAATTTTCTTATCAAGTTTTTCATGAGTTCTGAATTCTCAATCTCAAGATGTTTGGAAAACTGAGAAACTTCTTCATAGTAAGGTAATGTATTATCTTCATCTGAAGAAGATTCTTCATTTGAATAGTTATAATATTTATCATTACTATAATTTGAATTTAAAGAATCATTGATCAATGATTCGGTATTGGATACCTTAGACATTAAACAATGATTGTTAATAGGTTTTTTGGATATTAGACCAAAATTATTTTGTCCAGAAGATTCATAGTATGAAGATTCATCTGAAAAGTCTCCACCACTGGTAATCCAGGTGTCATTAGCTTTGAAGACTTTATTAGCTTTAGTCTTATAATACTTCTTTCTATTTCTCTTTGAATGTTTTTCCTTTCTTTTCTCTTAAGCATAGGACAATCAGGTCTTATGTGTCTAGCTCTCTTGCATTCATAACATGTAACTTCAGAATTTGGTGGGCTATAGTTGGAATGTTGTGTGTCACTTTTCCAAAAGTCCTTGGTAAACTTTATCTTTTTGAATTTAAGGGAACAGAGTAGTTTAGGCTATATGATTTTAGGGTATTAGACCCTTGAATATGTTACCACCCCTTGGCTATAAATAGCCACCCCCATGACATTTGTTTGACATTAATGATATAATTGATACATTGTGATTTGTTTCTCTCCATTGTGTTACGATTGTCCCATTTTTTTCTCATTCCCTTATGCATTATTGCCTTGTTAATCTACAAGTTAGATTGCTGATCCAAGATCACAAAACCCTCAATTATATGCCTCAACCCAAGTGTGTTGTTGTATGAATTGACTATCACACCCCTCCATTGAGTGTGTTGTCTAGGTAGTAGGTCGCGCTTTTTATAGCGTTGATTGACTACTATCATATGTTATCCATACCCATCATTCGCCACAAAACCATAAACCAAATCCAACATCCGCTGCCCTACGCCATGAAGATCGGGTTACCCCATGCGTCTCACATCACAAAGGATTTGACAATTGAAATTGTTTGATCTCAGAATGTTAAAAGTGTTTGGTGGTATGATACATTTTTGTGTAGCATCTCTCGGAAGAAAATATTAATTATTCTTCCATTTCATTGAATTTTTTTTATAATTGTTTTTTATGAGATGGAGGTCTCTGGTGCATTGTAAGGATTAATCTCTCTGGTGCATTTGTGAAAATATTTTTTCCTCCCTCACTCCATATTGTTCCATATACATCATTAACAGTTTCACTCTGTTTTCTTTTTTCACAAACAACCGACTCATACAATTTATTTTTAATTCAATCATTTTCACATGTCTCGTTTTTATTGTTACAACGACTGTCTTATCTTTGATTTACCCTTCAATTTTTATTCCACTACACGCATTACTTTTTTTGTGGTTTTTGAAGTTGAAAATGAATTCAAATCACCATTCTCAAAATTTAGAAATTCATATACTTTTAATCTACCATTTTTCTTCGTCAACAATTTCAATGGTGTCTTCGTATTTTATGCACTTATATTCCATTATCACACACCATTACTTTCTAATGAAAATTTATTCAACATTATTGTTTATTCTCTACTTTTATAAATACTAATCTCTTATTAATAGAAAAATCAATAATCGAATATGTCGTGAAATAGCACGAGCAAGTACTAATTCACATAATCACTCATCCGTTGGCCTATGTTGTGAAGATAAAACTGTTGGTGCGTCTCTTATCAAGTATCAACTAGCTTCTATTTTCAATTAAAGATCTTTTTATATTTTGATTATATTTTATCAATTTATTTTTAACTTATATTTATAAAATTAACATTTATCATAATTAAAAGTGAAAAAAATAAACATGTTCCGGGATTTTTACAGTTGTTTTAGGTTGATGAATTTAAATTGATTGTTATTAATTGTAAATGATAGATTGACATGAAAAACATTTTTAAACTCCATTAAAATTTGTAGGGTTTTGGTTTGAAATTACAATAGTGGCCATAAATTCAATGCTAGCAAAGCATCACAAAATCACTAGAGGTAGAATTCCAAGTAGTGTTGATAATTTGGGTCTAACTTGCATTATGATTGTAGAGTATGAGAATTTGGGTCTGACTTGCATTAAGATTGAAGAGTATTTGTTGTGTATAACATTTTTATCATATTAGATTATCACATGGAGGAACTCAGCAACATAATTTAAGAAGTTCTTGATTTTTTGTGAGGTTTTTAGATCAGAACTTTTAAATTGAGAGATGATAGTATTATGGAGTAGCTATATGCTGTTAAAAATTAATAACTTTAGTTGAGAGATTATAGTACAATTAGTGTTTTTAGGAAGAGAATGTGGGGGCATTAAAGAGATCTGAGGGACACTAGTACAATTGTCAAACCAAAAATTCATTGAGGAATCAGCGGTAACCATGCATATAGATTTCAAGATATTGTTGAAATATTGCCTAATGTAAGGCTAGATGTGGAGGAATTAGTAGTTTATATTGTCCTTCAATTTTATTAGGAATCTCTTTTTAATAAAAGAAAGAGTTATGGATCACCATTCAAGTGAGTCTAGCTCAAAGGGTGTCATTGAAAAGTTTTAGATTTTTGATACCAAGACTGTACATTTCTAGAGGTTTGTAGTAAGTGTTTTAGGGGAGGATAAAAAGCATCCTTTTAAGAATATTGAGAGAAGTAATGTTTTGGATTTAAACATTAATTTTTTTGTGATGATAATATAATTCACCATACAATTTTTACCAGCTCTGGAGAGGGAATTACTATTTGATGAGGAGAGTTTATTTATGGACTGATTAATAGGTTGAAATAGATGTATCTTGGAGGCATTTTCTACTTTTGGGATAAATGTGAGAAATTGATCATTTAGACAATGGGGGGAATACCACTAGAAAAGAATTATTTCACATGTTTGCAAACATCAATGTGTATTATCCTTCAATGGTGTTGGAAAAAATCTTTATTAAAGCCATATGGACTAGGAGAGGATTAAGTCTAAAAAAATTCTCTTTTATTTCATGACCAAGATGTATGTTGAATAGAAGCATTCTCATTTATTATGAACAGAATGACATTACGAAGAAGATTCTTGTTGATATTTGGTCCATTGAAAATATTATCAAAGTAGGAGACAACGTGGAAATTCCAAAAGGGTATCTTTGCCCCCCCAAGTGTAGAAATGTCTTTGTTCAGTTGTTTGGATTTATAAATACACCCTTTAGGCACTATTTGAGGTGTGTGATATAGAAAAAAGAATCACTATGATTGTTTATAAAAATCCATCATTTTTTATGTTTAAACAAATTTGATCAACAGACCAGACTTTATTAAATATGAATGGGTGGATTCATTTGAGCTTTTTGATGGTAAGACTGAAAAGGATAGGGTGATCAGAGTTATGTTTAGGTAATGTTATGTGACATCCTAATTGTCCAAAGTGGTAATGTTTGAGCAAGCTATGTTCGGTATACTAGAAACAACTTGGTTGTAGTGTATTTTTTACCATGTGTATTTGGCATTAGTGAGGTTAATTTCAATAATATTACAATATTCAATAGAGGCTCTAAATTCTAATGAGGTGATGAACGAGTGAGCTGGGTCAATTTTTTCAGTTGAGGAACGAATCACATTAAAATCACTAGTCACAAAACTTAAGTCATGGATTTTTTAATTAAGACATAAAGGTCTCGCTAAAGACATCCATCTCGGTATCTATTAGCATATATTAAAGTAAAATATATATGCATTCCATCAAGAGAAAATTCACAAGTAAAATTTTGATCAGAAATTCTGAAGGCATTGATATTGTGAAAAGATGCATGGTAAAAGACCCAAAGAGATTCTACAATCATATGATCTTTACAGGCGTCTAAGAAATTATAACTATAAGCACAAAGATGCATAAATTTCAGGGTGAAATTGATTTTAGGTTTTGGAATGGAAAGAATTATAGGTTTATGTAAGAAATTTTTTAAGAATAATAAAGGTGCTGGGGTTTTCTATGCACCAATAGTTCCAAAATAAATTATTCATTATAACTTGTTTTTGGGGCTAGAACTCTTTTTTTGAATCACCTGAGCCTTTGTTTCTCATTGAATGTTTGACATTTTGAGAGGAGGTCAAACTGGGTTTCTTTTTCTATTTTCACACAGAAGGATCATAATATTTATTGATGCGGATAGTGGTGCACACATGCAGCAAGGAGTTGAGGGTGATCATGGAATTGATCGTGGAAGGAGCATTAATGGATAAGACCCATTTCATGTGATTGGTGGCCCAATGACAAGAGTATTAATGAAGAGGATGAGAGAGGTTTTACATGGCCTCATTTTGAAATTACAAGAGGGGGCCCAACATGCATGCATGGGAGGAGAAAATGGTCTTTTAATGACACTTATTAAAGCCCAAAAGTGAACCTAAAAGGCCCGCCAATATGCTTTCAAGAAATTTAATCTACTTGCATGAAGGAAATCTCCAATTTCAAAAGTGGTGGGACCCTTGTCTCTAAATCCATGGTGGGAATATTCAAAGTCATTGGGGTGGTTCCTAAAAGTCTTCTTTAGAGATATCTTGTCCCCTAAATACATGGACATGTGTAATAAAATTAATATTCATGGGATAGGCTTTATAATTCTGTGGGGTAGGTACATTGACATGTATTCCTCCCATTTGGATATAAATAGCCACCTCTTGTACCCCCTTGAAGGTCAATTTCGAATTTGAGAGTTTCTAGCATTATTATGCTTGTGTTTCTTGTGTTCTTAGATGAATGTAAGTAAGGCTCATCAAAGTAGTGATCAACCTTTGTGGCGCTTTATAATTATAGTTTCAAGGGGACGTCTCCTCGGGGTCCAAATTGATCATCCCCTTCCCCCTTTTATTCCTTTTGCATTTCTCTTAATTTTCATTCTCCTCTTCTTTCTTCATTTGTTTTTTCGCATTTTTGCTAACGAATACCGCAATCGCATACTGTATCATATCATTTGGTATCAGAGGAAGGAAATGGAAACCAGGTTCTTTCATTTCTGTTTTTCCCCTTGTTTTCTTCCCCTTCTTCCATTTTCTGCCATCACCAATTCTAGACGGAACATTCTTCCATATTTTCGTCTGCTTTTTCTTTGAGTTTCTGGGCATATAATATTTCATTTTAATAGTTCAGAATCTCATCATTCTTCAGGATTTGGAAACACTAACATCCGACACCTATATTTGGAGATATAGCCGAATCAATTTGTGCTACAGTTTGACCCTTGTGAAATCTAACAATCTCCAAGCCAGATTTCCATTTGAGTTTGAAGTTCAAGTTATCAAAACCATTTACATCATTTCAATCATATTGGTATATTATTCATTTGTTGTACTTTGATCATGAAAAGCGCACTCTTTGCAATTCTTGTTTGTTGTGTAGAAAAAAAATAAAAAAAAAACAAAAAAAAATCAATCAAAATACAATACAAAAAATGGAAGCGTGTCATTTGAAACATTGCGTTTTCTCATATGTCCTAAATTTGACTTCAATTTTCTTATCCACCATCTTCTTTCCTTCATCCATATCTAACCTTCTACTATAACCATTTCTCCCATTTTCCACTCATATATCTTGGACTCCATTGATTCAAACCCTTTTAAAATTTATGATTTTTAAATAATGCCATGAATTGATTGCTTCTTACATGTTGTCTTCTTGATTTTATTTATGAACACTTTTAGGAACCAAGTTTCTGTGCTAGAAAGTGTGATAAACCATTTGATAGATTAAGAAAAAGTGAGAGAACGAGTGTGCGAGGAATTAAAAAAATGGAAAGTGAGGGAGAAAGAAGTGAGATCGACATTAAATTATTCATTAAAGCTGTTGCTGACAAGTTTACAAGATTCAATGTTAGGTTGGATGATATGAAATGTTTCTCGTCTTTGAAGGCTTCATGAAGAAAAGAAAGTCATGAAGGTGATGATGAGTACTCCGATTTCGAAGAATCAATTCTTAGGCGAGTGCAATGTGCTACTTGGAGAGAAAATGACTTGGGAAGCATCAAAGTGACACTTCTATCCTTTCAAGGGAAGAGTGACCCGGAAATTTATTTGGAGTGGGAGAGGAAGGTCGACCATGTGTTTGGACTTCACAACTACTCGGATGAGAAGACGGAAAAATTGGCGGCGCCTGAGTTCAATAACTATTCAAGTATTTGGTGGGACCAATTATAAGCAAGTTGACGACGAAATGGAGAAGGGCCAATTCGAACATGGGTTGAAATGAAGATAGTAATGCGGAAAAGGTACATTTCTAGTCATTACTATCTATATTTTCATTTGAAGTTACAAAAACATGTGCAAGGTTCCATGTGTGTGGATGAATACTACAAGGAAATCAAGATATCAATGATTCGAGCCAATTTGGAGGAGGATCGTGAAGCTACCATGGAAAGGTTCATCAATGGATTAAATCCTAAAATTATAGATGTGGTGGAACTACATACTTATATTGACATGGAGGAGTTTCTACATAAGGCGGTGAAGGTAGAAAAACAACTATATTCTCGAAAGAGTCAAGTATGTTCTCATAATTTTTGGAAGGATAACTGGAAAGATCCAAAATCAACTTCTCAGTGGAATGAATCAAACCCAAGAGATTCAAAATTTGTTCCAAAACAAAGAGACGAGGACAAAAATAAGTTCTTCAACACTTTTTCAAAAGGAAAAATGGATGCAAATGTCCTTTCTAAATCTCGGGATATCAAGTGTTTTAAGTGTCACAGACATGGTCATATTGCATCTCAATGCCCAAATAAACGGTCCATGATTATTTTGGATAATGGAAAAATCCTTAGTGGGCACTATAGTGATGATGAGATTCCATCTTGGGAGGAGGGTTTGGATGTCGAAGTTGAAGAACCCATACATGGAGATGCATTGGTGGCAATAAGAGCTTTAAACATTCAACCCAAAGATGATCATGATGAGGAACAACATGAGCATATTTTTCATACAAGATGCCATATCAGGGAGAAGGTATGTGTCATGATCATTGATAGTGGATGTTGTACTAATGTGGCTAGTACCTTGTTGGTGGAGAAGATGAGTTTTCCTACTCTAAGGCATACTAGTCCTTATAGATTGCAGTGGTTGAATGATATTGGTGAAGTGAGGGTCACAAAACAATCTATAGTTTTTTTATATTGGAAAATATCACGATGAGGTGTTGTTTGATGTTTCTCCAATGAAATCTAGACATTTTCTACTAGGGAGACCGTGGAAATTTGATAGGAGGGTGATGTATGATGGCTTTACTAACTGCTTCTCTTTTAATTTTAGCGGTAAAAATATTGTTTTAAATCCTCCAAGTCCCATACAAGCTTATGAAGATCATGTGAGGATAGAGAAAGAATACAAAAAGAAGAAAAAAATGAGTGAAAAATAAATTGAGAAAAATAAAATTTTGAGTGATAAAAAATATAGTGATGAGTTGATGAAAAAGGAAATGAGAGAAAAAAATGAAAAGAGTGGAAAAATTAAGAGTGAAAAAGGAGAGTCGAGTGACATAAAAAGAAATGAGGGAAATCAAAGAGTTGAAAACAAGAGTGATGAGTGAAAGGAGAGTTTATTTTCTAGAAAAATTGAGGTGAAAGGTGCTATATTGAGCGGGAAAGTGTTCTTACTCATTAGTAAGGATTCTTACGTTGAAACTAATAAACTTCACCATTCGTTTCCTTCTTGTGTTGTGTCATTACTGCTGGAATTTGGTGTTTTGTTTCCCGAAGAAACACCCGATGGATTTCCCCCTTTGAGAGGCATTGAGCATCGGATTGACATCATACCTGGTACCGCAATTCCCAACAGGCCAGCATATAGATCTAATCTGGAAGAGACTAGAGAGATCAAATGTCAAGTTGAATAACTCATGAAGAAAGGATTAGTAAGGGAAAACATGAGTCCATGCGCCGATCTGGTGATCCTAGTACCCAAAAAAGATGGAACATGGAGAATGTGTGTAGATTATTGCACCATCAAAAAAATCAGAGTTAGGTATCGTTATCCAATCCCTTGACTTGATGACATGCTTGATGAATTACATGGGGCATCTTTGTTTTCTTAAATTTATCATAAAAGTGGATACCACAAAATTCGAATGAAAGAAGGAGATGAGTGGAAAACTGCTTTTAAATCTAAGTTCGGTTTCTATGAGTGGTTAGTTATGCCATTTGGTTTAACTAATGCACCATGTACATTCATGATATTAATGAACCATGTCCTTCGTTCATTCATTGGAAAATTCGTGGTTGACTGTTTTGATGATATCTTGGTGTATATCAAATCTCTAGTAAACCATGTTGAATAGTTGCGTTTGGTGTGTGAGACACTTAAAGAAAACCAACTTTATGCCAATATTCAAAAACGTTCCTTTTTCATGGAATCTGTTGTGTATCTTGGAATTGTTGTAGGGTCGGAAGGGATTCGTGTGATGATGAAAAGATCAAAGCAATTCAGTAGTGGCCCACACCGAAGAGTGCAACCGAGGATTAGAGTTTTCATGGAATGGAAAGCTTCTATAGGAGGTTTGTAAAGGATTTTTCATCCATCACTACACCTATTAATGAACATGTAAAGAAACATGTGGTCATTAAATGTGGTGAAAACATGAAAAATCCTTTAACACACTCAAAGAAAAATTGGTCAATGCTCCCCTTTTAAGGCAACCCGATTTCACCAAAGTCTTTGAAATTGAGTGTGATGCATCAGGAGTTGGTATTGGTTCTTCTTTGACTAATGAGTCGCGTCCAATTTCTTACTTTAGTGAGAAATTGATTGTGGAAGCTTTAAATTATTCAACTTATAATAAAGAACTTTATGCTTTGAAACGAACCCTGGAAACATGGCAACATTACTTATTGCCTAAAGAGTTCATTATTCATTCTGAACATGAAAGCCTTAAGTATTTGAAGTCCCAAGGTAAGTTGAATCGGCAGTATGCATCTTGGCTAGAATTCATTAAGACTTTCCCCTATGTGATCAAACACAAAAAAGGTAATGAAAATGTGGTTGCTGAAGATCTTTCACGAAGGTGTTCACTTCTTACTTCTCTACATTCTATATTACTTATACTTAAGTTGCTAATGGGAATGTATGAAAATAATGGAGATTTTTCTCAAAATTGGACATCTTGTGAAAGACATGGTTTTATAGACTATTACAAAAATGATCGGTTTCTTTTCAAAAGGAATAAATTGTGCATTCCGAATTGTTCAACATGAGAATGTCTTGTAAAAGAAACTCATGGGGGTGGTTTGATGGGGAATTTCGGGGTTGATACAACACTTGCTACTTTGCATGAACATTTATAATGGCAAAGCATGAGAAAAGATGTTATTGCAATTTGTGCTAGGTGTGTCACTTGTAATCATACAATGTCCAAGGTTCAACCTAATGGATTGTATTCCCCCTTGCCCGTTCCATACCATCCTTGGAACGAAATCTCTATGGATTTTATGTTGGGATTGCCTCGATCCCAAATAGGAAAAGATATCATTTTTGTTGTTGTGGAACGATTTAGAAAAATGGCCCATTTCATTGCATGCTCAAAAACAAATGATTCTATACATATAGAAGATTTGTTTTTCAACGAAATTGTGAGATTAAATGGGCTGCCCAAAACCATTGTAAGTGATAGGGATGTGAAATTCCTTAGCCACTTTTGGAGGACATTGCGGAATAAATTGGGAACTAAATTATTTTTCTCAACTGTTCCACATCCTCAAACTGATGGGCAAACTGAAGTGGTGAATATGACTCTTTCTACCCTCTTGTGTGCAATAATTCAAAAAAATCTAAAGAATTGGGAAAAATGTTTTCCACACATAGAGTTTTCATAAAACTGAGTAGTTCATTCCACTACTAACTATTCACCTTTTGATATTGTATATGGATTTAATCCAAGTACTCCATTAGATATTCTTTTATTTCCTACTAATGAGGTTGTTGATCTCGTAGGTGATGAGAAGGCCAAATTTGTTCGGGATTTACAAGCCAAGGTGAAATCCAACATTGAAAGAAGAAATGAACAATATGTGAAGCAAGAAAACAAGGGTAGGCATATGGTAGTACTTGAACATGGAGATTGGGTGTGGGTGCATTTGAGGAAGGAAAAGTTCCCAGAGAAAAGAAAATCAAAACTTCAATCACGAGAAGATGTTCCATTTCATGTTTTATAAAGAATCAATAATAATGACTACAATATTGACTTGCCTAGTAGGAATGGTAATGTGAGTGATACCTTTAATATTTATGATCTCTCTCCTTTTGAATATGAAGATTTGTGGACGAATCCTTTCGAAGAGGTAGGGTTGATGCAGATCATGGTGCACACTTGCAGCAAGGAGTTGAGGGTGATCATGGCATTGATCGTGGAAGGAGCATTAATGGAAAATACCATTTGCATGGGATTGGTGGACCAATGACAAGAGAATGAATAAGGAGGATTAGATAGGCCTTACAAGGCCTCATTTTGAAATTACAAGAGGAGGCCCAACATGCATGCATGGGAGGAGAAAATGGGCCTTTAATCACACATATTAAAGCCCAAAAGTGAACCTAAAAGGCCCACCAATATGCTTCCACGAAATTTTATCCACTTGCATGAAGGAAATCTCAAATGTCTAAAGTGGTGGGCCCCTTGTCTCCAAATCCATGGTGGGAATCTTCAAAGTCTTTGAGGTGGTTCCTAAAAGTTTTCATTAGAGATATCTTGTCCCCTAAAGCCATGGACATGTGTAAACAAAGCAAAATTCGTGGGATAGGATTTAGACTTTTGTGTGATAGGTAGTTTGACTTGTATTCCTCTCATCTGGCTATAAATAGCCACCTCTTGTACCCCCTTGATAGTCAATTTCGAATTTGAGAGTTTCTTGAATTATTATGCTTGTGTTACTTATGTTCATAGGTGAATGAAAGTAAGGCTCATCAAAGTAGTGATAAACCTTTGTGGCACTTTATAATTAGAGTTTCAAGGAGAAGTCTCCTTGGGTTCCTAATTGATCATCCCCTTCCCCTTTTATTCCTCTTGCATTTATTTTAATTTCCATTCTCCTCTTCTTTTTCGCTTGTGTTTCTGAATTTTTGACAACGAATACCGCACTCGCATACGGTATCATATAATTTGGTATCAGAGGAAGGGAACAAAAACCAGGTTCTTTCATTTCTATTTCTGCCATCTTTTTTTTCTTCCCCTTCTTCCATTTTCTGCCATTAACAATTCTGGATGGAACTTTCTTCCATATTTTTGTCTGCTTTTTCTTTGAGTTTCTGGGCGTATAATATGACATTTTAATAGTTCAGAATCTCATATTTCTTCTCGATTTTTAAACACTAAAATCCTACACCTATATTTGGAGATATAGCCGAATCAATTTGTGCTATAGTTTCACCCTTGTGAAATCTAACAATCTCCAAGGCCGATTTCCATTTGAGTTTAAAGTTCAAGTTATCACAACCATGTACATCATCGCAATCATATTGGCACATTTTTCATTTGTTGTACTTTGAGCTTGAAAAGCGCACCCTTTTCAATTCTTGTTTATTGAGTAGCAAAAAAAATCAAAAAAAAATCAATACAAAAATAATACAAAAAATGGAAGCTGCTCATTTGAAACATTACATTTGATCATATGTCATAAATTTGATTTCAATTTTCTTATCCACCATATTATTTCCTTCATCCATATCTGACCTTCTACTATAACCATTTCTACAATTTTCATCTCATATTTCTTGGACTCCATTGATTCAAACCCTTTTAAAATTTCTATTTTTTAATGATTGCAATGAATTGATTGCTTCTTACTAGTTGTCTTCTTGATTTTATTTAAGAAAACTTGTAGGAACCATGTTGTTGTGCTATAAAGTGTGAGAAACCTTTTTAGAGATTAAAAAAGTGAGAGAAATAGTGTGCGAGGAATTAAAAAAATGGAAAGTGAGGGAGAAATAAATGAGATCGACATTAAATTATTCATGAAAGTAGTCACCGACTAGTTTAAAAGATTGAATGCTAGGTTGGATGATATGAAAAGTTCCTTATCTTCGAAGGGTCCAAGAAGGCAAGAAATTCATGAAGGTGATGATGAGTACTGCGATTTCGAAGAATCAACTCCTAGGAGAGGGCAATGTGCTGCTTGGATAGAAAATTACTTGGGAAGCATCAAAGTGAAAATTCCATCCTTTCAAGGGAAGAGTGACCCAGAACATTATTTGGAGTGGGAGCAGAATGTTGTCCATGTGTTTGGACTTCAAAACTACTCGATGGAGAAGAAGGTGAAATTGGTGGTGCTTGAGTTCAATGACTATGCAAGTATTTGGTGGGACCAATTACAAGAAATTAGACGACGAAATGGAGAAAGGCCAATTCGAACATTGGAATAAATGAAGATAGTGATGCGCAAAAGGTAAATTTCTAGTCATTACTATCGAGATTTGCATTTGAAGTTACAAAAACTTGTTCAAGGTTCCATGTGTGTGGAGTAATACTACAATGAAATGGAGATATCAATGATTCAAGCCAATTTGGAGGAGGATCATGAAGAAACCATGGCAAGGTTCATCAATGGATTGAATCCAGCAGATAGAGATGTGGGGTAACTATAGACTTATTTTGACATGGAGGAGTTGCTACATAAGGCGGTGAAGGTCGAAAAACAACTACATTCTCGAAGGAGTCAAGTAAGTTCTCATAATTTTTGGAAGGATAACTAGAACGGTCCAAAATCAACATCTATGTGGAATGAAACAAATCCAAGAGATTCCAAATTTGTTCAAAAACAAAGAGATGAGGCCAAAAACAAGTTCTTCCACACTGTTTCAAAAGGAAACATGGATGTAATGTTCCCTTATAAATATCATTATATCAAGTGTTTTAAGTGTCATGGACATGGTCATATTGCATCTCAGTGCCCAAACAAAAGGGCCATGATTATTTTGGATAATGGAGATATCCTTAGTGATCACTCTATTGATGATGAGATTCCATCATTGGAGGAGGGTTCGGATGTCGAAGTTGAAGAACCCGTACATGGAGATGCATTGGTGTTAAGAAGAGATTTAAACATCCAACACAAAGACAATCATTATGGGGAGTAGCGTGAACATATTTCTCATACGAGATGCAACATCAGGGAGAAGGTATGTAGTATAATCATTGATAGTGGAATTTGTACTAATGTGGATAGTACCTTGTTGGTGGAGAAGTTGAGTTTTCCTACTCTAAGGCATACTAGACCTTATAGATTGCAGTGGTTGAATGATAGTGGTGAAGTTAGGGTCACAAAATAAGCCATAGTTTCTTTTTCTATTGGAAAACATCATAATGAGGTGTTGTGTGATGTTGCTCCAATGCAAGCTGGACATTTTCTACTAGGGAGACCGTGGAAATTTGATAGGAGGGGGATGTATAATGGCTATACTAACATCATCTCTTTTAATTTTAGCAGTAGAATGATTTTTTTGACTCCTCTAAGTCTCATACAAGTAAATGATGATCAAGTGAGGATAAAGGAAGAATATAAAAAGAAAAAAGAAATGAGTGGAAAAGAAAGTGGGAAAAATAAAATTTTGTGTGATAAAAAAGAGAGTGATGAGTTGATGAAAAAGGAAATGAGAGAAAAAAATGAATAGAGGGGAAAAATTAAGAGTGAAAAAGGAGAGTTGAGTGACATAAAAAGAAATGAGGGAAATCAAAGAGTTGAAAACAAGAGTGATGAACAAAAGGTGAGTTTATTTTCTATAAAAAGTGAGGTGAAATGTGATTTATTGAGTTGGAAAGTGTTCTTACTCATTAGTAAGGATGCTCACCTTGAAACTAATAAACTTCAGCATTCTTTTCCTTCTTGTGTTGTGTCTTTATTGCAGGAATTTGGTGATTTGTTTCCCGAAGAAACACCCGATGGATTACCCCCTTTGAGAGGCATTGAGCATCAGATTGACTTCATACCTAGTGCCGCAATTCCCATCAGTCCAGCATATAGAGATAATCTGGAAGAGACTAGAGTGATCCAATGTCAAGATGAAGAATTCATGAAGAAAGGATCAGTAAGGGAAATCATGAGTCCGTGTGCCGTTCCGCTGATTCTAGTACCCAAGATAGATGGAACATGGAGAATGTGTTTGGATTGTTGCGCCATCAACAAAATCACAGTTAAGTATCATTATCCCATCCCTCGACTTGTTGACATGATTGATGAATTACATGGGGAATCTTTGTTTTCTAAAAGTGATCTTAAGAGTGGATACCACCAAATTCAAATGAAAGAATGAGATGAGTGGAAAACTACTTTTAAAACTATGTTCGGTTTGTATGAGTGGTTAGTTATGCCATTAGGTTTAACTAATGCTCCAAGTACATTCATGAGCTTAATGAACCATGTCCATCATTTCTTCATTGGAAAATTCATGGTTGTCTATTTTGATGATATCTTGTTGTATATAAAATCTCTAGACAACCATGTTGAACACTTGCATTTGGTGTGTGAGACCCTTAATGAAAACCAACTTTATGCCAATCTTCAAAAATGTTTCTTTTTCATGGATTCTGTTGTGTTTTTTGGCTTTGTTGTAGGGTCGGAAGATATTTTTGTGGATTATGAAAAGATCAAAGAAATTCAGGAGTTACCCACACCGAAGATTGCAACTGAGGATAGGAGTGTTCATGGATTTGAAAGCTTCTATTGGAGGTTTGTAAAGGACTTTTCATCCATCGTTTCACCTCTTAATGACCTTGTGAAGAAACATGTGGTCTTTAAATAGTGTGAAAAACAAGAAAAACCCTTTAACACACTCAAAGAAAAATTGGTCAATGCTCCCCTTTTAAGGCTACCCTATTTCACCAAAGTCTTTGAAATTGAGTGTGATGCATCAGGAGTTGTTATTGGTGTTGTTTTGACTCAAGAGTTGCATCCAATTTCTTACTTTAGTGAGAAATTGAATGGGGCAACATTAAATTATTCAACTTATGGTAAAGAACTTTATGATTTGAAATGAACCCTGGAAACATGGGAACATTACTTATGGACTAAAGAGTTCATTATACATTCTGACCATGAAAGACTATAGTATTGGAAGTCCCAAGGTAAGTTAAATTGGTGGCATGCATCTTGGCTGGAATTCATTGAGACTTTCCTCTATGTGATCAAGCACAAAAAAGGCAAGGAAAATGTGGTTGATGATGCTCTTTCACGAAGGTATTCACTTCTTACTTCTCGTCATTTTAGATTACATGGACTTGACTTACTAATGGGAATGTATGAAAATGATGGAGTTTTTTTCTCATATTTGGACATCTTGTGAAAAATATGGTTTTAAAGACTATTAAAAAAATGATGGGTTTTTTTCAAAGGGGATAAATTTTGCAATCCAAAATGTTCAACTCGAGAATTTCATGTAAAAGAAACTCATGGGGGTGGTTTGATGGGGCATTTTAGCGTTGACAAAACACTTGCTACTTTGCTTGAACATTTTTATTGGCCAAGCATGAGAAAAGATGTTATTGCAATTTGTGCTAGGTGTGTCACTTGTAAGCATGAAAAGTACAAGGTTCATCCTAATGGATTGTATTCCCCCTTTCCCGTTCCATCCCATCCTTGGACCGACATCTCTATGGATTTTGTGTTGGGATTGCCTCGATCCCAATCGGGAAAAGATAGCATTTTTGTTGTTGTGTATCGATTTAGAAAAATGTCCCATTTCATTGCATGATCAAAAAATAATGATGCTATACATATATCAGATTTGTTTCTCAAAGAAATTGTGAGATTACATGGAATTCCCAAAACCATTTAAAGTGATAGGGATGTGAAATTCCTTACCCATTTTTGGAGGACATTGTGGAATAAATTGGGAACTAAATTATTGTTCTCAACTATTTCACATACACAAACTGATGGGAAAACTGAAGTGGTGAATATGACTCTTTCTACCCTCTTGCGTGCAATAATTTAAAAAAATCTAAAGAATTTGAAAAAATGTTTGCCACACATAGAGTTTGCATATAATTTACTAGTTCATTCCACTACTAACTTCTCACATTTTGAGATTGTATATGGATTTAATCCAATGATTCCATTAGATATTTATTCATTGCCTACTAATGAGGTTGTTGATCTCGAAGGTGATGAGAAGGCCAAGTCTGTTCGGTATTTACATGCCAAGGTGAAAGCCAACATTGAAAGAAGAAATGAACAATATGCGAAGTAAGAAAACAAGGGTAGGCATAAGGTTGTACTAGAACCTGGAGATTGGGTGTGGGTGCATTTGAGGAAGGAAAGGTTCCTGGAGCAAGTAAAATCCCATCTTCAATCACAAGGAGATGATACATTTCATGTTTTAGAAAGAATCAATGATAATGCCTACAAGATTGACTTGCCCTACAGGTATGGAAATGTGAGTGCTACCTTTAATATTTCTGATCTCTGTCCTTTTGAATATGCATATTCGAGGACGAATTCTTTCGAAGTGGGAGGGGATGATGTGTATCATGGTACACACATGCAACGAGGAGTTGAGGGTGATCATGGAAGGAGCATTAATGGACAAGACCCATTGAATGGGATTGGTGGCCCAATGTCAAGAGGAATAACGAGGAGGATGAGAGAGGCTTTACATGGCCTTATTTTGAAATTAAATAGGATGCTCCACATGCATGCATGGGAGGTAAAAATGGTCCTTTAATCACACTTATTAAAGCCCAAAAGTGATCCTAAAAGTCCCACTAATATGTTTCCGTGAAATTTAATCCACTTTCATGAAGGAAATCTCCAATGTCAAAAGTGGTGGGCCCCTTGTCTCCAAATCCATGGTGGGAATCTTCAAAGTCATTGCGGTGGTTCCGAAAAGTCTTCTTTAGAGATATCTTGTCCCCTAAAGCCATGTAAATGTGTAAACAAAGTCAAATTCGTGGGATAGGTTTTAGACTTTTGTGGGATAGGTAGTTTGAAATGTATTCCACTCATTTGGCTATAAATAGCAACCTCTTGTACCCCCTTGAAGGTCAATTTCGAATTTGAGAGTTTCTAGCATTATTATGCTTGTGTTTCTTGTGTTCGTAGGTGAATGTATGTAAGGATCATCAAAGGAGTGATCAACCTTTGTAGCGATTTATAATTAGAGTTTAAAGGGGAAGTCTCTTTGGGGTCCTAATTGAACATCACCTTCCCCTTTTATTCCTCCTTCATTTCATTAATTTCAATTCCCCTATTATTTCTTCCCTCATGTTTCTGTATTTTTTCAAAGAATACCGCACTCGCATACGATATCATATCATTTATTAGTAGCACCTGCATTTGTAATATTTTTATTAATAGCACCTTCTCATAGAAGGATCATAGGACTGCCCCTTGAAGCTGTTAATGGATTTGCCTTATGTGCATGAGAGACGGTGCAAGGTTTATGGTGTCTGCTCACAGATCTGGTAGGTTCATTTGACATATTATTGTTAGATTGAGAGTCCACTTGAGATAACATCCAAGGGAGTGGTGTGGGTGGAACTAACCAAAGTAAGAGACTGCATGCTCTTTTCCATCGTGGGAATAACACCCGAAGAAGTCAATTTGAGTTTCTCTTAGAGAGCTGGCCATATTCTGAATTCTAAGCCATATCCATGTTCTATGCCATCACAGGATGACCATCCAAAGGAACTATATTAGTATCCTTGGAGTTTTGATTCAAATCAGCATGGTTCACTAAGCTCTCAGTGTTATACATCTCAGGTGACAGCCAAATCAATTGAGATTCTGCAATCTGGTGATTGTCCAACATTTTTTGGTCGTGTAGTAGGAGAAAGCATCATCTAAAGTAGAGGGATCTTGAGTTTGGTCACATGCATCCATAACAAGCTTTTCAATATCCTCAAGAATGTTCTGATTAGAAAAAGGTAGATCCTTTTCTTCAACAAGATAAACCCATGTGGAATCTGAAGTGTGTCCCAAAATGGATGCATTCTTAACCCAAACTTCTTTTTTTTGTAAGGTTTAGGTTTCTCAGAGTTAATATTTTTATCCTTCTTTCTCTTATTAACTTTGTTCGAGCCATCATCCCCTGATTGGGAAGCTTGATTGTTCATACCACGATATTTCAACAAGTGGCTAACAATTTTGCAGAGTTTACAGAATGTTGGCATACATTCAAACTCAAACCAAACCTCTGTTTGGTAGTCGTGCACTGAAATTCATAGCATTTGGGAGTTCATAATGAAGATAAACATCATCCATAACATGCACATATAGTCCAAGCTCACACATTTAATGTTCTATGGTTGAATTTGAGGGGAGTGCCAAGGCAGGATACAATGTCCTTCAGGATTTTGGGGTTTCAAAAAAACTAATTAAGTCCATGTAGACGAACCCAAATTTGGGTTGTGTTGTTGCAAAATGAATAAGGATTGAATGTGAAATTCCTTTCCGAAATTCTAGGAACATCGTGTTTGAGCTATATGGTTACCAATTTCCAATCACGATAGATATCATCTAGGGATTTTAATATCATGTGAAAATATACTCAGCCTAATTGAACAATCTTCCAATATGAGAGATCCCAAACATGAGAAATCTGAGTCTTGAGATCAGAGGCTTACACAAAGGTTTGTTTCATCTAATATAAGAAATACGACCCATGACAGAGAACTTACACATTATCATGCGTTGTTGAAAGATATCATGTTAAAAAAGTAATGATAAATAGTGAGGATTAATGCGAGGTTGTATGTTGTGACATTTACTTATTTTTCTATGGGTTTGTGTTTTTAAATGGTTACCTTAGACTTTAGGTAGCTCTGTTTAAATTTTATTGAGAAATGGGACTAAAGGGATACACATGTATCTTGAATTTTAAGTAAATTCAATTTTAAATTTAATAAGATGGAATAAATATTAATTCTTAATTTTTGTTATAATAATTATTTAGGGTTGGTTCCAATCCTAATTTTTTACTCCTTTTCTGGGTATCATGCTCATCCTTAAGGTTTCATATTTTTATGATAGTTCCCCCAAACGTTTGCTATCAATCCAAGAGTTTACAGAGGTCTATACCCTTATGCATTTCACTAAATTTCCTATCCATCTTTACAAGCATAGGTTTTACCTTCAAATAATTTTGTGGGGAGTTCTGAGAAGGGATAATGGTATATGGTTGTTTAAAAGAGGTAAAAGTCCATATAGGAAACACACCCAATTCCTTACTTTATTTAGGTAGGTTTGCCTGGGAGATTGATTATTTTGCTGAGGTTGACTCCTGTAATGACCTGAATGATGACATCCTCGATGACATCGATGATGAAAAAAAACTCGATGAATTCATTTTCTTTTGAAAAGGATGCAATGGTTGAATATTTTAATAATATGGTGGTGAAAAAATTATAAATTTAGGGAAGATAAAAATAGTGTATCAAGACTACTCCTCCTTAAAATGATAGTGATAATGTCCACAGGTAAAATTTGGGGATTTAAGGGGATAATTTAGGAACCCCTTGAGTTCAAGAATCCTTCTTCCATGGATACTTATTTAGTGTTGAAATGTCCTATTTTAACTGAGGATGGAGAGAGCTTAGATTGGAAGGAGAAATAATAAGTGGACCCAACTCCTGTGTTGGATTTTCTACTTCAATCCAAAAAAGTGGGTAATGATTTATGCATCAAAGCATCTGAGGGATATTTTAATTGAATGTATACAATAAAAGTTCAGACTAAATTCAATAATGAGAAAAATATATAGAGTTTTATTCAAATATTATTATTCTTTATGGATTTAATGAGGGTAAGATCAATGTAGAGGAATACATAATGGTCTTTGACAAGAAGGATCCATGCTTCGAGGATCTTTGGATCTCTTCTGAGGAGAACTAAAATGGAATTGTTGAGTGCGGACCAGAAAATTTATAGTTAGCATAAATCCAACAAACTTAAGGTTTTTAGGAAGGGTAATAATTCGACATTATGATGTAATCTTTCTTCGATGCTCTTGTTTGTTGAAGTTCCCATTTAACCCTTAAAAAGTCTTGGTAAACTGAAAAAATTTATCTTGGATGAATGGATATTTATTTATATACAGGTGTTGTGTATGTAAAAATATTAAAAATATTATTTATATTATTATTAAACATGGGGTTCTCTAAGGATTAAGGAAATTGTTAAGGGGTTATGTGCAATCACCAACCCTATTCAGTATTATACTAGAATGTTTGGTTTAGGGGGTTAGGATTAAGGTTAGTTAGGGATTGGGGATTGGGGTTGGGGATAAAGTTGTTTTAGGTTAAGTGTTAAAATTACTCTTAAGGGCTTGCGGTTAGGGGTTAGGATTATGCTAGTGGGTTAGGTTTAGGTTGGGTGTTGTATAGTGTTATGTTTTAGTTTTAGGGTATTTGGATAGATTAAAGGGTTTAGTGCTAATGAGTATAGATGAGGGGGGGGGGGTTAATTTGGGAGTAAGGGTTACAATTAGGTTTGGGGTGGGGGTGGGGGTTGGGTTGTTTTAGGTCAGTGGGTTAGGAATAAGCTATGGGGTGTTGTATATCTCACTCTCTTTGGTAGTTATAATGATTAAAAATAAATATTTCTGTTTCTAGTATTTTCTTATGTTGTATTATAGTGATTATATTTTAAGAAAATTTTCCATGAAGGTACATGACATAACAAAGGGCACAAAAGGAGTGGGAACTTTTTTGGAGTCTTGCACAAGCCGGTTCTGGTGGCTACCTGATGGTTCCTAGATAAAATATAGCGACCCTAGACTTTTCACATAATATTACATGGTTTTAAACAAAATTAACTATCAAATTACAAGACTAGGATTGTAGTGGCTTTGGAAGACTAGGTACGTAAAACATAAAACATGAGACTGGAAAAACTATTTCATTATTTATCATTTATTATGATCTGTTAATATTTTTTGAGCCTTTACAACTTCATTGGATAATAGAGGGATTACATGAACAAATAGATGGACTAAAAAGAGATAGAATAAACATAAGAATAAAGCATAGTACATGAGTTGGTAGACATAATAACATGACATAAAAGGCATGGATATATTTAAGTAATCATAACATATGTAATCATCATATTATGGGAGACATGGAAACAACATAAAACATGATATAAGTCTCATTTCCCATGAAGAAGAACGATTCAAGGTTAACCACCAAGACCGTTGCACATGGAGCACGGGTCAAATCTAATCATGGATACATGTTCATGAATATGTGTGACACACGAAGAATCATAATAATGAATCAAACATAAATATAAGGGTAACCCATGATACAAATTGAGTATCGTAATTTTGTCAAAAAGGCACAACATTAGTGAATATCTCAATGGTGTCAATGAAAGAAAGTATTTAAATCATACATGGATATTAATATGGGAAAATAGGCATAGACTATGATAAGTGATGTCAAACTATAATGACAACATCTAAAAAGAGTATTTAAAAAACTTTAAAATTAAAACATTTTAGTGTTGTTTGAGGAAAATATTAAAGAGCATTTAAAGTAGAAACTGACATAATATTTTATATAAAACTAGAAGTGTACCAAGAACGTTTTCATAATAAAATGAGAGATTTTAGAAAAATAATGGTGGCTTAAAATTTTTTTAGAGTGCACTAAAAAAAGGTAAGAATTTTGGAAATTTCTTAAATTGTGTTTGCTTATCAGAAATAATATAGTAGAGAACCTTTTAAAAACATGTATATCCTCGAAAAAGAAGGATGAACGAATCTTGATACATGAGTGTGAAACATATAAACAACATTTATAATATGTTCATAAAAAGACTATATAATTTCATTTGGGTAAAAATTGGGAAAGAATAACCTAAAGGAATAATAGAGGTGTGGGTAGTATCTTTTAGCTTAAGTCTGAATGTGTTATTCACTTTATCTTAATGTTCTGAATAATTAAATTAGATTTATTAATTAATAAGTACAAAACCATTTCTACTTGTATTTGATTTATTATAAGTATGCATGTATGAATGATTGTGTAAAGTGGGGGTAATTATTCAAAATTTAATTATATGTTATTAATGATCTTTTAGAGGTTAAATTGGTCTTATATATTATTTGGTTTTATGACATTGAGATTAAAAATTAGACAAATAATTAATGATAATCATTTGGGTTTATTTTTGCAGTTTTCAATCATAATGAACACATTTTTTTAATAAATTAATATCATTTTTATAAAATGATTTCAGAATATTACATAAGATATAAAACATATATTATAATTTGTGGTGTGTTAATTTATCACATTTCAGACCTCTTGATTTCTTCTTCTTGAGAACCTTTTTAGAGGATCGGTTTTGGAATTTTATTAACCTCAAAATCTCCTACACATGAGGGATGGGCTTTGGAGGATATTTGAGTAGAATTTGGATAAGACTCAAGGCTTGAGAGTTGTGAGGAGAAGATGTGGTGATGAGTGATATTTACAGTGGAGGATATGTGTGTTTTTATTATTTTAATCATTAGTTTATTATTTTGGATCAAGATTATGAATAACTTGAGTATTATTATAAAAAATATTAAAATAATGAAGGTAAGTTCTAGATTATGGTGCTTACATCAATGAAGACGTAAGGAATAATGCATTTAACTTATAATGTGTGAATATCATAAATTACCGCATTTCACTATTCATAAAAATTTTGTATTTTAGAAAAATTCAATAAATTCACCCTAACCATTTATAGATGTAAGGAATACAAAAATGAAATCAATTTTATGAAAATATTTTTCTAAATATGAAAAAACTGATTTTTTATATTAAAATCATAATTTATTTTATAAGTACAGATTTTAAAATTATAACTGATTTTATAACACTTTAAAAAATTAACTACGCTCTCATAAAATTATCTTATAATCATAATAAATCAAAATATTAATTTATAAATACATTTTATGAAAATAAATTTTCTTTTTAAATTATTAAATTAGACATTTATAAGATGGATAAATTTTATTTATACTTTCACGGGTGATGTTACTATTTAGTTGTTCAGTTTACTTTTGATAAGTGTGATGTTACTATTCTAAATGTCAAGTTACTATTCATTTGGTATATTTTCTTTAACATTTATAAATTCATTTTATTTCATTAAATATTTATTTATAAAGTTTTTATTTTGTTTTTTATGTTATTTTATATGATTATACTATATAAGGTAATTATAGGAGATTTTCTATTGATAGAATTTAGGGTCGTTACATTATTCCCCCTTATGAAATTTCACCATCAAGATTTTGTTTTATATTCTATTTTGAATATAGGTGTTGTTACTTTTCCTTCAACGCTTACTCTGGTTCCCATGATACATCTTCGTACTTATGGTTCCGTCATAGAACTTTGATCAGATGAGTAGTCTTGTTGCGTACAACATTATCTCTGTGATCCAAAATCTTTATTGACTACTCGTCATAAGAAATATCATTATCCAACTATACCACCACTGAAGTTAGTACATGTAAAGTATTTGGTTTGTATTTTTTAAGAGGGATACATGGAATACACCATGTATTTGAGACATGGTTGGTGGAAGTGTTAGTTGATATGCGACAACTCTAACACGATCAAGGATCTCAAAACAGCCGATGTACTTGAGACTTAACTTTCCTTTCTTCCTAAATCTCATGACCTTCTTCCAAGGAGATATATGGATGAATACCATGTATCCAAATTTAAATTCAAGGTCTCATCGATGATTTTATGCACAACTCTTTTGTCGACTTCATGCTGCCTTAACGTGTAGCTGAATGGTTTTCACCTTTTCTACTATTTCTTCAATCATTTCAAGTCCTAACTGCATACACTCATTGATTTCATTCTAGCATGGCAGTTTTTTTCACCTTTTCCCATAAAGGGCTTCATATGAATCCATTGAGATGGTTAAGTGGAAACTACTATAGTAAGAGAACTTAACTAGAGGAAGATGTTGGTCTCATCCTTTTTTGAAGTCCTTAGAGCACGCTCTCAACATGTCTTTTAGTGTCTAAATTGTTTTCTCAGATTGACTATCTGTTTTAGGATGACAAATCGTACTAAAGTTCAGATCAATGCCTATAGCATGTTTGAGACTCTTTCAGAACTTCGAGGTGGATCTCAAATCTCAGTCAAATACAATTGATAGTGGTACTCCATGCAGCCTTACCATCTCATTGATATATATCAATGAATGTTGATCCAATGATAATTCATACAGAATTTTGGTAAAGTGATCTGTCTTTGTAAGACGATCTACAATTACCCATATAGCATTGTTTCCTCTTTATGTATTTGGAATTCTAGTGACAAAGTCCATGGTGATTTTTTCTAATTTCTATGTTGGTATGGGTAATGGTTGCATCAACCCGTTATATCTTTTCCTTTCATCATTCACTTGCTAACATACCATGCAATTTTTTGTATATTCAATAATCTTCTTCTTTATATAATCTCACCAATAATTCTCTCAGAGATCTTAATACATCATTGTGCTCCCTGGGTGAAAAGAAAAATTTGAGCTATGTGCATAATTTAGAAGCATATTCTTTATCTCTGGAATAGATGGTACACATAATCATGATCCAAATCTTAAAACCGCATCCTCAATCAATCTTGAACTAAGAGGATTTCTCATTTCTGATACCTTCTACCCTTGTCTAAATTTCCACATCATTTTTTTGAGAATCCTTTATTTTTTTCACAATGGATGGTTGGAAAATCTTTTGAGAAAGGATTTTATGATTTTCCATCCTTAAAGATTCCCATGTCCATCCTTTGTAAATCTATGAAGATTGTATCCTTCTCAATTCTCATCATTGATAAAGATGCTGAATCCTTTCTACTTGGAGAACCCACTACCTTATTTTTCTTAATAGGATGGTCATGGATTGAGTAATCGAAATCCATGATGAGCTCTAACCATATACATTGGTCCATATTAAGCTTCTTCTGTGTGAATATATTTTTTAAACTCTTGTGATCAGCATTAATCTCACACTTATCCCTATAGAGATAGTGCTACCCTATTTTCCACGTGAATATCACAACTGACAACTGAAGATCATGCGTAGGATAGTTTTTCTCATTAATCTTCAACTGCCTTGAGGTGTAGGCTGCATTAGTAGAAAACTTAAGCCTTTCTTTGAAGCATTGTTGTAAACCCTAAAGAGTGATGACGTAGTGATAAGCCTCTTATTGAGCTCCTTACTCTTTCCATACATTCTTGTGTCTAGAAAAACTTCATTCCCTTTTGTGTCAGCTTGGTTATTGAGTTTGACAATCATGATAAGTTCTTCATAAATCGTCAATAATAACCATCCAGGACAAGAATACTATGGATCTCTGTTACAGATGTTGGTTTGGGTCACTCATTGATTTCCTTTGTCTTGGAAGGATTCATAAATATTTCTTTACTAGTGACAACATACCCCAAGAATGATACTTTATCCATCCATAACTCACAATTACTATACGTTTTATAACATATCTCCCTTCACAAAGTCTTTATAAAAAAATTCAAATGCTCATCGTGTTCCTCATTTATCTTAGAGTATATCATAACATCATCGGTAAAGACAACCAAAAATTTGTTGAGGTAATCTATAAGGACTCTATTCAAAAAATCCATGAAAATTGTTGGAGCATTAGTAATTATGAATGGTATCACTATGAACCCATAGTGTTTATACCTTGTTTGAAAGGCTATCTTGGGAATATCTTCCTTCCTCCCCTCTAATTGAAGATATACCGAATGAAAATATACCTTAGAGAAATAATTGGCCCCACATAGCTAATTGAACAAGACATTTGTAACGCCCCGACCCCAGTTACCCAGAGTCGGCGCATTATTACATAACATTGGCATGATCACAAAAGATCATGTCTTGAATGACCGATTAGTTTAGTAGCATTAGAAACACTATATACATTCATAAAGATTACATTACAACATAAAATGAAAACTAAAACAACATAATCTCCATAATCCACACTCATATCCCATCATACAATCCCTACAGGTCATTCAAAAAATACTTCTTCACATCCTGTCAAAAATAAAACATAGAAAGGGGTGAGCTCAGATGCCCAGTAAGGATAACAATATAGCGGAAACTTTCATAAATAAGCATAAACATTTTAGACAATGTATAACTAAAACAAAATCCTTTTAAATATGGTTGAAATAAGATGAAATAATTCCATTTATGTATTCACATGGATATTCTAGTAATCTAATAATCACATGCAATATCAATAACCCCTTTATAATGATGAATTCATAATTCCAGACTATCATAACCACATAGCCAATGCCTCGTTCCAAGACCACAAATAAGATTTTGTCAAGACCTCATGCCAAGACACTAGTTTGTCTCATGAGACCTACCAATGCATCGAGGATCTATAGCGGGCTCCAACCACCACTTTTTAATTCCAATGCATTCCTCATATGAACAAGTTTAAACATAACATAAACATTCGTATTAAAACTAGAATACTAAATTTCAATACTTTCTCCATAAACCATGAATGGTATATAAATAACACATCCATAGTCATATATATCACAAAACCTTCAATACAATATGAAAGATTTTTATCATAATAAATCTTCTTCAAATAAACTTAAAATCCATCAAAGGATGTTGACATAGATGAAATCAAAATTATTTGAGATAAATACCTCTTTTTTGAAATAATTTAAAGTTCACATTATAGAATATTTTTTTTAAAATATTCTTATTATCTTGTAAGGGAAGGTTTGAAGATTTCATAACGGCAGAAAATAGCTTCACCCTCCGTATAAGTTAAAAAAATACATTCTTACCTTAATTCGTCGAAAAGGTTAAAAAGGTACTTGTTTGGAAAATGACGCAATGATTCCTTAATAAACTTCTTATAAAAAGTCAAACAAGGGTATAAATGACATTAACCCATATTCTGTAAAATAGTAAGAATGTTTTGAAATACCTTTCTAAGAAACACGGATGTTGATGATATAGAGGTCCTAGTAGATAATTACGTATAAACAACCTTGGATAATGACGAGATTGTGAAATAAACCCTTACATTGTACTTTTTCTTGGTTGAGGTTAGGTTAAACTCCTTTATAATGGTAAAATAATTGATATTAAATTATACAAGAATAATATACATTAATATGATATTATATATTATCTTTTAACATTGATTTGATAATAATATCTTAGTATTATCATCGTTTCGGGTGTTAACTCACTCATTTTCTTTTATATATTTTGTTACATAAGCCATTTTTGTTATTGATATGTTGTATGTAATTCATATCAAGAATGATATATAGTCCTTAATCATTATTTTTAATCATAAAATGAGAACTATAATTGCATGGATACGATGGGAAATGAATCTCATCGCGTTCGTGAAGACGGTAGTCCGTACGTACGCTTGAGGTACAATATCATTCATTTGATATTAAATATATATATAATTGGATGGTATATCATATATACAGAATCATTATCATGTTATATTTATTATTTACATCTATTACATATCATTATCATACCCATCCAAATAATAATGTTTTTGAATAACAATTACACCATGACGTGGAGACGTCAGCCGTACGTACACACATATGGTGACATGTCATTCAATGGATGGATAGAATACTGAATATGGTAGTACCATATTTATAATAACATCACAATATATAGAAGATACAGTATGTATTATTTTATAAAGGAAATAACAAATAAATAAAAATTTGAAGAAGAAAGGATCATGAAAAAGGGTGGTGAAAACATTACCTATTCTTCGGGTTCTTTCTTTTGATTTGATCTAAAGGGATCCTTAGGTTGGCATTCTGATCAAACTAAGGCCTCTAGTTTGAATTGATAGAATTTGAGAGAGTATCTGGACAGATTTTGGCCGAACCAAAATGTTTTGATGGTGCAAAGAATTGGTTATAAGTGGTGTCCTTTTATAAGGGGGAGGATAGACTCTTTAGGAAATACTTAAAGTATTATTTTATAATAAATTCATATTAAATTAATAATGGCTTAAAAGTGGATTATTCAATGTCTATGGTGGGGATGGGTCGAAATCCTTTCAACCAATATATTTTAGACAGGTTTCGGTTATTATATTAACATTATCTTTTAGTTTTAACTCTTAGTTAATTAGTATGACATTTACCATGTCACTATATATTTTTATATTATAGAGTAAATAAACTTACTATATGCATCCAAGCGACACCCAAGTGGTCCATTAATAATACACCTACAATTATATAAGTCCTTCGGCCGAACCATAGAATTCTAGGAATAGAATATCAATTATTAATATAATATTTGTTTTAAAATCTCATTTATGTCAATTTTGACACTATTCAATAATTGATTTTTGTTAAAGTCTGAAAAACATTATTAATTAGAATAAAATTTATTCAAAAAATTCTAACATGTAATATTAACGAATAAAATTCTTGGATGTCATCAAAACTTTAAAATATATTTATTTTAACTTTTATAACACCAATAACTTGATTCTTTTATTATTAAGGAATATACTACATCATTATTGTGTCATAAATAAATTTAATTTTTCAATTTCTAAAAATTATAAATAAAATATCGTTATTTAGGAAATCATTTTAGATTTATAATGAATATTTATCATCGAAAGCATAACATATGTAACTCTATGAAAAATTCTTTTTCTAAAAGATATATGCCTATGTCATT
Source organism: Viscum album (assembly GCA_963277665.1). Classification (NCBI taxonomy): domain Eukaryota; kingdom Viridiplantae; phylum Streptophyta; class Magnoliopsida; order Santalales; family Viscaceae; genus Viscum; species Viscum album. The sequence goes on from OY728141.1 coordinate 1,818,088,124, forward strand.
TTTGTATTTACTTTAACTTAATTAATATAAAGTGTCATTCTCACTTACAATTGGATACATGCGGTCCCAAAATCAAGAAAAAGATGGCCATGGTAGGAAATGTATCAACAAATAGGGTTATGACATGTTTTAAGGTAATTTACTGTTATTATAATATTATTTTTTTACCCTTATTTAACAGATTTACCCTTTAACCATGGTAAATAAAATATTTATCGAAATAATTATTCAAAATGTCTAAAAATAAAAGTTATCTATTTACACAATTTGGACCTCCTGATTCTAAGTATGAAATCCATTTTTCAAAATTAAAAACACATAAGTGGTATAAATTAATTTAAATTTAATTCTCGTTGTTAAAACCAAAAGCGTGTTTTTATTAGATAATAACTTATCAAAAGATTGACACTTGTTTATGTCCGGTATAAATGTAAAATTATGTAAAATTACCAAAATTGTATTGAATGGTAAAAAAATATTCTAAATATACTTTAAAACCACTCAAATTCATACTTTATCACTATTAATTATTTTTATTAAAAAAGATGTTTTTAATTAAAATTTAGTAATTTTCACTATTTATCAAAATATAAAAGTTATCCCAAAAGTACCCAAATTTCACCCTAGGATAATTTCGATATTCAAAATCTTAAAATAAAGTCCATTTTTAGAGATAAAATTTATAGAATTTTAAAAAGTGGGTATTACTATTGATAACGACTACTTTGATTGGTCACGGTGTGTTAGAATCTCGAAGTTGCGTACAACACACCCTACTGTATTATTCAAAGAGAATAGTACCATGGAAGTTTGGGGTGTTACATCATCTATTTGAGGCATGGGATAATTTTTCTTTATCATGATTTTATTGAGCTCATGATAATCAATTCTGAGGCGCATTGATCCATACTTCTTAATGAAGAGGATCGATGGACTCCATGGAGTAGCACTTGGGAATATAAATCTCGTGTCCAGATTCTCCAATAACTACTTATTCAGCTCTTCCAGCTATATATTGGCCATTATATAAGGTGTCTTTGATATAGGTAGATATCCAGAAATAAATTCAATTGAGAAATGAACCTCCCGATCAAAAGGAATACCGAACAACTCTTCGGGGAATACATTAGTGTGGTTACTTAAAATAGGCATGTATTCGAGCAGGATTATCTCCTTTATCTCAATCATTTAATCTAGATATTCTTTCTCATAAGGTAGTTAAATATCTACACTTGAGACAATGATTATAAAATAGATTCATCCTCCTTGCACTTTTACAAAATCAGAGGATACTTCAAGATGTGAAGAGTGATCTCCCATTACCGACAGTTTTTATTTGCATAAAGATAGCTAATCCATTCCCAATATAACATCAAACTCCACCTAAGGAAGTATGATGTGATTTATCAGTAGGTTCAATCCATAAATAATAACTGGGGAGGAGTTATATACTTTGGATTCCATAATTTCACCATTTTTTTTCATAGATAACTCAACCTCCATATTTTAAGGTGGTGTTTGAATAGTTCTACTAAACTTGAAAGATATGAAAGAATGAATAGAACCAAAATCAAATAGTATGTTTGCTATTCTTGATTTAATAACCAACGTACCTATCACTACATCATTGTCTAGATCAACCTTAGAAGTAGTGATAGAATACACCCTTCCTCATTGCCTTATAGGTTGTTCTTGATTGCCTATGAAAACCCTGGGCATATGGCATTGGTTTGAAAAAATGTACATGTTCCTTGTAGTTGAAACACTACACTACATGTTGAGTGTTGATATGAACCATCCTTTCTTCTTCCACATTAGTGGAATTATTCATTTCCCTTCAGCAGTTTTTAGCCATATTCCCCATTCTTCCACATTTGAAACATTTCCTGGTTCCCTTTAGATAGTTCCTAGGGTGCTTCTTCCCATAATTTCGAAACGTGGGATATTCAACCTTCTTTTCATCATGGGATTTATTTTCTGATCCACCCATATTAGACTCCATTTCCACTTTTTGTCACTAGTCCTATAAGACCATTAAGAGTCTCAAATCTCTATTTCAACCATAAGGTCAAAACTAAAAATCTCCTCATAACTGTCAAAGTCTTGAATCGCAAACGCTTGCATAGTCTTAGCTTTAGTCTACTAAAGAAGTGATCCGCCTTTCTTTCAGTTTTCATGATAAAGACAGAGGTGTATCTTGAAATCCTTGTAATGTTTTATTTATACACACTAATTGAATCATATTCCTTCTGCTTAAGTATGAGGAACTCTCTTTCTATGGAATCAATTTCCTCCTTGTACTTCATATTTTTGATCAGTGTCCACCACTGATCAGCTTGCCCATCAAAACAATAGACCACCATCACAAATTTCTATTCTTCTGAGCACCAAAGGACAAATAATATCTTTTCAATGGAGTTAATACACTATTCCATGAGGAGGGGATCATAAGATCCACTAAACATGGGTGGAACTTACCGCATGAAGGATTCAATGACAACTTGATCTTTCCTTGAAGGAGGGTGTTCCACACGAATCAAGTAATTATTCAAAACTTGAGACAACTGAGTAAGTTCTGTCATAACGTTTTGAGCACCCGTTCCCATCATATTTGGCATATCATTAGGGAAATCCTTACATTTCCTATTATATTGATTGTTGGCACATGTTATTCTATTTACCACCACTAACTAAGAAAAAGAAAGTTCAATTTGGGGGCTTGAATACCTAGCTAATAAGCATGTAAAAAGAAACTTTAAACATAAAAAAAATAAAATTTTAAAGAAAAGGATATCCTAACTTGTGATTCTTAGGTTTCAATCTTGGTTATCCAAGGTTTATTTCCGAACATATACTCTTACAAGAATTTTTTATTATTCCCCTTAATAATGGTTTATAATGAATTTATGAATTAACCAAAGCATATACCCCAGTAGTGTAAAAATAGGTGTGTTGTAAGGTCTATTATCATGTACTAGGTTACCCCATGTCAGGTTTGGAACACCTTGTCAGAGTTGTTACTCCTAGGTACATATGTTCCAGAACGACCTCTCATGAGACGAAACATTAATCAATGCATTGGAGTGCTATTTGGGAACACCGATCAAAACACATTCATGAATAAGTGTTCCACATGAATAATCATACATAACTAATCAAACATCAACATAAGGGTTAACCATGTTAAGAATTCGGTATCATAATCTTATCAAAAAAGGCATAACATAAGAGAATACAACAATTGTGCCCATGAAAGAAAAGATTTAAATCATTCATGGAAATAAATAAGGGAAAATAGGAATAGATCATGATAAGTGATGTAAAAATATAATGATAACATATAAAAAGAGTATTTAAGAAACTTTATAATTAAAACATTTTAGTGCACTTTAAAGAAAACATTAAAGAGCATTTAAAGTAGAAAATGACATAATATTTTATATAAAACAAAAATTGAACCAAGAAAGTTTTCATAATAAAATGATATATATTATAAAAGTAGTGGTGGCTTAAAACAATTATAGAGTGCACTTGAAAATGAGTAAGAATTTGGGAAGTTCTCTTAAATCGGGCTTGATTCTTAGGAAGAATCGAGTAGGGAACATTTTACAAACATGTATATCCCAGAAAAAGAAGGATGAACTAATTGTGATACATGATTTGGGAACATATAAAAAAAATTAGAATATGTACATAAAAATAAAAGATAATTTCATTTTGTTTAAAAAAAGAGAAAAACTAACCCAATGAATAATGTAGATTTGGGTAAAATCCCTTACCTTAAGTCCGAAGGTGTTCTTTATTTGATCTTAATATCATGGATTATAAAATAAGATTCATAAATTAATAAGTCCAGAACCCTTTCTAAATAAATATTTTTATTATAACATTATTAAGTTTATTTATGGCATTTTTGATGGGTTAAAAGATTCAATTTCATTGTTTGGGAGCATTGGTTTCCTTGGTTTTCATGAGCGGTTTACTTGTATACAAGTACGAAAGCTCATGTAAAGTTGGGTTAATTATCCAGAATTGAACTTATGTGTTTTTAATGATATTCTATAGGTTAAATTGGTCTTATATATCATTTTTGATGTCATGAGTATGAGTTATTAGATAAATAGTTATTGATAATCCTTTGGGTTTATTTTAGTGGTTTTTGATCACAACAAACTCATTTTGTTTTATAAATTAATGTCATGTGTATAAAATGATTCCAATAAAATTACATAAGATTTAATAAATATATTATAACCTTTTTAACCATAAAAATGGTTTCATTACCAGCCTTGAATATGGTAATGGTAATTAAAAACTTCATCATCTTTGAAGGCGATAAATTAACTCATCACACACGATGTTTTCATTTTTAGTATAAAAGGAGGGGGAAAGAGTGATGATGATGAATTATTCTATTAAAATAATAATATTATAGTATATTTAAGGTACTATATTTCTCATACCATTTGGATGAGGGGAGTTGAGGAGAGAAAAAGAATATAAAGGAATTTGAAAGGAAATTGAAAGAAAAGTATGAAGGATTACCTCTTGATTCCTTATTCATGAGAACCTCCTTAGGGGAATAGTTTTGATCTTTTATTAAGACAAAAAATTTATTTACATGGGGTAGGGTACTGGTAGGATATGTTAGTAAAATTTGGACAAGGATAAAGGATTGAGAGGTGCGAGGAGTGGTATATATAGTGACGGAGAGGGATGGTTTCTCATTATTTTAATCATTAGTTTATTATTCTGGCTTAAGACTATTAATAGTTTTAGAATTATCATAAAAAATATTAAAATAATTAATGGAAGTTAGAGATTATGGTTCTTACATCATAAAGGACTCAATAAATTGTGTATTTAACTTATAATGTATAAATATCGTAAATTACGATATTTCACTATTTAATAAAAATTCATGTATTTTAGAAAAATCCAAAAAATTAATCCTAACCATTTTTAAGCACATATAATTCAAAAATGAACTCCATTTTATGAAAATAATTTTCTTAATATGAAATATTCAAATTTTTATTAAAATCACAATTTACTTGAAAAATACAAATTTTAAAATTGTAAATTATTTTATAACACTTTGAAACATTAACTAAGGTCTCATAAAATTATCTTAAAATCATAAGACATAAAAATGATAATTTATGAATATATTTTATGAAATTAAATTTTTTTTAAATTATAAAATCATTCATAATGTTATAATTAAATATTTATGACTTACAAAAATACCAATACTTATTTAATAATTTTTTAAATATTTATTTACTTATACTATGATATAATTATATCATACTATCACTTATAAGATGGATTAATTTATATTTTTACTTTCATTGGTGAGGTTAATATGCAATTGTATGGTTTACCATTTATAAGGTTCATGTTACTCTTCCTAAGGTTATGTTATTATTCCTCTGGTATATGTTCCCTAACTTATAGAAATTCATTTTAATTCATTAATTATTCATTTATAAAATTTTTATTGCGGTCTTAATTTGATTTTATGTGACTATACAATATGACATAATTATAAGAACGAAATTTCCATTGGCAGTGTTGGGCGGAGTAGAGTACTCAAGAGGGGAAGTGAATTGAGTATCTATAAAAAGTTCTATTAAAATGTTTTCTTAAAAAGGTTCCCCAATAAGATTGAATACAACCCAATTAATCAAGGTAATAGAGTTATGAATGTTTGACTATTCAAATAACTTCTCAGAAGAGTGATTAATTCTCATGAATTTCAATATGAGTTATTCGAATTAATTTTGAAGCTTTTCTAATAAGGAAAAACAATTATAACTTCTATCCAAGATTAACTATCAAAGTAAATCTAGTGATTTCTAAATTATACAGTAAAACAATGAAATACTAAATTAAACAACACAACGGATAAAACAAGTGGTTTAGTCTCAAGCTGAGACCTATTCCACTCCACTTAGTTATCACCTGCCACCAAGCAGATTATATTAATAAACTAGATCCTCACCCGGGATCGGGGTAAACAACAACACACATGACTGTCAAGGTCACACAACCTCTTCCATAGTTCTTCATGGGTAAAAACTATCAGGCCACACAAGGACCTCTTCAACACTTATCCATGGGAGTAGACAAGTGTAGAAAGATATGAGATGAAGGATATATTGTATCCTTCAGTTTAGTATAGGAGACAACGTGTGTTTTTAACACAACTACACACACACTGCTCAAAATCTAAAAACAATACACAAGGGAGAAAAGATGATCTGATAAGGTTAGAAGTTCCATGAGTGTTATTATATGAAGCTCTGAACATCTAAGATGAAGCAGATGCAGTTATCGAGTCCTCGTGCGAGAAACAGAGTATCACAAGTCTGGTGCTTTGGTTTCCAGTTAGATCTAGCTTGTGTTCTTCATGGAGTTGGTATTGAAAATATGATTTGGCTATAATTTGTGGTGTTCTATATTTTCAATTTCAGAATTCTTTGTGTGTTCTCCAGACATGTCTTGGTGCATTTATCAGTCCACTTTTCAAGAATGCTCGCACTTCTGTTACACACTACTACTCGTCGTTGTCTCTTGTTTCACAACCATGATTTTCTTTTTATTATTGTAGTGAATGCATTGGATCCGATATGATGCATGTATCATGTAAATTATACCTTGTACTATCAAGTGAATGGTCTACAAAGAAATATTAATTATGTCAGTGCATTTAGACGGTTCAAATATGACTGTTAGAAATTAAATTGAAAACTACAAAATAGATTAAAGAATGGCATCACAGTCTTTCTAGAAATAGTTTCACTTGGAAATAGTGTCCCCATGAGACGATGTCTTATTCTTTTCCTTTGAGTGGTGAGAGAGTCACGATGGCATAATTGTATTGAGATCAGGAACAGATAGCACAGATGCGGTGTTAAGATCACAATGTCTTGTCCTTTTCCAAACATAGAATGGTGTCTTATCAAGGAACCTGTGTCACATACTTCATGAGATCTAAAACTGGTTATAGTGTATGGTCACAGTGTCTAGGTCACGGTGTTTGGGTCACGGTGTCTGGTCATGGTGTCTGGGTCACGGTGTCTAGGTCACGGCGTCTGGGTCACGGTGTCTGGGTCACGACGTCTGGGTCACGGTGTCTGGGTCACGGTGTTTGTGTCACGGTGTCTGGGTCACTGTGTCTAGTCCCAGTGTCTGAGTCCTTTTCTAGAAAACCAGAACCGGTGGAAGACTCACAGTTTCTCAGATATAGCCAAATATCTGTATACAGACCTAAGCAGAAATAATCACCAAATGAATTAAACTTAATCATTCATAAAACAAATCACTATAGACTAAAGTTAAATATATATTAAAATAATCAGTCATGAATTATAGGAATCACGATCTTGAGAAAATTTATTTGAAGCATAAAGACTCTAAGAATATCTACACATGATATGAGATAGATTAAACAGGAGTAACAATTTGTGATCATTAAAAACTGATTAAAACATGAGGAGTCCAACAATCTCCCCATTTTGATGATCACAAATCATATGAGTGAGATATCCGTTCATAGTGTGTTGTCTCTCCCTTAGTGTATGTGTCTCTCCCCCTTTTGGGATTATCAAAAAGAGTACAAAACTCAATAAGAGAATAGACAATAAGAGTTCACATTGCATTAGATGGAGAATGATGTGTCATTACAAGCAGTAGAAAAAATTAAAAAGATCCCTATCAAAAGATCATGTTCACTTTTCTTCAGCACTGGTTGTCTTCTCTTTGCTCTTGGCCGCAGCATCTGAAGGATCCACAAGAGTAGAGGTAGAAGTTGAATAAGATAGTGAACCAACTATCAGAGAAGGAAGAGGGAACCCTCAAAAAAATAAAGGGTTCCAATGTAGTTTTGGTGGAAGACTAAGGTAATTGTTGGTCAAGGATAACAGGTCTGATCTGATTCAGAGCTTGAGAGACAGAAAAAGAGGTAGAGGAAAACGCAGTGGATGAGGAAGGAGGAAAACCAGGCCACAAATGTGCAGCTGTAGGAGCCACAATAGCAATGCTCTGGCCATGATGATAAGGCCTCAATAGCTTGATGAAGTCAGCAATAATCTCACCACCAGACTACATCATTTTTTTTTGAAAATCATCTTTGTTTTCCATGAACTTTTCCAACAAAGGAGTTAAATCTTTCTTCTTTTGAACTTGAGTTTTGAAAGCTTGAGTGACAGGAGGAATTTTCAAATTCTCTACAAGGTATTTGAAATGGTTTGTCATGTCATCCTCAGAGAAAAAACAATTGAAGTAAAAGAACACCTTTTTAGTAATTTATTCTTGAGCATCATTTGTAATATTTGAATTAATACATACCAAATCAAGGACTCTATCCCTATTTTTGACAACCAAAGATAGATTCTCTTTGTCAAAGTATCTTAGAACTGATTGAAGTTCTTCCATAACAACAATTTTTACTAGATCACTATCAAAGGGTTGAGATGACTATCCAGAGGTATTAAATGATTCCACAGCTATAGACCCCCCTTGTACTCATCCCTTTAATTGACTTTCTATAACAACTTCTGTAGACATCCCTTGTACTCATCATTCAATTTATTGAGACGAATAACAAGATCACACATTTCTTGAACTATATACTTGCTTCTCTCAGCCACCTCGTCAGCTAAGGAAGTTAGATTTGGTTGAATCAGAGACGCAAATGGCTATGGAATATATCCACTATCATCCTCAATAAGATGAGAAATAATATCTGGTCTCGATTTTAACACTTTCTACATATCATCAACCATAGATCTGAGAGACTTCACTTCATCACTTAGCTGTTTGTTCTCAATTCCGTCCTCTTGAATTTCATGATGCATTTTTTTGATGAATCTTCCATATGATATTTTCTAATAGTAGAGTAGCATCTCTTTCACTAAAGTTTGTCACAGGAGCAGGTTTAGTGTTCATGAGCTTTTTAACTCCAGCCAAGAAAGTATGTCCAAAGGATTTCAGATCATTATGACTCATGAAAGTAGGAGGTTCTTGTGAAGGTTTAAAAATAGAAGTTGAGACAGGCTCAAGTTCCTTTGCAGAGATTACTTCAAGAGAAGATACTAGTTTAAAATGAAACACAGTAGATAGGTATATGCCTTTAAACAAGGCTTCATGGGTATCATTCACATAAAAGTAGATAGGGAACTTGTACCAGGTATCCAAAGTACTTTGATTAACAGGGTTAGGAATTTTAACACTTCATTGACTAGGATGCTTCTTCCCCTCAATAAGTTCTTCTTTTATAGGAATAAGATATTTAGATCCTTGATCTGTTTCAAATATTTCATCCATAATATCCTCACCCATTTCTTTTCTATCCAACTGAAATGATTGATCCATTCTTTTCTCAACAAAGAGGTTAATTTCAGGATCATCTTGTTCCTCTTAGTGTTCCTCAAAAGAAGCTTCTTTATCAAGAGAAATTTCTTCTTCTAGATGCTCTTACATAACAACCATTTCCATTACATTACTAATAGAATCTTCTCTAGAAGCATGTTCTTCTTCTTAATCAACAGTTTCTTTAGGAACAGGTACTTCCTTCTCAAATATTTCTTGAGGAGCAGGTCTACTGTCTTCCCTATCTGAGATAGTTTCCCCTATTCACGTTCTTATTCAACAGGATTGTCAACTATTTCATCTAGTTCCAAACTAGGATTAGAGTTGTCTATAGTTCTTAAAGAATGCTCAACCAGATTAAACTTTTCATATAAACATTCATTATCCTCCACCCAATCCTTTTTCCAGTGATTCCAACTAATTTTCATTCTTTTGACTATAAACATTGAGATACAGAGTTCACAGTCCTTGATGAGTTCTTCATTCGGTCCAACCACTCCTTTATCATACAACATAACAAATATTATCCTTGAGTAGAACAAGGAGGTAGACATTGAGGTTTCCTTAATCAACTCACACATATGAAGTGTAACATACATGCACATGTTAATCATGTGTCCATTCATCATAATATGTATCAAAAATCTATCTCGATATTTGAGGGTAGAACAATATCCTTTTGCTGGACTAATCAGATTATGAATAAACATAAAAAATAATCAGGTTTCACCATCCCACTCAGAACAATATCTATTCTATTTGTTTTATTTCTAGTCAAGCTTCCCAAGGCTTCTTCTAAAACAAAGATATCACTGGGAGGAGGAGGAACTATATGATAGTCCTAAACAATTAATTCAAGAGGTATTCCTAGGAAAGAAACCCATAACCTCGAAGAAAAGGTACATATTTGTCCATCGATCCAGCTTCTTACAACAAAACCATCTTCTCCATTGAAAGCGAATTGAACAAACTAATAGAACATAACAACTAGATTTGGGTAAATCGACTTGTTCTCTTTTGTGAACAAGGCCATCCATCCATGATCTTTCAGTACTTTCAACACTAAAGACTTACTTGAAAACAACCACTTAGGGCAGATTTCCTTTTTTGGTACCACTATTCTATTAACAAGTTTCATATTAAAAGGACCTTAGGGCACTATATTTTGTGCTCTTTTCATTTTCTTCTTTGATCTGCGCTTCTCAGGAGTTGATGAAGATGGGCATTTCATTCTGGGCATTCAATGAAGGATCGAGAGATATAGAGAGATAACTGAAGGGTTGAAGGAGAACTTACAGTTTGAGAGAAGAGAGCTTGAGTGAAAAAAATAGTTAAACCTCTTTCATTTTTATCATTTAGGGATATCAAGCATCCTAAATTCAAAAGTACGGGAATGAAAAAGAATAAAATAATCAATTACAGTGAAACGAGTAATAATATATAAATAAAACAAAAAAGTGTTATTACAGTGAGACCAGAACAGACATTCACGGTGAGACCGTAATAGGTTTTCACAGTGATACCGTAATAGGTTTTCACAGTGTCATCTCTACTATGTGACCATAAAACAGTGCGACCGTATTGTTTGAAATAGTATGTACAAAATGGTAACTGAGAGATAGTTACCGTAAGACTGTAAACATGAGAAAGCAACATCATGATAGTAACTTGCAGAACTGTGAGCATGAGATATCACTTCTAAGACAGAGACTCATGAAACTATAAACTGTGGAAGAGTAAGCTATGAAATAGTAAGTGTTGAAATCATTATATTTTATACTTAAGATTTATCATTCATAATTCATGTATGATTTAATATATTCTTTCAGAATTTAATGGTTTGGTCAATATATCAACAAGCCGATATTCAGTTCCGGTGAATTCCAAAGGGATATCACCCTTTTGATAATGGTCTCTCAAAAATCGATGCCTTACATCAATATGTTTTGTCCTATAGTGTGAAACATGATTTTTTGATATGTTAATACCACTTGTATTGTCACAATTTATAGGTACATGCCTGAACTGATATCCATAATCTAGTAATATGTGTTTCATACAAAAAATTTGTGGACAACAACTACCAACAACTATGTATTCAGCTTTGACAGTAGATAATGCAACAATGTTTTGTTTTAATACTACACCATGTTACTAGAGACTTGCCTAAAAGGTGACATGTTCTAGAGGTGCTTTTTTCTATTTAACTTATAACCACCAAAATTAGCATCAGAATAACTAACTAACTCAAATTATTGTCCTCTAGGATAGAACAGACCTAGATTTAGTGTATGTTTTAGGCATTTGAAAATCCTTTTAACATCATTTAAATGAGATTCCTTGTGATTTGATTGAAAATGAGCACATATATATACACTAAACACAATATCAGGCCGGATAGAAGCTAGGTAGAGTATGCTTCAATCATTCCTCTATAAGTGGTTTGACCAATAAATTTTGCATCTTCATTAAAATCCAACATACAAGTAGTACTCATTGGAGTGTCACTACTTTTAGTGCTATCTGAGCCAAAACATATTTGATGATCTTTAGTATATTTGCTTTGATTTAAAATAATGCCATATTTATTTTGAAAGAATTGAAATCCAAGAATGAATTTTAGTTCACACATTAGACTCATTTCAAATTCTTTTTGCATCATTTTATAAAATTCAATACATAAAGAATTTTTTGAAGATCCAAAGATAATATCATCTACATAAATTTGAAATACTAAAACATCATTGGAAATTCATTTTATAAAAAGGGTAGGATCAGATATTCCTACTGTAAAACCTTTGGAAATAATAAAAGTACTTAATATATCATACCAAGCTCTTGGATCTTGCTTTAAGCCACACAAAGCTTTTGCTAATTTAAAAAAATGAATTGGAATGTGAGGATTTGTAAAACCTGTGTATTGTTCAACAAAGACTTCCTCTACTATATACCTATTTATGAATTCACTCTTAACATCCATTTGATATAGTTTGAAATTTAGATGAGAAACACAAGTAAGCAGGATTCTGATGTCTTTAAGTATAGCTACTAGTGAAAAGGTTTCCTAATAGTCAATTCCTTCTTCTTAACTATAGCCTTATGCAACAAATCTACCCTTGTTTCTAACTATGTTAAAAAATTCATATACCTTATTTCTAAACACCCACTTAGTGCCTACGGTAAATTTGTCTTTAGTTCTATCAATAAGTTTCCAAACTATGTTCCTTTCAAAATAATTAAGTCATTCTTGCATAGCCGTCACCCAAAATTCATCATTGATAACACCATTAATGTTTTTAGGTTCAAGTTGTGACAAGAAAAGATGATGTTCAACCTGATTTCTAAGAGAATCTTTAGTTTGAGTTCCTTTATCTAAATATCCTACAACATAATCTAAATTATGGTTTTTAAGGGTTCTAACAGCTCAAGAAAGAGAGGGACTAGTGATTTCAGGTTCATCAACAGGTTCATGTTCATTATAACTTGAATATAGAGAATTTACAAAACTGGATGTTTTCACAGATTTCATTATAGGATGGTTAGAGGATTCAACATTGAATTTGGGATTTGACATATCATCCACGAGGTACTCTAGAGTGGTTTTAGGCTCCTGTGGATATGTCTCATCAAACTTGACATAGACAGATTATTCCACACATTTAGTTCTTTTTTTAAACACCCTATATGCTTTACTATATATTGAATATCCTAGAAATATTCCTTCATCACTCTTGGATGAAAACTTCTCAATATTGTACATAGTATTAAGGATATAAAATTTGCAACCAAAAACATTGAAGTAGCTTACTTTGGGTTTTATATTGTTCCACAACTCATATAGTGTTCTTTTAAGAATAGGTCTAATCAACACTCTATTAATGATATAGCATGCTGTATTTACAACTTAAGACTAGAAATAAATAGGTAAGTCATATTCTCTAATCATGGTTCTAGAAATATCTTGCAAGGTTCTATTTATTGTTTCTACAAATCCATTTTCATGAGGTGTTATAGGGGTAGAGAAATTATGACTATAGCCATTTTGTGAAAAAAAGATTCAAACTCTTGATTTTCAAATTCACGACCATGATCACTTCTTAAAAATTTAATTCTAATCCCACTAAAATTTTCTATAGTTTTAGCATATTTGGTGAGATGAGAGTAGTATTTACTTTTGTGAGACAAAAATAAAGTACAAGTATATCTTGAAAAGTCATCTACTAGAACATAAACATAGTGCATCCCATTTAATCTAGAAACTCTAGATGATCCAAACAAATCCATGTGAACCAGTTTGAGAGGTTGATAAGTTGACACTTCTTTCTCTGGTTTGAAGGAAATTTTGTGTTGCTTTCCCTTTTAACAAGTATTACAGACTTTATCATTTGGAAACTCAAGTTTGGGTAGGTCTTTAACTAAAATATTTCTAGTTATATTTTTAAGGGAGTTAATATTACAATTTCCTAGTATCCTATTACAAAGACAAGACTCTTTGTGAAGTAAAATTAAACATGAAGCATTTTGAGAAACTAATGAATCTAGGTTAATGGAGTATACATTTTCATTTCTCAATGTAGAAAACACTAATTCAATTTTAGAATTAAAAACATTGAAACCATCATTCTAAAATTTAACATGAAATCCATCATCACATAGTTGTGAAATACTAAGCAGATTATATTTTAATAAATCAGGAAAAAGTACTTTGGAAATTAAATCTATGTTAGAGTTACTGATTTGGTCAAGGATAATGATTTTTTCATTGACATTATCACCAAAAGTGTCATTTCCACCATCATTTTTTATTAAGTTCTTGAAGTATGAACAGTCTCCTGTCATGTGTCTTGAACACCCACTGTCCAAGTACCATAAGATTTTACAGGAGCTCTTTAAATAATATTCCTACATAATAGTCAAATAAAAATATACATTGGTACCCATATTTGTTTGGGTCCATTAATATTACAGACTAGTGCTTTAGGACCCCACATTTTCCTCATAGGTTTCCTATAATAATTATGTAATGTACTTGAAAAATAAACTATATTTGGTCTAGAAAATCGTGAAATAGTAGAGAGTGTATCATAATTTGAACTAGAAGAATGTTTTCCAGAACTAGGATTAATGTTGTATGTCCAAGATTTAGAAACAAAATTGGTTCTTATAAAATTTCTTTTACTAGTTATATATCCAATACCAGTAGTATATTTATGAGCAATCTGTTTACCTAGAATTTGAACCAAAGTATCTTTACCATTAGTAAAACTTTAAAGGTCCTTTTTCAAATACTCATTAGATATATTTTGTTCATTGTTTTATTTGAGTAATTGAACATTTTTCTCTCTTTCTATATTATGTTTAGATTTAACAGTCTAGGTAAGATCATGATGTTTTTTTAAAGACTTGCATTTATCTTTTAGTTCATTACATGTCTCTTCAAGAACATTTCATTACTAAAACATTTATTCACTAGACATATTTTCAAAATCACATTATATCCAAAATAATATGAATTTTGTATAGGATATGTCAGGGTTACATCAGATTTCTTTATCATGAAACTCATATTGGATTTTTTAGTCTGTTCATCATGTGAAGACTTTGAGTCACTTGAACAATCCTTAGAAACACTCCAAGTGGCTTTAATTGCCTTTTTATACTTTCTTTATTTGTCCTCATATTTCTTTTTGTACTTGAGCTTGGAACAGTCAGCCTTTACATGTCCCTCTTGCTTACATTCATAGTATACTATCTTATCTGACTTGTCATATCTTTTCCAATCTTTCTTCCAGCATCCCTTTTGATCAAATCTTCCTTTGATGTTAGGATTTCTGAAAATTTTCATCTTCTTGTAAACTTTATTAAACCTTCTGGATAATTGAGCCATTTCCTCATCACTTTCAGGTGATGATTTTTCACTGCGATAACTTTATACAGAGACTTCCAATTTCACCTTTT
The DNA here is from genome assembly GCA_963277665.1 of Viscum album. Taxonomy (NCBI): domain Eukaryota; kingdom Viridiplantae; phylum Streptophyta; class Magnoliopsida; order Santalales; family Viscaceae; genus Viscum; species Viscum album. The sequence continues at coordinate 1,818,103,460 of OY728141.1, forward strand.
CTTTGTGTTTAGATATGGTGGTCTTGAATGCAACAGATTTCCTTTTGGGTTCATCCTCTTTTTCCTTATTTACTTTCAGCTCCTCTTCATACATAATTAGTTTCCCAATGAGTTCTTTGAATGTTAATTTGATGACGTCACATGACTCTATAATAGAGATAGAGGTTCCTCTCCATCAATCAGGTAGGAATATGAGATCCTCATGATTTGTTCTTTGGTAGTAACTTCTCTTACAAGAGAAATAATTGTGTTGACAATTTCATTGAACATGAGATACATGTCAAAAATATTCTCATCATGTTACATTTTAAAGTTATAATATTTAGTAGTATAAGTATTATGTCTTATTTCCTTTACAGTAGAAGTCCCATCATATGAAACAAATAAGGTATCTCAAATTTCATGGGCAGTTTTACATGTAGAAATTATGTTAAATTCCTCATCTCGTAAAGAGAAATATAAAGAATTCATGGATTTGCAATTGTTACTATAGGAAGTCTTGGTTGGGTCATCTCAAGTAATTCTAATAGTATCAGGAATATTATACTCATCTATAATTGAAGACCAAATTTAAAAACCCATTCTTTTTAAATGCATTTTCATTTTAATCTTCCATTGGGCATAATTAATTCCATTAAAGAATGGTGGTCTGTTTGTTGTAGCCCCTTATAGTCTATTATCCATAATATATAAATACTTTTAATGATATGGAAATTTAGAATTAACAATAATTTACAAATCATTAAAGTACAACTAAAATCATAGTTGAATAGATTAAATGATAGAGTCATAATAAACTCCTATGATGCCAAATGTTAGTTGGATTAGAGTACTCAAGAGGGGGGGGGTGAATGAGTATCTATAAAAATTTATGTTAAAAAGTTTTCTTAAAAAGGATCCCCAATAAGATTGAATACAACATAGTTAATCAAGGTAATATGGTTATGAAAGTTTGACTACTTAAATTACTTCTCAGAAGATTGATTAATTCTCAGCAATCTCAATATGAGTTATTTATATTACATTTGTAGTTATTCTAATAAGGAAAAACAATTATAACTTTTATCCAAGATTAACTATCAAAGTAAATCTAGTGATTTCTAAATTATACAGTAAAATAGAGAAAGATTAAATTAAACAACATATTGGATAAAACAAGTGCTTCAGTCTCAAAACAAGACCTAATCCACTTCACTTACTGATAAACTGCCACCATGAAATTTATATTGATAAACATGATCCACACCCTGGATCGGGGTAAACAACAACGCACAGGACTGTCCAGGTCACACGACCTCTTCCACTATTCTTCGGGGGTAAAAACTATTAGGTCACACATGGACCGCTTCCACACTTATGAATGGGAGTAAAAAAGCGTAAAAAGATATTATAGTAAGGATATCTTGTATCCTTCAGTTTAGTGTAGGAGATAGTGTGAGTTTTTAATACATATACACACACACACTCCTCAAAATCTAAAAATAATACAAAACATAGCAAAGATAATGAGATGAGGTTATAAGTGTTCTGATTGTAATTCTATGCAGCTCTAGACTTCTAGGATGAAACATATGCATGTATCGAGTCCTCTTGTGAGAAACATAGTATCTCATGTCTGGTGCTATGGTTTTTAGTTAGATCTAGATCGTGTTCTTCATGGAGTTGTTATTATGAAAATGATTTGGCTTTGATCTGTGGTATTCTAGCTTTTCGATTTGAGAATGCTTCGTGAGTTCTTCAGATGTATCTTGGTGCATGTATCGGTCCCCTTTTTAATAATGATAACACTTCTCATACACACTACTACTCATTGTCGTCTCTTGTTTTAGGGCCACACTTTTCTTTTTATTCTTCGAGTGCATGTGTTGGAGCCGACATGATGCATGTTTCCTGAACCTTGTACCTTGAACTGTTAGGTGAAATGTATACAAAGAAATATTAATTATGTCCGTTCATTTAAAAGACTCAAATATGACCATTAGAAATTAAATTGAAAATGAAAAAACAGATTAAAGAGTGGTGTCATAGTCTGCCTAGAAACGGTGTCAGTTGGAAACGATATCACCATAAAATGGTGTCTACTTCTATGCCTTTGATCGGTGAGACATTCATGATGGCAAAATTGTATTTAGATCAGGAACTGGTAGCATAGATGTTGTGTAAGGATCATAGCGTTTGGTCATTTTCAAATCCTCAAACGATATCTTTGCAAGGAATCAGTGTCAGAGACTTCATGAGATCTAAAATTGGTTACGGTGTCTGGTCACGGTGTTTGGGTCATGGTGTCTTGGTCACGGTGTCTGGTCACAGTGTCTGGGTCACAGTGTCTAGGCCACGGTGTCTAGGTCATGATGTCTAGGTCACAGTGTATGGGTCATGGTGTTTGGTCACAATGTTTGGATCCTTTTCTGGAAAACCAAAATCGGTGGAAGACTCACAGTTTCTCAAACTTAGCCAAATATCTGTATATAGACTTAAGCAGTAATATTCACTGAATGAATTAGACTAAATCATTCATAAAATAAATCACTATAGACCAAAGTTAAATATAGTTTAAAATAATCATTCATGATTTATAGGAATCAATATCTTGAGAAAATTTATTTGAAGCATAAAGAAACAAAGCATATCTACAAATGATATGAGATAGATTAAACAGGAGTAACAATTTGTGATCATTAAAACATGATTAAAACATGAGGAGTCCAAATGTCACATCCATGACTTCCTTTAAATGTAATTTTCATTTAATTTCCATTCTTGCTTTGTTTTGGGAGTTTCCCAAGCTTTTTTGAGGAAAGGGTGTGTTTTCATTATTTGGGCCAAACAGTGAGCCCATTTTCAGATTTAAAAACAATTTTGTTTCTTTTATAAATTTTTCATTTTTTAATATTTTCCACCCATTTGAATTCCTAAATGGCCTCCCCCGACCTATTAAACCCACCATTTCAATTTGTACCCGTAAGGAATCCATGGAATCCCTCCAAGTCGCTCAAAACCTCTTTATAAAACTATTTGAATGGGGATTTGGTGGAGGAACGTGGGTTTTATTGGTAAATTCTTGTGGTTTTAGGTTCGATATAAGTCCCTCTTGCTGCGATGGTGGTGCGACTTCATTTTCACACTATGATTCAAGGTTTTCCATTGATTTTGTAGGTGATTCCAATGTTTATTCAATCATTGTGTATTATCATGATATATTTATCATATTTTATGGTTTATCACATTTTATGATTTCTGATAAAAATATGTTTTAGTGGTTTTTTTATTGTAATTGAATTTTAAATGCCAATTTGGTGTGAAATTGGGGGTTTTCCAAAGAAATGATTTATTGGTTTATTTGGGGCTGCCCTATAAATAATTAGTTGTTTTTATTGAACATTAATGGGTCTATATTTACTATTTAAAACGATTATCCCCTTTTGTTGTTGCTTCAAAAATGGGTTTTAATGGTGTTTGTAAAGAAAATGATGTTTTGGTGAAACTTTTGTATGAAAATTGAGGTTTTACAAAGTTATCACTTCTTGTTTAACATGGGGATACCCTAAAATTATTTTTTTGTGTTAATTGAAATTTATTGGTCTTACTTTACTATTTTTTAAACTTAAAAGTGTGCACATAGTGTACAAGTGGGGCTCTTAAGGGGGTTTGTGTGAAAAACAATGCGGGATTTTGAGAAATTGTTTCACTAAAAATCAAAGTGTTTGTTGTGTGTTTTAAGTGGTATAAAATGATATATCGACTGTACTGTGTGTATTTTACCATTAGTGTTATTTTACATGAAAATTGATATGTGTTTCATTATTAAATTGTTTGAGCACAAAGGGGGATGCCCGAGTACCTAGGTGGGGAAGATGTGTTATAGTATGGCTAGTGGACCAGAAGGGTTTTGTCCTTGTTTCACCTGGAATTTGGATAACAAAAACTCTAACTAAATTATGTCGATGCTGATTGGGGACCACTAGGTAATGGTTATGTTCCCTACTAGTGGCATGTGTATGAGAATGTGTTTTATTGTGGTTACTTTACACCGAGGAATGGGATACTTGGGGCCTGAGACTCTCTAGTGCCTAGGGGTGTTTCCGATTTTTTTTCTCATTGTATTTGTGGTATTTTAACATGTCTTGGGGAATTATGGGAAGTGATTTATAGTAGCTAACATTTATTTTTAAATGTGTTAACATTCTGAAAATTTTATCTTGAAAATTATTTTCAATTGAGATATTCATTTCTTGGAAGTTATCAGTGATTTTCTTTGCATATTAAAACTACTTGTTTTTTCACATTTTATTGCATGATCTTTGGACTCATTGGGTGGTATCATATTGGTATTAGGATCACACCCTAAATATACACCTTGGGTGTAAGTAGAATTTATTATGCTTGACTTAGGTATTGGGAAGGCTATGGGTGATGGACGTTCATGGTGTTAGTTCTCATCCTTGGTGCAGAGTTGTGGAGACAACTTATGAGTGATGACCTCATGCCGTGTGGAGTCCTTGGGTCAATTTTTATATTGATAATTTGTGTATTGGTACCTTTTTTAGTGCATTTTAACTTATTTATTCACTTTTGGATTTTTGTATAAACCCTATTTGGTATGAATTTGTCAGATTCAGTTTATCAAATGTTTATGGTGATATATGTACACATATTTGGGTAAATCATTCCCAAACCAAAATAAATGATACTTGGGCACTTGTTCCAGTCCATGGGGATAGGGAACACCCTTTGGCCCTTGTCATGTTCTGGGTTTGGTTCCAGTATTAGTGCCGACCATATTCGGTTTGTGACAAAATGGTATCAGAGGATTTTCGCTCTCTTTGGGTCATGTTATTTGGGGTACAGTTTGGATGGTCTGGAGTTAGGATTGTCTGGATGTAGAAATTTTGTTATGATTAATGTGTCTGATCACCAAACCTCATGATAGGATTTATGTCGCCCGGGGAAGTCAGGACATTTCGGAGTCCTTTGGTTTTCTTGGTTTGATGATGATCTGGGGAAATAAAAAGAGAGTTGGGTTAATGGTCTTAGTGAGCTCGCAGGGTCTGGTAAGCCACGTGGATCTTGGATATTTACCTAGAACACTCTCAGTGATGGTGTAGTGATTGTAGTATGGACGTCAACCATATTTAAATGTCACCCACCGAAGCTAGTTTCCCCTTGCATTGTCTTATGTCCTTTAGTTTTGAAATCTTGGAAGTTAGGTTTTAAAACAAAAATGACATGGTTTTTAGAAGAGAACGTTTTTTGAATTGATTTTCTAATAAATATGTAAGGGTTTGAATTTTGAATTGGTGGAACTGAGTTTTCAGAATTGTTTTGAATTGGAAAATTGTGTGTTTACACCTTTTTTGAAAGCAGAAAATTGTGTTAATGTTGGTTTTGAAAAGGTGTTTCCAATAGTGATTTCTAAACTTTTGAGAGGTTTTTTAATGGGATGAGATGTTTTGAAATTAATATGTATGACTTGAAATTGAGTTGTCATTTAAATGATTGTTCCTTTATGAAAATGTTTCTAAGCTGTATTTTGGGATTGATTTCGTGGTTAGCGGTTTTGAGAAAAAGGAGGTATTTGTTGACTGTTTTAGTTTTGAAAAGTGTATATAATTTTTATTTTAACCATTGGTATTTCCATGAGAGACCACATTCATGGGGTTATACGAGATAATGGATGGTTTTTGACATGGATGGATGAGTTCCATGATAGATATGAGGAGGGTGCCAGGTGTGGCACATAAACATGCATGTCTGAGGCCCATGGGGTACCATTGGTGAATACGCTAACCATTGAACCGTTTATTTTAAAAAAAGGCAATTTTAATGGGAAAACATGATGTATCGATGACTAGTTTGGGATGGTGTGTATTATGTGTATTTTAAAATTTTGATGATGTGGGTTGTTTTGATTCCAATAAGGCCTCCTGTTTGAATTGTGTTTAGGGTTTGTGTTTGGTTGGTAAGTTGTGTTGAAGGGCCGATTAGTGGTCCCTTCTAATAAATGTTTTGGGACACCTTTACAGTGGTTCACATAATGTGTTTGGATATGTTTTGTGGTATTGACGGACCAATGGACAATCTTTTTTGGGTCATTGGGTTCAATCGTTGGATATGGTACGCCCCATTAAGGGATAGTGCACAATTGAAGTGCAACTCGGATTGTTTAGTTGCTTGAAGACCCTCCAGTTGATCAATATAAGGAATATTTTTCTCGATCTTTGTAGATTGAGTGTAAACCCTTTCCACTCTTGGTTTTGTGTATCCTCTTATAGCAGGAGAGTGACTGTGGATGGTTATAAGGGACCTTAGCTTCTTAAGTTTGATGATTTTCAAAAGTGGAATTTGTCTAGGGTTGTTATCATGGATGAGTATCTGGATGGTGTCTAAGTGGTCCTCTCGATCCTTTTTAGTCCTTTCTTAGGAGTTCATGTTAAACAAATAATGTGGGAAATCTTCTAAGGTGAGGATATTGTGCCCACTTTCTAGAGTTTTGTGTTTTTTGGGGATGTTGTATAAGGTCCCTCTACATTAATTGTTTATATCAGTTGCAATGGTCATGTTCAGTGACGCCTTTTGATGTCATGTGCTCTATTGACCATAAATTCGAAAGTCGTGAAATCCTCTGAGAGTCTCTATTATGTCAGGAGAATGTTTCCCTTGAAAAAACATCAAAATCTTCCAATTTAGAGGAAGGTGAGTATAGGTGTTCTTTACTTCTATTGTTTCTCACCCGAAGAAATATGGTGTGATTTTTGTACATCTTCTAAGCCCTTGGTTCAGTGAAATATCAGGTTAGGTTATAGTTTGTTTGGAATGTGTTATGTCTTTGAAAACTTATCGGGGATTGTGGTGTAGTTTTTGGTGGCACCTAAAGATGAATTCTCATTCAGGGGGTTTCCAAAGCCTAACGGCGAGGCCGAAGATTCTTCAATCATTTGAGCTCCAGCCATATGTCTTGGAGAGAAGCTAGCTCGTAGTCAGGGGAAATCATAGGGTTGTTTAAACCCTTGTACAAATTTCTTTCGCCATTATGAAAGATAGGAATAGTTTAAACCTCTGGTGTCATCATATATCTTTTATTGTTCCCATTTAGTGGAAATAGGTGGAGGGCCTTGCACCCATGTCATCACCCAATGTTATTCCCTCCCCCTTTGATTTCCATTGAGTCTCTGGAGAATGGTTGAAAATTTGGCTAGATGGGCTGAGCACATAGTTTGTGCAAGATTATTAGTGACCATGTGCTAGGAATACACACAAAAAGAATAATCTGCACAGTTAGTGAACGGTTTCCCAAACTATGTGGACTAACCATGAAGCATTCCGAAATCATTAATATTTTGGGTCTTTATGTGTCGGCCCATGCTAGTTGGTTAAGATGAATGGTTTTTATGGTGGGGAGACCCACTATGATTCTCATGTATTTTCCTTCATAAATTATGAATGGAAGTCTACCCTTTGTACAGAGGAGTCCATTCATGCCTCCCCCTGTTAGTGTCTTGATTCTGTCTCAGGAAAAATATAGGTTGTCTCTTATTGTGGGGAGCCTATTTGTGTCCCCATATACCAATAACTCAGATTTATCCATGTCCTTGGCTTGGTGGTAGGTAGTCTTGTTCGGAGCTATCTTGCTACCAACATCATCCTTGAGTAAACATTGGGATTGTGGAGTTCCCAATGGTTTAGTTAATGTATGGTAAGTGTAACCTTCATTGAAGTTATTGTTCGTTTGGGTGAATTTCATGTGTTTTGTTCAGATAGTGTTTGAGGAGTTTTATTTTGGGATAAAGAATGAATGTGATTGATCATTTTAGGAAAGTGGTGTATGCTTTGGTTGTGAGAGTAATCCTTCCTTAATTGATCAATGGAGTTGTTTTGGCCTTTGGGGGCGAAGCTTTTCAAAGAAGTACATCTTGGTTTATCGGTTGGGATTGGTTTTTGTATTTGGCCCTGCTGTGGTTTTCTAGGGATAGAAATATTTCATAGTGGGAGAATTTTCACATCCATGAATTCTTTTAAATTTATTTTTTCATTTAATTTTCATTCTTTATTTGTTTTGGGAGTTTCCCAAGCATTTTTTAGGAAAGGGTGTGTTTTCATGATTTGGACCAAACTGTGAGCCCATTTTCATATTTAGAAACCAATTTTGTTTCTTTTATAACTTTTTAATTTTTTAATATTTTACACCCATTACAATTACTAAATGGCCTCCCATGACCTATTAAAAACACCATTTCAATTTTTACCCTTTAGGAATCCATAATAATGGTGAATTTGGGTTTTTATTTAAGGAATTGGGCCAGCCCGAAAACCCATTTCCAGTTAAAAAAAATTTGTTAAATTAAAAACATATTACATTTTAAGGATTTATCTGTAATTCCAAGTTTCACCCAATCCCACTAAACCCAGACATGCACCCCTTCTTTTTCCCCCCTCTTTGGAGCTCGTTTCCTTCATGATTTAGTATATAACAACACAAGGTTTCTCAAATCGACCAGATTTGAAGAGGTAAATTCTTTCCTTCTTAACTCTCTCAATTATTAGTCTTTTTCCTCCATTCCAGTTCTTAATTTTACCCTTCCATATCCTATTAAAACCTAAAATCCCTGGAATCCCTCCATGTTTCTCAAAACCTCTTTGGAAACCCATTTTAAGGGGGATTTGGTGGAGGAACTTCAAAGAATCTCATGCAAGTGTCTCTCCTCCTTAATTCCTCACCTTTCCATGAAGTTTATTTCAATTTACATGAATTTAAAAATTACCAGGGGGTAAGGTTTCGAACCTAGGGTTTATCCTTATGTTTTATTGGTCAAATATTGTGGTTTTAGGTTGGATATATGTCCCTCTTGGTGTGACAGTTGTGTGACTTGATTTTCGCACTGTGATTCAGGGGTTTCCTTTGATTTGGTAGGTGATTCCAATGTTTATGAAATCATTGTGTGTTATCATGATTTATTTATCATTTTTTCAAGTTTATCTCATTTTATGATTTTTGAAAAAATTATTTTTAGTGGGTTTTTTATTGCAACTGAATTTTAAATTCCAATTTTGTGTGAAATTAGGGGTTTTCAAAGAAATGTTATATTGGTTTAATTGGGGCTTCCCTATAAATACATAGTCGTTTTTATTGAATTGTAATAGATCTGAAATTTTTTTTATAATTTTTATCCACTTTTTTTTGTTGCTACAAAAATGGGTTTTAACGGTGTTTGTAAAGAAAGTGATATTTTGGTGACACTTATGTGTGAAAATGGATGATTTACAAAGTTATCACTTATTTTTTTACATGGGGATACCCTAAAATTGATTTATTGTTTTTATTGAAATGTATTGGTCTTCCTTTACTATTTTTGTAACTTACATGTGTGCACATATTGTAAAGATGGTGTTCTTAAGGGGTTTTGTGTGCAAAACAATGCAGGATTTTGAGAAATTGTTTCATTAAAAATAAAAGTGTTTGTTGTGTGTTTTAAGTGGTATAAAATGAGATAGCTATTATACTGGGTGTATGAGACCATTAGTGGTATTTTATAAGAAAATGGATATGTGTTGCATGCTTAAATTGTTTGAGCACGACGGGGGAATCCCAAGTACCTAGGTGGGGCGGATGTGTACTAGTATAGCTAGTGGATCAGATGGGGTTTTTCCCTATTTTACCTAGAATTTGGATAACAAAAACTCCAACTAATGTACGTGTATGATGACTGGGGACCACTAGGTAATGGGTATGTTCCCTACTAGTGGATCGTGCAGGATAATGGGTTTTACTATGGTTACTTTACACCGAGGAATGTGGTACATGGGGCCCGAGACGATCTAGTTCCTAGGGCTATTACCGATTTTGTTGCTCATTGTATTTGTGGTATTTGACCTTTTATTGGGGTGTTTTTTTAAGTACATTAAAATAGATAAAATTTCTATTTAAATTTTTTAACATTCAGAAACTTATAGCTTGAATTTTTTTTTTAAATTCAATGTTTCATTTCATAGAAGTTATCATTTATTTTCTTTGCATATTAAAACGTCTTGTTTTTTCACATTGTATTACATGGTCTTTGAAATAATTGGGTGTTATCCTATTGCGATTAGTCTCAACCCCTAATTAAACCCATTGGGTGTAATTAGAATTTATTATTCTTGACTTAGGTAAATGGAAGGCTATGTGTGATGGTTGTTCAGGGTGTTAGTTCTCATCCTTGGTGCAGAGTTGTGGAGACGGCTTGTGGGTGATGACCCCATGCCGTCTATAGTCCTTGGGTCTATTTTTATGTTGTTTATTTGTGTCTTTGGAACTTTTTTAGTGGATTTGAACTTATTTATTCAATTCTGTATTTTTGTATAAACCATGTTTGTTATGAATTTTTTAGATTCAGTTTATCAAATGTTTTTGATGTTTTATGTATACATATTCAAGTAAATCATTCCCAAACCAATATAAATGATACCTGAGAACTTGTTCCAGCCCGTGGGGATAGGGAATGCCCTTCAGGAATAATCACGGGCTTGGTTTTGTGCCGGTATTAGTGGTGACCATATTCAGTTTATGACAAAATGGTATCAGTGGAGGTTTGCTGTCTTTGGGTCAACTTTTTTGAGGAACATTTATGATAGTCTAGAGTTAGGATTGTTCATACATAGAATTATGGTTATGAGTAATGTGTCTGATCACCACCCCCCATGAAATGATTTATGTTTCCATGGGAAGTCGGGACTTTTCGGAGTCCTTTTGTTTTCTTGGTTTGATGATGATTAGGGGAAATGAAAAGAGAGTTGGGTTAATGGTCTCAGTGATCTCGTAGGGTATGGAAAGCCCTGTGGAGATGGAGATATTTATCATTAACACTTTCTATGATGGTGAAGTGATTGTAGTATGGTCTACAAACATATACCCAAGTCATCCACCGAAGCTAGTTTCCCATTAAGTTGTCTTGTGTCCTTTAGTTTTGAAATCACGGAAGTTAGGTTTGAAAATAAAAATGACATGGTTTTAAGAAGAGTAATTTTTTTTGATATTATTTTATAATAAATATGGAAGGTTTTGAAATTTTAAATTGAGGAACTAAGTTTTTAGATTTTTTTTGAAATGGAAAATGGTGTGTTTACACCTCTTTTGAAAGTAGAAAATTGTGTTAATGTTCTTTTTGAATATGTGTTTCCAATAGAGTTTTCTAAACATTTGAGAGGTGTTTTAATGGGATGAGATGTTTTGAAATTAATGTTTATGACATGAAAGTTATTTTTAATTTAAATTATTGTTCCTTTTTGAAATTTTGGTAAGATGTATTTTGGGATTGATTTCGTGGTTAGCGGTTTTGAGAAAAGGAGGTATTGGTTGACTGTTTTGGTTTTGAAAAGTGGAAAGAATTTTTATTTTATCATTTGGTATTTCCATGAGATAACACGTGAATGGGGTTATATGAGGTGATGGATGGTTTATGGCATGGATGGATGAGTTCCGGTTTGGATATGAGGAGGGTGACTGGTATGGAACAAAAACATGCATGTGTGAGGCCCATGGGGTACCATTGCTGGATACGCTAACTGCTGAACCGTTTATTTAAAAATATATGATTTTAAAGAAAAATAGGATGTCTTGATGACTAGTTTTGGATGGTGAGTATTATGTGTTTTTTGAATATTTTGATGTTGTGGGATTTTTTATGTCCAACAACCTCTCCTGTTTGAACTGTGTTCTGGGTTTGTGTTTGGTCGGTAAGGTGTGTTAAATGGACGATTAGTGGTTTCTTCTAAGAAATGTTTTGGGATTCCTTTATGGTGGTTCCCTTCATATCTTTGGATCTAGTTTGTGGTATTTCTTGACCAATGAACAATCATGGTTGGGTCCTTGGGTTCAATCGATGGATAATGTACGCCCCATTAAGGGTTAGTGCACAACTGAAGTGCAACCCGGATTTGTTCCCCTGTTTGAAGACCATCCAGTTGATCAATATAATAAATCTTTTTCTCGAGATTTGTAGATGGAGTCTAAGCCCTTTCCATGCATGGTTTTTTGTATCCTCTTGTAGCAGAAGAGTGATCGTGGAAGGTTGAAAGAGACCTTAGCTTCATATGTTTCATGATTTGTCGATGGTGGAAGTGGTTTGTGGTTGTTAGCATGGATGAGTATCTGGATGGTGTCTAAGAGGTCCTCTTGGTCCTTCGTAGTCTCTTAGAAGAAGGAGTTCACGTTAAAATACTAGTGTGGTAAGTATAGTCACATGAGGATATTGTTCCCACTTTCTAGAATTTTGTGTTGTCTGGGGATTTTGTATGAAGTCCCTCTAAATGCATTGTTTATATAAGTCACAACGGTCATGTTCAGTGATGCCTTGTGATGTCATGTGCACGATTGACCATAAAGGTGAAATTCATGCAATCCATTGAGAGTCTCTGTTATGTTGGGAGAATGTATCCCTTGGAAAATTATCAAAATATTCTATTTTAAAGGACGGTGAATAAAGGTGTTCTTTAATTCTATTGTTTCTCACCTGAAGAAACATAGTGTGATGTGTGTGCATCTTCTAAGCCCTTTTTTCAGTGAAATATTGGGTTAGGGTAAAGTGAGTTTGGAAAGTGTTATGTCTTGGAAAACTTATCAGGGATTGCGGTGTAGTTGTTGGGGGCACCCAAAGAAGAATTCTCATTCAGAGGGTTTCCAAATCCTAACTGCAAGGCCGAAGATGCTTCAATAATTTGACCTCCAGCCATATGTCTCGGCGAGAAGCTGGCTCGTAGTCAGGGGAAATCCTAGGGTCGTTTAAACCCTTGTACAAAGTACTATCCCCATTATGAAAGATTGGATGATTTTAAACCTCTAGTGTCATCATATTTCTTATTTTATTCTCATTCGGTGGAAATAGGTGGATGGCCTTGTACCCATGTCCTCGCCCAATGTTATTCTCCCCCCCTTTGGATTCCATTGAGTCTTTGGAGAATGATCGGAAATTTGGCTAGAAAGGCCAAGCACATTGTTTGTGCACAGTTAGTAGTAACCGTGTGATAGGAAGACATGAAAAAGAAATTATCTGCATAGTTTGTGCACAGTTTCCCAAACCGTGTCGACTAACCATGCAGCCTTCTGAAATTTTTAATTTTTTTGGGTCTTTCTGTGTTTGCCCGTACTGGTCGGTTAAGATGGATGGTTATTATGGTGGGGAGACACACTATGATTCTCATGTATGTTCCTTCTTATATTATGAATGGAATTCAGAACTTTGTACCTGGGAGTCCATTCAGGCTTCCCCCTGTTATTGTCCTGATTTTGTCTCAGAAAAAATATAGGTTGTCTCTTATTGTGGGGAGCCTATTTATGACCCCCTGTACCAATAACTCAGATTTATCAATGGTCTTGGTTTGGAAATAGGTAGTCTCATTCAGAGATATCTAGCTACCCACATCATCCTTGAGTAAAAGTTGGGATTTGGGAGCGCCCAATGGTTTAGATAAATTATGTTAAGTGTAACCTTGTTTGAATTTGTTGCTCGTTTGGGTGAATTGCTTGAGTTTTGTTTAGATAGTGTTTGAGGAGTTTTTTTGGGGATAAATATTGAATGTGATTGATCATTTTAGGAAAGTGATATAAGTTTTGGTTGTGAGAGTAATCCTTAATTAATTGATCACTGGAGGTTTTTTGGCCTTTGGGGGCGAAGCTTTTCAAAGAAGTACATCTTAGTTTATCAGTTGGGTTTGGTTTTTGTACTTAGCCTTGCTGTTGCTTTCCTGGGACAGTAATTTTTCATGGTGGAGAGAATTCTAACAGACATTAATTAATTTAAATTTATTTTTAATATAGTTTCCATTATTTCATTGTTTTGGGGGTTTCCCAAGATTTTTTTGAGGAAAGGGTGTTTTCATGATTTGGGCCAAACTGTGAGCCCATTTTCAAATTTAACAACCAGTTTTGTTTCTTTTATAATTTTTTCATTTTTTAATACTTTTCACCCATTACAATTCCTAAATGGCCTCCCCTAACCTATTAAAACCACCATTTAAATTTGGACCCATTAAGAATCCATAATAATGGTGGATTTTAGTTTTTATTTAAGGAATTGGGCCAGCCCGAAAGCCATTTTCCATTAAAAAAAAATTAATTAACATCTTATTTAATTTTAAGGATTTTTTTGTGATTCCAAGTGCCACCCAAGCACACTGAACCCAGACGCACGCTCCCTCCTCTTTCCTACCACTTTGGAGCTCGTTTCTATCATTATTTAGTATAGAATATCATAAGGTTTTTCAAATCGACTAGATTTGAAGAGGTAACTTCATTCCTTCATAACTCTCTCAATTATTACTCTTTTTCCTCCATTACAGTTCCTAATTCGACCCTTCATCATCCTATTAGAAGATAAAATCCATGTAAATCCCCCAAAGTCTCTCAAAACCACTTTGGAACCCCATTTGAAGGGGGATTTGGTGGAGGAACTTCAAAGAATCTCAAGTGTCTCTCCTCCTTAGTTCCTCCCCTTTCTATGAAGTTTTATTCAATTTAATTGAATTTACAAATGACCCGGGGGTAGGGTGCTGAACCTAGGGTTTAAAATTGGGTTTTATTGGTCAATTCTTATGGTTTTAGATTTTATATAAGTCTCTCTTGGTGTGACGATGGTGCGACATGATTTTCGCATGTTGATTCAAGGGTTTCAATTGATTTGGTACGTGATTCCAATGTTTATGAAATAATTGTGTATTAACATGATGTATTTTTTTATATTTTCAGGCTTATATAATTTTATGATTTCTGAAAAAATTAGTTCTAGTGGTGTTTTTATTGCAATTGAATTTTAAATGCAAATTTTGTGTGAAATTGGGGGTTTTCCAAAGAAATGTTTTATTGGTTTATTTGGGGATGACCTATAAATACTTAGTTGTTTTTATTGAACTATAATAGGGTTGAAAATAATGTTTATATTTTTTATCCCCTTTTGTTGTTGCTATAAAAATGGGGTTTATTGATGATTTAATGAAAGTGATGTTTTGGTGACACTTTTGTGTGAAAATGGAGGTTTTACAAAGTTATCACATCGTGTTTGACATGAGGATACCCTAAAATTTATTTATTTTTTAATTGAAATTTATTGGGCTTCCTTTAATATTTTGGTATCTTAAATGTGTGCACATAGTGTACAAGTGGGGTTATTAAGGGGTTTTCTGTGGAAAACAATGCAGGATTTTTAGAAATTGTTTCATTAAAAATAAATTTGTTTGTTGCGTTTTTATGTGGTATAAAATGAGATAGCTATTGTACTGGGTGTATGTGACCAATAGTGGTATTTTAAATGAAAATTGATATTTGTGGAATGCTTAAATTGTTTTATCACATAGGGGGAAGCCCGTGTACAAAGGTTGGGCGGATGTGTACTAGTACGACTAGTGGATCAGATGGGTTTTGTCCCCGTTTCACCTAGAATTTGGATAATGAAAACTCTAACTAAACTATGTGTATGATGATTGGAGACCACTAGGTAATAGGTATGTTTCCAACTAGTGGCTCGTGCTTGATAATGGTTTTTAATATGGTTACTTTACACTGAGGAATGAGGTACATGGGGCCCGAGACTATCTAGTGCCTTGGGGTGTTCCCAATTTTGTTGCTCATTGTATTTGTGGTATTTGACCTTGTCTTGGGGTGTTTTTGGAAGTATTTTATAGTATCTAACATGTGTATTTAAATATGTTAACATTCTGAAAATTTTAGCTTGAAAATTGTTTTCAATTAAAAGGTTTATTTCCTGGAAGTTATCACTGCTTTTCGTTGCACATTAAAACTGCCTGATTTTTCACATTATATTGCATGCTCTTTGGAATCATTGTGTGGTATCCTATTGGGGTTAGGATCACAAAATACTTACACCCCTTGGGTGTAAGTAGAATTTATTATTCTTGACTCAGGTATAGGTACTTCTATGGGTGATGGTGGTTCAGAGTATTAGTACTCATCCTTGGTGCAGAGGTGTGGAGACAACATGTGGGTGATGAACCCATGTTGTGTGGAGTACTTGGGTATATTTTGATGTTGTTTCATTGTGTATTTGGACATTTTTTAGTGAATTTGAACATATTTATTTAGTTCATGATTTTTGAATAAACATTTTTTCGTTTGAATTTTTCAGATTCAGTTTATCAAATGTTTTTGATGTTTTATGTATACATATTTGGGTAAATAATTCCCAAACCAAGATAAATGATACCTGGGAACTTGTGCCAGCCCGTGGGGATATGGAACGCCCTTCAAGCCTTGTTATGGTATAGATATAGTACCGGTATTGGTGGTGACAAAATTTAGTTTGTGACACCAACAAATATAATTCATGGTCGTTATATAGAACACTAGTTCTATCAAGGTGCCCCCAGGTGGTCGGTGACACACACAAGCTATCTAGTGGAATTCATGCAAAAAAATATATCATTTGTAGTGGAACCCACATTCCTTAATTCGACCCCCAATGACACATTTCAACCACAAACACCTCAAGAATTTTTCTAAATCCATTGGATGCTATAAATACACCCTAAGGGTGCTTGAACGACTATGGTTACCTTGAAAATCATTTTTGATCTCATTGTGATTCATTTTCCTCATTCTTAAGATCACTTCACTACTTTCACACTCTATACCACTCTTCTTTTGTTGTATCTCATTAGGAGGACTATGACTGTGCTTCAATGGGATCGAATAGGGAAATTAAATTTTTTTTATTTTCATATGTACTCAATACTATTGAGTGTGAGGGGGATGTTAGACCCTCTGTGGGATAGTTGATTTAATAATCACAAATCACGCCACTTTACAAATCATGATACTTCACATATTATGTTATTACTAATTTTAATCATGTCAATTAAAATTTTTAAATGATTAAATTATGTAACATGGTATAAGAAATTTTAATAAGTCAATATATTATGGATATTTATGTTTTAATATTTTTAAAAGTGTATATTTACATGAAATTATGAATTTCACATAATTTGGGACAGTTCTGTAAAAGACATACACTTTGTAAGTTTTTCAATGTTCCTAACACCAATGGGTTTAAAAAGTCACCAATGGATGAGTCACCGATTAGGACTCACCAATCAAAGAAGACCCCAATGCATGACTCACCGATATAAAAAACAACACACTGATGGACTAGTCATCGATGGGAGACACACTGATAGTTTAAGCGACTCACTGATAGGAAAATCAACAATGGGTGACACACCGATAGTTCAAAATGAGTAATTGATGAGGACTCACCGATATCCAGGCAGGCTGACATTACAAATGACTCACTGATACCTCGAGTCACTGACACTAATGGAAAGGACATACTAATACCAAGTGTCAATGACACCGATGGAAAGGGCACACCAATGCCCAGTGTCACTGATACCAATGGAAAGAACTCACATATACAGAGAGTCACCGATGCTGATTGATCGATGCTAATGACTCACCGATTCTTATGACTCTCTAATAGTTATAGAAACTATTTTTATTATATTAATTAAAATTTATATCTAATGATCATATTTAGAAAAATTAATGATTATAAAATTATTTAATTTTGTTTGTAGGATATTTAGAGGATAATATGAGGTACATGCACTTGGGGAGATCATTCTATCTGTCAGACCTCAAAGTATAAATGAATTAAGAGCTCAATCATTCTATGTGAGAAGTATGGAAAACATAAGAAAACCAGAGAAATACTACAATTCTCGAGAATACTTTCAAAACCCAATAACTCAAAAGGAAGAATATATGGGGAGATAATGAAGTGAAGAAAATTCTGTTGAGCTGCCCTGGACATCTTTCAAACAAGAAGCTAAACGCGTTATACTCCTAAAAGGAAGAACACAGAGGCTAAGACACACTGGTTTGGTGTCAACTTCTAGAATAGGACTCGAACTTCAATTCCATTACATCAATTGAGTACAGATCAGAACTTCATAACACATAAATACTTTTAATCATTTCTATACCTATTTTACTCTGTTGTGTTCAATTATTTAAATTTCTGAGCAGTGTGTGTATCTGTCTATTACACACACACTGGCACCTGTGCATAACTGGAGGATACGTGTCATCCTCAAAATCAAACTTATTTATTCTTTTGTATCCCACATAGAACTGTGGAAGAGGTAAAGTATGACATGTTTGTTATTTTTCCATGAAGAACTGTGGTAGAGGTTATGTGTGACCTGGAAATCCTTGTGTGCTGTTGTGAACCCCAATCTAGGGTGTGGATCAATCTTGTTTATTAATTTAAATTTCTTGGTGGCAGGTGATCACCATGTGGAGAGTAATAAGTCTCAGCTTGAGATTGAATCTCTTGTTTATATCTACTGTGTTTTTACCATTTAGTTTTTACTCTATTTTTATCACATATTTCTTAAAACTAAATTTAACATTTATAGTTAGTTTAGAAAGTGATTATAACTATTTTCAACTAGTAGGACAGTTTCAAAAGTTGTATTAATCATTATATTATTATATCTGAGAACTAATCAATATTTTTGAGAAATTAATTGAACATTCAGGACTCTTATAAATTCACTAAAAACTGACATAGACTATATTTTTTAATTGGGGGAAATTTTTAAAGAACATTTTTTATAGAATTTTTTATAGATACTCAATTCACCCCCCACTTGAGTACTCTACTCTGACCAATATTCAGTATCAAAGGATTCCTGAATTTTTGGGTTTTTAAAGAATTTTTCAAACATTTGCAATTTTGATTGTAGTTGTATTTCAATGATCTTAATATTTATGTTATTTATAAATTTTTATATCATTGAAATATTTTCACAATTTATATTATGGACAATAGATTAGAAGTAGATGCTACAAATAGACCACCTTTTTTCAATTGAACAAACTATGCTCGGAGGAAGCTTAATATGAAAATACAATCTGAAAGTATGGAACACTTGGGATGAAGCCACCATGATTGCCTATAACAATAACTATAAAGCTATGAATGTTTTATACTATTCACTAGTATATTAATAATTTAATCGTATTTCTTCTTGTAATACTGCTCATGAGATTTGGGGCAGTTTAGCTATTTTCCATGAGGGAACAACTAATGTGAAGGAGATGAGATTAAATACTTATACTATTAAATATGAAAATTTTAGAATGAAACCTGATGAATCTATTTTTGATATGTACCTCATGTTCAATGAAATTGTTAACACCGTGATTTCTTTAGGATGATTTCTGACAACAAAGGAGTATATCATGAATATTCTGCATTGCTTACCAAACAAATGGAGAGGGACATCAGTATCCATAGGAGAACCATGGGACATTGATAAACTTCCAGTAAAGGAACTAATTGAAAATTTAATGATGTATGAAAAGAAACTTAATGTGAATCTAGAGGAGGAAGAGCCAAAAAGAAAATATGTAGCCTTTAAGACTACCTATTTCAAATGAAAAGACAAAGAGAAAGCTCAAGCTACTGTTGAAAGCACAAGTAGTGATGAATCATCCTCAAATAGTGATGAGGAAATGGACTAGATGGCCAGGAGATTTAAAAAATATACAAAAAGAAAACATTATTCATGAAACCAAACTTTAAAGGAAAATATGAAAACAAAGGCAATTGGAAAAAGGATATGAAGAAACCTGAAAAATCAGAAGAAATATGTTTCTATGAATGCAAAAGGAGAAGGCATTTCAATGCTGACTGTCCTAAATTAAAGTATAAAAATAAGTATGAGTATAATAATAGAAAATATAAGAATGCGATAAAGTCCACCTAGAGTGAATTTGTGGAAAGATCCAGTGAATCTTATTCTTATCAGAATGAGAAAGAAGATAAGAAAAACATGTGTTTTATGACAGATACCTAAGAGGTACTCTTAAACTCTCCTGTACCTAATGAATATTATTCTGGAGATGAATATGAATTTGAAAATATGACAAATGATGAACTGTTTGAGAATTGGAATATGATGGAATAAACCTACAATAAATTGAATGATAAATATGAGTCCTTAAAGAAACATCATGCTCTTACGGTAACTTTTAAATTTGAACTAACTATTGAAATGGAAAAGAATACATAACTGCTTAAAGAAAACAATGAATTAAAAATGTATAATGAGCAATTGAAGAAGGATTTAGAAAAGTTTACCAATGGAAAAAATACTCTTACTCAAATTCTTGGTAAAACGATAGCTCCTAATTACACATTTGTCATTGGATATCAGCCTGGACAAAGAAATTTACCAAAAACACATTTAATGAGTTAATCTGGAAAATCCAGTTCTTTCCCCAAAAATCACGATTTTACTACAAGTTCCCATTCTAAAAAATCTTTTACTACATCGGGTTTTTCTAGAACATGTAAAGTATGTTATTCAAATTAATTATATTATACATATAGAAAACCCATAAGATAATTATGTGTTCCTAAATCATTTATTACTAATGTTTCTGCACGCAGACAAATATGGGTACTAAAATCATTTCTTGGATAAATTGTTTTTTAGTTAAACTGACTAAAGAGTTCCTATAGAAATATTTGGTACTTGGACAGTGGCTATTCAATACACATGACAGGAGACTACTCAAGCTTCAAGAGTGTCATCAAAATCTATAGAGGACATGTCACATTTAGTGACAATGGTAAAGGAAAAATCATTTCCTTAATCCAAATTGGTAACCCTAACTCTATTTCAATTTCAAAAGTACTCTATGTTGATGTATTAAAGTGTAATTTGACTATCATATATGAACTTATTGTTGATAGATTTAATGTTAAATATAGAAATGATTCATTCCACGTCTTTGATGAAAAAGGTAACTTAGTACTTAACGCTCTTATAAATGTAAACGTATATGCTATAAATTTAGACACACTAGCATCATAGAATGTTTCCTGCCTAAGTTCCTTTCACAAAGAGTCTTGGATCAAGCAAAAAATACTATGAAATTGTAGTGTACACTCCTTTAAGAAATTTACTAGAAAAGGTTTAGTTAAAGACCTGACCAAATTAGAGTTTCTAGACAATAGAGTGTGTAACCCTTATCATAAAGGAAAGAAACATAAAATCGCTTTATAACCAAAGAAAAAAGTTACAACTTCTCAACCTCTCGAGTTGGTTCACATGGAATTTTTTGGACCATATAGAGTTTCAATTCTCAATGGGAAGAACTATGTTTATGTTCTGGTAGATGATTTCTCTATGTATACTTGGATATTTTTCTTAGATCACAAATGTGAAGATTGATTTCATTTTACCAAGTATGCTTGGACTGTAGAAAATCTCATTGGACATAAAATTAAATCCTTAAGAATTGATCATGGCCATGAGATTTAAAATCAAGACTTTAAATCTTTTTGCTCACAAAATGGATATAGAAATATCTTCTCTACCCCTTGGACACCTCGATAGAATGGTGTAGTAGAAAGAAGTAGGAAATTTCCCGAAATACACTCAATGAATATGACCTACCATTTTATTTTTGGGTTGAAGTTGTTAATAAAGTGTGTTATATAATAAATATAGTCTTTATCAGAACTATCATTAAGAAAACTCTTTATGAGTTGTGGAATAATAGGATACCCAACGTAAATTGTTTTAAAGTGTTTGGATGAAAATTTTATATTATTAACAATAAATATAATCTAGATAAATTTTCCTCCAAAAGTGATGAAGGAATATTAATTGGATATTCAACATCGATCAAATCTTATAGAGTTTTTAATATAATAACCAAATGTATGGAATAATCTATACATGTCATGTTTGATGAAATAAATCCACATGAACCCAAAACCTCATTAGAAAATCTTGAAGAGGATATGTAAAATCTAGACATTAATGCTAAACCATCTGACCATCCTATAATGGAATCTGTTAAAACATCAAGTTCGGGAAATTCTCCAGATTCTAGCCATAATGAACCAGAGCCAACTGGTGAGCTTGAAATAAATATCCTTACTTTTACTAGACCAACTAGAACCCTTAAAACCCATCTCTTAGATATTATAGCTGGATAATTAGATAGAGGAACACCAACTAGAGATTCATTGAGAAATCAGGTTGAATATCAAGAATTCTTGTCACAACTTGAACATAAAAATATCAATGATACAATCAACGATGAATTTTGGGCGATGGCTATGCAAAAAGAGCTTAATCAGTTTGGGAGAAATATATCCTGTAATCTCATTGATAGACCAATAGATACCTTGACCATAGGAACTAAATGGGTGTTTAGGAATAAATTTGATGAAGCTAAGAATATAATTAGAAACAAATCTAGGTTGGTTTCACAAGGCTATAATCAAGAAGAAGGAATAGATTATGAGGAGACCTTTGCACCAGTTGCTAGGCTTGAAGCAATTTGAATATTACTTGCCTATGCAGCACACATGTATTTCAAACATTATCAAATGGATGGAAAAAGTGCATTCATAAATGATTATATAATTGAGGATGTTTTTGTTGAACAACCCCCAATTTTTACAAATCCAAATTTTCCAAATCATGTTTTCAAATTAACTAATGATTTATATGGTTTGAAACAAGCTCCAAGAGCTTGGTATGTTAAGTTAAGTAACATTATTTTTTCTTAAAGGTTTTATAAAAGGAGTTGATGATCCCACTTTTTTTATAAAAAGAACTTCTAAAGATGTTTTAATAGATCAAATATATGTAGATGATATTTTTTTTGATCTTATAAAAATTATTTATGTAATGATTTTTCAAAAATGATGCAAAGTGATTTGAAATTAGTTTTATGGGTGAACTTAAATATTTTCATGGAATTAAAATATTTCAAAAAAAGTGGGTATTATTATTAACAAAAGTAGATATACTAAATATCTTTTGAAAAGTTATGTCTTTGATAGCATTAAGAGTAGTGAAACACCATTGAGTTCTACATATAAGTTTGATCTTAATGAAAATGGGAAATCTATTGATCAAAATACCTAAAGAGGAATAATTGGGAGTTTGATTTACTAAACTTCTAGTAGGCCAGACATCATGTTTAGTCAGTGTATGTGTGAAAGATATAATGAAAACCCCAAAGCATCACATTTAAATGATGTTAAAAGAGTTTTAAAAAACCTCAAATATACAACTAATTTAGGACTGTTCTACCCTTGAGAAAAACCTTTTAATATTGTTAGTTATTCTGATGCTAAATTTGGTGGATGTAAATTAGATATAAAGAGAACCTCTGAAACATGTCACTTTATGGGAATGTATCTAATTTATGTTGTAGTAAAAAGAAAAATTTTCTTGCATTCTCAACTGCTAAAGAAGAGTAAATTGCTGCTAGTAGTTTCTGTGCACAAATTTTTTGGATGTAACACACTTTATTAGACTATGGATTTCAATTCATACATATCCCTATAAATTGTGACAATAAAAGTATATTAACATTTCTAATAATCCAATTTCTCATTCTAGAACAAAACATATTGATGTAAGGTATCGCTTTTTGAGAGACCATTATCAAAAATGTGATATAACTCTTGAGTTTATTGGGAATGAGAATCAACTTGTTGATATTTTTACCAATCTCTTAAGGAATGAGAGAATAAGCTACACTAGACATGAACTATGAATGATAAATCTATAAAGATTATCTGACCTTATCCCCTTAGAAAAATCTGTTTGTCTTTGACACTGATTACTGTGAAACCAATCTGTGAAACCGATCTATGAAACCAATCAGTGAAACTGATCAATGAAACCATTTGAGTGATACTGATAAAGTGAAAATGCTCATGTGAAACCTATCACATGAAGCCGATCGTGTAATACTAACCGAGTGAGACTGATACTATTAGACTGAATCAGATACGGATGCCTTTAGGGACTTTTTAATAAATCTATTTATTTGTTTTTGAAGAAAAATGACATAGTTTCATTCTTTTTATTTTACCATTATTATATTATTCATTTTTACGATGTAAAATCCCTAAATGATAAAATTAATTTGATCCATACTACTTCTACCCTTTTAACCTTCACTACCCTTACTCTACCTCTCTACCTTCGACCTTTCGACCACCTCTTCAAACCCAAGCCTTCAGAATGGAAAGAATGAAGCATGGGATGGAAAGAATAAGTGAACAGTTTATAACCAAGAGTCATAAATGATAATCAAGTAGGGAAACAAGCACTATGAATCCCGGATTGGGAATCCATGGGGTAACTACTGAGAAGGAAGTGTCTGCCGAGTGGCTGTTGTTGAGAAAGTCTCTCCTGATGAAAGTTTTGGAATCTCAGGGATGGATTAGTTGGTTTGAAAATAATAAGAGACCATTTTATGCCAAGCTGGTACACGAGTTTTATCTCAACATTAATGTTTCTTTGGAAGGAGCTGAGAGGCTCAGATGAAGTCGGCGATGAAGTGAAAAGAGATATATTTTTCTTCAAAGGAGTGGGGTGAATGCTTAGAAATGCCTCATGAGGGCATTTTTATTAACCATCAGGGTAATATTCCACCATACCCTAGTTTTTTTCTTATGTAAATTCATTAAAATAATATACTAGAAATGAGGAGTCAAGGAGAGAATCAACTACATAGTTAGATGGAGAGACTGGACTACTTTTCACATTTATCCAACACCAAATCTTCACAAGGGAGATTTTTATGCCTTGAATTATCATGATGTCTTCCTGATTTCTTTGTTGAAAAATGGGGTGAAAGTGAACTTATGTAGGTACCTAATGGTACATATTTTTGAGATGATAAAACCCTCTAAAAAGGAAACATGTTTATACTACCTAATAATGATTTCTACAATGATGAAGAAGTTAGTATGTGTAGAGGATGGAGAAGACGCAATCACTTCCTATAGTGGATTTTGCCTGCACAAGGATATCTAGAAATAATAAAAATATTTTGGAACCCATGGAAGAGATGTTGGGTACCAGATGAAGAAAAATTATATAAGAATTATAATCCCATTGATCATCCTACTAGACCAAGGGATAAAGCTGATCCAAGTCTCAAACCTGGTGAGAAGGTTATATATTCAAATTAAGAACAAGGTGATCCTAAGATTAAAATAGAATAGGGGTCTTCTATAGATGATAGGAGTGACCGAGATATTGTTGCCAGTCCTAAAAACATGTCATATGGACCTACCAGTCCACCATTATAATTAATTTCTCGAGAATCTTTGTTGGGTGATAAATATGAGGAAGAGACTGAAGTCTCTGGAGTTGAATGATATGTGAGAAATACTGATGGTGATGATGGTGATGATGATGATGAGGATTATTAAGGTGAGAATGTGAGTGACTCACTGAATTTAGGTCAAGAAGATGTTAATTCTGGTGAGGAGTCTATACATAGAGATGATGATGAGGTTGGTAGACTGGATGATACTGATCTTGTTGGACATGATGCTTCTGATCATTATGGAGATGCTCATGGAAATGATGGAAATGAGGATGGACATGACCAACCTAATGATTGTCAAGGTATCATTAATGAACTTAATGATATTTTGACAGGAGGTCAAGAGGAAGAGGATAAACCTCAGAATACACCTATGCCTCAGATTGAGGAAAAGTCACATGTGGATGGAGTGGATCAAGTGGTTGGAGTTGCTGGAGTTCAAGTAGAACCTGATGTTCAGATAGTTCCAGTGCCTCATAATGTTGTTTTGTATGGTGTTCTGGAAGAAGAAGAAGATGAAGTTGAGGATGAGGGAGAGCTTCAAGGAAGAAGAGTAATAATTGATATTGTGGAGCCTAGAGACTGGACCTGTTCTGGTGAGTGTAATAGAAATCCATAGTATATTATTTTTGGATTGGATTATGATTCAGATGAGGAGATTGTAGCTCCTCCTACTCCACATGCTGAAGTGGAACTAATTTCTCAAACATCACCTGTAGTACCTAATGTTGATGAGCCGATTGTACAGATTGTGCTTAGTGACTATGTCACCAAGGAAGACCATGAACAATTCAAAGATAATATATATGAGTTTGCAAGATATTCTATTAGAGTAAGAAATGAAGATTCTATTTCCATGATCATTTCATTGGTAGATGCTACTAAAATTGCATGAATAGTGATTTAGGATATATATCCCTATCTAATCACTACAACCAAGACCATTATTATAAATAATACAATATTGAGAGAAGAAGTAAAGAGAATGAAAAACGAATTGGAATCTATGACTACTTATTTTAAGACCGCACTTGGTGGTGTTATGAGGGTTCATATAAACCTAGTTACACATCTCAAGACTGCATATTTGAAGAAGTTAAAGGATGATATTGGCAAGATGATTTCTGGTGCCTCTAGTTCTAAAATTATCAATCCTACAATTGATATAGAGTTCCTCAATACTGTGATAAGAGAATAGATGAGGTCTATTCAGAGTGACTCTAATAAAGACACTCTTTCCAAAGTGTACATGAACAATGACCTTGTTTATAACAAGGTGAGACAATGTACAAATGAGGCATATGTTGCTCAGAAGGAGATTAGAGAAAAGGGGGTCAAATATTTTTCTAAAATATATAATAATAATGATCTAAACAACAACATTAACTACTTGGTTGAAAATCTCATGATACCACAAGTGAAATAGGATTTCAAAAGGAACATTGTCATGTTGAAGGAGTTTACACCCACTTTGGAAAAGTTTATGGAAAACAAGGCCGATTTTGAAAAGGCTATGCAGTATGTGGGTGAAATCATAAATGATTTCATTAATCTATTGAATACATACATTCATGTACAAGATGAAGATAGTGGTCCCAGCAACTGCTTCCATTTGACCTGGGTCTCTACCTCATTCTCAGATGATAGTATCTCATGGCTTATTTCAGGTGAGGCTAGTGATCCTAGAGCAGCCTCAAAGTCATGTTCTATCAGAGAACTAACCAATCCTTGAATCTAATGTTCCTATAGGTGTTGATTTACCTGGTGTTTCCATTCGATCATCCCTTCCAAAATCCACAACACCACCTCTTAAACCCACTCTTGACCCTTCATACAAAGGGAAATCATCTCAAAATCCCAAGCCTTAGTTGTGGATCATTATTTGATAGGTATTTGTACTTGTATTTTCTTTTGATGATTGAATTTTGATGATTGTACTCTATGTACCTTAATGAATATCAATTTCACTCTATTTTCTTTCCAATTTATTTGTATTTGTTTTATTTATCATTTATGTTTCTTTTTAGATTTTTTCTAATCCCAAAAGGAGGAGAAAAATCAATGGAGAAATCTATGGATGGCATCAACTCTTAATCAGAGGGGGAGAAATCTATGGATGGCCTAAACTATTATTAGAAGGTAGGGAGTAACTATGGAATAGAAAATATGGAATGTAATCAATAGAATATATATATATATATATCCAACCTCTGATACAAATAATTTAGACCTCTCTAATATAACTTACTAAGGGGGAGCATGAAATTTCTCTGATATAACTCTCTTAAAATAAATCTTCTATATATATCTTCTAATACAATAATTTAGGGGGAGTATAAAAGGAAAGACGTTAGTTATATTCAGAATTCACATTCACTGATATTATTCTAAGTCATGTAATTTACATTCCATAACATCTTATATAACTCATTAATGCCTTGATTTGTGATTATCAAAAAGCGGGAGATTTTTGGACCCTTTGTGAGATTGTTTTTTTTAATAATAAAAAATCATGCCACTTTACAAATTATGATACATCACATATTATGTTATAACTAATTTTAATCATTTCAATGAATATTTTTTAGTGAATAAATTAGGTCACATGGTATAAGACATTTCAATAAGTCAATAAATTATAGATAGTTATGATTCAAAATATTTACAAGTGTATATTTACATGAAATTATGAATTTCACTTAATTTGGTACTATTTTGTATAAGACAGACACTTTGTATGTTTTTCAAAGTTCTTGACACTGATTGGTTTAAAGAGTCCCCGATGGATGACTCATAGATGAGAACTCATTGATCAAAGAAGACTCCAATGTAGGAATCAATGATAGAAAAAACAACGCACCAATGGAAAATCATCGATGGGCAGCACACTGATAGTTTAAGCGACTCACTGATAGACGACTCACCAATGGACACCACACCGATAGTTCAAAATGAGTCACCGATAATGACTCACCGATACTCGAACATATCGATAGTACAAATGACTCACTGATACCTCGAGTCACTGACACCCATGGAAAGGACACACTGATGCCCAATGTCACCGACACCAATGGAAAAGAAACACTGATGCCCACTGTCACTAATACTGATGGAAAGGACTCACTGATACAAAGAGTCATTGATACTGATAAACCGATGCCAATGACTCATCGATTATTATGACACACTGATAGATATAGAAACTATTTTTATTTTATTAATTCAAATTTATATCTAAAGATCATATTTAGAAAAATTAAGGTTTCTGACATTATTTAATTTATTTTATAGGATATTTAGAAGATAGTACGAGGTACATTCACATGGGGAGAACATTTTGTCTACCAGACCTCAATGTATAAAATAATTACAAGGTGGATCGTTCAAAGTGAGAAGTGTGGAAAACATAAGAAAACCAGAGAAATCCTGCAACTCTCGAGCATACATTCAAAACCCAATAAATAAAAAGGTAGAACATATGTGGAGATCATGAAGTGAATAAAAACATGCTGAGCTACCCTGAACATATTTCAAACAAGAAGATGAGAATCTCTTACTCTTGGAAAGAAGAATAGAGAGTCTATGACACCCTATTTTGGAGTCAACTTCTAGAAGAGTACTCGAACTTCAATTCCATTACATCAAACGAGTCCAGAGGTGAACTACATCACACAAAAATAATTATAACCCTTTATCTAAATCTTTTAATTTGTAGTGTTGACATATTTATATTTATGAGCAGTGTGTGTATCTGTCTGTTACTCACACACTGACTTATGTGCATAACTGGAGGATACTTGATATCCTCAACCTCACACTCTATTTATTCATCTGTATCCCATGCGGAATTATGGAAGAGGTCATGTGTGACCTATTTTTTGTTTTCCCACGAAGAACTATGGTAGAGGTCAAGTGTGACCTGGACCACCTTGTGTGCTGTTGTGAACCCCGATACAGGGTGTGGATCAATCTAGTTTATTAATTTAAACTACATGGTGGAAGGTGATCACAAATTAGAGAGGACTATGATTCAACTTGGGACTGAACCTCTTTTTTATATCCTCTATGTTTTTACCTTTTAGTTTTACACTATTTTTGTCACATATTTCATAAAACTAAATTGAACTTTCATAGTTAGTTTAACAAGTCTTTATAACTATTTTGAACCAATTGCTTAGTTTCAAAAGTTGTATATATCTTTAGATTAGTATAGATGAGAACTAATAAATCTTTTGAGAAATTAATTAATCATTTAAGAATATTATAAATTCTCTACAAATTGACTTCGAATAAATTTTTTAATTGGGGGAAATGTTTAAAGAACCTTTTTTAACAGAAATATTTATAGATACTCAATTCACCCTGCTCGTGAGTAATCTACTCCAACCAACAGGGGGATTGGTGATTACTACCTTAAAAGTAAGGGGATTTGAGTTTCTATCTATAAAAACTAAAAGGAGATTTGGGGATTTGGGTTTTTTATCCACAATAATGGTGTTTTTGGTTTCCTTTGTACCACCACTAAAAAAGGGTCTTACTTCTTGTAATGAGTTTCTTACTATAACTGATAAAAAGAAAGTGTTTGGGTTTCACTCTACAACCATTAAAAATTATGGTTTAAACCAAAACTTCTCAAGGATACTTGAGGTGAGTATATGTAGATATCCATTGTTATTTCCAAACTACTTTACCAATATCATGATATTTGACATTTAATTTTCAATCTCAATTGCACTTAACTCTTATAATGTTTGTTTATCATGTGAATTGATTTATTTACTTAAAATTTAGTTTTAATATCTAAAATGTTTTAAAAGTAAATTCATCCCTCCCCATATTTCCATATTTACTCAAACAAACAGGGCGTTAGGATATGGGTAATGATTATGATAGGGGTTTAGGCTTGATGGGGGTTTGAGCTTCATCATATGGACAAAGGTAGAGGAAGAAAACCCATGAATGTTCCCAATATATCCTCGGTAGAATCACTATGTAATATAAACAATGAAAATAAACATGTATACCTAGACAAAAGCAAGATACATCTTCAATATTTGATAGAGTATTCTTGATGATGATCACTGGAGAAGCTAATGAAAACTTCACACCTCTAAGGATTTTTCACCATCCAAAGGATCCTAGAATGTTTCTTGAGGATCCATAAATGCATAGGGGGTGATAGCAACCTCACCTAATGATAAACCGTGTTTCGGGAGGAATAGAGAATCACGATGATTTATTACAATTGGAATACATTTATTATCATTGGAAATATTTATTGATTCCCTTCAATAAATGAAAGAAATTTAATCCATTCATAATGTATTCCATTTAATTCATTCATAATAGATTATCACCGATGAAACTGCATGATATTATGCATTCACCTAAATTTAATTCATTAACATGAATATTTTAGTGCACATTTAATAATATCCCATTTTCAATGATATACTATAATGTATTTATGAAAAAATTAACAAATCTTTGTGAATCCATGTAAAACTCTTTTTGAATATGATTTTATTATATCCTCATCATTTTGGAACACATACTTTTCCCAAAATTTAATCAATATATAAAAACCTAATTTCATGACCTTGCAGACCTTATTTTCATTGAAAATAAATATGGAATCCATATTTCATAAATTTATGCAAAGAGAGACCTCTAGAAAAGAATCTGTGTTTCTCAATCTACTTAGGGGTGTGGTCTGATCTCCATAAAACATACTCATATTTATATATAATCATATCCACCAAAATATATATTATACACAACATATGTATACCTATATAATCCCTTTTTATATGAAACTGAGTGACCACCATACCTAGAATATATCAATCTAGTATAGGCCGACTCACGTTTTATGTGTTCATCGAAATAAACTAACTTGATTGATGAATACATCACATACCATTCATCTAACATATGGCCATATCACATGTATCTCATCTAAGTATCTATTCAAATCTTATGTGACCTAAATAAGAATGAACATGAATTTCCTTAGTGTAATTATACAAAGGGATAAATTTATTTACTCATCATATAAGTGAAAAAATCTCATCTTGGTTTTGCTCCACTAGATGACATGATCAACAACATACCCAACCACCACCTAATTAGCTAAGTCACTTTTGACTTGTGTATGAAAGGTATCCAAGTATGAAGGTTCCATTGATATATATCTCAGCAACCTTATGTAAGAATAATTGGTTATAAGTATACACCCCTAAGTATATCAATGACATTATAACATTCCATGAGATATACATTCGAGAGTCAGTCTAAGTTTTAAGACTCTACTTTTTTACATCACAAATCTATTCTTCATATCTCATATACAACCATTTTCTATAACTACATGATTCTATTCATGCTAATCTTATCATATTATCACAAGCCATAATATTCCATCATGATCATTAATTAGTGAAAATTCAAAGCTTATACTTTGAAGGGATATTAGGTTTTGAACATTTATGTAAATTAAAATTCAGTACACATGAATGAATGATAAATGTAGATTGAATTTGTTATAAAATCATAATACATCATATAGACACTACATCAATCTCTCAAGTATCGAATACCTAGAGACCTAACATGAACCTCATGCTATTGTTGTGGTAATGGATTACACAATGAATCTACTACATTGTCATCTATATCCACCCAAATGATCCTTACAGTAGTAATGTTTCCATTTTTTATGACAGATCATTAGAGACATAATCCTGTCGCAAAAGTTCATTTGCAATGAGAGTATGTCGCTAATGCACTGTGAAAAAAAACATCACAATTGTGGTTATTTGCGACAATCCGTCGCAAAATAGAGAATAATTGTGATAGATGAAATATCCGTCGCAAATAAGGTTCACAATTTTTTTTAAAATAATCAATTGTGATGATCCGCCGCAAATAATGTTTAAAAAAACACAAATGAAAAATAATTTTTAAAAATAAAAAATAATATAAAAATTAAAAATAATATAAATAATTAAATAATTAAAATAATTACAATAATTAAAAACAATAAAAAATAATTTAAAAAATAAATATATTTAAAAGATATTAAAAAAATTAATAATAAATAAATAAATTAAAATTTTAAATATATTTAAAATAATTAAAATAATTAAAAATAAATAAAAAAATTACATATATTTAATACCCATTAAAAAATTTAAATCAAATTAAAAAAAATTAAAAAAAAATTAAGAAATTAAAACATACCCAAAAGTAATACATCATTTCAACCATAATATGTTTCTCATCCCAAATTAAAAAACATTCATAAAACTTCACAAATCATCAACTGACATTAGGTGGAGGGGGATCACTCGAAGGATCATGGGGAGGAAACTTCATACCAACGCCATGCGCAAGTCGCCACGTATACTCCATCATATGCTCATCTCTTCAATGTCGCTGCTCACACTCATCCTACCCCCCTCTCTACATCTTCTATATCATCTCATCCTAAGCCCTCAACCTATCCTTATATTGTGAAGAAAACTACAACATCAACAACAACCCTCCATGAGTTCTTTTCATGATCACTAATGACATAAGAAAAGTACTATAATAACTCGTAGGTGTCAGTCGAGAACCAATACTAATCACCTGACCTTTCTCGACACCATAAAAAGTCATCTATATCCATAACTTCTCATCAAAACCTGAATCACCTGTGGAATATTGTTCTCTCTCGGCTTGACTCTCCCGTGAATGAGAAGTCACAACCTCATACATTTCCTTTAAATATAATGACAAATTTGAATGATAATAAAATTACTATTTATGAAAAAAATTCAAACTATAATATGGAGATGTCGGTCTCCTGCCACTTCTCCTATACGGGGATCAATATACATCTTCTTATAATCTTCAAACTCCATAATAGATGGGTTAGTAGCAGCCTTTATAATATAACAAACATGTCTCAGTTAAAATATATATACATTAATAAAAAATATCACTTACCATATGTTGTTGATGTATGCCAAATATATGACTTCTATCCCTATGTGTGACCTCTTTCCTCCCTCGACTCTGATTTCCAAATGATGACCTCCTCCTAAAATTCTCTCTTATCTAGTAGAAGCACAATCCATCCCAAACCTAAACTAAGATATAGTTAGTTCAATGAGAGACACAAGAATGGTCGAAAATAGTAGCATAATATTTATCCATAACTCTCTTTCTAAGGTTGTATAGAAACTAATGAAAGTGCTCACATATACAAATATAACATGCCTCTTGGATAGGATCCTTGAGGCTATTAAGAATCAATGAAAATAAATTCTGTAAGAAAATTAAAAACAATTTGTCAGTAATTAAATAAATTTTAAAAAGTATATATTATTTAATAATGTACAATTCAGTGGTCGAACATTTGGTGACACATGATGATGGGAACCAGGTTCTATGACTCCCATGGCTCAGAAAAATAATTTCTTATAATGGTACCAGCCTGCCCAACAACTAAGTGTGAAAATATGTGCAAATAAAAAAAAATAATCATAAAATTATTACCAAAATTAATATAAAAATATAATATAAAATAAATATTATAAAAAATTAAACACACCTCTGTAAATGAGAATAAAAATTAGTAGATTCCCATCTCTCTGGAATAGGATCTAAAATCATCAATCGAGTAATACTGCACCCCCTCCTAATAGGCACACCACCCTAAGGATCATCTGAATCAGGCTCATCAGCAGGAAGTCCAAAATCATTGAGAGAATGGAATAGATCATCAAGATCATCTCCATCCATTTGAAACAAATCTTCTTATGTGTGAGAAATTTTTAATAAAAATATCCAATATTAAAAACTAATAAATATCATAATATAATAATCTTACCTGTAAAAAATTGTTAATACATATATAAATATAAAAAACTAATAAATATCAGAATATAATAATTACTTGTAAATAAATACCTAAATACAATACATCAATCACCATATTCTTCATCATTTTAATCTAGAACAATGTATTCATCCTCATCTTTAGGATTGTCAACTTTTATATGACTCTCAGTTTTATCACCCCTTATGACATCATCAAAATTATCTATATTATTGGCCCTTAAATAGGGGGTTTCATCATTGATATTTATATCTCATAGGGTAAGAGATATATTTTGGGATGTTTCTTGAAAAATTTCAATATGTTTCACTTCCACAGAACTGTTTTTATTTTCAATAAATTGATTTCCACATGAATTTATTTTTATCACATTCCACCAGTCATTCACATATCTCGAAACATCACAACCATATTCATAAAAAACATTATGTGCTTAATATGACAACATTAATGGTTCATTTTATGAAAGAAGATAGTTATATTTAATTTCAATCACTAGTAGAAAAATGCTCTTTAATGTCAGTTTTTTTTATTTTTGACGTCAGTTTTTAACCAATGTTGAAGTCGCTGATGTAAAAAATATGACTTTTTAATGCCGGTTTTTGTAAAATGACGCAAAAACTGAATTAAATTTGTTTTTTGGCATCGGTTTTGTAATAAACCGATGCTAAGAAAACTCATTCGTATCATTTTTAGCGTCAGTTTTCTTAAAAAATGATGCCAAAAACATAAAAAAATATTTTTGGCATCGGTTCATGAAAAAAACTGATGCCATAAATGAAAAAAAAATATTTTTGGCATCCGTTTAAAAAAACAACCCCAAAAAGTGGTCTTTTTCTTCTATGTTTTAGATCATTTCCTAGGATTTTATTTGACTTGTTGTGGAGCTAAAACAGAGTTACTGATAAAAAATAATGGCCTCTGGAAGTTGGACCTATCAAAGGTTCTATTGATACAACTTGTTTCAAAGAAAACATGAAAAACATGAATTAAAATGACATACACCAAATGAAATAAAATAAACATAATATGTCAAACACACATTAATAGTTTTAGGAGCTTATATCGAAATGATATGTTGCTTATCCTCATATAACTTATATTTAGAAATAATAATTAATCATCATTATAAGAAATCTTATCAAGTTGTTTAGAAATGAAGGATAATAATATTAAATAAAATACATGAATAGAATATGTACCGTGTTCAAATTAACGATTTGATCCGTATTGAAGAATTGATTATATCTAAGAATTTTAAAATTATGTAAGAAAAAGAAAATGGATATAAATATATATATAGTAAATGGAAATATTTTCGATTGCGTTGTATGAAAATGTAGGTGGGATCTTAAAAAGTTAAACACGCATTGTGAAAAAAATTAAAAATATGATCTCGTGTTACTCTTTGGCATCAGTTTTGTTTGAAATTGGTGCAAAAGAGGATTTAAATTGGTCTTTTGGCATTGGTTTTTTAGAAAACTGACACCAAAAAGGCCAATCGATATCCTTTTTGGCGTCGGTTTTAAAATAAACTGATGATAAAAAGTTAAAAAAAATATTTTTCACCTCGGTTATTTTAAAAACCGACACCAAAATGTAAAAAAAATATTTTTGGTGTTCATTTTCCATACATTCGACACTATAAATTTAAAAATAAAAGACTTTTCACATCAGTTTTTCTAAAAACTAATGCCAAAAATAATAAATAAATAGTTTTTTAGTTGGTTTAAAAAAAAAACAATCTTGAAAAACTAAAAAAAATTGTCATCGCTTTTTATGAAAACGATGCCAAAAATTAATTTCTTTACAATAATTTAGATAATTCCTTAATCTTTGATTTGACTGGTTGTGGAGCTAAAATAGAGTTACAGATTAAAAGTTACGACCTTTGAAATTTGGACTTCATTAAGACTTCTCTTAGTGAATATCAACTTCCAACATCCATAACTTTTTATCTGTAACTCTGTTTTTTCTCCATGATAAGTAAAATTAAAGATTTGGGAATTATATAAAACATGGTAATTTGTTTTGACATTTTTTGGCATCTGTTTTCATAAAAACCGACAGCATTTTTTAGTTTTTCTGATCAATTTCTTTTAAAAACTGACGCAAAAATGATTTTTTGTTTGTTTTTAGCTTTGGTTTTTAAAAAAGTTGATGCCAAAAATTCTCTATAAACATTTTTTACATCGGTTTATAAGAAAATGATGTCAGATTGACGATGTTAAAAATTATTTTTCTACTAGTGAATGACTCCATGTCGTGGATGAACTCGTAACCCTCGATCAGTATCAAACTAATGAAATTTAAACATTATTATATGATTTTGTACCTGATAACATAACTCAGCTATTTCATCCAGTATACCATAAAATTCCGCGTCACATTTCTTATGATGATATCCTTTTAAATAAACACCACAATTAACTAATTTCTTTTTTTCACCATATATACGTGTATGGAATCAAAATTCATTAACCACATACCCATTATAAAATTTTATAAATTTCAATAGAGGTTTTTTTATCACACCTAATAGACTATCAATTCTATTTTCATGTATTGTTGTATGTAAAAAATAAAAATTATTATTAATAGATATCATTGAAAATTTGATTTATTATTCCATTAGTGTAAAATTCTAATATGAAATTCTACCAAATGTAGTCTCACTATTGTTCTATAATTAGATTAACTCATCAATTAGTAGCATCAAATTAATATCAATATTCATCTTTGGATGTCCTGAAATTAAGAGCGCCAACTATATATATGGTTCCTCCATCAACATCCAAGGTGATACGTTGTATGAAGTCATGAAAATTGGACAATAATAATATTTATTTCCATAAGCACCAAATGGACCAAACCATTAGTAGAAAGACCAAATCGTATGTTAAGAGGTTCTAAAGAAAAATAATGTTTCATTTAATCAAAGTGTTTATGTGAATCACAATTACATAGATGATTTAAGCTATTAATGATTGAATTATTTGATTTATGCCATGTAATAAATACAACTGTGTTGTGAGACATAAATAAATGATGTAAACGAGGTGTAATTGGAAAATACCTCAAATGTTTCACATTAAATCTAGACTTTCCTTGTTCTGTCTCTTTAAAAATTGATTCTACACATGTTGGACAATTAACCAAGGATTCATAATCACCATAATATAATATGCTGTTATTTGAATATGCATGAATCTTATGATAACTATGACCTAATTTATGAACCAACCTATTAATTTCATAGAAACTTAAAGGTAATATATTTCTGTTAGGTAACAATGATTTATCCAATTATAATATCCTATCAAAATAACTATTTGACATTCTAAAATCTAATTTAATAGCCATAAATTTTGTAACATCTTCAAGTTTTCTCATCGGGCATCCCATATATAAGGGTTCCTCATCAAATCTGAACAAATTTTAAAACTGTGAAGGTTCTGATTCATGATTTGGGATATCATTCTAAGTTGTTACTTCAAGAATATATGGGACAACAACCTCATGTACTAAAT
Organism: Viscum album; assembly: GCA_963277665.1. Lineage (NCBI taxonomy): Eukaryota > Viridiplantae > Streptophyta > Magnoliopsida > Santalales > Viscaceae > Viscum > Viscum album. The sequence continues at coordinate 1,818,141,030 of OY728141.1, forward strand.
TCAAATATTATGGATCTAGAACCAAAAAATTTGTATTTCTTACTATATTCTTTTCTCTATATTGATACCAAAAAATATAATCTTTCCAAGAACCAAAATGAAATAGATGAAATCAAACATTGTCAAACATTTCAAATATCATAAGATCACATTTCCAACATGGAAATTTAATTGTTCCTTCAAAAATGAAATTTGAATTCGATGATGCAAATGATATAATGGTTTCAACACTTTCAATAAAGATAAGATTTATACCAGATCTATTTGGATTTTTTCGATGATTTTCCAATCACGACCGCTTAATAGAAACTGGTGTCTACTTCTTGAGTCCATAGTTATATAAAAACAATTGAAATAAGAATAATTATTACTAATAATTTTGTGCATTTGAATGTTATTAGTATATTTTAACACATTAAAATATTCTATGAAGTATGATCAGAGTGAGGAGTGGGGTTATCACTAGATTATAGGTCCCATAGAGGCTTTGCATAGATAGAATAAAAATATTAAATATATTATATAAGACACATGCTATTTTTTTTTGAAAATAATAGAATATATCTCGAATGGTGTCTCATATAAAAAATCGAAGACTACCATTAGGTCTGGACACTAGACACGGCATTACATTTGTGTGGAGACCACCATTGGGTCTAGGATGTGGGGTTTACCATAGATGAGACAAATCATTTTCATATCGTCTAATGTTAGGTAACATCGCAAGCAAGGGTATCATTTTTAATCTTTTATTAATATTATATATATAAATAAATAAATATAAATATATTACAACATTTATACAAATTTTTAATACAAATTTTTTTATTTAAAATAACATGTACTTGAATTATAGTGAATTCTTAATAGTTATTATTTTTTATATTTTTTTCAAGGCTTGATAAAAATTAAGTATTTATTAGATTTTGTTTATTTTTGCATAGTTTATAAAAAAATTTTTACGTAATAGTAATTATTTATTATTTATATCATATTTTTAATAAATATTATTAATATTTAACAATTAAAAGTATTCCATATTTTTTCTTTTACAAATTTTTACATATTTTCATAATTTCCTCAAAATTTGAAATTATTAATAATAATTTGTAACTGACACTAAAATTTACTATTTATTAATAATATTGACTAATTAATTATTAATTATTATAAATTATATAATGATTATTATTAATTATTTAAATTATTTTTACATTTTTAATAATTACTATATATATATCATGATTTCGTAATTAATATAAATACATCAAATATATATTTAAACTCTTTTTAAGACAAATATACATACATCAAATCTATATAAACACATATATGTATATATATATATAATTTATATTTACTTTTACTTATAGTTAATTTTGATTATAAATAAATATGATTATCTTAAATTAATAATTTATATATATAATTTATAAATAATATTGAGTTAATATTAATTTAGAATATATATTTGTTTTAAATTAATAATTTTTTAATTTATATTTTTACCGTAGACGCATTATAACAATTTTGATCATTGGTTGTTTTTACAGCATTTATATGAATTATTAATACTAATTATTTTAATTAATACAACATTTATATGATTTATTGTGAATTTATAATAGTAGTTATTTTTTTTAATTTTTTTTCAAATTATTATTATTATTTTATAATTAACAGTAATATTTACAATTTATTAATAACAATGGCTCAATAATTATTAAATACTATAACTTATTTAATTATTTTTACTAATTATTTAAATTAATACTACATTTGTAATAATAATTATTTTTTATGAATTTTTAATAATTATTTGTATTATATATATATTTTTTTTAAAAAGTATTATAAAAAATTATCCAAATTTTTATTAACTACGTTTTTAATAAATATAACATATTTCAAATTGTTATTATTTTTTCATTAAACCATTTTTTACATTTTTTACAATAAAAAATTCTTATAAATAATGTTTTGTTAAAACATATTCTTAATATTAATTTTATCAAAATTTTTAAAAAAACTCTAATTTATATTTATTTCATACATTCAATATATATATTACATACTTTCTTAATAAAATCTGTGTGAAATAAATTATTTTTACATGTTTTTTAATCAAATTAACATATCAAATCTATATACACATACACGCGCGCGCACACACACACACACATATAAAAAACCTTACATATTATTTTTAAAACGTTTATATATATATTAACATGTTAATATACATACATACATACATACATACATACATACATACATACATATATATATACATACATACATACATACATACATACATACATACATACATACATACATACATATATATCCAAACATTTACAAAACTATATTTACATGTTTTAAATAAATGAAAAATGATCACAATATAAAACAATACCCTGTAATCAATGTCACAATCCAAGAATTATCATAATTTATAAAAACAAATATCAATATAACCATGTTTTACAATAGAACAATTAAATATTTTTATGTAAACTTTTTCAATATCATACATCCCTATATATAATGTCACACCTGGTTTTTAATGTATTGGTTTATGATTCAATTTTTGGGAATACAATATTTTCTCATGTTTGGGGTGTAATGAGTGTTGAGTTTTGAAGTGTTTTCTTTTTCTAGTCTTTACCTTATGGTTGATCCTTGGTTCGTTTGGGAGTTCTTGGAGAAAAAACTGGAATCTTGGCTTGAAAAGACCATGTGCACGATTTGACATACGGTTTGATAAACCATGCGGCCAAACACAAGTAACCATACGGTAGGTATAAAACCTAACTCACAGTTGGTGTATGGATTTATTTTTAATTAGGGGTGATCATGCGGTCTATCCCATTGGCCGCCACACGGTTTCTGTACAGTTTAATAAACTGTGCGGCCTAACCGTGCGGGGCTGCCCAAAATTACAAATTTGATTTTTCCATGTTTCCCCCGTAGGGATTCTTGGACCCAAATCTACCCAAATTTATTTCCCCTAGTTCATCCAGACCTATGGAGACCTCTCCCTTTCACCCCCAGTGATTTTTCTTCCTCCATTGGTGTAGATCTAAGATATCTTCAAGTTGGGGCTATTTTCTTCAAGGCAATTCCTTCTCCTTTCTCCTCCCTCTTCCTTCTTCTTTCATTTTTCTTGAATTTACTCTTCTTCCCTATCCATTATCAACATAGGGTTCTATTATCTCATGTTTTATGGGGGTTTTGGTTGTTTATGTTTTTCTTCATAGATTTAGTGTTTTGGAACCCTCAATGAGTGATTTTGGGTGTGCATTTCCTTTTCGATATGGATTTGTGGTAGGTTTCCCAAGATCTTGTGTTTATAATTCCAGAGTCCTTGATTCATGGTTTTATCATAATCAATACATTCTTAATATTGTTATTTGATCTTTGGTTAAATTGGTTGGTGTGAAAAGCAGCGGTTCATGCCTTGTTTTATGTTTAATAGAGTTTCTTTATTAAAAATGTGCACACTGCTTGTTTAATGTAATTTTCCATTACATTTCACACCTGTTTTGTGATGTTTTAAAAATATTTTATTATCTTTAATATATTTATATCATTCAATTGTTTTTTTATGAATTTTAGGGTGTTGAATTGAAATTGTTTTGTTAAATAATTCATGCCTATTATGTGATAAATTCCTCGGTTGGATTTTATATATTAAATTTGATATAGAGTTTTTTTATTTGGATTTATAATTGTATTTTCACTGTGAAAAATGATATTTTTGGGTTCTTATATGGTTTCCAAAGTGTTTTTGATTTTTATAAAGAAATTAGTATTGGGTTTTAACGTGTTTTGACATGTAAAGCTGGTGAATGGACGATTTTTTTTGTAAAAATGGCTTTTCTCTGAAAGTGTAATCATAATGTTTTAAGAAGATGATGTAAATATTTTTATGTGGAAAATGGTGTGTTTACACCACATTATGAAAAGTTGATTTTGTATTGTTGATAAAAGTTGGTTTTGTAAAATACTTAAAGTCCCATTTGACTACTTTGTGAAAATGGTGAAAGTGTTTAATATGAAAACCTAATTTGGATGTTTCTCATGCCTTGTATGTGTATAATGGATGGTATTCCATCAATTTGTAATCCTTACGATCCATTATTAGAGTACCTCCATTTGGAATCTTTGTGTTCTATTATTTTTATGGCATGAGATCGGTCATTGGGGTGGCTCGAGGGGATTCCTGTTATTGATTATTATTATATATAATTGTGATTGGATGATCAGATGACATCAGTTAGCCAACCCCCTTTATATACATGAGACATTAGAACTTGGAATATTGAGAGAATTTTCTAAGAATGATTTCTACACTAGTAGTTGATGTACTGACCAGTGCCCCATAATAGGTAGATATATTTGAGTTTATTGCTATGAGATTTTCCTTCGGCCTGTCCAGAGTTAGGGTGGGCGAGCGTATTGATAATTTTTTATTTCATCATGTGTGCCATGATACTAAGGATGGGGTCTCATGTATTAGTATCTTATGGATTATTCTTGATCTCATAGGTTCACCCATGTTTATTGGCTCTTAGTTTCTTGGAGTGATGAATGTGATACTTATATGATTATTTCTATTTCCCTTGTTGTGTGATTACTATAGTGCCTCTTTATGTATTTTTTTTCATGGAATGTGATGTGTTGATTTTAATAATTATTATAAAAAATTGTTTTCAAAGAAATGTGTTTTATCCCATTTGTACAATCAGAAAAATTTAGACCTCACTTTTTCCTTGAAAATAATGAAGTCACACCAATGAAATAAACCTCGTTTTAGAAATGAATTAGGGTATTGAGTTTTGATTTGTTTTTAAGTAAAATCTGTTGAAAAACATACATTGATATATGGTAGTTGAAAATTGAATTGATGTTTCTTTTTAAAATGAATTGCATTGGTAATAGATTACTAAGATAACCTACTGAGTTTTAATACTCACACCTATAGTTATTTTCTATTTTTAACCATTGTGCCAGTTTCAGCTTATGTTTGGTCACCTCGAGCAATGATTGATCTTGTTTTGGAGAGTGGCCCACGGGGTCACATAAAGATTGTGTGGTCGCCAGGTTTGGTTGGTCTAGTTGTGTTGTTTTGTTGTATTTTCATATTTTGGTATAAATAATGTCCAGTTCAGTTCCACTTATATATTGGGATATTAGTTTTCTTTACGATGTTTTTTTAATATTTATTGGGAAATAGTGTTCCCCTGTTGTACTCTACTGATTATTGACACTAGTTTCCAGCCCATGGGGATCGGAAATGCCTTTCAGTCCTTTCCACGGATCTTCTTGGGTGACTAGTTCAGGGTTAACCTAGGCATGTTCAAAAAAAATTGTATCAAAGGAGGCCAAATCCTATAGGACCTTACTTTTCAGATCACCCTTTCTTACTTGGGGATGTTTTGGTAGATTGAGTATGATTTTAGGTACTCAAGGAGTAGGTTCGAAAAGAGCATCATGAACTCTCTCTCGTTTTGATCCTTAGGTTTCTATGGGAAGTCTGGTTTTGTTCGTTTCTTAGTCTTTAGGTATTGTTTGGTGTTTGTGATATGAAAAGGGATTCAGGCTAGTGTTCTAGATGAGATAATAGGGTCTGGAATGCCATGTGAATCAATGGGCATGGTCTTAGAAGACTCTTCGCGTTGGTGGTGTGTTTGGAATGTGGCCTCCAACCATATAGTCAAGTCACCCAATGAAACTACTTCCATTTTTTGAGTTGTTTTGTGTCTCCTTAGAATTATAAAAAATTGTTTTGAAAAAACATTATGTTGGAATTTTGGAAATGATATTTTCATAACTAACCTTATGAAAGACCTAAGCAAAATTATTTTTTATAAAATGACCTCTTGGGGGTAAAATTGAAATGGTTTAAAATAATTGTGATTTATTAATCAAAAAACGAGGTTTATAGAAAGTGAATGTATGTTTTGTAATTTATTTTAAATGAAAAGGAGTGAGTTTTTAATCAAATGGTTTTATGAAATTAGGTTTTTTGAGTTTTTTGAAAATATTTTTATAAAAGTGAAAGAGAATTTTGATGGAAATCTATGGTGTTTCATTATCAAGTATGGTGAAATGGTTTGATATGTGAATCTAAGAAATGAATTTTTTAATTGTTGGCTAGTAAGACTTTGGAAGTTTTGTGATTTTGAAATGGTTTAAATGGGTTATTTGGGAAAATTAGGAAGTTTTGATTTATCCTTGGTGTTCTTATGGGTGCTTACATGCATGGTAGTATATGGGAATGTGAATGGATGCCCGGTATGGCATGGTGGATGGGTACCTGGGGTGGCACAAAAACATGCTTGTGAGTGAGACTCTTAAGGAATACTAATAGTGATTGTTCAACCCACCAAGTCTATTTTAAAATTAAATATATTTTAAAACGGAATGTTTTGATGTTATAATGGATTTTTTACATATATTCAAACTTGTCACCTATGCGGTGTCTGTTCTTGAGGATTTTTATTGTTAAGTTGACCTTGATTTAGTTATTGTATTTTATTTTTCCAGTTATTGTCCCCATGGAGCTTCTATGGGTGATTTCAGTGTGGCTATGGGTGATTCCCCATTAATTGGATTTTCAATTGATCAACCTATGTATGTTTTTCTTGAGTTTTGGAAGCTTGATCCACATCTCTTTTATGGACAAGAAGATCCTCTCAAGGTAGAGGAGTGGATGAGAAATATCTAAAGGAACATTAGCCTCATAATGTTTCCCATGCTGTTGAAGGTTATGTTTGAAACGTTCATGCTTGAAGGTTCACTATGGAATTGGTGGAAGTTGATGTCTTAGAATAAGCTCCGTAAATAACTTACTTGGGTGTTCTTCAAGGCTTTGTTCGTTCATAAATATTTCTATGAGAAATAAAGGGTGATAAAGGGGATAGATATGGGTTGTTTTTAGAAGGGTGAAGGATCAGTGTTAGATTATTTCCATTTCTTTGTAGATTTAGTACCTCATAATCTATGGTATACTGCAAATGATTCCATGAAGGATCAGTGTTTTTAGGTTGGGATTCATCCTAACCTATTGTCGAAGGTGTCACAATTCAAGCTCACTTTGTTTGCTGATGTGGGGATGAATTATTTCCATATTGAAGCTATGATAGAGAGGGTTCACATGGTATTATTCCCTACTTTAATCCCTAGGAATGGTGGGGAAGATTCTAGTAAGGAGATGAGAAAGCGATTGAAAGTTGATAGAGCGGGTCATAGAATCCAAAGGCCTCAGGATCATCCATCAACCTCTTTTGGGCATGATATCTTATATGTGTCAATAGTGTGGAAATCCTTTCCACAAGAATACAATGTTTCCAAATGTTCTGAAGCCCTCCCATGGTTGTGGATACTTGGGTAAACTACAGTGTCTTTGTCGAGGTGTTGCTCAAAAGAGTCATGGAGGAAATCCTTAGAAGTGATGTACTACTGGGTATTTGTTTAAAGTTTATTTTTGTAAGTGTCCTTATAGGGTAAGGGTTCTTTTTTGTGGTTGATATGACAGTGGTGGTTTGGTTTTTGAAATATAAGGGATGTTGTGGGTCTTTTGATGAACTCATAGTTTCAATGAAGGTGTGGTTTACATTGCAGAAATTTCTAGTCTTTCTTTTTATATAATCGGGGAATTCATGTTCCATGTAGGGATTATCAAAACCTGACTCTGATGCATGAGATGATTCATCCATCAGAGCTCTTGATAAAGGTCTCAGAGTGAATCTGGTGTGTAGTTAGGAATCCTAGGAGTGTGGGAAGTTTGTAAAAACATGTACCTCTACCGTTGCGGTGAGGTAGTTCTTATGTTTCTTTTGTAGTTACTCTACCCATAGAAGATCCCGATCAATATTCTTGTGTGGACTGCCCGTGTGAATCAGGTGCATTCTTGGATTATATCTGTCTATAGGATAAGATTGGTGGGTGGTTGTGGGATACGGTTTTAGCAGTCCAATCATTGGTACTCCCTTCCCTCTCCTCCCCTTAGGGTGAGGGTTTTGGTACGTGCAGGAAGTTTTGGCTCAGATTTATTCCCTATGTTTGGTAGTGGATAGTTTAAATGTTATTATTGAATTATTATTGGCATGGTATTTTAGGTATATATAAGGGAGTTTTGGGTTTCCCTGTGTGGAAAATATCTGGTTTTTAATTCATGTTGAATTCACTCTTGGTCGTTGATAGTTGGTTGTTAATAGTGGGGAGACCCACTGCATGTCTCATTGATCCTTTTTTAAAAACCTGTTGAGTTCTAGTTGTTCTATAATGGTGGAGAGTCTCTTTTTTCCTCTTTTAAATTCATTTTATTTCATGAGTGCTCTTCAGTTTGGATGATCATTGGGATCATTCGGGGAAGACCAAAAAATCTAGTTCTTGGCTTGGTTGTAGACATAATGGATTGATCCTTCTGTTGATTCTTAAGTCGTAGTTGTGAGTTATTGTTTTGTTCCAGGAAAGAGGCTTAAGTTCCATTAATGGTGGATTAATTTTCATTGGATTATGATGTTGGGTCATGATGATGTCGAATCCTTAGTCATTGATCAATCAGTTGGAGACTTTTATGGATTTCTAGGTGTGGAAGGCATTAATAGTGGAGGGAATTGTCACCCCCGATTTTTCAAGTTTAAGTTTATGATATAGTTCATTGAGAATCTCAGTATTTTCTTAGGTTTTGGATGTGATGAGTGTTCAGTTTTGAAGTGTTTTCTTTTTCTAGTCTTTCCCTCATGGTTGATTCTTGGTTTGTTTGGGAGTTCTTGGAGAATACATAGAATCTTGTCTTAAAAAGACCCTACGCACAGTTTGGCACATGGTTTGATAAATCATGCGGTCAAACTCAAGTAACCATGAAACAGGTATAAAACAAACTGCACGGTTGTTGCATGGATGTGTGTCAGATTAGGAGTGACCATGTGGTTGGTCCCTGTGGTCGCCGCATGGTTTCCACATGGTTTAATAAACTGTGTGGCCTAACCTTGCGAGGCTACCCAGGATTAAAAATTTGATTTTCCATGTTTTCCCCCTCAGGATTTTTGGACCCAAATCTACCAAAATATATTTCCCCTAGTTTTTCTAGACCTATAAATACTTATCCCTTTCCTCCCAATCCATTCATCCTCCTCCTTTGGGGTAGATCTAAGACATCTTCATGTTTAGGCTAGTTTCTTCATGGTAATTCCGTCTCCTTTCTCCTCTCTCTTCCTTCTTCTTTCTTTTTTCATAGATTTCAACTTCTACCCTAGTCATGATCGACATATGGTTCTATTATCCCATGTTTTTTATGGTTTTTCTGGTTGTTTATCATTTTTATTCATAGATCTAGGGTTTTTGAACCCTCAACAAGTGATTTCAGGTGTGAATTTCCTTTCCTTCATGGATTTGAGGCAGGTTTCCCAAATGCATGCCTTTATAATTTCGAAATATTTTATTTCATGGTTTTCTCATCATATATAAATTTTTAATATTATTATATGATATTTGGTTAAATTTTTTGGTCTGCAAAGGAGCATTTTATGCCTTGTTTTGTGTTACATAGAGTTACTTTGTTAAAAATGTGCACACCGCTTGTTTAATGAAATGTTTCATTACATTTCATACTTAGTTTGTGAAGTTTTAAACAAGGTTTAGCAATTTGAATAATTTTCTAGCATGCAATTGGTTTTTTATTCCTTATTGGGTGTTGAATTGAAATTGTTTTATTAAATAATGCATTCCTATTATGTGATAAATTGTCTCGTTGGATTTTATGTGTTATATGTGTTATAGAGTGATTTGTTTGGATTTATAAATGTATTGGAAGAATGGAAAACGAAATTTTTGGGTCCTTATATGGTTTCCAAAGTGTTTTTTATTTTCATAAAGAAATGAGTATTTGGTATTAATGTGTTTTGGCATGTGTGTCTAGTGAATGGACTGTTTTTTTAAAATGGATTTGATTTGAAAGTGTAACCTAAATGTTTTAAGAATATTATATAAATGTTTTTATTTGGAAAATGGTGTGGTTACACCACTTTATAATAATTGTATTTTTTATCGTTGATAAAAGTTTGTTTTGTAAAATGCTTAATGCTTTGATTGGCTACTTTGTGAAAATGGTGAATGTTTTTATTATGAAAACCTCCTTTGTATGTTTCTCATACCATGTATGTGTATAATGGATGGGATTTACTAGCTGTGGAATCCTTGAAATCCATTATCATAGTACCTTGGTTTGGACTCTTTATGTTATATTATTTCCGTGGCATGAGATCGGTCCTTGGGGTTGCTCCAGGTGATGCATGTTATTTATTATTATTATATATACTTGTCATTGGAAGCTCAGTTGGTATCGGTTGTCCCACCCTCATTATATACATGAGACATGGGAACATGGCATATTGAGATAATTTTCTATGAATGATTGCTACATTGGTAGTTGACGTACTGACCAATGGCCCATAGTAGGTGGATATATTAGAGTTTATTGCTATGTTATTTTTCCTCGGCCAGTCTTGAGTTAGGGTAGCCAAGGTTATTGGGAGTTTTTGATTTCATCATGTGTGGAATGCTACCAGGGATGGAGTTTCATTTAAAGGTTGGGGCCGAAGCCTCATTTTATTATTAAAGAAACGTAAAGGCCTCTTTTAACTGGGTAGAGGGAGACCCATTACATAGCCCGAAAGCCTAGTGGGATTATAGCCCATTACATTTCCTGTAGCCCCAAATATTTGGGCCAATGCCAATTATGTGAATAGTAACATGTCTGCTACAGTACCAGTACAGTACCAGGGTTTCATGTATTAGTATCTTTTGGACAATTCTTTCTCTCCTAGTTTCACCCATGTCTATTTTCTCTTAGTTTCCTGTATTGATGAATGCGATACGTTTATGATTATTTATATTACCCTTATTGTATGACTACTATAATGCCTTCTTGTGTAATATTTTAATTGAAAAGTAATTTTTTTATTTTAATAAGGCTTATAACAAATTATTTTCAAAGAAAAGTGTTTTAACCCTTTCATACAATCTGAAAAATTTAGACATCACTTTCCCCTTGAAAATACTGAAGTCACACTAATGAAATGAACCTGGTTTTGGAAATGAATAAGGGAAATGATTTGTGATTTGTTTTTATTTAAAATGTGTAGAAAATAATACTTTGATATATTGTAGTTAAAACATGTATTTTTCGTTTCTTTTATTTTAATGTAATGCATTGAGAATAGATTATCAGGTTGGCCTACTGAGTTTTAATACTCACCCCTATAATTATTTTTTTTGTCCTTGTGTAGGTTTTTGATTGAGTTTGGTCACCTCAAGTGATGGTTGATCTTGTGTTGGAGAGTGACCCATGGGGTCACATGGAGATAGTGTGGTCTTCAGGTTCGATTGGTATAGTTGTGATATTTTGTTGTATTTTAAGATTTTTGTATAAATAATGTTTAGTTTAGTTCCATTTATATATCAGGATGTTCAGTTTCTTTATGTTATTTTTTTATCCATTATTTATTGGGATAAATCATTTCCTTGTTGTACTCAGTTGATTCCCAACACTAGTTTCCAACCTGTGGGGATCGGGAACGCACTTTGGGCCTTGCCACAGATCATCTCGGGAGACCGTTTCATGGTTGACCTGGGCGGGTTCATGAAAAATAATTTTCATAATCATTATATTTAAAATAATGATATAAAATAATAAACTTCCAGTAACCCTAAACACCAAAAAAAATTAATCTTTTAAATCCAAAGATAAAACAATGAGCACAATACCTCAAATCAAATGAAATCAACTCGTGAGAAACCAATGGACACCAAAATAAGAAATAATAAATTTATATTGAACCTAAATATCAAATAAATTATAAAAAGTTAATAAATTTATTAACCTAGGTTTTGACCAAACCAATATTTATAAAATTGAACTAAAATACGCAAAAAATAAGAAGGAGAATAGAAGCGGAGTCCATACCTAACAGAACTGAGTGTAAATCAATAAAAAATAAAGAGAAATAGACGTTTTTGGGGGTGATCCAGATCTTGGAATCAGTTCAGTGCATTGGACAAAGGAGGAATAGAGAAATTGGGAAGGAGAAGAGAGGTCTCACATTAGGTTATGTCATTATTTTTTGCGACGAGCTTATTGCAAAAAAATTAATCCCTTCGAAGAAGGCCTTCTGTGGAAACATTTTTGCAATGAATAAACGTTCTGTCACAAATCCCCATCTATATATATCCTCTTGAATGATGGAATGTAACAACCTGAGATTTTATGAAATTTTTTTTATGTCATATGTTATACGCAACACAAAAAGGAATCTTTCACAGCACATAATACAGACTTGGCTTGCATTACACGCAATCGTGACCTTCCTCGAGAGCGTGTCTAGTACGCAATACCAGGTTTCACTAAACAATGATATATTATTATGAACTAGCAGTTATAAATAGTATTAACTAAATTTTGAATTTTATTATTCATCTTACACATTTTCTAGAACATGGTAAGAGTAAAAATAAATTTTTCCGGTAAAATAAATAATTTAAAAAAAATGCAGTTTTGCCGCCTTTTGATGGCACACCCACATTAAATCTAGTTTTTGACATGTTTATAAGTTCAATTTGACAAAATAAAATTCTTATTTTGAATCAGGGTATAAAAATTTACATTGGATAAGTTTTTGATATTTTTCTGATAACTTTCATATTTTGAAGAATAGTAAAAATACGCTAATTTTTAATTAAAAACAACATTTTTCATTGAGATAATTTATATGGTTAAAATATAATATTGAATGGTTTTAAATTATAAATATAATATATTTTTACAACTTAATATAATGTATGTCATTAGCATTAATTTCACATTGAATTCATAGGTAAAAACATTTCAATCTTTGGCAATGTTTTAACTTCTAAAACTTGTTTTCTTAACAACTGGATTTATTTTAAATTAATTACTAAAACTTATATGTGATTAATTTTAAAAAATGGATACCATATTCGGAATCAGTGGGTCCAAATTATGTCAATAGGCAACATTTTATTTTTGGGCATTATGAATAGTAGCTAGGGTAAATTTTATTTACCACAGTTAATGATAAATCGTGTAATTAAGGGTAAATATAAGATTATAAAATTACCCTAACACCTGCCAAAATTCTATTGGATGAATAAAAGTCACCCCATATAACCTAAGGGTCGGATTAGATTCATTTAATAAACTTTTTTCATGAAAATAATTTAATTATTATTAAAACCAAAGAATGTGACAACATGTTAGTTTCTTAAGTCTTATAAGTATAATAATCTTACATTAGTGATAAACATAATAAAACATAAAACATGAATATTCTCCAGAATTATAATACAATTATCTACATCATAGGAATTTATTTAGAATTTTTAGGGATTAAATAATTATCATTAATTAAGACACAATAGTGATGTTGAAATTATTTTATCAAGTAAATGGTTTTAAAAATATTAAAATAAATATTATATGAACTATTTAATGCGCTTTATTAATTTTCTAGATACATATGAAATTTTATGAATCTATTATATCTTTTATTTCAAACATATCTTCTGTATATATTTTATTTAAATTCAAATAAATGAATAGTGTCAGAATTGACACTATTGTTATTTTATAAAAATAACATATTATAAATTTGTTTCAAAATCACAAAAATATTTAAAAATTGAAAATTAAAATTTATATGGTCGAAAATTTCATAAAGTGTCAAATTATGGAAAATTCACAACACATATGTAATTATTTATAATAATTTAAAATTTAGAATATTATTACCACAAATAAAATTAAATTGATAAATAAGGATTAATAAAGTTGATAATGTTTAAAATAAATTCCTAATATGTCTAAATTTTATTGTTTGATGAGATTTAAACCATATCTCATCTAATCATTAGATATGAGTCATTTTGGAAGTTTTTAAGTGAGTTTGAGATTTAACATAAACAAATATTTCTTATATTTCCAAAGGTACCCCTCTCCTCCCTTATAAAAGGGCACATCCTCCCTCTCCTCCTCACACCAATTTGAGCCTTCAAGCTCAGCCAATCCCTGACCATTTCACATCCCCACTTCCCTATAAACATCCTAGAGGTCCTGGTATTCTTCAAAGACCAATTGTAGTGCCCTAAGAGTAGGTCTCAAAGAGGCGCTTCAAAGAAGTGGTAATGTCCATTAGCGATTCTTTCAACTTTATTTCTTCTTCCACTTCTTCTTCTTTAGTTTTTTCATTATGAATTAATAAAAAAAGTATCACTAATATAATGATATGTTATTATAAGTATGAAACAACCCTATTTCCCTATCTATCCATCCTACGGAAAATGAAATCATCGCGCGTGCATACGTACGGAATACCGTCTTTACACCGTGGTGTAAACTATTTTCCATCACCACCTTACTTGGATGGGTATAATGTGGAAAATAAATAACTATATATGATTATTGTAAAGTGGTATTGATTCTGAATTAGTATACTTACACTCTAATACAATTCCACGATCATGGGAATGATATCATCGCTCGTGCGTACGTACGGAATACCGTCTCCATAATGTGATGTGATTCATTATACATGATCTTCATTGAATAATGATTATATAAACGAATTGAATGAATAAATATTATATATAGTACACTAATACCATTCTGTAAATTAGGTATCTATAAACTAAAGAGAATAATAAGAATTAATTCGACAAAACATGCATATGAATAAAAAGTAATAAACACCAGAATAACAATTAGTAATGAAATATTACTAATAAGAAGCTTAGAATATGTCCATATATGATATCATAACAATAATTATGATTCTTTAATAAGTCAATAACATTATTTAAATCATTATACATGAGGTTTGGACACTTACGAGGCAAATCAGACCTAAGGTAAGGGAAAATATCACAATCTCATTTTTATCCGAGATTGTTTATACTTTGTTATTTACTGGGGTGTATTTTATCATCCACATCCATTTTCCCTCAATATTTAATATTGTTTCCATCCACCTACAATTTTTTAAATCCAATTTTACCCTTCGGTGAGTTTTTAGTAAACAATATGAAAGGAATCTTTTGTCGTTTTTCGTATGAGGTACTTTTTGACTTTTCCAACAAAAGTATGAGAAGAATGTTTTTTAACTTATACGACATGAATGGATTTTTAAAAAATTATTTCCATGAAGATTCATTTATAAGTTTTCATGTTTATTTTTAATCAACTTCTTTTAGATTAATATTTAATGACATGTTAATAAAGGAAAAAAAATTGAAGTAGAAAAAATAGTTTCCTCAAGAATTGAGTTCAAGTGTTTTATCAAAAAAAATTTCCATCTAAGAGAATATAGGTTTCTGTTTCTATCTATATTATTAAATTGATTTGATTATGTTGTGATGAAATTATTTTTATGAATTCCTTTATCTTATATGAATTGTTTTATGATGTCACGATGTTTAAGAATCACGTTTTTATTACATGGGTTATGAATGATGTATGATTTATGATTTTGTGGCACACAAAAATATGGTATCATTATGATATGGGTGGGAGCTATATCTCCCTCAAATGCATTGGGTAAAGATTTTATATGTCATGAGATAGACATGGCTGGAACATCAAGTTAAACCGGTTCCGTGAAATAGGACTGAAACGAGGAGTGAACTTGGTTCAGAAATGGACTTTGTCCACTAAGATAGTGTTGGAAATGAGTCTTGTCTAATAAGAAATGATTCTATATGATTATGTGTGTATTCCACAATGTTTCATGTTTTATGTTATGATTATTGGGATTAAATTTCACTACCATGATTTATCCCATGTTATGAAATTATGATCTCTTTTTCAGGGTAATATTTCCAAAATGTTATGTTCTTATGAATATGATGTGATTCATATTTCTTTTGTTTACCCTTACTGAGCATTTGAGCTCACCCTTTTGTATGTTTTCTTTCCCCAGGTCAGGAAGAGGGCTATTAAGTATGTTATTCCAAAAAGGGACTATAGATATGATGAAATAAATGGGAGATAGTGTAGATGCTTTATGAACCAGTTGTTTATGTTTCCCAGTTTCTAAAGACACTATACCTATATGGTCCTTTCATCATTTTGTTATATGTGGTAATAAGTATTCTTCAATTTTGAAGTATTAACCATGATTGTAAAGTACAGGTCGCTATAGTTGGTATGAGAGGAAAGGTATAGTCAACCTTTGGAAACTAGGATATGAATGCCTTAGTAAGAATCCTAACGATATGTCTACGCATAGAACACAATCTTAGTGATTTAGAAATGGCCATGAACAACCTATGATAAGACCTTAAGTGTGAAATTTTATTCTTGATTATGTGGTTTTCCTATTATAATTAGTGTTGCTCACACTATTCATCTTAGTTTTAGTCAATGGTTGGAACCCGAAGAAACCGTGTTAATGTGGAATGCGACGGGCAATGCAATGATTGTCCCCCCTGGGCAACCAAACGTTATGGGAGCTGAATGAAAAATCTTGTAGCCATGCTCACACAACTTTCTCAAGCTATGAATCATGTAGGACATCCAAATGAGCAAAGAAGGGAGCATCATTCTGTCGAATCCTTCATGAGGCAGCGTCCACCTTCATTCTGCAGGTCTTCTGATCCATTAGTGGTTGAACAATGGATCAGTACCACTGAAAAGTTATTTTCAATTCTTCAAAGTTCTGAACATGATAAAGTCATCTTAGCAGTGTATCGTTTAGAATTTGATGCTGATCAATGGTGGAATCTTATTAAGAATACGAGGAAAAGGGATGAAATTGAGTCCGTTGAATGGGATGAGTTCAGGAACTTATTTTTCAATAAGAATTTCCTTCGTATTCTTCGAAAAAATATGGGGAAGAAGTTTTTTGAACTGAAGAAAAAGGATGATGAATCTGTTGGTACCTACAAAGAAAATTTTACAAGACTTGCAAGGTACGCTTCCAGAATTATTATCCAACCTAAGAGTAAGATCGATCGATTCTTTAGTGGCTAAAATCCAAGTCTTCGAAGGGCGTTATCCATAAGGGACTTCAATAGCTATGAGGAAATTGTTCGATGTGTTCTCAAGGTTGAGATGGAGATTGGTGTTACCCATCAGTCACATGGGTTTGATAAGAAGAGGAAAATGGAATTCAAAGGAAAATTTAAAGTCCACACTAAAAAGAAGATGAGTTTTCCCTTATTTTCAATGTGTAGAAAGAAACATAGAGGAAATTTTCTTAAGGGGACAAAAAAATGTTATAAGTGTGTAAAAGAAGGTCATCAGACAATTGAATGTCGAAATAATGAGAAGAAGATGTCTAATGATGAAAACAAAGGATGAGATACACAGAATGAACCTATTACACTTCATTGATTCAAGTGCAAGGAGATGGAGAATTATGCCAATCAAATCCCAAATCCAAGGGTTGATGATGATTATCGACGTCAACAAACACTTAAGGACAAATTCAAAGGAATGTCACATGCAATTACTATCGGTGATTTGGAGTACGACAACGAAGTGGTGAGAGGTACAGTTACCATCCACTCTATAGTAGAAAATGTTTTATTTGATTCTGGATCCACCCAATCTTTTATTTCTGAATAATTTTCAAAGGGTATCACCATATTACCTCAACAATTTGATGTTGAGTTGGCTGTGACAACTCCTAATGGCACAACAGTCGCATCAAAAGTTTACAATTCTTCTCCGATTGAAGTTTGTGGGAAAGTGCTTCATGGAAATCTTGTGATCCTTCCTATAGTGGAATTTGATGTGATTCTTGGCATGGATATGATTTATTTAAATGGAGATCATATCAATTTCAAAAGAAGGGAAGTCACATTTCATATTCCAGATCAATCTATGATGGTCTATCAAAGCAAGGATGAACATAACCTTGAAGACCACCTGTTCTATTTGTTAAGAAGAAAGATGGATCAATGAGACTCTGCATTGATTATCGAGAACTTAACAAGATCACTATCAAGAACAAATATCATCTCCCATGAATTGATGAGCTATTTGACCAACTACATGGAGCTCAATACTTTTCCAAGATTGATATTCGTTCAGGGTATCATCAATTAAGGGTCAAAAGGGAAGATATACCAAAGAAGGATTTCCGTACAGGGTATGGACACTATGAATTTATAGTGATGCCATTTGGTCTTACTAATACCCCTGCTATCTTCATGGATCTAATGAATAGAGTCTTTAGAGACTATCTTGATCAGTTTGTGGTAGTATTTATAGATGATATTTTTGTCTATTCAAAGAGCAAGGAAGAACATGAAGATCACTTGAGAATTGTATTAAAGACCCTAAGAAAGGAGAATATTTATTCCAAATTTACTAAGTGTGAATTTTAGCTTCGAAAAGTTCCATTTTTTGGTCACATAATATCAAAAGAGGGGATATATGTGGATCCAGAAAAAATAGAGGATATCAAAAGATGGTCGAGACCAACAATAGTAACTCAGATCTGATGTTTTCTTGATTTGGCTGGGTATTACCGATGTTTTGTTAATGATTTTTGAAGGTTATCTAACCCACTCACCAAGTTGACTCGAAAAGGAGATATGTTTGTTTTGATGGAGGAATGTGAAGATAATTTCAATGATCCAAAAAGAAGGTTAGCCAGTGCACCTGTGCTCACACTACCTTGCAGTGGAGAAAGGTTTTTGATCTAGAGTGATGCATCCAAGATGGGACTGGGGTGCATTCTCATGAAAAATTACATGTTGATAGCTTATGCCTCACGACAGGTGAAAATCCATGAGAAAAATTACCCAACTCATGATTTGGAGTTTGTTGCTGTAATATTTGCATTAAAAATTTGGATGCATTACCATTATGGTGAAAGGTGTGATATTTATACTAATCATAATAGTTTAATTTATATTTTCACACAAAAGGAGCTGAATATGCGTCAAAGAAGATGGTTGGAGATGATTAATGATTACGACTGCTCAATTAATTACCACCCTGGGAAAGCAAACATGGTAGAAGATGCATTAAGTCAACAAGACCATGCTAGCTTATCCCTGATGGGGATCACAAAAGATCCAATATTTATGGATTTACAAAGGATGAATCATGGAATTTTAATGGAAGGGGAGAAATCTTATCTTTCTCAAATGAATTTTCAACCATCTATACATGTGAAGATTCAAGAGGCATAGAAAGAAGATGTCGATTTACAAAAGAAGGTGAGAAATGTCCCTGAATTCAACCTCGATTGTAATGGGATAATAATGTTTAGGAATCGGGTTTGTGTTCCTCCCCTCCCCGAATTAAAGAATGAGATGCTGGATGAGGCTCATAATTCTCCATTCTCTATTCATCTTGGAAGCCCGCAGATGTATAGGGACCTGAAAGAGTACCTCTGGTGGGATGGTATGAAAAGAGATGATGCAGAATATGTCTCTCGATGCTTGGTTTGTCAGCAAGTTAAAGCTGAGAGACAAAATTCTAAGGGGATGTTACAACCATTACCCATACCAGAATGGAAGTGGGAAAACATCACTACAGAATTTTTCACTGGACTTCCTAAAACATCCAAAGGCAATAATGCTATCTGGGTCATAGTTTATCATCTTACAACGTCTTCACACTTCATTTCTATTAGAGAGGATTTATCTATAGATCATCTTGCAAAGATATATGTAAAGGATGTAGTAAGATTGTATGGAGTACCACTTTCTATTATATCTGATCGGGATTCGAGGTTTACCTCAATGTTCTGGAGAAGTCTTTAGCATACTCTGTATACAGAGTTGAGTTTCAGCACTGCTTATCATCCTTAGACAGACGGTTAGTCTGAGAGGACAATTCAAACTCTAGAAGATATGTAGAGATCTTTCTCTATAGATTTCAAAGGTGGTTGGGATCAACACCTACCATTAGTGGAGTTTTATTATAATAATAGCTTTCACTCCAGTATTCAGATGGCTCATTATGAAGCTCTCTATGGAAAGAAATGCAGAACTCCAACTTGCTGGGATAAAGTTGGTGAAAGAAAGCTATTAGGACCTGATCTTGTTGATGAAATGGCAGAAAAGGTCATATATATTCAACAACACATAAGTGCAGATCAGAGTCGACAAAAAAGTTATTCCGACAACCGAAGAAATGGCCTAGAGTTTGAAGTGGGTGATAAAGTGTTCTTACGAATATCTCCCTGGAAGAGGGTCATAAGATTTCGATAGAAGGGAAAGTTGAGCCCTAGATATATCAGTCCATTTAAAATTCTAGATCGTGTTGGGAAGGTAGCTTACCGATTGGCGCTTCCCCAAAATCTCTCTCAAGTTCACGATGTGTTCCATGTATCTCTCCTGAGAAAGTACATACCTGATCCTTCACATGTACTCAGCTCAGAAGTTGTATCGCTAGAGAAAGATATTTCTTATGAAGAACAACCGATAGAGATTTTGGATCGTAGAAAAAAAGTCCTACGGAACAAGACCACTCGCTTGGTGAATGTTTTATGTAGGAACCATCAATTAGAAGAAGCTACATGGGAACTTGAGGATATGATGAGGGAGAGGTATCCTCATCTATTTGTAATGAAGTGACAAACTCTGAGGGAAAAATTAATTTTAAGGGGCGTAAAATGTAACACCATGAGATTTTATGAGAAATTTCTTTTATGTCTTATGTTATACTCAACACCAAAGGAATCTTTCACAACACACAATACGGACTTGGCTTGCATTACACGCAATCACGACCTTCTTCGATAGCATGTGTAGTACGCAATACCGGGTTTCCCTAAACGATGATATATTATTATGAACTAGCCGTTATGAATAGTATTAACTACATTTTGAATTTTATTATTCATCTTACACATTTTCTAGAACATGGTAAGAGAACAAAATAAATTTTTCGGTTAAAATAAGTATTTTTAAAAAAATGCATTTTTTCCACCTTTTGATGGCGCACCCACATTAAATCTAGATTTTGACATGTTTATAATTTCAATTCGACAAAATAAAATTCTTCTTTTGAATCATGGTATAAAAATTTACTTTCGATAAATTTTTGATATTTTTCTGATATCTTTCATATTTTGATGAATAGTTAAAATAAGCAAATTTTTAATTAAAAACAACTTTTTTCATTGAGAAAACTTATATTGTTAAATTATAATATTGAATGGTTTTTAAGTATAAATAGAATATATTTTTACCATTTAATACAATTTATGTCATTAGAATTAATTTTACATTGAATTCATTGGTAAAAACATTTCAATCTTTGGCAATGTTTTAACTTCTAAAACTCGTTTTCTTAACAACGAGATTTATTTTAAATTAATTAATGCAACTTATAAGTTTTTAATTTTGTAAAATAGATTCCATATTTGGAATCATTGGGTCCAAATTATGTTAAAAGGCTACTTTTAATTTTTGGGCATTATGAATAGTAACTACGGTAAATTTTATTTACCATAGTTAAAGATAAATCGGGTAATTAAGGGTAAATATAAGATTATAAAATTAGCCTAACACCTGCAAGAATCCTATTGGATGACTAAAAGTAGACCCATATTACCTAAGGGTCGGATTAGATTCATTTAATTGTCTTTTTTCCATGAAAATAATTTAATTATTATGAAAACCAAAGAATGTGACAACATGTCACTTTCTTAAATCTTATAAGTATAATAATTTTTCATTAGTGATATACATAATGAAACATAGAAAATTAATAGTCTCCAAAAATCTAATACAATTATCTACATCATAAGAATTTATTTAGAATTTTTAGGGTTTAAATAATTATCATTAATTATGACACAATAGTGATGTAAATATTATTTTATCAAATAAATGGTTTTAAAAATATTAAAATAAATATTATATATACTATGTAATGTTCTCCACTAATTTTATAGATACATATGACATTTTATTAATCTATTAAAGCTTTTATTTTGAACATATCTTATGTATATATTTTATTTAAATTCAAATAAATGAATAGTGTCAAAATTGACACTATTGTTATTTTATAAAAATAACATATTATAAAATTGTTTAAAAATCACAAAAATATTTAAAAATTATAAATTAAGATTTATATGGTCTAAAATGTCATAAAGTGTCAAATTATGGAAAATTCACAACACATATGTAATTATTTATAATAATTTAAAATTTAGAATATTATTACCACAAATAAAATTAAATTGATAGATAAGGATAAATCAAGTTGATAATGTTTATAATAAATTCCTAACATGTCTAAATTTTATTGGATGATGAGAGTACAACCCTATATCTTCTAATCTTCGGATATGAGTCATTTTGGATGTTTTTATGTGGGGTTGGGATTTAATATAAACTAATATTTCTTATATTTTCAACGGTCCCCTCTCCTCCCTTATAAAAGGCCACCTCCTCCCTCTCCTCCTCAAACCAATTTGACCCTTCAATCTCGGACAATCCCTGACCATTTCACTTCCCCACTTCTCTATAATCATCCTAGAGCTCCTGGTCTTCTTCAAAGACCAATTGTAGTGCCTTAAGAGGAGGCCTCAAAGAGGCGCTTGAAAGAAGAGGTATTGTCCATTATCGATTCTTTCAACTTTATTTTTTCTTCCATTTCATCTTATTTAGTTGTTTTATTATGAATTAATAACATCAGTAACACTCATATACTGATATGTTATTATATGTATTAAATAGGGCTATTTCACAATCTATCCATGCTACGGAAAACGAAATCACCGCGCGTGTGTACGTACGGAATACCGTCTCCACACCGTGGTGTAATCTATTTTCCATCACAACATTACTTGGATGGGTATAATGGTGAAAATAAATTACTATATATTATTATTGTAAAGTGGTATTGATTATGAAATAGTATACATACACTCCAATACAATTCCATGATCATGGGAATGATATCATCGCTCGTGCGTACGTACAGAATACCGTCTCCTCGATGTGATGTGATTCGTTCTACATGATCATCATTGCATAATGATTATATAAATGAATTTAAGGAATAAATATGATATATAGTACACTAATACCATTCTGAAAATGAGGTATCTATAACCTAAAGAGAAGAATAAAAATTTATTCAACAAAACATGCATAAGATCAAAAAGTAATTTTCACCCGAATAACAAGTAGTAATGAAATATTACTAATAAGATGCTAAGAATATGACCATATATGACATCATTACAATATTTATGATTCTGGAATAAGTAAATAACATTATTTAAATCATTATATAGGATGTTCGGACACTTACAAAGCAAATCGGACCTAAGGTAAGGGAAAATATCACAATCTCATTTTAATATGAGATTGTTTATACTTTGGTATTTACCAGGTTGTATTTTATCATCCACATCCGTGTTCCCTAAATATTTAATATTGTTTCCATCCACCTACAATTGTTTAAATCCAATTTTACCCTTCGGTGAGTTTTTAGTAATGGATATGAATGGAATATTTTGTCATTTTTCGTACGAGGTACTTTTTGAGTTTTCCGACAAAAGTACGAGAAGAATGTTTTTTAACTTATACGGAATGAATGGATTTTCAGAAAATTATTTCCAAGAATTTTCCTTTACATTTTTTCATGTTTATTTTTAATCAACTTCTTTTATTTTAAAATTTTATGACATGTTAAGAAAAGAAAAATGTCTTTGAAGTAGAAAATATATTTTTCTCAACAATGGAGTTCAAGTGTTTTATCAAAATTATTTTCCATCTAAGAGAATATAGGGTTCCTTTTCTATCTCTATTATTACATTGATTTGATTATATTGTGATGTAATTATTTTTATGAATTCCTTTATCTTATATGAATTATTTTATCATGTCACGATGTTTATGAATCCCATTTTTATTACATGTGTTATGCAATGATGTATGATTTATGATTTTGTGGCACACAAAATAATGGTATCATTATGTGATGGGTGGGACTTATATCTCCCTCCAATTCATTGGGTAAAGATTTTATATCTCATGAGATAGACATGGCTGGAACGGCAGGTTAAACCGGTTCAGTGAAACAGGACTGAAACGAGAAGTGAACTCGGTTCAGATATGGACTTTGTCCACTAAGATAGTCTTGGCAATGAGTATTGACTAATAAGAAATGATTCTCTATGATTATGTGTGTATTCCACAAAGTTTCATGTTTTATGTTATGATTATTGGGATTAAATTTCACTACCATGTTTTATCCCATGTTTTGAAATTATGATCTCTTTTGTAGGGTAAGATTTCCAAAATGTTATGTTCTAGTGAATTTGATGTGATTGATATTTCTTTTGTTTACCCTTACTAAGAATTTGAGCTCACCCTTTTGTATGTTTTCTTTACCTAGGTCAGTAATAAGGGTATTAAGTAAGATATGCCAAAATTGGACTATAAATATGATGAAATAAAAGGGAGATAGTGTAGATGCTTTATGAACCAGTTGTTTATGTTTCTCAGATTCTAAAGACACTATACTTATATGGTCCTTTCATGGTTTTATTATATGTTGTAATAAGTATGCTTCAATTTGGATGTATTAACCATGTATGTAATGTATGTGTCGCTATATGGATTTTATGCACGCTAAAACTTTTAGTGATGGGACAAGAAATCCCATCACAAGTAAAAAATATTTTTGAAATAATATTACATCCATTGAAAATATCCCCACCGAAGGGACAATTCATGATCAGTAAGATATCCATCACAAATAACCCATAACAAATAGTCACTTTTCTTGTAGTGTTACATCACACATCTCAAAAATATCTCATATGTGATGGTATTTATTAAGAAGATGTATTTTCATTTTTTGAGATCGAGGCTCCTTTTCCTAATTGATATCTCTATTTTTTATCTATAAAGCTTGATCAGTCCTTGAATGGTAGGAAAAACATCATGTTCAGAGTTGAAATTCATGATCAAAATAGATTCATTCAAAATAAACTAGACCACAATATACTCTGCCACTATTGTTGCGTTCTCTATGGTGGATTTTTTAAAACTCTTCCAAGTGAAAACTCCATCATTTAGGAAAAATAATCATCCAAATTGAGATTTCATAACATCGTTGTTGGATTGAAAATTCACATATGTGTAACCTTTTACACAGAGTTTATCTTCTTCTCAAATGAATAATAATATATCCTTAGTCCTTCACAAGTACATTAGGATATTCATCGTGATAGTATAAGGAATCTCACCCATATTGGATTGGAATCTACTGATTATGTTGAGAGAATATGCGACATTAGTTCAGGTATAAAACATGACATATATGATAGATATCCTTTGGAAGACCCATAGGGAATTCAATCCATCCATTCTAACTCAATAAAAAGATCTGGAATCATCCTAAGAATAATTCCATGAAATACCAGTAAAGGCCCCTTGCTAGAGTTCTCAATTCTAAAATGATTTATCACTCTACCGATGCATGTGTCCTGACTAAGTATAAACAACCTTTTAGGAAGTATACGAGAATGTATTTGGTGATGAAGTAAGGATACAACCATTTAGTAATGAGAAGATACTTCAAATGTCCTTGGGTCATCAAGAATGAGGAGTTGGATGCCCTTTATTAAATAACATGATAGATTCTTGTTGGAAACCCATAATTAAATAAGATAATTGTTTGATCTGGTCTCCATGTCTATAAAAAGGTTTACAACATGTCCAATTGTAAGGATATAATATAGGATATGGAATATAAATCCAAAAAAACAACTTATAAAATGTATTTATAAAGGTTTGAATTATATTTAATGAAGGGGAGAAACTACCCTACATTATAGAGAAACTATCCAAGCAGTACCATGAATGATGGATATTATGTTTAGTGTTTATAAAATATTGGACGATGGTTTGATAAGGCCTTATTTTATTTTAAATGGATCATGATTGATTTTAATCAATTCTAAAATTGTTTTAATCATTTTGGCATTTCAAAATAGAATTTAGAAAATTGGATATGTTTGGAATCCATCGTATGTGTCATTATGCCTCAACATAGGTGTCTCCCTAGCATTAAGATGTGTGTTTTCTTATATGTGTGTTTCAAACTAGATCTAAATATGTGTGATCCTCAGTAGTTTAAAAAAATTGGAAATGAGATGCCAATATATATGTGAATCTAGAGCAACATATGAGTCATTAATCTCAATGTACTTATGAAACAAGCCATCATAGTTGTCATCCAATCTAGCATATATGTGTTCCTCAGAAGATATAGAAAATTAGAAAAGGACTCTCAACATAAGTTTGTTTTATATTAAATGTAAGTATCATCTCCCTCGATATATATTTCATTTTTCTATTCATATGTTTGATTTCCCCAATGTAAGTGTCATCTATGAACTGCATAAATTTCATTCCATACTTAAAATTATATGAAGTTATTCTAGATGAATAGATGACGCTTATAAATTTAAATTTTATGAATATGTAATTATTTAGAATTATTAAAGATCTATTATACCATGATATACAAATAAAAAACACCAATAATGGTGTGTTATTCATGTATGATAGAATTAGGAGGATCTAATATTCATCCAAATAAAGGGAATATTAAATCAAAAGGCTGAAATTGAGTTTCTAGAATTAATTAATTTCAAGTAAACCAATATGATGATGCATGAGTTGTTCATATAAGTTCTGAACATCATAAACCTTAGAGAAACCATGATCTAAGCTAGAGATACAGATATATGGATGGGAACGTTCCCAAGTTAGAAATGTAAGAGGATCCATTGTATGTATTACTTTATGAAGAAAATTAATTTCCTAATTTTCAAGAATAATTTAGATGATGTTACATTGAATCATTCATGTTTATCAGTTCCTTTAGTCATTTTGAAGAATATTTCTTAAGAATATTAAATAAATAAGGGTGTTGAGTTTCTGCTGTTGTGTACAAACTGAAACAATGTTTTGTACCTGATTTAATGTTGTTCTCTCATAAATCAAGGTGTGTTCTTCTTTCATAGTTATAAATATCCATATTTAATACATGAAGTGCTATGTAATATTTTCATATAACTGGGAATATTTGAAGTGTGGATTAGTGATTCAATGACTAACTTATTCTCTTTGTTTTGGAAATACCAATACACTTTATATGAACATGATTTAACTTGATTTTTATTTAGTTGTTTTGAATATGCAGAATTAATTTTTGATAACTGATGTATTGAATAACTTATTAATGTTTGTGAAAATATTTTAATAAAAATTTCCATGCCAGAATACATTCATTAGATTCAAGATCACTATATTGGTTCCTGATAAACTCATTGGTAGATAAAGAAAAGCATTGAGTCCATTGGGTTATGTTTAAGTTACCATTTATGCTATTACAATAGACTATGAGATTTTTTAAATTTGACCTTTTAATTTTGTTATAATTATGTCTATAAATAGTGTAACAACATTGAATGTCATAAGAATGAGATACCCAAGTTGAGAACATGAGAATGCTTAAGATTTCTTGAAGTATTCAATAACATGTTGAATTTGGGTACTTCATATTTTTTTCATTTTGAGTGTTTACTAATAGAAATGTCTTATAAGGATTTATTGTATAGTTATTTGTATTTATTTTTTAATATTTTTTTACTGATCTTTCTTGATCAAGGTATTTAGAGGATATGAAGATAGAGGAATTATAGATCATGTATGATCAAGGAATTGTATAGATAAGAATAAAGAGTGTTCGATAATATAACACTATACCTACTGATAGGTTACGTCGATGGCTTCTAGATATAGGAAGAAATACCATTTGATTGACATTAAAATCATGGATACCTTATGACAGGTGAAAAATCAAGGATATCATGGAACTAGTTTAAAGATCTACCTTCCACATTGGTTTAAAAGTGTAGTTTTATAATATCCTTTTAAAATAGTATTTTGTTGGTATACCAATAATTTGTGCATTTATTTAGAATTCAGTTATATACAATTTATGAATTAAAACAAGTTTAAATTTTTTATTTATACTACTTAGATTACTATTGTTTGAATTTCATAAACATTCAACAAACTTATTTCCTGATGATTTAATTTTAAGGATATATTTTTGAAAATTTAAATGATTAATGTCATTTGTTGTTAATTGTTCCAACCCATATTAATATTACTTATATTCATTTATTGGTATTTTATATTTTTGATTAATTTTATGAAAATTAAATAAAATAAATGTTTTATCATATTGTATTATTTATATGTATTTTATACATATTAATGGTTAAAAATGGGCCATTAAGGGCTATACCTCAACCTGTGGAGAGTTAAGCCGCATAAAAACCCCATGCGGGGTAGTTGGCTATGCCAACCATAGGTAAGGCCATTACTTGTGGTATAGGGGATTCATAGGTCACTCTTGGGGTACACGAGAGCAGAGTACACCGGTGCACAAGGATACAATCTTTGTGCCAGTAGGAGAAAGGCCTCAATGATACAGGGTGGTACACGATTATGTCAGGGACCTCAGTCCTCCATTCAACTTAATGTAATATTATTCCATAGGATTTATTATATGGAGAATATAGGGAAATAAAATATTCAATATTGGATGTTCCTTATCTTGGGTACTATTCAAATTGAATGAAATTCCACCATTTCAATCCAGCTTTCATGTCTTTATTATTTGGGAGAATCCTTGTCGTCGCCACAACCACTACACAATAGAGTAACCATAGTTGATGAAAGGGAATATTAGGTGCCACTAAAAAAACAATAAACACTACAATGAATGCATTCCCTTGTGCTATATTTGGAAGAATTGTGTTGTGGGTGAAACAAGATGAAGCCTATGACTTAGGATCTTCTTATGAAAGCCAGGGCTTAAGTGAGATAGCCTTACATGAGGGTGAGCTACCCTTATATGACATATATAAGATACATAAGGGTAAATATTATTACCCTTACACAAGCCATGGTCCTAGAGGTTACCCTTACATGACCCAAATCATTGGGGGTTACCCTTATGTATCAGTGTACGACCCATATGATTCACTAGGGAGCCCTGTTTCTTAGTGAATGATGAGAAGAGGTTGTGGGGGAAAGAGATAAAGATATCCCATTGAGTTGAACTGTATTTTAGTGAAGAATACACTATTTCATAGGGTTTTCATTATAATGTGGAGATGCTTGAAATGGTAGTAGAGAGGGTTAGAGAAGATGATGATGTAGCGACTGCGGTACCCATTCAATGCCATAGCCATGAATGCAATGTAAGGAGATTATAACACAATAAACATCCTATGTTGTTAAAATGGATTACATTAATATTTCAAATGCCCAATATCTTTAGGCTTATACACATGGTACATACACAATTTAGTGATTTTAAAGAAGGTGCATGTATGTGGATACTTTCATATAATTGGGGAGTCAAAACACTCTCTAAAATAACGAAAATATGTGGAGAGGGAATTAATAATTTAATATAGGAGATATTTTGAAAGTTTAAATATATTTATAAAGACTCCACTAATACATGAAAACAATTCAAATGAATATAATGGAATAATTTTTATGAGAGGGAATAAATTGAAAATATATAATTAGGATGAAATAAGCAAGAATAATTCAAATTGAATGAAGGATAAGCGGAAGAATTCACTTGAGGTGCTGCCTATAAATAAAAAAATGATACTGTGCAAGGGGACCCCAGGGGCAGCTAAAGAGTCTAAAATTTTATTAATAATAATGGGTAAATTCATATTATAGTGTTGGATAATTAAATAGTAGGTATAAGGGTATATCTCTATCCGATATCTGAACTAAGAGTAGAGGAGGAGGGTCATATTCATCCATGATGTTGCATAGTTAGAAATTTATTTATAGTTATTATTTTTACTTTTAATTTATGAATTCATTATTCAGTTATGAAAGTGATTCAAGTATGTTTCCATTATTTCATGTAATATTTCTTTTATATCTAACCTTTTATTCCTCCTTTTATAGTTTCTAATTATTTTTTTGTTAATGAGTGTAGGTATGAGTGGCTAGGATTTGTGGTAGGGGTGACTTTGATGAAGGAGATGTGTACCAAATTTAATTATATTTTACATTTTGGGTCTAATAATTCAATATAGTATTACTCTATGATTTATTACTTAATATCATTCAACATGATTTTGAAATGAGCGAAGTGACTATGGGAATATACCCATTGTAATTAAGGGAATTGGGGGATAGAGAACCAACATTACTTTTCCTTACACTTAAGAGATTAATAATCACACACTCAGGATGATTATATAATGACCTTGAGAGAGGATTCAATTGTACTAGGTAGATATAAGTAATTCTAAGAGGCTAGGATAGATACTACAAGAAATATTGTGTCTAATTAATAGGAATACTTTAATAAGTAAAATTGTATTATCTTTCATAAATAACCATCCATGAATTCTATATGCATATTTTTATCCATATTTTCATTTTTAGTCAGTCCAGTTACACATCTCCAGTAGTTTAGGTAATTTTAGTTTTTATAAATCAGGAAAAACATCAAATCTATTGAATATATTATATCTCTTTTCTTCAGAGGATTGACCCTACACTTACCACTATTCCATTCTTATTGTTAGTGAATGTTGGTTTTCTATAATTTTTTAAAATTTTATATTCTAAAGGGATTTAACAGTGTCTCCTAGGAACGTAAAATGTTACGCAGCTTTTCTAGGGAAAAAGAGATTATATATTCAATAGATAAATAAAATTTTAAACCCCACACATCTTTTTCTCATTTATATAATATTCTTTTCCATTTTTGATCTATTTTACATGTTGGTTATTTTTGGATTTTTGATCTTCAAAACAATCATGGTGAAGGTGAAAATACAATTAATAATACAATTGTTAACCCTATCACAATTAATTGAAGATCCAAGGAGGCAAATTCAAATATAAGGATGGGAGCTTCATGATCAACCAAGCTAACCACAACCACACCCAAATTTCTATGTCACTCCTAATCATGGAATTTAAGTTCATGGAGGGATTGAAAAACATAGAGAGAATGACCAAGGTTGCTGAGGTGTCTGAGGTAAGATCAAATCCTTATGATATTTCTAAATTTTCTATACAGACCACCCATACACTTATTTCTAAGGAGGATAATTAGGAAAAATAAGAATTTATACTAGAAGAATAAGAGTAAGGGAAGGAGATTGGAGCTATGGAATTATGGGAGAACATTATTGACATTATGGAGGAGGATTATCTAGAGCCTACTGAATAAGAATACCATCTAATACCAACTATATTGAAACCCAAAGAAGAATAAAAAGAGGGTAACCAAGACTGGAAATACCAAAAATTATTTCTCATGATTTTTCTGTTATTTTGATTTTTTACCCCATTATGTTGTAAAATAAGTAGAAGAAGAAGACAAAGGAGTGAACTTTGTGGCTATTGAAAATTTAAAGCCAAGTGAATACTTTGAATAAGTGAATACACCAAAACATGAAAAAGATGAGTGGTATGAGGTATGGACAATCCATGTGATTTTATTCTTAATATTGGTGTTTTACGATACTTAGTACTTATCTCAATAAGAGAATGAGATTACAAAGAGGAGGAATAGTAGATAAGATACACTAGACACTTTCTAAAGGAGGAATTGGTTTAGTAAGAGATAGTTGGCTCTATACCTTTATACAATTTTATAATGACAAGGTAAAGTCGATCTTGATGACCTTAATAAACACTCATTGTTGGAAGAAACCCATGTATTTATTTGATTTATTTCATAGGACTAATTTAGGATTTTAGTTTAGGATATAGTGAAACCTCCCCCTCTTATATTTTTGAGCTTTAAGTGCATAGAAATTGTGATTTTACTATTTTGATTTCTGTAGTAGGTCATTGAAGAATTGACTAAATAAGGAAAAAATAATGAAGATATTAAAAGTTAAAGGGGAGTGTACTTTAAATTTCATTTTTCATTCATACTTTCATATTATTCCAATTTGACTTGGTTTTCACTAAAAAAATGTATACCCACACATATATTATTTTTTTTTGTTTTAATCCATGATACTTAGATTTTTTAGGAACCCCAAGACACCTTTTTTCAATTATCAAACTATTATAATTGAATAAGTAATATGGGGAGATTTAACGATTAATTTATAGTACATTAATTTTAAATTTAGTGAATCATAATATTTGTTTTTATTCACAAGTACTTAAATTTTTACCTTTTATCATACAAGAATTTAGTTTTATAAGAAAATTTCGATTAATATATTATTATTACACATTCCATGAGTGATTGAATTAAAAATTAAGTCTCTCATTCCCTAGAGGTGTCTATAACAATTTTTTATAATCATTCATAGTAAATTTATTTAGAAAAATTAGGAAATGTTACATACTAGGACTTATTTTTTATCTTTTCAATACAATGATTACAAAAATTCACATTAAATATGATTGATTCAATTTATTGATTTATCCATTACCCTTGATACTGAAATTACATTGATCGAACTTTTATCCCTTAGACACCATGAGTGGAATTTGATAGGAATGAGCCAATTTATAATCCAACTATATCGATTCCTAACCTTACTCAAATATTTTTCATTATTTTCAATGTTCAAGTGTGGGGGAGAGGGAATTCATGGTAAAAAGGGATGTGATATTTTGAAGGTAAAAAGTTTTGGATATTTACTTGTATTTTGGAGAAGGTTAATATCCTTATTCATTATATTTATTAGTTTCCACTCTATTAAAAATTTTGAAAATATTTGGTTGAGTTATGGAGGGTCAAAAATCAGAATAAGATGACCAATGATTTGTCGGGGAGTGAATGTGAGACTTTTCCTATATCAATTTTTGAAAAATTGAAAAATTGAAAAAACGGAAAAAATATAAAGGGGTAACTTATCCATTATTTTCATTGTTCATAACATCTACTTTGATATTGGTGGTATGTGAGTTGTCACTTTTGAAGAGGATAATTTCATTATATATACTTTGAATATCTTGCATTATGCTCAGAGGTAAACCTCATATTAGATATTTAATTATTTTTTCTCATCATTTACCTACTCCCTTTAACCTCAGAGTCATATGATCCTAATTTACATGGCATCATGATATTCTGTGATTTTATCTCTACTAAGCAAATAATGTAGATCATTTTCAAGTGAAAATGTTTGGTACATGGTTGATACATGTACTTAAGGTATGAGGGAAATTCTATTTTTATTTTACCTTGAGTGATGAGATAAGAAATATAATTGCGTGTTAGAACATTATTGACATGTTAATAATGATAAATTAAGATTATTGAATGTAATAAAGGATATGTTCCATCTTTTTTCATTAACAAAAGCAAATACATCATGTCTAGTGATGAGTTGATATCATTTTTCTTTTGTGACACTTATAAACCCTCTCTCCTCTATTGATAATTTTCAAAGATTCATTAATTATAAATTTTAATTATTGGTAGCATGAGAGTGTTCTTTTAATTAAAAGTATAAAGATATGCTTGAGGAAAAACAATGTTTAAGTATGAAGGATCTTATGAGGTCATTTTATGCATATATATTTGAAAATTTAATTGATTAATGTCATTTTAGTTAATTTTTTCTTACCCATTTAAACTTTATTTGTATTTATTTGTGGGTATTGTATATTTTTGATGAAATTACTAATAAATAAATAAATTAAATTTTTTATAGAGTTTTATTTTTTCTATTTTTTTATAAATGTTGTAGGTAAAAAATAGGCTATAAAGGGATATCCCTCAACTCATGGGGAAGTATTCCACAAAAGAATCCAATGGGGGTCCAATGGCCAAGACACGCATATGGAAGGGCAGTGCATGAAACAACTGGGATTCATAGGCTATGCTTGGTGTTCATGGTATTCAATTACACCAACACAAATCCTTTCGGTAGTGGGAGGAAGACCTCACTAGTGTTGTGTGGTACATAGTGGCATCAGGGGTGCTCCGACCCCCCAATTGTCTTAAAAACTTCTTCTGACATGATATTTATTATATGATGAAGCCAACCTATAAAAATATCTAATGTGGGACATCTTCATCCCTAATACTATTAACAATGAGTGAAATTTCACCATTTCACTCCAACCCATGCATCTTCATCATCAAATATAATCCATATTTCTACTATAGTCGCTACGCCACAAAGCCACCATGGTCGATGAAATAGAATCTTAGGTGCCACTCGAAAAATGAGAAACACTATTCCGCAGGCCTGCCCTTGCATCATAGTAGGAAGCACTGTTTCATGGGTGTAGTGAGTTGAATTTGTCAATATAGGATCACTATGAATCATGTTAGGGTGCTAGCGAGATAACCTTACATGAGGGAATGTTACCCTAACCTGAGGGCAAGCTAACCTTATGCGAGGGTGAGGTACCCATATGTGACATCTAAAATACATGTAAGGGTAAATATCCTTACCGTTGTGAAATATAAGGTATATGATGTTACCCTTAGGTAATCCAAAGCATTTCGAGTCACTATTATGTATGGTAAAGTGACCAATACACTGCACCATGGAGCCCCATTGTTTAAAGAATGATGAGAAGAGGCTGCGGTACAAGAGATATAGCTACACTATAGAGTGGATGTGTATTTTAGTTTAGAATTTTATTCATTATAGATTCTTCACAATGATGTGGAGATTCTTCAAATGTAAGTAGCAATGGTAAGATTATAAGATGATTCTATGACTGTGGTACCCATGCTACACTGTAACCATGCATTCCATGCAAGGAGTCTGTTCCATAATAAAAATAGTATGCATTAATAACGGTTTACCTGAATATTTCAAATTATTTATATATTGGGGCTTAAAATGTGGTACATACACATTTTTGGGAATTTCAATAAGGATAATTCATGTGGAGACTTGCCGACATTTGGGGAGTCAAAACACTCCCTAAAACAAGGGAAAGAGGGTGATAGGGAATTTATAGTTTCAAAAGGAATATATTTTAAAGGATTAAAAAGATTTATAAAGACTCTTTCAATGTATGATAACAATTAAAATGAATATAATTGAATGATTTGTTTGAGAGATAAAAAATATTAAATATTGAAGGAGGAAAGATGGAATAAAAATGAAATTAAATCAAGGAGAAGTGAGAGAATTTAATGAAGGTGCTGCCTATAAATTGAGAAGAAGGATATTGTGTAAGGGGACCACTATGGGATCCAAAGGGCCCAAAATTTATCTAATATGGAGGGGGAGATTCATCTACTACTATAGGACACTAATGTATGAGGTATAAGAGGAGATATCTCTCTGTCATCTAAATCGAGATTGGAGGATGATAATCACCTTTAACTATGATTCTATCTAGTGAGGAATTTATTTTATGTTTTTATTTTCACTTTATAACTCTTAATTAATATGATGGTTATAAATGTTATGAAAATACATTTTTGTTGTTGCATGGTATGTTTATTTTAGATCTAACCTTATATTCTTCCTTACTCATTGTCTAATTAATTCATGTTTTTGAGAGTAGGTATGAGTAGATAAGAGTTGTGGGATGAGTGAGTTTGATAAAGGGTATGTGTAGCTACTTTTATTCTATTTTAATTTTGGCATCTCACAGTTTAGTATAGTATTACTCTATGAGTTATTTCTTAATCTCATTCTCTAGGATTCAAGTAAGAGTGAAGCTACTATGGGAAGAATCCCATTGTAATTATGGAATGTGAGTAAGTGATATCCAACCATTACTTCAAATTTTTCTTAATAGATTAATCTTTATAAACTTAGGATTATTATAAACTAACCTTGAGAGAGGATTTGATTGTCTTAGGATGATATAGTTAATGATGAGAGGGTAGAATTGATAATCTTAGAAACCTTACATCTAATTAATATGAATACTTTCAGAAGTGAAATTGAATTATCTTTCATGAACTACCATCCATGAATTCACTATCCCTATTTTCATCCTTATTTTAGTGTTTGAGTCTTTCCAATATTTCCTCACTAGTAGTTTAGGTAATTTTAGTTTTAATAAATTGCGAGAAACATCAAATCCATTGAATATATTATAACCATTATCCTCATGGTATCGACCCCAAACATTTCACTATTATATTCTTGTATTTAGTTAATGTTGTGTTTTTATAAATTTTTTATATTTGATACACCTAAAGGATTTAATGACATCATCTAGGAACATCATTTACAATATTCTAACTGATTTTCATACAGTTAATATTACTACCACCATGAATTTCATCATAAATTTTATTAGATTCCAGACACTAACTATGTTGGAAGAGGAAATATTTATTATTGATGGTTTATTTTCCTAGAGTAACACTTGGAAATTATAATTCAATATGGAAACCTATTTTTAATGGATTTTATTACAATTATTGGCTTGAATAAATGAAATTTTATGTTCTTAACACCAGATTAGACAAATTTATTAAGATTTCAAGAAGTTACAATGTTTTGGAGAAATAAATTTCACTTTTTTCTCATGAAGAAATGATAAAATACCTAGTAAATCATAAATTTCATAATACTTCATCATGTTCTATGAACAAGAAAATTTATAGTTAGATATCATCGTGTGAAAAAATGATCAGAATATAGAAATGATAGAAATTAAAATTTTTGGAACTTCTATGTTTTTGTAAATATGCAGAGCTATGATAAGAGTGGATTTTCACGCCATTGATTTTCTACCTGGTGAAACAATAACATGAATGCATCAATGTCTCATGACATGTAAATAGTTTAAAATTATTAGGTGAGAAAGACCTATTGGAAGGTCATATTATTAAAAATATTATTGATATAATAATTAAAGAATGAATATCATTGAGGAAAACCATAGTTGATACTAAAAATTTGACCATGTTAAGTCTAAATGACTTAATTGGTATGCCATATAAAATAAGACCAAAGAGAGATACTGAAAAAGAGAAGATGGAATGTGGAGTATAATTTTATTAAACTTTTAGTAATCCTATTTCTGGAACTTTTAATAATTTTACTAATGTTTATAAATTTAATGTTTCAAGAAAAAAGTGCAAGAATTCTGATCGAAGCAATTTATATGATATTTAGAATTATATTGCACAAATTTCTAGGAGAATGAATTTAATTTTTAGTAATATGAACTTCTGATATACTAATCAGAAATATAAAAAAGTTAAATATGATAAAAACGAGTATTATAATGTTACATTCCATGAATGTAAAAAAGAAAAGCTAAATTAGACTAGATTTTCTTGATCGAAAGGAGTTATATAGAAAGTCAAAAAGATATTATAATATTAAATGGATGAAAATATTGAAAGCTATGAATACCTTGAGTGTTAGTGAAGGTGATACATTTTTCTGATACTTCATTAGAAGATAGTAGAAATTAAAGTAATAAAATCATTATATTTTATACAAACATTCCTAAATATGGAAAGTGCTATATAACTAAAGTAACTACTGGATCATTGAAAAATTTATCTCTTAATTAAAAAAAATTCATTTTTACTTTTGATGATTATTATTCAAGTTCATTAAATGATGAAAAATAAAATCCATCAGAAGATGGAAAAGTTAATTCATTGAATTATGAATCCCCTTTACCTATTTTTAATGAAATGGTTAGATATATTAATCTTGTTGAAAAAAATAATAAATTAAAAAATAATTACAATTTTTGTAAAACTAGCCTTATAAAATCTAATATGAAAATTTCAATGTTAAATTATGAAGTTTCAAAAGATTCATCAGAATTAGTTACTAAATCTAATATAAGATCAAATTCAGATGATTATAATTTCAATATTAGACATAAACCTAAAGTTAGTATCTTATAAAAACATGTATCAAATTTTACTTTGGGAAAATAATGTTTTGATAAAATGTACAAAATAATTAGACCCTCCTTAAATTTTAGTTGAAATGGTTTTAATTCCAATATATCATTTTTTTCATCAAATGACTTTGTAATAGTGCACCCTTTTTCACTAAATTTCAAAGGAGAGGTCACTAGAATAAATATTTCTATATAAAAAACCTTAATCTATTATATTTCACACACATTTTATTTTTTAGTAACTAATTATTTTTCAATATAGAAGAGTTAGGATGACGTGGGTTCGTAAAATATTATTTATTAATGTAACTAGAACCATGAAAATATGGGTGTCAATAACTAAATTTTTTATTTTAAAAATAAGAGTATGTGTACCAAAAATTGATGCAGATAGTACATTAATAGTGCATGTTCTTGATACATAATACAAAACAAGTCTAACATTAAGAATTTGAAAATTTTGTTTGGAGGATAAGTAAATTTTTGAGACAACTAATTGGGTGAAGTCATTCGAATCAGTGATGTTTCTTTTCTCAAATAAAGTTTAATTTTAAAATTTTTATACGTTTTTATCCTTAAGCATAACCTTATCTTCATTAGTAAATTACGTGATGAATTTTTTATTGTAAACTTCAATAATGATAAATATATTATTTATAGTTTAGAAGGTACTTTAATTTTTATGCTAATAGGAATTAGAATATATGAACTCATGAATTAGAATACTTAATCTATCAAAAATATACCATGCTTAATTGGAACTGAAGATTTATCTTGGTTATGGAATAGAATATTAGGTCACTCTAACTTTTATAAATTAGTTAAAAATTTTAAGAAATTAAATTTTAGGGGTTTACTATAACTTTAAGTTCAATTAGATATTTTTATCCTTATCAATAATAAATAGAAGTCTTTTTTTAAATATTAATGTGAAGTCCAAACTTCTAAAGCTTTAGAGTTTATTCATAATGATTTAATTGATCCCACACAAACTATCAGTATTAGGGGAAAAATCTATGTGTATTTATTAGTTAATGATTATAATATATTTACTTAGGTTTATTTTATTTAATAAAATCCTGAATCTATAAATCAATTTAATATTTTTCATGACTTTTTTAAAAATGAGAAAAAAATTACCTTTGATTACTATTCAGAGTGATCATGGTGGTGAGTTTGTGAAATTAGATTTTGAAACATTTTTAGTTAGAAATTTATTACTCATCAGCACCTATAACACCAAAATAAAATTGTATAGTTGAATGAAGACATAAAATTATTTAGGAAATTACTAAAACTTTTCTTAGTGAGTATTATATTGATATAATTTTTTGGGATTATATTATGAATGTTTATTTATATACTATAAATTAACTTTTACCCATACCATTTTTAAAATATATCCCCTTATAAGTTGTGTAGAAGAAGAAATACAAAACTTTATTACTTAAAAATATTTGGATAAAAAGTATTCATCTTGAATACTAAATATAAACTTCATAAATTTGATCTTAAGGCCAATTAAGGAATATTTATTGATTATTATATAACTAGTAAGGATTATCTAGTTTTTAATAAAAGAATTAATATTGTTTAAGAAATAGTTTATTTTGATAATACTAATCATTTTGTTTTTATAAAACCACTAGAAGTATTTCCTTTGGATGTTTTTTTTTGAAAATTCTTCCATCATTTTTTGAATTTATTTCATAACTACCGATAGAAAATCCCACATATGTGAGACCATTGTATTTTAAATATCTATAATAAACATTAATGGAAGACATATATTAAATATTTTATGATCAACTTACCACCTTATCTAAAAAAATCAATCCTATGGAGTTATTCTATAGATAATACTACAGGTGATGTAAGTAATCTAGTTAAAACAATAAGTTCCTTGAGAAATCATTGAGGGAATCATACATTCCTATCAAAATCTAAACTAAAAGCGGCTAATGATTCCTTAGGTAATGAAGGTTGGATAAGGGCTATGCAAGAAGTGATAAATCAATTTGAAAGCAATCACATTTGAAGCTTAATTTAACAACAAAATATTTACCAATAATTTGAGTTAAATGGGGTTTGAAAAAAAATGTGATGAAAATGGAAGTATTGTTTGAAATAAATCAATACTTTTTTATAAGGGTTAATATCAAGAAGATGAAAAAGATTATAATGAAACATTTGCATCAGTAGCAAGATTATTATCTATCTATATATTATTAGCATTTTTAGAACATATTAATTTTACTTTATTTCAAATGTATGTTAAAAGTGATTTTCTTAATGGATACGTTCAATAGAAATTTATGTTGAAAAACCTCTTCATTTTGAAGACCTTATTTTTTATATAATGTTTCCAAACATACTAAATCACTCCATATTGTTAAATAAGACATGCGAGGGTAGTATGATATACTTACCATATATTAAATTCAAAATATTTTCATTAAATTAAGTGCTTATCCAACCCTTTTTTAATGAAATATTTTAAAGAAACCATCATTATTTAACGTTATGTTGATGAAATTATTTTTGGTTCAACTCAAAACTATTTTTTGATAGTTTTTATGAAATTAGGAAAAATGTGTTTGAAATGAGATATATGGTTGAACTCATTTTTTTTTGTTTTCAAATTTCTTAAAAAACACAAAGGAAATATCTTAACTCAACATAAATATATTAAATATATGAGTAATCTAGTAGAAAATTCTATCAATCTTGATCATGATAAATCTAGTAAAATTGTAGACCAAACACTTTATTGAAGTATTATTGGATATTTATTACATCATATAGAATTTAATGTAGATTTATGTTTTCAGTATTTTTATGTGTGATATTTCATGAAAATACAAAGGAACCACATTTAAATGTGATAAAATGTATTTTTCATTACCTTCAAATAAATTAATAACATAATTTATTTTATTCTTATAGAAATGATTTTTTTTATTAAAATTTAATAAAATTAAAACTTTAGAGTCTATAGATAAGATTGAAAAAGTACTTCTAGAACATGTAAATTATTAGAAGAAGATTTTTTTTGTTTCCTAGTAAGAAACAACATTCTGCATCACTTTGTACAACTAAAGCTGTATATATTGAAACCAGAAGTTGTTGTGTTGAAGTGTTGTGGATGTGACACACACTCATAGATTTTGGTTTGAGTTTAACTCAAAATATTTCCCTTTTTGATAAAAATAATTCTACATATTTTATAAGAACCCATCACATAACTCATGAGATGAACCATAGATTTAATACACCACTTTCTTGAGAATACCACATGAAAAGTAAATATAATTCTCAAATTTAGCAGAAAAAAACACAACTTATTGATATTTTTACAAAAAAATTAAATCATAATAGAGTCAAAAAAATTAAATATATTTTGAGAATGATTAATCTAAATTAATATTCAATTCAATTACTATTTAAATAATATTCATACATAAAAAAACTATTTTTATGAGGGGGAAGATAAATTTACTTCATCATTTTTTCTTTTTTATTTCATTTTTTTTCTTCTATATTTTCATCATTTATACATATTTTTTCATTTTCATTTACATAAATATTATATCAGTATTATTTTTCATTTCTGTACAAGATCAAGAATCATATCTGAACTTTTCCTTAAACCATCTTATAAAGAGGAAGATAATCCATTATTTTTAGAAGATAACTTCAAAGACATTCAAATTCTATAATTTTGTTTTTTCTGATTTGATCCTCCCATAATATATTAATTTATCTAATGGGGAGATGTTTAAAACTCGTGGAAGGTAATATCTCTTAAGTTTTTATTCAATTGAAAAGATTAATTTTTATATGGGAAGTATTTATTATTAAATTTCATTTTATAATTTTTTTTCAAAAGGTAACTGATATTTTTGTATAAAGAAATTATAAAATTTACTATTAGAAATAATTTATATGATATATGTTTTGGACACATATTTTTGTAGGAATAATTTAGTACCATTAGTATAATAAATGATTTTATTGATAGTAGCATCTCAATAAACTATATAAGGACTGCAATGTCAAGGTTTTTAATACACTAAATTTCTTATATTCTTTCTTCCCTGTTATATATTAAAATGTATTTAAACAGAGGTATCTTTGGTAGAGTTTATCAGAAGAAGCCCAAAAAGACATTAATGAAGCTAAAAGTACCTTTTACCAAAATATTCAGATCATTATTTCTAGATGAATGACTCTCATGGATATTTGGTGTATAAAGTGAAGTCCAAATTGTGATACTACAGATTGATATCTTATATTATAATAATATTCATGATAGTATCTGAAAGAATAGTGGATAATATTTATTTCAACATATGAAGTCATCATAATAAGATCTTTTCAAATATGAAATCATGGTTTAAATATAATTAATTCTAATAAATTTTATTACATCAGTTTGTTAAAAGGAATTATTGATGATAAAAATATGTATAAAAGTATCATAATCAACCAAAACATATGAACAAACAATTATTTAGAGAACTAAATCTCTAATTTCTAATTTTATTTTTTCATTATTTTAATGTACACTATGTTCTTAATTTCTTACGTCCTTACTTTCTTTTTTATAATTAAAAGGGGAAGAAATTTATTAAAAAAAGTAAATTTAAAAGGGAAACTTATTTCATTATTTTATTCATGTTTCTTATATCTCATTTATTAGTAATAATATTATTCTGAAATTATTTTTAAATAGATGGATAATTTCGTTCTACTAGAGTTTTTAGATTCTAATCAAATTCACACGGATATTTTTTATAAATTTAGTTGAAATTTTGACATTTCTTGTGTGTTTTGTGATTTACAAAGTGGGGGATATTTTTAATGCACGGAATATCTAATTTTATTTGTATTGGAAATCATAATCACTTTATATAAACTTGATTTAACTTGAATTTTGTTTTAGTTATTGTATATATAGAAATGAATTTATAGTAACTAAAATACCACACAACATATTAAGGTTTGAAGAAATCTAGTAATCTGAGCATATATTCCATAATATTTCCATCAAATTCAATAGAACTATAATAGTCCATGATAAACTCATTTGTAGAAAAATAAAATCATTAAATACATCGGTAGATGATGAATTTGTTGCTGATGTAATTACAATTGACTCTAAGATTTGTGAAATGTAATCATTAAAGTTTGTTAAAATGCTATCAATAAATAGAGTTGCAACATATAATTTTAGAAGAACATGATACACAAGTTTAGAAGATGAAAAATATTGTAATCACTTGAACTCCTAAAAATCATGTTGACTTAGTGTACTTCTAATTATTTTTATTTTTCAATTTTCACTAAGGTATATGTCTTATAAGGATTTATTTTAAAGTTATTAGTATTTATCTCGTAATTTTTACTTTCCTAATCCTATGCGATCGAGGTCATCCAAGGATAGGAATACTATGGATTTACCAATCTTGTGTGATCAAGGACTTCCATGGATAGGAAGAGAGAGAGTGTTCAGGATTATAAAACTATACCTACTAATAGATTAAGTTGAGGGCTTCTAAGGATAGGAATACAACCCTTATTATAGGTTTTAAAATCATGGATAATTTAAGATAAGTTGAAATTCATGGATACCTTGGATACAATTTCAAAATATACCTTTCACTTTGGTTTAAAATTTTTGTTTTATAATATCCTATTAAAAGAGTATTCTCTTTATTAACCAATACTCTGTGCATTATTTTTAACTTATGCTATATCCAGTTTAGGACTGACCTATATTTTAAATTTTCTATTTTTTCATCTTATATAACTATTACTAGATTTTCATAAACTTTGTCAAACTTATTTACACTGTGGTAACTGCAGTTAATACATTTCATATTTCCACTATTGTACATTGAATCGATTGATATTTTTTAACCCTTTTCCATGTAAAATGAGAGGGTTGATTGAAACTTATATGTTTGTTTAAAAACCACAATTCACCCCCTCTTGTATATTACATCCATTTATCCTTAGGATAAAATAATTGTTTTGATATACTTTAGATGAAGGTGAAGTCAATCCTACTATTGATATTTTCGGAATATTTATTTTTCTATGTGAGGTGCATTAAATGGCGGTACTTTTGGAAAGTACATTGAGTTGAAAAAGGAGTGCATGGAATATCATGGGAACCAAAACTATGTATTTTATTATTATGCTTTTGGATTGCAGTGAGTTAATATTTTCAATATACCATTTTTAGAAATTGAAAATTAAATATGATATTTAATATAACTACCCATCATGTAAAAATATCGAGCATATCATTCAAAATAAAATAGATATGTAAGATATACTATTTTAGAGTTGAGTAATAAGTAAATCCAAGAGAAACCCAATCTCTCGAAGACCAAGAAGAAGAGGATCTGCTACATTCTATCACAAATAATTAGAGGAAAACCAATCCAATGTTCAAGCTAAAGATATCATGTTTTTCTAAGAATAATAAACATGAAGTAATTACTATGTTATCTAATAGAACATGATATCTTG
This sequence comes from Viscum album, assembly GCA_963277665.1. Taxonomy (NCBI): domain Eukaryota; kingdom Viridiplantae; phylum Streptophyta; class Magnoliopsida; order Santalales; family Viscaceae; genus Viscum; species Viscum album. The sequence goes on from OY728141.1 coordinate 1,818,185,487, forward strand.
AGGATGGTTAAAAAAATTATGCTAAGCGAGAAAACATCTAATTTAGTGAACTTGATTCCAAGGTTGTGTTTAATTGATGTTTTGTAAAAATAACAATAGTATGAAGAAAAGGAAGTTAAAAAAGTTGAGGTGTTGTATGTAGTGAGTATATATTCAAAGGATGAGTATATTTTCTTAAAAATTTCATGGTAGTATAAGACTATTAGTGTTTGAGGAAGCATATCAGCATTAAGATGCAGTTATATCCATAAACAACATTTGGGATCTACATTAAGAGGATAGGAAAACAAATAATTTCAATCTAGTGGGATAAAAGATTGAGGAGGTTATTTGCGATATGAAACAAGTTTACATGTGAAATATTGTAAATCTCACACTTGTGTAATATGGTTTGGATGGGTTATGTAACAACCCATGATTTTGGATCCCTTAAATTAATACTAACTTCGATATATTGTGTCACTATAAGAACCATAACATAAAACATTACATATTATAGTGTTTTAGAACTATAATTAACATTATAGTATCTTTTTAGTTTAGAGTTTTAGATAATTATTTCATAATTCATACATAAATTACCACATTCAAATAAAGTGGATACGACAAAAACAATATCCACTTTTTTCAATATAAAATTTTTTAAAATAAAACATGGATTATTTTTCATAAAAAATATTAATAGAATTAAAATTCACTTCCTTATTTATCATAACCATACATATACCCTATGAACAAAATTTTAAAACTTTGGATGAGCATAAAAATCTTATTAAGGAACATAAAGAAAGAAAATCAATAGTCCAGTGAAAACGTGAAAAACCATTGAAACCATTTCCTCAAAAACACATTAGCATGAATAAAAAAATCATACAGGTGCCTTAGGACTTCGTTACCATTTTACAATTACATTTAACCTTAAAAATTTAATAACACTATAGTCTAATTCCGTCTCTATATTGCCCAATGCATTAGAGAACTATAATGGGGATCAACCCGTCATATCATAAGCTATAATGGGGATCAACCTGCCATATCTTGAGATATTATGGGATCAACCCATAATAAATAATTTATAAGGAACATTTCATGAGTAAAACCCTTGAAAAATCTTTTAAACACAAGATACAAACACTTTCAAATATTAAAATACAGTTTTATTGTATAATTCACTTTTAAAATATAAAATTCATGCACATAATAATTAAATAATTTTCTTCAAAAAGAACAATGAAAAATTATAAGTAAATAATTAACTTAATAAATCATCATGAAATTGGGAGAAAACATTTATGGTTTATAATTAAAAAATAATAATCACTTTAACTTTTATAAAAGGAACATTAAACGAGGGCTTTTAAAAAGAAAGTCCTTTACCTTGAGTCTGAATCGTCACATACAATATTTTTAATTCCGAATAATAAAATTTGGTTAATTATTTAATTTATCGAGAACATTTTCAAATTTTATTATTCCTTTTATATCATTTATTATCATTTTAAAACAATTACTTAATTATTTATGTTCATGTCGGATGTTTTGATGATATTCGGTACTTGAGTGCAAAATGAATTTGGTATGATGTCAATAGTCAAATTGGAATTAGTCCATAATCTCCAGAATAATATTAATGAGATAATAATAAATTTTATACATCAATTATACTTTTAAATAAAACCATTTATGTATAGTTATGAAAAATTAACAAAGTTATAATCACGGTGATGGTAGGTCGTGCATACACATGAGTAACGCTTCCATTTTTAAATGATAATTACAGAAAAAAGGTAATTATTATTTTATATTTATATAATGATAATAACATAATAAATATCATATTAATAATTAAAATATAAATGTATATATATCATCCATGTGATGTGGTGATGAAAAATGAATCACATCGCTTCATAGAGGTGATAGTTCACACGTACGCACAAACAAAATTATCATTTTTATGTGCATGGAAAGGTAAGAAAATAAATTATATATTTTTATTTTATAATTATATAATTTAATTTATATAATATATAAAACTTAATTCTATCATTATAAATAATCTTGAAAGATTATTATGGAAAACGAATTATATTAGTTTGTGAGGTAGTAGTCTACTAAACACACAAACAAATAATTCATTTCTCATTTAATGAAATTATAGATAAATTTAAGTGATTATATTAACATAATAAATTCTCATTATATTAAGGATATTTTATTTATTATTTCATCATTACTTAATAATATTTTAATGAAGTGGAATAAGAAATAAAACAGAAATACTTGATTAAAACAATACCTCTTCTTCAAACAATCTCCTTTTCTTAACACCTTAACACCTCTATGGAGGGTGTTATGACTAAAATAAGAACTATATAATGTGTGTAGGTATTATATGAAGGAATTTGGTTAGATATTTAATGAAAAAATAGGTTTTTAAGTGGTAGGAATATAGAATAATGGGTACCCTTTTATAAGGGAATGGAGGGGAACTATTGGAATTTTTCAAAATATTAAATTAATATAAATTAATTTCCTATTTCAAATGCATCCAATGTAATTTATTTTGAATATATGATGAGTATATGTCTAAATAAATTCATAAAATGAGAATTAAACATGTTTTCATTATTTGTTTAATCCTTAACTTTTTGTTTTAACCCTTATTTTTCCCTTTTAACTTTTACCTTGATATCTTATAATTTACACATTGAGGCTAAATATAATTACTATAAAATTACAAAATACTAATAAATGATTCATGGATGAAATTTTATGAATTATTAAAATCATTTGGATAAATATTATATTTTGATAATTTTTATTTCATTTAATAAAATATTTTATATTTTCATATATAATTAATATCAAATATGACACTTTTCATTAATTGATTTTTAAAAATATCATAAAAACATTATATATTAGAACCAAATATTTTATGACATAAAAAAAATGAAAAATTATTCTAAAAAATTATTGGATGATATTAATTATGTAAAATTATATTTATATTTATATTTTTAATATCATTTATTTGATATTTCTTTTAAATAAACAATTACTGCATCATCATTGTGTAAATCTTTAATTTAATTATTTCTTCCCTAAAAATTAAAAATAAATTATCACGATAAATATAAATATTTTAGATTTTAAAACACTATTTATAGTTGATGACATCCCTTATATAACCCATATTAAAAATATTTCACTTGTGAAAAACAAAAGTATGACAAAATTGGCTTTTCATTGAATAAAATACTATAAATGACTTAAAGGCATAAAAGTGGCTCCAAGAGCTTATAAAATCGGTCCAAGGATTATTTTGGATAAAAATAACTCATCACATAAAATAAATAATAGTTTTATGGTAATTTTATAATATTTATAATATTATTTTAACCCTTAATTACCCAATTTACCCTTAACTGTGGTAATAAAAAAAATATCACTAAAGTTACTATTCATATTTCCAAAAATAACAGGGCCATGTTTAGTAAATTTATACCTTATGATCCCAAATATGTAATGAATTTTTCAAAATTCTTAACACATAAATTTCAGAAATTAATTAAAAATTATTCCCATTGAAGGAACAAGAAAATGAGTTTTTAAAGTAAAAACCTTCAAAAGAATGAAATGTTTTTATATCCAAATTCAATGTGAATCTAATTCCAATGATATAAATTGGATTAAATGGTAATTTGTTTTTCTAATTATAATTTAAACCATTAAAATATATAATTTAACACTATAAATTATTTAGACGAAAAATATGTTTTTAATTAAAATACAATATTTGTTTTACTATTCATCAATAAATGAAACTAATCTGAAAAATAAAAAAATATAACCAAAGTAAATTTTGATATTTTTCTTTCAAAAATCAAGTTTATTTTGTCAAATATAATTTATAAAAGTGTTTTTTTTTGTTTCAAAACCACTACGCCATTACAAGGTGATAAAACTACTTTTTATAATAATAATGTTTTTAACCATAAAAATAGATTTATAGTATACACTATTGAACATAGTTTCTATCTTAATTATTATCTAATTCATAAATATTAATAATTACAAAAAAGGATTATTTTAAATTTACCTAGGTTTTTACATTCTTCCCCCTTTTGAAAATTGTGTCCTCACAATTTTATTCACTTATTAAATAAGTGGTGATACCTTTTATTCATAGAATTTTTAGATTCCCATGTTTCATCTTCAACAATATGACTTTTCCATAAAACCTTAACCTAAAAAATAACCTTATACTACAATACATTCTCTCTACGATTAAGAACCTAAACTGGCTGTTCCTCAGATGAAAGATTCTCTCCCAACTGAACTACTTTTGGAATAAAAACATGAGATGAATCTGAAACATATTTCATTAACATTGAAACATAAAATATGTTGTGTAACTAGGATAAAATCAAAGGCAAAGATACTCTATATGAAGCTGATCTAACTTTATCTAGGATTGCACAAGGACCAATGAACCGTGGACTCAACTTCCCTTTTTACCAAAACGCATCACACATTTCCATGAAGAAACTTTGAAAAAGACATGATCACCTACCTCTAAATAAAGACCCTTCTCCCTAGTTATCCACATAACTTTTATTCCTTCTTTGTGTTTCCCTCATGTTTCATTGAATCAACTAAACTTTTTCTACCATTTTCTCTACCAATTCTGGCACCATCAACTTCCTTTAACCTACTTCATCCCAAAATGATAGAGTTGGACACCAATTTCTATATAATTCCTCAGATGGTGCCATCTATATTTAGGAATGAAAACTTTTATTATAAGAAAAATCAACCAAATAAATATGATGATCCCGAATCCCCTAGTAATCCATTGAACAAGCACGTAGAATATCCTCCAAGGTCTAAATTTCTTATTTTAACTATCCTTCATAATGAGGATGGAAAGATGTGATGAAATTTAATTTAGTTCCCAATGAGTTTTGAAGGCCTTTATAAAAGTTATAAGTGAACCTTGGATCACGATCAAATAAAATAGAGAGAGGAATTCCATGTAACCTGATTATATCTTTATGATACAACAGACAAAGTTGATTTATATATAGAGTGTCCAAAATATAAATAAAAGGAGAAAATTTATTCAGTTGATAAATAATAGAAAATATTACATCATTACCTTAAGAAGTATTTGGTAATACCACTAAAAAAATACATGGATATATTTTCCCATTTCCACTATGGAACTTACAAAGGATGAAGCATACCCTTTGGCAACTATTGTTCTACTATAACCTATTGACAAGTCAAAAATTTCATAGTAAATTTAGCAATATCACTTTCCATTCCATCCCATCGATAATACCCCTAAAGGTCTCTGTACATCTTAATACTTCCGAGATGAACCGAAATCAAAGAACTATGATCCTAACTTAACAACTATTTATTCATCTATAATTCACAAAGAACACATAATCTCTTCCCAAATATCAAAACAAAACCATTATCAATGCTAAATTCAGGTTCTTTACCCTTTAAAACAAATTATACATTTTTCTACAACTCATGGTCTTCCTTATACACTTTCTTCATTTTGTCTGGGAGAGATGATTGTAATGAAACAAGAAACAAAACAGATGAATTTACTAGACAAATAACTTCCAAGGCAAAAAATAATCAAATCATCAACCAAAGGGTCACATTCCAAACATAACATGGTTAATGAAACATTAATTTTCTGACTCAATGCATCAACCAATTTTTTGCTTTTCCAGGATGGTAATGAATCAAGAAATCATAATCTTTTATTAGTTTCATCCATTTTCTATATTTCATGTTCAATATTTATGAGTTAATATATATATTAAAATTTTATGATTAGTATTTATTTCACATTTTACTCCATAAAAATGATGCCTCCAATTTTTTTATGAAAAAAACAATAAAAGCTAATTCCAAATCCTGTGTAGGGTAATTCAACTCAGGTGGTTTTAAATTATATAAAGTATATGAAATTACCCAATCATTATTCATTAGAAAACAACCAAGTCCTTTCATTGAAGGATAAATATATATGAAAAATTCTACAATTCTAGAAGGTAGGTCCAGAACTAGAGAATTAATCAATCTTCTTTTCAATTCCTAAAAAACATTATTACATTATTTTTCCCAGATGAACTTTACTCAAATTCAAGTTAACATAGTTAGTGGGATTGATAACTATGAAACATTTTCAACAATCCTCTAGTAATAGTCTGATAAACCAAAAAAAAACTAAGGATGATGGCTATATTTTTTGGGTCTTATCCATCCTTCAATAACTTTTTTTAACATGATCGATAGTTATTATATCTTTAGAATCAATGTGACCAAGGAATGAAATTTGTTGCAATCAAAATTCACACTTGCTAAATTTCCCATTCAATTTATTTTCATTTATGGTTTTCAAAACAAACTTTAGATATAATTCAGACTCCTCTTTAATTTTAAAATATACCAAAATGTTATCAATAAACACAATAAAAGACTTATATATGAACTCATGAAATATTCTATTCACAAGATCCATGAATATAAAAGGTGCATTAGTTAATCCAAAAGTAATAACTAAAAATCCATAATGACCATATATAGTTTGAAACACAGTCTTTGGAATGTCTTCTTACATTAATTTCAACTAATAGTGCCCTAACCTCAGGTCAAAAATAAAAAAATATTATGCTCTCTATAGATGATACAACTTCTTTTGATGGCCGAACATCTGCTGAAGTAGTTGTAAGGGATTTTACACACCCTTTTACATAAAATATTACCTATTTCCCACTAGAGTGACTAACTCTAGAAACACATTAGAAAAATAACCCAACTCCTTACAGTTAAATCGTCTCAACATCAACTTCTCGTTATTTTTCTAATCATTTTCCTTGAACTAATGTGATATGTATCCAAACATTCCACATATGTAGCACTTCCTAGAATTTAAAAATCATTCATTAGGATTATTTTTACCACACTTTTCACAAGAAGGAAATTTTATTTTTTTAACTTCAAATTTCAATGATGAATTATTCCCTAATGCCTTCCAACATGACCACTTATTATGCTTTTCATCAAGAGGCACATACATATCAAGAAACATCATCTCAACTTTTTTAGCATAATGATCAAGTTTCTCATATTATTTAAACTACCGTGAAGCCAAATATATTCAAAAAAATGGTTTCAAACCAGATTGAAATATATTAATTTTAAAATCAATGTCCCGAATAAAATATTGTACATACCAGACTAATCTCATAAAATTATCTTCATACACATCCATAGAATCGTCATCTTTCTACCTCAGATCCAATAATGGTTTCTCTAATCCGAAATTAAGATAAATATTTTTCAGGAAAAAGACTATTAAAATCATCCCATTTTAGAGTATCAGTATTACATTTTATATGGTATTCTTAACTAGAGACAACCATTGATAGGCCTCACCTTAAAAATGATAAATGTCTAGGGTATCCTTTTGGAATTTTGAACATCCCATGTCACAACCTGATCCAAGGTGGGACTCAAGCTGAAACTACCCAAAGAACACCTCCACAGGCTAGAGGGGTGGAAACAAGCACCGAGGAAATAACTAACTTAGGTAGGGATTTTACTATGCACCTATACACATGCCCACAACCAACTCAATGAAAAATTGCAGAGGGAAAGAAGAAAAGATGCAACACTACTATAAAATAAAGAAAGCATGCATGAACCTCTAGACAGTACAAACGTATGGTAGTGTAAACTAAAAAGTAAAGGGGTAAAAAATACATGCCCAAATAGAGATGTGTCCCAACATGATAGAAAATTGGAATGTAAATAGCTGAAAGAGATCCCAACTCCTAAATCCCAAGCTACAACCACTGTATGCTGTATAAGCACCAAGTATCCCTAAGATCCTCTATAGTCACAATTGACCTATTTTTTATATTCATAAGACATGACACAGGATGGTAAATTCCATGTAGAGGTTAGTATAAGAATACCCAGTAGGACACCCTAAATGTTGAATGGGGAGCAGTAAAAGATACAATAGCAGAGGATAATAGTAGATAAAACATGGTACAATGAAATAATAAAACTCAACCCAATCCAGGATTGAAATTAATCTCATCCAAACATAAGGGGATAACATGCCGAGTATATTAACTACTCTTTGAGTCTTCTCTACCTATATATTGATAGTAGACTCATCTAACCACATGAAGCTAAACACAAAAATCACTTGGAATAACCCGTGCATCATCAACTCTCTTAGAAGGAGAGTATTCAAATCTAAGGTGTGAATCCATAAAAAATAATATATATATATATATATGCTCAATCAATGAATCCAAAATGAGAGAGTAAGGGGATATCTATCTCATAGCTCGTCCTAGGACGAAGAGTATCCAACAGTTCCAAAAGTCCATCAGTGATGCCTAGCATCCCACACGTCTTCCCTGAACACACAAGTCTAAGGAAATCATTCACCACAGTTTGATACTATCCGATTCAGGTAGCACTTACTCACCTGCATGATTTTGGTTTTGTCAATAAAACGTGACTTAGTGGGGAAATAACCTCTTTTCCTCATGATTCTAAAGCTATGTAAAACCACACCACTTCACTATTCCACATAGTTTAGGGACCACAATATCTAGGAAGAGGACCCATTCCCTAGTACAATAGGAGGGTTCCACTCTGATAGTCAATGGAGGACCCATGATCTTCCCAACAGAAGGTTTCCACTTTGATGATAGAGGAACCATGCCCAGCATGCCTGGAGGGTTCCACACTAGATGTCTGCAGAGGACCCATGCCCAGTGCTAAAAGGAGGGTTCCATTCTAGGAGTCTATAGAGGACCCATACAATGTTGCAGTAAAATATTTCCACTTTAGAAGGTTGAGGACCCATGCCCAGCCTAGCTGGAGGATTAAACATTGAAATTTATTGAAGAACCATGCTCATCCTAGTTATAGGGTTCCACTCAAAAGTCTGTAGAGAAAATATAACTATCCCAACTGGAGGGTTCCACTCTAGAAATCATTGAGGACCCATGCCCACTCTAGCAAGAGAGTTCCACTTGAGGATTTGTCTCTAGTGATCCTGCCTGTCCACTGTTGTCATCAGGCATTTCCTCATAAGGTTCCATGCTTGGAAAATTTTATATTGTATCTTAAAAGCCACAACTGATGACACCATCACATTCTACACTAAGAAACACTTATTATAATTCACTCACAAGACAAAATACGAGTTAAAACGAAGGAGATGTGTACATTCAATGTTTGATCAGATGTGCTCAAGGGGTACACAACATGTGATGGGACCCACACAATGTGTGGTCTCGTTTCATAACCTTCCCATTTCCTTGGATGTCACAAAAATCCATACCATGTAGTAAAACACACAGTGTAGGTGGACTTTATGTCGTGCCCTGACTAATCGGGATCAGGGTCATTTCTTGTGGAAGTGTTCGTGTACCAGGACCCCATGTCTGTGTACTATGGTAGATGGCATGTTGTTTTAGATGGGATGCCTCCTGTGTAGTCATCCAGTGTCTATGTACACCTACATGGAATCCCTGCCTGTGTGATCCATCACATGGGTTTTCCAATTGGGGAAGGGATACACAATGTGCGAGGGAGTACTACACGTTGTGTCATTCTTAGCTTTTCCCAAACCCTGGCACCACCGATGAGGGAGGATTCCTGCCATTGGTTCATCATGAAACATGGTGTGTAGTAAGGTTTTATATAGAAACTACATATTTTCAAATATATTCTTCACACTTTGAATTAGGCCTCACCTCCATATATCCCACCTTGATTCCTCTCAAATCTCACAGATCTGGCCATGATTGAGGCTTACTGACTGTTGTTTTTTGTAAATAGACCATCGTTCATCGTGGGAGTTTTAAGATCAATTCCACATGCTTCCAACAACCATCCTTTCCCTTTCATGATGTTTTAACACTAAATCATTAATCCTTTCCTTGAAATCTTCATGGATTTATGCTTGTTCATCATTACATTCTTGTTTCATTAATCAGTCACAAATCTAGGGGCCAGATCGATCTCGGTGTCACCGAAAAATTTTAGAACTGGGAACTCAGGGATCCAAATGGTGAAGAACGTGAAGAGCATGGGAGGAAAAGCACAATAATAAGGGTTAATTGATCATGGACAAGTGTTCTTGGGAAATCCATCAATAATTTGACTTTTAGATTAGAAATAAATTGAAAGAAAGTAAATTTTTGTATGTGGGCACATGTCGAGGATGCAACAGAAGCATAAATCAATGAACACATAAGGATATACTCAATCATTTAATAAAGGGTGAAAAAAAATTAAAGATTCCTACCTTTGTTCTTTATTGATTTTTGATGAAGAACATGTTCGCCAACGATTTGGATGGATTTACTATGGTTTTCGAGTCTTGATCTGCTCGATTCTAGGGTTTCATTATCATTTGCTGGAGGGAAGTGGAAGGAGTTATCATCGGTGAATTTTATGTCGCTCCTAGGGTAAACACAGTGTTATGGACTCAAACATGGACTCTGATTTTGAATATGATCACAATTGTAATATTTATCCCATTTTCATGAAGGTATCATGCATGTGTATTATAACATACATCTAATATTTTTATAAAATTGATTTTGGGAACAAAAGGCTTCAGAATCGCATGCAGTCCCAGCTTCTAGTACTAGAAATATATATTGAAATACATCAAAGTATTATATGTCCAAAAACAGGTCACTAAATCATTCCATCCTTCAATATTTTCATCCCTAAAAATAAAAATTTGGAAAAAAACTCGGGATACTCAACCCACACTTGGATCTCTTGCTCTTAAGAACTCTCCTACATGTTTCCATGCTACCACAACACGCAAACCAAATGGATGGTCAGTCCATGTAGGTTCTGCTCCGGATAATCCTCAATCATCACTGGGTGCTCTATAAAGGTTACTCCATCCTAAAATTCCATCTTACCATAGTTGATGATATGTGTGGGGTCATTCACGTATCTCCTCAGTTGTGACACATGGATGATATCGTGCATTTTCTCCTGTTGGGGGGTAGGTAAATGATGTAACCAACCTCACCAACCCTCTGCACGATATCCAATAGTGTGATAAACCCCGGGTATGGCATCCCTCCCCTTCTGAACCACCAAAATATGCATCTTGGGTAGAATCTAATGAAGGTTTGGCCCCCTGATCGAACTCAAAGGGCCTATGATGACAATATGTGTAATATTTATGTATCATCTAGGCCATCCTCATCCACTCATATATGAACTAGAATTTATATGTTGTCACCTGCAGAAACTCTAGGACCACCAGAGATGTCTCCCTGATCTCTATCCAAGAAAATGGTGACCTAGAGGGTATTCCGTATAGGCCCTCAATAGCTTCCATACTAATGGTAGAGTGGTAACTTTTTTTTATACAAACTCTACCAAGGTAATGTGATCCTACCAAATCCATATGAATTATAAAATGCAATCCATCAACGTATCCTCTAGAACATGGATTGTGCACTCATTCTGTCCATTATTTTGGGGTTGAAAGGTTATACTCATCGGCATCTGCGTCCCTAATTCCTCATGCATGCCTCTCTATAATCATGATGTAAACCATGCATCATGATCATAGATAATTGTTTATGGTACCCGATGAAGGTGTAAGATCTCTTAAATATACAACTGCCCCAAAATGTCCACCGAACACCACTCACTGATAGTAAGGAAGTGCGCTGACTTCGTGAGTCCGTCTACTATTACCCAGATGACATCATGGCTCTTCACTGTGTGTGGTAACCCTATGAAAAAGTTAATTTATATTCCATCGCATTTCTAATTTTGGATCTCAAGAGGATGTAAAAAACCTACCATAACTTGGTTCCTAGCCTTCTTCGACTGATAGGTGAGGCACTAAGAGATGAACTCAGCTACATTTCATCTAATACCAGACCACCAAAATTGCCTCTAAAGATATATATACATCTTCCCCACATAGGGATGTACAACTAGGGGTGAAGTGTGGATCTATTGTATCACCTCCTTCTGTAATATGACTAGAACCACTATTCTGCCATAGAAAAATATGACATGATTCCATCCTTTAGAATATCCATATGGTTCATCGCTTGAAGATATATGAAAATATAAAATCGCGTAGTTTATGTCTCCCAGATATGACCCTATCACACACATGATAAATGAAGGAGTCAACACCATTGATTGGATAAAATCTTTACCCTCCCTACTCTACCAGGGTCAACTGTAGGGAAGCTAAGTACTCCAAATCTTCCTAAACATAGTGAGCTTGTGTCTTACTACTAAGGGAATATTATACAACATTTCCCTTCCCTAGAGTATATAATATATAAAATTAATATTTTTTTTGTAACTACAACTAGCATCACTATCTCAGGTTCAGGTCTCTCTCGGTGAATATGTACCTGAGACTTTGGTGGTCTGAGCACACCACAACGTGTTCTCCCAAAAGATAGTGTATCCACATCATTTGGATGAAGGCTACTAGTACTATATCTAGGTTATGAGTTGTTTAGTTCTTATCATGGGGTATTAAATTACCCAACCCATATGAGATGATTTCTTATTGTTGCATCAACACGCAACTGAGCCCAGCTCCTGAGGCATCACAAAACACTAAAAACTCAATGTCTTCCCCTCGTAGTATCAATACTAGAGCGCTCGTCAGCCTCTGCCTCAACTCATCAAAATCCCTCTGGCACTGATCATACCAATTAAATTATTTCCCTTTCCAAATCAGGTTGGTCAAAGGGGTTGTGATTATGGATAAGTCTACCATAGACCTCCTTTATTACCCTTACAAGATAAGAAAGATCCACACACTTTGACACATTATTGGGTAGCTCCCAATAAATAACTGATTTAATCATTTATGGATCCAAGGATAGTCCATTCTCAGTAATGACATCCCCCATGAAGTGAACCTCATGAATCTAGAACTAAAATTTTAAGAGTTTCTCATTATTTAATTTGCTTAGAGTAAGTCTAGGACCATACTCAAATTATCTGAATTCACTTTATCTGTTAAAGAGTGGATGAGTATGTCATTGATGAATACAACAACAAAATGCTCCAAGTATGGATGGAATAACTGGTCCATCAAATCCATAAAAATAATGGAGTATTTTTTCACTCTAAATGGTATCACTAGTAACTCATAGTGTCCGTAGTGACATCATAATTCCAACATTTGAATATAAACCTCCCAAACCCTCAACTCGTGGTAGCCGGACCGAAGATCGATCTTTGAGAACTATATCACGCCTCACAACTAGTCAAAGAGGTCATAAATCCTTGGAAATGGGTACATGATCTTTATTGTGGTTTGGTTCGAGCGATGATAATACAGGTAAATCCATAATCTCCCATCTACCTTTTTTCAAGAACAACACTAGAGCTACCAATGTGGAAAAACTGCGTCTGATGAAACCTTTCTCACAATGGTCCTTTAACTGAAACTATAGTTTCCAAATCATGTTAGGCTCTATCTAATATGATACAGATGATATCAGAGTAGTCCCAGGATGAATGTACATGCAAAAATCCATTTTAGGTCTCCTATGTAGTCCCATAACCTCTTTCGGGAATACATACATATAATACTCCATGATATAAGTAAACCAGATTCCTAAAGAGACTCCTACACCAAGGGATGTAATATCCAACTAATGGGTGATGGGCTAGAGACTCCTTCTCATGGAACTCACTTTTTCTAATAGTAGATCTATCTATTCAGAAAAGGATAATTGCATCCCATATGTTCATAAGAATCATACATGTCTGTGGTGATAGTCGATATAGGCTAAAACTATGGATAGCCAAACCATACCCATGATGAATTCATAGGGTTCTATCATGATGACCAAAATGGTACCACATGAACCTATATACACCAAGCAATAGCTCGCACTGCTTACAGATGAAAGATACAAAATAAGCATTCCCTATAAGAACCTCAATAAAAATCTACTATGCTAGCACCTCAACTGGGAGATCCAGATCTCGTACTAAGAGTAGAGAGATGAAGGAATGAATGAAACCTATGTATACTAATACCGAATAAAGAGTATAACAAATATAGATCATACCTTTGATCATATCATGTGTTGTGGGATCATATAAATCCAAATCAATTAGCTATTCATAGCCCTGAATTCTAGCTCTATGATCATGATGTGGGTTGCTTGGTGGTGGTGGTGGTGGAAGGATCTCATTACACAGTCCTCCCTCTATGGTTCCTCTTTATCCTATACTAGTTCTTTCTCCCTAGGGACCACCCTTCCCACACCTGGGAGATCCCTGATCATGGATCTTCCTCTACCATGGTGGTCCATCAGCTATCTTCCTGGGCTGCTCAACACATCGGGTCGAGCAGTCCTGTGCCATGTGACCTCGCCCATCAGAAGTAAAAAAACTCCCCTCTCCGGGATTCCTTATTTCTCTAATATAACATTGACCATGCAACTGAGTATGATCATGGAAGGATGTACTACATCGATACCCTGGTGCCTAGCGTCTATTATCTACTGCAGATGACTCATATCTATGGAGCCCAGTACAAGCTCTAGCTATCAGGCATCCCTCTCACAGAAATATCTCTATCTAAAATGACCTCTATAGAATCCCAAAATAGGTGGGATGTATAAGGTCATAAATATGGCCTAGATCTCTCGGTAGAGTCCCTGCTTAAACTTTAGTGCTTGGAAGTATCCATCTTGGATCATGTCAAGAGAGAAATGAGTAAGGTCAATAAACCTCACTACATACTCATCCACTGTCATCCCTCCCTGATGTAGCTCTTAAATCACCAAGATCTAGATTTATCACAAATAAGAGGGGTAATAATCCTTACAAAATATCTTCGGGGAGATGGTCCATGAGATTGTCGACTAATCTGTTTATATATAACAAGGCTCCACCAGCACCCAACTGGTCCATAGAAAAGGCTAGCTGATAATGCAACCACCTGATCCATCAACTTACGGATAAGACTAAAAACATGGGTCACCAACTCTAGCTAATTCTATGCCACCTAAGGATCTGGATCACTGTTGAACCTCAATGGCCTTTGGTGGAACTCCCAAAGCACACCAAGCTTGTGCGAATCCTCATCCTACTCAGCTTGGAAAATATTCTACTCGATAGGGGGAGGTGATTCTACCTACACACCTAAAGGAAGGGGGTCATGGGATGGACCCTGAACTGAGGCCTCATCACTCATAGGGTTGTCATCATGAACCAGAGTTGGTATCCTGATTGACTATCATCACAGAGGCATCCTGAAAGTTATCAAGGAGTATCACATTTAAATGATCACACACACACACACATATATATCAAATATGGGGAGACAAATAATGAAGGATAGTCAAATAATCAATATTATATGATGAATTTACCATTAATCCCTACAAAAAAGGTCTTATAATGAAATTTTGATAATAAGGTAGTTAATGTTATGGTGAATAGCTACATCGGTTGCCGCACCACCACTGGATTACATGGCCTAAGATCCACACTTGAGACACTTTGACATGATTTAATTAAACCCAAAATATCATCTTCAATTGTAAAATGTTGTAATAACATCCTAAGGAATGAAATTTCTCTGATACCAATTTGTCATGACTCGACCCAAGCCAAGGCTCGAGCTGTAACTACCCCAAGCCTGCCTCAATAGGCCAGGGGGTGGTGACATGTGTTGAAGGAATAACTAACTCATGGATGAAATTTAATAAGTACCTATACAAATAAACACACAACCAACTCAACAAAGAAGTGTAGATTGGAAGAAGAAAAGACGCAACACTTCCATAAAGTAAATCAAACAACATAAACCTCAAGACAATACAAAATTATAGTAGTGTAAACTGAAAAGTAAAGGGGGAAAATACACGATTAACTAGAGATGTATCCCAACCTAATAGAAAAATAAAAATTAAATTGATAAAAGAGATTTCATCTCCTAAATCTGAATCTATGACCACTGTATGCATTCCAAGAACCCAGTATCCCTAAGCTCCTTTGTAGTCACATTTGACTTGTCTATAGTCTTCATAAGACACAACATGTGTGGGAAAATCCCATACAAGGGTGAGTATAATCATACCCAATTGGACACCCTAAAAGTTGAAGGGAGAGAATTAAGATATAAAATAGAAGAGGGAAACAGTAGATTGCATATGGTATAATGAAATAGTACAACTCAAACCAAACCAAGAGTAAAAGTAATCTTATCCAAACACAAAGTGATAAAAATGGTGATTAGATGAACTAACCATCGATTCATTTCCACCTATATCAAGAGAGTCGACTTATCCAACCATGGGAATCTAAACATATAAATCAATTGGCGTACGTCGTGCATATTTTCCTCTCCTAGAAAGAGTGTATCCAAATCCTAGGTGTGAATCTGAAAGAAAGAATATATATATTCTCAATTAAAGAAGACTAAATGAGATTGTAAGGTGATCTCTATATTACAGTTCAACCCAGGAATAAGAGTATCCAAAAATTCTAAATGTACATCAATGATGACCTACATCCCATATGTCTTCCCTAAACGCATAAATATAAGGAACTCGTTCACCACAATTTGATACTATATGCTTTGAAAAGCATTGACTTTCCCACATGGTTTTGGTCATGTATAAAAACATGTATTAATGGGGAAATCAATTCTTTTTCTCATGATTCCAATGATACATCAAACCGTGCCTCTTAAATATGTCACACATTTGAGGGTCCACAATCTATAGGTAGAGGACCCATTCCCTGGTACAATAGGAGTGTTCCACTCTAATAGTCGATGGAGGACCCATGACCTTCCTGGTAGGAGGGTTCCACTCCAATGGTAGATGAACCATGCCTAGCCCAGTTGTAGGGTTCCACTCTATAATTTTGTAGAGGACCCGTTCCCTATGTTGATTGGATGTTTCCACTCAATGAGTATTTAGAGGACCCATGCATTATGTCGACATGAGGGTTTCACTCTAGGAGGTCGAGGACCCATACCCAGTATGAATGGAGGGTTCCATAGTAAAAGTCAGAAAGGACCCATGCCCAGCCCAGATGGAGGGTTCCAATTGGAATTCTCTAGAGGACCCATACCCAGCCCAGTAGGAATGTTACACTCTAGAAGTCATCAAGGACCCATAACCAGCCAAGCTTGAGGGCTCCTCTTGGGAATCTTTCTCTGGTGATCTTGACCGACCACTACCATTATCAGGGATCACCTTATAAGGTTCCATGCCCAGAACATTTCACAAAATATCTATAAAGACACAACCGAGGGAACCATTGTGTTCTATGTGAATGAACACTTAGGATATGATACACATGGGTAAAAATACATGTTCAAAAAAAAGGAGATACGAACATTCAATGTTTTCTTGAAATAGATCAAGGGGTACATAGTATGTGAGGGGACCCACATGGCATGTGGTATCATTTCACAACCTTTCCATTTCCTTAGAAAACACATGAATCTATCCCATCAAGTAGAACACACCGTGTAGGTGGACTACATGTCGTGTCCTAACTAATTGGTATCGGGGTCGTATCCTATGGCCATGTCTATGTACCCGAACCCCATATTCATGTACTCTGTTACATGATGTGTCAGTCTACAAAGAATGCCACCCATGTGGTCAACCCATTTTTATGTACTCCTACATATAATCCACACCTGTGTGACCCATCACACGAGCTTCCCAACTAGGGAAGGGATACACGGTGTGTCAGGGAGAACTACATGTCGTGTCATCCTTAACTTTTCCCAAACCATAATGCCACCATTAAGGGAGGTTACACATAATGTGTTCATCCTAGAACACAGTTTGTAGGCTTGTTTTCCATAGAAACTCTAGATCTAAATCTTTTATCTTCACACTTCGAATCAGGCCCCACCGCCAAAGACCCCGCCACAATTCCTCCCGAATCTCATGGATCTGGCCATGATTCCTGCTTTCCGGCCATCTTTCATTGGAAATTGACTATTTTTCATCGTGGGGGTTTCAAAATATATTCCATACACTTCTAATGATCCTATTTAAATTTACTAATTTTTGAACACCGAATTGATCATCCTTTCCATTCTAGCTTCCCAGATCTATTCTCGATTCATCATTATGTTCTCATTTCATCAATCCACCACAAATATGAAGGCACAATCATCCTCGGTGCCACCCATCATTTTTCATACCAGGACCTCATATATCCAACTGGTTAAAAATAAAATAATGAGAGTGTAAAATTACAAAAACAATTTTTAATTGATTAAGGCAAAGCATTCTTGTCCAATCGATCAAAAATAGGCATTTCATATTAGAAAGAAACGGAATCAAAGTAATTTGTATATGATGGAACATGCAGAGGTTAAAATAGAGGCATATATTGAATAAAAACTAATGATATAGTCAATAATTTTATCCAGGGTTTGAAAACACCAATTGAAATGTCATACCTTAGTTTTGGACCAATCACTGATGAAGAACGTGTTCACCAATGATTCGGGCAGAGTCACTGCATTCGTTGCATCATAATCCTCACGATTCCATATTTTCATTATCATTAGACAAAGGTAAGAGGAAGTATATCTCACCAGATAATTCCAAGAATTATGAGATAAACCTAAAAAGGTTTTCTAGGGTGATATACTTATAATATTATCCATTTCGCTGAATATAAACTAACTAACTAACTAATCAATTCATTAAGTGCACCGCCAACATGTGAAGGGTCTAAACGTCCCGTGTCAAATTATTTTATGTCACGATTAGGGTAAAAAATAAACTGTAGACTCATTCATGGTCTCATATTTCTGATCTGATCATCAATTTAATAGTTATCACATTTTCATTGTGGTATCATGCGTGCGCAATATAAAATACATTTAATATTTTTATAAAATTTATTTCGGGCACAACAGGCCTCAAAATTTTATGTTGTCTTAGAACCCAACTACAAATTTATATATAGAAAAATTTAAAATTATTATAAGTAAAAAAACCAAGTCTGTACATCCCATGAATTTAAATATCTTTTCCATAGCATTGATTCATCGATTAGTTACCACTAAGTCTAAGGTTCCACTAAAAGCTAGAGGACGTTGGTTCATAAAATGCTCCACTACTATCATATTCCCATAAGGTTTATATATTTTATCCCTTTCATGAATACCACCAACATTTATAACCTCTGTCAACTGTACTATCATTGTGAAAAATTGTTTTTTTCTGATTCCAACCGTCTTAGGATGCTGATTGGGAAGGATGTTTTCCTCTAGATGCCTTCCCGCCATAACTACCATGTTTGGTCTACAGAAAACCATTCTAAACAGAAATATACTTGTGGAAATAACATGGTAATATTAAAATTCTATAAGATTTTAATTTAACCATGTCACGACCTTCCCCTACTTGGGCTCGAGCTACAACTACCCCAAGCCCACCTCCATAAGCCAGGCGCTGGTGACAAGCGCCGAAGGCTAAACAACTCGGGGAGGCCTTTTCCTGGGTACTTGTACACACACACACGGAACCCACTCAATGAATAAGTTCAGAGTATGAAGAAAAGTAAAGTACCAACTGCTATAAATAAAGGACAAAGGCATCGAACTCTAAACAGTACAAAGTAAATATCTGAAGGTAAACTGAAAAGAAAAGGGAAAAAACACACACCCAACCAGAAAAGTGCCACAACCCCACAAAAGGTAAACAAAAGCAAACAACTGGGAGAGTCCCTCACCTGGAACCTGACTACGACCACCGCACATGGTCCATGCTCCCAAACTCCTAAGATCTGTTGAACTCATGACAAACATGTCTATCGTCTTCAAGGGCACACCAAGTGCGGGAAAAGCCCAAGCAGGGGTGAGTATAAAAATACTCAGTAAGATGCCCCGAAGGCTCGAGGGAGCAACAAAGGAGGTTCTGAAGAGGTGAGTAATAGATCGAACAGGGAAAAGTAAAAGAGTATAATAGAGAGTGCAGTAAAGCGTACAACTCAACCCAACAAGAGGAAGGAAGTAGAATTGTCCAAACACAAGGAGCTAGAAGCGGTGAGAAGATGATATTCTCGTCAAGTCTTTGGTACCTATAGCAGGAGAGTAGAATCGTACAGCCCCGAGAAGCTAGACATGGAAAGCACGTGGCATACCCTGTGCATCATCACCTCTCCTGGAAAGAGAGTAGCCAAAACCCAAGGAGTGGGTACAGGAACAAGGTATATACATATCTATATGCTCAATCACGAATCCCGAACATGTTTGTATGGGGATCTCCATCCCGTAGCTCATCCCAAGAAAGTGAGTAGCCAATAGTCCCAAAATTAAAGGCCTTCGATGCCCAGCATCCCGCAAGTCTGCTCCAAACTGCACGTCAAGGGGCTCAAATCACCACACCTTGACACTATCCGCTTTGGGCGGCACTGACTCGACCACACAGTTTTAGGTCGCGTCACAAGGACGCATCGCAGTGGAGAAAGTGCCCCTCATAATTGAGAGTTTTGGGGGAACATCAAGCCACACCTCGTCACTTCCCCACAATCGATAGGTCTCCTCAAAGTCGACAGGCGACCCCCTGCCCAGCCCCGCTGGAGGGTAATCCCTGGAATTCGACGGGTTCCCACTAGAGGGTGACCTGGAAAGAGTCAACGGGTGCCACACTGCCCAGTCCCGTAAAAGGGTAATCTAGTGGAGGGAGACCCGGTTAAAGTCGTCATCGAGTCCCCATGCCAAGTCCCGTAAAAGGGTACTCCACTAGAGGGAGGCTCGGAACCGTCATCAGCGACCACTTCCCAACCCAGCTGGAGGTAAAACCGGCATCGAGGACCACTTCCCAGCCCCGCTGGAGGTAATACCAGAACCTTTTTGGTCGTCCCTGGTGGATGGTACTACTCGGTGAACACCACTGTACTTGCCATACCTACTGGATGGTACCTCACTGGCTATCCCTACTGGATGGTACCGCATAGGCCATCCCTGCTGGATGGTACAACCTCCTGGACAGCCCTGCTAGAATCAACCTCCTGGCTAACCCTACTGGAAACAACCTCCGGGGTAGAGGATTAGTGCCTTTGTAACGTGTTGGTCACACCGAATCCAAAAGAACTCTACCAGGGAACACAAGGCAACCCTGCCGGCCAAACCATGAAGAAGAGAAACAGGGGAATACCACTGAACCCTACTAGTCGAAACCATCGTGAACAGGATTAGGGGAAAGTCAACACTGCTGGTCAAACAAATGAGAACAGAACCAGGGGGAAACTCAACCATGCTGGTCAAACTAATGAGAACAGAGGGACCCTCTACATAGCGATAGGTCAAGAGTATGCAAAGTAGAACACGACACACACATGTGGCCCAACCGAGGTGTGTCCCCAAGTCAACTCCAACCAAGCACAGAAACATTCTCATTTACAAACAACCACATGTACCTCCAAGAATTCCCGTATACTCCTAGAGTATACCACATTTATAGCCCAAAGTCTATCGTGCACATGACACCCAACATCAACGCAAAGTGCGTAAACACAAAAACTCCAACTTTCCACCTCATCAACCCTGGAACGCCAAACTACATCTCCTCCAACATTTACCTCACTCACACAGGAGTGCACGCGATCACACGCCAAGGGTTCGCTTCCGAACACAGCAAGAAAAACTGCCACCAGAGCACCTTTCATGATTCCACATTTAATAATATTGCGCAAGAGGCTTCGCTTTCCTGAACAGATTACACTGTTGTAATCCTCACGGAAAAACATATGAGATAGACTATTTACTCACCTCCAATGGATATTTTACGGAAAATTCACCAACACCGTTTTACACCCGAACGGCGTCCTGTGGTCCCGAGACTCGGCCCCAATACTAGTCGGGCACAACGAACCATTCTGATCCCCTTGGGAAGACACATCAAAAGGACTACTCAGTTGAGTGGAACGGATATCCAGAGAAAAAGATGTGTTCCAACATACTTAACATGAGCGGTGCTACGTGGGACCCATATCTCGGTCCCGAAGCACTGCCAATAGATCACACCATTTTGATCGTCTTGGAAAAGTGCACAAGATGGACTATTCACTTTTCCAAAATGGACACCCGATGATAAAGCTGGAAATCACCGCCAACTCCCAAAATGGCCCTCGTGGGGCCGGCACCACTGTGCAGAATTATAGCAGGTGGATTGCGCCATTGCAATGCGCTCAGAAAAACTCCCAGATTCGACTACTCACACACCTCGAATAGATTTCCGATAATAAAGTTACAAAAAGCTGCATGCTGCTCGAAAGACGTCCCATGGGGCCCATGCCTAATCTTTGGTTTCAATGCCCGGAACCATATTGGTAATCTCCGCCTCAACGCCAGGGTCGCAACACCATTCACAACGCTCAATTCGAACATCGTATGTGTCTGTGTCGTCCAAAACAGGAACCCCCGAGAGAAAATGCCAATTAACTTAAAGGCGTGTCGCACCTCTGAGGACCCACTTTTCAGAAATTAAAACCCTTGAAACCATCTTAAAAAGTTTTCCTCGATCCGAGGAATGCGTCGACGCTGATGGCGCGCAAATTCGTCACCCAGTCGGAATTTTATGGGTGTTTTAAACATTTAGTGGACTGAAACAGGTGGGTCGGGCCGGTTCGGTCGACCCACCATGCCTGAACCGGCCAGCAGTTTGCTTGGGCCAGCTGCCTCACCCGGGCCGGCTAGAACCGGTCTGGTCCACCTCTACAGGACCCACAATATACGGGTCCTTGTCTACCAGTCGGAGTCCAAAGACCCCGGACTTCCCCCCATGTCAACCGGCCAAAGGGTCGGTCACCGCGAGCTCGCCAGCGCCGGCCCTCCAACGACCCTGGACGCCCTAGCCGCTCGCCCGTGTGGTCCTCCACAACGCTTTCCCGGGAGCCCCGCTCGGCCTCACCCTCGCCATCTCCAGGACGCTCGCCCACAGCACCGACCTCCGGTCGCTCGGATGCCTCCTGCAGCCATTCGCCGACGCCTGCTGCGCCTGACGCCTCAGCTGGAGACCCACCGTCCGCCCTCATCTACGACTCCCTTTGCTTCCCTGCCGACATGGGAAGGCCGAGCCACCCGCCGGTCCGGCCAGATTCATCCGAAAAACACTCAACACACCCGCATCTTTGATGAATAATTGTGGACACCTCGAGACACAAAATTTAAATCCGAACGATGCATCAGATAGGTCAGAAATTATACTACGCAACTATGGGCATATCAAAAAGATCAAATGTCAATTTGATGTAATAAATTGAGATCAATGTAGGTGCGAGAATTTAAAACGAAAGGAGAAACAAGATCCTACCTCTTGGGCATTGCACGTCGCTTCACGAGGGATCCACCGTTGCCTCATTAGCTTGGAGAGGAGGATGAAGGAGGGTTGATGGAGGAGATCCTTGGTTGAGAGATCTTCCATCACGAAAAGAGAACTAAGGAGAGGGGAGAGGTTAAGGTTTAAATAAAGAAAATTTAATTGAAAATTTAATTAATTAAACCCCCAATTTAACCCGCATCCGAAACACTTGGTGCAGTCAAGATTAAACCTCCCCTAGGGTAAAAACCACCTCCCAAGCACCATGGCGGTCTCGAAATTTTAATCTAATGCCCCATACAAAAATTATAAAATTTAACTTCCAAAGCCGCTAAATTACGAAAACGCCCCTGGTCGCATTTTTCACAGATGGCCTGCACCCACAAAAGTTACACCTCTTCTAGGGTAAACGACACACTACGGACTAAACGGTGACCTCAGTTTTCCAATCCGAACAACCATTTAAGAGTTACTTGAGTTTAACCATTAAACGAATAAATTAATTATTTTAATTATCTGTTTAGCGTTCCGTTAACGGGCGACGGGTCCCAACATACCGCGCCGACATGTTTTATGTCGTTACTAGGGTAAAAAACCCATTTCGGACCCATCCGTTTAGTCATATTTAAGATCCAAATTACATTTTAGGAGTTATCCCATTTATTTGGCATGCCTAGTGTGAATGCACTGAAAATTTAATTCTGGCCACACCGGGGATCGGAATCGCACACCGTCTAAAGGCGCTACTCTGGAATAACATCAAAAATATTCCAAAGTCTTTTATGGCCAAAACCTGGGTTCTTACATCATTCCCCACTTCATGCGTTTCGTCCCCAAAAAGCAAAAACAGGGAACAAATCAGGGTACTAAGCCCACACCTGGCTCTCCCGTACCCAGAAGAACTCTTTCACAGTCCTGTGTCCCCGCACATAGAACAAAGGATTTGATCTATTCACGCGGCGTCAACCCTCACTGATGACGTGCGTAGGAGCACGCACACCTCTTCTCATGTGAGCCACCTGGGAGACGCTATGCACCCACACCAACCATTGGATTTAGGGAAAGCCGGTAGGGAGCTTCGCCATCCCTTCTCAAAAAGTCAAATGGTCCGAAGGACCTCGGGGTAGCTCACCTCCCCGGTCGCACATCTATGTCGCACGCTGCGATTGGAATCACCCTTTGGACCTGGGACAAAGCCCGATGATTCCCTCCTTCAGAATATCCATATGGTGAAACACCCAAGGATATCTGGTCAGGAAAGATTTCATAGTCGATGTCTCACAACCAAGCCTCTCTTTCCCACTCAGAGAGTAAGGGAGTCAACACCATCGACTAAAAAAATTGTCCCATGCCTTTTACCTTAACAACACAGGGTTACACCGACGCACCGCGCCACCCTGGTAAAACCTCAAACAAGAAGCAGGGAGAAAACAAAATCCACACATAGTGTCTAAAAATTATACTGTAAAAAGTAGAAGAGTCATAAAGAATACCTCTTTCCACCTCATGATCTGCAAGATCGTAGACATCCAAAGCTCGCGGCTATCTACAGTCCCAACTATCAGCCCCCGGAGCCTAATGTGGACTGCCTAGTGGTGATGGGAAGACCTCGTAAAGTCATCCCCCACTACTAGCTCCTCCCTCTGCTCTGCTAGCACCACCTCTTTGAGGGCTACTAAGATCACGATGTTGCCTCTATCGTGGTGGTGCACCTGATGATTGCCCGATATTCTCAGTGCGTCTGGTCAGGCAGTCTCATGCCAGGTGACCTCTCCCATCGCAAGCATAGAACCAGCACTCTCTGGGCTGCACTGGTGCCCTCCGGGGTTACTGTGTGGTACGATCACGCCGTTGAGTCTGGTTGTCTGAAAGCCACCTGCGTCGAGGTTATGCTTGCCGACGCCCACTATATGTGGCAGAAGTCTCGGCTTCATCGTGCCTACTGCCACCACCAACTGTAGAACGTGAAAAGAAGCTATCTGTCACCACCACCTTCTATAGCACCCCAGAATAAGTGGGAATGTATAACGGTACTATGATAGCATGAATCTCTTGGAGGAGACCCTCCTCAAACTTCCATGCTCGAATGTTACCGTCATGGACCAAGTCTGGGTAATAGTGTGCACGGTCTGTGAAACTAGCTGCGTACTCGGCCACCGTCATCCCTCCCTGTTGAAACTGCATGAGCTCTTGAATCCGAACGAAGTGTAAGAAAGAGGGAAAAAACGTTTCATAAAACAAAAACTGAAAGTCTCCCCATGACAGCAATGACTCGTTAAGAAACTGAGTCACCCGACTCCACCAATGCCAAGCTGCTCCGTGGAAAAGGATGGAGGCCAAAGCCACCATAAGATCTGCCAGTGTCTGCACAAGCCTGAAAAGGCGAAACACTATCTCCAGCCAAACCTCTGCTGCCTGAGGGTCTGGCTCACCACTGAACTGCAGCGGTCTCTGCCACTGAAACTCACGGTGCGCGCTCAACCTGCGCTTAAGCCCCATTTGCTCTGCTGAAGATGTCTGCTACTCACCAGGTGGGGGTTCTGCTACCGGCCCACTTGGAGAACGGGGCTCACATGATGGGTCCTGGACTGAGGCCTCGTAGCTCACAGGGTCTTCGTGACGCACCAATGCTGGTATCCTGGCTGGCTATCTTCGCAGAGACATACTGAATGTTATCAAGGATGCAGCGATTAGATGAGCATATATGTATATAACAGTAACAAAAATGGGGAGCTGAATCAAGAAGGATAGTCATAGACTCATTCCTATGTGATGCACAAACCGATTTCACTGCAATGAGTGTCTCAGCATGCCGAGTCGACAAGCGGGTTATCAGGGTCCTGGTGAATGGATACGTCGGCCGCCGCACCATCACTAGAATCCCTAGACTGAGATCCTCTCTCGAGACACATTAACATTGTTGCCATAAATCCCAACCAATTACTTTTTAGGGACATCCTAACAACTTCCCAAGGAATTAACCACATACGATACCACTTTTTCACGACCCGACCCTACCCTGGCTCGAGCAAAAACTACCCTAAGCCCACCTCCATAGGCCAGGGGCTAGCAACAAGTGTCGAAGGCTAAAAAACTCAGGGAGGCCTTTTCCTGGGTACCTGTACACACACACGCAACCCAATCAATGCATAAGTGTAGAGTAATAAGAAAAGTAAAGTACCAAATCCTATAAATAAACCACAAATGCATTGACCTCTAAGAAGTAAAAATTAAGTAGCTAAAGGTAAACTGAAATGAAAAGGGAAAAAACACGCACCCAAACAGAAAAGTTCCACAAATCGGCAATAGGTAAAAAAAGAAAACAACTGGGAGAGTCCCACACCTGGAACCTAACTACGACCACCGCACACGGTCCAGGCTCCCAACATCCTAAGCTCCGCTGAAGTCACGACCAACCTGTACGTCGTCTGCAAGGGCACACCATGTGTGGGAAAAGCCCAAGGAGGGTTGAGTATTAAAATACTCAGTAGGATGCCCTGAAGTCTCGTGGGAGCAACAAAGGAGGTACTGAAGAAGTGATCAGTAGATTGAACAGGGAAATGTAAAGGAGTACAATAGAGAGTACAATAATGAGTAGATCTCAACGTAACAAGAGGAATGAAGTAGACTTGTGCAAACACAAGGAGCTAGAAGAAGTGAGAAGATGAAATTCTTGTTCAGACTTCGCTACCTATAGCAGAAGAATAGACTCGTCCAACCACGAGAATCTAGACATGGAAATCACATGGCATACCCTACACGTATTTTCCTCTACTGTAAATAGAGTAGAAAAAACCCAAGGAGTGGGTACCATAACAAGGTATATACATATCTATATGCTCAATCAATAACTCCAAACAATATCTTCAGGGGATATCTATCTCGTAGCTCTGCCCAAGAAAGTGAGTAGCCAACAATCCCAAAAGTAAATGACATCGATGCCCAGCATCCCACACGTCTGTCCCAAACTGCAAGTCAAGGGGCTCAAATCACCTCTCCTTGACACTATCCGCTTTGGGTGGAAATGACTCGCCCACACGGTTTTAGGTCGCATCACAAGGACGTGTCTCAGTGGGGAAAGCGCCCCTCATAGTTGAGAGTTCTGGGAGAACGTCAAGCCACAACTCGTCACTTCCTCATAGTCGAGAGGTCTACTCAAGGTTGACAGGTGACCCCCTACCCAGCCCCACTGGAGGGTAATACCGGGTAGTCGACGGGTTCCCATTGAAGGGAGACCTGGAAAGAGTCGACGGGTGCCACACTGCCCAGTCCCGTTAAAGGGTAATCCACTGGAGTGAGACCCGACTAATGTCGTCGAAGAGTCCCAATGATCAGTCCCGTAAAAGTGTACTCCACTGGAGGGAGGATCAGAACCATCATCGTGGACCACTTCCCAGCTTAGCTGAAGGTAAAACCAGCATCAGGGACCACTTCCCATCCCCGCTAGAGGTAATCCTGAGACCACTCTGGCCATCCCTACTGGATAGTACTGCTTGGTGAACACCGCTGTAGTGGACATCCCTGATGGATGGTACAACTGGCCATCAATGCTAGATGGTACCTCACCGGCCATCCCTGCTGGATGGTTCCACACTGGCCATCCCTGTTGGATGGTACAACCTCCTGGACTGCCCTACTGGAAACAACCTCCTGGCTAGCCCTGCTGGAAACAACCTCCAGGGTATAGTATCGGTGCCCGCATAACGTTTTGGTCACACCGAATCCACAAGAACTCTACCATGGAACACGAGGCATCCCTTCTGGTCAAAAGATGAATAACAGAACCAAGGGAAAACCAATCAACCCTTCTGGTAGAAACCATCATGAACATGACCATGGGAAACTCAACCCTTATGGTCAAACAAATGAGAACAGAACCAGGGGGTAACTCAACCCTTCTGGTAAAACAAACGAGAACAGATGGACCCTATAAGTCATGAGAGGTCAAGGGTACGTAAAGCAGAACACGACACACACATGTGGCCCACACGACGTGTGGCCCCGAGTCAACTCCCACCAAGAAAACAATCATTCTCAGGTACAAACAACCACATGTACCTCCAAGCATTCCTGTATACTGCCAGAGTATACCACGTTTCTAGCCCAAAGGCTATCATTCACATGACACCCAACGTCAACGCGAAGGGCATAAACATAACAACTCCAACTTTACACCTCATCGGCCTAGGCACGACAAACTACATCTCCTCAAACATTTACTTCACTCACACGAGAGTGCACGTGATCACATGCCAAGGGTTCCCTTCCGAACACAGCAAGAATGTATTCTACCAGAGCACCTTTCTTGCTTCCACAATTAATAAGATCTCATAAGAGGCTCCGCTCGCCTGAACAGATTACACCATTGTAATCCTCATGAAAAAACATGTGAGATATACTATTTACTCACCTCCAATGGATATCCGACAAAAAAATTTCCTACACCATTTTACGCCCGAACGACGTCTCGTGGTCCCAAGCCTCAGCCCCGATAACAGTCGGGCACATCACACCATTACGATCCCATCAGAAAGGCACGTCAAATGGACTGCTCGCTAGAGTGGAACATATATCCGGAGAAAAAGATGTGTTCGGACATACATAATAAGAGCGGTGCTTCGTGGGACCCACATCCCAGTCCAAAAGTGCTGCCAATGGGTCACACCGTTGCGATCCTCCCGAAAAAATGCACAAGTTGGACTATTTAGTTTTCCAAAAAGGTCACTTGGTGATAAAGCAGAAAATCTCCGCCAACTCCAAAAACGGCCCTCGTGGGGATCACACCACTGTGCGGAATTAAAGTGGGAAGATTGCGTCATTGCAATTCCCATAGAAAAACACCCATATTAGACAACTCGCACACCCTGAACGGACGTTTGATGATAAAGTTACAAAAGGATGCATGCAGCTCGAAAGATGGCACGTGGGGCCCACGCCTAAACTTCGGTTTAGACACCCGAAACCATACTGGTAATCTCCGCCTCAACTCCAGGGTCGCAACACCATAGACAGCGCTCAATTCGGAAATCGGATGTGTCTACGCCGTCCAAAAAAAGAAGCCCAGCGAAAATACCAATTCACTTAAAGGCGTGTCACAACTCCGAGGCACCTCATTTCGTGAATTAATACCCCTGAACCATCTCAAAAAGTCCGCCTCGATCCAAGTAATGCGTCACTGCTGAGGAAGCGCAAATCCGACACCCAGTCGAAATTTTATGGTTGTTTTAAACTTTTAGTGGACATAAACATGTGGGCCATGCCGGTTCGGCCGGTCCACCATGCCTGATTCGGTCGGCAGTTCGCGCGGGCCGGTTGCCTCGCTCGGAGTGGCTGGAACCGGTCCGGTTCTACCTCCACAGGACCCACAATATGTGGGTCCTTGTCTGCTAGTCGGGGTCCGCAGGCCCTGGTCTTCCTCCCGTGTCAACCGGCCAATGGGCCGGTCCGCCGCCAACTCACCAGCACCGCCCCCCCTTCGACCCCGACCCCCCTGGCCGCTCGCCCACGTGGTCGTCCGTTGCGCTCACCCAGGAGCCCCGCTCAGCCTCACCATCGCCGTCGCCATGCCGCCCTAGCTGCTCGCCCCCAGCGCCGACCTCCGCTCACCTGTCTTCCTCCCGCAGCTGTTCGCCTACACCTACTACGCCCAGTGCCTCAGCTGAAGACCCGTCGTCCACCCTCATCAGCGAAGCCCTGTGCGGCCCTGCAGATGTGGGAAGGCCGGTCTGCCCACCGGTCAAGCTAGATTCACCGGAACAACACTTAACACACCCGCATCTTTAGCGAATAATTGCGGACACCTTGAGACACAAAATTTAAATCCGAACGATGCGTCAGATAGCTCAGAACTTATACTACGCAACTACGGGAATATCTCGAAGATCAAATGGCAATTTGATGCACAAATTGAGATCAAAATAGGGGCATGAATTTAAAACAAAATGAGAAACAAGATCTTACCTCTTGGGCATTGCCCACCACTTCATGAGGGATCCTCCATCGCCGCAATAGATTTGAGAGGAGGATGGAGGAGGTTTATTGGAGGAGCTCCTTGGTTGAGAGCTCTTCCTCCATGAGAAACAAAGTGAGGAGAGGGGAGAGTTTATTGTTTAAATAAATAAAGTTTAATTTAAAATTTAATTAATTAAACCCCCAATTTATCCCGCATCCGAAACTCTGGGCAGGGTCATGATTAAACCTCACCTAGGGTAAACCCCACCTCCCAAGCATAGCGGAGGTCTCTGAATTTTAATTCGAGGCCCCATTCAAAAGTTATAAAATTTAACGTCCAAAGTCGCTAAATTATGAAAATGCCCCTAGAGGAAGTTTTCAGAAAAGGCCCGCACCCACGAAAGTGACACCCATTATAGGGTAAATGACACACTCCGAACTCAATGGTGCCCTCAGTTTTCCAATCAGAAAAACCATTTAAGAGTTACTTGAGTTTAACCATTAAACGAATAAATTAATTATTTTAATTATCCGTTTAGCGTTTCGTCAACAGGCGAGGGGTCCCAAAGTCTCGCGCCGACATGTTATATGTCGTTATTAGGGTAAAAATCCCATTTTGGACCCATCCGTGCACTCAGATTTAGGATCCGAAGCACCTTTTATGAGTAATCACAATTTTTTGGCGTGCCTAGTGTGAACACACTAAAAATTTAATTCCGGCCACACCGGGGCTCAGAATCGCACGCCGTCTGAAGGAGCTTCTCTGGAATAACATCAATAATATTCCAAAGTCTTTTATGGAAAAAACCTAGGTTCGTAAAAACCATAAAAAAATCATTTTTTGGATATTATATTAAAATATCCTATCATCTAAAGTTTTCTAAACATTTCATTTGACACCAACTATAAGAACCAAACCATAAGCATTACATATTCTAGTGTTTATGAACTAGAATTAACATTCAAGGATATTTTTAATTTTTAGTTTTAGATAATTAGGTCATAATTCATAAATAACATCCCACATTCAAACATAATGTATACTTCAAAAATAGTATCCATTTTTTTCAATATAAAACTCTTTAAAATAAAACTTGGATTCTTTTTCATGAAAAATATTCATGGTATTAAAATTAAATTACTTATTTAACTTACCCATCCTTATACCCTATTAAAGACAATTTAAAACTTGGGATGAGCACAAAAATCTCAATATGGAATAAAGGAAACTGTTAGTCTAGTGAAAACATGAAAACCCATGAAAACCCTTTTTGTAAAAACTCATTAGAATGCATAGAAAAATAATCCAGGTGAGATGGAAAATAATTACCATATAAATATTACATTTACCCTTAGAAATGGAATAACCTCATAGTTTAATTATATATCTGGAGTACCCAATGCATTGGAGTGTTATAATGGGGCTCACCCATCACATCTTGAGCTATAATGGGGATCAACCCGTTATATCATAAGCTATAATGGGTTTTAACCCTTCATATCTTGAGATATAATGGTCTCAAACCATAAAAAACAATGTAAAAGGAACCCATCATGAATAAAACACTTGAAAAATCTTTTAAACACATGATAAAAAACACTTTCAGATATCAAAATACCATTTTCATGTAAAAATCACATTCAAAATATAAAAGACAGGTACATAATTATGAAATAATTTTATTTAAAAAGAACTATGAAAAATTATAGATAAATCATTAATGTAATAAATATTGATGAAATTAGGAGAAACAACTCATGTCGTATAAGTTAAAAAACCTTCCCTTTGATATTTGTTAAAGGAACATTAAATGATGGTTTTTAAAAGAAAGTCCCTTACCTTGAGTCTAAATTGTCATGTAAAATATTTATCTTCCTAAATAATAAACATATGTTAATTATTTACTTTATTTATAACCTTTTTAAATTTTATTATTCAATTTATATCAC
Organism: Viscum album; assembly: GCA_963277665.1. Classification (NCBI taxonomy): domain Eukaryota; kingdom Viridiplantae; phylum Streptophyta; class Magnoliopsida; order Santalales; family Viscaceae; genus Viscum; species Viscum album. The sequence goes on from OY728141.1 coordinate 1,818,217,799, forward strand.
TTATTATAATGTTATAACAATTACTTAATTATTTATGTTCATATGAGACGTTTTAATGATATTTGGTACTTGAGTCCAAAATGAATTTGGTATAATGTCAATAGTCAAAGTGGAATAAGTCCAATCATCTAAAAAATAATATTAATGAAATAATAATAAATTTTATACATCAATGATACATTTAAATCAAAACATTTATATATGGTTATGAAAAATGAATAATGTTATAATCATGGAGATGATAGGCCGTACGTATGCATGAGAAACATTTCCTTTTTTCAATGTTAATTATGGAAAGAATGTAATTATTATTTTATATCTCCATAATAATAATAACAACAATATATTAAATATCATATTAATCATTTAAATATACTTATATAAATCATCCATGTGATTTAGTGATGAAAAATGAATCACATCGCTTCATGAAGGTGATAGTTCACACGTACAAATGAAGAACATTATCATTTTTATGTGAATCGAAAGGTAAGAAAATAAATGATATATTATTCTTTAATAATGATAAAAATTTCCTGAATAAAATATATAAACATTAATTACATCATTATAACAATTCTTGAGAGAGAGGGATGGAAAAAAAATTATATCGGTTCCTGAGGTGGTAGTATGCCGTACACATGAATGAATAATTTATTTCTCATTTGATGAAATTAGAGAGATATTTAGGTGATGATATTAACATAATAAAATATAATTATATTGAGGATATTTTATTTATTGTTTAATCATTGTTTAATATGATTTTAAGGAAGTGGAAGAAGAAATAAAATAGAAATAGTTGATTAAAACAATACCCCTTCTTCAGATAATGCCTCTAGAATGTGGGGAGAGATTATAGGAATATATTTTGGTAGATATTTTACAAAAAAAATTGGTTTTTAAGTGTGAGAAATAGAGAATAATGTGTGTATTATTGTAAGAGAAGGTAGTGGAAATCTTGCAATTCTTCAAAATATTAAATTAATATAAATTAATTTTTAATTACAAATGGATCCAAAGTGAGTTATTTAGAATATAGGATGAGTATACATCCAAATAATCTCATCAAATAAGAATTATAAATGCTATTTTTTTAATCCTTATATTTTTGTTTTAACTCTTATTTTACCCTTTTAACTCTTACCGTGATATCATGTAATTTACAATTTAAGGATTAATATAATTTCTATAAAATGGCAAACGACCAATAAATGAGTAATTGATGAAATTTTAAACCTTATACTAATAATTTGGATGAATCATAGTTTTTCAGAATTTTTTTTCCATTTAATAAAATATTTTATATTTTAAAATATCATTAATGTCAATTTTGATACTATTCATTACTTGACTTTTTTAAAATACCATAACAACATGATATATTCGAACTAAATCATTTAAGGCACCACTATCATGTCAAAGTATTATATAAAATTAATGGATGATATTAATTATGTCATGTTAAATTTATTTTAATATTTTTAATATAATTTATTTAATTTTTCTTTTAATTAAAAAATTATTGCATCATCAATGTGAAAGCCTTTAATTTAATTAATTATTCCCTAAAAATTAAAAATTAATTATCATGATAAATATAAAAATTTTATATTTGAAAATATGTTTTATAGTCTATTATGTCCCTTATATAACACCATATTAAAAATATTTTACTTGTTAAAAACAAAAGTATGAAAATATTGACTTTTCTTTGAATAAAATACTATAAATGGATTAAAGTCACACAAGTGGATCTAGGAGCTCATAAAATAAACCCAAGGATGATTTTGGTCGAAAATAACTCATCCAATAAAATTAGGACATGTATTAAAATAAATATATAATATTTATAATATTATCTTTAAACTTAATTACCCGATTTACCCTTAACCATGATTACTAAAGTTACTATTCATGATATCCAAAAATAAAAGGGACCTATTTACTAAGTTTATACCTTTTGATTCAAATATGGAATCCATTTTTCAAAATTCAAAACAGTAAAACATCAGAAATTATTTAAAAATCAACACCATTAACGAAACGAGAAAAAAATATTTTAAAGTAAAACCTTCAAAAGATTAAAATGTTTTTATATCCAAATTCAATATAAAACCGATTACAATGACCTACATTGGATTAAATGATAAAATATTTTTCTAATTATACTTTAAAACCATTCAAATATATAATTTAACACTATAAATTATTTGTACAAAAAATATATTTTCAATTAAAATAGAGTATTTGTTTCACTGTTCATCAATAAATGAACCTTATCAGAAAAACACTATAATTATAATATTTTTCTTTCAAAAATGATGTTTATTTTTTCAAATAGAATTTATAAAAGTTATAAAATTTAGTTTTAAAACCACTACGTCATTAAAAGTAAATAAAATCACTTTTTAGAAAAATAACATTTTTAATCATAAAACTGAATTTACCATATACACGGTTGAAGATAATGCCACTTTTAATTACTATATAATTCATAAATACTAATAAATATGAAAAATACTTATTTTATCATTTCATGGGTTGTTACAATCACACACAACGCCAATCAAACCAAACACCCGACTAAAATGAGCTATAACATATTAAAATTATATTTAGAATATAATAATTAGTAAATAAAAAGATAATAATAAATTAAAATAGTTAAATATTATTATTTTTCTTTAATATTTTTAAAAGGATGAATTTATAAGAACATTTTAAAATAGTCATTTTATTTTCTCTTAATAAATTAAATAGATCACTATTAAAAGTTTATTATTATACTTAATATTTAGATTTATTAACTAAAATATAAAAATTTATTATTTATAAATTTATATGAAATAATATTAATGATACTTGATGTTTATAAATTAATTTTTCAATAAAAATAGTTTTTATTTATATTTGTTTTTCAATTAAATAACTAAATATATAAATTTTTTATTTATAAATTGATAAAAATAGCTTCTTTTGTTAATTTATAATTTCAAAATTATTTTAGGTTTAATTTTCAATATTTTTCTGAGATAATTGATTTTTATGTGAATCGTTTAAAATACAATTTTTACTAAAATCATAGAGTTTATGGATACATCAACAATTATGTGATACTTTAAAACTTAACTAAATTTTTTTATCATCATAAATGTATTTAAAGAGTAAAACTATATATTTTAAAATACTATTATGAATTTAAAATATATATATTTAACATCTTTGGTAATATTTTCCAATAAAAACTATTTTTTTCTTTTTTTAATTAAATATTATTTTGGTAAAAATAAATTTTTTATTTCTTTGAATGTAAAATAGCATTTATTTTTTATAATAAACCAATATATATCATGAAAATAAAATTCATTGATAAATTTATCCTATAAATAAAATTTAAGTTAAAAAATACACATTTTCTTAAAATTGGTTTTTACGCTTTAGATGTGCGCATGTTAAAAAAATTTTTCTTAAAAATATAAATTTTATCTTATAAACTGGATTTTAATTTTTGGATATTTTTTCATGAATTATGTAATAAGGTAAATTTTATTTTTAGGAATTAAAATTAAATTACTTATGTAAAAACAAGTTACCACATTAAAATAAAAAATATTAAAATTAATAAATCAAGTTGTAATGGGTTTGAAATATGTTTATAATTGAGTGGTTTATAGATTATAACCATTATCTCATCCTCCACTCCATTATTCCCCATTTTGAAGCCACTTGATATGTGAAACAGACACTCTCTTTATATTAAGGTAATGAATTTACAAAAAAATTCAAGATCACTCCATAAATTATGTTTACACGTAACAATTTACCCATTATACTTAATTGATTACCATATTCCATATACTTGAGCCTTTGTTCATATGATATTGTATTTAGACCTCCATTTTCAAGGAGTCTTACTAGGGAAAACCTAAGTTATCAATGTGAGTACTAATATTTCCTAACTTATTTTCCTTTATATATTACCATCCAAAATATAATATTATAATTACAATGTAATGAACTCAGTATTGATTTTATACATAATTATATTATTATAATGTAATAACTCTTAAGCATATTTCATCTTTTCTATTAAGATAAATTAAATCGTTATTCACCCATTGTGAGAACTACCGGCTCCACAAAGCAACAATTTCTGCTTTTTCACCTCCACCTCTATTCATTGACTATAAAAGTAAAATTGAGTAATAAATTTAAAACATACAATAATATTATTATTATTAATATTGAAATTATAATCCAACCGCTTTCAATCTCATTCATTGAGAAATGAAACTGTTAATCATGCATTGTGCGGACTACCACCTCCATAAAGTAACATATCTTTTTTTCCATCAAGATTCGTAATTATTTATTAAAATATCATAAAACATGATTAAATTAAAATTAAATTCATAGTATAATTATTCTTATTTTATAATTATATTATTCCAAAATAAACCACTTTCATAATCACAATCATCGATTAATTATGGCATGTTCATGTTTGGATCTGTCTAATTACTTATTTGAAAAATGTCATAAAATAATATAATGTATGAATATGAGAACAAAATTTATGATAAAATATGATAGAAATAAGAAAAAAATATATTTGATTTTAATTATAGAGCGATAAAGTTAATATTAAACCCATTAATAAAAATACCAACATTAGTTAGTTAAAAATCAACGAAACATGCTTATCGCCTATTTCATCATTATGTACCATCAGAAAAAATTATATATAATGAAATTATAAAATTATATATAATTATAAAACATAATTTTACATAAATATGATGATATATTAATGGTTAAATTTTTGAGAATAATAAATAATAACACTACTATTATGAAATAAGTTCAAAATGATCAAGATCAGTCAAACCCGATTTTGAAAATAGATAATTACTAACTAATATACATATAGAGAATAATTATAAATTGAATTTGTAAAAGCTAATATATATTATTAAGTTTCTTAAATAGTTTATTAATATATATATATATATATATTATAATGGATATTAGAGCACTTGGAATTCAGAAATTAAATTAAGGGTTTCTTTGTCTCATTTTAAAATTCATGAGACATGTTTGATATTGCACACCATAATTTATTTTATATGGTGTAATTATTGAATAATGAATGTATTTTTAAATATTCATGAAATTCTTTTGGATTGAAGATCCATACTATGTTCTTTATTTATAATTCATTTGACTCAAAAGATACCAAAGTTGTATGGTTTTCTTGTCTACATTTTTCACCCCTCGAGTCTCATTTCTTATTATGCACCATGATATATTTAATATTGTGTGATTAATTCCTAAAGAATTTATTTCACAATATTCAGGATTTTTTGAGGATAAATATCATTTTATATTTTAAATTTCTTTTGATTCAATATATTCCAATGCTGAAATGACTTTTTGATTACAATGTTAGTCATACCTTAGGGGTTTCATTTCCAATATTATTTTCAAATAAATATTGTCATTGAAAGGTAACACATCAAGGTAATTATTATTATATATAAAACCTTTCATAATTTTATTTGGATATTCATGAGTTTTTTCATGTCCCCTCAAAATTTCATTTTCCCCTTGACTCATATTTTACCCAAGGTTTTTCATGTATATGAAACTAAAATCATCTCTTCTTCTCAATCGGTAACATCCCTTTTTCCACATCTTTATTCATTGGATGATTTTTAAATTGTCCTTATCTAACATCAATAATTTATTAAGGTCAGTTTATACAACTTTAACTTATGTAAATGTTTTAACGAAATTTTTAACATTTTTGATATGGGTCATTTAATCAAAGTGTGAAAACGTATCTTTTTTGAACATTTTCTATGTAAACACATTTTTCTAGCACATTTTTTATTTTATATTAAAATTTATCTATATATTTTCATGGTTTATAAAATAAATTATTTTTATCCTAGTTTTTTAAAATATTTCTTTTAAAATACTTTCAAAATATCAATGATACTTCTTATTTTCAAAGTGGGTTCTCCAAAAAATCCAAGAACCATTTTTCAACTAAGTCATTATCTTTTGTTACTTCCTATTATTGATCAAGAATATTCTTCAAATGATACAATCCAACTTATTTTTATATATGTATTATGAAATGTTCTTTTATATCATGGAAATTTTCTATTGCTTCCTTTATCATTCCTAGTCATTGAAGGTTTATAGACCTAATTTTTCTTATAATTACATCCCTCTGTAAGTACCCAATTTATCATTCCATAGATTGAAGGGTGTTAACCTAGATTCCATACATCAATTGATAAAAGAAATTATTTACTTAACTATATAATCATTATCTACATGGTGTAAATACCATATACTTTATCATTATTGAATAAAATTTACCTAAAAAGTTACTTGATGCCATTGGATAACCATTAATTTTCTATTGGTTTACTATGTTTTAATTATTGATAGATTTATGAATAACCCCTTATGTGAATCCATTTTTAAAAATATATGAAACCCATTTTCTTATCATGAGTTCTATGTGATATTATGAATTAATTTAGTTTAAGTGGAACTCATGTGTATGGATGATCCTAGGTGGGGTCCTATATGGACATCCAATGAATTGGTTAATGTTGTATATATCATGTGATAAAATGGTGTGAAACTTGTTAGATATTATCAGAAACTAAAGGTTGTTAATTATTATATATGATCACATGAAATAGGGTAAAACTTCTTAGATATTATGATAAAAAGGGTGAGACTTCTTGGATATGATTACAAACTAAGGCATGAGTATTCTTAGATATTATTATAATATGATTATAAAATGTTATTTTGTATATTACATAGATTTATGATTATTATTGTGACTATTATTTTATCATGGATCATTTTTATTGACTCATGTTTCCACACTCTTTTGATTCATGTATTATATTATGCCAATACTTTTCTATGATCTACTATATATGCTTTGTTGAATATAAGTTTCTTATGTATCCTGATTATAACCACATTTTTATATTATTCTCAATTATGATTTTTTATTTTTATCACTTATTTTAATCCTTACTGAAAATTGATCTCACCCCTTTCTTATTTGTATATTTCCATAGGTTATAAATAAAAATAATACATATAATATGTCTAGAAGAGTATTTTTGTAGTGAATTTATGGTAGTTATTGAAGGATTTTTATAGATTAAGTAGTTTCTTATATAGAGGAAAAAAGTTCTATTTGATATAGAGAACATGGATTATATATGTTAAATATTTATTATAACTATTTAAAACTCTAAACATAAAAGTTCATTAGGATGAAAATGTTACATTATTTGTGAAAGATATTGTAATTAAGTATGGTTATAGAATATATTATGTAATGTATGTTTTTTTTATAATTATATCATGAAGTGTGGGTACTAGGGTGTAGAGACCCAAAGTTGACGTACATAGACATTACATTAATTTTGAAGAATACTTAATACATAACAAAAATAGACACCAAAGGACCGTAATAGTTTAGTGTCTTTGGAAACTCATAACATAGTCTTCTAATCTTGGGGATAGATCTTCAACATCTCCCATAAAGATCTTCCTCCTTTTTTTCTCACCTAAACCTTTCTCTATATCCTGGGGAAAATAAAACATATAAATGGTGAGGTCAAATTATCAGTAAGGGTAAGCATGGAGAAAATAAAACAAACCATATAAATTAGAAATTAAAAACATGAACATAATATTTAAACATCAAAATCATGGGCAATGACATAAAACATGGCAGTACGTAAGAAATAGATCATAATGAAACATTAATCATGATAAAATATAATGGGAATAAAACATTTTACTATGGAAAACCATTAACTACATGATATGAATTCCATACTAGCCAAGTCATTGCTACGAAGACCATCTTAGTGGAAAAAGTCCCTTTCTGAAATAAGTTCACTCCCCGTTCCAGTCCTGTATCCCTGAACAGGATTAACTTACTATTCCAGCTATGTCTATCTCATGAGATATAAATCTATACCCAATGAATTGGAGGGGGATATAGGTCCCACCAATTTCATAATGAAATCATTATTATGTCTTCCACAACATGAACAAAAATCATTCATCATTAGCCAAAGAATAAAATGGGTTTCATAAACATCATCCCATCATAACATAATCCATATAAAAAATGGATATCATTTCATCATAAGAAAAGTGAATCCATGTAAATCATAGAGACATTATACATGAAACATACACATATGAAAAAAATACCATCTTATATGGAAAATGGTTTTTATAAAACCCTTGAAATGAATTCTTGACGAAAATATCCTTTCTTCTTCAAAATAATTTTCTTTTTCACAAAATGCCATGAAATATTAAAAGAAAAGGATTTTTTTTAAAATAGTTATTAAAAATTGTACAATATTCTTCATGAAAATAAGGCGTTATGTAACCATAAAAATCCATTCATTCTGTATAAGTTAAAAAAAACATTCTTATCGCACTTTTACTGGAAAACTCAAAAAAGTACCTCATAACGTAAAAAATAGAATGATTCCTTACATACCATGTAGTAAAAGTCAAAATGTGTAAAAAGGACTTTAAAAATACATGAAACAATTTTTATAAAATAGGGACATGGATGATAAATATAACCTTAGTAAATATTTACGAATAAACAATCTCAGAAAAAACGATATTGGAAAAGTTATCCCTTAACTTATGTCTGACATGCTTTGTATGTATCTGAACCTCCTGTATAATGATTTAAATAATTTCATTGATTTATTAAATAATCATATTCATTGTTATTATATCATATATGGATCACTTATGACTTTATATTACCAGTTCTTATGTAAATTCCATGTTAAAGCAGCTGTAAAGACCCGTAAATTTCAAGGAAATTTTTTTCTTAATTTTCTTTGGAATTTTACAAGAACGCGGTTTCTGGCGGCACCTGATTCCGAGGACCGGTGTGCCCGGAATCATTTTCTGAAGTTTTGGCTCGGGTACGTTTAGTGAACGGACGAGCGGGTTTTCCTAACTTTTGATCCGGTGCTCGGAATTGAAATCTGAGGGCACCGATGAACTCGCAGCGCCGAAATTCGCTAAATGAGACCTTTTCGGAAGTTGCGTTTGTTGTGGGTTGAAAGTTAGTTTTGGGGATTAAAAGATAAGTAAAATAAAATTGTGTGTGAATTTTATTTTATTCTTGGTGGTTAGACTCTCTCATGGGAAGTTGTTGGTGGGGCCCACAACCACCCAACTTCCCATGTGTGGTTATGAGGGAGGTGGGGCCCACACGAGCCCCCACCTTTTCAAATTCCCTAACCCCTCTAAACCCCCTCTTAAATTATGTGGCTCTCCCCTACATTAATTCTTGCCAACTTATCTCTTCATTTAATTTTTGACAACTCTAGATTTTAATTAATGTAATGAATTCAACTTTTGAATTTTGAAAGGTTGGCAAGGTAAAAATAAAATAAGGTGTAGCTTATTTTATTTTGGGAGTTGCTGTGTTGTGTGGAGATTTGAGAGAAGAAGAGTTCTACACTTTGAAGAACTTCATCTTCCTCCTTGAAGAACGCGAAGAACACCGACACGTCGTTCTATCTTCTCTCCACGTCAAAGAAAGGGAGACACCACTTCCTCCTCGGTTTTCCTTCGTCGACTTGAGAAGTTTCACCAACGACGTATCGCATCGGACGCATCCCTTCGCCAACGGATTTGACGAACGACGACCGCAACGCCCGACCTCCGCGACGTCGTCTTCCGCGGAACGTAGACAAATCTTCGAACCTTATACCCAAGTTAGGGGTTGTTGATTTCTTTTTGGTTTCATTATTTTTATTTTTGATCATGAATTTAGCAAGTCTAACGTGTGGCTTTGAATTATTTAAAGTTGCGTTATTATTTTAACGTGAGGTGGCCGGACCGCACGAACACGGCCGAACCCCCCTCCATCGTTCTTGTTTATTCTTGTGGGTGGAAGCAAAGTGGCGTGGTGTCGTCGCACCACGCGGATAATCTTGCAATTATTTTACGTGGCGCTGTCGCGCCGCGCCGAGGAAGAATCTTCAGGAACGCGACGCCGTCGCGCCGCGTTAAAAGGAATCATGGCACGACGAAGGGGCACGGTGCCGTCGCACCGCGCCGGACGACGAACACCGCGGCGGAACGAGGATTCCGCGGCCGGTTCCGGGCCGCGGCGGGATGAGAAGACCGGCGGTCGGGCCGCCGGCGTCGGAAGCCGAAGAGGGGACCGGAATTTCCGGTCCCGTTGGAGAAAACCGGCCGGCCAGCTGGTCGGCCGGGTGATGTTAAACCGGGGGAATTAATCCCCCGGCCAGCGTATAAAACCCCCCTCTTTAAGAGGGGGGCGGTTCCATGAAGGGGGGGGGGTAGCAGCCCCCCGGTTTCTTTTCTTCAAACCGGCCCCCACGTGGGGGCCGTTTTGTTGCAAAGGCGCGGCACAAAGGTCGCACCGCCTTCAATCAGCGGGGGCTTAGCCCCCCGCGTGCCCACCTCGTGCGGCGCCAGGCCGCCGCGGCCGCCGCGCCGCTGCACCGCCGGCCGGGCCGCCCCAGGGGGGGTCGGGCCGGGTCGGCCCGGACCCGAACCCCCCCGTTTCGAACCAGAATCGGTTTTTGGGCCATATCTTGAGCCTCGGACCTCCGATTGACGAACCGTCTGTGGCAACGCGATCCTTGGATCGAGACGGTCGTCTCGGTATATCTCACTCAAGGTTTCGGGTTACTTTGAGTTCGGCCGGGTTGGTTCGTTCACGAAACAAACCGGGACTTCGGAGCGGAAACGCTCATATCTTGAGCTACGAACGTCCGATTGACGTGCCGTCAGTCGCGTTGTGTTCCTCTTAGTGAGACGGATCTTTTGGCATACTCCGCCCGAGATTTGGACGCAGGTGGAGTACGGTTGGGTTGGTTTTTCCTTAAAAACCAACCGGGCCCCAGAGACGAAAATGTCAATAACTCTCAGACCGGGCGTCCGATCGACGCACCGTCTGTTGCGTTGAGTTCCTGTTTACGATACGGAACTTTTGGTATCCTTCGCCCGAGTTTTGGATACAGTTAGTAGTGGCCGGGTTGGATCGCACCCGAAATCCAACCGGGCCCCTGGAACGGAAAAGCTGATATCTTTCAGACAGGACGTCCGTTTGACAAACCGTCAGCGGCGTTGGTGGTTACGTTGAGTAACGGTCCCTTTGAGTATACCCTATGGGAGTTCAGGGTACAGTTGTGATACGGCCAAGATTGGTTCGCACACGAAACCAACCGGGCCCTGGGACAAAAAGGCTAATAACTCACAGACCGGGCGTCCGATCGACGCGCCGTCTGTTGCGTTGAGACCCCTGTGACGAGACGGTATTTTGAGATACTTCTTTGTGGGACTTTGTGATACTTTGAGTATCGACCAGTAGCTCGTGGAGCGGACTCTCCCGGAGACGAGCGTGCAGAGTACGGAGACCGTGTAGCCGACTGATACCTGAAGACTGCTTGACCGACTCGACTTGGAGTGAGTCGACTAGCCCAGTGGACGGAGCGCCCGGTATTTGGCGGCAGACCCACGGCGGACGGAGCGCCTTGTAGTTGGCAGCAAACCTGCGGTACTCGACAGGAGGAGTACCTCAGTAGGCTATTTGGGCGAGCGCCCGGTATTTGGCGACAGACCCTCCGCGGACAGAGCGCCAGGTAGTTGGCCGCAAACCCGCAGTACTCGACAGGAGGATTACCTCAGCAGTCTTAGGTTAGTGAGCAGTATCTCGGAGTCGTGACAGGACCACTGTACACTCTAGAGACGGAGCTCTTCAGTAGTTACGGTTTCGATAATGAAAATCCTGGTTGAGCTGAGACTTTTGACCTTTATGTTTCCTCATGATTGAGATGGGTTACTTGATAACTTAGGTATATGTATGGGCATATACCTAAGTAGAGTTTATCTGTTGAGATTTTCTTTTGGTTATCCTTGTTGGTTTTAGTGAGACCTTGAGGGTCTCGGGGTCCCTACTGAGTATCGTTATACTCACCCCTGCACGGGCTATGCCCACACCTCGTTGTGTTGGTTGCAGACGACGGCCAGTACTGGAAGAGGCCGAGTGTTCGAGGACTGGACGGTACCTGGAGGTGGACTATACGACGAGGCGGTACCCGGAGGTGGACCACTGGGCGGGACATACTCGGAGCGGACGGCGGGACCCGAGGAGCAGAGGAGCTATCTGTACCCACCCTTCAGGTGGGATTTCCAGTGGACAACTCGGCGTAGCAGCTTTACTTTTCAGTCGCTGTTTTCCCTTTCGAGTTGTACTTTACAGTTGGTCTTGTATTTCCGGCCCCTTTTTACTTTTCAGCACTTCTTTTTGTACTTAGTGTTTTACTTCCGCTTGTACTCTGTGGTGCTTGTTTTCTTTTATAAAGGCAATGCCTTCCCAGTTATCGGGATTTTACGCCTTGGGTGCTAGTCGCCAGCCCCTGGCCTATGGAAGGCGGGCTTGGGGTAGTCACGGCATGGGCCCCGAGGACGGGTCGTGACAAATTGGTATCAGAGGTGGTCGGTTCTACCGCAGACTCTGATCTTTCTTTCTGTGAAGCAATAGTGTTAAGGGTACCGAGTGTGGTTTTCAGTTCAGGGAGTCCAGTGTTGGTGCGGGCGGCCGACGTATCCATATACCAGGACCCTGACAACTGATTTCCGACTTTGTGCACGAAAACACTGATTGCGTGTGTGTTTCAAAGGTTTTTCCCCTTAAAGCAGCTCAAACCAGGTCAGCTCACCAGGTATAATCGTTTGACCGTGTTACGTTGTTTCTTTCAGGATGCCTTTTCTCGGACGACCAGTTAGAGCCCAGAGGGATGTTCGTGCTGACAGCCTGTCAAGTGACGAGGCTTCGGTACAGGGCCCTCTTGCAGTTGAGGCACCAGCGGAGGCGCCAGCGGTACTACCATACGTTGGGCCACCGATGCCACCAGCCCCAGCAGTAGGCGATGCCCGCTACTTGTGGGCACTGCATGAGTTCCAACGCCAGAGGCCACCCAGGTTCGGGGGAGAGACGGACCCGCAGGCAGCTGAGGATTGGCTGGAGGCTGTGGTGGGAGTCTTCAGGCTAGTGGGGACACCATCAGACTTCATGGTGACCTTTGCTGCCATCCTTCTTCAGGCAGCAGTAGGAAGGTGGTGGAGCCACTTTTTCCAGTTTTGCGATGGGATGGCTTTCACATGGGAAGACTTCGAGACCTTCTTCAGGGTGGAGTTTGTGCCAGTAGCTCTACACCCCGAGCGTGTTCAGGAGCTGCTGCCTTTGCCGCGTGTTTTTCGATCAGAAGCCGAGTCATCTGTGGGCCGTAGACAGAAGATGCAGAGGTCTAGGAGGACCAGACCAGCAGTTGGGCGATCTCAGGTTTTAGGACCGGTGGTGCGGGGCACCCGGAGAGGGAACAGAGCCAGGCGTGCCAGAAGCAGACTGTGTTACTCATGCCGCGGAAAGGGTCACCTGGCACGTGACTGTCCGACTCCTCGTACAGTTGATCCATAGGCTTTTGAGGAGCCACCGAGGCAGAGGCAGCGACGAATGCTTGAGCAACAGTAGAGCAGTGGACAAGGCGGTAGAGATCCTGGAGCAGGTGGATAGGAGCGGAACTAGTGGATACGTCTCTTGTACTTCTAGTTCCATGTTGATGTTGTTTTTGTGTCTTTGTACCATGAGCTGCAATAAAATAAAGACACTTATCTTGTGATGTTTGCCTTCCTGTCCTCTTTTGTGATGTTACTGAGTGGTCCCGGTTAAACTGTTGACTTGACCCTCACTTTCGAGATTTCAACTGGAGGAGACCCAGTGACCTCACACGGATGCAGACAGTGTGACTCGACCCTTGGAGGCGAGAGTGACAGTTGGATCTCTTAGTAGTTACGTCGAGGCCTTACGACGTCATCCATGGCATGAATGCATCCTACATGCCAGGATTGACTGTATTAGGCAATGGGCGTGGTTCATCTAGAGAGGGGATGAGACCAGGTTTCTCTTTTCGGCAAAGGAGAAATTTTAGCAGCTCTTCCAGATCATATGCAAAGGAGGTGCAGTTCATCCAGGAGCGGATGAAGACTGCACAGTGCAGTAAGAAACAGGAAACCAGTGCCAGTCTTAGAGACTCGAGTGTGTTAAATGTTTCAAGAAGAGGAAGCTTAAAGGAGAGATGAGCCTGCGAAGCGGCTGACGTGGAGGAAAGTCTAGGAGAGAAGCATGAGGTGGTGTACATCCTAACATGCTACAACCACCCGCCATAGTTATTCCCGCCAGGCTCAGGGAGCTGGAGGGCGGAGGAAGAGTGCAGCTGCATGCGGTCAAGGAGTGTGACCCAATGGCTCTAGAAATGATTCAAGGGACAGTCTATGTCCACTACTAGCTGATGTAGTAACAGACGTCGATATGAATCATTCCTCGCTTCCACAAATCTTGTTCCAGACCTATAGTTTCCGGTAAGCCGTGGACTTGACCCTCACGTCTGGAGATACCTTGGGAGGAGACTCGATAATCACACTTATGCCGACGGTGTGGTCAGACCCTCGAGGCGAGAGTTCTGGTTGGAATCTCTTGGTGGCAGCGTCGAGGCCTTACGACGTTAGTTTGAGTATAGAATGGGCAATAACTGTTCATACTCAAATTGACGGTTTTAGGCAAACGTTGGGATGGGTATTCCTTGGTCGGCGGAAAAGGAAACCCCAGGCAGTGCAGGGTAACTCTTGCACAGGGGGGGTGCGACCGATCACTCTTGAGTCGGTCAACCTTACCCTCATAGCAGCAGTCGTTTTGAGTTTCAGTTCTAACAGAAATGGAGACCTCTGGAGTTCGAGGATGATGACCACGTCTTCTTACGGGACTCATCTCGACGAGGTTTACGGAGATGTGGCCTGGGAGGCAAGTTATCTCCGAGGTTCAACGGACCTTTCTAGGTCCTCAGCTGGGTAGGCGAGGTGGTTTACCGCTTGGCCCATCCACTTCAGTTGAACTAGGTGCACGACATTTTCCACGTATCCCAACTGAGGAGATACGTGCTCGACCCCCTTCGCATATCATCGACCATGAGGAGCTAGACGGTGGCGATGAGTGTCTTATACGGAGGTTCCTGTGGGGATCGAGGATCGACCAGAGCGGATCCTAGGAGGATGGTCGATTCCTCTTGTGCACTTTCTTTGGCAGTGCGGGAACCTCCAGGTGAACACATGGGAGCGGAAGGCTCAGTTGCGTGCTCAGTACCGCTTTGTTTCCCTAAGTTTGTGGTGAAGCTTTACGGGGTCGTAAAGCCCTGTGGTGGGAGTAATGTAAAGACCCGTAAATTTCAAGGAAATTTTTTTCTTAAATTTCTTTGGAATTTTACAAGAACGCACTTTCTGACGGCACCTGATTCCGAGGCCCGGTGTGCCCGGAATCATTTTCTGAAGTTTTGGATCGGGTACGTTCAGTGAACGGACGAGCGGGTTTTCCTAACTTTTGATCCGGTGCTCGGAATTGAAATCCGAGGGCACCAATGAACTCGCAGCGCCGAAATTCGCTAAATGAGACCTTTTCGGAAGTTGCGTTTGTTGCGGGTTGAATGTTAGTTTTGGGGATTAAAAGATAAGTAAAATAAAATTGTGTGTGAATTTTATTTTATTCGTGGTGGTTAGACTCTCTCATGGGAAGTTGTTTGTGGGGCCCACAACCACCCAACTTCCCATGTGTGGTTATGAGGGAGGTGGGGCCCACACGAGCCCCCACCTTTTCAAATTCCCTAACCCCTCTAAACCCCCTCATAAATTATGTGGCTCTCCCCTACATTAATTCTTGCCAACTTATCTCTTCATTTAATTTTTGACAACTCTAGATTTTAATTAATGTAATGAATTCAACTTTTGAATTTTGAAAGGTTGGCAAGTTAAAAATAAAATAAGGTGTAGCTTATTTTATTTTGGGAGTTGCTGTGTTGTGTGGAGATTTGAGAGAAGAAGAGTTCTACACTTTGAAGAACTTCATCTTCCTCCTTAAAGAACGCGAAGAACACCGACACGCCGTTCTATCTTCTCTCCACGTCAAAGAAAGGGAGACACCGCTTCCTCCTCGGTTTTCCTTCGTCGACTTGAGAAGTTTCGCCAATGATGTATCGCATCGGACGCATCCCTTCGCCAACGGATTTGACGAACGACGACCGCGACGCCCAACCTCCGCGACGTCGTCTTCCGCGGAACGTAGACAAATCTTCGAACCTTATACCCAAGGTAGGGGTTGTTGATTTCTTTTTGGTTTCATTATTTTTATTTTTGATCGTGAATTTAGCAAGTCTAACGTGTGGCTTTGAATTATTTAAAGTTGCATTATTATTTTAACGTGAGGGGGCCGGACCGCACGAACACGGCCGAACCCCCCTCCATCGTTCTTGTTTATTCTTGTGGGTGGAAGCAAAGTGGCGTGGTGTCGTCGCACCACGCGGATAATCATGCAATTATTTTACGCGGCGCCGTCGCGCCACGCCGAGGAGGAATCTTCAAGAACGCGACGCCGTCGCACCGCGTTAAAAGGAATCATGGCACGACGAAGGGGCGCGGTGTCGTCGCACCGCGCCGGACGACGAACACCGCGGCCGGTTCCGGGCCGCAGCGGAACGAGGAGTCCGCGGCCGGTTCCGGGCCGCGGCGAGATGAGAAGACCGGCGGCTGGGCCGCCGGCGTCGGCCAGTTCCGGGCCGCGGCCGTTTCCTCATTATTGAGATGGGTTACTTGATAACTTAGGTATATGTATGGGCATATACCTAAGTAGAGTTTATCTGTTGAGATTTTCTTGTGGTTATCCTTGTTGGTTTTAGTGAGACCTTGAGGGTCTCGGGGTCCCTACTGAGTATCGTTATACTCACCCCTGCACGGGCTATGCCCGCACCTCGTTTTATTGGTTGCAGATGACGGCCAGTACTGGCAGAGGCCGAGTGTTCGAGGACTGGACGGTACCTGGAGGTGGACTATACGACGAGCCGGTACCCGGAGGTGGACCACTGGGCGGGACATACTCGGAGCGGACGGCGGGACCCGAGGAGCAGAGGAGCTATCTGTACCCACACTTCAGGTGGGATTTTCAGTGGACAACTCGTCGTAGCAGCTTTACTTTTCAGTCGCTGTTTTTCCTTTCGAGTTGTACTTTACAGTTGGGCTTGTATTTCCGGCCCCTTTTTACTTTTCAGCACTTCTTTTTGTACTTAGTGTTTTACTTCCGCTTGTAATCTGTGGTGCTTGTTTTCTTTTATAAAGGCAATGCCTTCCCAGTTATCCGGATTTTACGCCTTGGGTGCTAGTCGCCAGCCCCTGGCCTATGGAAGGCGGGCTTGGGGTAGTCACGGCACGGGCCCCGAGGACGGGTCGTGACAGCAGCGTTTTGGGTAAAACCATTTCATTTATCGTACGTGTTTTGATTTGTTGTTCCGGATATTATTACTCATATCCAGATTTAAATAACTCAAGAATATAATACATGATTTATATATCATATATATTCAGTTTATATATATAATAGATAGATAAATGAAATGAAACACACCATTCATGGAGATGGTAGGTCATACATACGCACGAACACTGTTTTAGTTTCTTTATTGAATTGAATTGAATTAAGTAAATGAAACATATATGTACATAAATCCTGTATCATTATTATGTAATATATTTTAATGATTATTTATTATATATACTTTATAATCATACTTGAATGGTCAATCATGGAAAATGAATCTCATTGCGTTCGTGGAGACGGTATTCCGTACTTATGCAAGAGCGATGATATCGTTCCCATAATTATTGAATAGAATTGGAGTGGATGATATAATATCTCAGAATAAGTATGATGTTATAATAACTATATATAGTTATTATTTACACCATTATACCCATCCAAGTAAGGTGGTGGTGGAAAAACATATTACACCACATCGTGGAGACGGTATTCTGTATGTACACACACGCGTTGATTTCTTTTTCCGTAGGATGGATAGAAGGTGAAATGGGGTTGTTTCATATTTATAATAACATATAAGTATATTATTGATACTTATGTTATTAATTTATAATGAAACAACTAAATAAGAATAATTTGAAGAATAACGAAACTTGAAAGAATCGGTAGAAGAGATTACCTCTTCTTCGACACACCTCTTTTAATCTTCCTCTTAAGGCACTAGAGTTGGTATTTTGAGGATAAAAGAACATATATAATGTTTATAGGTAATTTTAGAAGGGAAATTGGCAGGGTTTGGACGAGCATGAATGCTCAAAATTGTGTAAAGCGAAGAGGGAGAAGGTGCCCTTATATAAGAGAGGAGAGGGGCACTTTTGGAAACCTTAAAAATATTAATTAATAATAAAATGAAACCCCACATAAATACCACAAAAAATTACTCAATTCGAATATGAGATGATATAGGGTTGTAATATCATCAAAAAATAAAATTTAGACATGTTTTATGATTATTTGAAACCTTATCAACTTGATTTATCATTATTTAATCTATTTAATTTTATTTGTGGTCATATAAATCTAAATTTCAAATTGTTATAAATAAATACATAAACATTGTAAATTTACCATAATTGGATAATTTATAACATTTTAGACCATATAATTTTCTATTTGTAGTTTTTAAATATTTTTTTGATTTTTAAATAATTTAATAATATGTTATTTTCAGAAAATATCAATAGTGTCAATTTTGACACTATTCATTATTTAAATTTAAATAAATACCACGCAGAAGATATGTTCGAACAAAAATATATAATAGATTCATAATATGTCTTGTTAATGAAAAAAATTGATTGGGAACATTAATTTTTTCATATATTATTTATTTTAATATTTTTAAAACCATTTATTTGGTATATCTCTTAATAAAATAATTACTACAACATTTTTGTATAATAATTTAATATACTTATTTTTTGCATAAAAATTAAAAATAAACTCTTATGAGGAATATAAATATAATAAATTTAATAATAATATTTTTACTTTAATTTATCATCATAGAATCACAACTTTTAAATTTTTATATTTATTAAATTAGGAAGGTGACATCTTTGACATATTTTAAAATAAAATAATATAAATGTCATAATCAGTTTTATAAGGCTCCAAATGGTCCAAAAATCGACACCTGTATTCTTATGGTATAGATATACTCTACCAATAATTTTTTGTCAAGTTTATGGTCTTTTGATAGGTATTGTTATTTTAATAAAAACCATATTATTGATTTTTCACTAAATAAAAAATTTCTTCATCATTGATCTATAAGCTATTAAGGTTATTAAATATTAATTAAAAATTACAAATTAATTACAATGATAAAGAAAAAAATATATCTTTCAAATGAGTATTCATAATCTAATTTATATTCTGTATAACCATATATTAAAAATAATCTAATTATTAAAGATTGAGTGAGACATTTCACTTTCCTTTAAATAAAATAAATAAAAGGTCTTAATCAAATAAAAGTGGGTTCCATTAGATTCCATTTCGACCGAAGTAAAATTTAGGGTAAAATATAATCATCCAATTATATTAGGACAAGTGTTAGGTTAATTTGATAATATTATATTTACCCTTAATTACCCGATTTACCTTTAACTATGGTAAGTAAAATTTTCCGTAGTTAGTATTCATAATGATTGAAAATAAAAATTATATTAATAATTTAATTTGGACCTTCTGATTAAATATATGGAATCCATTTTCCAAAATTCAAATCACATAAGTTGCAGAAATTAATTTAAAATTAATCTCGTTCTTAAGAAAACGAGTTTTAAAAGTTAAAACATTGCAAAAGATTGAAATGATTTTACCTATTAATACAATGTAATATCAATGATAATGACATAAATTATATTAAATGGTAAAAATATATTATATTTATACTTTAAAACCATTCTATATTATAATTTAACCATATAAATTATTACAATGAAAAAATGTTTTTTTAATTAAAATATAGCATGTTTATAATATTCATTAAAATATGAAAGTTATCTGAATAATTTGAAAATTTTATCCAAAGTAAATTTTTTTATCCTGATTCCAATTAAGAATTTTATTTTTTCAAATTGAACTTATAAACATGTCAAAAACTATATTTAATGTGGGTGCGCCATCAAAAAGTGGCAAAACAACATTTTTTGAAAAGTACTTATTTTACCTGAAAAAATTATTTTGTTCTCATAACATGTTCTAGAAAATATGTAATATGAATAATAATGTTATAAAATTCAAAATGTAGTTAATAATATTCATAAAGGCTAGTTCATAATAATATTATAACCATATATCATTGTTTAGTGAAACATGGTATTGCATAGAACACAAGCTATCGAGGAAGGTCGGGATTGCGTGTAATGCAAGCCAAGTCAGGGTTGCATGTAGTGCAAGACTCCTTTGTTGCATCGTATAACATAGTCCAACCATAATTAATTTATACATTGAATATATATATATATATATAAAATCAATGTTGCATAGAATAACTACTATCAAACGAACATGAAATTGTGTGTAATACGATCTAAGAATAGTGTTTCATATACTGCAAGCTAATATGGTGTTGTGTATAGCGGAAGATAATCATGGTGTGGCGTACAACAGAAGATATCAAAGAAATTAAAAAGAATATATCTCATAAAATCTCAGGGTGTTACATAGGGATTTAAAATTAGTATTAGAGTATATTTTTCATAATATTAGAGGTTATGATTCCATCAGATAAAGTAAAATTAATAGTTATAAATATCATTAATGATTGATTGGTTAAGGGTTATCATACTTTAAAAGGTATAAATAAACATTTATGTTATTTATATATAGTATTTTATATTTTTACAAGATAAATTAAGGTGAAACACTAAGTATAAGTTTAATTATAGGAAAACATCCTTAAGTATTGATAAAGTAGAGATTGAGTGGTTCTTATTTACATAAAATCAATATATGGATACTATAAGTGGATGTAGGAACTGAGACAGATGTATCAATGGGTAATAATCTTTAATAGGGTGTGTTGGGTATTAACTCAATCATAAACTAGTGTATAACAAATCTTTCTAACTACACAACCCATTTGACATTCTCAAGGGATATTCTTTGGTCAATCACATTCTCTTTACAATAAATTATGAATAATTTATTATGTCAAGGGATTAGTCCAGGAATTATAAGAGAACCTAAAAATAAGAAATATTGATTGAACAAAAAGTATCAATGGATGAAAAAAGGTTTCACCAGAGAAGACATATTATGATTTAGTTTTCTTATACATCTGATCATTTACTCTAATTTTATTGACAACCATTTTGGGGTTTAGTACTTGGTTAAAACATAATCAAATAGGTAAAGCTAGAAAATGTTTGTATCTAGAAATAAGTATGCCCGATAACTAAATAAGGGAGCATACTTTAATGGTTAAAATCTTAGTATATTCTTATTATGATGAAAAATTTGAGTTTTATAGTCGTACCTGAGGTAGAGAGGTTGATATCACAATTTAAATTTAATAATGGCACTCTTAACCATTTTGATTAGCCAGTGATATTTATCTATGACATTCTAGTTTTTTCAAAAAGTTATGAGAAATATGTGAAACATATAAAGAATTTTATTCAGTAGTTTTTTAAATATTTGGAAACATATATTAAATTCTATTAGTAGCCTTTAAAAGTGTTTTATGGAAAATGTATATTTTTGGGGATAACTATTAGAGAATGTATGATTGAGGGATGAATAACTATTAGGTTTCATATATTATTAACATTAAGATAACAAAGGATTGATTGATTTTAAAATAAAAAATTATACAGTATAGTTAACCTTGAGATTGATAATTTATTTATCATATTCATGAATTTACACACATTTTTGTTATTATAATATATATTGACTAGTGTGTGACTTTATGAACTAGACATTAATACATTTTAGGGTTAAATATAGTGTTATTTATTAGAATAATTTATGGTTTTACAATTGTTTAATGTCTTGGAGGTTCATATAAATTTTGTAAAGGTGTATTCTGGATAATTTATCATTAGAGTATATACACAGGTAGGTAAATGAGTGTATGAATGATTGATATTGTTTGAGGAAAGATAAGTAACTTAATATAGTCTATTATAGTAAGGTATATGTAATATTAAAAAATATATTTGAAATGATAAATATGGTATGAATACCCTCTTATACACTAATCACTTAGTAATATTTAAAATTATGAGGTAATAATTTATTTAAGTGGGCTAGAATGCAATAAACAGATATTTTGGGTCCTTTTAATTAATATTATCTTTAATAGACTGTGTCACACATAACATCGAACTAACACAACACCCCACTAAAAAAACTACAATATATTAAAATAACATAAATATTATAATCAATAGTAAATAAAAAGATAATAATTAATTAAAATAGTCACATATTCTTATTTTTCTTTAATATCTTAAAAATGATACCTTTTATAGAACCTTTAAAAATGAATTGTATTTTACTTTAATAAATTAAATTGATCAATATTACAATTTAATTATAATAGTTAATATTTATATTTGTAAACTAATATGTCTGTATTTAGTTATTTAGAAATTTATATAAAATAAGATTAAAGACACGTGATGTTTTTAAAAGTTATTTTTTAATATAAATATATCTTGTTTATATTTTTTTCATTTAAATGACTAAATATGAAAATTTTATAATATGAACATGATAAAAATAAATTCATTTTTTAATTTATAATTTCAAAATTAACTTTAGGTGATTTTTTGATATTTTTATGAAATAATTGATTTATAGGTGTATAGTTAAAAACATATATATTGTTATTGAAATCAAAGAATTTATAGATAAATCAAGAAGTAAGTATAACTTATAAAAAAACAAAATTTCATGACAAAATTTGTGTTTAGTAGTAATACTATACATTTCGAAATACTATTATTAATTTAAAAACCTATGTTTAAAAACATTAATATTTTCAAATAAAAAATGTTTTCTCCTTTTATTTTAATTAAATATTTTTTTGTTAAAATTATGGGTTGGATTTCATTGTGAGATATATAATATTTATTTGATTTATAATAAACCAATTTATTTCATGAAAATAAAATAAATTCATAATTTCATCAAACACATAAAATTTGTGCTTAAAAATACACATTTTTATAAAAACAGTTTTGTAAGCGTTTCATGCTCTAATGTTAAAATTAAAATTTTTACACAGATAAATTTTCTCTAATAAAATTGACTTAATATTTGAAATCATTTTATACAAATAATTTAATAATTAATATTTTATTTTTATTCATTAAAATAAAATTTTTTAGGTGAAAACTTGTTACCGTGATAAAATCTAAAATAGTAATAGAAATAAATCAAGAGATAAAGGAATTGAAACTTGTTTATAATTTATTTTTTGAGATATTATACGAACATATATCATAATAAACTTCATTATTGACCTATTTTTTAGCCACTTTACATGTGAAACATGCGTTATATTTATATTAAGTTAATATATTTACAAAAATGTCATTCTTGACACATATAAAATGGGCCTCTCACCACTCCTTCAAGACCACTCGAAAAATTGGGATTCCACCTAAAATTATACCCATTATCCTTAATTTATAACCCTATTATTTATCTTTGTCCCTATTGTCATAATATATTATCATAAGACCTCCATTTCCAAGGAGGCTTCTAAGGGAAAGATGAAGTTCTCAATGTGGGTACTTGTTTTTCATGACTTCTTTTCCTTTCCATCATACCTTAACAAATATAATATTATAATTAATATATAATTTAATCATTATTTTTTGTATACTTAATTTTATTATGATAATTAAATAATTATTAACCACCTTTTACCTATTATATTAATAAAAATTATACCATCATTCTTGCATTGTGTGGATTACCACCTCCACATAGCGACGACTTCTGTTTTTTCACCTTCACATATATTCTATGATTATAAATGTGTAATTTATAAATAAATGTATAATATATAATATAAATATGATTATGAAGAGTATAATTATATTCCACCTTATTTCAATTTCATTCAATGAGAAACAAAAATTTTTACCATGCGGTGTGTAGACTACCACCTCTACAAAGTAACCTATCTCATTTTTCATCTAGTTTCATTATTATTTTTGAATATATCCTAAAATATGATTAAAAATTTAAAATTATATAAATAATATCATTATTATATTATAATAATATTATTACTCCAAAATAAACCACTTTTATAATCATAATCATCCATTGATTATGACATGTTCATGTTTACGCAAGCCTAACCACCTACTTAAAAAATGTTATATTTAATATCATTGAGGACTTTTAAAACATAATTACGAATGATATGTGATATAAATAATAAATTAAATATTTTATTTTATTTATGTAGTGTTAATATTATTGTTAAGCTTATTAATTAAGATACCAACTTCCATTCATTAAAAATCACTGAAACGTGCTTATTACTAATTTCATATTTAAGGATCATAATAAAAAATACCCTAGAATGATATTATAAAATTATAAAAAATTATAAAAAATAATTTCTAGTAACATTAATGTTATTAGAATTATAAAATTTTGTAAATAATAAACAATAACACAATTATTATGAAACTAGTTCAAAATGACCAAGACTACTCACACCTGATATTGAAAATAGATAATAAAATATTAATATACATGTTGAAAATAATTATAAATTAATTTTATAAAATTTTTAAAATATGAATAATTGTATGAAATATGTGATTAATATAACCTTTTTTATATAATATATTCAATCATATTAGTGGAATTCATGAATTAAGGTAAGGGTTTCTTTGTCTCATTTTCAAATTCGTGAGACATGGTTGATATTACACACCACAATTTCTTTTATATAGTGTGAATACTGCCTAATTATTAATTATATATTAATTAAATAAATTGGATTTTAAGATCTATTTAATTTTTTTCTCTACATGTCCTTTGATTCTATATATACCAAAGTTGAAAGCATTTCTTGGTAAAAAAAATTACCTCTTGAGACACATTTCTTGTTGTACACCATGATACATTTAATAGGGTGTGATTACTGCCTGAATTATTTCTCTCACCATATTCATAGTTTTTTAATAGTCATACCATATCTTATTTTAAAGGTATTTTTAGTTAAAATATTTATAATTTGATAGTGGGTTTGATTAAAATTTTACTCAAACTATAAGGGTTTTATTGCCAATATTATTTTCAAATAATGATTATTTTTGAATGATAATACATCTGGAGAATTTTTATTCTTACTAAAAACACTCATAATTTTCATTGGATATTGATGGGGTTCTACATGTCCCCTCAAAATTTCATTTTCACTTTGACTCATATTTTACTCGTAGTGTTTCATGTTAATGAAACCGACCCCATTTCTTCTTCCCAGTCATGAAACTCTATTTTTCCATGTCCGTATTCACTCTATTCTTTTGAAAATTTCATTACATTTAACCAATAACTGATTAAGGTCATTTTATACTACATGAAGTACTTTAATATCTTTAATGAATGTTTTATCATTTTTCGTTTGGATGATTTTCATCCATGTGTGAAAAGAATATCATTTATATTTTTTGTGGAAACACATATTTCAACAAACTTTTTAATTTTATATGACACTTTCTCTCTATGATTTTATAGTTTCTAAAAGAAATTATTTTTCTCCTACTTTTATAAAATAATTCTTTTAAAATTATTTCAAGAAATCAATGATATTTATTATTTCCAAAGTAGGTTTTATAGAACATATAAAAAGAGTTTTTTTGTCTAAGTCATTGTACTTTGATGTATCATATTATTGATTGAGGTTATTCTTCACATTATACCATCTAAATTATTTTTACATGTGTATTATGCTTTTTTTCTACCATGGAAATTATATTTCATTTACATTGTCTTTACCACTCATTGAGGGTTTATAAATTTGTTTTTTCTTTTAATTACTTCCCTCCATGAATACCTGATTTTTGATTCCTTTTATTTAAGGGTGTTTACCTAGATGTCATAAAACGATTTATTTTGGAAATTATCGTCTCTACCATATAATCATTACCTACACAGTTTAAATACCACATACTTTATATTTATTGAATGGTATTTACTTAAAAAGATACTTGATTTCTTTGAATACTCATTTATTTACTATAGGTTTTTCATGATATGATTATTGATGGATTTATGAAGGACCCATTGTGTGAATCTATTTTTAAAAGGATATGAATCTATTTTAATTTATATTGGTTCTTTGTGATATGATTAATGAAATAATTTTACGTGGCACTTATGTAGATGAATGATGATGGGTGGAGTCTTATATCACCCTCCAATTCATTGGATAATGTTTTGAATCTGATTAGAAAATGTAGAGTGAGTCTTCTTGGATATTATCACAAACCAAAGGATCGGACTTCTTGGATATGTTCAAAAAAAAACAGTGAGCATTATTAGATATGATCACAAACAAAAGGTCCATACTTCTTAGATATGCTGAAAAACTAAAGCATAGGTCTTGTTATATATGATAAAAATATGATGATAAACCATGATTATGTATATGCAATAGATTTATTATTACTCTTATGACTATGTAATGATCTCATAGATCATGTTTATTAACACATGTTTTCACACTCATTTGATTTTAGGTATTATATTACACGAAGAATTATTCCATACTTTATAATTCCATATTTTGTTGGGTATATATTTATTATGTATTTTGAATATACCCATATGCTCACTAATGATCTTTAATGGTCGTATCTTATGTTTACCTATTCTGAAAACATGAGCACACCCCATTCTTATGCTTCTATTTCCTTTTCTTATGAATAAAAGTAATATATATAATGTGTTTATAAGTGTATATTTTTTGGATAATTTGTGGTAGATGTTGAAGGATTTTTATGGATTAAATAACTGTTTATATAGCGGTAAAATGTTTAATTGATACAAAGAACATGGGTTCTACATGTTAATTTTTTTATAACTCTCTAAGAATCTACCTCCTAGGAGAAATTTATCACTTAAATATTTCATAGAAAAAACTCACACTTCATAAACAATTTTTTAAACATGAATATTATGTAATTAACTAATTAATAATTTTTTTCCTAAGAGATAAAAAGTCACAAATCATTCATAAATAAAATCTATCTATAATGTTTTTACAAAATAGCTTATACATTATGAATAATCCATAATCTTTAATATAAAAACTTTTATACTCAATCCATAATATGAATTTTTCATATTATACATTATATGAAATTTTTATTTAAATATATGATATTTTATGAATTATAAACATTTTATAATTCTGTTTCTATTATATAAAAATTTTAAATAATAAATATATAATATAATAATAAGTATTTAATACATTAATCATAAAACTTTTTTGATGTAGTCTAAATAATATTTAAGCAAGGACCTTAATTTAAACATATCAATTTAATTATGAAAAATTCTTAATCATTAAATATAAATTTTTTATGATTAATACTATTCTTAAATTTATAAGAACTTTATAAAATAATCTTATAATTTATAATATGATCATTTTATATTTAAATTAAATGGTATGCCATGTAAATTTGTGAAACAAATCTTAATATTAACTCCTTAATATTAACAGAATATTTATTCTAATAGTTTAAAATTAGTAAAACAATTAACCAAAAAAAATTATAATTAATTAATTTCTATTTTTTAAAATTCTCATAATATTTGAAAATATATGATTCCATTGTTTATAAAAATATTATAAATTATATAAATCTCTATTTCATGGTGATCCCAATATTATGTTATAAAATAATGTAACATTGGGAGGGTAAAATAGTTACAATTTCATGAAATTCATTCTTCATTTAACAGGATAAGAAACACATTGATTTGACGAGGAATATAGTGCTCTAATACAACAGATGGGGTTTCTGAGGTTCATCATATGAATAGATATAGTGGAATAAAACCCATAAATGTGCATAATATGTCCTCAAAATTTTCAAAATTTAATATGAATTAAAAATATAAATGTGTACACCTGGATAATACCAATCTTCATTTCAACATTGGACAGAGTATGCTTGATGTTGATCATGGGGGAATCTAGTGAAATCCTTCAACCTCTAAGGGGATTAAATAGAAGAATAAATCCTAGAACATTTCTTAAGGATCCCTAACTGAATAAGTGGTGATATCGCCTTCACCCTGTGATAAAATATATTTTGGGTGGAAGATAAAATCATGATGATTTCATATAATTGTTTGTTCCCAATAAGAGGGATATCACCCCTGTATATATCCATCCTCGACATGTTTAATTTAATGAAACACATCATCCATATAAAACGTATCGACATACAATTATTCCCATTGAAATTATTCTTTAAATTTTGTTAATGAATGTAATGAATTTAATCTATTCATAATAGATTACATTCCACCCATTCATAATGGATTATAATTGATGAAACCTTGTGGGAAGATACAATAACCTAAATATAA
Organism: Viscum album; assembly: GCA_963277665.1. Taxonomy (NCBI): domain Eukaryota; kingdom Viridiplantae; phylum Streptophyta; class Magnoliopsida; order Santalales; family Viscaceae; genus Viscum; species Viscum album. Next base: position 1,818,246,447 of record OY728141.1, read on the forward strand.
TTTATTCAAATCCATATTTTAGTTCCCATTAAACAAGGTTTAAGGGTTAGGTTTTTTTTTAGGGTATATGTATAGATTAAGAGGTTTAGTTCGAGGGGATTTAGGTATGGAGGATGGGTTTAAGTTGTGGGGTTAGGTTAAGGGATTACCCTTAGGGTTAGTTATGTATTAGGGGTTGGGTTTACGCTAGTATGTATTGGTTTGGATAGGTGGTTGGGTTTAAGTTGGGGTTGTTTCTGGTTAGGGGGGTAGGATTAGGCTATGGGGTTAAGTTAGAGGGTTTGGATTAGGTTATCAGAGTGTTAGGTTTTGAGGTTACATTTATGTTAAGGGGTTAGGTTTTAGTTTTAGGGTATAGGTGTATATAAAAGGGTTAGGCTAGGTATAGGTTTATGTTTAGTTAATATTGGGTTTAGGTTGGAGGGGAAGTTTTTGGTTAGGGGGTTAGTATTAGGATAAGGGTAAGATTGGGGGGTTAGAATTAGTCTAGGGGTTCATATTATATAAAGACCCAAATCTGCATTCTCAAATCGGGTGGTAAAAGAAAATTAATTTATACAATGTATTAGATATAAATAATTAATTACAAGGAATTTCACAAATAATGTAACATTTATATTCCAAGGATCATATTAGGATTAGAGTTTTACAAAATTAGGACAAAAAATTTAACTAAAAAAACTCTTGTCTAAACTAATGGAAAGTTTTCCTACTATGTCGTTAACTTAAAAATACAGAACAAGTCTTGAACATATCCCGAGAATTATATACACAATATACACTTCTTGAAATTTCATTCTTTTCTTATCTTTTTAACCCAAGTAAATGGATACATAAGAAAGGGGTATGCTCAGATGCCCAGTAAGGATAAACATAAGTGATAAAAAATCAAGGATCATAAGTGAGTATAAGATAAGTATATGGGTATAATCAAGATACATAAGAAAGTTATAACTAACAAATAATAGATCATAAATTACATAATAACATAATAATACATCATGAAAATACATCATATCATAAAAACAAGGAATAATTCATAATTGTGGCATGTACATAAGTAAAAAAATTATAACATAGTGGATCAAGTATCACAACTTCTTTTCCTTAGTAGAATTGGATTTAATCACTTATTTATATTGGTGGATTAGGTTTTTCTCACCTGTTTCCCATAGCAGTATAAGTATCACAACCTATTTCCCATTTTGTATTGAGCATCAATACTTGTCTCGCTATTATCTCATGAGATATAAATATTTAACTAATTTATTCGAGGGATATATAGGGCCCACCCATTACCTAAATATTAACCATACACATGTGTGAAACATAAATTATAATATCCTTATATCCTAAAGAACCCATGGAATAAAAATGGGAATCATATCATTTTAAAATGCAATTAAATAATGAAATAATCAACTTGATAAACCCATGGAGATTAAGTGGGTCTCCAATGATATTTAAAAACATTATAGGTAAATACTATTTAATAAAGATAATAGGGAATATGGTATTTATGCCATATAGATAAAGGGTATATGACCAAGTCAATAATTTTCCAAATCAATTGATGTATGAAATCTAAGTGAACACCCTTCAATTAATGTAAGAAAATATAAATTATTCCCAAAGATAAGTAATTAGAAGAAATAGTTTTGTGTACTTGTGGTGGATGATTAACAAAGAAAAAGTAGAGATTTATTATATCACTATTTGAAAAGAACATTACATAATCATTTTAGAGAAAGAAGGTGGATGATCATAAATGAAAATATTCCTAGTGTATTAAAGTATACTTAAAAGGATATTGACATAGATAAAAAACATCATTATAAAATAATTGTTTAAATTATATCACACAATAAGGGATCAATAATTGAATTGTTTGATGCCATGAGTTCATTCCCCCAAGTTATAAATAAATATATTTATTAAGTAATAAACCATGTAACATAAATTTCATGAGTGAAATTATTTTTAATATGAGAAGGAATTTTTTTTTTGAAAACTAAAAAATTATTTTAGAAATTTATTTTAACATTGATGTAAAATATAAAATTACATGTTACTTTCAATATTAAATTTCAAAAAGGTGAAGTTATATATTTTGAAAAAATATAATTATAAAAAGAATCTATAATAATATATCCTTAAAAATTACATAATGTTTTCTATAGGAAATGTGGGGTATGTGATAATACATTTTATTATGAAAGGAATCTTTTTAATTCTTTGAAATTACCTTTGTTGAAAAGGAACATTGTAAAAATAGCAATAAAAAATTATTTATATTAAAATGTAATTTTCCCAAAGAGGATTATAAAATACCATGTAATAAAATATTAAGGTTTTATAATGATAAGTATATTTTATTCATATATTTTATATTATCTTAATGTAGTGATTCTTGTATTTAAATATGTAAAATTTTCAATTTTTGGAACATTTAACTTGATTTATGTTCTATGGTAGTAAATGACAGATTTTTGAAAACAAAACAAAAGGGGTGAAAATATGAGCGAAAGGCATGGTGCGACACCTAATTCTTCAGAATGATTGAAGCTAGAGAACTGAACAAAAAGAAATTACATTTTGTGTAATAACATTATATGTCATGACTTCATTGGAGAGGAATTGGCACACAAGACAAGTCATGATGAGCTTACACAATATGAAATGAAATTACACACTGTGAGTCTCCAATTCATATTGTAAAGTCATTCAAACATTCAAATCCGTTTATAAGATTCAAAAAACATGGAAGATAAAAGGGATCTATATTACATGATGTGTAACCCAGTTACACATCATGTAATTCTTGACATGCTGAAAAAATAAAGACGATGCGGGCCATAGGTTTTGATGGAAAATTCTATAAATATATCCCCCAACCACCTTTACAATGTACATTAGAACTAGTGGAGTCCAAGAGACACAAAAGGATTACCGCTAGACAATGTAGTGACAATATGGGGTCCCACTTTTCCACCATTATTCGCTGACTTTCCTCTTCGGGTACCGACGTTGCTCATTCTCATCATTCCTAGAATGAGTGAGTAGTTTCTTTAGTTCCATGTGATGTGATTATAAGGGGATCCGATTCTTAGGGATTATTTTCTACGTTTTATTCAAGTTTTGGATTGATGCAAAACATTTATTCAATTCTAAATCTCTTTCTTTTCATATTGTATGACCATTGATGCGTTTGAGGTGTATTATTTTATTTCACCAATTAATTATCCTACTTTGCACATGAACATTATGAAATCTCGGTTAGTTATGTTTAAACAAGGTTTTGGATCACCTATATCTATGATTGAATCTAGTAGATGACCATTCCAGTGCTCCAATCATATGATTTGTGCAGGATACCCAAATAAAGTATTCCTGTTGACCCAACTCCATGTCCAAAACTGAATAAAATCAATTTCAATTTAATACCTAGAACACGAACCTAAAATCACTGAACCAGGAATGAATCCCATATTGATATCAAAACCAATAAATCATATTATTTGTTTCTATTTTCTTTCAAAAAAAAATTGAAATTGAAATTTCATTAATTAATTTAGAACATACGCTAGACACCTATGGGTTCAACACTTGGACTTTATAGAAACTACATATTTAGTTAGGTTGTCTGAGTCTTTATTAATTACTAAATTTCGCTAGCCCTACGGGATTTAATTATTCCCCATGGGCTATCAGATAAATCAATAATTGAAGAATATGGTTCAATATAAAACATTATAACTCGAAAAGGATATTTGTGTTATCAATATTCCCCAGGGGAAGTATACTCCATGAATCATGGAATATTTAAAAAGTAGTTTATGTGTTAAAAATATAAACAAGGAGAGAATAACACATGATTAATTAAAAGGGAATAATTCTCTCAAATTATATGAAATAATTTCACCATAATGATCATAACTAAATGAATAAAAATTGAGTTACCAAAACCTCTTACGATTGGAGTAAAACATGAGTCAAAATAAATTTAAATTAAAGAACATGAACTAACCAAGTATATCCAATTAATTAAAAATAAATAAAGTATATAAAATTCATCGGATAGTAAATCAATGGAAAAAATTATAAAGGAAACATATTTCATAGCATGTAACATGTATCAAGCAATTATAATTTAGTCTAATAAAACCCGTTCATAATTGGTATCTACTGAATTGAAGGCCATGTAAGGAAAGAACGTGATATTGATCTTCAAACCCAAATAATTTAATTAATATGGAAAAATAATTTTTTTATGCAGTACTCACATCACAAAAAATATATTATGTTTTTCAATATAAAACATGTCTCATTAATTTGAAAATGAGACAAATTAACCATTACCACTCATCATGAAATCTACTAACACACTTTAACCTCCTATATAAAAAACATATATATATTAATCAGTTAATTAATAAACTTAATCATAACCATTTTAATTTTTATAATTCATATTTATTCATTCACTATGTTAATTCTAGTTAGATTCTTTTTTTACCTATTTTCCCACATTAGGTGTTTAGAGATTTAATCATTTTTACTAATTTCATAATATAAGTGTTTGTATTCATTGTTATTAGAAGTTATATATTTAATAGGGTATTAATGTTTCTTTTGGGGTTGATTTATATTAATTTATTATGTTTTAAATTCCTTTCATGAGTTTTTTAGTGTTTATCCTTGAATATTAGATCAATAAAAAGCTTGTTTCTATCGTTCTTGAAAAACAAATGATGTTTTTTAATTAATTAGTATAATAATAATGTTAAAATTACATAAACATCAAGAAACCATTATTTACATATTACTATAATATTATACCACTAATTAGGTATCTATGATATAAATTAATAACAACATTCATGTAGGAGGTTAAACCTACCCAAACCTGAACATTCTATGATTAATTGATGATTATGTGGTGTTTCAGTTGTAATATAATTATACAAGAAGAATATTGATCATATTTATTATTTATTATTGTGATATCAAAATTAGAATGAATTATTAGAAGATGTAATGGATGTTAAAATATTACATAATATGAATAAAAATATTTTCCTCTTAGTACGCTAATTTTAGATGATTGAATTAATGATGATCATTTATTAATAATATCATTAATTGGTTATACAATATTTACAAATAAAAAATTTATTATATCAAAAAAATAATATTTATTTACTGAAACAATTTATACTACCATCAATAAAATGTAGCGATGAAAAGAAAAATAGAAATTGATCATTCTATAGAGGCAGTAGTCAACATGTATGAAAGGATGATGATTTCATTTTTCCATAGAATTGGGAAAATGATTAATATGGTTTATAAATTTAGAATTAAAAAATATTTCATGAATATCATACTTAGATATTAAATCCCTTATTAATACTATCCTTGTAATGTGGTGAAGGAAAATGAAACATGTTATTTACTGGAGGTGGAAATCTGCACAAATCACAGATTACAGTCTAGTTTTTCTTAATAGAAAAGGAAAAAGTGGTTAATTCCTATACCATAATTATAAAAAATAACAATATTATTATGTTATCATTTTAATATGGTGTAATTTAATTTTAGGAATAATATGTTCACATAATGAAATAGAAATAAGAAAGGAGCAGATAGAAATTTACACCTCACTACTTGGATTATCTCCTTTATGAAGGGGGTTAATCCTTTTAGGGATTTCATTTTGATAATAAAATAACATCTTTATGGTTGATATGAATGTTTATGAGATTTTTGGGTAGAGATTTTTCTGAAATATTTTGTTTGTGGTGTGAGGAGATGTTAGGAGAGGAGGGTCCCTTTTATAAGTGAAAAGGGAATACATTTTTGTAAATACCCAAAAGATTTCAATAATGGGAAGCCACTCTTAAGGAATGTGCCTCAAAAATTGATAAATATTTGAGAAGATAAAATATAAGGTTCATATATCCTTCAACCACCCATTCCCACAAAATTTTTAAACATGTTTTCAGCTCATCACTATTACATTTTCACTTTTAACATTTTACCTTTTTATGTGGTAACTAGTTTTTACATAAGGTAACTTATCCTTTATTATCAATAATTAAATAGAACTTATTAAATAATCCGAACTGAATTATTCTAAATTATTACACCATTTTATTTTATTCAATATATAAATTAGATGAAATTTAATTTTAAAATAAAAAATGTATAATGTATTAAAAACATTTTTTTGAAATTATAGCATAAGTTCAAAAATGTCAAATATAGGGTTGTAAATTAGAATAAAAATTTTAAAAATTATAAATTCACTTATAAAATACAGATTTTTTCTTTTAAAAAGGATTCATCAATTTAAAATCCATACTTTTATAATAAAAATGTTATAAAATTCATGTTATTTATAAAAATGGTATTTATCAGATTTCCCCTAAGAAGAAGTTTTTAAAAATTATTAAAAATTTATATTAAAATAAATTTTATATTATAAATATAAAATAAATTTTATTTTTTCAAATTCAATTTCATTAATTTTCAAGGTTAATTTTCAAATAAAATCATAAAATATGACAATAATTTTTTTATAAGAAAATACCCTTTTAAAATAAAAGTAATTCTTATTCCTATTTTTTATAAAACTCTAATAAAGATAAAATTAATAAATGAATATTATATTTTATTAAAATCATTATTTAACATTAATATAATTAGTTTTATTTCATAAATACAACAACACATAAAAAGAAAGATTCTTAAAGTCAATAATGAATTATGTAAATTTTGATAAAAGAACCCATATATATAAAAATAAATAAAAATATATTTCATAATTCAGGTAATCTTATTCTTACCTACTAATTCAAGAATTGGGTTTTAATAGTCTAAATATATCATGGTTTAATTTTAGTTCTGTGTTTCATGTAGAGAAATCTACTAAACACATTATTTATTTTAGGAAAAAGTATAGAGAAATCTCTTGTTGTTAAATTATACCCCCTTAAATAAATTGTGTCCACACAATTTTAAATATTACTCACCAATGAAAGTAGGTGAGGGTAATCATAACATACCCATAATTCATTATATAACTTATAATATGACATCAACCTTACACTCTTAGGATATACTAAATTACTTATCTTTCCTCAAAAAATATTGATCAATCAAACAATCATGTACCCCAGTTTGTATATTCCATAATTATATATTCACCTTTCCCGAAAACATTTGAATCTCCAAGAAATTAAAAAATAGAAAAATAATATATTACTTCAAAAATTAACTCTTATCTTCAACCACTAGGGCATAAATTCACAAACTAGTATATATATATATATACATATCATGATCCCAAATATATCACAAAAAATATCATGGATCACCTTTTCATTAAATCAATAATCAATTCAACTAAAATTAATACTATCTAACACACTTTTCTCAAAATAATTCGACACTTTATTACCACAAAATCAAGTATAAATTAAAACTAAGAGTTATCCATACCTCATTCACATGTTCTTAAATAGTTATCCCTAAAAAAATAAAATTTTCATAAAGTCACTTTTCACGGTTATTGAAACCATTTAATATATATTTATAAACCATTAATTAATGTACATTTAATAAAGATCCATAGATGTTTAACATAGTACTCATAGCTTTTATAAATTACTATAATGTCATTGATAAATATCGCTCATAATAGAGAATAACTAAGAGTATTAAGATATAATTTCTATTATGGTATCAACCTCACTACCTTAGATAAGAATACAAAACTGGCCTTTTTTATTGATAAATGAATATACTAATATTCACAACCATTTAATTATGCTTCTTTATTAGGTTATATTTCATAGTTTTTTTATAGATACATAATTTTCTCAACATCATTCTGATGATCCTATTTCAACAAAATACTAAAACCCAAAATGGTTTAAAAAAAATCAATGTAAATTATCATATGATTATGAAAACTAAATCATAAGATGTATTCTATAATGGAATATTCATTTCAACTTATGATACAATGTCATACATAGTTTATCATATAAATCTATTAGTTTAACCTGGGTTACCTTATGTTGTGTCTACTATAATTATTAACCTTATACTTTAAATAAATTTGGAAATAAATCCTTCATGATTGTTTATAAAGATAATGTGTTCGAATAAATCGTATCCCCTAATATTTTATATCCAGGTGTATAGTATTAGGCATATTCACCATGCATTAGAGTGAATATCAACTCAAAGATCAATAAGATTTATTCATGGTGAATTCCCCTAGATGCATCTATGCCACAACAACATCCACTTTCCAATATCCAGATACATATGTAATTTATAGGATAACCACACAAACAATACTTAAAAAAACTTTGATATTTCATCCTATAATTAGATTGATCCCTTAGACTAATCCCAAGGGGTTTTACTAAAGTTATTTTATCATAATCCCCAAAATATTACCTCAATCGACCTAAAGGGTTACCTATACCTTTGAAGTCATAATCAACCTTAACATATCAACCGTGGATGAAATTTATAACTCCAAATTTCCCTCAACCAATATCATCCTAATATCTAATGTTATCTAAACACTCCTTTGATAGCAACTATAGTGACCTAGACTCACACTTTTGGATCTGGTAAAAAAACAACTTACTGGACACACTGGTTTTGATATACATCCTTCATTACAAGATCCTTCACAAAAAATGTAAAATTTACATTCCAAGAACATTTCTAGGTTTATAGTTTTATATAATCAGGAAAAAAATAATTAAATAATAGAAAACATGTATTTTTTAACTAATAATCATTTTATCCACTATGTAAGAAAAATCTCAATCCATAACAATTCTTCAATATCTCCCACTAATTGTCCATATATGACAATCTTCTTTTCATTTAATACCTTTTTATCTTCTTAACCTGAGGAAATGGAAACATAATAAAGGTATGAGCTTAGGAAATCCATAGGAGTAAACATAAGTGATAACAATCAATGATTATAAGTGGGCATAAGATAATAAAATATGTATAATAAAAATACATAATAAAGTTATACCCAATAAATCATAGATCATAAATTAAAGAAAATAGTAACAATACATAATGAAAATACCACATATCATAAAAATAAGGCATGCTTAATAATCAAGTCACATTCATAAGTATATAAATCATAACACAGTGGATTAGCTATCATAACATGTTTCCCATAGTGTACTAGGCTTCAATCACATGTTTCCAATGGTGGATCATACTTTACTCACTTATTTCTCAATGTGTATCATGAATCAAAACATGTTTCCTGTTTCGGAAAAAGCATCATTACTCATTTCACCATTATCTCATGAGTTGTAAAGCTCTACCCAATGCATTGGAGGGCTATATAAGGCCCAAAATCCACTTAAATCTTAACTATACACATGTGTGAAACATGAAATATATCATAATAATATCATAAAGTACCCGTATGAAGAAAATGGGTTTCATATCCATTTTAAACGAAACAATATAAGGAAATCATCAACATGATAAAACAATGGGAAAAAAATGGGCATCCAAAGAGATTGATAAACTTTTCTGGTAAATACCATTTCATCAAGATCATAGGGAATAAGGTATTTACACTATATATTATGGATATATGGTCGATTCAATAATTTATCCAATCAATTGACCAATGAAATCTAGGTGAACACCATTCAATCAATAGAAGGAAATATAGATTGTTCACAGAGAAAAGGCATTAATGTAAATAAAGGACTATTCAAGGTTTATGGTTGTAATGACTCTAATTTTTCAATGTATTATTTTAAAATATTATATAGATTATTTTTAGATCTATATATTGTGAAGATATAAGAATATGAGGCCTGGTTTTCCCAAAATTAATTTTTTAAATATATTATATATATTAAATGTATGGGCTTGTAGTTTTCCTAAAATAAGGGAATAAACTCTAAAAGAAGGCTCAAATTAGAAATATGAGGCCACAATTGAGTTCAGAGTGTGAGTTTTACCCAAGGTATGGAAAAACCATAGAGCACATTGGACGTTCGAGATGGGCATGGTTGCGGGTAGACATTTAAATGAATTAATTTAATAATTTAATTAATTTAATTAATTCCCATGACCAATTAAATTTTATAAATAAATACTATTAGAGTATATTTTTCGGGTTAGATGCATAACCCTGCAAATCAAGTGAATCCATTGGATAACAATGGAGGATCTTTCAGTGGTGAGCAATGACCAGATTGTGGATCATCGATTAGTGTGAAACAAAGCTCACTAATCTCAACAAAAACAACAAAACGAAAACATTATTTTCCATTGACTGATTCTAATTGATGTAGGATGTTTATTTTTTTGGATTCTTTCCCTATTGTTTATTTTTATGATGAATCTGAGTCAATAGACCAATGGATTGATTCATGACATGGTTGTGTTATAGGTATGATATTTATCTATAGGGATTGTTTGGAGAATTGATTAATTGGTTTGGTTCTTCATTATTCATTATAATGGAAATGGAGTGAGGGAAACTAAACATTGCCAAGGTTCATTATAATGCCTCGACCCTAGTTATCCAGAGTCGGTGCATTATTACATAACATTGGTATGATCACAAGAGATCAAGTCTCAAAAGACCGATTAGTTTAGTATCCTTGAAAGTACTAGATACATACATAAGTTTAACATTACATTATAAAAAAAATCATTGTGTCTCCTTTGAACACACTCATATCCCATAGCCTATCCATGCAGGTCAATCTAAATATACTTCTTCACATCATGGAAAAAATAAAACATAAGAAAGGGGTCAGCTCACTTTCTCAATAAAAATAATAGTATAGCGGAAACTTTCATAAATAAGCTTAAACATTGATGGAAATGAATAAGAATAAAACACAAGACTTTTAAAATTAATCTTCTACATAATATGGAAAAGATAAATAAAATAATTCTATTTACTTATTCACATGTATATTCTACTAGTTGAATAATCACATGTAATTTCCATAGCCAATTTCATAATAATGGAATGCATAATACCAGACATCATAACCACATAGTTAAGGCCTTGTTCCAAGACTAAAAATAATATTTTTCCAAGGCCTTGTGTCAAGACACTAGTTTGTCTCATGAAACCTACCAATGCATCAAGGAGCTATAGCGGGATCCACCCATCACTTACTAAGTCCAATGAAATCCTCATATGAAATGGATGAAATATAACATAACATTTGTATGAAAACTTGCATATGAAATGTTAATATTTTAACCATAAACCATGAATGGTATAAAAATAGCACATCCACATTCAATAACATCACAAAACATTAAATACAATATGGAATATTGTATCATAATAAATCAACTTCAAAAAAAACATAAAAACCAATGAAGGATGTTGACATAGATGAAATCAACCCAAAAAGTAGTTGAGTGAAATGTCTCTTTCTACTTTGTATTCATTTAAAAGTCACATAATTATAAAAGAAAACATTTATTTTAAAAATATTATTATAAGCATGTAAGGGAAGCTTCAGAGGTGTTATAATGGTGGAAAATAGCCGCACCAGCCGTATACGTTAATAAAACATTCTTAACTTAATTTGATGAAAAGGTCATAAAGTTACTTGTTTGGAAAATGGAGAAATGATTCCATTCAATTTTATTTATAAAAAATCAAACAAGGGTATAAATGAATTTAACCCATATTCTAAGAAATATTAATAATGTTTTGAAATACATTTTTATGAAACATGTATGTGGATGATAAAGAAGTACTAATAGATATTTAGGTATAAAAATCATCGGATAAGTAAAGAGATTGTAAAAATAACCCTTAACTTGTACTTTTACTTGGTCGAGGGTATGTTAAAGTCCTATATAATAGTTAACAATTTTTTATTAAATTATAAAATAAACACATAAATTAATATGATATCATATATGATCATTTAATATTGGTTTGTTAATAATATTTCAATAGTATCATTGTTTCAGGTGTTAACTAATTCGTTTTACTTTATATGTTTTATTATGTAAGTCATGATTTCTATGGATAGGATGTATTTTATTCATATCCATAATTATATTAAGTACTTAAAAATTATTTTAAATCATAAAATGAAAATTATTTTTGAATGGTTACGATGGGAATGAATCTCATCGCGTTCGTGAAAACAGTAATTTGTACATACGCATGAGCGACAATATCATTATGTTGATGATAAAATAATATGTAATTGGATGTTATATCATATATAATGAATAACTAATATGTTATATTTATTATTTACATAATTTATAATCATTTTTATACCCATCCAAATAATTAAGTGTTGAATAACAAACTACACCATGACGTGGAGACTGTAAAACGTACGTACGCACGTATAGTGACTTTGTCATTCATAGAATGGATAGAATAATGAATATGGTTGTACCATATCTATAATAACATCAATATATATAGAAACTACTAGATTTATTACTTTGGTATGGAAACAAAAATGAAAGAGGAAGTGGAAAAAGAAAAGAACATTCAAAGAGGTGATGCCATTATTACCTCTTCTTCTGGTTCTTCATTTTGATTTGATCAAAATGGATCCTTAGGTTAGATTTATGATAAAATTAAGGTCTCTAGGATTAATTTAGGGCATTTGGGAGGATATTTGAGTAGGGTATGGATGATAAAAATGGATTTGGAGGTGTGATTTTGAGAGAAGGGGCAGTACCCTTTTATAAGAGTGGTGAGGGTTACTTTTGGAAAAAAGCTTGAAATATTAATTTATTATACAATCATATTCGGTTCATAATGGCTAAAAAAGGATTTATTTCTTGGATAAGGTTGGGATGGGTAGAAAACCTCTCAACCAAGTGGTTTTAGATAGGTTTAGGTAACCATATTAACCTTATCTTTTAGATTTAACTATTAGTTAAATTTTTTAACTTTTACCATATATGCTTGTATTATTATAATAAATAGTTAATAAACATACTATAAAAAGAAGATATATCCCAAAATCGTTCATTATTGACATATCTAACATTATCTATGTCCTTTTTCCTAACCTTATATTTTTAGGAATATTATATCAATTTAAAATATTGTATTTGTTTTAAATACACATTTATGTCAATTTTGACACTATTTAGTATTTGGTTTTTGTGAAAGTAAACAAAAACATGGTTACGTTGAAAAAATTAAATTAAATAAATCCTATAAATGTCATATTAAAATATAATATTAGTGTAATTCATCAAAATTCTCAATTTACATTTATTTGGATATTTATAATATCAATTATTTTAATCTTTCATTAATAAGGCAATTACTGTATCATCATAGTGTCATAAATAAATTTAATTATTTAATATATAAATATTATAAATAAAATACCATAATCTAGGAAATATTTTTATATTTATAAGGAATATTTATAGACGAATCTATATTATGTATAACCCTATATTAAAAATATTTTAGTTATGAAAATTTGATTTAAACACTTTTAACTCTTCTTTAAATATAATAATAATAAATGTCCTAATATAATAAAAGTGGGTCCAAGAGTATCATATTTTATTCCTAAGGTTGATCTGGGTCGAAAGAAACTTATCCAATTGAACTAGGACATGTGTTAGGGTAATTATAATATCATTTTTACCTTTAATTAGCATATTTACTTTTAACCGTGGTAAATAAAATTCAAAAGTTACTATTCACCAAAAATTATTTTCATCCTAGTGAATCATATTTTACTTACTAATGTCAACCGTTTCTCTCATATTTTTTAAATTCAATTCACAGAAGTGGAAAAATTACATTTTATGCAAATTTGCAAATGTGCATAGAAGGTGGGTAAAAGGCGTTAAAAGTTCAATAAAATTGTTTACATCTAATTTTATTATAAAATGACTCCAATGAATTACATTGAACTAATATAGGTATTATGTATCTATTATTACTTAAAATAAATTCAAATAAAATAAATAATTATTTAAATAAAAAGTCGGTTTTAAACAATAATGTCGTGTTTTTCACTATTCATCAAAAATTGAAAGTTTTCAGAAAAATACCAAATATTTACCCAAAGATAATTTTGATATTAAAAATTGAAAAATGATGTCTGTTTTACCAAATTAAAAACATATAAGTCACATTAATTAATCTAAAACTAATTCCCTATCATCAAAACCAGAAATCAGGTTTTTGAAAAGTAAAAACTCTCAAAAGATTGATATTTGTTTATGTCCAATTTAAATTTAAAATTACTTCCAATGACCTAAATTATATGAAATGATAAAAATATAAACTAATGATACTTTAAAATTACTCAAATTTATAGTTTAACACCATAAATTATTTATAATAAAAAGTTGTTTTAAATTTAAATTCAGTATTTTTCAATATTCATCAAAATATGAAAGTTATCAGAAAAGTACCAAAAATTCATCCACACTAAATTTTTATGTCCCGTTTCTAAAGGATAATTATATATTGTCAAATTGAATATATAAAATTTAAAAATATTGTATTTAAAAAAAGGTTCTCTATTTAATGGCGGTAAAATTGAATTTTTTGAAAGACACTTCTTTTATTTAAAAAATTGAATTTGTCCTTATATTATGTATAAGAAACATAAAATATGAATGTTAAAATTATAGAGGATATATATAAAATTCTAAATGTGGTTAATACTATTCATAACACCATTTTTAAATGGCTAGTATGATAGGTCATGATGCGCTTGAACTTGGTGTTGCGTGTAGTGCAAGGTATTGAATTGCATTAAAGAGATAACGTACTATGAAATCCTGCGGTGTTACATGCATTTATCTTTTGCATTTTTTGGATCTGTCCCACTGTTATTGCGTGTTCATCACTAATATTCGTTTTGAGCAGTGGTTTGACCAATATACCAAGGAATCACCTATTGAACATCTGTTTCATGGTGGAATGGTTTGATATTGCATATTCGAGCTCAGTATGACATGGGTATCATGAAATTATGGTAGATGATGAAGGTAAAATTATATTTGGGGTTTCCCAATTACGATTTTGGCGTGTGATGGAGGAATGGCCGGAGGGTAAGGGTTTTCTGTGTGTTTTGGTGGTCGGATTCCAACGAATGGAAAAAAGGGTCGGACAGGATAGTGAAACCCTTTATAGCATGATTCACGACCATATTGAAATCCATAGGATATGACTACGATATGGTAGGAATAAACATAGGTTCTAGACAACCTTGTAGAACAATACATGTAATTCGAGATTAAAACACGTATGGGATCCCTAGTATGACGCTAGGGATTCCATGAGAAATTTAAATATCACATGACATGGGAACCCTATCACACAACGTCTAAACCTTGATTATCATATTAAAATGTACCTATTATGGTACATGGGAATGTGCATAGGAACAGTTAGCTATACACGGAAAGGGCCATCCTGACACAGACACAACTAAGAGTACACAAGCTTAGACACGCCGTGCACTCAAGCACAAACAAGGGAACAAGCATGAGCCATGATACATGGACCAGAACTAGTGATAAAGGTACATGCCATGTACCACAATTACACACCATATACCCCTTCAAAATAAGTATTATAGATCATGTAATCTTTAGCTTGTATAAGTTTCATTAGGGGGAATTCTCTATATCCTTTCCCTGTGGGTTAGTATGGTAACATATCCTACACATAGGGTGGTGATCCTTTTAGTGTAAATTCTAAGATAGAGTTTTTTGAATCCTTACATGAGGCCTATAGTGAGATCCTTTTTCATCATCTTGCACTAGGTGGAGTTCTTGGCATTGTCATGACCAACACTATGTGGGTGCCAATCCTCTACATAGCAGGTTATTCCAGATTGAGTCACTGATATACCACATGGCCTTGGTAGTGATTATAATATCTGTATAATTCTCTTAATACTTCCATCATATAATTATTACTGTGAGACCCGATGAGTAGCACATCTTGGAAAGACGCCAATAGTGATATCTGAATTGTGTAGCGTGTTATCCTGGACGAGTGTTATGTGGAACCATTAAGCAAGATTCCTAGACTAGAATTACAGTTGTGAATTCATTTTTAGATAGTGTGTATTTCTTTTTTATATCTAGATATTCTTATTATATGTGATATAGACATATACTTATGTTGAGATGACTATTATTCATGATGTTATATTCTTAGTGAATTCGGGGTGTTATACTGGGTATTGTTATACTCACCACTGCATGGAATTTTCCTGTACGTGTTGTGTCGTATGTAGATGATCGACCTTGTTATAGTGTCATAGAGGGACCAGAACTATTTAGATCTTAATGATACATAATTACTATGGTGTATTCCAACAATTATCTTAACAACAACCACATTTTATAATTTCCGGTTCGACTTGTTTTCAGACTCTTTTTTATGGGATTATATTAGGACCTTTTATATTTTAATAATTTTTTTAAGGCTCTGATAGTGTGTTTTAGATGTATGCATGCATGTTTTATTATTTTTATATTTCATCATATTATTGACTTGGAGTTGTGTGCATGTGCGCATGTACCTTAAGTTAAGACCACCCACGTGAGTGATATTATAAATACCCGAAAATTTTAAGGAAATTTTTTTTTCTTAATTTTCTTTGGAATTTTACAAGAACGCAGTTTCTGACGGCACGTGATTCCGAGGCCTGGTGTGCCTGGAATCATTTTCCGAAGTTTGGCTCGGGTATGTTTAGTGAACGGACGAGCGGGTTTTTCTAACTTTTGAATCGGTGCTCGTAATCAAATTCTGAGGGCAACGATGGAATCGCAGCGCCGTTATTTTCTTAGAAACGCCTCTTCCGGAGTTGCGTTTGCTCAAGTGTGGTTTTTCATTTTTGGGCTTAAGTTAAGAAATAAAATAATGTGGTTCGACAAATTTTATTTTATTTTACTTAAAGCTGCTTAAAAGCCACTTTATGCTGCTTATGCTGAGTTGAAGCAGATAGGTGGAACCCAAAATATCCTACCCTCTTGGTAGGATATTTGTGAGGTGGGGCCCGCACGAGCCCCACCGTTCCTTTTCTGCTAAGTAATGCACCCACGAAAACACTTTTTAATGAAAGTCAACTAGGGCATTTCTTAAAATATTAAACGCTGCTTTTAATTGGGCGGTTTATTCGTTGAAATTAATTTTGTTCGTTTCTTAACACGTTTTCAATTTTTGGCATGTTAATAAAATAAGGCCAACACACCTTCTTCTTGAATATCGTGTTAAACCTTTGGAGAATATCTAAAGATCTTCCTCCTCCTTCGCGAAGAACGTGAAGAACGTGAATAACACGAAGAATGCCGACCTCCGACGAAGGTGACAGAGAACGCCAGGCCCCCCCGGAGATCGACAATGTGACGCCGACAATTCTCCCTCCACGACAAATCTTCGAACATCTGTTTGAGGTAGGAGTTTACGAATCTTTTAAATTCCTTTGTAGATTTTATACTTGACATGGATTTAATTCGTGTAAATTAAATCCATATATTTTCATTACCCCTCGGAGATCGTCGACGCGATGTCGTATACCGTGACGACGCGACCCCCTTCCACAATGCGACGATTCTCTTCTTCCGCGACGATCAATTCTGCGAAGAACGCATGATCGACGACTACCGTGAGGTAGGGATTTTATTTGAGAATAATATTTTATTCCCGTGGTTGTTTCCTTCTAAAACAAAGAGCCCAGATCAAAGTGAAATTTTAATTTATTAAAATTGTATCTTGTTATGTTTTCATGTGTCGATTATTATTTTCCCGATTGTTATCACCTAACGCGGAGGGTGCGGGCTAATCAAACATGGCCCGACAACCCTCCGCAGTTCTTCGTTGATGTGCGGAACGGCAGACGACGACAAAACGGGCCACAGAGACGATTTGTTGATTCCGCGGTGAAGAACTGGACCTGGGAGGAGCTACAGCGCAGAAAGAAATGAAATCGGACCACCGAAGCAACTCTGGTGTCCCGCGGAATCCACCGGCGGCACGGGTCACCGGCGCAGCGACGTCGGCGGCCGGAGGCGGCGGCACCCCGACACGCCGCCGGATGGAGCCTCCGACCAAACCCGCGACCGCGCGGGTCCGGCGAGACCCAGGACGCGGCAGAGCCGCATCCGCTGACCAAGCGCGGCCCCACGCGGGGTCGCGACTCCTCTTCCCGCGGGGGATGCACGCCCCACGACACCCCCTTGCTCGGCCGCCCGGCCGAGCCGATGCGACCCGACCCACCGGCCGGGTCGCGCCCAGGCCGGGCCGGGCCGGCCAGGCCAGGCTGGGTCGCGCCAAACCGGGTTGGACCCGGACCCGGGTCGGGTCGACCCGGTTCGGGACGACCCAGGGGGGTTGGGCCGGGTCGGTCCGGGCCCAGACCCCCCGTTTCCGAACCTTTTTGGTATTTTTCTCATAACTTGAGCTACGGGCTTCCGAACGACACGCCTTCAGCAGAGATGCGATCCTTGGATCAAGACGGTCGTTTCTTTATATCACACTCAAGGTTTCGGAATACTTTGGGTTCGGTCGGGTTGTTTCGTACACAAAACCAACCGGGCCCTCGGAGCGGAAACACTCATATCTTGATCTTCGGACGTCTGATTGACGTGTCGTCGACTTTGTTGAATTCTTCTAAGTGAGGCGGATCTTTTGGATTACTTTGCTTGAGGGTTGGATGTAGGTGGAGTACGTTTGGGTTGGTTATGACTTAAAAACCAACAGGGCCCCTAGGACGAAAAAGCCAATAACTCTCAGACCGGGAATCTGATTGACGCGCCGTCTGCGACATTGAGTTCTTGTTGACGATACAGAACTTTTGGATACATCAACTCTGGAATATGTGTCAGTTGATGTATCAGCCTCTCAGCTCATGGAGCGGACCCTGTGAACGAGCTTGCTGTGTGGGGGAACCCTAGAGATGGCTGCGACTGCTACTGTGATGACGATGACTATGCAGAGATCCTCAGTAGATTCGATGGCGACGACTACAGCACACAGCGATCCATTGTGGTTCAATGCTACCGATCATGTGTGGGTCGGATCCTATGTGTGTCAGCACTCAACGGTCCTCTGTGGGCTAGCGCCTACAGATCCTGTGTGGGTCTTTGCGGGGGTTAGTTACCTATTGATCCTGTGTGGGTCCGATCCTGTGTGGGTCATTGCGGGGGTTAGTACCTATCGATCCTTTGTGGGTCAGATCCTTTTTGGGTCATTGCGGGGGTTAGTACCAATCGATCCTTTGTGGGTCCGACGGCTTAGATGAATTAGTGGCAATATCTGGTCATCTTTATCGTCATTCAAAGAAGTATTCCTGTGTGAGCTGAATCTTGTTTACATTCCTTTTTGGATTGTGTTGTGCTATCCTATGTGGATTTTTGTTTTTCTTTCCTGTGTGGACTGGGTTGTACTTGAGCTCGGATGTTGGAGCCGAGCGAGAATTGATGACTTAGGTATATGTATTGGCATATACCTAAGCAGTGTCGGATGTTACTTCGTGATTGTATATTTCCATTGTGGATTATTCTTTGTGGATTCTGGGAGACCATCGGGGGTCTCGGGTTCCCTACTGAGTAGCTTATACTCACCCCTGCACGGGCTATGCCCGCACTACATTGTGTTGGTTGCAGACGATGGACATCGCTGATCGTGGTTGAGGCTTGCAGAGCAAGACGGTACCTGGAGGTGGACCACTGGGCGGGACGTACTCGGAGTGGACGGTTGGACCCGAGGAGTTGTGGAGGCTATCTGTACTCATCCATTAGGTGGGACTTCCATTGGACGGATCGACATTGTGGCTTACTTTTCAGTTTCTATTTTCCCTTTCGAGTTGTACTTTACATTCAATTTGGGTTTGTATTCTAGCCCACTTACCTTTCCGCACTTACTGTTGTACTCAGTTTTTATATAGTGTTTGCTTCTTCTTCTTTCTTGCTCTGTGGTGTTTTTTTTACTTTACAAAGGCAATGCCTTCCCTTTTTACCTGGATTTACGCCTTGGTGCTAGTTGCCAGCCCCTGGCCTATCGAAGGCGGGCTTGGGGTAGTCACGGCACGGGCCCCGAGGACGGGTCGTGAAAAATTGGCATCAGAAGAGTTCGGTTCTACCGCAGACTCTGATCTTTCTTCTTCGTGAATCAATAGTGTTAAGCGTATTGAGTGTGGTTATCAGTCCAGGGAGCCCAGTGTTGGTGCGGCGGCCGACGTATCCGTACACGAGGACCCTGACTTCTGATTTCCGACTTAATGCACGAAAACATTGATTGCATGTGTGTTTCATGTTTTCTTTGTGATTACTTTGTATCATCTCACCAGGTATACTGTTCTGACCGTGGCGCACATGTTTCCTTTGAGGATTGCCCCACGATGGCAGCCATCTAGGGTTCCGAGAGTTTTGTGTGACGATAGCCCACCGAGTGACGAGGCCTCGGTACATGGCCCTTTGACAGCAGACGCACCGACGATACCACTACCCGCTGAGCCACCAATGCTTCCATCCCCAGCCGCTTACGATGCACGTCGCCTTAGTGCACTACATGAGTTCCAGCACCAGCGACCGCCCAGGTTCTGTGGGGAGACGGACCCCCAGGTAGCTGAGGACTGGCTAGAGGCCGTTGTACGAGTTTTCATGCTAGTGAGGACACCGACAGACCTCATGGCGATCCTCGCAGCGAGCCTACTGCACGCAGCAGCGGGCCGATGGTGGAGCATGATGCTCCAGGTGAACAATAAGGAATCTCTCCTCTGGACAGACTTTGAGGGCCTCTTCCACCCAAAGTTCATCCCGGCCACCCTCCATGCAGTGCACATCCAAGAGATTCTTCAGCTGTGGCAGGGCAGCGTGACGGTCGCCCAGTACACGGCGAGATTTACCGATCTCTCGCGCTACTCGACCAACATGGTATGGGACCCATTCATCCGGGCCCAAACCTTTGAGCATGTATTGAGACATGAGATCAGGGCATCGCTGATCTCCCTCAGCATTCCGACTAAGGCAGGAGTACTGGAGTGAGCCCTTTTGATCGAGAGATTTCTTGTAGATCCCTCTTCGGCAGCGAGACCTACCACGGGGTGGCAGGTAGTAGAGTCTTGCATAGCAGGCAGTCGATGGATGACTCAGGGGTCCAGGCAGACCAGACCCTCACGCAGACGACCTCAGGACACTGGCTCAGCAGTGCGGGGCACGCAGCGTGGAGCTAGTCTTTCGAGAGACAGGCAGTGCTACACATGCGACGGGCATGGCCACATGGCTCATGACTGCCCGAACCACCGTGCTGAGGAGCAGCAGACATATGAGGGGCCACCCAGGCAGAGGTAGAGGGTCGACTGTGGAAGTCCGCAGGGAGGAGACAGACGAGGTAGAGGAGCTGTCTGAGCAGCAGGTGGTCGGTGATGCTTTGAGGCTCTACCACCACCACCACCAGGAAGTCCACCCCAACGACAGGGAGCTGGCAGGCATAGATAGGCACAACTCCAGGCAGCGGAGGCCTATGACCACAGCGCACCCGAGATGATTCGAGGTACTATCTGTGTCTATTCCACCCTTTCTTCAGTTCTTATAGACACAGGAGCGAGTCACTCTTTCATAGCTACTGCCCTTGTTCAGAGCTCAGATATTCTGATAGAGCCGTTAGCTCAATTCATACGGCTAGAGACTCCTACGGGAGCAGACTCAACGATTACGCACTGGTGCCGGCAGTGTGAGCATACTCTAAGAGGTGATAGCTTCAGCTGAGATCTTCTTGTAGCAGCGTCGAGGCTTTACGACGTCATCTTGTTCATGGATTGGTTATCTACAGTCCATGCACATATTGACTGTATTAGGCGAAGGTGCGGTGTGTATGCACTGACGGGAGCATGTTCACCTTCACCGGCGAGAAGGGAGCCTTCGCAGCACAGGATGGACTTCCGCAGAAGAGAGGACATCCCATCACTCATCAGTTGGCTAGCCTCATCCTAGGAGCAGTTGACATGCGGATACCTAGTTTTCCTGTAGTGGTGGATCAGTATGCGGACGTCTTTCCCGACGACATTCCAGGGCTACCTCCTCGTAGAGAGGTAGACTTTTATATTGATCTGTACCCCGGGACAGCCCCGATATCCACTCTAGCATATCGGATGGCCCCCACTGAGCTTCGAGAGATACGGGTACAGTCGGAGGACTTGCATTGGAAGGGATAAATTCGACCCAGTGTTTCACCCTGGGCTTCCCCGATATTGTTCGCCAAGAAGGCGGACGGGAGCTTGTGACTTTGTGTTGACAATCTTCGCCTGAACCAGGTGATAGTGAGGAACAAGTATCCGCTACCGAGGATTGATGAACTCTTTGATCAACTCAAAGGAGCACGGTGGTTCTCGATGATAGACCTCAGGTCAGTCTATCATCAGCTCAGATTTCGGGATGAGGACGTGCAGAAGACAACCTTTAGATGTCGGTATGGCCACTATGAGTTCTTGGTTATTCCATTCGGTGTAACCAATGCTCTAGCAGTGTTCATGGGCCTCATGAACATGATCTTTCGGCCATACCTCTATCGATTTGTCGTAGTTTTCATCGATGACATTTTGATATACTCGACGACTGAGGAGGAGAACGCCTACCCCTTGCGAGTTATACTGGACACACTCCGAGAGCACCAGATTTATGGAGAGATATCGAAGTGATAGTTATGGATACGGGAGGTCCACTTCTTGGGACACGTCATCTTTGAGGTGGGAGTTGCAGTGGATCCTGTGAAGATCGAGGCAGTGCTAGCTTGGGAGCCACATAGGAGCGTGACGGAGGTGCGGAGTTTCTTGGGTCTAGCTGTGTACTATCAGAGATTTGTGTCGGACTACTCCAGAGTTGCGGCGCCACTATCATCATTGACGAAGAAGGGGAAACCCTTCGTGTGGTCAGACAGATGTCAGCAGAGCTTCCAAGAGCTGAGACTAAGATTGACCAGCGCAACTATCTTGAGGTTTATTAAGGAGGGAGTAGGGTACATAGTCTACTGCAATGCATCAGGGACAGGACTCGGATGTGTCCTGATATAGGAGCGGGCAGTGATCGCCTATGGGTCAAGTCAGTTGAGGCCGCATGAGCAGAACTACGCTACCCATGACCTGGAGTTAACAGCAGTGGTCTTCGCTCTGAAGACATGGCGACACTATCTGATTGGCGAGTGCTTTACAATCTTTTTTGACCACCAGAGTCTCAGGTATATCTTCTCGCATAAGGACTGAACCTGAGACATCATTGATGGCTCGAGTTCCTCCAGGACTATGACTTTGAGATAGTCTATACTCATGGGAAGGGAAACATAGTACCGATGCTCTCAACAGGAGGATGGGCATTCTGCTACATGAGGAGGCGACAGAGCAGCTAGCCGCTTTGCAGATATCCTTCGTGGATAGATATGCACCGGCCTTCCATTAGTCTCTTATAGTCACTCCTCTACTACTGCAGTGGGTCAGAGAGGCACATCGTGGGGAAGCTGATTGTGAGACGCGACATGCACAGATATCCTCAGGACATGCACATGATGGATTCTCCTTTGGAGTAGAGCACGACATCCTTTTCAGAGGACGTACCTTAGTACCAGTCGCTTTATGAGAGGAGGTGCTGAGAGAGTTTCACAATTCTACTTTGGCGGTACATCCTGGAGTGGAGAAGATGTACCAGGACCTCAGACGACAGCACTGGTGGCCGGGCATGAAGAAGGTTGTGGCAGAGTTCGTTTCACGATGCCTCACCTGCCAGCAGGTGAAGGCAGAGCATCAGGTACCAGCAGGCTTGTCACAGCCCTTGGAGGTCCTAGAGTGGAAGTGGGACGGGATATGTATGGACTTCGTGACTGGACATCCACGCACTTCCAGTTGTCACGACTCCATTTGGGTGATTATCGACCGACTCACCAAGTCAGCTCACTTCTTACCCATTAGAGAGCAGGGCTCAGTGGAGATCTTGGGGCGTCTCTACGTTCAAGATATTGTACGGCTTCACGATGTTCCATCATCTATCATCTCCGATCGAGATGCTTGCTTTACTTCTCAGCTTTGAAAGGGGCTTCAGGGGGAGTTCGGGACACAGCTACGTCTAAGCACCGCCTTACACCCTCAGACAGATGGTCAGACGGAGAGGATTATTCAGACTCTTGAGGACATGCTCCGTGCATGTGTCCTCGACTTTGGTCACAGCTGGGAGGACCACCTACCCTTGGTGGAGTTTGCGTACAACAACAGTTACCACTCCACCATCGGGATGGCACCATACGAGGCGTTGTATGGAGGACCTTGCAGATCTCCTTTGTGTTGGACATACCCCGGGGAGTCAGCACTTGTGGGACCAGAGATGGTCGAGGCCACGACAGAGAAGGTCCAGGTCATCCAGGAGCGGATGAGGATAGCTCAGAGCCGACAGAAGTCTTATGCTGACAGGAGCCGGAGGCCACTAGAGTTTGAGGATGGCGACCACGTCTTCTTGCGGGTCTCACCTCGACGTGGTTTACGGAGATTTGGACGAGGCGGCAAGTTGTCTCCATGCTTCATCGGACCTTTCCAGGTCCTCAGCAGGATTGGCGAGGTGGCTTATCGCCTGGCTCTACCACCTCATATACACTGGGAGCACTACTTCTTCCACGTATCTCAGTTAAGGAGATACGTGCATGACCCGATACATATCATTGACCATGGAGAGCTAGACGTTGATGATGGGGTGACTTTTGCGGAGGTCCCGGTGGAGATCTAGGATCGACAGGAGTGGGTCCTACGTGGACGGTCGATTTCTCTAGTGCGCATCAGATGGCAGCACGAGAACCTCCAGGAGAAAACATGGGAGTGGGAGGCTTAGATGCATGCTGAGTACCCACATTTGTTTCCCTAGTTTATGATGTATCTTTACAGGGACGTAAAAACCTGAGGTGGGAGTGATGTAATGACCCGTAAATTTCAAGGAAATTTTTTTTCTTAATTTTCTTTGGAGTTTTACAAGAACGCAGTTTCTGACGGCACGTGATTCTGAGGCCCGGTGTGCCCGGAATCATTTTCCGAAGTTTGGCTCAGGTACGTTCAGTGAACGGATGAGCGGGTTTTTCTAACTTTTGAACCGGTGCTCAGAATCAAATTCTAAGGGCATCGATGGAATCGGAGCACCGATATTTGCTTAGAAACGCCTCTTCAGGAGTTGCGTTTTCTTGGGTGTGGTTTTTAATTTTTGGGCTTAAGTTAAGAAATAAAATAATGTGGTTTGACAAACTTTATTTTATTTCACTAAAAGCCACTTAAAATCCATTTTATGCTGCTTAAGCTGAGCTGAAGCAGATAGGTGGAACCCAAAATATCCTACCCTCTTGGTAGGATATTTGTGGGGTGGGGCCCGCACGAGCCCCACCATTTTTTTCCGCTAAGTAACGCATCCGTGAAAACCCTTTTTAATGAAAGTCAACTGGGGCGTTTCTTAAACTATTAAATGCTCCTTTTAATTGGGCGGTTTATTCGTTGAAATTAATTCTATGAATTAATTTTTTTCGTTTCTTAACATGTTTTCAATTTGTTGGCATGTTAATTAAATAAGTCCAACAGACCTTCTTTTTGAATGTTGTGTTAAAACTTTGGAGAATCTTTAAAGATCTTCCTCCTCCTTCGTGAAAAATGTGAAGAACGTGAAGAATGCGTAGAACGCCGACCTCTGACGAAGGTGACAGAGAACGCCAGGCCCCCCCCGGAGATCGACGACGTGACGCCGACGATTCTCCCTCCGCAACAAATCTTCGAACATCCGTTTAAGGTAGGAGTTTACGAATATTTTAAATTCATGTGTGGATTTTGTACTTCAAATGGATTTAATTTGTGTAAATTAAATCTGTATGTTTTCATTACCCCTCGGAGATCGTCGAAGCGACGCCGTATACCGTGACGACGCGACGCCCTTCCGCGACGCGACGATCCTCTTTTCCACGACGATCAATTCCGCGAAGAACACACGCACGATGACTATGACAAGGTTGGGATTTTATTTAAGAATAATATTTTATTCCTGTGGTTGTTTCCTTCTAAAACATAGAGCCCAGATAAAAGTGAAATTTGAATTTATTAAAATTTTATCTTGTTATGTTTTCATGTGTTGATTATTATTTTCCCAATTATTATCACCTAACGCGGAGGGTGCGAGTCGAACAAACACGGCCCTACAACCCTCTGCAGTTCTTCGTTGATGTGCAAAGCGGCAGACGATGACAAAACGGGCCGTAGAGACGATTTTTTTATTCCGCAGTGAAGAACGGGACCCGGGAGGAGCTATGGCGTAGATGAAAATGGAATCAGACCACCGGAGCATCTCCGGTGGCCCGCAGAATCCACCGGCGGCGCGGGTCGCCGGCGCGGCGGCGCCGGCGGCTGGAAGCGGCAGCCGACTAGACCCACGACCACGCGGGTCCGGTGAGACACGGGACGCGGCAGAGTCGCGTCCGCTGACCATGCGTGGCCCCACCCGGGGCCGCAGCTCCTCTTCCCGCGGGGGCTGCATGCCCCGCGTCACCCCCTTGCTCTGCCGCTCGGACGAGCCGAGCTGAGCCGACCCGCCGGCCGGGTCGCACCCAGGCTGGGCCGGGCCGCCCTGGCCGGGCCAGGTCGCGCCAAACCGAGTCGGACCCGGACCCGGGTCAGGTCGACCCGGTTCGGGCTGACCCAGGGGGGGGGGGGGGTTGGGCCGGGTCGGTCTGGGCCCAGCCCCCCCGTTTCCGGACCTTTTTGGTCTTTTTCTCATTACTTGAGATACGGGCCTCCGAACTACGTGTCGTCAGCGGCGAAGCGATCCTTGGATCGAGACCGTCGTTTCAGTATATCACACTCAATGTTTCGGAATTCTTTGGGTTCTGCCGGGATGGTTCGTACACAAAACCAACCGGTCCCTCGGAGCGGAAACGCTCATATCTTGAGCTTCGGACGTCCGATTGATGTGTCGTCGACTTTGTTGAATTCCTCTAAGTGATACGGATCTTTTAGATTAATTCGCTCGAGGTTTGGACACCGGTGGAGTACGATCGGGTTGGTTTTGACTTAAAACCCAACAGGGCCATTGGGACGAAAAAGCCAATATCTCTCTGACCAGGCGTCCGATTGACACGCCGTATGCGACGTTTAGTTCCTTTTGACGATACAGAACTTTAGGATACATCAACTCCAGAATATGTGTCAGTTGATGTATCAGACTCTCGGCTCGTGGAGCGGACCCTCCGAATGAGCTTGCTGTGTGCGGGAACACTAGAGCTGGCTGCGACTGCTACTGTGACGATGACGACTGTGCAGAGATCCTTAGTGGATTCGACGGTGACAAATACATCACTCAGTGATCCATTGTGGGTCAGTGCTATCGATTGTGTGTGGGTCTGATCCTATGTGGGTCAGCGCTAAGCGGTCCTGTGTGGGCCAGCGCCTACAGATCCTGTGTGGGTCCGATCTTCTGTGGGTCTTTGTGGGGGTTATTTACCTATCGATCCTGTGTGGGTCCGATCCTGTGTGGGTCATTGCGGGGGTTAGTACCTATCGATCCTTTGTGGGTCAGATCTTTTGTGGGTCATTTTGGGGGTTAGTACTTATCGATCTTTTGTGGGTCTGATGGCTTAAATGAATCAGTGGCAATATATGGTCATCTTTATCGTCATTCAAAGAAGTATTCCTGTGTGAGATGAATCCTATTTACTTTTCTTTGTGGATTCTGTTGTGCTATCCTGTGTGGATTTACGTTTTGATTTCTTGTGTGGACTGGGTTGTACTTGAGCTCAGATGTTGGAGTCGAGCGAGAATTGATGACTTAGGTATATGTATGGGAAAATACCTAAGCATTGTCGGATGTTACTTCATGATTGTATCTTTTATTTGTGGATTATTGATTGTGGATTCTGGGAGACCATCGGGGGTCTCGAGGTCCCTACTGAGTAGCTTATACTCACCCTTGCACTGGCTATGCCCACACTACATTGTGTTGGTTGCAGATGACAGACATCGCTGATCGTGGTTGAGGCTTGTGGAGCAGGACAGTACCTGGAGGTGGACCACTGGGCGGGACGTACTTGGAGTGGAAGGTTGGACCCGAGGAGTTGTGTAGGCTATCTGTACTCATCCATTAGGTGGGACGTCCAATGGATGGTTCGACGTTGCGGCTTACTTTTCAATTGTTGTTTTCCCTTTCGAGTTGTACTTTACTTTCAGTTTGGGTTTGTATTCTGGCCCACTTACCTTTCCGCACTTTCTGTTGTACTCAGTTTTTACTCAGTGTTTTCTTCTTCTGCTTGCTTTCTCTGTGGTGTTTGTTTACTTTACAAAGGCAATGCCTTACATTTTTACTAGGATTTACGCCTTGGTGGTAGTCGCCAGCCCCTGGCCTATGGAAGGTGGGCTTGGGGTAGTCACGGCACGGGCCCCGAGGCCGGGTCGTGACAGATATGCCTACTTGGTGCTAGTTGCAAACCCATATCCTATTGGAGGTAGGCATTGGGTAGTTACAAACTGGGCCTTGTTTGGATAATTCAAGATAAATTGGTATCAAAGAAGTTATTTCTACATACTGGCATCTATGAGATTGGTTTGGGGAAAAAGTGTTAAGTGTTTTGAGTTCAAATTTTAGGATAGGGATTCCAGTCTTGGTGTGGTGGCTGACATATCCATACACCTGGGCTCTAATAACCTACCATTCAACTCGGTACATGTGGAAACTAGTTGTTGGAAAAATATTTGTACATGAATCAAATATGAATGGGTTGCGGTTTCCATGTCATTCTTGAGCTAGCTCTCCAGATATACTCATTGTCTGCGGTATATCTTGCCTATTTTAGTATGCAGCCATGATGTATTCCATCTAGGGTTTGGCATCAAATCACAAGGTTGATACCCTCAGTGGAAACATATCAATAAAAGGACCTCTCTCAAAGGTGTTACCATCAGTTGATTCACCAGTTATACCACCACATGTTGTGGTAGTAGGGATTGAATATCAGACTCAAGGACCTGGATGTGTGATATGTTTTAGGAGGTGATACCAGGATATAGATTTTATAGTTTAGGGATAAAGGATGGGTTTAGTTATCCCAACGAGAGGTGGTTCTACTCTTTTGATCATAGTGGACATCTTGTAGAATATTTTCTGGCCCTCTATACGGTTGATAAAGAGATAATGGATGAGACTCATTGGAAGAGGAAATTATTTGAGAAGATATTTATGTAGGGTAGATGATGTGGTAGAGGAGTTGAGAGAGAAAATGAATCTGGTATATGCTTTGAATTGTTACCACCACCACTCCTAGATGGTCCATGCCCGACTTTGAGAGCTGGGGGATAGGGGAGAGGGTAGCTACAAGCAGCCGAGGATTATGACCTAGAAGCTCTAAGGATGATAGAAGGTAAATTATTTGTCTTTTCTATATTAGCTATAGTACTGATAGATATAGGTGTGAGTCATTACTTTTTCTCCATTTATCTAGTTCGAGACTTTGAGATTCGGGTTGAACCCTTGGATCAACCCTTATTCTTGGAGACCCGTATAAGAGGTAAATCAATAATCACACAATTATTCCAATAGTGCAACCTGATTCTTGGAGGTGGGAGTTTCTTTTGGGATATATTTATAGTAGCGTTGAGGCCTTATAAAGTCATCTTAGTTATGGAATAGTTATCTACATTTCATGCCCAGATAGACTATTTTAGGTGGAGGATGTGGTGTGTTCATAGTGATGTGACCATGTTTTCCTTTATGGGTGAGAATGAAACGTAGGTAGCATAGAATGAACTCATTCATAGAAGGGTGAAACCAATTACTGGACATTTGGATAACATGACCCTTGGTGAAATGGATACTATGAGTTTTCAGTTACCTACAATGGTGGTAGATTATGAGGACATATTTTTTGAGGAAATTTTAGGTTTACCTCACCAATGAGAGATATAATTATGTACTGATCTACACCCTGGGATGACCCCAATTAGAGGACTTATAGAACATGGGATTTGTTAGAACCAATGTTTCACCCTAGGCAGCCCCAATACTGTTTTGCAGGATAGTGGATGGGAGTTTGAGGTTATTTGTAGACTTTAATTTCCTAAAAATGGTGGCTATAACGAAAAAGCATCCACCATAAAGGATCAATGAAATATTTAATCATCTTATAGGGAAACAATGGTTCTCAAAGATTGAACTCAGATCAGGATGTCACTAGTTGCAATTACGGGATGGGGATATACAGAAGACGACATTCAAATCCTGCTATGGTCACTATGAGTACATAGTGATGAAAGTTTCCATGATCTACTGCCTTGTAGTGTTCATGGGACTCATGAAATAGATCATTCAACCTTTTTTAGATTGGTTCTTAATAGTCTTAATCAACGATACCCTAGTTTACTCAAAATCCAAGGAGGAGCACATGAGACACTTGGGGATGGTTCTAGATGTACTATGAGAGAAAAATATTAATGAGATGCTCTCTAAGTTCTAGTTCTAAATTAAAGAGGTCCACTTTCTAGGACATGTTATTTCAGAAGATGGTGTGGTAGTATACCCAGTGAAATTTAAGGCAATGTTAGATTTAGCTCCACCTAAGAGTGTGACAGAGGTGTAGATACTCTTTAGGATTGTAGAATACTATCATATATTCATACCCGACTTCTCTAGGATAACATATCCCTTTACAGCGTTGAACTGAATAAGGCAGCCATTCATATTGATAGAGAGGTTCCAATAGTCTCTCCAGGAGTTGAGGTTGAGATTTAGGAGTGCTCCCATCTTGAGATTTCTAATGTAGGGTGTTGAGTACCTAGTATTCTACGATGTGTCAGAAACTAGGCTTGGATCTATTCTAATGCAGAGGAAGGTAGTAATTGCCTATGGTTCACATCATTTGATACCACATGAGAAGAACTATACAACCCACAATATTGATTTAGTAGTGATAGTCTTCTCACTAAACATGTGGCAACACTACCCAATGAGAAAATGACATATATTCTGGCCAAAAGAGTATTAAGTATATCTTCTCTCATAATGATCTTAATTTGAGATAGAGGCAATAGGTAGAGTTCCTCTAGAATTATGAATTTTGGGATTATCTATAATATTGGTTAGGGGAGAATAATAATAGATTCTCTCAGAAAGAGTTCTTGTTTGCAATTGTAGAGTGAGGCATCAGATTAATTGGCATCATTAAAGATATCATTTTTGGATGGGGATGAATTAACATTCCTTTAGTAAATTATTGTTACCCCTCCTCTTGTACAAAAATTCAGGGATGAACATCCAGAGGATACTGACTGTGAGACCCTATGTATTCAGAAATCCACTAGACATGCTCCTAGTGGATTTTTTTTGTAGGTGGGGAGCATGTCGTTATTTTAATAAGATGCATGAAGGTACTAATGAATTTACATGAGGAGGTTCTAAGAGTGTTTCATACCACTCCTTTGGTGGTATATGTAGGGGTGAAAAAATATACCAGGACCTTTGACGTTAGTTTTAGTTTCTTGGAATGAAGAAGGGAGTTACTAAAATTTCCTCCCGATGCCTTAGTTGTTAGCAAGTGAAGGCTGAGAAATAGGTTCTAGTGGATTTACCTCAACCCCTTTTGGTTCCATTGTGGAAGTGGGATGGTATTACCATGTACGTCTAGGGGACATGATGCCATATATGTGATTGTTGACCAACTCACTAATTCATCCCACATTCTGGATATTCGAGAAAAGATTTCAGTAGATCTTAGGACACCTCTACATGCATGAGATATAATTATTCCATGTATTTTCCTCTAAAATTGTTTTTGAACATGATTATCACTTCACATCTTGGTTTTGGAAGGAATTATAGAAGGCTTTTGGGACTGATCTATGTTTGATCACGACTTATCACCCCCAAAATAATTACCATACTAAGTGGTCTATTCAGGTAATGGAGCACATGATATGGGCTTTCATGTTAGAATTTTTCAATAGTTATTAGGATCACCTACCATTGGTGGAGTGTGCATACAATAATAATTACCTTTCCACCAATAGTAACAAACCATTCGAGGACTTGTACGGGTGACCCTATAGGTCACCAATTTGTTGGGAGGACCTAGAATAGTCAGCACTAATGGGACTATAGTTTGTGAGAGCCACTACCAAAAAGGTAAAGGTAATCCATGAGTGTATGGAGACTGCACAGATCTATCAAAATTTCGTTGCAAACCGATGAAAGATGCATTTGGAGTTTGAGGAGGGATACCTTGTGTTCCTATGGATCTCATCTCAATGTGGATTATAATGATTTGGATAGAAATTAAATCTGTTTATGAGATTAATTTTACCATTCAAAATATTTCACAGAGTGGCAGTGGTGGTGTACTTCTTAGTTCTACATATGTAGTTTGACCATGTACATGACGTATTCCTTGTGTCATAGCTGAGAAGGTACATGCACGATCCATCACATGTTATCGATTGGGGTGAGATGTACATTGAGAATTGAGATAACACTGCTAATTACCAAGTAGATATTAAAATTGGTAGGAGAGGATCCTTTATCGATGAGTTATTCCTTTAGTACGTATCGGGTGGCTGCATGGGAATTGTTAGAAGAAAAACTGGGAGTGGGATACCTAGATGTTCGATCAACATCCTTATCTCTTTATATAGACTTTTATTTTGGATTTTAGGATGTAAATACCCATGATGGAGAGAATTTAATGAATTTTATTTTTTCATGTATTGATTTATAATATTATATGGATTACCTGTGGAGTTATACGCCAAGATGATGTGAGATTTTTAGGCCCGATGTGCCCAAAATTAGTTTTTGACATATATTAAATTCACATGCATGAAATTTTCATCAAATTGGGAAATAAATACTAAAATGAGGCATGGATATGAAATCAGAGGGCAATTTTGAGTTTAAAAAATGGGTTTTACCCTAGGCATGACATAATATTAGAGCGTGTCAGGTGTTCGGGATGGGTGTGGTCGTAGACAGATGTTTAAATGAATTAATTAAATAAATTAATTTCCCCACCCTAATATTTTTTCTATATAAACTTTTTTATGATGAATTATCAAGGTTATACAGACAAACCATCAAATCAATATAATTCATTGGAGAGAATTAGAGGAGTTTCCATTATAAAGCGATGTCTTGATCGTGGATCATCGATTGATGTGCAATGAAGATTGAGGATATCACCAATGAAAATGACACTAAACTATTCTTTTCTAGTGATTGATCCAAATTGAGGTAATATATTGATTTATTTTTATTCTTTACCCATTGTTTATTTCTCCAATGAACATGAATCTATCGACCAATAGATTAATTCACGAATCGATTGTATTGTGAGTATGGTATTTATTTATGAGGATTATTGAGAGGATTGATTATTTGATTTGGTTCTTCATTCTTCATTATAATTAAAATGAATTCAGTCCAACCAAGCATTGATGTGGTTAATTACTATTTTTTGTTTCTTGGATGTATCCCATCATTCTTGTGCTTTCATCGCCTATATTTGTTTTGATCAGTGGTTCGACCAAAATATCATGGAATCAACCATTGCACGTCTATTTATCATTATAACACTTTGATATTGTATATATGGGCTTGGTATGATTTGGGGATCATGAAATGATGGTATTAGAAACATATTGAATTAGATTTTGGGATTCCTGGTTGCAATTCTGGTATCCTATGGTGGAACAATATGACAATGAGGGGTTTTCATGTGTTTTAGTGGTTGTCTTCTGGATAGCGGTGATGACAAGGTTCGACTAGACTAGATCCATCCTTCTCAGCATGATTCATAGATAGATTGGAATCCATAGGAGAATATGATGATGAATGAGGAAGAACAACAAGTTTTAGAAAGTTCCATAGAACTTGGCATCTAATCCATAATTACACAGTGTGTGGGAATCCTAGTGTGGTGAAAGGGTTTCTATGAGAAAGTTAAATATCACACTTCATGTGACCTATGTCACATGGTGTGTGACTATTTCTTATAAGATCAACATGTACCTGGGATAGTACATAGGAATAAATATGTTAATGACTAGCCATACACAGACATGACTAACTAGACATAAATATGGCCAGGAGTACATGAGCTCAAACACGTAGTGTACTCAGCTAAGGGCATGAACACATGCATGGGCTATGATACAAATTTAGGACCAGGTGCTGAAGGGACATGTTGTATACTACTAGTGTAAATCATTTACCCCTTCAAATAAGGCTTAGATCCCTTTTCTCTTCATCTTGGAAAAGTTTCATTAGGTGGAATTACCTGAATCCTTTCCCTAGGGGTTAGTATATAATCTCGTACTACACATAGGATGGTGATCAATTCAATGGGAATTCATGGATATGGTTATTATAATCCTTCTGTGAGGCCCATAGTGAGATTATCTATCATTATATTTCCCCCAAGTAGAGTTCTAAGTATCATTGTGACTTTCACTATGTGGGCGTAGATCCTCTACTTAGCGGGTTATTCTAGATGAAGTTGTTGGTATACCCCATGGCCTTGGAAGTGATCCCCATTTATGTATCATTATCTTCAGACATAAAGTGTATAATTCTTATGGAACGAAACAATGAGTAGTAAATCTTTGATGAACTCCATCAGTTCTATATGAATCATGGAGCATGTTCTTTTGGACAAGTTCTATGTGGAACCTTGAAGCGATATTCCTGAACTAACATTATGTTTGTGACCTTACATTGAGAAAATGTTCCTTTATTGAGTATATATAGATATTATTGTTATATGTGATGTAGAAATATACATGTGTTGAGACGACTATTATTATTGATATTATATTCTTAGTGAATCCGGGGTGTCCTACTAGGTATTTCTATAGTCACCCATGCATGGGATTTTCCCATACATGTCATGTATTATGCAGATGATCAACCTTTTAAAAGAGTCGTAGAGGGACTTGGACTATTTAGAGCCTAACGATCCAGACTGAACAAGGTGTATTCCTATGGTTACCTTGATAGTTGTCCCATTCTATACTTTTAGGTTGGAATTTTTTTCAGAATATTTATAGTGGGCTTGTATTTGACTCTTTTTTATTTCATTACTTGTTGGCGTACTCTAATAGTGTGTTTTAGATGTATGCATGCATGTTTTATAAGTCTTTTTACATTTTAGCCTTATATGGGCTTGGATATGTTTGTGTGTGTATAGGTACCTTAGACTAAGGCCACCCATGTGAGTGATATTCCAACTCAGCACTAGTCTCCATCTGATGGCCTATTAGAGGCGGGCTTGGGGTACTTGTGACACAGGTCCCATTGGGATGGGTCATGATAATGGTCAATAATACAATGGTAGTTATGGTTCAATTATTTGATTGAAAATAAAATTACTTAACTCATTTAGAGAAATAAAGAGGATGGTTTTAAAAGAAAATGATCCAAGTTTATTGAAGGAAAATCAGATGGATGATGACATAGACGAAAATCATCCATGGAAAAGAATACTTTGAATGGTATCACACAAGAAGGGTCCAAGAATAAAATTTATTGATACCATGAGTTTAATCCCCGAAATTACAAATATATATATTTATTATAGAATAAATCATGTAATATAAATCCCATGAGTAAAAACTTCAATGATCTTTTAGAAATTATTTTTATCATTTATGTAATATATAATCTCGTATGTCACATTCAAAAGTAAATTATGAAAAGGTTAACTGAAAGATTTTGAAAACATTTACTTAAAAAACCAATAATGGCGCCTTAAAAATTTCTTAAAAATTTCTATAGGAAAAGTGGAGTCAAATATTAGACATTTGATTATGAATGGAACCCTTTTAATACTTTGAAATTGAAATTATTGAAAAGCTGCATTATAAAAAGAGTAATAGAACCTTATTTGAATTAACAAATAATTTTCCCAAGGGAGATTATAAAATAATATATAATAAAATAATTGGGATGGAAAACCCAAGTATTATTGAACATGGATCAATATCAAACTTTATAACTCATATAAAGTATATTTGAGTTACCAATATTCCTTAAGGGAATCATACTCCATGAAGCACGAAATATTTAAAAAGGGATTAATATGGTAAAAATATAAACAATTATATAATACTATATAATAAAATGAAAGGGAATAATGTGACCTACTTATATGAACTATGTAATGTGAATGATCATAGCTCAATGAATAAAAAACGAGTTACCAAAAACTCATACGTCCGAGGTAACACTTGGGACAAAACAAATTTGAAGAAAAGAAACTGACTATACTATTATATCTCAATAATTATAAGGAGAAAATATTGAACATTCATGGGATAATAAATCAATATAACACTATACAAATGAAACATGGTGCATATTATGTAACATGTCTCAAAGAACTAAAATTGAGACCAAGAAAAACCTTATCACTTTGGTATCTTTTGAATCGAATGACATGAAATGAAATAACACAATATAGATCTTTAAACACCAATAATTTCATGAATATATAAAAATACATTCATTAGGTAGTAATAACACCAGATAAAAGAAATAATTGTGTATTAAATTTAACATGTCACATAAATTTGAGAATGAGACAATGAAATCCTTACCTCTTATCCCGAATTCCACAAATGTACATAAACTATCACACTCGACCCAAAATTACCCTTTTAGTTTTTTAATTCTTGATATATTTTGGTTTCTATGAGTTTCCCTGAGCATTTTTTGAGAACGGGATGGTTTTCGGGCTGATTTTTGGGTGGTTCACGGTTAGTACAAACCATACACCACCCCCTTTCAAAATATGTGGCCAAAATAGTGGGAATTCCAAGAAAAATGATTGGGGAATAAAAATTTAATATACCATAGAGAACCATGTGTCTCTGTCCTCTTTTGGGACAGAGGATATTACACAGTTGGCATTTGATTTGGAAGACTATGCAGCCAAACTGTGTGGTCTACCAGGTCACTTAAAAATTGGTAATTTACCACTTTTACTTACTCAATTTTAACTCAATTTCCCTATATTCCTCTCCTATTCAACCCAAATAACCCATGGATATACTCTCACACCTCTCTCAAGGGTTTTTCTCATCCTTCATGGTGGAATATTGCGGTTTCCTCAATATTTGAGCTGTATTATCAAAGGTAATCCCTTCTTGTTCTTCCCCCTCCCTTTTCTTCCACTCTCCTCTTGTTCGTATCCCCCTATGTTTTATATGATCTAGAGTTTATGTTTCAATGTTTCTAAATTTTTTATTTTGATCTTTCAGGGTTCTTTATGGATAATTTTTTTTCATTAGTCTTATTATAAGTGATTTTGAGTTACCATTATCATGTGAATCAATATTTTAGGTAGATTCTATAAATGTCCAATATTTTATCTTGATTTCCATGATTTCATGGTATTTTACATGGGTGTTTTACTATTTAATGAAATTCATATTCTAGGTAAGTGTTTCTATCATTGGAATTGGTTCTCACTCATTTTATAAAATTCTACTTTAGTTTTTATTATAAATTTTAATTGTTTATATCATGTTTTAAAGTTTTTTTTGGTTGGAAATACATTTTAATGGACCTAATGATTTTCAATGGTTTCAATCCTAGATGGTGGAATTTTACTGATGTAGGGGTATGGTTTTCGTATAGGAAATATTTTGGAAAATAATTTTTTATTAAAGTGAATGTATTCCTTTTAAAATAATACGGCTTGGTTGAAACTTCCAATTATTTAATCAAATTGGAAAACCCCTCTTAAAAAATACCCCTTCAAATTTAAATTGGGGCATATGTGTATTAAATGTGTCATATGTGATATGTTTATCGGATATTGCCTTATTTATATAATATAAGAATGGGGATGAACTTAAGGAGGAATACCATAGGTGAGATGTGGGTTTGTGTTTGGTAAAAAATAAATGATATGTTTTAATGTCTTAGTTTGATAAAAACACACTACAAAATCCTTTAACCTACACTCCTAGATCCTATGATAAAATTCACAACTTTACATTCCCGGATTTTATGCTAATTTTTTTCATCTAAACCTTACAACATCAAAAGAAAAACATGGATCACTTTTATTCTTGAGGAATTTTTTGGTTTAGAGTTTCAGAGAATTAGAAAAAACTCATACATAAACATTTCACATGACTTTAAGTGATAATTTATCCCTCTAAACCCATATTTTATTTTTCAAATTAACACATCATCATCATCCAAATAAAAACCCTTCTATAAATAACTTGTTCAACCTAATTCTTTAACATATAGGAAAAGGGAAAAATATTAAGGATGAGCTAAGATACTATGTAAGGGTAAACATAAGCATTAATAATTGAATATCATCAATGAGTATAAGATTGCATAAGGTTATGATGAAATAATAAATTTTTATGATCAATTCATAAAATAACTCAACCCATCAATACTTGGATCATCAAATATTAAAACATGAAAAAGGAAAGAGTCATAAAAATCAATAGTGAAACTCCATGTGATATCAATATCGATCATTAGAAACATTATAAACCCATAGAAAACATAAATAATACATGTATGTACTTGGGAACTAATTTTAAATTCACTCTTAAAAATTGAATAATGATAAGGTTGAATTCCATACCCAATTCATTAGAGGGATATCACAGTCCCACCCATCATTGGTTCACCAAAAAATCACGCATTATTGATTTATAATTCAAACACCAATAAAATGTCCAAGTACCATTTTTAAATCATAACACACATAATATTTTAGTTCATAAAAAAAATAACTGGAATAACCATTATCCCTTTTATAACTTGATTAACCCAGGGAATAGAAACATGTTCAATAATAATATCTTTGAAACATGATTAACCTATGGGAAAGAAACAGTTTCCATAACAATCTTTATAAAATATGGTTAACTCGTGGAAAAGAAATGAGTTCCATAAAAATTATTTTTGAAAAATTATTATTCCATTTAATGAAATGGTTTCCAAAACAATCTCTTTGAAACATGAGTAACCCATGGAAAATAGATGGGTTCCATAACAATCTATTTCAAACAGGATTAACTTGTGGAAAAGAAATGAGTTCTTTAACAATATATTTGAAACAATAACAAGCCATCCAAATAAATAACGAGGATGATATTAAATGAAATTATCCCTAGTATAGGATAAGTAACAAAAATGTTTGTTGATGTTGATGAATGGAAGTTATATTTAAATATCATTAAAAACATTATTGAGGAAAATAATATATAAACATTGAAGGTGTCCCATACCACTTTGAAATGTTTTTATGATAAACCACATGAAGAAAAAAAAATATAAAACTAAATTAAATAACAGTAGAATAAATATATTAAAGATATGATATTTCAAATGTGATATATATACACATTTCAAAATAATATAGGTTTATAACATAACAAACATCACAAGAAATGAAAATTGTGACAAGAATCCATTACCACTTTGGTAACTTTGAAACCGTCAATCCCATGAAAGAGAGATCATAAAATGGATATGTAAATCTACAAAAATTTAAGTAAAATAATCATACAATACATTCATGGGAATTATATACACCACACAACAAAATAAGTGGTGAATATGGAATAAGTCTCATAGAAATAAAAGTGAGACTAGAAATCCCCTTACTACTTGAGTAACTTTTAAATAATGAGATACATGAATGAATAACATAAATTGAAACTTTTAATATAATTAAATAAATTAAATTCATAATAGAAAATTTCATATGGTATTATATAAAACATATAAAATTAATTAGATTCATAATAACAAATAAGTCTCAATGGAATGTAAATATCGACGAAACCCTTACAACAATGGTAACATCTGAATTGGAAGTCCCAAAAAAATAACCATCAAATGAAAAATTTAAATACCATGAGTAAAAAATAATTCCAAAAATAATATATCAAAATTTTTATTATATTCTTCAAAAATATTTAAGTGGTGAATATGAAATTTATCTCACAAATGCGAAAACTGAGATAAAAATTCATTACATTGAGTCTGATTTGTCATGCTTGTCCTATATCTTCCTGAATAAAAAAATCATGTTAAAATTTTAATTTATTCAAAAAATTTACAAGTTTATTATTAATTTTATTTAATTGATAAACAATTTATATAAAATTATTTAATCAATAATGTTTAATTCGGATGTTTTGACCATATTCAGATTATGTGTTAAAACTGACTTTGATAGGTCGACTATGGTAAATGAGGACATTATTTAAAAATTATCTAGAATAATTACCATGCAATAATTATCAAAATTTTAAATTAATTAAAATTTTAAAATAAAATAGTAAATATGGTTATTAAAAATGAACCATTGTTATGCTCATGGAGATGTCATGCTATACGTTTGCTTGAGTAACGTTTCCCATTT
The DNA here is from genome assembly GCA_963277665.1 of Viscum album. Classification (NCBI taxonomy): domain Eukaryota; kingdom Viridiplantae; phylum Streptophyta; class Magnoliopsida; order Santalales; family Viscaceae; genus Viscum; species Viscum album. Next base: position 1,818,286,906 of record OY728141.1, read on the forward strand.
TTTAATGACTACTATGAAAAGAAGGTAAGTAATGTTTATCTCTATAGAATTAAAATTATATCATTAATAACATATTATTTAATTATATTTACTTATATATATATATATCATTCTTGTGATGTGGGGATGAAAAATGAAGAATCACATTACTTTGAGGAGGTGGAAGTCTAGACATCCATGAATGACGTTATCACTTTTTCAATGATTGAAATGGATGAATAAAATGATATTTTATATGTCTCAAAATAAAATTATGTCATTATTATCATAAATATATAATTTATATCATATATTTTTAATAAAAACATCCTTAATACATTCCATATAAAGAGTAAACGAATCACATTACTTTGAAGAGGTGGTAGTCCACACGTCCACAAATGATGTTATCGTATTCCCACAAAATGGAAATCAAAAAGTTATGTATTATATAATAAATATAGAAGCATAGAAAAATCATAAAAATCATATATATTATATAATAATAGTAATTAAATCATTATTTCAAACCTTGGGAGGTGGTAATGGAAGAACGAACGATATTGGTTCGTGAGGCGGTAGTCCGCCGAACACACAAATGAGGATTGTGTATCTTATTTGATGAATGTGTGTATAGTTTTAAGTCAAAAAATTAACATAAATAAATATTATTATATTTATAATATTTTGGTTATTATATAATTATTTAATAATAATAATTTAATTGGTTTAGAAAGAAATAAAACAAAAGTTCTCGTTGAAGAAAAATACCTCTTCATCAGGGTAACTCCTTTTGGTTTGCACCAAAGGACTTCCTTGCTTTGATTTTTTACAAAAGTGATTCTTATAAGATGAGATTAGGGATTTTTAGAGTTTATATTGTCAGGTTTTGGATGATAAAAAATTTCTTTATTGATGTTAAGAAGTGGAGATCATGAGTGTCCTTTTATAGTGGAGGGGGAGTGGCATTCTTGTAAATATTAATAGATAAACACTATTGGGAGGTATCCCTTACATATTGTGCATAAAATAATAAAACAAATTATACCCAATCATGTATATGGTCTACATATTTCAAAAAAATTTATTTTGGATAAGTTTATAGGTCATTTTCCCACTTAGTATTATAATTTAACCACTGAGTAAACTCATTTTTACCTTAACTGCTGCAATTAATTTTAATCTATTTCACAAATATTTTTGGTAAAAAATCAATTTTACATTATTATAAATTATAAATTATTATTATTCAAAATATGGAATCCATTTTTAAAAATTACAATCATATAAGTGGAATACTTTAATTTAAAATTAATCCCAAAGAAAGAACGAGAACACGAGTTATTAATGTAAAAAGTTCAAAATATTGAAATTTTTTTATATCCAATTTTAATTTGAAATTAATTATAATGACCCTACTTGATTTAAATTATATAAATTGGATTTAATTATACTTTAAAACCAATTAAAAATATAATTTAACACTATAAATTATGTATAATAAAAATTATTTTTCAATTAAAATTCAGTTTTATTTATTATTCATCAAAATATAAATGTTCTCAGAGAAATACCGAAATTTCACCCAAAGTAAATTTTTATATTAAAATTTAAAAAATGTAGATTATTTTATCATATATAATTTTTAAAATTGTTTAAATTTAGTTTTAAAAAAAGTACCTCATTAAAAGGGAGTAAAACTGTATTTAAAAAATATACAACTTTTTATACTTAAAATTGGATTTATTCTCATATTAAGCCTATAAATTTTATTTGGATGAATTTAAAAACATTTTTTAAATATATAATATATATGTTTCATTAATATATTTAAATAATAGTGATAAATTTAATTTATTTAGATAAAACCCCATTCTGGTTATAAAAATAGCTTTTCATAAAAACACATCATTTATATTCAATTAGTCTTTATTTTAATTTCTAATTAATTGGTAACTGATGAATTTATTTTAAAAAAATGTGTAAGATATAATTTAATGATTTATATAATCTAATTCATTCCAATCATTTCAATTTCTATTTGATAACTATCATATTAAATATTAATATTAATAGTATATTGTTGTCCGATGAGATTTGTCCTTGCATGTAACACAAGTTATAAAAGGAACTCATTGTTACACGAAACACAAGAAAAATTTGGGGTTGTGTGTGATGAAATATTACCAATTTTTTTAATGTAACACAATATATTAAATAATTTAAATTAATTTTAAATAGAACATTTCATAAAATATCAGGATGTTACATCCTAACGCCTTAAAATGAATTCCACCCTCGAAATTCATCCTGGTTATCCAAGGATTATAATTTTTAGAATTTATTTTTTGAAGACCACATAATAAAAACTAAATAAAAAAAGACTCCATTAATATGTAAAAGTGGGAAACATAACGTTTACTTAATGTTATGCATAACTATGTTTCCACCTAGGGAGAACATTGGTGGGAAATTAAAAGATTGATTTCGAAGGATAAACTAATTCCCATGGACTAATAGAGAGTGATAGAGAATGTGGCAAAGAGGAAGTCAATGAAAACCAAAATCCAAATAGGTGTGTAAATGGTCATTGATATTATCAAAAAATATGATAACAATAAATCATTCTATATCAAGATCCTTTTTCAAAAGATAAATGATTTCTTTAACTATTTAGATTGAAAACATAATGAAATATACTTACAAGAGAAGTGAATTATATCCTTTACCACAATATCATAATTTTCGTCATATGATGAGTATTAAATATGAATATTATTATGTATGAAGCAAAAAAATAAAATTTTAAAGACCACATAACCATAATGAGATAATAAATATATTCCACCTATCTTTATACATTTACCCAAACCAAAATGGTTTGCGCATGGTAAGATAATTTCCAAAATGAGTAAAACATCATATGATACAATAATATTAAAATTTTAATATTAATACCAAAATTTAAAATAAATTATTCTATAAATAAATTTTCTTAAAATTATTTAAACATTTCCTGACTAAGTATGAAACCTAATGATTAGAAGGATTTGACCATATTTTCTTAAAATATAAATCAACCATTATTACTCAAATAAAATCCCATATGTTCCTGAAATAAAATTAATCATAATGTCCAAAAAATAATAATTCTAATAAAGGCATTGTGTTGGTCAGTGGTAATTTGAGAAACCCTTATCATTATTTGGTCTTAGGTTCAAGCCCCTCCGCCTAGCGAGATGTGACAGGTTGTCACCGAGCATACGGATTTTCCCCATGTTATTTTCTTTAATACTAAAAAATAATTTCTCTATAAAAAACTTCATGTTGAACCTAGGGTTAACAAAAACCACATCCCAAAAAAACATCTCTAAAAAAATCGTTGATAACCTCAAATTGTTTACTACATAAAAATCTCCAATGGGGTGTCTTAAGACATTGAAATTATGATCAACCTTAAGATTATAGTCCTATGAATGTATCAATAACTCTTAAAATAACCTCATGTGAAAAATCATAATATATAAAGTTATCTAAATCGAACTTTGATAACCACTATAACAGAAGTGCAATCACACTCCTGGATCCTGTGCTAAAATAAATAAATATTCATTCTCAGTTTTGATGCCAATAATTTTGACCCAAATCCTTCATCTACACCTTACAACATAAAAATAGAATTTTGGATTTCCTAAATTATAGAGTACATTCTAGGTTTATAATTTTATATAATTAGGAAAAAATCATACATTAACTATTCACATGACTTTAAGTGATAATTTATCCAACTTAACCCAACTTTTATTTTTCACATTAATACATCATCATTATCTATTAAAAATAAATTATAGACATAAATTGTTAAACATCATTATTTAAAACCCATGGAAAAGGAAACATAAGAATGGTGAGCTCAGATTCCCAGTAAGAGTAAAAATACACATTAATAATTGAATGTCATCAATTAGGATAAGTGTGTATAAGGGTATGACTACATAATCAATTTTCATGAGAAAATCATAAAAGAACTCATACCCATCAATACCAAAATCATAAAATCTAAAAACATGTAAAACGAAATATTAATTAGAATCAATAATGAAAAACGTTGTCATATCAATATCCATCATAAAAAACATTATAAACCCATAGAAATCATAATGAAAGAATGTACGTACTTAAGACATAATTTTCACTTCACTCATAAATTTACTCTTACAAATAGATTAACCATACGGTAAAATTACATACCCAATTCATTGGAGGGATATCAAGGACCCACCGATCATTGGTTTATCATCTAACTGGCCATTATTTATTTATCACGAAAACACCCATCATTAATTTATAACATAACCACTAGTCAAATGTTCAAGTACCCTTACAAATTCACAATACATAAAATATTTCATTTAATAAACAACTCATAGGAATAATCGTTATCCCTTTTATAACATGATTAACCCTTGTAATAGAAATGAGTTCAATAAAAATATATTTGAATCATGATTAACCTATGATAAAGAAATAGGTTCCATAAAAATTTCATTAAATCATGGTTAACCCATGGAAAAGAAATGAGTTCAATAAAAATCTCTTTGAAAAATTATTAATCCATGGAAATAAATGGGTTTCGTAAACAATATTAAACATGACTAATCCATGTAAAATAAATGGTTTCCATAACAATATATTTGAAACAAGATTAACCTGTTAAAAACAAATGGTTCCTTAATAATATATTTAAAACAATAATAATCCATACTAAGAAATAATGGGGATGGTATCAATAAAAAATATACCTAGTGGAGGATAAATAGAAACATGGTTTGTTGATTTTCATGAAGTTGAATTCCCAAAATATATTATTAAAAACATTCTTGAGGAAAATAATTTTTAAACATTCAAAGTGTCCCATGCAACTTTGAAACGATTGAATCATAAACTCCAAGAATAAAAAACATTTAAAAAAACATTAAAAAACATTATAATAAATATATTCATGATATGATATGTCAAAGGGTCTATATTACACATTTTTAAATGAATATAGGTGTATAACATAACAAACATCAAAATAAATGAAAATTGTGACAAAAATCCATTACCACTTTGGTAAATTTGAGACAAAAAATACCATGAAAGAGATATAATCAAATGGATATGTAAATAATAATAAATTAAAGTATACAAATCATAAAATACATTCATGGGATGTATATAAATCACACATCAAAAATATGTGGTGAATATGGCATAAATATCGTAGAAATAAAAGTGAGATTACAAATCCCCTTATTACTTGAGTAACTTCTGAATAATGAGATATGGGAAATAATAACATCAATTTCCACATTTAATATCATTAATTAAATTAAATTAATGATATAATATTTCATAGTTATAATATACACCATATTAAAAGTAATTAGGTGCATAATAAAAAAGAAGTCTTAATGGAATTTAAATTGAGTCAAAACCCCTTACAACTATGGTTACATCTGAATTGGAAGCCAAAAAAGTAATAATAATCAAATGAAAAATTTAAATAACATGAATATAAAATTATTCATGATATAATATATCAAAATTCTTAGTATATACTCCTAACAAAATAAGTAAGTGTAGAATATGAAATTTATCTCACAGTTGTAAAAAGTGAGATGAAAATCCCTTACCTTGAGTCTGAATTGTCATAATTATCCTCTATATTAATGAATAATAATATATTCTTAATTATTTAATAGTTTAATAAACTTTTAAAATTTTATTATTACTTTCATTTCTCTTATAAACAAATTATACACAATTACTTAACGAATAATGTTCAAGTTGGATGTTTTCACCATATTTGGACTATGTGTTAAAGCTAACTTTATAGGTTGACTATAGTCAATGAGATCATTATTTAAACATATAAAAATAATTACCATGATATAATTACCATATTTTTACATAAATATTACTTTTAAAATCAAATAGGGAATACGTTTATGAAAAATGAATCAACGTTACGATCATGGAGACGGTAGGCCGTACGTACACATGAGTAACGTTTCCATTTTTAAATGATCATTATGGAAATAAGTTAAGTAATGATTATATCTAAATAATGATTATTATATCATAAAAAAATATTATTTAATTATAATTACATATATATATATATATATATAATTATTGTGATGTGGTTATGAAAAAGCAAGACTCACATCGTTTTGAGAAGATGGTAGTCCACAAGTCCACAAATGACGTTATCACCTTTTCAGTGTGTGAAATGGAAATAATATAATTATATACTATATGTAAATATATATAATTATGTCATGAGTATAATAAATATTTAATTTATATCATATATTTTTATTAAAACCATCCTTACTATATTCCATGTAAATAGTGAATGAATCACATCACTTTGAGGAGACAGTAGTCCACATGCCCACAAACGATGTTATCATATTCCCAGAAAATAGAAATCATGATGGTATATGTTATATAAAATTTAAATAATCATAATGTCATCATAAATATAATATATATCATATAAAAACATCCATTACTTCATTATTCCTAAACATAAGAGATGGTAATGCAAGAATGAATTACATCGGTTCACGAGGTGGTAGTCCACTGTACACATGAATGATGATTTCATATCCCATTGGATAGAAGTGTGTGTAGGTTTAGGTTGAAACCTTAACATAATAAAATATCATTATATCCAGGATAATTATATTATTATATAATCATGGAATAATAAGAATTTAATGGGTATATAATCAAATGAAGCAAAAGTGCTTGTTGAAGAATGTTACCTCATCTTTAGGTAACTCATATTTGTTTTTACCAATGGATTTCCTTGGTTTGATTTATACCAAAATTGAGGCCTATAGGATTAGAGGAGATATGTTATTATATTATTAGGTCAGGGTTTTGATGAGAAAAAGGGATTTATAGGTGTTAATAAGTGGGGAAGTGAGTGCCTTTTTATAGTGGAGGGTGAGTGATATTCTTGTAAATATAAAAAGGTAATCACTATTGGGAGGTATAAATTACAACATGTGCCTAAAATAATGAACCAAGTTATATAAAATTAGTTATTTTATATAAATGTTTCCATAAAATTTATTTTGGACATGTTTTTAGTCCATTTTGATCCTTAATATTATTGTTTAACCACCATGTAAACTCTTTTTTACATTAATCACCGTAATTAATTTTAATTGATTTCACTAATATTTTTGTTAAAAAAAAAGTTAAACATATTAGACAATAAAAATTAATCTTATTACAATAATTAAATATTTTTTTTAAAAAAATTACAATCACATATGTTGTGTAATTTAATTTAAAATTGAACCTTTAGATGAAACGAGAATGTGAGTTTTTAAAGTAAAAAGGTCAAAACGTTGAAATGTTTTTATATCCAATTTCAATGTGAAATTGATTCAAATGACCCATATTTGTTTAAATTATATAAAACTGATATAATTATACATTAATATTACTTATAAAAACAATTTAATACTATACATTATTTTGATGATAAATTAATTTTCAATTAAAATTCAGTATTGTTTATTATTCATCAAAATATAAAGTTCTCAAAAAAATAACAAAAATTTACCCAAATTAAATTTTTATATTATAATTTCAAAATTACGATTATATTCTCAAATATAATTAATAAAATTATCAAAATTTAGTTTCAAAAGGATTGTTCCATTAAAAGGTGGTAAATCTTCCGTTTAAAAATATATAATTTTTTATGCTTAAAATTATATTTATATTTATATTAATCATATTTTACTTATTGTATGAATTTAAAAACATTTGATTAAATATATAACATATAAATTTCATTAATATCTTTCAGTAATAGTGATTAATTTAATTTATTAATATAGATGTCCATTCATGTCATAAAAATAGTTTTTCATAAAAACACATCCTTTATATACAATTGATCTTTATTTTAATTTATAATTAATTGGTAACCAATGAATTTATTTTATAAACATACGGGAATTATAATTTCATAATTTATTTAATATAATTCATTCCGACTATTCCCACAACTAGGTGATTGTTATGAAATTAAATATTAATATTAATAGTATATTTTTGTCTCGTAAGACTTAGCCTTGTGTGTAACACAAGTTATAAAAGGAACATGATGTTTTTTGAAACACAAGATAAAATTGGTATTACCTATGATGCAATATAAAAACATTTATTTCATGTAACACAATCTATTAAATAATTTAAATTAATTTAAAAGGGGATATTTCATAAAATATCAGGAAATTACACTCAGCTATATTGATTATCATTGGAAGCCTTGGGTAGTTAGGTGGGTGCCTATATAAACATACCACACTATTTGATCTTATGAACTAGCTAGTGGCCCTGGGTATATAACCCAAATGCCTAGAGGATGTTCCCCTCGATTGAACCAGTGAGGGTGTCACAGAGTGTTAGGGCAGTGTTTGTGGATGGCTGATACCGATGGAGATTGATTATGGAATTGTATTGAGAAACTTTTCATAGTCCATATTGACCAGCACCTAAGATCCCATGATGCATGTTTTACTCATATGCTATATTTCTCCATTTTCTGGTATTTTTATATGGTGACACCCATTATTTACATTCCTTATTAAAATACTTGTTCCAATAATATTTATATTTTAAAGAAATTTATTGAAATGTTTTTCTTCATGCTTTGGAAACTATTTTTTAAATGTAATGGAATGTTTTTTAATTTAAAACAAAATCCTAGTACTTGTATTTGAAAATAATGGAAAAATATTATTTTATTATGTTTTATTTTCAAACTAGCATGATTGGATTTCACATTAAAGGCGAGGATTAGGGATTTTTTTATCCTTGGAACCCTTACTGAGCATTATAGTTCTCACATTAACATTCTTTACCATTTACAGCTCTAGGTTTTTTTATCAGTTCTGGATATCTCAAGGAGAGAATGTTGTTCTTTATTTGGAGGTGACATGCAAGGTCATGTGGAGGAATATTCTATTTATATTTCATTTCCACTGCTATTTGTTAATTTATTTTTTTTACTTATTTCAAGTATATAGGTTAAATCATTCCCACTTGTGTATACACGATGCCAAGAACTAGTTTCTAGCTCAGGAGGATCCAGAATGCCTCTTGAGCCATGTCATGGGATAACTTGGGTGATTGGATTCGGTTTCACCTAGATTGGTTTGTAGAAAAAATGGTATCAGGGCTTTATCCCTTATTATTTGGGGATGTCTGGTAGTTAGAAGCTAGTATTATCGAGATTCAAGTGGTCAATCACGGCTTGGTGTTTCATCACCACCAATTTGGAAGGATGCTTGATTTTTTTGTGTGGTACAAGATGGATTTTACCCAAAATATATGCTTAGATCTCATATGTTTTTGAGTTTTCTAATGTTGTTTGAGTGATTTTAGTTTTTCATAAGGATTTGACAGTTATATTGGAGGAATAAGAAGGGATGCATGGTTGTTGTGATGACCTAAAAAATCATACATAGGCCTTCAATGTACCTTCGTTGAACTCTAGTATATTTACATGAACATCATAGGGTCTGCTAAACTGCGCGTTCGAGTCATGTGCTAGCTCTTTTTCTATGTTTTGGGATCTATAACCAGTTGATTTTTGATTTTCTATTTTTTACTTATGATGTGGGATTGGGTTGGATTTGAGGTGTTTCTTTTGGAATCTAAAATTAGGTTTGGTTTATTTAAAATTGTTTCTAAATTGAAAATATCAGTTTTTGAAAAATTATATGGTGTTGTTTGAAAATGGATAGGAAATTTTTGGGAATTTTGGATGTGCTTTGTTTTAGGATGTTGAGAGGTGGTTTCAAAAATTGGTTGGGGTAAATTTTAATGTGGTCTGGAAAATAATGATGTTTCTTTTATTCAGAACTTAATATACCTTTGAGTTCTCAAATATCTTTATGTGATTTGTGGTATGTGTGTAGGTGTTATTGAGGTGGTGGGGATGTATGTATATGTGAGACTTCATGGGATACCAATGGTAGTTTTTCAGTTTTTTAATCTCGTTTTTTGTTCTGAAAATTGTTTTCAAAAAGTTTGATTTAATTATTAGAAAATGGGAATAGAGTGATTATTTCTTTTTGTGTTTTGGATTCTCTTTTAAATCAATGGATTTGTGAAATTAAATGTGATGTTTAAATGGTGTTTGATTTTGGGATGATGATTCATGATTTAGATGTGGAGTTTAGATTGTGTTGTGTTTTGATTTGGTGTTGTTCCTTTTTATTTCAGGGTATACCCCCACATAGTTCTATGAGATTCTAAAAATCATTTGTGTTTGGTTCTCCCATCGTGTTCTTTTTAGTTGATTAAGGTTGGATGATATCATTTACATTGTTCTGGATATTGATCCCGGTGGTCCTAAGTACCCGGATTTCATCTGAATGTCCCAATATTTGAACCCTCCACATTTCATCTGACGAATGCTTACCATGAGAAATGTATTTCTTATAAAATTCAAATTAGGTGGTTGGGAGGGCTCATGGTAAGATTTCTTTCCCAATTCTCATGGTGGGGAAACTCCTTCGTCCCATACTAAATGACCCCAACCATGGTAATTGGATAACCTAGTCGATGGTTTGTATAATGAATCCTCATGAAAATCCTAAAAAAACCATAGTGGGATTCTTAAAAAATTTCTAAGTTAGGGGTCAGGATATTCCTTGTATTGAGAGTGTATATGGAATTGTGGCTCCCTTGACCCTTGACCTTTTTTTGGTGGTTTGGGTTCTTAAATCTTTTCAATGGTCCCTATGGTTTCAGAATTGGTCATATTATGTTTTTCATACTAGTTTCTATAGATTTTAGAGCATTGGGTTCTAGATGTAAAGTGACTTTTCATTCATAGGTTTTTTAGTGGTTGAGGTTTTTTTTGTGTGGGGAGTTTGTCCTTGAGTCATGCTTTTATTATAAAAATATTTTTTGGTATTCTTGGGGGAAGAAAGTGTCAATGGTAGAGATAATTGTCACACCCCGACCTGAAATAACCCTTTTATTTTTTTATTAGTAATATATTTTTGTTTTTATGAGTTTTCTTGAGCATTTTTGGAGAAAGGGCTGGTTTATGGGTCGATTCTTAGGTGGCGCATAGTTAGAACAGGGTCTAGTAGACCGTGTGGCCAAATGATTTGGTCTTCCAAGTCACTTTAAAGGTATTAATTTACCACTTTTCCCTCATTTTTAACCATATTTCCCCCTCTTCCTCCCCCAATCAACCCCAAAACACATGGAGATCCTTTCATGACTCTCCCTTGGATTCCTCTCATCCTCCATGGTTGAATCTTGTTATTTATTCAATATTTGAGATGGATTCTCAAAGGTAAGTTCTTCTTTCTCCTACTCTTTACTTCATCTTCCACTTTTGTATTATTCCTCTTCCTCTGAGTGTTTCTATGACCTTGGGTTCATGTTTACATGTTTTTAAATTTAGAGTTTTGATCTTTTAGGGTTCTTCTTAGTTTTATTTACTTCATTAGGATACCTAGAAGTAATTTTGAGTTTCTATCATCATGTGAATAATTATTTTAGGTAGGTTCTCTCTATGTATAATATTTTAACTTGATCTACATGATTTCATGTCTTTTCCATGGGAGTTTTATTAGTAATTAAAATTTATATGCTATGTAAGTGTTTTGATCCTTGGGATTGAGTTTTCAATCATTTTATAAACTTCTACTTTAATTTTTATCGTGAATTGTATTGGTTTCAATTATGTTTTAAATATAGTTTTTGGTTGGAATGAAATTTTAATTAACCAAATTATTTTAAATAGTTTTAGTCATCAAATGTGGGATTTTCCCAATGATGAGGTATGGTTTTGGAATCGAAAAGGTCTGGGGAAATCAAGTTCGGTTAAATTGAAAGTATTCATTTTAAAACAATAAGGCCCGACTATAACATCCAATTATTTAATGAAATTAGAAAACGAATTTTAAGGTATACCCATTGAAATGGAAATGGGGTGTATGTGTATTAAATGGTTTTTGTGAGATCTGTTTATGGGATAATGGCTTGTTTGTGTGAAATCGGAATAGGGATACACTTAAGGAGGGAGACCAAAGGTGATAAGTGGATATGCGTTTGATGAAAAATGTGTGATATTTTTTTCATTCGTAGTTTGATAAAAACTCATATCAATTTATTGTCATGGGAATCCTTGGGTAGTTAGGTGGGAGCCTAGGTACACTTGCTGCACTAGTTAAGATTATGCACAAGCTGGTGTCCCTGAGTAGATAACCTAGCTTCCAATGTGATGTGTACCTCAATCGATCCAGTGAGGTTGTAAACACGTGTCCGGGAAGTGTTTGTGGACAACTAGTACCCTTAGAGATTGATTGTGGGAATATATTGAGAGATTTTTCCTAGTCCGTCTTGACCAGCACCTGATATCCCTTGACACCTATTTTACTCATATGATTTATTTCTCCATTTTCTGGTAGTTTTATAAAGTGACACCCCTTATTTTAATTACATAATAAAATACATATTCCATCACTTTTTATCTTTAAAAAAATGGAAATTTATTTCTTCTTTATTTTGAATCTATTTTTTAAATGTAATGGATTGTGGGTTTTCTCGAAAATGGAAGCTTTTTACTTTTTTTTAAAGAATGGAAATTTTTTATTTTATTTTGTTTTATTTTCTAACTAAAATAATTGAATTTATCATTAAAGGTGAGGATTAGGCTGTTGTTTATCCTTAAAAACCTTATTAAGCATTTTGGTTCCCACACATACGTCCTTTACCATTTTCAGTTGTAATTTTTTTCTCAGTTCTGGATTTCTCAATGAGCAAACTTGGTTCCTTTATTAAAGGTGATCCGTGAGGTCACATGGAGGTATGTTATGTTTTTATTTATTTTTAGTAACATTTTCAATTTATTTTTTTTATTTATTTCTCATATGCTGGATAAATCATTATCACATATGTATATATGTTTCCCAACACTAGATTCCAACAAGGGAGGAATAGGAAGGCCTCTCGGGCCTTATCACATGCCGACTTGGGTGACCGGTTCGAGGAAGACCTAGGTTGGTTCGTGACATTTACATCATATATAATAAACAAATCTATCTTAATCACTTAATTTAAAATCTTAGTGATATACATTTTTATTTATACTCTTTATATATAGTCATTCTATTTTTGAATTCTAATTAGTTTCAATTTTACATATTTTCCCACATCATGTGTTTATAATTAAAATCATTTGTACTAATTTCATAATAGAAATGTACATATTCATTATTTTTAACAATTTTATATTTACCAAGACATTAAAGTAACTATTAGGTATTGTTTATAATAATTTATTATGTTTTAAATTATTTCCATGAGTTTTTGTGTCTTTATCCTTGTAGATGAAATTTATAACAAATATATTTTATTGACTCCTGATGATCAAAAGGTGTTTCATTAATTAATGAGTTTAATAACATTTTCACCATTCCAAAACCAATAAAAAATAATTATTTACTTATTTATGACATATAATACTAGTAATTATGTTCCCATATTCATCCATGATATAAATTCATAGCATTGTTCAAGTAGGTTGTCAAACCGATCCAAACATGAAAATGTCCTGATCAATGGATGATTTATGCAGTGGTTAAGTTGTAATATTATTATAATAGAAGTTTAATGATCATATTTAGTGTTTATTAATTTTATATATTATAATTAAAAGTAATTATTAAAATAATTAATGGATATGAAAATATTACATAATATGAATAAAATATATTCCTCTTACTATGCTTGTTTTAAAAGATTGAATTAACAATGAATGTTTATTGAACATATCATTAATAGGTTCTCAATTTTTTCATACCATAACTATAATATAATCATAAAAATCATATTTATGAATTAAAACCATTATTAGGACCATCCATAAATGGAAGTGATGAAAATAAAAATTGAAATTTATCGTTTCATGGAGGTAGCAGTCCACATGTATAGATAGATGTTGATTTCATTATCCATAGAATGGGGAAACGAAGTAATATGGTTTATGATTTAAGAATAAAAAATATTTTATAAATATCATACTTATATGTTAAATTCCTAATAGTGACCATCCTTAAAAATTGGTGAAGGAAAACAAAACACATTTCATCGTGGAGGGTGTAGTCTGCACAACAAACGAATAACAGTTTTTGTTGTTCTTAATTGAAAATGGAAAGGTTTTTAATCAATATAACATAATTATAATAACATAAAAGTATATTTATGATACTTATTTTATCATTTTAATATGCTGAAATGTTATTTTAGAAATAATAGTTCACATAATGAAATAAAATGAAGAAAGGAGTGGTTATAAATTCATATCTAACATCATGGATCATCTCTTTTAAAAAAAGCGTTATGCCTTTTAAGGATAGTTCATTGAGAATAATAGAAACTCTTTAAGGTGTACAGTAATTTTTAGGGGAGTGTTTTTAAAATTTTGGTATGAAATATGTGGGTTTTGGTGTGACGGGATGTGAGGATTGGAGTTCTCCTTTTATAAGTGAAAAGGGATTTCATTTTCATATATACAAAACCTTTTTCAACAATGGGAAGTCACTATCAAGAAAAATGGATCAAAAATTGTCAAATAATTGATATAATATGTGATAAGGTCAATATATCCCTTAAAAACCCATTACTAGACATGTTTTAAACACAATTTCAACTCATTACAATTTGATTTTTCACATTTACCATTTTATATTTTTCTATGGTAACTAGTTTTTACCTTTGGTGAGTTATCATTCATGAAAAAAAATATTATGGCTATTATTAAATATTTTGGAACTACTAATTAAAAATTTTATATCCTTTTTATCTAATTTAATTTATAAATTTTAGAAAAATTAATTATAAAAAAATTATAATGTATTCAAAATAAATTTTTTTGAAAATTATAACCTAATTTAACAAATGTTAAATATGGGTTTGTAAATTAAATAATACATTTTTAAATATATAAATTTACTTATAATATAAATATTTTTTCTTTTAAAAATGTCTATTGAATTTAAAATTCTTAATTTTATAATAATAATAATGTCAAAAAAGGCATATAATTTATAAAAACAATATTTTTCAATATTCACCTAAAAATAAAATTTTTATAATAATAACCAAAAAATAATATTAAAATAATATTTACACTGTAATTAAAAAATACAGTTTATTTTGTAAAATTTAATATCAATAATTTTTTATTTTAAATTTTAAATAAAATTATAAAATATATTGAGAAACTATTTTTATAGAAATACAACTTTTTATAATATTTGTTGTTCTTATTCTTAATTTCTATAAAACATTAATAAATATATCATTAATTAATGAATACTATATTTTATTAAAATCTAAATATAACCATAATAGAATTATTTATATTTAATAAAAAGTATAGTGTATTTAATTATATATTCTTAAAGATAATAATAAATAAATGAAATTTGTATTAATAACCTTTGTATATAAATATTATAAAATCCCCAAACCCACACTCCTGTATCTGGTGATGAAAGTATTATATTTACATTTATTTATTGAATAATGATTAAGGTGGCCCAATTTTCACCCTAAAAAACATTGAATATCAAAATAAAATATTTGGTCACTTACATTCATAGGGAAATCTTAGGTTTAGAATTTTAGAGGATTAGGACAAACTCTTAACATAATGGATTAATAAACATCTAGTTCATAAATATTAGCATCATATCCCACAATAACTAGATTTTAATATTCCACATTAGGTCATCATCATCATCCGTATGAAACTCTTCTAGACATAATTCATCTAATATCATTCTTGATAACCCAGGGAAAAAGAAACATAAGAAGGGTGAGCTCAAATGCTCAGTAAGATTAAACATAATATTTAAAAATTAAATATCATCAGTGAGAATAAGATGAGCCTAAGGGTATTATAATATAATCAAATCACATGAAAATAACATAAGAATATTCACACCCATTAATATCTAAATCATCAAATATAAAAACATAGAATACAGATTTAACAAAGGCTGGGGTCATAAAAATCAATAATCAGGAGCCATGTGATGTAAATCGTGATAAAAAGAATCATTTATAACTATATTAATCATAATGAAAATGTATTAATATCATAGACCATTATCTTCATGTCACTCTTACAAATGGAATAACCAGTATGGTCGACTTCTATCTTTAGAGTGCTCAATGTATTGGAGAGATATCACAGACCCACCAATCCTTGGATTATCATGGAACCACCTATCCTTATTTTATCATGGAAACACAAATTGTTGGTTAAAAATGTAACCTCCCATACTTAGTTAATAATAGAACCACCTGTCCTTGGTTTATAATGGAACCACCCATCATTATAAACAATTTCTAATAACCATATCATGAATAAAGTATATTGGACATTTATTTCATCATAAAATCATTAAAACAACCTTTATTATTTTTAGAAGTTTATTAACCCAATTAAAATAAATGGTTTCCATAACAATCACATTAAAACATTATTAACCCATGGAAAAGAAACATATTCCATAATAATCTATTTGAAACACGATTAATCCATGGAAAAGAAATGGGTTCCATGTTAATATCTATGAAAAAATATTAATCATTTTAGAGAAATAATGAGGATGGTATCAATACAAAATATACAAATTTTATTTTAATTTACATCAAGGGTTGTTGATGTTGATGAAAGGGAATACCATTAAAAGATCACTAAAAACATTCTTCAGGAAAATAACATTTTCACTGAAATAAATTCTTAAAAAATAAAAATTTACTAAATATTATGATGATAATTTTATTTCAAAACAATCTTGTAAAAATATAAAATAAAAATGATTGAAAATAATGGATATTATGTCATGAAAATCCTTTCATGTCATAAATGTTAAAAATAATCATTCTTTTCAAAACATTTTAAAAAGGGAGTCAAAAGTGACCCATTTGAAAATAATAAGAAATTTACTTATAGAACCTTTTAAAATAAGGTAAAAGATCTTGTAAAATGAATTTAAGAAATAATATATTTTCAGAAAAGAAAATTTTTTATTTTTTTTTTAAATCATATATATGAAAGAGAAAGATGAACTATCTAAAAGAAGATAAAAGATCAATATCAATTAAAATTGTACTTATCAATGTTTATTTAATTAATAAAAGATGAAAATAAAAATAAAACACATTAAGAACATTAATAAAAAATGGAGAATAAATATATTACTTTTAATAAAATAATAGCATATTATTTTCTCTAAACGAACCATGAACATAATAAATCCTGAAAGAAAGTAGATTCTAATATAAATCCCTCACCACATTGGTAACTATTCAAACATAATCCCCCTGAAAGAATAATTAAAAATGATACATTAAATGTCATGAAAATTATTATTTTCATTATATAACATTTTAAATTGGAATTATATACACATCATAAAAGAATATTAGTGTAAAACGAAACATATGTCCCACAGAAGACAATTTGAGGCGAAAAACCCTTAAAATTATCATAACATTTAAGTGAGATTTAATAAATGAATTGAATGTGTGTATAAAATGTTAATAAAATTAAAATATGTGTAAATAAAACACTAGATAATAAAAATTAATTATATAAATAATCATAGAATATCAAAGTCAATTAATAGGTAATATAACCGAATGAAAATAAATCGAGTTATGAAATTAGTTACCACTTGGTTACATTAAAGTATAATCCCATTGAATGAAATAATTAAAATTAAAATATAAAATAAAATTATTTTTGAAGGATTAAGGATATTAAATTTTTAAGGGGATGTATATGCACCATATAAAATAAATTATATGTATAACATTAAAATATTCCTCAATAAAGTAAAACTGAGACAAATTCCCTTACTTATTTGATAATATCTGGATCAAAACCTCACGAAAGGGGTAAAATCATATGTATTTGTAAATACCAATATTTTTAATTAAAATAATTATAAAATACATTCATGGGTAATATATAAACCACACAATGAAAACAACTTGTGAATATGATATTTTCTCACAGATGTAGAACCAAGATGAGAAACCCTTAACTTCAGTCCATAATTTTCATGTTTTTCCTTTAACTCTTGTATAATTAGAGTATATAAATTAGTATATTTATTAAGAAAATTTTAACGGTTTAATTACTTACACTTAAATAATTTATTTTATTTGTTTTAATAATATATTTAAATATGTAATCAGTTAATTCCACATTGGGTTTTTTGAGGACGTTCGATTCATTGTTTGAAAAATGCATTTTGTGTGTTGACCATAGAGAAAGAAGTCCTTATTTTAACATATCTAGAATAAAATTAAGAAAATATTTATCATATTAATACATAAATTATACTTTTAAAACCAATCCTGAAATATGTATATGAAAAATGATTTTTTTACGATCCTGGAGTCGGTAGATTGTACGTATGCATAAGTAACATTTCCATTTTTCAATGATCATTATGGAAAGAAGGTTATTATAATTTTATATTTATATAATAATAATAATATCATAAATATCACATGCACAATATTATTTTATTAATTACACTTATATATATATCATCTATCATATATGTGATGTGGTAATGAAAATAATAATCACACTACTTCTTGGAGGTGGTAGTCTACACGTACGCACGAACGACGTTATAATTATTCAGTGTAAGAATGAAAATGAAATATCATATATTAATAATTAAAATTATTTAATTAATATAAGAATTATTTAATTTATATCAGATATATTAATTATATTTATCCTTATTTTCTTCCATTTAAAGCGTTAGTGAAAAACGACTCACATCCCTTCACGAGGCTGTAGTCCGCCGTACACACGAGCGACATTATCGTATCCCAAACTGAATATAAATTAATAAGGTATATATGATATCATAAATCCATAATATTAATTTTACATATATCATAAATATACTTTAAATCCATCATTATAATAATCCATGAGAGGAAATGATGTAAATTGAATAAAATTGGTTCACGAGGTTATAGTTCACCATACACATGAATGATGAATTCATATCCCATTTTATGAAAGTGGGTATGGATTTTCATTATAACATTAAAATAATAACATATTAGTATATTGGGTATACCGGTGTAATTATATCATAATAATAAAATAATATTTTTAGGATGTAAAAGACGAAATAAAATAAAAATGATTGGTTAAGCATGATACCTCTTCTTTGGACAACCACCTTAGGTTATCACCAAAATCCTTCTTAGGATGAATTTATGATAAAAAATGAATCTAGGTAGTATAGAGGAAGGTTATGAAATAATTTTTTTAGTTATTTTCTAATATAAATGGATTTGAAGGTGTGAATAGGAGAGGATAAGGGGTGACCTTTTATAAGTGAGGTGAGTGACACACTTGTAATTTTCGAAAAGAATATGTGATACCCATATTTTTCACATGAAAAAGGATAAAAATATACCATTATTAATAAATATACATTATATGGTTTAAAAATATCCATAAAATTGATTTTATTAATTTTTAGGCCATTTATACTCTTATCATTTTATTTAACTCCTTTTAAACCGGTTTTTTACCTTATCCACGATAATTAGTTTTTACTATTTTAACTATTCATTATGGTGAAAAATTATGTTGAAATTATGAGATAATATAAATAATGATTATTAAAATTATATAATCTATTTTTCCAAATTTAATTCATATAACTGGGAAAATTTTATTTAAAATTAATATAACAAGTGCGACAAAAAAGTGGGTTTTCAAGAAGTGTATTTTTCAAGAGAATGATTATTTTATATTAATTATATCAATAATAATAATAATAATAATAAAATTATTACCAACTAATATTTATTAAAATATAATTGATACATTTAATTGAAATCATTCATCATTAGGTGTTATTTTTTATTAATTAAAAGTGGAAACATTACGTTCTTTAAAATTGTTTTCAGGAAAATCCCGTTTTTAAAAACAAAAATAAAATTTTAGTAAAATTTAATATAAATATGATTAAAATTTAATTATTTGGATTAAATATAAATAAATAACACTTATATTATATTAAATCATATTAAAAATATAATGGTACATTTTAATTACTTATTTTATTAGAAATAAATGACATTTTTACAAAAAAATCATTATTATTCACTATTCCTGGATAAATTAATATTTTTCAAAAAAATTAAAATTTTTAACCCTATGTAAATTTTTATATGATGATTTAAAAAATTAAGTGAATTTTATCATATATATTTTCTAAAATTTCTTCAAAATAATTATAATAAATTCTCATAAAAATTAATATAAATTATTTTTGAAGAATAAATAATTTTGAAGAATAAAATAACTTTACTAAAAATTGATTGATTATTTACTAAGAATTTATCCAAAATTTATTTTTATGAGGAAATTCACACACACACACAGATATATATATATATATATATATTTCATAAATTAGTTAATACTATTCATACTTTGTAATTTAATGACTAATTTATAATGGTTATATATTTTATGGATCATTTAACCTTTGTGTTGCATGTTGAATACACTATCAAACATAAGGAAATTATTTTCAAATTTTAGAGTGTTACATAATCCCCACATTTAATAAATTGTATCATCATAATTTGAATATTATTTTAGTAAAAAATGGGTTGACATTTAAAAAAATACATATATTGGAAACCCACATCGTAAAAAGTGCTAATAACAAATCATCTTTATAAAAGAGAAAGGGGCGTACAAGGGTCATCTAGAATAACACATAATAGGTTTTCAAATAAGAGAAAATAGATGAGAAGTGACTATTTTGACATAGAAAAAATCATAATGTCCAAATAATGATGCAGAGTGACAGAACTCATTTATCATAAGAGAGTGTATGATCAGAAGGAAGTCAACATCAATAAAACGATAGGCCAAAGAGATGTAAAAAAAGGTAATTAATATCATAAAAAATGATGACAATAAGACAAAATTTATTTTCAAGATCCTATTCCTAGTGTTAAGGAATTACTTTTCCATATATACTAGGAGTATAAGTAAATGTACTTTCTTAATGATTATAATTTCATCCTTTTATCTTTTTTCATGACAATCTCATATTTTTCTCCAAATGATGAGAATTAAAGATGAATTTTTCATACCTGAAGCACTAAAGCAAATTACTAATGGATCACATAATTTAAAAAAAGTGTAAAAATATATTCCCCTTTCATTTATACATTAACCAAATGCAAAATGGTTAGCACAAAATGTGATAATTCCCATTATTATTAATCCTTAATATCATTAATCATTAAAATTAAACAAAAATACCCAACGTTCAAACTAAATCATTCCATAAATAAATAACCTTATATCCCAATAACCTTAAAATTAAAAAGAATTTTAACCTCAAAGGTAATCACATACATTTCATCTTAAAAGACCAAAAATTTAGTGTTCTTCATAAGGGAATCACATAGTCTAGTGGTAGGAATTCCACCATTATCGCCCTTCAGTTGTGGGTTTAAGCCACAGTCTTTCTGGATGTGATGAGCTTTCACCTAGCCTTTTACTTTTACTTTTCCCTAAATTCATATCCTTATAAAATTCTTATAAATATGATTCATATCCTCACAAATAACCTTAAAAATCAATGATCATATAAAAAATAGAAGTTATTAATACCTTTAAACTCATAAAAAGAGAAATACTACTCATATAATACTTCTTATTAAACCTAAGGGTTATAGAAAACATAACTCGATAAAAAAACATCTCCCAAAATTTCATTAATTACCTTTAAATTTCGTTACATAAAACATACAAAGGGGTGTCTAAAACTTAAACATATGACTAAACTTTAACATGTAAACCCATGATGTAATCCATAAATCTTAAGATAAACTAACTTGAAAACATCATAATATACAATGTTTTCTAAAACATATGACACCGAATATAATAGCACCAAACCCATACTCTTGGATCCAATGATCAAAATATCATATTTACATTTTTGGGTTTGATTCTGATGAAGGTGACCCAATTTTATCCACCCAAAACTTATAACATCAAAAGGAAATATTGGGACACATACATTCTTAAGGACCTTTTAGGTTTAGAGTTATAGGGAATTAAGAAAAAATCTTAACATCATGGATTCATAAATAAATAGTGCATAAAGATGAACATGATCTCCCACTATACCCATATTTTCAAATTCCATATTAGGTTATCATCATCATCGATATGAAACCCTTCTATAAATAATTCATCAAACATAAATCTTGATGACCTAGGGAAAAGAGAATATAAGAAGGGTTAGATAAAATTATTAGTAAGTGAAAACATAATCATTAACAATTTAATGTCATCAGTGAGAATAATATTATCATAAGGGTATGGAGACATAAAAAAATTGAATTATACTAACATAAGAATATTCAAACACATAAGTACCTAGATAATCAAACATAAAAACATTTCATAAGGATTTTACAAAGGCAAGATTAATTAGAATCAATAATCATGAGCCATGTTATATCAATATTGATTAAAGGAAACATTTATAACCATATCAAGAATAATGAAAATGTATTAGTATCTAGAAACATTATCTTCATTTCAGTCTTACAAATGAAATAAATAGTATGTCTAACTTCCAAATATAGAAAACCCAATGCATTTGAGAGATATCACGGGACCACCCATCCTTGGTTTATCATGGGACCATACATCCATGGTTTATCATGGAACCACCTATTCATGGTTATTATGTAACAAAACATCCTTATTTCATAATAAAACTACCATCCTTAGTTTATAATAGAACCTACAATCATTATAAATAATCTCTATGTATCATATAATGAATAAATCACACAAATCATTAATTTCATCAAAAGATCATTGAAATAACCAGTATTATTTTCATAAATTGATTAACCCATGAATAATAAGTGGTTTCCATAAAAAAATATCTGAAATAAGATTAACCATTGGAAAAAATAGATTCAGTAATAATATATTTTAAACATGATTAACCCATAGAAAAGAAATGATTTCTATAACTATCTTTTTGAATCATTATTATACCATGGAAAATAAATGGGTTCCATGTCAATCTCTTTGAAACAATATTAATCTTTCCAGATAAACAATGATGAAGGTATCAATACCAAATATCCCCAGTGTAGTGTATGTAACATCAAGGGTTATTGGTGTTAATGAATGGAAATGTCGTTAAAATATCATTAATAAAATTCATGAGGAAAATAACCATTTAACTTTTAATATTACTTTTAAAAACTAAAAATTCATAAAATATTGTAAAAATACATTTATTTGAAAATAAACATTGATAAAATATAAAGGAAAATTAAAGGAAAATAATGTACAGTATAACGAATCAGTCTTAGCATACATGTATATTACATAATTTTAGATGAATATTTAGTAAATTACAAAAAATACATGTCTGAGGACCATAATAGTTTAGTGTCATTGGAAACATGTAAAACAAAATATTTTATCATAGTGAAAGAACTTCAACATATCCCATACATATATCCACCTTTAGAACATCTACATAAAACCTTTATTTATAACCTATGGAAAGGAAACATAAAAAGGGGTGAGATCAGATGCTCAGTAAGGGTAAACAAGGGAGACATTTAAGCATAACCATGAACATTGTGATATGAGAACATGATCATAACATTATGATATCACGACCTACATTTGAAAGATCATAAACATTTGTTTTGAGATAAATCATGGTAGTTCATAAGACATGAATCATTAGGAAATAAAAATCATGTTCCATGAAATCATAACTAAGGAATAAGACATAGGATTTGTAAAATACATATGATAATATAAAATTTTATGTCACGTATACCTACCAAGACGTTTATAACATGTTAGGATTGGGATATGACCCATGCACCTATTTTGGTCTTGGGCCAACAACCTATGTTCCATATTTCTTTTTTGATTGGGCTACAACCTATGTACTTTCTTGTTTTTGGGCTTGGGATACAACGTGTATACCCTATTTCATTTAGTATTAGGCTAGAACCCATGTACCTTCATGTTTTTGAGATTGGGATATAACCTGTGTACCCACTTTTTTTAGTCTTGGGCTATAAACCATGTAACTTCTTATTTTCAGGATTGGGCTACAACCCATGTACCCATTGATCACATATACTACTTATTGTTACCCAATGTATTGGGGTGAGTTATATATATATCACCTATATAATAATAAAACCATTCTTACATGCTCCACAAGATAATAAACCTTTAATCATATCATGAACCATAAAAAAAGATAGGTTTTAGAAACATAAAATCATTACCCATAAAATGAAATGGATATAATTAACATTTAATCACATCATAACCTATGAAATTACTTTAGGAAATCATAACCCATGAAAAAAAGCGGGTTTCAAAAGAATAAGACCCACAGAAGTGAAACTGGTGTCTTAAGAATCATTTCATCCAAACATAAACAACTCAAGAAATAATATTAATGGAACCTTTGTATTATTTCCTAGAATAGAATGAGTAACATCAACAGATATTATCATAGATGGAAAATAACTTGGATGAATATTTTGAAAACATTTTTCAAGGTAAATATCATTTTTCTTCGAAAAAGGATATTTAAAACATAAAACCTTTTGAAAACCCTTCTCATTAAAAACATATAAAATAATCATGAAAACCATCTGAAAACCATTTACTTGAAAATCTATTTTTAAAAAAATTTCTTAAAAATTAACCTTTTATTCATGAAGGGAAATATTCAAAGAATAAATGGAGCGTAAATATATACATGTCATATGAGGTTAAAAAATTCTTTTTGCACTACAAAAATGTTAGAAAAATTTCTCGTTTAGAAGGAAAAAAGAATATTCCTTTGAAAACATTAGTAAAAGACAAAAGGGGGAAAATGTCATTCAAATATTTTATTAGAATAGTAGAACATTCTTGGAACAATATTTAGAGAAAATATATTTCCAACCGAAGAGATGGTAAAGTTGGGATTTCTTAAAAATAATTTCTTAACTATATTATGATCCAAAGAGTAGAAATATAGTACCAATACATGAATATATCATGAATAACCAGAGGAGAATAAATTTCAAGAATATTCCTGAAAGATGGATCATAAAATTTCATCAAATGAAGCATAAACATTAAAAATCATGAAAAGCGATGATATTTTCTCAATACAATCCTATAAATCGGTAACTTGGGATGACACTCTCCGTGTAATAAAAATTAAATTAAAATAATCTGAAAATACCATTAAAAGAAGAAATTTTATGATACGACATGCAAAATGTAAGTATATAACATGAATAAAGTTCATGATATAAATTATAAAATGAAATAATGTTCAGGATATATCATTTATAATGGAAGTATCTACACCAAAAAAAAGAATTTAGGTGCATAACATAACACGAGTCATAATGAAGGCATATTGAGAGAAAACTATTTTACTGATTTGGTAACTTTTGAAACTTAAACCTTATGAAAGAAAGACCATAAAATGGATATGTGAATACCAAAAAATTTAAATATAAGATACATAAAATAAAATCATCTTTATTACATACATAAAACAATCTAAAAGAGTGGAAAACAGAGAATGTATACTACATAAATAAAAATTGATATGAAATCCCCTTACCTTGTGTCTTTACTCTCACCGTACTCGTTCAAACCTCCTTTTAATTGGGTAACTCCGTTTGGATTGTGACAAAAGGAATCCTTGGATTGAATTATTCCAAAGGGAAGGATTATAATAGAAAGGGATGATTAATTGGAAGTTTATTGGGTAGGTATTTCCCAAACATAAGATCTTTTATAGGTATGAGGAAGTGGGAGTGGTGGTGGACTTTTATAGGGAAGGAAAATGACTCACTTGAAATTTTTGAAAAAAAGTTAGGTGTACACATGTTCTTACCTAATAAAATTCATACCAACCAAAAATAATTCAATAATGGATGGTTTATGGATGAATCAAGTCTAAAAAATCGGTTTTTGATAATTTTATAGGTCATTTTGTGCCCTAATATTATGGTTTAGTCCCTAATTAAGCTTATTTCGACCTTAACAACTATGATCAATTTTAATCACGTTTACTAATCATTTTTGTCAAAAACCAACATGATATAATTAGAATCTAAATATTTTACTAATCATAATGGTTTATGTTACTTTTTTTAAATTTAATTCACAAAAGTGAGAAAATTAAGATTAATCCTAATCCCATAGACGAGATGAAATTATAGGTTTTTAATGTAGAAAAAAGCTTAAATGTTTATTCTGTTTTTGTATTCAATTTCAAAGTTATATTGATTATAATGACCTAAATTTTATAAATATATGTATAATTTATCTAATTTATCCTTAAAAAAATTAAAATATAATTTAACATTAATAATTATTTAAATGAAAATGCAGTTTTTAACTTAAAAGTAGTATTTTTTACTATTCATCAAAAAATGATGTTTCTCAGAAAAATCCCAAAAAATCACCCAAATATAATTTCAACATTATAAATTCAAAAATAAATTTTATTTTATCAAATTAAATTTATATATGTGTCTATAATTACTTTTATTATTAAAAGAGGTTCATTTGAGAAAATGATATTTTTAAAAATAAAATAACATTACCAAAAATAATATTTTTCATTATCAATATGTTTTATTTATATAAAAAAATTATAAAAAATATTTGATAAGTAGTTATTAATATTAATATTACTATTTTTAATGAAAATGTTATAATTATATCATTTAAATAATTATAACCGTAAAATGATGTTTCAATGAAACAGTAGTGTTGCGTGTAACGTATGCCAAGTCGGTGTCGCATGAAACATACACAATGTCATGTTTACGTTTAATGAAAACTGAGTTGATGTTCTATATGAAAGGAATTTTCACTTAGTGTTTTAATATATATATATATATATAAGTATTTCTGGTTTTATGTGTAATGAAAAATATAAAAAGATAAATTAATTTGATTTTTATTCACAAAATCTTGGAAACATAGTGGTTACCCAAAATTTTTCTAGGTTATCAAAGGTTTAATAGTTGAATGTTCCATTCATATAAAACCCAAATTGTAAAAATTAATACTGAAACATCCTTTAAAAATGGAAATTTGGAAACATAGTGGATACCCGAAGTAATATATAACTTGGTTTCCACATAGGAGAACATAGGTGGGAAGTGAAAACATGAAAATGGAAGAAAAATATAACTATGAAGTTATAACAGAGGGTGATAGAGAACAAGGTCAGGAGAAAGTTAACAATAAGAAATCCATAAATCATCTATAAACTAAGGGACCATCCGATTCATTAGAAACAAAGGTAATAAGATAATTTGTTTTGGTTTCAAGATACATTATCTTCATGATAGATAATTTTGATGAAAAGATATACTTTTATGATTTTAAGAAAACCTCACCCTTTTTTTTACTTTATCCAATTCACCAATTTCTCTAGAAAATGAAGGCAAATTTTTCATTCCGGAAGCACTTATAGATCATGAGACCCATGATATTCCATATCATATGCCATCTGTTATCATCAATACCGCATTTTTATAACAGGTTATCCAATATGATTAAATCCTCACGTGGTAAGATAATACATTATTCTCACAAACATTATCCCAATTTTAACTTAATATTACCATAAATGGTTAACCTTATAACCCTTTCAAAATATGAAAATCTAAAATAATAGAAAGAAGGTCATGAAATAGACTTAACATTGATACCCCATGTGTCATCACATACAAAACATATGAATAACTTACTCATATATTCTCTGGAAAACATGTTCATAATATGAATTTCCATTAATACTTATTTAAAAAATACATGCTTTCAAAAGAAAAATCACCCTTTATTCCATAAATAAGATCTTTTCTTAAAAAAACATTTCTATTGGAAGATTGGATTCATCCTTGTAAATATAGAAAAATCAATATGATCTTATTAATACAAAATTCATGTAGGAAAAGATAATAAATTCTTATACTCATAACAAGTTACACTAATGGATCAAAAAGTTTTTCATAGATCTCATTTTTACAAAATCTCATAGTAAATTCCCCACTATGGAGTTCCCCAATTATCATGGCTCAATCCATCTATTGTGATTGCATTTGCTTTACCTTTGTCCTTTTTGTTAAGAGGTTGTTGGAGCTGATCACCATTATGAATCCTTATATTTGGGCACTTTTTAATGAAATTCCTAAACTCCATAAATTTGAAGCACTGAAGTATGGGAGGTACATCTTGAGGAGTTTTCTCATTATTCACATCATTATATAACTTTTTCTTATCATTTCGGCAGTCAACTGCTCCATGTACATACATTCCACACTTAAAACATTTACTAGTCTCATTAAGATAAATACCACCACACTTATTTTCACACTTAGATCATAAAGGAAAGCTCATATTTTTATCTCCATGGATTATTGATTTTCCTTTGAACTCCATCTTTCTATTATTGCTAAAACCATGAGATTGATACATAACTGTAACCTGCATTTCAACTTTGATTTCAAAACACATAATATCTTCATAGATACCAAATTATTTTATGGAAAACACCCTTATGAGAGTTGGATTTAATCACTTGAATACCCTATTAACCATAATTTCAGGTTGGATGAATTTTCCAAAAGCGTACCTCACATGTCTTGTGAAATTAGCCTCGTAGGCATCAGCATATTCACCATCCATTCGATTTAAATCAATTTACTCCTTTTCCATCTTCAAACGAAGAACATGAGGAAAGTGATTATTGAAGAATAAGTTCTTGAACTCATCCCAATCCATGGATTCAATTTCATCTTGCTTCCTTGTATTCTTGACTAGATTCCACCACTAGTCTGCTTCACCTCATAATCGATAAATACCGATAATGAATTTATTAGGATCTGAACACCAGATATTAGACAATATATTTTCATTGGTACTGATATAGTGTTCAAAAAAAAATTGGATCAGAAGACCCACTGAAATAAGGTGGATGTTTCTTCATGACGGACTCAACCAAACATTGTTCCCTCCTATGATCTATTGGATGTTCATCATGATTGATATCATTAGAATGTTATGTGAGAATAATAATGAGGTTTTTCATTCTATCTCCCAAATAATTCAGATCCTCAGGACAACAATAATTTCATTTTCCATCACAATCACCATTAACACATTTTCTTCGGGTTTTGTCCATTGGATAATTCTGAAAAAACATAGAGCAAGAAACCATTATCATAAAGAAGAACCACATAATCATGAAAATTAACTTATATGATATTTAAATTAGGAAACCATCTTTAATCTATGAAACCATATGTTTGTCCTAGTTTATTCATATTCATATTCTATTGAAATCCTTCATAATGGATCATGAAGAGTTTGTGAATTTACAAATCATATCCCCTGGGATTGTCAATCCATGTCCGCAAAAAGGCCCATTGTCATGTACTATATTACCCAATGTTAGATGCGAAACATCATGTCAAAGTTGTTACTACAAGGTATATATGTTATACAGACACATCCACTTGTAGTATCCCTACAAGGATTCATTTATAGGAAACCAGTCACTCTATCCTTTACCAAAATTCCAGAACATTTTCTTATAATTTTCTTTATCCGTAGACTTATCCTTATAGACACCCCTAGACACATTATTATAAATACTCCTAGGGATCTCACTAAGGTTTTATAATCCTAGTTTTCAAAGGTCAACTAAAAATTTCCTTTGATATGAACTATAATGAACCAAGATTAGAATACATGGATATTACATTATTTTAGATGAATATTTATTACATTAAAAAAATACATGCTTGATGACCATAAAAGTTTCGTGTCTTTGAAAAATTGGAAAACAAAATATTCTATTCTAGTTACAGATCCTCAACACCTCCAATAATGATATCAACCTTTAGTGTTTTAATATATATATATATATAAAACTATTACTAGTGTCACGTGAAATGAAAAATATAAAAATGAAA
Source organism: Viscum album (assembly GCA_963277665.1). Classification (NCBI taxonomy): domain Eukaryota; kingdom Viridiplantae; phylum Streptophyta; class Magnoliopsida; order Santalales; family Viscaceae; genus Viscum; species Viscum album. The sequence goes on from OY728141.1 coordinate 1,818,317,086, forward strand.
ATTAATTTTATTTTTTTCTTGAAGACTCAGGGTGTTACATACAGGATAGTGATAAAATTTATTCATTCCATAAACGTTAATAATATAAATTCTTTTTAAAAAAAATTGAAAAGGGGGTCAAAATTGACACATTTAGAAAATGTTAAAAAATTTCATTTTAAAACCATTTAAAAGAAGGTAAAAGATCATGTAAAATGGATTTAGGATATCATTTTTTTATATAATATTTTTTTTAAACATTTTAGAATATAAGGATATCGAATAGAAACATACCCAATCTAAATGAAAATACAAGATAATTATCAGATATAAATTAATTTATCAATGTTTATTTAATAAATAAAGAGGGAAGTAGAAATCAAACATGTTAAACACATTCATAAATAGTGGATAATAAGGATATATGGTTAAAGAAAATAAGAGCATATGATTTCTTCCAAAATAACCTTGAACATAAAAAATATTGAAAGAGAAGAGATTGTAACATAAATCCTTTTCCACTTTAGTAACTCGTTATTCACAATCCCCATGAAAGAATTAATTAAAATGATAATTTAAATATCATGAAAATAAAAAATTTCTTGATATATCATATCAAAGTGTTAGTATTAACACCACAAAAAATAAGTTATATGTATAACATAATATGTGTCCTAAATAATAAAATTTGAGATGGGAAAACCTTACAATGATGATAACATTGATGTGTCAACTAATCAATGAATATATTGTTTGTATAAAATTTAAATCCACATAAAATAAATGGAAATAAAATATAATAAAATATAAATTCATTACACACGTAATCATACAATATCAAAGACAATGAAAAAATATTATAACTCAATGAAAAGAAACTGAGTTATGAAATTTTTTACCACTTGGTAACATTAAACTCAAATACCTTTGAATGAAATAATTCAAATTGAAACATTAAATACCACGATTCATGAAGGATTCATTATATTACATGCATAAGGAGAAATATATACACTATATAAATGAAATTAGGTGCATAACATTAAAAGTTGTCTCAATTAAGGAAAATTGAGATGAAGTCACTCATCTCTTTGGTAATATCTTGATAAAATCCTCATGAAAGGGATAACCTCATATGGATTTTTAAATCCCAATAATATTCATGAAAATAATCATAGAACACATTCAGGGGAAGTATATACACCACACAATAAAAATAAGTGGCGAATATAGCATATGTATTACATTTGTAAAAAAAAGATGAGAAACCCTTACCTTCAGTCGAGACTTTCCATTTGGGTCCTTTAACTCCAATATTATAATATTATATTAATTATTATATTTCTTAAGAAAATTTTATTAGTTTAATAAATTATACTTATATCACTACAAAAAACAACATATTAGTGACGGTTCTTTAGTGGGGGTTTTACAGAAGCCCCTCTAAATTCATTATTAGTATAAATTAGAGGAGGTTATGCACAACCCTCAATAATCACAAAATTTAGAGGGGGTTCAAACCCCCAATAAATTTATTATTAATATTATTTGACATTTTATTGTGTATTAGAGGTGTTTATTCCAAAACCGCAAGTAAATTAATAGTTAGTGGTGCAATATATTATGTTGGATTTTAAAGTCTATATATATTTATTATTTGGTTGGATTTTAAAGTTACTATATATATACATATATATTATATGGAATTTTTTTAAGAAAAATTTAGGGGTTTACAAACCCATGTAATTTAAGAAATTAGAGGGGGTTCATGAATCACCACTAATCTATTATGATTAAAGGGGGTTTCAACCCCCACTATTTTTTAAAAAAATATTGTAGAAATTATGTGCATTTTTTGGAATACCACAAGTAAATTTTAATTTTGGGGTAGTTTTCTGAAAATTGACTCTAATTTATATGGATATTTATTTGAAAAAAATTGAAAAAAATAGATGGGGTTTTAAACCCCTTTAATGTAATGCTCTTATATTAGAGTGGGTTTTAACCCTTTGTAATGTTTTTTTATTTTTTTCTTAAAAAAATCAAATTTTATAATTTATATATGTGTGCATGCATGTGTATATATATATTACATAAATAAATTATATAAATGTATTTAATTACATTATAAACACACACACACATATACATATAATGAAAATATATAAAAACATTATATAAATACATATAAATATAGAAAATGTATACATATATAAATATTGCTATAAATAATATAAATTTAATTATAAATATATTTATTCAAATATATAAATTTTTTATGTGGTTTTATAAATACTATATATTTCTTATGTCTACAAATATATATAATATAGACAAAATTATATATATATATATATATTATATATAATTATATATATATATATATATTATAAATATTTTATTATATATAAAATCGTATAAATTATATAATTATATTATATATTTTAGTATACCATATTAATTATAAATTAATATAGTAAATATATATTATTTAATTGTATGATATATTTCCAATTATAAGAATGTATTTAATTTTGTGAGTATATATATGTGTACATAGGATATAATATAAATGTATATAATTACATAGATAAATTTATAATATAAATGTATTTAACATAATATATGTATAATATAAATCATAAAATAAATATATAGTATTTATAAAACCAACATATATTTTTTATATTTTAAAAAATAGAAGTAATAATAGTAAAAATTAATAATATTATTATTATAACACAAACACACAAGTATATACAAATAATAATATAATAATATTTAATATGATTATTTTGTATCTACCAATGTTATATAAATATATAAATATATATACAAACACAAACATGTAAATATAAATATATTAACAAATATATGTATAAATATATATTTATATATGTAAATATAATTATTTATTGATATTATATAAACACAAAGATATATATATATATATATATATATATTATACACAAATATATTATATTATATATATTTACACACGCACACACATAATATCATATATTTTTACATACATAAATCTAAATGTAATTAATAATATATGCATTAATATATAATAATATAAATAGATTATATAAATACGTACACACATATGTATATAAATAAACATGTATGTTTTATATAAATAATATATTTGATTGTTTGTATATTATATATACTTGTATACAAAATATATAATATAAATTAATTTAATTTTATACATAAACATGTAATATATTGAATAAACACACACACACACACACACACAGATATATATATATATCATATTTATGTATTTAATATATATTTATATATATGTATTGAAATACAATATATAAATATATTTTTAAAAGAATTATATAAATGTATGTAAATTCACAGATAAATACAATATAAATGTATTATAATATAAATACATAAATACATTATATAAACATGAATAAATAAAATTATATAAATGTATATATAGGTTATATTTTTAAATGTATTTAAATATATTATGAAAAAAATATTTATTAGAATAATCATCCAAATATATATAAATAATGTCACATGAATATATTGAAAAGATATTGTATTCAGTGGAGTGGCAATGCTCAACTGTATGGGTATGAAACAAGGGTTTGAAACCCACCATGACGGTTTCTCAAGGCATAGGGGAAAGGGGTAGGGCACACATGGAGGATTACCAGTGGGGGGCATGGGTAAAAGTGAACTTCATGGAATATAGAAAGTTTATAGTGCATGTGGTTTACAAGGGGTAGGTCGGGGGGAGGGGTGTATAAGCGAGGTTCACAGGGTTGTGAAGGGTGTGGGGTCATGGGTAAACATGGGTAGGGGGAATTTATTTTAAAATTTTTAAAAATTATGAGTTATTGAAAAATGACACTTAAATTAGGAAATTAATTAGGGGTACTTGGAAACAACCCATAAATTGACTATTTCATGATAATTTGTGTGAAATTAGTGGGAGTTTAAACCCCCTTTAAAATAACCGATATTAATTTCCCCTTACCTTACCAGCAGTTTCTCATAACTAATTCTAATGTATTTAGAGTGGGATATAACCCCAAAAAATCAAAATAATAACTCCCTTTACCAACTATTTTTTATGGAATCAATTATTTTATTAATATATTTAAATTCTTAATTAGTTAAGTCCATATTGGGTGTTTTGAGGATGTTCGATTCAGTATTTCAAAACTGATTTGGTATGTTGACTATAGTCAAAGAGGTCATTATTTCAACATATCCAGAATAATATTCATGGAATATTTATCATATTTATACATCAATTATACATTGAAAACCAATAATGAAATATGTTTTTGAAAAATTATTTATGTTACGATCATTGAGATGATAGGTCGTATGTACGCATGAGTATCATTGTCTTTTTTCAACGATCATTATAGAAAAAAGTTAATTATTATTTTATCTTTAAAAAATTATAATTATATCATAAATATAATATTATTTCATTTAATACAATTATATATATCATCCATGTGATGTGGTAATGAAAAAAATCACATCGCATCGTGGAGGTGATAGTCCACACGTAGGGATGGACAACATTATCATTTTTTAGGGTAATAATGAAAATGAAATATCATCTATTAATAATGATACATATGTCATGAATATCATAAGTATGTCATTTATATCACATATATCCATTATATTTATCCTTGTTATCTTTCATTTAATGAGTTAGTGAAAAACGAATCACATCGCTTCGTGAGGCGGTAGTCCACCATACACCTGAGCGACGTTATTGTATCCACCACAGAATGAAAAGTAAGAAGTAATATGTGATATAATAATGAAAAATTATAAATATATTACATATATTTTATATATAATTTAAATCCATCATTATAATAAGATGTTGGAGGTGATGATTTAAAAGGAACGCATTGGTTCACAAGGCAGTAGTTCAACGTACACAAGAATGATGATTTCTTATATCATTTGATAAAAGATAGGATGTTTTTAGGTTATACCATTAATATAATAATATCTCAGTATAGGTTATATTCTTGTGATATTACATAATAAAAATTGAATAATATTTGGAGGAGGTTGAATAAGAAATAAAATAAAAATGATCGGTTAAGAATGATACCTTTTCATTGGACAACCACCTTAGGTTAACACCAAAATCCTAAATAGGAAAGAATTAAGATAAAAAATGGATCAAACTTGTGGTGTGGGAACTTATGAATGAATTTTGGTAGTTATTTTCTGATCCAAAGGTCTTTTAATTTGTAATTATGAGAGGATAGAGGGCGACCTTTTATAAATGAGGTGAGGGGAACACCTATAATTTTTGAAAAGAAAAATTGATACCCACATTTTTCACATTCATCAAGGAACAAAAATTAAACATTTTAGAGAATTATACATTAAAATTTAGAAATATTTCCATAAATTAGATTTTATAAAAAAAATTAGGTAATTATTATATTTATATTTTTGGCTTAACACATAATGATCCTGTTTTTTACCTTAACCGCAGTAATTAATTTTTACTTTTTTCATAAATCATTATGTGAAAAAATTAATTTGACCATATTAGATAATATATATTATAATTATAAAAAATATGGAATCTATTCTATTAAATTCAATTTACATAAATTAAAAAAAATTATTTAAAATTAAACTCACAGATGAGATGAAAAAACAGGTTTTCAAGACGTGTATTTTTCTAGAAAAAGATGATTTTATACTAACTGTATGAATAATAATAATAATCTTATAAAAATAAATTAATATTTATTGATATATAGTCTATAAATTTTATTTAAATCATTCTTAATAATGGTTTTTTAGTTAATTAAAAAGGATAAATATTATGAACATTAATTTTTCTTCAAAAAAATCATGTTTTAACCCAAATATAAATTTATAATAAAATACAATATAAATATTATTAAAATGTATTATGTGGATTAAATATAACTAAATAATAATTATGTAACTTTAAATCCTACTCTAAACATAATAATTCTTTTAAATTACTTAATTTATTAGAAATAAATGACATTTTTTCAAAAAAAATAACACATCCAGTATTCACTAAAAATTCAATATTTTCCAAAAAAATCCCAAAATTTCACCCTATGTTAATTTTATTATTCCAATTTAAAAAATTATGTTATGTTTTTATTTTTTTCCTAAATGTTCCAAATATTAATTTTAATATTTTCACAAAAAAAATCATTTTTGAAGAAAACATAATTTCAAAGAATAAAATTACATTACTAACACTTGAATGATTATTTAATAATAATTTATCATTAATTTATATTGAGTATAAAATTTATAAATATATATATTTCACAAATTATTTAATACTATTTAAACCAACCAATTTAACAGCTCGATTATAAAAGTTATAAATTTAACGCTGGTTTAAGCTCACAGTGTTGCGTGTTGAATAAACTATCGAACACAATTCTATTATTTTGAAATATCATTTTGTTACATATATATATATATATATATTAATATATTTCGTAATTTTTTACTCCTATTTATACCTACCAATTCAATGGCTAGTTTCTAATGGTCTAAACATATCACAGTTTTATTTTAGTTTGGTGTTACGTGAGGAGAAATCTATCAAACACATTATTTATTTGATAAAAAAGTAAAATTAAATATTAGGTCATTAAAGATTAATATATAGGGTTATATTTATGCTAGGTGGTTAGGATTAGTCTATGGGATTAGGTTTGGGGTTTATGTTTAGGTTATGGGGTTTCGTTTTTTGATTTAGAGAATAAAGGTTGATTAGGGTGTTAGTTTTTGGTGTGTGTGTGTGTGGGGGGGGGGGTGGGAGGGGGTAGGTTAGGTTAATGATTTGGGTTTAGGTTGGGGTTTAGGTTTAAGGGGTTATGTTTATAGTTACTTAGGGACTATGGATTGGGTTTTGGTTTTGGGGGGTTAGTTTTTGTTAAGGGGTTTGAATTAGGCTTGGTTGTTAGGTTTGGGGGTTAGGATTATGTGGGGTGGGGGTTAGGTTTAAGTTAGAGGGTAATGTTTTGGGTAATGTTTTAGTTTTAGTATATACCTATAGATTAGGGGATTGGTTTGGTTTAGGTTTAGGTTTATGTTTAGGTTTGGTTATGTTTAGGATGGTTGGGGGTAGTTTTAGGTTATGGGTTTTGAATTAGGATAGGGGGACTGGTTTGGATAGGGGTTATGATTTGGACAGGGGATTAGTTTATGGGTCAAGGGGATATGATAGGGTTAGTTTTTAGTTAAATGGAATAATTTTATATTAGTTTCTTAGGTTTATATGTGTGTGGGGGGAAGCGATAGTTTTAGTTTAGGATATTTAGGTCGGGGGTTATGATTAGGGTTAGTTAAAGATTAGGGGTTGGGATTATGTTGGGGGTGGTGTGGCGGATTATATTGCGGTGGGGGGGGGGGGTTAGGGGTTGGGGGTAGTTTTAGTTTTGAGTATTTGGATTATGTTAGGTGTTAGGATTAGGATAAGGTATTAGGTTTAAGGGGTAGGTTTAGGTTAGGGGTTAGGTTTAGGGTTAGGATTTAGTTTTGAGTTGTAGGTGTAAATTATGGGGTTAGGTTTTTGTGTGTGTGTGTTTGTGGTGGTGGTGTGGGGGGGGTGGGTTAGGTTAGTATTTTGGGTTAATGTTGGGGAGTATGTTATGTTTTATGGTTAGTTAGGGATTGAGGGTTTGTAATTTTAGGTAAGGGGGTCAAGATTATGCCAGTGGTTAGGTTTGGGGGTAGATTTTAGTTATGTGGTTTGGATTAGGCTACGTTGACAGGTTAGGGGTTAATGTTTATGGTTAGTTTGTTATTAGGGGTTGGATTTAGGTTTAGAGAATGTGGGTTTACATTTAGTGGTGGGTTTATATTTGTGGGGAGGGTAATTTTTGGTTAGGAGATTAAAATTATTTTAGGGGATTAGATTTTTATTAGGGGTTTAGGATGAAGCTAGGTAGGATATGTTTAGGTTTATTTTGGGATTAGTGGTTGGGTTTAAGTTGGGTTAGTTTTATGTTTTGGGGTTATGTATAGAGGAAAGATATTGGTTAGGGTGTTTGGATTAGTCTAGGTGTTATGTTTAGGGTTAGTTAGGTATTTTGGGTGTGGTTGAGGATGGGGGTTGGGTTTTTATCAGAAGAGTGGTTTTACATTATGGGTTAAGATTATGCTAATGTATAGGTCATGGGGTTATATTTTCATTAGGGGTTAGAATTAGGCTACGGTTTTAGGTTTAGAGTCAGTCATGGATTAGCAGTTGAATTTTGGTTGGGAGTACATTTAGGTTATGGGGTTAGGATTTGGATAGAGCCTTATGTTAGGGGTAAGATTTTGGTTAGGGATTTAGTATTAGGCTAGGGTTAGGCTTAGGTTAGGGGGTTATGTTTGGAGTATTATTTAGGTTAGGGGGTTAGAATTTGGCTAAGGGGTTATGTTCATTGTTAGTTAGTGATTGAGGGTTAGGTTTTGGTTAGGGGTGGGCATGGGGATATGTGGTTGGGTTTATGTTGGGGGTTAGTTTTAGGTTATGGTGTTAGGATTATCCTAGGTGTTTAGGTTGGGGATAGGTGTATGGGTTTAGATTTAGGTTGAGTTGTGGCAGTGGTGGTGGTGGGGGGTATTTTTAGGTTAAGGGGTTAGGATTATGCATGAGGCTACGTTAGGGGTTAGATTTTTCTTAGTGGGTTAGGATTAGACTAGGGGTTAGGTTAGTGTGTTAAAATTGGTTTTTGGGTTAGGATTTGGCTAAGTGGTTAGATTTGGGTTTAGGATTTCAAGAGGGGTATTTTTAGGTTAGGGGGTTAGGATTAGGCTAGAGGATTAGGTTAATTTTAAAGGTTAGGATTATGATATAGTGTAAGGTTTAGATGGTTAGATTTAGGTTAGGGGTTATGGTTAGGATAGGGATTATGTTTAAGGCTTATGTTTATGTTTATGGTGAGGTTTAAGTGTGTGTGTGTGGGGTGGGGGGGGGGTTGCTTTAGCTTATATGTTTGGGTTTAGGTTAGTGGTTAAATTTATGGTTAGTTAGGGATTATGGGTTGGGTTTAGGATGGGTTAGTTTTATGTTACGAGGTTATATTATATTTTGGTGGTTAGGATAATAGTTTAGATTTAGGTTAGGGATTAAGATTAGGCCATGGAGTTAGGTTAAAGGGTTATATTTCGGGTAAGTAGTTATGATTTGACTAGGTAGTTAGGTTTAGGTGTGGGGTTTATGATGGGAGGTGTCTTAGGTTAAGGGTTTACATTTAGGTTGGGGGGTTTGGTTTATGGGTTAGACATAGGGTTGTTTGGGGATTAGGGTTTGGGTTTAAGTTAGTGGGATAGTTTTTGGGGATTAGGATTAGTTTAGTGGGTTAATATGAGGTTAATATTTGGATAGTGTTTCTAAATTAAGTTTTGGTATTGGTTTTGGGGTTAGGTTTGAGGTTGGTTATTAGATTTAGGGTATTACTATAGATTAAATGGGTTTAGTTTAGGTGTTTTTGATTTTATTTTGGTGGGGAGAGTAGGGGGTTAGGTTCATGTTAAGATTATAGTTAGTTAGGGATTAGGTTTTGGGTCTAGGTTGGGGGTAGTTTTATTTTATAGGGTAATATTTAGGTTAGGGGGTCGGGATAAAGGGGATAAATTTATGGTAGGGGTTAGTATTAGGTTATGGGGATAGGATTAGGATAGGGGTTAGGTTGAGGGGTTGAGTATATGGTAGGGGTTGGGTTTTTTTAGGTTAGTGGGATGGGTTTAGGTTGGGAGGATAGGTTTGGGGTTGGTTAGGGATTTAGGTTGGGTTTACGAGGGTGTGATTGTTTTAGGTTAGTGGGATAGGATTTGCCTATGGGTTAGGTTATAGAGTTAATATTTTTTTAATAGGGTGAGGTTTATGTTTATATTGTTAGGTTGAGTTTCATGTTTTAGTTTTAGGATATAGGCGTAAATTAGGGGGATATGTCCAGTTGTGTGTGTGTGTAGATGGGGTAGTTTTATGTTAGGGGGTGTTTCGGGGATATGATTAAGCTGGGGGGGTGAGGTTGTTGAGTTATGTTTGTTATATGGGGTACAGATTAAGGGTTATTTTTATATTAATAGGTTAGGTTTAGTGTTATGTTTTTGTTTTACATAATTTTTATAGATTAGTTGGTTACGTTTAGGATTTTTAGAGATTTGGGGTGTAGTTTTGGGTTTGGGGGTCATGATTAGGCTAATGGGTTTATTTTACTGGTTAGGATTTGCTTAGATGGTTAGGTTTTATATTTTAGGTATAGGTATAGATTATGGGTTAGGTTTAGGGTTTTTTAGTGATATTGGGTTGGTTTTATGTTGGGGTAGGCTAAGGAGTTAGGTTTTTAGTTGGTTAGAGATTGGGGGGAGTTTTATGTTAAAGGGTTAGGATTAGAATAGGGGTTATGTTTAGTTGTTAGGAATAAGTTATGGAGTTATGTTTAGGGCTAGGTTTTAGTTTTAGGGTATGTGTGTAGATTAGGGTGTTAGGTTTTGGGATGGTTTGTGATTAGTGGGAAGTGTTAGGTTACGGGGTTAGGATTAATCTAGAGTGTTATATTAGGGGTTGAAGTTTATGCTAGGGGTTAGGTTTATTCTAGGGAGTTAGGTTTAGTGGTTTGGAATTGGTTATGGGGTTAGGTTTAAAGTTAATTTTTAGTTTTAGGGCATGGGTTCATATTAGGGGGTTATGTGAAGGGGTTATGTTTATGGTTGGTGAGGTATTATGCGTTTTGCTTTAGTTGGGGGTAGTTTTACATTCATAGGTTTGTATTAGGACATGGTGTTAGGTTAGGGTTCAAGTTTAGGATAGGGGTTAAGATTAGTCTAGGGGATTATGTTTATGGTTAGGTTTAGGATAGGGGTTATGTTTAGGGTTAGGTTTTAATTTTATGTTGTATGTGTAGATTATGAGGTTACGTTATGTTGTATGTGTGTGTGGAGGGGGTGGGTGTTAAGTTAGTGGTTTGGGTTTGGGTAGGGTGATTAGGTGTTGGTTTAGTGAGGGATTTGGGTTTGGTTTTTAGGTTTGGGGTTGGGTTTAGGTTAGGGGTTATGTTTAGGGTTGTTTTGAGATTAGGGGTTGGGTTTAGAATTAAGACAAAGGGATATGTATGGGGGTTATATTTTTTATAGGGGTTATGTTTTGGTTAGGGTGTTAGGTTTAGGGTTAGGTTTATGTTTTATGGTATAGGTGTAAATTAGGGGGTTGGTTTTAGGTTTGGTTAAGGATTTAGGGGGAATGGGGGTTAGGGTTTCCTTGTTCATAGTACTAAGATTGAATATGAGGATTTTGGTAATTCTACTCTAATTTTTATTCAGTGGTTATATAATGGAATATTTTATTTGTGGTTGTATTTGATAATGTGTTTCTTATATGTATCACTCTTGTGGGATGCTAGTTATTCTTTGAGTTCTTATATATTAGGGTTGATTATGCTTCTTGTGGACTAATTGTGTGTCCGAGATTTGGGATTTGAGCATTGGATCGATCATTTGACTTTTGGACCATTTTTATGATTTTGGTTTTGATGGATTGAACATGGAAACCTCTGGTAGGTTTTTGGGTGTCTGAAACAATTTTGGCCAGGTTTTAAGTCTAGTTGTATTTTTTTGGATTCTTTTGATGCCCCATGTGTGAAATTACATGGGTGTGGTTCTGGGTTACCCTCATTTTTAGTTTCATGACCCAATGATAGAGAAATGCTATTCCAAGCTGACATACATTTTATTTGGGTGTTTTTGTTCCATATTTTTTAGAAAGTTGTATTTTAGTTGGACCTTGTTTTGGTGTTCTTTATAGTGTATTGGTTGGTAGATTTTTTATTTATTGAATTATGAATTGGTTTCATGGATGGTTGGTGTGATAAATTGATAAATCTTGTTTTCTATTGGGCATTTTAGTAGTGGTGTGTTCTCTTGGTGATGTTTCATTTCAAGAGTATATGTTTCAGTAATCTGAGGAATTTTAGAAGTGTGAAAATAGGTATTTTGAAATTTTTTGGGTCTAGATTCATAAAGAATCATCAAATATAATACACCCATATCTGGTTTATCCCATATATCATGTGAAATTTAATTAACCATGAAGAATAAATACATAACTAAACCATAAATAGTACATTGTTTTTTCTTCAAAATCAATGTGATATGATCAAAGTTAATGTGTTGTTACTCAATGTTTCCAATAAATAAATCTTTTAAATCATCCATAGATGTACCACATCTCTTTGTTTTTCATTCCTTGATTCCTTGCTAAAAGCACAGGAAATAAAAGTTATTTATGATTTCATTTCAATCACTAAAAGATCACACATTTGATCTACAAACATGAATTAATGAAATATTGATAATCTCTTTAGTTTCACTCTTTAGAGACCGATAGAGAGAATTGTAGGATAGAATGGTATGTAAATTCACGTCATGAATAATCACACTCTCAAAATGTGTTAACACTATATGTATAAAAGTTTTTAGTTTCAATATTTTCACTTAAACCCTTTAAAAAATTAAACCATAATTATTTAGTCCAAAATGGACTATATGAAATAAGTAAACATTTCATTACCACTATAATATTTAATCATATATTTGTAACATCAAAATGTTTCCACACGATTAAATTTGAGTCATTAACTCAACTCCTCCCTTACATATTTTTTAATGAATCTTGAATAAATATTATTAATTTGAAAAATAATTTTCTCATATATAAGTATTTTCACTTAAATAATTAATGAATATTATGAAAAAAATAAAATATAATTATTATAAACTCAAATTATTTAATTGAATTAATTAACTAGTGATCGTTTACACTCAAACATTTACCAACCTCAAATGTGTGTCCAAATTCATCCTAAATTCATATTCATCTGAATAAGTGAAACTTGTAGATATCCATTGTGTGTGAACCTCAAGGACCTTATTTCAATATTAGGGAGACATATTCATAGACAAAGAGTGGTATTTAGTAATAAATAATTCCCTCTAATGAGAATTGTATATGACATTTCTATGAATAACTCATATGAACATGCTCTGTGTAAAATAATATCTTTTTGTAGCAATATCTCATAAAGCAAGACACACACATTGTTCCATCAACGTCACTCATATTATTATTTCATAACCTTACTAGATAGAATTACATTCTTTTTTCATGACAATAGATTTATTAAAGGTAATACCATCCTAGTCAACGGGGCCCGATATATATCATCCTTTACAAAATCAAAAAAATCCTATATTTATAATTCAATCAATAAAATACCACCATTTAAATACCCAAAATAAGCGACCACATCACCAATGGCACTCGAAACAAGTGGTGTTCTTATTAGCAGGTCATTTATCCTGGTATAATTTATTTGAGATCACAAAATGAGAATTACATGAGAATAGGAATCAATTCCTATGACCCCATAACACCTGATAGCTATACATCATATTTTTTTTCATCTGTATGATGCATCTAGACCATAAGAATGTTTTTATGATTACTATTATAGTATCTTATGGTTCTCATGATAGGTAGGAATTGCTATATTGTTTTGATATGAAAAATAATCTTAGTACATTAACATTTAAATATTCGATATAGATGTTTCAATAATAATATGGTTTGAATACATGATACATAACTATATATATACATGATATGGTAATAAAAAAAGTACTAATAATGTTTGGTCTATTAAACCCACTTTCATAGCGCTCCAAATTGAACTAGAGGAAACTTTATAATAATCAACTTATTAAATATCACCTAATAATATCATCATTATACTGATTTATGTATTTAGTTATTGTTCCTTCTATGTTTTCCTACATGGATACTTTACTATCTGTGACATCACCTACTAGATTTAAAATCTTCAAGAGATGATATCATCGAGTAGATCCCTTTTTTAATATTTCATAACATTTAAATCTTGGATTGTACGATTTCCATTATATTATCAGGATTTATATCATGAAAATAATTTAATTTCTCAGTACAATTCCAAGAATTGTAATAAATCATTGAATATAGTATACTACTTTTTTTTGCTACATCAGAGGCCACAACATACTTGATATTTATAGATATGAAAACTATTGGCTTTAATGGGTTATAATTTCTCATTCCTTATCTTTACTATGATTTTAGATCAATTTATCTTTAGGAAGGCTAGTTTTTTCCCCATTGAACCAATGTTCATTTCTATCATAGTACCGAATATACATACCTTGTACTTTCTAAAGTATTATTGAATAGGTTTGACTGGATGTTATATAGTTCTCTTGGATTTATCTGATATTTTCCCATCATAATGTATTTACATAAAAAATAATATCTAGTACATAACATGGTACATTTGATAGATCCATCACTGAAACATATGTAATTATACTCACCATATTAATCCCCTCCCACGTATCATTAATATCTTCCTGGAGATATTTATTCCATGTGACATTGGGAAAACTTATATCTAAAATTATTCCAAACTGTATTTTTCAATACTTCGTCAGTATATGTACTTTGACTTGATCTAAGAAAACCTTAGACCAAGTTTAGTAGATCCATTTCCCTAGAACTTGAGTTACTAATTTAAATTAATCTTTGGATAGTTTATTTTAATGAGGTCTTAACAAATTGTATGACTAATAACTATTTTCAATATATTTTACTTGGAAAACTATGGTGCTCCCACTGTGCTCTTATAAAAAATGAAAATTTTCATTCCAAAAGAATATTCTTTGATCAAGATTATTAATTGAATCCAAAATTTTATCTCTATAACTTTAACCCCTTAATGGCATTATTTTTTGTCACCAAACCTTTTTCGTTGCATCCCATATACAAATTCCATGAAAAAGTGGTCTTAACATCCAATTCATAATATAATGATCATAGAAAGTTTCTACAACAAGCTTAACTTGAGTATATTTAGGAATGAAAACTTTGTATAACCAATTGATCTTTATTATTACCATGATTATACCAACCATTTATATTTTCTCTTGAATACCCACTAACAGGTTTACATTAATTTTAGAAGCTACCAAAATAAATACATGATCATAGAATATGGAATCCATTTTACTAAATTCATATTCAGTTGTCATTTTTTTTATTTCCACATTATCCCCCCTATAAGAGTTAGTATTCTTATCAAATAATATTTCACCTAACTCAGTAATAATAAATCTATCTCAATTTGTTTTTAACTAACCTACATAGTGTGTGTCTTTGAAACATACATATTTCTGAGCTCTTTTGGAACTTGTTCCCATGCCAAATATTTATACACATGTAGTCTTAATTTTTTCCAACCCAATATAAATCCCACTACCTAAAACAAATATGCGCACCCTTTTATAGAAATGAAGTCTATCACTTTATTAGAACATTTATATCTAAGGGATTTACATATTATCATACATAAATTTTGGAAAATTATATTGATTGAATTTTTGTTTTTCCCGATAATTTCTTTATTGACATAGCCTTAAAAATTATTTTCAATTAAACATATATTTTATGATATAATTTATTTATTTCATACAATGAATCATATTATATTGATTTTTAATTATAGTGGTTCTATTCACCTGAACCATTATTTTGAGCACTGGGCCTCCATGCCATTAATGTTAGGTAGTTTGACTATACTAGTGTAGCCTCAGGATGAATGCTAATAGTAATAGTAGAAACCGAGAATATATAACCAGAGACAAGATATAAGAGAGACAAGAAAAACACAACTCTAGGTTTAGGCCATGCACAAATTTATACGGGTCATGGAAAAACCTACTGTATATTTGGGTGATGATCTTGGTGCATAAATTGAATAAGTGTTAGGGAGTGGTTGTTTTTGTGAACTCAGATCAAATATGTAATTAATTTTTGTGTTTGTGCCTTTGAGACATGTATTATGTGCCTTCATGTCATGTAAGGGTTCCCTCTCATCCCATTTAAAAAATGGATTTAAAAAATGAACATTTATAAGTCTCATAATCGATCATCCATTTAACAACATAATATATTTGATGAGTGTAAGGAAATATGAGTTTAGGATTAAATAGATAATATATTTATAACGACCAATTAATACATGTTTAATATATACTCTGAAAATCCTACCCATAGGATATAATATATTTTAATAAACACATCAATATCATCAATTTTACATTACTTAAATTTATTAAAGTAATATAATGAAGAAAATATATTTAATTATAGATTATACCTTAAAGATTTCACATATATCTTATTTAAAATGTTTTTAAAGAATTTTGAATTTATAACCTTTAATATCAAAGGAACATTAGTCAATTTTTAACCCAATAAGAAATTGTGTCAAATACATACGATTATTATCTCATAAATATTCCAAAATATATTTTTATTATTTCCTTGATATTTTCTTATATAATTACTTGACCATGAGTAAACTTTCCACAATTGGGTATTATTGAGTCTAACATTTTATATTCATCATTTATTATTGATGATTCATGTATTAATGAACTATTAGTTCAGTATGAAATTCCACAAACAACATTCATTCCAAATTAAAATATTATCTCATTATGTCCAATAGGTTCATGAGATATATTTATTGGTAATACTATATAATAAATAATTATTAAATTACAAACAATCAATTTTTAAAAATAGAAACTGTGTGATTCTCACTACCAAAATAGGAATAACCATTTCTCAGTTATTATGAGAATTCAAATTCTTGAAATGTTCTAAAATTACTTTGTTATTATATTTGGATATAAATGCGCGACACACATATAGTATCTAATAACTAAGAAGTAATAAAGATACATAAACTCCACGTATATTCATCAATGTATGGGAAAAAGGTGTGTCCTGATCTACAATATGAAAACATGTGATAATTAATGATACACTATATTTATAGTCTTGGCATTTAACCTTGATGTAAGAAATAGTTTTCTATATTTATGATGTCTCCAAACTTTTTTGACATGATATTATTGTTCATGATAGATTTATGATGATTTATCAACCTTATGGGCTATGTTTTAGGAAATTATAATATTTTATTCCAAGAATCGTGTTTAAAATCTATGACAGGTTTTGTATGAACCTCATTAGTTATATTAATGATCAAATACCCTTATGATAATCTTATGATTTCATATGATCATAGATATATATCTCTTATGTTTATCCTTACTAAGAATCTGAACTCACCATTTCTTATGCATCCTTCCCTCTTGTTATGAATAATGGTTTTATGTAGGGAATGTCTATGAAGAGTACTAAATGTGATTTTTTTGGACACATTGGATATTTTTCATCATATTAGAATATTATGTTCCATGTTTCTAGAGAATCTAATCTATTACATTCATCAGGTGCATGTTTGTGTAATTTAATGAATATTCATATAAAAAGATGTAATATACATGATGAGAAGCCTGGTTTTCTATAATTGGTATCAATGGAAATTTTTACATAAAATTTGTAAACTAGGATGAGAAAACACTACTCAAATACCTAAATATATTTCTAAGGATATTTCTAGGGATGTCTCTAAGGATAAGTATATGGATGATTCAATGTTTAGGAAAATGTATAAGAATTTT
Source organism: Viscum album (assembly GCA_963277665.1). Classification (NCBI taxonomy): domain Eukaryota; kingdom Viridiplantae; phylum Streptophyta; class Magnoliopsida; order Santalales; family Viscaceae; genus Viscum; species Viscum album. Next base: position 1,818,334,705 of record OY728141.1, read on the forward strand.
GGTAAAGGATATAACGAGTGGTTTCCAAGAAATTAAATCCCTGTTTGGATTCTAAAAGTGGATGTTTCACTTGAAAAAAATGTCCCTAGAGGTAATAACCTCCAAAAACCATATTGAGCTAGACTCAATTGAGAACTGGTTCATGACAAGGATCCTTACTACACACCTGGTTTAACAATCTTGGGGGATATGATTTGGAAATTCACAAACACATTATGAACCATCATGGAGGATTTGAATAGAATATAAATATGAATATCCATGGATAAACCTAAGGTTTCATAGATTAAAAATAATTTATAATGATTTAGAAAACCTATAAGTGATTTTTTCCATGATTATGCAGTTTTCCTCTATGATTAGTGTTTTTCACACAATGATTTCTAATTTTAGTCAATGAAGGGAACAAGAAGGAATTGAGTTAACATTTGATGAAAAAGATGATATGATTATGAGCATCCATGTTGGATGATGACTAGAGTAAAAGATGTTGTGATTATTCCTAATATTTTTTCACGAAACATGATTAAAAATGTATACCATAACCAACTCTCAAACTCACCAAAGCAGAGAATAAAAGAGTTCATTTAGAGTATGAGTAGTTGAGACCATATGGGAAAGAAGATTATATTTTCTATGTGTCGAGAATGTGGTATGTAATAATGAAGTGTATGTATTAGGGGAATATGAAGATGTTTTGACTATGGAAAAGGAAAAAAATAATGTAACTACAAAGGAAAAATGAAGAGTTAGGTAAACAAAAATGGATGTAAATATTGGCCTCCCTATAGTATTATCAATGAATAAATGATTTAAATTTATAATGTATGGGCATTATGGAAAATTATGTCTTAGGGGGAAATCTCCACTACTACATAATGCACCTTTAATAGTGCCAGAATTTATCATCACTAGAAAAATGTGATGAGAAAGTCCATCTTTATCAATGATAAAGTAAGAACTAATAAAGTGGGACTTTTATCGACAATAAATAAAAGCGATGATAAGAAAATTCTTTATCAATTATTTTTTATTTAGCGCTAATAAAATTAACCTTTATCAATGTTTTATTTCAGCACTGATAAATGTTACCCTTTATCAATGCTTTATTTTGAACAATGATAAAAAGTACCATTTATGAGTGCTAAAATTAAAGCGTTGATCAATGGTAACCTTTATCAGTGGTCTGATAAAGGTCTACAATAAAATGAAATAATTAAACAAATAAAATTATTTTTTTATCAATTTCATTAATTATATAATAATTATTTCAAATGAATAAAATGAATATATATATTTATATATATATATTCTAAAAATTAATAAATAGTTTATATTAAATATATAGATATTTAAAATGAATAAAATGAAATAATTAAAAAATAAAAAATTAAATTGCGTAAATTAATAATAATATTAAACATTTTATTAATTAATTAATTATTAATAAAAATGAATAAATTCAATATACATATAAATAGATTATAAATATTGATAAATAGTATATAATAAATTTAAATATATGAATGAATTTATAATTAAACGAAAATAATTAAAAATGAATCAATAATTTTTTTAATGAAATAATTATTAACAAAAAATTAATATGTATAATATATATAAATATATTAATTATAAATAGTAATAAACAATATATATTAAATATTAATATATATATATAATGAATGATATTTTAATTAAAAACATATTAATGTCTTATTCATTTTTAATGTTATTTGATTTTTCAATTTAATATATATCAAATGTCATGTGTTACAATGAATTCACGTACACATATATATGTAATTAATGAAATTTTATATACAAACACACACACAAATATATTTATGATTTACATAGAAACACATACACCTAATACTTATGTAATTTACTCAAATTTCAGTATATTTTATAACTTCATTATAACATGATACATTTAATATATCATGATTTTAATCAGTTAATTTTATATATTTATTTTTAATACTACTATAGTCAGGGCAATCATTTTTAATATTTTTTAATTTGATCATTTTCTATTATTTATTTATATATATTAATTTACTATGTTCTATTATTTTCAATATGTATTCATCTTACTTCAATATATATATATATATCCATAATTTTTTAATAATTTATATTTAATTAATAAAATATATCCAGTTTTTCAATATTTTTTTAGTGTAATCATTTTGAATTATTCAATTTAACTAATTTTTAAAATGCATATAATTAAGAGTATATATCCATTTATAATGTTAAAAATTTATTTTCAAATAAATATATTTATAAATGTATATTTATTATATTTATAAATGTATATATTTATAATTTTTATAAATAAATAATTATTATTTTTAAAAAAAGTGTTTATATAATTATAAGTAAATTATTATACATATTTAATCATTATAAAATTATAATAAATTTATATAAATAAATCCATTATCAACACTAAAAAAGTTCTATTAAAAAGAATCTTTATCAGCGCTAAAATATTTGTACGGATAAATATGTGTTTTATCAGCGCTTTTTTAGCACTGATAAATATCCCTTTTATCAGTTCTTATTAATTTAATGCTGATAAAAAGTATATTTATCAGCACTTTTCTGAGTTCTCTATTAAATTTTTTCCTGATCTATTTAAAAGAACCCTAACCTAAACTCAGTCAGTCAGGATTCTGAAGATATCGTGGAACTCATTTGTTTCCAGCGAAACTCCTCTACATTCCCTTTGACCAATCTATGCTAGAATCTAATGTATGTTATTTAATACATTTCCACTATTCTTGTTTGATCTTTTGGGTTCCCAATTTTGTGTTTTTCATTTTGTGTTGTTCTTAACCATGATGAACCCCATATCTCATCTCCTCACAATTACCAGTGCGATTTCTCTATTTTCCCTCAAAAAAATCAAGGCTAGAATCCAATTTTTGTTGTTTTCTACTTTTCCTTTATTGTTGATTAATCTTTTGGGTTCCAAATTTTCTATTGTGCATTATGTTCTATTCTTACCCAAGAATAACCCTACATCTCATCTCCTCTCCACTCCCGGCACGACTCCTCTAGGTTTATGTAAGAATCATAAATATGTACCATGATATTTTTCACCATTTTTTATTGTCTTTAATGATGAAATGAAATTGTATTATTCCTCACAAAATCATTTACCAATAATCTGGAAAAGGAAAATTTCAAAAAACTAATAAGTTCTCTTTCAATGCATTATTTTCCTATCAGGGAATGGGATGAAATCATGATGGATTTCTTGACCATCTTTTCAAGATAAACTAAATAGAAATATGTATTTTGGGTTATAGTGGATCACATAACTAATATGAACAACATATTACATATTTAAGAGGCTTACACAGTTGATGAACTTGATTAATTGTATATCAAAGAGATAATAATTCTTCCAGGTGTCCCATCTAGTGTTTTATCTGATAGGGATATGATTTTTTTATCTTGGTTATAACAAGGAAATAAATTTTTAATGAGGTTATGGGTGAAATTTTATACTTTAATTATTCCACATACTAACAGTCATTGTAATCAGACTATCTTGATATTGGAGGATATTCTTTGATTTTTAATTCTTGACATCAATGGCTCATGGATGGATTAACATTACTTGTTTGAATTCTCTTATTAAAATAGTTATTAATAACTAATCCATATGGACAAGTATGAAGAATTATATTAAATAAATTTTCGCTCACCTTTTTATTGGGTAAATATAGAAGAACCTATTTTGAATAGTCCTAGTCGTGTACAAGAAATAATATACCATGTGATGTTAATTTGAAAACATTTTGAAACTACTCAATGTAAACCAATGTTCTACAATAATTATTAGATGTGACCCTTGTAATATAATTTTAATGATTATGTGTTTATTTAAGTTTCCTTGATATTGGTTCACTAATGGATTAAAACAAATAGGGAATTAACCTAAAAATACATCAAACCATTTAAAATTCTTCGAAAATAATTGGAAATTTATTAATTGTTAGCCTTCAACTTATGAAAATCCAATGGTTGAATCTATTCCCTCAAGAATATGGTTGAATAATATTGAGTTTGAAATGCTTATATTTCAGGAGTTTCTAAATTCCCAATCTCATCAAATCATGTAATCCCCTTTAATTTTATTATCTTAGTATCATTTTGGGTGTATTTTTGTTGAAGGGGGAGTTACAAGAGGGGTTATAGGATTTGATAGGAGAGAGTGGTGAAGTGATATAAGTACCCTTGTGTGGTAGGCACTGAGTACCTAATGGAATGGAACCAGGTACCTGTTAATAGGCCAGTGTGAGTAGGGCCACTATTAACACAACTAAAAATCTAGTGGTATAGTATTTTTTATATGGTCGTACTTTTAAAATATGATTATTTCTAGGGGGTTTTAATCTTTTTAATCATAGTAAATTCGTATACTAAGAAAACTATGGCCCACTACCATGGCACTGGGTTAATCATGATTATTAGTTCCTCATTCTGATGGTTTAGTGCGAAATATGTCTTATTTTTGTTTTGGTTGTTGTGATTAAGATTTTAAAATAAAAACAATTTTGAAAAGTAAAATGACTTCTTTCAAGTGGTCTCATATTGGAAAAAATGAGTTTTAATGGAAAATGTTTTGGATATAAATTTTGGTAAATTATTAGGTATGGTGATAAAGTGGTAAGTGTGACCCCTGGTTTGACTTATGAGATTTTCATATGTGTGGGTATGTGATGAATTTATTTTGGACATGATTTGATTATTTTTGTGATATTTAGAATATTCCACCTAGAATAGTCCCTAAATTTTCTAGTGGGTCTCTCACTATTACTTGTTATCCTTAGTTTCTTCCCATCTTCTATGGAAATCAAGGATCATTATAGGTATTTATGTGGCTTGAGAAAGTTGAGCATGTCTTCAGAGTGATGGGAACTCCCAAAGTCATTAGATTTCGGGCTATTCTAGGTATACTTGGGGGGTCCATATTTGGAGAATTGGGCGATGTTTTCCCCATAAATGAGGCAAGTTGGGATGAAATGAGAATTTTTTAAGACCATATTTCTCAAATGGTTTATACCTGAGGAGGTGTAGATAAAGAAAAGGGAATATCTGTTTAGTGTCCAATAAGGTTAGAAAATAGTGAAGGCTTATATTAAACACTTCAAAGTGCTGGTTTCCTTTTCTTTGGATGTGGTGTCACAAGATCTGTTGAAATATTCTCTTTTCATTGGGGGTCTTCATCCATGGATCAAGGAGTATATACTCTTCTAAAAGGATCTCCATTTTGAGAAGTTGCTATAGGAATCATTTTTGACTGAGTTGTTGTGAAAGAAGCATAAAAAACATTGGATTAGTTATTGTCTCCCCTGTTGGGTTGACTACATTTTATGTTTCCTCATTTTTGTTTTTTGGCTATTGTAAGTTAATATTTTATTATAAAAGTTTGATGAAATCATCCTTTCATAGTTAAAATGGTATTTTTTTTTCTAAATTTGAACCTTTAAATTGTTATCCTTTCTTTAATTAGTTCCCATATTACTATCATTCCCATTTGGAGATGTCTATTTTTTAAAAAATAACTCTTTCTGCCTTTTGTGTGGGTTTCTTGTTTAGCTTGAGATATTTTGTTTTTATTATTAAAAAAATTTATAGGGTTTTATATGATTGAAAAAAGAGGCCGATGGAGTTGGGTACTTCATTCAAAGTTAGAGAAATGACCCATAAGTCATTTAAGACATGTAGAAATCAGAAGAAGCTCAATTCAATGCACGATGTGATCATTATAATTGAATGTGTCATGCCATTGGAAGAATCAGCCACACCTCAAAAACTAAACAATCAAATTTAGATTATTTTTATAGATTAGTTCAAAAAGTTTCACTTACATAAAACCAATCAAACTTGCTCAAATTTTATTAATAATTTATAATATTTATTTTTAAGTCATTTTGTGACATGTTGGAATCTGTTTCATTTCCAACTAATACACGATGTGATTAAAATGAGTCAAAAGCATGTGTTTCCAATTTAAAATGAAATTTTATTAGAAAAGACAACTGACATATTCAAAACTGAGAAAACACATTTGGATTGATTTGATACTTTAGGAAAATGATCCAAATTTCATTTGAGAAATGTTGGAATTAGCCGCACCTTAATATGATGAACGGTTTGACTAGTATGACTCCAAGCGAATTTTTTTATTTAAAATTGATGCCGATTTTAGTAATATTAACACTTTATATTAATTTATTTCTATATATTATTAAAAAAATAAGAATGGTTTTCTTATAAATGTGTGTTCTTTTGGTCGAGTATGGGGTGGTGGTTTGTTTGGCAACAACATGAGTTGGGTTATGATCAAAAGATAAAGGAACATTAATGTTTTGAATTTATGTAATTGTATAAACCAATGTTTTAAATTTCTATAATATAGTGTTATTTTATTATGTTTGTGTTGTAAATTTCATTTCATTTAAATCCTATATTGGGAATTGTTTTTGGTGACATCTAGTGTGTTTTGGGTGCATTAGTGTGCTATTATAGCACACTACAGATTGAAATTTTATCAGCAGTTTTAAAAGCACTGATAAAAAGTACATTTATGAGTGCTTCTAAAAGCGGTGATAAAGGTTTACTTTATCAGTGCTTTTATAAGTGCTAATAAATCTTTTATTTAGAAGCTCTAAATTATAGCACTGATAAATGGTTCTTTTATCAGTGCTTCTAAAAGCGCTAATAAAGGTCCAATTTATCAGCACTTTTTTTAGCACAAATAAATGGAACATTTATCAGTTCTTTTTTAGTGATGATAAAAGTCCAAGTGTTTTAACCTTGCTCATGTATTAATTGATTTTATAGCACTAATAAAGGTTACTTATAATGTGGTTAAATACCTATTTTGTAGTAGTTCATGTAATGATAATCAATATGGTGGTATGGGTAACCGTTATATTGTTGATAATAAGGAGACTATAAATAAAATATTAAAATAATAAGCATTACGGAATAAGATGAAGAATCCTAGTTAATTGTTTGAGATAGAAGATGGATGATAACGTATTTATGTATTGAAATTAAAATATTATATTATGTGAAGCATGAAATATATTAGGATTGTTTAGTATATGTTTTTTTATAAGGATTATAAAAAATATGTTAAATGGTACTGATGTACTAGAAATTTGATTTAAAATCTAGGTGATTAAGGGGTGATAACAATTAATTTGTTCCTAATATAGAGAAAATGGTGTTCAGTTTGGATAAAGAGATTATTGATATTGATTAAGTAAATTGGATAGTATTTATGACCCCAAAACAGATAGAGGATTTGTTGGAAAAGTGGTTCATGTTACCATTGATGCAATTTAAAAAATTATTGGATCAATGGAATATGTTTAATAATCTATGGTTGTATTCATGGAATGAGGAAGAATGAAATTTTTCATTGAGGTTTTATGATAATTATGGTTTTTTCCAAACTATAGGGGAATATATGACCAAGGTATTCACATATTTGGCAGGCGATCATTAAGAGATGATTAATTATATTTAGAGGATTAATGAGAAATTTAGTGACCTTATTTATAAAACGTGTTTGTAAGGGTTATAAGATAATCCATTTATGGAATAGTTTATGTTGAAATATGGTTGACGTTTTAGTGATTAACTTAGTACTTTACCATATAAATATTTATCCATATTGGATAACCAGTGATATTTTTTTATTGACGGAATGAATTATCATTCTATTATTTATCTTTTTATCTATTAGTTCTTTAGACATAAAAAATCATCTTAATTTCTTGGAGTAATAGATGAAGTTAAAATGGATCAAAACAGCAAAGGATGATTTTTTATGATACAAAGAAAAGACAATCCTTAGATAATCAATCCCTTTTATATTATTGATCATATTGGGATCATAACTTATCACGTGACACTTAAAAAAATCTCTCTCTAGTTCATAATGTGTTTCATGTATAACTTATAGAGAATTACATAAATAATCAATATCATTTACTGAAATCAAAGGTTATACCACTAGAGCATGATATTTCTTATAAGGAATGACTGATAGAGATTATGAATCAAATAGAGAATGATATACAAAACAAGAACACTCACCTAGTAAAAGGTTTATAGTGAAAACACTAGATTAAGGAAGACACATTGGAACCTAAATATGTAATTATGCAAAAGTATCCTCAATATTTTTTATTAATGTGACAGATTTCAAGAGTGAAATTTATTTTATGGGGGTAGAATGTAACACCATGAGATATTTTGATTTAAAAAAATGAATTTAATCTTTTCAATATTTTGTGTTACACACAGCATTGAGTTTATCATTGATTGCATGAATCACTAAGTTTACTTTTTGTTATAAAAACATTGATTTTATCTTATGTTACACGCATCACTGAGTTCAAACGAAATGTGTCATGTTATTAAAATATTATTATTTAATCTGATAGTTATCACCTAACTGTTGAAATGACAGGTATGATTAGAATTATGTAAATTGAGAAAATATTATTTAAACATGTATATATAATGAATTCATTGTTGTCCAACTAATTATAAATGAAAATAAAAACTATTTTAAAATAAAGGAAATCTTTTTCTGAAAAACAATCTTTTAGCTAAACAAATGTATTCTACCTCAATAAAATAAACAAACCACTATTGGTGAATTATTTTAATAAATTTTTATAGTATATATTGAATAAAATAGCTAACATGTATCTTCTTTGTTTTCTAGATAGGAGACAATAATAAATCTAATATTACCCTTAAAAACAATATTTTTATAAAAAATTGTGTTGTCGCCTTTTTATAGAACAGTTAATTTAAAACTAGATTTTAAAAATTTCATAAAATTTATTTGAAAAAATAATATTTAATTTTTAAACCTATATATTAAAATTAAATTCTGGTGAATTTTTGGCATTTTTTTGATAAGTTTCATTTTTTGATGAATAGTTAAAAATACTGAATTTTAATTAAAAACTATCATTTTATCTAAAAAATTTATAAAGATAAATTATATTTTAAATTAGTATAAAAATTGGTTTAATTATACATAAATTAATCCAATTTATATAATTGGACTAATTTTCATATTGAATTTAGATATAAAAACTTTGTAAACTTTTGAATATTTCATCTTTAAAAACCTGCTTTCTAATCACGTATGCGGTATTAATTTTAAATTAAAATTTTCTAATTTTGTGAATTGAATTTGAAAAAATCTGTTTGATATTTTTAATCATCATAATTTATAATTTCTAATATTTTCATCTTAATATATTAACAAATGAATAGTGAAAACAATAAAATCTATTTATCACAGTTATGGTAAAAATCATTTTACCGGGGTTAAACTAAAAAGATAAGGGTAAAAAATGGCCCAAAAGTTTTTTTAAAACCCATTGGATGGAAATATTTTGACCTTATACCTTCTAATATCAATAATATTCCACTTTTCTCCCTTGTGACTTATGAAAAATGAGGGATCACTCAATTATTTTAAAAAATTCCAAGTATATCCTCTCCGCCACTTATAAAAGGCCACCTCCTCCAATTTTTAAAGACCACCCCTAAAATCTCCTATTTTCACATTGAAACCCCATTTTCTAAGCAAAAACCTAAATAAATCACTTTTCAACATCCTTCATCTCATCCTAGAATCATTCTTTATGACATAAATCAAACCTAAAAGGATTTTGTTGCAATCCTAATGAGGATACCTAAAGAAGAGGTGATGTTTATCAAAGATTATTTTTGTTTTATTTGTTCAGAAACCCCATTAAGTTATTAATATATAAAAATTATATAATAAAATAATTATTTTCAATGCAATGAAATGTTTTTATTTTATGGTCATAACCTACAACCATCTCTACTTCCATCAAATTGGTTAGGAAATCTTTATGCATGTGTATGGAAGACTACCACCCCGCGAACCGATGTCATTTGTTTTTTCCATTAACACCTATAAAGAATAGAACTAATGATGTATTTTTTGTTTATCTATGATATTTTTGATATTATTATTGTTATTGAATCATTATATCACACATACCTTAATTATTTCCATTTTATGGGAATACAATAACTCCAATCATGTGCACGACGGACTACCGCCTCACGAAGCGATGTGATTCATTCACACATTACATGGAAGGTATTAAGGGTTATTTTTATGAAAATATGTTATATATATAACAAAAAATGATATTTTAATTTTAATATATCATATAAATGTATTTCTTTTAATTCAACAAGAAAATGGAAACAACATTCATACATACATACGACCTACAGTCTCCATGAAAAATGTATTTCATTTTCCATTACTAAATTTTATGGATTAATATGAATAAATATATTATAAATATATATTATATTAATATTATGGGTAAAATTCTAGATATGATGAAATCAATATATAATTACGAGGACCAAAAATAACAATTCAAAACATACATGAAAAACAATGTAGTATTTCCCCAAAACATAACTTTAACTTGAAATTGTAAATAAACGCGTAATAAAAAGTTATAAGAAAACCATTAATGGTATTATATATATGAATATTGTTCAATATAATATTTATAAAAAAATTATATTTATTATACATTAGGATTTAACATGTAAAAAGTATTTCAAGCCTTAAGGTATGGGATTTTCATCTCACTTTTTTACTTCTGTGAGACACATGCCATATTCCCAACTTATTTCTTTTATGTGGTGTGTATAATTACTAGGACTGTATTTTAAAATTCTTACAATGATAATTATTTGTATATTCATATCCCTTTTAGGATTTCAATTTCATAGGGTTTACAGTATATACGTTACTAAAATAGTAAGGGATTTTTGTCTCAACATTCATTCTTTGAGATATATGTTATGTTATTCACTTATATACTTTTATGAGTTGTGTATAAAGTTGGGTTGAAATGTAATATCACAAACTGATTATTAATATTTATATTTAAAATTTTTATTCGATTTTATCCATTCATGAGGATTATGATTCAAGGTTATCAAAGTGGTAAGGGTTTTATGTTACAATCTCATAGTTTATGAGGATTATTTATGTTTAAATATAAAATGATGATATATAACTTTACAAATCTAAAGAATTATCATAATGTTTATTCTCATCTGGTTATTGAAGATATCTTCAAGTAATAGTACATATTTCCCACTCCTTAGTACTTAAAATAATTTATATTTTTTATGAAAAACTGATATTATTTCCCTCTTCAGTCGGAAATATGTTTTTTTTCCAAAACCTTGTTTTCTAAATATCCATTTATTTATTATTATTATTATCTAACTGGGTTCTTAAATTTATTTTTACCCAATTTTTATTTTTATTTTTTTTTCAAAGAAATATTCTTGTCATTTTCCGATCAATTCCCATTTAAATTTTACTGTAAATGTGAAAGGAATCATTATTTTAAAATGAACAACATGAAAAAAAATTCATAATGTCATGAAAAATCATTTATTTGAATATTCCTATATATATTCAGGGTTATCATGAATTAAAATTATTTTCAAATTATTTTCATGTTTTAAAAAGTGTTTTTTAAATCATAAAGGATATTTTCATCAAGAAATATTTTAAACAATTTTTAAATCATCATTTATAATTTTTCATGGTTATTTTCAAAGAAAAATATTTTAAAATAAAATTATTTTCAATGAAAATTATTTTCAAATGAAATTATTTTAAAAATGTTTTATGTTTTAAAAAAATTACTGAAAGGTTATTTTCCTCAAAAAATTTCTTAATTAATCTTTTAAAATTATTTTCCACCAAAGATGAAATTTGTTAATGTTACTTATTCATTACAAACGATATGAACCAAGGACACCATTATTACTCTTTTATAAATTGATTGTTATTAAAAAATGTTTATAAAACCCATCTCTCTTCCATGAGTTATACTATGATTGAATTCTTATGAAACTTGAATTTTTTTCTTGGGTTATGCTATGATGAAATGATTATCTAATTATGAAACTTGTCTCTTTTCTAGTGGTTCAGATATGATAGAATGTTTATGAATCCCATTTAGTTTTTATGGGTTATGATATCATGAAATTTTTATGATCTTTTGACACACATGGGTATTATTTTTATAATGTCATAGGTGAGACCTACATCTCCCTCCAATTCATTGGGAAAATCATTATATCATTTGAGATAAAATGGGAAACAAGTCAACAAAATTAATCTACTATGGGAAATAGGTGTATCCGGATACAATATGGGAAACAGGTTCACCATGATCCACAATAGGAAACAAGTGTGTCCTGATCCACTAGGGAAAATAGGTGTGTTCTGATCCACTATGGGAGACTGGTGTGTCCTAATCAATAATGGGAAAATTAGTGATAAGTCATGATCCACTATATTGATATTCATCGTAGTTAACCTTTACATATGAAATGGTTTTCTATATTTATGATAGTGACACGCTTTTATAACATGATATTATGGTTCATGATTGATTCGTGATGATTTATCACCCTCATTATCCATATTTTCATAAATGATAATGTTTTATGCCATGATTCAAGATTATGATCTATAATAATTTGGGTATGAACTTCATAATTGATGTTCATGATCACATAAAATTATTCTTATATTATGATTTCATATGATCATAGATTTATATCTCTTATTTTTACCATTATTGAGCATATAATCTCACAATTTATTCATATCCTCTCCTTAGGAATGTACTTGTGTAATGAAATGAATATTAATCTAAAAATATTCAACATCTATGTATGAGAATCATGGTTTGCTATAATTATAACCAGTCTCTAAGGAAAATGATGGAAAACAATTACACCAATTTATAAGGCGGTTTTCATTTGTACAGAAGAATGATGAATTAAATTACCATTTTATGGATTTTGAAGATGAATATAGGTTATTCCATTAGCATAATAACATATTAGTATATTTATGATACTGGTGTAATTATTTTAGCAATGTGGAAGATCATTTTAAGGAGGTGGAATGTGAGGGCCCAGATTCATGTAGATCGACCACTTACTTGTTCCTGAGGCTTGTGGAGCTCAAAGGAGGCTTGAAGAAAATCTGGAGGAGTTCAGGTGATGAGAACTAGGAGTAGGGGACTTTCATTGCGTGAAATTGGGATTCATGTCATGTAGTATTTTATGGTTTGGAAAATAAATAAAATAAATGGGTGATGTGTTTTTTGGTAGAAACCGAACTCGAGGCATTATATAGCATGAAAGTGGATTACATGTCATGTAATCCCCCACCACTATATGTTTTAAAACATTTTTTAGCCACACAAGTTGTCAAACCCTACAGATGCAGCAGCTGTCTCTCGACTCTAGAAAACCCAACTACCCCTCTACAAATTTTGGGCGATTCTTTCATCATGTATCGATTTATAGATTCCCTCCGTCGATCCATAACAATCCTCCTTCGATTAAAGGAGCATTTTCTTCTTATTCTTGGGGTTTCTACTGGGTTGATCACTTTTTCCTCATGTTATCATTTCCATGAAATGTAGGATGATATCCTGTGGTTATAATGGGGTTTCTCTAAGTTTTGTTTATTTTGGTGGTTCTACGACATCCTCGGATGGTTGCAAATCTTGCGGGAGGGGTGATTAGAGATCCATTGCATGGTCTTTTCTCAGGAAAAAAACATCGAATACCTTTTGAGGTATGGGATTTGTTTCTTCTCTATTTCATTATGTGTAATCATATTGTTATCATGATTTGGCCCCTTTTATCACAATAAAATTTACCTAATTAAATACTTGAACTATATTAAATAATTGGCATCGATCTTATAGCGGTGTTGTCTCATATTACCATGATAACAATTTGCCTCTTGATTTTCTAGATAGTGTGATATCTATGACTTGATTGGTTTACCGTGTTTTTCTTGACTAAAATTTGTAAAGAATGTAAATCCAAAATTAATTGATAATCAATTGGCTAAAGGAATTTATGAGGCATGTTATTAAATCCAGTTATTGATGCAGAAATTTGATGATAATAAAATTGATGCTGATATACTTATTTAATTTAATTAGTTATTGTACCTGAATCATGATGAATCTTATTGAAAAAATAAATAAAGGCATGTTCAATTGAATGTTTAATTAATTTGTGATAGATTATGATAGCTTGTTACTTAGTTTTACCGTAGTTGGAACCTATAAAAAATGAAGTGGTTAATTCAAGATGAAATTAGAACCGGCTGTGTGATAAAATATAATGCCTCTATAGGGATTGAGTTTCCCAGTTGCTTGTAAAGGCTAAGTGCCATATGATTTGGATCAGTGAGAGATTGTAGTGTGTGAAGGCTGAAATCCTTATTTTAGGGCCAAGAGCCCAATTTCCTATTTGTTTCCTATCTCATGTGATATGGCTGATCCTGGAGGGATATAGTGTTTGTAGAGACATGGAGGCTTGGATGTAATGTGAGCCTAGGATGGTTTAGCCTGGATGGATATTATGGTATGTGGGGAAGGGAGGCCTGATTTTTTTGGTAGTAGTTGATTCATGGGATGGTGAGATTCATCCGTTTATGTATGTGGTGTTAGGGAGGACACTGAAGATGATTGAATGGGATGAAGATGAGTTTACCTGTTGTTATGAAAGAGGGATGATTTTTTTAATCTGTTGTTTGTTTATCTTCATTACATTCTCCCCTACATGAGGTAGATGAATGTGTTTGGTTTATCTCTTTCCCTAGGAGGCAAATACGTGTGTGGTATGCCACATGCTTTCTGTGTTTATCTCTTCATTGATGGATGAGTTTACTCTCTTGATATAAGTGGAAAAGACTCAACGAGTACTTCATCTACTCACCATGTTGAGACCCTTGTGTTTGGGGAGTTTAGAATGTTTTCCTAGAGTAACTAGTGATATGGAAATTAATGACGTTAATAAAGAAATTAACGATTACCCCATGGGGTTGGAGCTTGCTGAGTTGTAATTTTAAGGTTGAAATTCTAAGTAGTTGTGGGCTCCGTGTGGTTATGGCTAGAGGGCATGGATATTTGTTGGAATAGTAATGAAATTTAATATGGAAATGATAATGGTTAATTAATGGTTAATAATTAATTAATGTAAAGTGAAACTAGTGAAAAGGTATAAGATAATTTAATGAAGCTCTTTAAATTGGTGTGTGTTTATATGATATCTGGTCTTATTAGTGGAATCCAGGAGTCTAAGAGATATTAGCTACAATTTTTTTCTAAGACTATGTTATTCCTATAGTTTGGTTTTGATCTATAGAATATCCTGTAAATTTTGTATGTTTCTATATGCTACTTCACCCTTTCAGTTGTGGAAACTAACTCTCTATGGATTCTAAGCCTTGGGGTTGGGGGTGTTTTCCAAAACATCTCCGGGGGAAGATGGATGACCGACTACCCCCTTTGGTCCCACTCTATTCTCTTGGAAGTTACTTATGCTAGTGTGCACAATGATTAGTTTCTCCCATATATGTGCATAGAGGATTGTAATGGATTTTGGTTATTTCACACACATATATTCTGGATATAATTTCCTAAGGACTACAATTGGTATAATGTGTATAGGATGTGATGACTTGATCATCCTTACTTAGTGTATGGGATATGATGGATTGAGGTATAATACTGAACATATGATACACGTTATGTGAGCTATGCTGGATCCCGTAAACTAACTGGTTACTTTTGGTTATGTAGATGTGGTGGTGTGTTGCGCGAGGTTCATGTTGTGGTGCTTCACCCAGGAGTCTACAAGCTAGCCTTTTTGGAGAGAGATATTTAGAACATGTATCATTAGGGAAGGGAGGAAAAATAGTGGGGAAGTGGTAGTGGGGGTAAACTTGATATTATTTATTATATTATATGCTCTTGAATGCAATAATTAGTGAGAGTAGCCATGGTCAGGTTGGGAACATAGTAAACCTATTTAGGTGATGAGTTAGTTTCACTTTTTGTTCACTGTACTTTAACAAGCTTTATTTACTTTTTCATGAGAGGCTCTAGAGATTATCCTTCTGAGTATACAGTTATACTCACCCTATGCATATATAAATTTTTTTCTAGTTCAGTTGTAGAATGATAGAGATTAGGTTGGTTACTACTATCATGTGGGTTGGAGGAGCTTTTTGGGATTCATGGTCTCTACCGTCTTTACTTTCTTTTGGTACTTATATTTTTTCCTTTATATTATAGTTGTTCTTGAATTATAATACATTTTTATACTTGGGTTTTCATATTAATTTAGTCTGAGATGCAGTTGGTTGGTGTCTATCTTATCTCTCTCTTCCACATGTGATTCTCATAGAGGTTAATGCCTCCCATCTTTATATTTATTATACCATCAGTCCCAGTCACCAACTTGGAGCCTACTGGAGGCATGGCATGAGGTTCACTATCTCCCTTCTCCCATTTCCAAATCAAAAGGGGTAAATCTTGTGGGGAAGGGGTAATGAAAGACTAGTATCAGAGGTCATGTTGTGGGATATGATGGAGTTAATAGTTAGGCATAGGTGAGGTTTCATGGGTTGGTAGGGAAATGGTGTCTGATAATTTTACAAATCACTGTAAACATGGGAGACTGGCCGAAACACAGGTATCTAGGCCCCCCTATGATCTGATGCACAAGCCTTTAAGATTGCAATAACTACTAAATGGGGTGATTCTAGTTGCAGGGTAGAGACCTAGAAAAGGATCACACATCATTCTTTTTTGCGTCTGTGTTTGAATGTGTAGACCTTGGGATAGGTTAAACTAAAATTAATTAATTAAATTAATTAATTAATGTTAGTGCCTTCCATATTCTAGGTTTACGAGTTATGATTGTCTATTATTTTCTAGGTCTGGATCCAGGTCATAGACCTCCTCTTCTTCATGTAGAAGATGTTTATTAGGTTGTGCCAAAAGATCTCCAAAGGGTAGAGGTTGATGAAAACACTTGGAGGAGGACACTCTGAGTGTTTCAATTCTATATTCTGAAGAGGTATGAGGGCTCCATTTAATATAAAGTCACATAAGACTGGTTGGAGGAGGTTTATATAGCTTTTAGTTAGATCCGTTCTTTGAAGAAGCACCGAGTGTCATTGTCTTTGACGATGCTACATGGGGTAGTGAGGAAGTGGTGGTTCTTGTTCCTCAAGGATCATGATTAGTCGACAGGCTCATGGGAGGAGTTATAAGACCAATTCAGATCCATGTTTATTTCTTCTACCATGATGTAGAGTAGTCTCCATGAGATACTTGCCCTTCAATAAGGGGAGATGTAGTGTGAAAGAGTTTGTAATCCATTTGAATAACCTTATGTGATATGCTTTAAACCTATTACCAGATGAGGAGGCCATGGTGAGGCATTTTGAGGAGGCTTTGAATCCAAAGATCCATCAGCAGGTCACCCCAATTATGTTGAGGATGTATCTAGAGGTACTGAAAAGAGAAGAGGCCATTGAGAGGAAATTAGACAAAACCATATCATCATGAGAGTGGAGTCATCAGGATTCCTCACGAAGTAGATATCTGCTCTGGGGTTCCTAGTTGTCCGAACATAAAAGCTTCTGATCAGTCAAGGGTAGGTCCCAACCCTCAATGTCTCATTTCTATAGGGGAAACAACACATAAACATATTCCAAGGGACCCGATTCATGTTTTTCATATGAAGTTTGGGGTCATTAGGGGAGAGAATGCCCAAATTTTCTGAGCAGTTAGTGTGCACTAGTTGTTCTGCTTCAGGTTCCTCCATTGAGGTAGTTCCAATCATGGTAGAAGTAGAAGGTTGCTCTAATTTGGAATCAACAGAGAGAAAATAGGGCAGTATGAGGAAAACCCCGAGACGCTTCCCATCCTCGGAGAATAGAATCTAGCCATAGAGCTGGTCATCAGTATAGCGAGAGAGGATACAAAGTAGGTCTTGGTTAGCTTCATGCTTCAGCATTGCTAGCGCAAGGTGAGTTAGACATAGTTCGAGGTACTATTTTCTTGTTTTCTACTTTGGTGTATGACTTTTTTGATTTAGGAGAGACAAACTCCTTCATATCACCTTTCCCAATTCATGCATTGGGACATTAGGTAGAACGAATTCCAGTTCCCTAAGCATTTACTATTCCAATTGGAGGTCCAGATGACTTGTTTGAAGTATGTAGTGACTATGAGATAGTGATAGAGAAACACGTCTCTTGGATATATTTCTTATATTTATGAATAAAACCATATGAAATCATCCTCAGCATTGATTTGTTGTATTCGGTGCAAGCTATCATGGATTGATTCAGGATGTAGGTTGTGTTTATCGATATTGATGGAGAGACAATAATGTCTGTTGATGAGAGAGACCCTCAAATGGTTTAGGTACATGTTCTATCCTTTTCATCCTTGATGGCTAAGATAATGTTGAGTTTTTCGTAGGTTCATATGTCGGTGTTTCCTAGGGTCGTATAATAGTTCCATGATGTCTTTACAGAAGAGGATGTAGCATTGCCCCTCAATGAGATATTGAGTTTGGGATAGAACTATAACCATGCATGTCTCCTATCTCGATGTCTCCATATAGAATGGTTCCTTCTGATTTGTGAGAGATAAGTTTACAGCTCAATGGTTTCCTATGGTATGGGTTTTTCAGTCAAGTGTCTCACCGTGGGTTGAAATAGTTTTGTTCATGAAGAAGGATGAAAATAGTTTATAGTTTTGTATTATTTATCTCTGCTTGAACCAAGTGATAGTGAAGAACCACTATCCTCTTTCACATATTAATGATTTTTTCAATAAACTAAAGTTTGAAAGTTTGTTCTCAAAGATCGATTTGCAGTCACGGTATCATCAGATGTGTCTAAAAGATGAGGATATTCTGATGAATTCTTTTTGTTGTCTTCATGTGAATTATGATTTTTTTTTGTGATACCATTTGATGTGACTAATTATCAATCTATGTTCATGGGGTTAAAGAACACAATTTTACTTGAGTTACTGCAGAAGTTCGTGGTTGTTTTCATTGATGACATCCTCATGTACTCCACATATGAGGAGGATCATGCATAGTATCTATGTTCTATTTTGGGAGTTCTTCGCCATCAATAGCTATTTGGGAAGTTGTTGAAGTTTCAGTTGTGAACTTGAGAAGTCAATTTCTTAGGGAATATTGTATACCTGTAGGGAGTAGTTGTGGATCTGTTGAAAATAGAAGTAGTTTTGTCTTGGGAAGACCCCTTGACAGTGTAACAAGGTGAAGTTTGCTTGGTCTTTCAGGTTATTATAGGAGGTTCATAGCCTAATTTTCAATGGTTGAGAATCCTATAACAACATTGATTAGAAAGGATCAGACATTATTATGGACTGACCAGTGTCAAAAAACTTTTGAGTATCTGAAGGAGAAGTTTGTTAGTGCTCCAGTTCATTGACTTCTAGTAGAAGAAGTTCAGTTTGAGTTTTTCTATGATGCTTCACATCCTAGGTTGGGTTGTGTTCTAATTCAATTGATATTAGTCATTTATTATGGTTCTTAGAAGTTACATCACCATGAGTGTAACTATGCCACCCATGATCTTGATTTGGGGAAAATATTGTTTTCCTTGAATTTGTGTAGATATTACCTCATCAACAAGCATTTTGTGGTCTTCACCAATCATACGAGCCTGAGGTATGTTTTCTCCCAGTGCGACATGAACCTGCCTCAACACTAATGGATAGAGTTATTATAGGATTACAACATTGAGATTTCATACACACCTGGAAAGGGGAATATTGTGTCCGATGCATTGAGAAGGAAGTCAAGTATTGATGTAGTGTGTGAATTAGGTGATTCATGGAGATTGATGGAAGAACATTCAACTTTTCACCAATGTATGGGAGAAGTCGGAGGTAGAGGTCATCATTTTTAGATGATAGTGCAGTCATCTCTAGTACAGAAGGTGTAGGAGTCCTAGTTGGGCGATCATGAAGTGGAGGTCTAGAGAGACCGGGTTATTTGTAGTGAGGACCCTTATGGTTGGTTTGAGGATGAAAAACACTGAGTGTTGTTTTAGGGAAGTATTGTTGTCCCTTTGGTGATGCATGTAAAGGTTCTCAGATAGTTTCATAGTATGCCTTTGGTAGTACATCCTGCTATGAAATAGATTTACCATGACATGAGAGGATTGTTTTGGTGGCCAATTTTGAAGCATGCAGTTGCATAGTCTGTTTCTTGATGCTTGTTTATCCAGAAGGTGAAGGCTAAGCACTATGTTCCTGATGGTTTTCTCTAGCCGTTAGATGTTCCTCAGTATAAGTGGTATGAAATCTCTATGGGATTTTTTACTTTTTAACCATTATCTTAGGGTGAATATGATGCTATATGGTTGGTATTGGATAATTGGATGAAATTATTCCACTTTATAGTGATCTAGGAGTCGAGCTCAGTGGAGGTCCCATCGAGGTAGTATCTGGAGGAGGTGCTGAGAATCCATGGGATCCTGGGGACAATCATTTTTGATTAAGTTCCTCATTTTACCTCCAGGGTGCGGGGAGGTCTCTCACTTGATTTTAGTTCTTATCTATGCCTTAGAAATGATTATCATCCACATATTTATTTTCAAACAGTGCAGACCATCCAAACTCTTAAATACATGTTGCTCTCTTGTATCCTTAATTTTGGAGGTTCGTGGATGAGGCACTTTCTCTTGGTAGATTTTTATTACAAAAATAGTTTTCACTCCACCATTGGCATGGTTTAGTTTGAAACATTGTATTGTAAACCTTTCCATTATCCATTGTGTTGGACTATGGTTAGAGAGTTAGAAATTTTAGATCCAATACTTGTAAAAAATACGACAAAGATGGTTTAGGTGATTTGCAAGAGGTTGAAGGTAGTTCAGGATCATCAAAAATCCTATTCCAATCATAGGAGGAGACCTCTGGAGTTAGAAATTAAGGATAATGTGTTTTTGAAGGTGACTCCCCATCATGGGAAGAAAAGGTTTGGTCATGGGAGTAATATTTTAACCTAGTTTTTTGGGATTTCAAGGTGTTGGATCATTTTGGAGCCATGATGTATCAAATATTTCACCCCCCATAGATGATCCAGATACAAGATGTTTTTCACATGTCACAGCTCTATCACATCTTCATAATGAATATCACATTATTTATTGGAGAGATATCGATGTTGATGATGATACGACCTTTTAGGAGTGGCCTATTGATATACAAGACCACCATGATAAGGTGTTACACTAGCGTATTATCCCCATGGTTCATGTCATGTGGAAGCATGGTGGTGTGAAGGAGAGTACATGGGAACATGAGTCGCATATACACACTCATTACCATGAGCTATTTGATGTTTAGATCATCTCTTGTAACGCCGTTTATTTTCTGGTTGTAGAACTTTTTTGGGATGTGAGATGGATTTACCTTATTTCTTGTTTTGTCTTGCTCTCTTTTTAGAGTTTTCTACCCCAAGTGAGTGTTTAGGTGATGGCTGGGGTTGTTGTGTGGTTTTGATCTATTCCTCTAGTGAGGTGGTTGATCTCTCGTGGTGAAAAGTGATTTGAGAGGTATCTCACAGGGTGGCTATTCTGACGACCCCTTTTTTGTTTCCTATATGGGTTGGTTTTAAGTTCTCGAGGATGATAATGTTTTGAGAGGTATCTAATGTGAGATCCCAAATCCATATTGATCGACCCCTTTCATGTTCCCGACGCTTGAAGAGCTTGGAGGAGGATATAGGACATAATGAGGAGTTGGGAGATGTGAAATGGGAGTAAGGGGCTTTCATGGTGTGGAAGTGGGATTCATGTGATGCAACATTTTAGGGTTTGAAAAATAAATAAAATGAAGACGTGATGGTTTTTTGGAATAAAACTACCTCAAGTCATTACACATTGTGAAATAAGATTACACATCATGTAATCCCCCATTACTATATGCTTTAAAACATTTTCCATCCACTCGGGTTGTCAAACCTTATGACTGTAGTGGCTCTCTCTCAACTCTAGGTGACCCAACGACCCCTCTTCAACGTTTTGGGGACTCCCTCATCAAATATCGATTCCTAGACCCCCTCCTTTGATTTGTAAGGATCCACCATCATTATATGTTGTTTTTTCCTCTATTCTTGCGGTTTCTCTTAGTTTGATCTCTTTTTTGCATCGTTCTTCTTTCCATGCGATGATAGAAAATGTCCCATGGTTCTAGTAAGGTTTATCTCAGTTGTTGTTGGTTCAATGGTTCCAATAAATCCCTGGATGGATTCAAATATTATGGGAGGGGTGATTGGAGATCCGTTTCACGGTTCGTTATCATGAGAATAACATCGATAACCTTTTGAGGTAGGGGATTCATTGCTTCTGTATTTCCTTACATGAAATCGTAGAGTTAGAATGATTTATCCCCATAGATTGCAACGAAATTGACCGAATTAAATACTGGAACTAGATTAAATAATAGGTATCAATCATATAGTGATGTTGTTTCTTATTACTATGATAATGATTTTCCTTTTTATTTTCTAGAATGTGTGAAATATATGCCTTGATTGGTTTACTATGTTGTTATTTGATGGAAATTGGTAAAGAACATAATGCTGTAATTAATTGATAATTAATTGTATAAAACAATTTAAGAGGAATGTTAATAAATTTGGTTTTGTTGTTTTAATTTTGTTATAATCAAATTGATGCTGATATGCATGTTCAATTGAATTGGTTGTTGAACCGCAAGCATAATGAGGCTTGTTGACAAACTAATTAAGGTCATGTTAAATTAATTGTTTAATTAATTTTTGATAGCATGTGATAGCGTCTTGCTTATGTTTCCCATAGTGTGAACATATGAATAATGAATCAATTAATTCAAGATGGTATTAGAAATAGTTGTGGGATAAAAGACAATGCATTTTTAGGGCCTGGGTTTCCAACTATCTTGTAAAGGCCATGTACCTTTTTATTTGGAGCCACAAGAGCTCATCGTGTGTAGGATGAATGCCATGTTTGAGGGCCCAGATCCTAGTTTCTTGTTTGTTTCTTATTTCTTATGATATGGCTGAGCCTGGATGGATGTTGTGGTTATAGAGGTAGTGAGGCCTGGATGTGATGTGAACATGGGATGACTGATCCTGGAGGAAAGTCATGCTATGTGGGGTAGGGAGGCCCGGTTTTTGTGGAATCTATTGATACCTGGTGTGGAGAGATGCATCTTTTTATGCATGTGGTTTTGGGGAGGACACATAAGATAATAGAATGAGTTTAATTTGGGATTACACATTTTAATAAAAGATAGAATCTTGTTTGAATCTATTTTTTGTTTATATTATTTCATTTCCCCATTTATTGAGGCAGACAGATTTTTTTGGTTACACTCTTTCCCTGGGATGCAAATATGCACGAGGTATGCCATGTTCATTCTATGTTTATATTGTAACACCACCAAATGATAATGGGATAAATGAATAAATGATATGAATCATGTCAACAAGGTGCACCTTCCTTTTCGGAAGCCTTCCGGATTACAAATCCATAGTTAAGCATTCATGGCCTGGAGTAGTGGTTAGGATGGGTGACCTTCTAGAAGGATTCTCAGGGTGTGTGTGAGTGAGGAAAAAGCACACTAGAAAGGACATGTGTTGTCTTGTGGGGAAAATCATTAGTCATATGACTCGTTCAAGCATATGGGTGGGCCCCTAGGTAGGGACCACGTGTCTGTGGGGCAACTGGTGGTACCTGGTGGGCAAGAACCCGCTGACCATGTTAAGGTAGGGTGTCTATGCTTTCCTCGGGACCTAGTTGTTACATAGATTCTCATTGTTGGATGAGTTTAGTCTACTTATATTGGTGGAAAAGACTCGATGTGTACTCACCATGTTGATCCACGTATGTTTGGGGAGTTTAGAATGTTTTCCTAGAGAACCTAGTGATATGTAAAGTAATGATGTTAATAAATGAATAAATGTTTAACACCTAGGGATGGTGCTTGCTGGGGTGCAATGTTGAGTTTGAAATTATGAGAAGTTGTGGGATCAGTTTGGTTATGCCTAGAGGGAACGCATATTTATTGAAATGGTAATGATATGTAAAATGGAAATGATAATAGTTAATTAATGGTTAAGAATTAATTGACATAATGTGAAACTGATGAAAATGAATTAGAGAATTTAATGAAACATTTTAAATGGTTGTGTTCTTATAAGATATCTGGTCTTAATAGTGATTGTCAAGAGTCTGAGAGACGTTAGATTAAATTGTGTCTAAGACTTGGATATGCTCATAGTGTGGTTTTGATCTATAGTATATCCTATACTTTTTGTGTTTCTATACACTACTTTAACATGACGGTTAGGTAAACTAACACCCTGGGTATTCTGAGCCATGGGGGTGTGTTTTCCACAATATCCCGATAGGAGGATGGATGGCTGACTACCCCCTTTGTCCCCTCTCTCTTCTCTTGGTAGATACTTGTGATGGTATGAATGATAGTTAGTGTTCCCCATATATGCGTGTAAAGGGATGTAATGTCTTGTGGTTATTTCCCACACATATATTTTGGATATAGCTTCCTAATGAATACTATAGGAATTAAGTGTATAGGCTATGATGGCTTGGTTATCCTTACATAGTGTATGGGATGTAAAGTATTGAGGTATAATACCACATGTTTGTGGGGAAACTGGTGGGCTAGGAACCACTGAGCATGTTAAGGTGGGGTGTCTATGTTGTCCCCAGGACCTAGTTGCTACATAGATTCTCGTGGTTGGATGAGTTTAGTCTCCTAATATTGGTGCAAAAGACTCGATGTGTACTCACCATGTTGATCCCATTTTATTGGGGAGTTTAGAATGTTTTCCTAGAGAACATAGTGATATGGAAAGTAATGATGTTAATAAATGAATAAATGTTTAACACCTAGGCTTGGTTCTTGCTAGGGTGTAATGTTGACTTTGAAATTATGAGAAGTTGTGGGATCAATATTGTTATTTCTGGAGGGCATGCATATTTACTTAAACTGTAATGAAATGTAACATGGAAATGATAATTGTTAATTAATGGTTAGGAATTAATTATCATAATGTGGAACTGATGAAAATGAATTAGATAATTTAATGAAACTCTTTAAATGGTTGTGAGCTTATAGGATATCTGGTCTTAACAGTGATTGTCTGGAGTCTGAGAGACGTTAGATTAAATTGTGTCTAGTACTAGGGTATGTTCATAGTGTGGTTGTGAGATATATTATATCATATAATTCTTGTGTTTCTATACACTATTCCACCCTCTCGGTTAGGGAAACTGACACCCTGGGGATTTAGAACCATGGGGGTGTGTTTTCCAAGCACCCTGATAGAAGGATGGATGGATGACTATCCCCTTTGTCCCCTCTCTCTTAACTTGGTAGTTACATGTGATGGTATGCATGACGATTAGTGTTCCCCATATATGTGTGTATAGGGATGTAATGACTTGTGGTTATTTCACACACACATGTTTTAGATATATCTTCCTAAGGACTATTGTAGTAATAATGTGTATAGGCTATGATGGCTTGAGTATCCTTACTCAGTGTATGGGATGTAATGGATTGAGGCATAATACCCAATGTATGATACATGTTTTGATAGATACGGTGTCTCCTGGAAACTACCTAGATACTTTTGGTTATATGGACGTGGTGGTATGTTGTACGAGGTGTGTGTTGTGGTGCTTCGCCCAGGTGTTTGCGGGCTAGCATTTTTGGAGAGAGATTCTCTGGAAGTGTGACATTAGGGAAAATTAGAATACCAGTATGGAAGCAGTAGCCGGGTACCATTGATAATATTTATTATATATTATTCTCTTGTATACAATACTTGGTGAGAGTAGCCATGGTGAGGTTGGGAGTTAGTATACCTATTTAGTTGATGAGTTAGTTTCACTTGTTGTTCACTGTGACTTAGCATGCTCTATTTACTTTTACATGAGAGGCTATGGGGAGGATCCAACTAAGTATACTATTATACACAACCTTTATATATATAAATTGGTTTTATAGTAAATTAGAGAGGGTTAGAGACCAAGCTGGTTACTAGTAGCTTGTGGGTTGTATGAGCTATTTGGGATTCATGGTCACTACCGTCTTTACTTTCTTTTGGTAATTTCAGTTTTCCCTTTCATCTATAGTAGTTATTTCATGAAATTACATTTGTGTACTTGGGTTTTATTCCATATTGTATTATGATCAGGAGTTGGTTGGTGTATGTATTATCTCTCTATTCTACATGTGATTATCTTATAGGGTAATGCCTCCCATATTCATGTTTAATATACCCTTGGTGCTAGTCACCAACCTAGGGCTTACTAGAGGTGGGACTCAGGGTCACTATCTCTCTTCTCCCATTACTGGCCTAGGAAAGGTAAACCTTGTGGGGAGGAGGTCATGACATGGAAGAATAAAAAAAACTAAAAAATGTTGATAAAAACTATACCTCTTCATTGAAAAATCAACAATTTCTGAAAATTCTAAAAAATTCACCATATTATAATTTTGGAATCATAATTTAAAGAATGAAATTCATTTTTTCAAATAAATTTTCTAAAATTTATAGAAATTAATTATTATATTTAATCCTAAAATAAAATAAAAACCATTTTTGAAGAAAATTTATTTGTAATGAATAAAATGACATTATTAAAAATTATGTGATCATTCTCTAATAATTTACCAATACATTTATAATGAGTAGGATAATTATATTTTTTTCATAAATTAGTTATTCATATTCATAATCATAAAATTAATTTCTAGGTTATAATATTCACATTTAAATAATAATATTTCATCATTCGTTTAAGCCCAGCGATGTGTATCTTGTATTTTATCAAAAAAAGTATTTCTTTTTAAAATATAATTTTATTAAATTCTTCCCCCTTTAAGAAATTTTATCCTCACAAATTTAATACGGTGTTGGAAACTAGGGTTTTAATTTTCAAAATATTGTTTTTGAAATCCCACAACATAAAAAGGGTCAATAAAACATCCTCTTGAAGTGAGAGAAAGGGAAGTATGGGTAACATCCCGATTCCTGGTGGCACATAGAGGTGCCCCATACCCAGTTGGTCACATGGAATCAAGTGCATTTACCTGAATGCCACATGATATCAACTAGTAGCGAGGGTCTTGGGTGTGATAGTGGAGAAACTATTCTCTCATTGGTAGCGCAACAGAACATAAACAAATAGATGATAGTAGCAAAATCAGTAATACCATACAATATGTAAACAACAGAATACTAAAAATAATCAAACAACAAAAACATATATATATAAATAATGATGCATGACACCGGTATATAGGAATGTATCCATACAAGTCACAATTCTTGAATACAGTACTAAACTAAAGTAAAAAAGAAAACTAGTAAACAACTTCAACAACATCACAAGGCTTATCTTGGTCCCATGCTCTCCAGCTCCATATCAATCAAGTACCTAAAGTATAAGGGAGATTTTCCTTATCTATCCTTGCAATAATATAATCTTTTTGGACCCAAAAGCGTAACATAAATAGGGTGTGAGACGAATCCCAGTAGGCAAACCACCCAAAGATCTAGGCCTAATGTTCAATGAATCTATATAGAAGGAAATATGAAAAATGAAATAATAAACAACGAATTACTCAAAGTAAAAAATCCAAATGTTTCAACTACATTCATTTACATTTACAAATTATTTATCAAAACAAACCCAAGAAACCCTCTGGGATGTTCTTATAGTCTAACCCCTCTAGTTCACCTTAGACAAAGACTATATGAGGAAGCACTCACCTTTAATTACCCATGTGGTCTCAAAACAGTAAATTATAGACTCTTTAAAGAAGTAATTAATGTCCAATTCCCCCTTTGGTCTCAAAATGTGGAACTACAGACACTTTGAGGGAGCACTCACATCCATCCCCCCTATAGAATCGTAACATGTAAAGTATAACAGACACTATGGGGAACCCCTTAGAATCCAATCCCCCTTTGGTTTAACTACAAAAGGTTCCCACAAAACTATGTAATACAATCGTAAACAAACAATATCCAAGAACCAAAGTAAAACTCAAATACTACTTGGCTAAACAACTACAATGCATAAAAAATCATTTTAGATAATATCCGCTCCATCCTAACAACACTGGTCATGGATAGAAAATAGCCTAATAGGCAAGTCTAGACCCAATGACCAATATCAAAAACATGGGAAAATACATCCATCACAAGGTAACTAACCATATTTAATATAAAAAACTCATACTCAAGAAAACGAGGCATAATGGAATTAATAGGGTTAAATTCTCAAACCATCCAATACCCTAAACTAGGGTATTGGGCACTTTTTGAACATATAATCCAATAGAAATCTACGGAAAGGCACAAAACACCTACCTCGACATTGTTCAATTGATATAATTGAACCTCAACCTTTAATTGACCTTGAACATAGTAGATCCACAAACACATATAAAACTTTCAACCAAGGATATCTCACAAACGAGAAGAAATCATGATAAGATTCACTAGAAGAAAGAAGAAATCATCGATGCAATTCCAGTGCACTCTACGGTGTTTGATTCAGAGAACAGACAGAAAAACGGGGGCTCAGAGAAGAATCAGTGATATCCATCGCTCCCAGATGAGACAATGCTAGAATAAGACTGTTCTGTAGATTAGACGTGACAACAGTCCAATATAATAAATAAAAATAAAAATACACAGCGTGTTCCCAGAGGATACATGAAGTGTATATGACTTTATTGGGCCCCACTTTAGGCAGTATCTAGGTCACCCTACTTGGACATGTACTCGGAAATTATACAACTAGTAAACGACTATCTGTGATAAATGAGTACATGGAGTGTACTTATAAGTACATGGAGTGCACTTATGAAAATTCTAAAACTCCTATTTTTCTCAAAACAATAGAAAACAAGATCCATACCTGAAAAAGATGATCCATGTTTTTATAGTATGAAAATAATATGGAATGAAACATAATAGGTTTACAAGTAGGAGAACATATGTTGGAAGTGAAAACATTGATATGGAAGAAAAAACTAACTCCTAAGTACTGATAGAGGGTTATAAAGTACATGTACATAAGAAAGATAACGATCACAAAACTATAAATATTTAATGGGATAATAGACCATTGATTTCTCAGTAATAAAAGTGAACATAATTTTTTTTTATTTCAGAATCCATTCCATAATGATTAGGAATTATTTTTAAGTGTATATAAAGAACATAAGGAAATATACTTGCATGACATGTATAATTTCATCCTTTAATCAATTCCCACAATATTCACATCTTTTTTCTCTAAATAATGAGTATTCAAGATGATTTTTTACAAGAAGCACTAGAATCAACTTATACGGATCAACGAATCCACAAGAGGATAAAAATATACTCCAAATGACTTTAAGCGTTAATAAAAAATTGTTTTCATTAGGTAAAATAAGTCTCAAAATTACTAAACCATAAAATGAAGAAAAACTACATTAATCTCCAAAATTTAATAATAATACCTAAATTTTTACATGGATCATTCAATAAATAACCATCCTTAAAATTATTCAATGTATTCCAAAGTAAGATTGAAAACTAAAAATTAGAAGGTTTTGATCATATATTCATTGAGGTTTAATTTTACATTTATCTCCAACTAACATTAATCAATTATAATGTCTCACAGTAAAAAAATGTATACGACATAGTCATTTAATCACCAAGATATTTACATAAATGACATAAATGAACACAATACATAATAAAATCATATATTCTTCCAAAAGATAATTCAACCATTATTTATCAAATAAAATCCCATATTATTATGTTCACCTTAATCCTATAATACACCCCAAAATAGTAGGAATATTCTTCTAAAATAACAATAAACACATAATCACTAAATTAATTTTCCATGATATGGTTATCTATAAAATAAAACATGTGTTACAAAAAATGACCTTAATGTTTTTCCATCAGATAATTCAAATAAATGGAAATAATTTTATACTAACCAGGACATCATGCAGGCTAGTGGTAGGAGATTCAAAATTATCGTCCTTTAGTTGCAGGTTCAAGCCTCACAATATTGCAAAATGTGATAGGTTTTCACCCGACCAAAAGGTTTCCTTTTTCCAAAAATATATTAATATAATCCATATAAAATTACCAAAAATATGATAAACGTCCTAAAAATAACATTAATATATTCAACATTAAGGAAACATTTTAACCTCAAAGGTTATGTCATATCTTTCATTTTTCATCCCAATAATGTTTTAACCCTTAATAACCTAAAAATAAAAGATCATATAAACCATAAAGATTATCCAAACCTCTAAACAAATTTCTATTAAATGAAAATATCATTTTTCCTCAAATAACTGTTTCTCATGATAAAATTAAGGGTTACATAAACCTCAATCATATATCAAAACTCAGTAAAACTATCCTAAATTAATCCCATCATCAAAAGAGTATTATTTATTTTAAACATATGATCATACATAAACCAACCACTACATCATCAATTTTTAATTTAGACAGCTTAATCATTCAACATTCATCATAATCATTTAACTATGATTTTCCATCTTATTCCTTTAAACTTATTTTATATAAATACAAAAATGAATTGTGTCATATGATTCAAAAATTTAATAACATATGTAACGAAATAATCCATACATTTTTATGTAATTTTCAGTTTCCTCATATTCAAATGTAATAGAATTATGTATTACTAAACATATATCTGTATAGTCTTGTAGATATAATTTATGAGCCTTCCCCTTAGGACATTTATTTTTATAAATATCATTATACCAACATTTAACACATTCAAATTATACATTGGGAATATCTTTTTCCCTTTCATGGAGTTAACTGAATTCTTCCTTTTTCCCCTTGGTAGATTATTACTTTATAACCTAATTTACCACATATAAAACATCTTCTTGCTCTTTTAATATATTTTCCTGGTTTTTTCTTTACATATTATTAGAACATTGGTTATTTAATAATTTTACCATTATGATAATTATCACCTAAAATTTGACGGGGCTTCACTTCATTCATATTTAATGCATTAGGAAACTCACTAAGGTTTAGGGTGTTAATCATTTCTCCAAATAGATGGTTAATAATAATGAAAAAAATTTCTCACACACCTCTCGTTTTGTTAGGTTTCTTGTTCAAAAAACTACTAAATTTACCTTCACATCCATTATTAATTTGGTTCATACTAGATCCATCCATTTAGTAAAACCAAAAAAATCAAGTGTAAGCATAAAAATAAAATCATAATATAAAATATTATGAGGGGGATAAAAACAAAGATATCTCTATTCATGTTATCTCAAACTCTATTGATTTATCAAAAGTAACTATGATTCTTCCTAACATACTAACCGTTATGGATATATATAATACTTGCAACTTATTCTTAAATAAAATCCTAATATAAATGGTTATCTAAAACCTACTCTGATACCAATTGTAAAGACTCGAATGTAAATATAACACAATCTTAGTTTTTTAGACAAGAATTCACTTTCCATCATTTCCAAATATCTTTTAGGTTTAGACTTTTACATAATTAGGAAAAAAATTTACATGATAAACCCATACATCAAAAGTGGAAATTTCTACTCAGTAACAGTTTTCCCATAAAACAAAACTCTTTAAAATAAAATAAGATTAATTTTATAAAAATTATTCAATATTTTCATATTGACTTCATCTGTGTCCCTACTCATACTTAAAACCCATGAATTGTTTTAAAACATGGAATATGCCCAAAAAAGATCAGTAAAGGACATAAAAAAAGAAAACCTTTAGTCAAATGAAAAAAATGAAAAACTATGAATAGTTTAAATTTATCTCAATGATCATTGAGAAGATGAAATAAATCATTTACACATGAAAATAAATAACAATTTTTTCTCAAATAAAACATAAAAATCATATTAATAAAGTAAAAACGCTTTTGGGAATTGTATAGAATTATATTCATCACCCATGTCCGAAATAATTGGATCATAGTTAAATCCCTAGGAGAATCATCCTTGGTAACTCCCACCTTATTGTATGATAATGAAAATAAGATTAAACAATGAATTAGAGTGCTAACTTGGTTCACCCATCATATAATATATATCAGAATCACCAGATTATATATGGGTTCACTAAACATATAAGCTATATTGGGCTCACTCATGAGCTAGAATGAGGCTTCAGCCATCATATAAGTTGTATCGGGCTCACCCGTTGTACATATAATGATAAATTAACATATCAAAAAATTCATAAAACCTTTTATAAAATGTTTTAAACTTATATGAAAAATAAGTTTGGATATAAAAATATCTTATCTTCTTAAAAATCCATTTTCAATTCCAAAATACATAGAAAATGGGAAATATGGGTTTTTTTAAGAAAATATAAAAGATTATTGAGGAAGACAAACATGAAATAATTGTTATGGTGGTGGAAAAAGTCATTGTAACCATGTAATTCTAAATAATACATTATATTTTTAATTGTTTTAAATAAATTCATAATATTCCATAAAAATATTATTTTTTAAAACCTTTGAAATAAAGATAAAGAAAATAATTTATTAAAATCTAAATAATACGAACTTAATAAAGAAGCCATTTTTTTGAAAATAACTATGCTAAATTATAAATAAAAATTTAAATTATTGATAAGTAATAATGGTGGGAAATTAAATTCATCTCATATATATAATAATATACATTCCATTCATCTGTTGTAAAAAAGATTTGAAAGAGGAACTTTAAAAAAGGATTTTTAAAAGAGAGGCCCATACCTTGAGTGTGAATCATCACAGACGTTCTCTGTCTTTCTAAATAAAAAATTTAGGTTATTTTTCATATTGATTAAAAACTTTTTTCATATTAAATATTATTTAATTTAATTTAATACCATTTTATGTAAATCTACTTAATTAATTAAGTTTATGTAAGGATTTGTTTTATGATATTAAGCTCAGATGTCAGAAATGACTTCGGTAGCTTGAAAATGGTCAAGGTGGTCATTACTCCACTATATCCAAAATAATATTAATGACATAATTATTATTTATATACATCAATTATACATTTAAAACCATACATAATATATGGTTATGATAATTTTACTACATTACAATCATAGAGATGGTAGGCCGTATGTATGCATGATTTACGTTTCTATTTTTTAATGAAAAATATAGGAAGAAGGAAAACTATATTCTATCTTTATATAATGAAAATAATATCACAAATATCATATTAATTATTTATATATATACATATATACATACATACATATCATCCATGTGACGCGGTGACGAAAAATGGATCACATCAATTTTTGGAGGTGGTATTCCACACGTATGCACAAATAACATTATCACTTTCTAATGTATGAATGATAAGAGAATATATGTTATATTATCTATCCAGAATGATAATTATGTCATGAGTTTCATATATATTACTCAAATCCATCATTATAATGACTCTTGAGTGTAAATGATGGAAAAAGAATTACATCAGTTCTCATGGCGGTAGTCCACGATACACACGAATGAAAAAAACCATTCCAATTTGATGGAAGTTGGAGATGGATATTGGTTATGCTATTAAAATAATAACATATAAATATATAGATGATTTGGTTTAATTATTTTATCATGGTTTAAGAATATTTTAAGGAGGTGGAAGAAGAAATAAAAGTAAAACATGTTTATAGAAACTACACCTCTTCTTTAGAAAATCTCTTTTACATAACACATTAATACTTCTATGATTGTAGTTATGACCAAAATAAGGCTTCTATAATTATTTTGGGGATTATAGAAAGTTATTTGGGTAGGTATTGACCTAAAAAATTAGGTTTATAAGTGTGAAGGATTAAATATAAGATGTTCTATTTTATAAGAGAGGTGAGGGATACTCTTGGAATTTCTCAAAATATTAAATTAATATAAATTATTTTCCATTAAAAATGGATATTAATGATTTATTTGAAATATAAGATTATTATGGGTCTAAATCATCTCATAAAATATTAATTACCCATGTTTTTAATATAAATTTACAGTTATCTTTAGGTTTTAACTTCACATTAACCCCTTTCACACTTACTATGACAACAAGGATTTTTACTCTTTGAGGGTAAATATAATTACTATAAATGGAAAAAAATCCAATAAATTGTTCATGTATGATATTATAAACATTATCATAGTCACTTTTCCGAATAGAATATTTTTATTAATTTTATATCGTTTAACAAATTATTATTTATTATAATATGTCATTAATGTCGTTTATAGAACTATTAATTACATTAATTTTAATATACCCAAGAAAAGAATTAAAATTGAAAAAATATGTTTTAATGCATTACTAAAATTTCATGATTATATATAAAATTTATGTATTAATTTATTTATCTCTAATTATATTACTTTTAATATGTTTACTTTCATTCATTATATTTTTCTATAAATTGAATCATTACAATGTCAACGTTGTGTAATTATTTAAGGTAGTTATTTTTTGCCTAAAAATTTAAAATAAATTTCCATGATGAAGATAATTATTTAATATTTCAAAATTATATTTATAATCAAACATATATATCTTTTACCCATGTTAAAATTGTTATAGTTATTAAAAATAAGAGTGTGGCATTTTTTATTTTTCTTAAAAGAAAATATTATAAAGTTCATAATTACATGCAAATAGAAATAAATGGTCATATGTTTGACCTTTATAAGATTTTGGATTATATATAATCCTAAAAAATAATTTAGGCAGGTGTTAGGGTAATTTTATTGTCCTTATCATATCATTTTTAACCCATAATTACATGATTTACTTTTTACCGTGGTAACAAAAATTAATATGGTTACTATTCATATTGAAAAAAATAAAAGAAAAATATTTAATAAAATTGGACCCAATTATTTAAAATATGGATTCCATTTTTAAAAATTAAAAATATATAAATTAAATAATTTAAATTAAAATTTTACCAGATAAACACGATGAAATAAATTTTTTTAATGAAAAATGCCCTTTTTATGTTTAAATCGTTTTTACTAAATTCAAGTTTAAAATTCATTTTAAAAACAATAATTTGATTAATATAAATAAAATATATCTAATTAATTTTTAAAAATAATTAAAAATATAATTTTAATTTATAAAAACTTTAATATAAAATTCAGTTTTCAATTAAAAATCTGTAATTTTCACTATTCTTTAAAAAATCAAAATTTTCATAAAATTATAAAAAATTAATAATAAGATAATTTTGAAATTATTATTTTAAAAATGAAGTTAATTTTATTTAAAATATTTTCTCAAATTTCAAGAAATTAATTATAATATCCACTCATAAAAATAAAGGAAACCCATTTTTTGATGAAAACATATTTTTGAAGAATAAAATTAAGTCCCAAAAAATATTTGATTATTTTATAGGAATTTAAAAATAAATTTATATTAATATGGTACATTATATTATTTTTTTAAATCATTTATTCATATTCATACTCACCCAATTAATGGTTAGGTTATAATGGTTAGGTTATAATTGTAAAATTTAAATAATAATATTTTATTGTTCATTTAAGATCACTTTTGCGTTTCATATACAATATTAAACATAATATTTACTTTTAAAAGATCATAGGATGTTACATGAAATCATGGCTAGTACAAGTGCCATAATATTATCATAATTGATATTATGATAATAATTTTTTATCTATTCACAGTTCCAAGAATTAGAACAAATCATTCTATATTTATACCTATTAATTTATTGTACACGAAGCTACAAAATACTTTGTATTTATTGACATGGTTACCACTAGTATAAATTATCTACTATTTCTCATTAAATTATCCCTTACACGATATTAGATAAAATTTATATATAGTAATACTAGTTTATATCCCATTAATAAACTTTTGTTCCCTCCTCTCCATATATCAAGTTTATATCACCTGTAAGTTCACATTTATAATAGTACAACACTAACTACTTACCTGGAAGTTCTCTTGGATTTATCTGATATTTTCCCACTATATTTTATATGTTGTAAATATTATATCTATTATATATCATGGTATATTTGATAGATCCACTTTGGAAGTGTATGTAATTTCACTGGCAAGTTAATTTCTTCCTTTATTTTATAGAAATCTTCTTAGAGAAATTAATTCCATGTGAAATTGTAAATAATTATCTTTCAAGTTGTACTAAATAATAATTTTCAATACCTTTTTATTATATTCACATTGAATTTTTCTAATAAATTGTAATATCTACCTTAGTATATCTTATTCCTTAGAACATGGGTCACTTATTTATGTCAATATTTAGAGAGCATATTTTAATATATTCTTAACTAAATGTATTACTTATATGTTTTTTCTACATGTAATCAACATATTTAACTTATAAAACTATGGTGATAACACTAACCTGAAATAGAATCATAACATACCTTCATTCCAAGTAAATATTCTATGATCACGATACCTACATTAATTTATAAATGGATCACTACAACTTTATTTTATTATTGGAATTATGTGGTGTCACCAATCCTTTATGGGTGTGTAATTTAGAATCCTTTCAAGAAAGGTGTTCTTGATATCCAATTCTGAATATAATGATCATAGAATCTATCTATGACAATTAGAATTGTAATGGATTTAAGCATGCGGATTTTGTATTACCAATCAAACCTTATTGGTTACAGTATTATAGAACCCATGTATATTTTCTATTGAATTCCCGCTAATGACATTACATAAGTTAGTGAATATATTAAAATATAGATTTGATTTTTGGATACAGAATCTATTTCTCTAAATTCATAAGTAATTTCCATTTCAGATCATTTCCATTTATTAAATCCTTACATGTTAAAGATTTATTATTTATAATGAATAGTATATAATGTTAAATATGGGACATTATTTTTCCATGTGATATTATGAAACTAGTTAAACTATTTATGTAGATATAGCCATGAATTTTTCAAATTCAATCTAGCTCCCACTATATTAAACATATACATACACCATTTTATAGAAATATATTCTAACAATTAACTATAAATTTTATAAGGGATTTATTGAACAAAATTAAAAACTATAAGGATGATTATTTAAGACATAATTTGTGTTTTTCATGATGAAAATTTGTTTACTAACTTATCCTTAACAAACAATCTACATATTAACACATGAATTATGACATAATGGATTTATTTTATACTGTAACTCATATGATTTCTATTTTAAATTCTAGTCGAAATATGGTTAATATTTAATATATTAATTTTTGAAACATGTATCAAATAGATGATGAAATACTTGTAAGACTTTTGAAAATCATATTTTAATCTCTTTATACATACATCAACACTTTAATGTGTATAAGGAAATGTGTGTTTAATAATAAATCCACTCTACATTTTCATGATCAATGAATTATTGGTTAAGATATTATTCATCTCACGAGCTAAAGAATCTCCTATATTCTAACCAAGAATAACCCTTACTTAACTTTTACATTTCTAAAATTTATTAAATGAATCTCATTTGGTATATGAATTTATCTCTTTCTATTACCTAAAATAGTTTATACGTATCATGCTAAAATATTTATTGAATATTTTTTGATTTATATCCTTTATTTTCAAAGGGTTAGTTGGTTGATTTTTAACCAAATAAGAAATCATGCTGAATACCAAAGAGTTGTAATTTAGGAAGATTCCAAACACCATTCTGGGTATTTCCTTGATTTTTTTTCTATATTTAATTTACTAATAATCAACTTAACATAACTCATTATTATTGAATCTTACATTTTATATTCATAATTTATTTCCAATATAGAATATTTTAGAGTCCTATATATTTAATCTTCTAAAAAGGTATGGCATAACATAAAAAATTAATTTAAAATTTGATATAAAATATTTTTATGTCTAAACTTTGACATAAGATAATGTTTTGGTAATACATATAAAATAAATAGTTTTCAAATACAAGAATCTACTCGATTGACATTGTGATGTATTGGTCATCTCTAGATGATATTGGAGTCAATCTATATTAGTGACTAGAAGATACACTCCATTATTGTGATCTTTATATACTTCCTTGGTTCCTATATTAGTACAAAATTATGTTAGTTACGTATTATATCATATAACCTGGACGTAAAATATAAATCTCACAAACAATAATCAATATACCTAATGTATAATCCTATGATTTATTATTATTCAATTAAATGAAATTTATCTTTCAATGACCTATCGTACCACATGTGAAGCATATAGCCTCATATTCGATTATCTCCCTCATTATCATTGGTTTTTTGAACGATGTTGTGATGGTTCATTTAGCATTGTTCTTTTCATTGGAATTTTTGCCTTTTATTTTGTTAAATTTACCATAAGAACTAAAGATTTATCTTTCTTTATGTTCATATCATCATTTAGAATCTTATAAAATGGTATCAAAGAATATTCTCTATACTATTCATTTGATAATTCTCAATTAAACCAAAGTAACTAGGAGATAAGCATGAGAGAATGAAATTTTTTAAATGTTCATGATTCGAATTGAATCCCAATTCTTCTAATCGATCAATGTACTCAACCGTCCCGAGTACACATGGAGCTACATGAATTCCATATTTTAATATACATATTGCCAGTGTAATCATAATCTCATAAATATCTCACTTCATTTTTCTTTCATGAACTTCATCGATATGAGTCAAAATGGTATAGACATCCACATCCTCACGTGTCTCTCATAAATCATTGGATATTGATGATATCAATATAATGTAAACAATAAATGTTTCATCCATGATTCTCTTATAAACCCCCTTTCCACCATAACATTATCCATGAGGTGGATCATAAGGTAGTGGGGACTCTAACACATATGATTTTATTTTATATCATTGTATGATGCACATGATTTTGTACCACTATTGGAAATTAATGCCTCTCAGGATGTGTTTATTGTCCAATATTGATCACGGTGAATTTTTTTATGGTACATTCCTTTTTTCTACACAAAAAACATTATAATATTAGTAATTATTTCTTGATTATTGATTATTAGACATTATCGATGTATTAATCTTAAATGTCTCCAACAATTTTATAAACTACATGTATCCCTTAGTAACTTGATTTAGAATATTCATTAATTTGATTATTTTAGTTGAAATGTTATGTAAAATATCTCATCACAGTCCATGATATGGATACTTGAATACTTAATGATTTTCAATGTAAGATTTTGGCTATCTAACCATATTAAATTGTGGCTTCTCGATCTATTCACTGGAGTCACATTTCATGTAAAGTGTTACCTTTCATAACATAATGATTTTCCTCTAATTTTTTCATGAATTTTGTTTTGAATTCTTATATTCTTATAGCCTTAGTTAAATCATCCCACTAATTTCATAATAATTATTCAGTAGATATAGGGACCCTCAAATAATATTAAAAGGCAGAAAAAATGTATGGTATTGTTCAAACTAAATATATGGAATGTGTTTGAATTATTATTTCCTTGATGGATTTTATAATTTTTCCAATAAATGAAATCTATTTCAATATATCATTATTTATTTATGTGATCTAACTCATAACTTATCCAATCTTAAATAGAAAACATTCACTACAAATATTTATTTTATCTATGAATGTATGTTTATTATTTTATGTGATCATGTCTAAACTACACAAAAATAAAATTAATAAACCATAAAAAATCAATGAAACCGACCATGATTGTTTACTACAGTTTGATCCCTTAAGATGATAATGAACCAACCAAGACCCTAGGGGTAACTCTTTATGTCATGAATGACTAGATACATAGCTCCCACCCCCATTGAATGCATCTACTATAGTCTTGTATATAATAAAATTTCAACATGAACTGCATCTTCGTTCATCCACATCATTATACATAAATACTCACATGTATGTGGGGAGGTTTTGGTAATGTGGAATAAAAATTAATATGATAACATGTTTATATGAAGTCCCATATTCATATAATGAGGGACATATATGATGCACAATCAATTATTTATTATTAATTATTAAAATCATTACACATGTTATAGTAAATAAATAATTAAATAAAAACACTAGACATATATTTTATGATATAAATTATGATCGATTGACATATATTAAAATTTCAAATAAGGAAATTTTCATTTAATTATACATGAAATAATTAACTATTAATTAAAACAATTAATCTGTTTTTAATTTACAATCTATTAGTCGCAAGGTCACATAAAATTTTTATTAAATTACAAAAATGATTACTTAATTTTTGTAATTTTTTATAATTTACAAGCCCCTGGGATCATTAAGAACTCTCTTAGAGGGGTTCCAAGCAAGAAATGGGTTATCCCAACTTGGTCTTTATGTCATTAGGCTGATAGCATCCCACATTGCTGTGCAGGGCATGGTGGGGTCACCATACATTCCACTGCCAATCTTAATAAAAAATTAATGTTTTTATTTTGTGCCTGCACCAATGAAATGAGACTTAATAGTGGCCACCCCTTTAATTGGGGTTATTGAGGGGGGGAGTCAATTAGCCACCACTATTTGTTTTTTATTTATTACCTTTTTATTTTTCTAAAGGTTGACATATTCGTTTTTTGTGTATGTTTTATTTTTCTAATGTCTACGAGTTAGCATTTTGATTTTTTTGAGTATTTATTTAGTACAAAACAATGAAATACACCCACATGTCAGCTTTTTTGGCGGACCACCCCATGGTGGCGAGATACCCATGCCACACAGGTAGGTTTACATATATATATATATCTGGGTGTGTGAGTGTTCTTCATTTTTAGCATGAAAAAACTGATTTTGATCTATAGATGGCCACAAATTGGTTATCCGACCTCATATCGAAGCATTGACCATACAATTGGGACCATTACGACTCCCTCTACACTAATTCAATGAAACATATTTTTATTTTATCTTAAATGATCAAACGATCACTATGATACTAATTGATGATATATGGTAGACTTTAAATGCTTGAGAAATTAAAATTGTATGCTATGATTGATGTTGAAACGTCACTTCCAGTGTGACCACAACTAATTATAAGCCAAGGATCCCATTTTATTAATAATTATCATAATAAATAAAATAAATCAATTACCTAATTACATTTAATGATTCATCAATGTTTCTCTTGTTGTTGGTAATCCCTGCTCAAAGGAATCAACATCGAATCCCTATAAATCTTACATAAGCACTCTAAATTCTTTAATATATGAAAATTATCAATTATTGGGATATATAATATAGAATCAATGAATCCTTTAACATTACAATTATCATAGAATCACCGAACCATTGATCTAGGTGGGAAACTTGGATTAGGGTTCTCTAATTGCTCCTCCCCATCTCTAGGAATTAGGGGAGTAGAGAGAGAATCTATAAAAATCATGCTGTGAATAGTTTCTAGGAATTGTGGCTTCAATTCAATTAAATAATAAGGTTCCATTTATGAAAATTATAAATTATAAATTTTATAAATAAAATCCTTTAAAGAAGACCATGTTTTTTATGTATGAAAAAGTGAACATTTCACAATATTTATAAATATCTTATCGCATAATTGAGACATC
Organism: Viscum album; assembly: GCA_963277665.1. NCBI lineage: Eukaryota > Viridiplantae > Streptophyta > Magnoliopsida > Santalales > Viscaceae > Viscum > Viscum album. Next base: position 1,818,376,501 of record OY728141.1, read on the forward strand.
TAAAATGTGTTTCATGTTAAAATATTATCTATTTTATTGAATTTTCTCTCATAAAAATATATAATTATCCTTGAAATAAATTATTAATTCTTGAATATTCACATTAAACTTATGAATATAATTAGAAAATAAATTCACTTCTTGTTACTCTAAAATTGAATAATAATGAATTTTATTTATTTCTTGCAATTTTTCAAACTCAGAAATATCCTATCCCCCATGTGTGGCCCACTATTTATTAAACTCCAATTCAATAAAATTTTCCATGCATCTAAATACACATTGTGTGTGATCCTGTAGGCCCTTATCGTAATAAATATGAGTCATACCTATAGATGAAGAGTGGTATCTAGAAACAACCCATGGACCCTAATGAGATAAGGTTTATCTATATTAATGAAAACCTCCTAAGAACATATTCCATGTAATATAATATCTTTATCTCATAATATTTTATAAATTAGGAAGAACTTTTTTTTTCATATTCCCCTCTTGATTTATTATTTTATGACCTTACTGGATAGACTTACCATCTTCTACAATAGAGAAGGGTTTAATAAAGGTACTACCGTCCATGTTTACTTGGTCTAAGAAATATCTTCCTTTATAGAAGTGATAAATACCATCTTGATTATTCAATAAATTCTATACAACCAATGATGCACCCTATGAGAGATACCCCACCACAAAATAAATATAATGACTTACATCTTGTATAAATGTTCTCAATAAAATGTAAGTCATTGATAATGATCTCAAATAGAGAGACTAATACAAATTATACAATAGAAACAATTAGTGACACCCAAAAAATTTTGGTGTTCCTATTAGAGATCCAATACTCGTTATCTCCTCTACTTGAGATAACCATGTGAAGAATTAATTAGAATAAGCCTCAATTAATATGACCCCTAACCAATAATAGTAAAGTAATATTTGTGTTTCTTCAGTATGAAATATATAGACCATATGACATATGTTTATGTTTACCATCATGGTATCTTGACGTTATTATTATAGTTGGGAACTACTAAAAACTTTTGATGTGATAGTAATTTAAGAAAATTTCCATGAAATAGATTATTTATAAGTACCAATACTATTATGGTAAGATATTATCATACATAAATCTATGCATACAAGATTTGGTAATGAAAATCACTGATCTAGTTAGGTTTAGGTCACTCACTTTTTTTAAAAAGTTTAAGGGTTAGGTTTAAGCTAGTGGGTTTACGATTAGGGTTAGGTTTAGATTTAGGGTATAGGTTTGGATTAAGGGGTTAGGTTTAGGTTTGACTTTATGTGTTATAATGGGGGAGTGGGGTAGTTTTATGTTATGTGGTTTGGGATAAGGTTTAGACTTAATTATGGGTTTGATGGTTTTTTTTGTTTTGGGAATTTGGATTATGTTATGGGGTTGAGATTAGGGTTTGTTAATTATTAAGGGATTTGTTTATGTGTGTGTGGGTGGAGGGGGAGGGGGTAGTTTTAGTTTATATGGTTATAATTATGCTATGTGTATAGATTTAAGGGTATGTTTAGGTTAACAGGTTATGTTTAGGGTGATGTTTCAGTTTTAGGGTACATGTATATATTAGGGGGTTATGTTGAGGTGTGCGCATGTGTGTGGGGGGGGGGGAGTTTTAGGTTAGGTGTCTGAGATTATGTTTGGGGTATTGTTTAGGGTTAGTTAGAGATTGGTGTTTGTGTTTTAGTAGAGTGGTCAGGTTAAGGTTTCATTAGGGATTAATGGTTGGATTTTAGGTTGGGGGATTGGTTTTGGTTGGGGGGTTTGTTTTAGGGTTTTTGTGATAATTTTATTCTAGGGAGTTAAGATTATGATAGGGGTTATGTTAGGGGGTTAGGCTTAGGCCATGTGTTAGGAATAGGCTGTGGGGGTTGTTTTAGGTTAGTGCGATAAGTTTATGTGGTGGTGGGGGTGGGGGTGGTTATGTTTAGGGTTAGTTAACTATTAGAGGTTTGGCGATTGGTAAAGATGATATGATTAGGATTTTTTAGGGATTGAAGGTGGTGTCTTAGATCTGGGGTTTGGATTAGGCTAGAGGTTAGGTTATAGTATTAGGTTTCTGATAGGGATTGGGATTAGAAAAGTGGTTTAGGTTTATGGGAAAAGTTTAGGTTAAAGGGTTAGGTTTAGGGACATGTTTTAGTTTTAGGGTATAAGTGTATATTATAGGGTTAAGATTAGGATTTGTTAGGAATGGAGGGGGTATTTTTAGGTTATAATTTTGTGATTAAGCTCAGGGGTTAGGATTAGTTTTGGGGTTATGATTAGGCTAAGTGTTAAGTCTATGGGTTAGTATTATGTTAGAGGGTTAAGTTTTATTTTAGGGTTTAGGTGAAGAATAGTGGGTCGGTTTTAGGTGAGTTTATGTGTGTGCGAGGGTGGGGTGGGGAGAGGGTGGGTTAAGGGGTTAGTTTTAGTGTTGTTTAGGGATTATGAGTTGGGATTATGTTAGTGGTTTGTTTATGTTAGGGGGTTATCAATAGGTTAGAGGGATAGGTTTTGGGGCAGGTTTAAGCTATGGGTTTCAAATCAGGCATGGGGTTTAGGTTTATTGTTAGGGTAGTGGTGGTGGTGGTGGTGGTGGGGTGGGGGTCAGGGTTAGGGGGTCAGGATTAGGAAAGGGGTTAGGCTTAGGTTTTGGGGTTAGTATTAGGCTAGGAGTTAGGTTTAAGGGATATGATTACATCAGCAGGTTTGGTTTAGGGTTATATTTCAGTTTTAGGGTATAAATATAGATTAGGGGGTTAGGTTTAGGTACGTGTGGGTGGGGGGGTTGGTTATTGGGTTTGGTCTACGTTGGGGTTTAGGTTTTGGGTTAGTTAGGGATTAATAGTTGGGTTTTCATTTGGGGGTTTGGTTTAGGTTGGGGATTAGGTTTATGGTTATAATTATATTAGGGTTGTTTTGGGATAATGTGTTGAGTTTAGGATGAGGGTTAGTATTAGGATAGTGGGATAGTATTTGGATACGGGGTTAAATTAAATTTTTATAATTAGAATAGGTTTTAGGTTTAGGTGTTATGTTTATGTTTGGGTTTTATTTTTAAGGTTAGGTTTTAGTTTTATGTTATGGATATAAATTAGGGGGTTTGTTTTGTTTGTGTGTGTGTGGGGGGGGGGGTGTAGTTTTAGGTTTGGGGGTGGGTTTCGGTATAGGGGTTAGGTTTATGGTCAATTTGGGATTAAGGGTTATGATTTGGTTGTGGGATAATTTTAGGTTAGGGGTTTAATATTAGTCTTGGGAGTTAAGATTAGGGATTATGTTTAGATTATGGGGTTATGTTTAATATTAGGTTTTAGTTTTAGGTTATAATAATATATTTGGGGGCTAGGATTAGTTGTGTGGGGGGGAAAGTTTTATGTTTGTGGTTGGGTTTATGTTTTGGGGATAGGATTAGTGTTAGTTTGGGATTAAGGGTTCGGTTTAGGATGGTTGAGGGTTTGGTTGGGGGATATTTAGGGATTAAGGGTTGAGTTTAGGTTCGATGGGTCTTTTTTGGTTGTGGGGTTAGGATGAAGAATTGGATTTATGTTTAATTTAGGGCCTTAAATTTTAGTTTTACGGTATAAATCTTGAACAAGGGTTAGGTTTAGGTGTCTATGCGATTGGGTTATTTTAAGGTTAGAGGGTTGGGTTTAGGTTGGGTGTTTAGGATTAGGTTGAGCTATGGATTAAGGGTTGGTTTTTTAGGTTGGGGGTTGGGTTTTGGTTTGAGGTTAAGATTAGGGTTGTGGGTAGTATTATTTTAGGTGGTTAGGATTAGGCTAGAGGTTTGGGTTAGGGGGTTAGTTTTTGGATAGGGATTATGATTAGGATAGAGTGTTATGTTTAGGTGTTAGGTTTAGTGTAGGTGGACAGGATTAGGATAGGTGGTTAGGTTTAGGTAATGGTATTTGGTTTAGGGTTAGATTTTAGTATTAGGGTGTCGATGTAGATTACATGGTTAGGTTAAGGGGTTAGGTTTAGGGTTACATAGGGATTATGGGTTGGGTTTTGGTCAGGGAGGGTAGTTTTAGATTAAGGATATAAGATTAGTCTATGGGTAAGGATAGGGGGTTCAGTTTAGGATAGGGGTTAAGATTAGGCTTAGGGGTTAAGTTTTGGTTTTAGGTTTAGGGTTAATTATAAAATATGGGTTGGGTTTATATTTGGGGGACTTTGACATTAGGTTAGTATTAGGATAAGGTGTTAGGTTATGGGGTCATGTTTAGGATAGAGGAATAAGATTAGGATAGACGTTATGTTTAGGTTAGGGTGTTATGTTTTAGGGTTACGTTATAGTTGTAGATTAGAAGGTTAGGTTTAGGTGTGGGGGGGGGGGTAGTTTTAGTTTATGGGTTAGGGTTTTAGTTTGGAGTTAGGTTTATGGTTATTTAGGGATTAGGGTTGAGTTTTATGTTGAGGGTTAGGTTTATTTTGGGTGTCATGTTTATCATTAGTTAGTGATTAAGGTTTTCTAAGCACTATGGTTTAGTTTAGGTTGGGGGTAGTTTTTACTTAGGGGGTTTGGATTAAGATAGTGGTTGTGATTATGGGGTTAGGTTTATACTATTAGGTTATGATTATTCTATGAGATTAGGTTTAGGGTTTATATTTACGTTATGGGGTCAGTTTTATCATTATGTTATATTTTTAGGAAAAAACTTTAGATTGGTGTGTATGGTTTAGTTATTTGTGTGTGTGTGGGGGGGGGGTAATTTAGGATAGGGGGTTGGGTTTTGGTTGGAGGCCTAGGTTTAGGATTAGTTAGGGATTAGGTGTTGTATTTACGTTGGGGGTAAGATTTTATGGGATGGGGTTAGGTTGAGGGGGTAGTTTTAGGTTATGAGGTTTGGATTAAGCTTGGGGTTAGACTTATGTTAGGGTATATGTTTAGGGTTTGGTTTTAGTTTTATGGTATTTGTGTTCATTAGCGATTTAGGTTTTGATGTGTGTGTGTGTGTGGTGAAGTGACCCAAGCATAACATAGATAAATATTACATCATTTTTTATGAATATTCAATACATTAAACAATAATACACACCAGAGGACCGTAAATATTTAGTGTATTTAGAGACTAGATACACAATCATATTATTTATTTAAAAATATTTAACATATGCTTCAATGTTCTTGTCACACAGTATACTTCATAGATATACCCAACTTAAAACCTTTCTCATAACCTAAGGATAAAAAACATAATAAAGGGTGATATAAGATGATCAGTAAGGGTAAAAAATAATATATCAATCAATGATTATAATTGATCATAAGATAAGCATAATGGTATGAGAATGTCATCATAACTTACAATAAACATACCCCATCAGTCAATGGTCTTTAATCATGTATCATGGAATAAGGTTTTTTCATTACAAAAAATATAATCCATAAGGGTGATGAATCATAAATTATCATTCATGATCCATGAGAACGTATCATAATCATACTACATTTTTTTATAGAATACATATAAGAATATAAAACCACTTCCTTAGTCATGTTTCACCCCCAAGACTATTACTGTCGACAATGTTACAAAATAATAATTCTTACCCAGTAATTTCCGACATTCTCATAGGAATAAATTCCATATAGTTTACTCCTTCATCTCTAAATAGATTATTAAATCCATAATATCTTAGTATATTCTAAATTATTTCATCATTACCCAATTTATTAGAGGGATATATAATTATGGGATAACCCATTATATAATGAAAACCATATAAATGTGATCAACAAGATCAAAATACATTCATCATATCATCATATCATAACCCATGGAATAGAAATGAGTTTCATAAATATTTAATCATAACTTAATTATCCCCTGGGAACGAAATGGGATACATAGAATCATCATTAAATCATTATCATCATAAGAAATCTAGAGAAATAATGTGGATGGAATCATAAGATCACATCCCACATGAAGAAAAATAATCATTAACGGATGTTGAAATATATGAAAAATACATTTAAAATTAAATTCAAACCATTATTTGAAAACATATCAAAAATATCCTTTTATTTTGATAACCTTGTAACTAAAAATTATGGGAATATTTAGAAAATAATTTTCTTTGAAAATAAGCATGGAAAATTGTAAATTATTCCTCAAATTAAATAATGGTTATAATGGTGGGAAAATCAATTCATGTCTTATACGTTAAAAGAAAACATCCCTTCCCATATTTGTAAAAAGTTAAAAATGACTTGTTTGGAGAAAAATTTATTTATAAACATTCCTTTTAAAATTTTTTTAAATAAATTCAATGGTAGGGATAATTAAATTATTTAAAAATTTAAATTATAGGTAAGTAAATTACTAATAAAATTTTGAATAGTATAGACTTAGAAGAAAAATTACACTAACCAAAAAAGAAATAACGTAATATTTCCTTTAAAAAATTCTCAACCATTTTAAGTACAAAATAGATAAAAAAAGTAATAATATATAAAAAGTACTAGAATAACCATAGAAGAAAAAAATAGATGGTGTTTTAAGGATGAGATCCATATAATTTATATTAATAAAAAATTATTATAGAAAATTCTAAAAATAAATTAGATTGTAACATATATCCTTTTAATCTTTGGTAACTTTTTAATCATAACTCCAATGAAATTAATAAATTCAAATGAAACTTACATTTACATTAATATAAATGGATTCATGATATATCATATCAAAGGGGTAGTATATAAATTAAATTAAAGAAACAAGTAGTGAATATGGAATATGTATCATAGAAACAAAAGTGAGATGAGAAACCCATACCACTTTGGTAGCTTTCGAATCAAAACCCCTTGGAAGAAATAATTTGAATTATTATTTCAACTACCATGAATTAATAAGGATTAATGATATAAAATGTCAAAGGGTTATTATATATGTCATCAACCATCCCTAAAATTTCTTTCATTAGATGCCTTATCTAGTTCATGATAAGGCCCGAAGGGCATTCCCGATCCATATGGACTGGAACAAGTTCCTGGGCCTCAAGGAAGCACCACTTAGGAATGATATCACCCATAAAAATTAATTAAATAAGACATATAAATCTATAGAGAATCTTGTATTAACTATACATAATTAAAATTTCTATCCTAGAAATAAATATAAAATAAGACAAAAACACTTTAAAAACATTAAAAAAAACAAACAAGTTTGAAGAAAACAAGAAAACACTCTACGCAGCCACAGTATCCCTCCCCTGAAAAGAAAACCATATCTACCTATAGTTACCAACAGAAATATTATATATAACTCTACTATTTATCAATATAATGCAGTAAAAAGTCCAATATGGTCAATTTAAGGCAAGGAAAGGAAAAAATAAAATGACTGACATACCCGAACAGAGAATCTCCCGTGACCCGAGGTCACTCCAATTCCAAACTAGAGCACCAAAAAATCCACGAGTGATCAAGAATTGGACCTAAAATGGGGATAATATATATTTTTATTAGCATAAAACCAAACAAATAGTCTACCATCCATCTTTCCACATAATTACCATTTACTTAATGATCCATTATCATACATGTTTGAAAATACAATTAAAAATAAGTATTAAATGTAAATTACATTGAAAATGAATAAAAATCATCATTATTTTATAATTATCATTTAAAAATTAATTTAAACTTTTAATGATGTAAGAATTTCAATAATAAAGAAAAAAATTATAGATGTATATATTTTAATGAAAACATGTTTTTGATAATTTTAAATAAATAGAGAAAGAGGCAGAAGTAAACCGTACGAAGAACCATGGGAAACCCTAAGGAAACTATGTTTAGGACCCATCATCCCAAGATCCTTACAATCTATTTTACCAAACCATACATAACCATTCCTTTCCATGAGAAATTTTATATAATGAAATCAATGTTCTAGTGTTATCAAATCCATATCGTCATCAGATAGTGTAATTATTATTGTAGTATAATCATAGTAGTGAGGATAGTACAAAATCTTGCTACCTCGGACTAGCATAATTTTCCTTGTCATCATTCCTAAGTATCTGGGATCCCATTTTCCATTCCCATAACTAAAATTAATAATATAGGTTTAGTAAAAAAACCAAAACTCTATCACATAGGAATGAAAAATAAATATCCCTAATTACTTTACCTCCATACACTACCAATGCAATGACCATTTCTTAGAATCATACGAATTTAAAAAACATTCTATATCCAATTACAATATATAACATGAAATTCCTAGCTTATATTAGAGTGAACTTTATTTTTTAAAAGGCTTAGTAAGTTCCAACTGAGCATATATAGTTTATTTTGAAATTCACTTAAATAGTTGTTTTAAACCGAGTTTTAAAATTAATTGTAAATTAATTAAGGTTTACTCTTATTATACCCAAATAAAAATACATATATATATTTCACTAATTTAAAATATTTACATGCTTCCATGTGAATTTATTCACTTATATATAAGTATGCTAACCCATTTGTATATGCATAACTAGTGGATACATAATTGTTTTTTGTAGAAGATCACATTAATTTTTTTCAATCCATTTATGGATTACTTAAAAATAATTGGATATATATATATATTGATAATATCTTATGAATACACATATTAAAAAATAATTTTGTGAATATATGTAATAGTGTATTTATATATATACATTTATAGATAATAATAGAAAAGGAAAAATACATAAGAGTATTAAAATAAATTATGATTGAACCAAATAGGATTAAAGATAGTAAATTTAATTAAATCCCTTTAATAACTGATATAAAAATTATAAACAATTCATGAGATATTAAAACACTTAATTTATCTTTAGAAACAATGATAATTATTTTTATAGGAAACGTAATAACATTTTGTTCAATAGAAGATGGAACCAAAGGAAGAATATATGGAAAAATAAGTTGCAACATAATTTTATCTATAGAAATTTTATAAAAATCCGTACTAAAATTATTAGGTTTGAGAAATATTCATTTAATTTCAAAGCAGTAAAATGAAATAAAAATAAAGATTTTAACATGGGGAAAACCTAGTTGGAAGAAGGAAAGATTGTGGAAATCCTTCTACAAAGTTAAGAAGAAGGTACTAGGAGCAAGCCACATGCCATAAGAGTAGAAGCTACAAGGGAAAAAATATAATAATCCGCCAAACCTATACCCTATGGTTAGACATATACATGATTTAGTGTTATGGGAATAAATATAGAAGAATATTAAGGATCGAAAGATGAATAAATATTAGCCTATGATGATCACACACCAAATCAAAAGCAAAAATATCCATGAGTGGTGGTGTAGGAGGAGGGGATGCACATATGAGGGATACCTGGTCAAAGAGTGTATCATGTGATGATAGTGAAGGGGGTGGGAAGACAAAAGGGTTTAAAAAATTTTATTGTCTTTTTTGGAAAAATTAATGGACTATAAGAGGCGACCAACTTGATCGCATGCTTAGAAAAACTATACACCAACAATGCGAACAACACAAGTCCGGTGAGACACTCATATTTTTGGGCCAAACAATTTGATAAACTATTGGAAAATCATGAAAAGTTCCTCTACCAATTAATAAACCCACCCATATGGTCGCCTAATGGTTTGGAAAATCGTGTGGCCAAACCACGCGACACAATGAAAAGCCTTTTTTGTTAAATTCTAAAAATTAAAATATCCTTTCCTCTAAAAAATAAATATAAAAATAAATAAAATAATCACTAAATGAGGGATACTGTGTGAAAATTATTCCCACAATAAACCTTTTTTCTCATAGAAATCCATCAAAATCATGAAGGCACACTGAATGAAATTATACCAGAATAAGAAACCACAAAACCAACACTAAACCATTAAAATTATGAAGAATTCCTAAGAATAATAAGATGTATCTAAATTTAAATGTCACACTTAAACACTTTTATTAAGTAATGATAAGTAATGGAGACATACAATGGATATCCCTACAATTTAAAGGTTCCACTAGAATGGTGAATCTATAAGACAAAGATACTCCAAGAGAAATACTACAAATCAAAACCCAAATTCCAAATTTATGGGACTCATGTAGAATCCATAATCAAATCTCATCCAAAAACATACAAAAAGAAACACTAATTATCCAATGTATCTTTTGAAGGATAAAAACTAGTAACTATAAAAAAAATAAGAAAGTGAAAGAAATAGGAATGGAAATGAATATTAAAAAAATTAAACCCCCCATATCTTTACCTAACTATCCTCAATGAATGACCAAACCTAAATATAACCATATTTATTTTTAAAAACAAAGACCACCAACACACTAATCACAATAATTTTAACTAGTAATGAAGGTAACGTGGTATAAATCTTAGCAATGACTTTTTAAAAATGTTATGGGATCCACTTCGACATAGAAAATAAAAGAAGGGTAACATAGGGCCTCAAATATAAATCTCTAACTATGGAGATATCAAATATAGTTAAATTGACACTAGCCTGAGCATAAAATCAAATAGTGTGGTATTTTTCTTAGTCACATGGAACAGATCTCGAGGGTTTTACCGTGTCTAGTCAATCAAAAGAAAACCACTAAATAATCCTTATCACCTGAGATCATTAATAAGAGTATTCCATAATGAAAAGTAAAAGACATTACCCCAATTCAACTCAAACCACATGAAGAATTTTAGAGGGACAAAAATAATGAACCATAATACACTATAAAAAACAATGTCTTAATGACAATTTTTTCATGGACTGGTAGTGGTTTAAATGACCTCCTAATAGTATATCAGTGGTTATTAAAAAAATAGTGTATTAAAAAATATCTAATCATTTTGAAACTATTTGTTTATTTTCACGATGGGTTTTTATGTGTTGTTTTTGGATCATTTAGAAACAGTTACTAAGAACCACTACTAAATTAGATTTTTTTAAATATTCAACATGAAACTCAAAATATAAAAATATTGATATGAAATAAACTAAAACATAAATATATGATAAACCCATTATACATATTTCATACATCCAGAGTCATCATAACATCAGTATCAGTCATCAAATACATCAGTCAACAAATACATTGTTCATAAATATATACATATAAAATATGTCCAACAAAAACACAAGCCCAATATACATCCACATCATGACTTCTACTACATCTGTCTACATCCACGTCCTTACCTCCACTGCATTATTCTACCTCCACATCATCTCATCAATTCGAATAAACCACATCAACTCATTAAAATTAAAAAAAATAAATCAAAAAATTAAATCTAAACATAATAAATTTGAATTAAAGTAGAATAATTGATAACATTTTTGAATACCATAGAAACTAAAAAACATCATGACTAACTTCTAAAGAATTTCATGGATTGTAATGGTCTATCTCCTACCGACTTCTAGCATTTTCCACATTAAATGAAAACCAAAATATTTAAGAAACAGAATTTAAAATAGTAAAGGTAAAGAATATATTTAGAATGATGCACTTAATTTTTTTATTTTATTATTAAAACATAAGATATTTTAATTTTAAAAAAATAATATATATTGAAAAACAATTTGAAAACATAATATTACCTATTTAAGATAACATTCAACACTTGAAACTGAAAATTGTTGAGTAAATATTTAAATTTCTTTGTAAAGTGACATATAGTGTGATGGAAATTTAATTAATAAACAAATTTTAAATAATTTTCTATCACAAAATATCATATATTTCAAAAACAACTAATCATTGGTTTACCCATTATTTAACATGAATATGATGTCATTTTCTATGGTTTTGACCGTTCCACACATGTTTTATTCATTTAAAATACTGAAAACAAGTTTACATCCTTCAAAGGAAAAATGTAATTCAAAATAATGTTTAATTGTTTCCTATATTTCACAATTAAATATATGGTTATTTTCCACTGATTTCAGGTCAATTTGATGTTGTTTTCTTAGTTTTTACCCCCAACACTTGTTTTTAAAGTATTTTGTTCCTTTAAGAAGTGTTTACCGAGAAATTACAACCAAACTACACATTGGATTGATTTTTTTACATATACTTGTCAAAAAAAAATTAATCGGTGGGTTTTCCAGGATTTCACATCAGTATGAAGTCATTTAATATTATTTTGACCGTTCTATGCGTGTTTTCGTGTTTTAAAACATTAAAAATGCATTAATATATGTAAAATGAATATCATAACATGGAATGATGTTCGGTTGATTCCTATACACCATTAATGACTTATGGATCATTTTCCTAAAGTATAAAATCATTTTGAAGGTGTTTTCTATTTTTTTTTGAGTTGGTCAATTGTCCTTTTAACTAAAATTTGTGTCAATTTTAAATAAAAAGAATCACTTTAAGTCATATATGTTTGAACCGATGATGATTTTTCCTATAATGGATTATGGTTCATGTTTATTATCAATGCTCAATGCAAGATCAGGCAGTTTACAAGGGAATATATCATACAGTTCAAGAAGACAACAGTATTAAAGGTGGTATTATTTCTTAGTATTTTTTCAATTTTTTGGCATCCAAATTTTGGATAATGGAATGAATTGTGAAAATTGATTTTTCTTGAGGAAAATATGTAAATATGGAAATGGAATGAGTTTTTTGAAGATGTGTTATACGAGTGGTGTTTCAAGAAGGATTAAATAATTCAAATGCTGTGATCTGTTATTACGATGAGCATCATAAACAAAGGAGAATTGGAGCATCATGATCGGTGATAGTGATCTTCACTGTTATTATAATTTTAGCATCATGGCAGTGCGAAGGGTTTGATAGAGAGAATTATGACAACATGAAATCCAAATAGTGATTCACGAAAGGAGGTGTACTATGAAGTTATTTTTGATGGATCTAAAAAATGTGTTGAAGGTGGTGGAGCATCGTGAATGGATGAAAATATAAATAAGAGGCTACCCAACTTCATTCATAATGAATTCTTCCAAGGAAAATATGGAATTTTCCTAATATTATGAATTCATGGGAGCTCTGCGAAACTGATATTTGATTTAAGCTTGAGTATCATGAAAATCCTACTTTGATCTTGACTGATGCAAATGATTTTGATTAAAGGATGCTTCATAATGATGTGTTGTTATATGTTGACATATTGAGATTCATGAATGAGTTTGTTTTATGAAGGAAAGGGTGCTTCATGATGGCAGTTTGATCTATAAAGGCAGGAAGCTTTGCAAAGGTAGTTAGATTCATAAAGGAGATTTGCGAAAGGCAGCATTGAACATCAATTTTAAAAGGACAAGGCTTTACATGTGCATCAGATCAGGTCTATGGTGCGGGTAGAGTCTCATGATATGTCAGGGATAAATACTTTAATACCAAATCATTAAAGAAACCTTCAATTCGATAAACTGAGTTAGACATATCACGATGTAGTGACCTAGGGGAGATGATGAAAGTGATATGAGGGACACAATGAGATATCCCTAAAATATTGTAAATGCAATGTTCCTAGCATAGAGGGACTATTTTTGAACCATTGTTTTCTACATATAGTTAAGAATTATGGATTTAGGTATGACCAAAACACTCTTTGCATATTCTCCTTGAAAAATCCCTTAGCGGAGAACCAAGTAAAATATCAATTTTGTCTCTCTTCATGTGAATTTTTGATTGATGATCGAATCCATCATACAGTTTTAAAAAGTTACTACCAACATGGAAACAAGATCCGTAATATAAACAATAAAAATTTGACACCCTTATTCACCCCTCCACTCTTAGTGTGTTTCAGGGTCCTACAAGTGGTATCAGAGGTAGGTTCACATATGTTGGATACTCTACAGTAAATCTATTCTCTTTTGAAGATTTTAGTTTCTTTCATCAGTAGAAAACGAAGTATAGATTTTATTAAGATATTTTTATCATTGAGAAGAAGTCAATATCCACCAAGACCATGATTGACATGAAAAATAATGAGAAGAGACAGTTGAGTAATTATATCTTATCTAAAGAAGATGTAGTATCTAGTTCTCCATTCCATTTTGAAAATGAAGATATATCCGGCTTGTAAGGAAAAGAGTAGGTGGCTCAGGTTTCCACCAATGAAAAAGACACCACTTCTACGTCATGTGAGTCAAAATTGTCAATTGATCAGGACATATGTGTTGGAAGCTTTGAATGTCATCCTCAAAACAATGATCCTAGAACATGTTCCAATGTTGATCAATCTATAACCTCCGATGTAATTTAAAGAATAAAAAAATATCATCATGATTTTCCTATGAAAGATACATTGTTGTTTGTAGAATATTTCATGGTATTCAGGAGGAGATCACCACATTGATAAAAGAAGTATATTTTAAGAAGGATTACAAAGTAAAATCATTGAGTGATGGAAGCTGTCTTGAAAGGTTGGAATATTTTATGAAACAAAAAAGGAATATGAAATAAGGACCAAAAAATACCTTAATTATATAGAAGAGAAATGGAGAGTCAAAAAGGATCTTGATGTTAAGATATATGTACTTGAATACCATTGAAAAACTACCACTGTTGTCAAGGGTATATAATTGGAGGTAATATAGAAGAAGATAAAGGAACTCGACTCTTTGATTCAGAACAAAGTGATGCTACATGAAAAAATTATGTTATAAAGAATAAGGATTTTGAAGAAAATATGTTTATGATTGAAGATCCAAAAATCATCCTCAATATGAATTTTCTAGATTTGGAAGCCTAGTTGGTCAATCGTGAGAAGTCATATATTGAGACTTAACCAATGAATGAAACAGTTGCTGCTTCTACTCAATTCTTAATGGAGGATTTTAAATATGAAATATCTCCAACATGTGATAATAAGACCATGACATATTTTTATGATCTATCTCAAATAGTTGAGGAGAATCAAGTACCATACAAACCAACTTGTGTTAATTCCTCTAAACATATTATCAAGCAGAGTGTAGATTTTAATAAAAATAATTGAAATTTATGGATTAATAATGGATATAAGAATCCTACAACCATGACATGGGTGGATAAGAAAAAGTGTAAGGAATCAGGTTACCCAAAAAGAGAAAAAAAATCCATAATGACGATCCAAAAAACTTATACAAAAGATATAAAGAGTCAAGGTTCTTTTGTCAATGTTGGTGATAGAATATATTTGGGCATTGTGTATTAAATTTATGGTAAAATTCTCAACATGTGAAATCACAATGTAATCCTATCTCGTGGGGGAGAAATCTCTATATGAAGATGAAACATCCACAGGTCCAGAAGTATATGTTTACTGCAAACAGGTTTTTAATGCTTGATAACATATGTGAGGTACACAATGGTAGGGGTCACAATGTTGGTACATGTTTATCTCGACATAAATTCATTGTTGATATGAAAAGAAGACAAAAAATAATGGAAAAGTATGAAGAAGCTTCCTTGGGAATAGATCAAAAGAATATTGTGAACACAAATTCTCCCAAGAAGATTACAAGTAAGGACGTTGAGAAGACCTTGGATTTTAAATCCAAGAATATGAAGGGTAGTGAATCCAAGAAAACTAATAATATTGATGACACTTAGAAAAAACCATGTGGAAGATCTAAACATTCGACAATAGTTCCTAATGATGTGTTAGTTATTTGGCCAGAAGATTTGGAAATAATGAGACATCCTGAAGATGAACATGCCACGTTTGGTGAAAAAGGAAAATAAAATATTCCACATGATGAGGACAAAGTGCATGAGATATTGTAAACAAGATGATAAATCATGTGTTAAAGAAGTTTTGTGTGAGATATTCATGCAGTCTAGTCACATTTAAAAAGGATGTTTAACCTTAATACCAGATAAAGAAGAAGTCCTTAAGATAAGTAATATTTTATCATTGAGGATTGATGTTTTAATGAAAAATTATCCACACAAAGGACATGATAATGTGAATATATCTATTCCATGAAAATATAAATCAAAACATATGTTTAGATGTGCAAGCATGATGAATGGATCAAACATGGAAACATGGTTGAGAAGATTATCTCAACCATGCAGTTCATATTGATGAAGCAATAACAAACCACCTTATTCCAATAATATTTTATATTGGTTTTGTACTTATAATTCATAGAATTGAAGGTGATGAAAGGTCTCAGGGGTGGAACCTGAAAAGTAGATAGGGCTGTCAATTCTTGATATCCATGTTAAAGAAGTCACCATCTTTGAATGATTCCTCAATTAAATATTGAAATACATATATTATAGAGGATCATTTTTCATGAAGATAAAGATGTTCTATTATTAAAAATTAGGATAAATAAGGTACCATTATTTATTGATCTTATATATGGTATCCTGGAGAACAGGTGTTCAAGAAGATTATCCTTGGTGATGATGTGAAAGTTGTCAAATGTAGATAGTCCTAAGATAATGAACCATTCTGGTGTTTTCTCAATACTAAAATTTCTTGAAATCTATTCATGATGAGATCCATCATTATGAATATGTAGCGAATTATTTCCCTTCATGGGGAGAAAAACGAAGAATGAAAAATAAACTAACAGAATCATTGTTTCAATTTTTTTCTAACATGATTATTTTGGAAATTTCTTGAAGATATTATCATTATAAAAGGAGTTTTTGGTATCATGATCAGTGGTCAAGAGACGAATTTAGATGTAGACATAGTGGAATGCTTATAAAATATTATGTTTTGACCCAAAGAATATGATTCAGATGTAGAATTATAAGAATAAACCATTACTGAAGAAAATTTATCGAAACTACATAGAAGTCTCTATAATGTATGAAGCAGGCACCACATACATGGTATTCTTGACGGGATGATTTTACGAAGAAGACCCAATTCAAAATAGGGGGTGTTGATCATAATATCCAAGTGAATAATTGATAAGAAGATCAATTTATGATGTTGGTGTATATGGAAAATATAATTTTTAATGGCAGTAGGTAGGGATTAGTGGAATAATTTTCCTATCACATGAAATCAGAATTTCAAATGTCCATGATTGGTGAACTAACATAATTCATGGGGAAGTAGGTGATACATAATAGGGATTACACTTTCATGTCGTAGGAAATTTATGTGAGAGGAATGATGAAGAAATTCAACATGCATGATTCCAAAAAAATGTTGAATCCAACTTTGGTTGGAAAAAAACTGGGAAAGTATGAGGATAGATCATTAATAGATCCAACAATGTATAGGAGATTTCTCGGAAACATATTGTACTTGAATGAAAAAATCTAGATATTGTCTTTGGAACATGCTTATCAGCCTTATTTCAATGTAATCTGAAGGAAGAACACCTGGTGGTAGTGAAGAGAATCATGAGGTACATTCAAGGTACATAATATTATGACATTTAATTTTATGTAGGAAGAGATAGTGAACTATCAATTTATTTATGGTGATTGGTATGAATATATTGTTGATAGAAAGTACACAAGTGGTGGCACATTATCTATTGGAAACAAATGTGTGGTTAGTTGAGTAAGAAATAGGAAAGTACTTATCTTAGTACTATTGAAGCTTATTATATCTCTGTTACAAAGGATTTCACATAGCTACTATGGATAAAGCAACAAATGATGGATATTGGTGATGAGGTGAAACAACCAATAATGATTCACTGTGATGATAAGAGCACAATTGATCTTATCCAGAATCATGTTCAAAATTCTCGTAAGAAACAAATTGAAATGAGATATCACTTCATCAAGGATAAAGTTGAACAAGGAATGATCCAAATGGATTATATTGTAACTAATGATCAAGTGGCTGACATACTAACCAATCCATTCATAGAAAATGTGTTTGAGAAGCATGGATTGAACCTCGATGTTAAACCACCTCCCAGTGAATGAGAAGGTTATAATGGTTCCCCTCTCCCTAGTTGTTTTAATAGTTTTAGTCAATTTGTGGAAGTAATGCATGTTTATAGGGGAGATATGATCAAGGTTGAGTGTGCATTGAGATATAAAATTTAAATTTAGGTTCTTTGGGTTTATTTATAATGGGAAAAAAATGGAGAAATTCAATTTTAAAAAGGAGATGAATAAACTATTTTTCTTGTTGCAAGTACATGGAGAATGGATAATTGAGAAATTCCATGAGTTTCAAACAGTGAAAATGAAATTTTGGTGTTATTAGGAAATATTTTAGGGCATGTAATGATTCTGTGACATGGTCAAAGAATAAATTAGACATCTTTAAGCATTCCAATATATGAGATCCCAATTTTTGATTCCCCTATTTTTTTACACCGAACATTTCTCATGTAGATTTAGAGTGTTGGATAAGTTGATTATTGCATATCAAGTGGTGATAGTGGTTGTTTCTCTATTGAATTTATCTGTATGTTGACAAAAAACCCAAAGAGGTAGATTTTTGTATCTAAGGATAATATTTGATATAAATGGACTATGCTTTGTGTATATTTTCAATCCTCAATATAAGATCATGAAGTTTATTCAGGAAGAGATCTTACAGTTTAAGTATACCACAAATTTGAAGGTGGTGTCGCTTCCCAGTGTTTTCTAATTTTTGGGGTCCAAAAATTAGAGAATGGTAAGAATCATGAAAATTGTTTTTTCCTTGATGTTCATATAGAAATATAGAAAGGCATGAGTTTTGTGAATATGGGATACATGAGTGGTTTTTTGCAAATTATTACAGAATTATGATGGTGTGCTTCACGATTATGATGAGCATCATGAATGATAAAAAATTGGAGCATCACGATTGCTGACTGTGATCTTCGTGATTATGATAATTATAGAATCGCGGAGGCGTGAAGGTGTTTACATATAGAACTGTGAAAAAGTCAAATCCCAATTGTGATTTTTGAAAGGATGTGTGCCACAAAGATTTTTTTGAATGATCCAAAAATTGTTCGGGAGGTGGTGGAGCATCGTGAATGGATGAGCCTAAAAATAATAGACTACCCCTCTTCATTCAGAATAAATATTTCCAAGGGAAATCCATAATCACTCTAATTTCACGAAGCCAAGGAATCTTTATGAAACTGACATTCTATGTGAGATTGAGCATCGTGAAAATACTACTTTATTCTTGAGTGATGCCAATGATTTTGATTAAAGGGTGCTTTGAGATAATGGGGTATTCCATGTTGACTCAGTGAGCTTTGTGAATGTGTTTTTTCCATGAAATAAAGGGTGCATCGTGAAGGAAATATTTTGGTGAAGGGAAAATATTTGTGAAGGATGTGAGCTTCTCAAAGGATCTTCCTGAAAGAAAGTATTGAACATCAGGTTTAGGAGGTAAGGGATTTCGAAGAGAATAAACTCTGTTCTATGGTGCAATAAGAGTCTCGTGCTATGTGAGGGACACAAAATTTAATGGAAAACCATTAAAGTGAACTTCAAGTCGACAAAATGAGTTATAATTCTCTCAAAGTAGTGAGATATAGGGAGTCGAAGGAAGTGATCTGAGGGACGCAATGAGCTATCCCTAAAACATTGTAATGGTAGTATTCCTGGCACAATGTGACTATGTTTGAAACATTGAATTCCACATCTTATAGAGAATAGTGGATTTTGGTGTGACCGACACACTTTTGACGAATGGTCCTTAGACTAGCCCTGCAGTGAACTAAGTAAAATTTTTGTGTTATCTCTCTACATGGGAATTATTTTTTGCTAATTGAATCCATCATACTGGTTTAATGAGTTTCTACCACCATGGGAATAAGATCTGTTATATTAAAAGAAAAAATTTGACAATCAAATTCACCCCTCCCCTCTTAGGGTGTTCTGGGGTCCTACAATATTGGTCACAACATACATTGGATTGAGGTACATTCGATTCCTACACATAATAAATGACATATTTATAATTTTTCTAAATTATAGAAATAATACAAATGCATTTTCTCAGTTTTCAGTAGGCCAGTTATCCTTTTTACTAAAATAGATGTCAATTTTAAATAAAAAGATGAAATTGGAGTCATACAATGAACATAATATATAAAATTGAGGTGAAATGGATTCATACATATAAAATATGTCTTATAGAACATTTTACTAAATTATGAAATCAATCTAAATGTATTTTCCTAGTTCTGAGTAGGTAAATATTTATTTTTATTAAAAATGTTGTCAATTTTAAATAAAAAGACACACATGGAGTCATAAAGGATATACCATGCATTTAATTGAGGTGAAAATGATTCCTAGTCATCTAAAATTATGTATGAATCATTTTCCTAAAGTATAAAATTAATCCAAAAGTGATTACTTTGTTTTGAATATGTCACATATAATTTTAACTAAAATTACATTTTAAACTGGAAACACACATTTTGACTCACACTGATTACATCATGTATCATTTTGATGTGAGAACAATTCCTACAGATAAAAAAACAAATTCAGAATTTATTTAATAAATTATTAAGAAATCATGAGTGTGTTTTCTCATTTTTTAGCGAGTGGCACTTTTTGATCTAAAATGTCAATTTTAAACTCATAACAAACACTTTGAGTCATATTGGAACATCGTGTATCATATTGAGGTGAGGTTAATTATTATATGTAAAAAATTATTTATGGGTCATTTCTCTAATGTATTAAAATATTATGAATACATTTTCTCAGTTTTGAGTAGGTCAATTGACTTTTTTACTAAAATGGATGTCAATTTTAAATAAAATGATGCACTTGGAGTCATATCAAGCATATCATGTTTCATATTGAAGTGAGGATAATTCTAAATGGTCATAAATGAAAAATATATTGTTTTATTAAATTATAAAAATATTTTGAATTCATTTACTTAGTTTTGAGTCAGTCATTTGTTCTTTTGAATAAAATTGATGTCAATTTTAGATTAAAAAATGCACTTGGAGTAATATCGGTCACAGCATGTCTCATATTGAGTTAATAAAGATTCATAAAAAAATAAAATGACTTATGGGTCATTATCCTAATGTATCAAAACAATCCAAATTATTTTTCTCAGTTTGGAGGACGTCACATGACTTTTTTACTAAAATGAATTTTTAATCTCAAAAGACACAATTTGACTCATATTGATCACATCTTGTATCTATTTTATGTGAGATTGATTCATACACATAAAAAATGATTTATGAATATATTTCATAAATTATTAAGAAAATATGAGCATGTATTATTGGTTTTCAATGAGTAACACTTTTTAGACTAAAATATCAATTTTAAACTGATAACAAACACATTGAGTCATACTAGGAACATCGTGTATCATATTGGGGTGCAGATGACTCCCAAAATTCATTAATGACTTATTGATCATTTTATTAAAGTACCAAAACTATCAGAATAACTTTCCCAATTTTTAGTATGTCAGTTTTTCTTTTTACTACAATCAATGTCAATTTTAAACAAAATGAAACACTTGGAGTCATACCGGTCAAACCATGTGTCAGATTGAGGTGAGGATGATTCGTGCACATCAAAAGGTATAATTTTTTTAACTTCCAATGTTTGTAGGATTCTATTATCTTTATATATTGAACTACCAACACTACATACTGAATCAATATTATCATATGAAAAACCTTTCTCGCTATTGAAATCTAAAAGAGAATGGGAAGCTAATGTTGCTATTATATCACAATATTTCACCAAAATGGCTACATGATCTTCCTCTATGATTTTGGATTTCAACAATGGAAATGGTTATTCAACTAATAACATTGATTAAATAAGAAGTGTTTTCAGTTCATCAATGAAAGGCAATACAAATAGAAAGCGTAGTAATATTGGTAGAATGAAACATTTTATCTCTTTTAAGGCATGTTGTAGATAGTGTAATTATTTTCATGATGGTTTTATATATTATTGATGCATTTCTCTATTGTCATTATCACAAAGGGAACCCATGAAAATTTTAAATAATATCACGGATTTCTTCCTAAATTAATATTTAAAATAAGAAGTTTCTTTCTTAGTAAAGATAAAATTATTTGTTCTTATATTGGTAATATTTTATTTATTTTATTTTTTCTATGATAACATGGTTTACCCATATAATTTATTTTTTACTAAAAAATTAAAATTGCACTAGTAACTTAATTTGGGTGTGTTCATCATTCAGTTTTTTAATTTAATTTAATGCAATTTATAATCTTAAAAAAACATACATTTAAAGTAAAAAAATTTATATATTGGAAAACTATTTTCTTTAAAAAATGATATTTTTAAAATTATTTTTTCTTAATATTATAATGAATTAATAGATAAATAAAATTTTTGTTAATATAATCATATATGTTTGTAAATATCATTATATTGTCATTATTTTAAATAGATCAATCTAATTTATTAGTTAAATGTTACAAAACATTAATAAAACAATTCATCAAAAATAATATTTTTATCATTATCATGGTCATCATCATTAATAATATTAATTATACATTTATTATCAAGAATTATTACATAATATAATAATATTGATCTAAAATAAAATGTATATTTTATGGACATAATTTCAATAGGTGAAGAAAACCAATTTTTTAATTTAATCAACTAAATCAGTGATTTGATTAAAATATTACATATGTTTGAAATATTATATACAAGTGTTTTAAGAATAAATCAAAGTATATTTTTTGATTTATTAAATATATTTTTTATAATATAAAAAGGATTCAAAAAAATTCAATCCATTATTCCACTAAAGTAATCTAATTAAAGTAAATGTTTTATAAAAATTGGTAATTTTTCACTATTTGGCTACAAAACTATTATTTTTGAAAATAATGAAAAATTATTCATAATATAATATCGACAAATTAGTATAAAAAAAATTGTTTTTTATGTTATAAAATTAAAATTAATAATCTTTATAATACAAAAAATATATATATAATGAAATTTTTTTTCATAGGAAAAATACTATCACAAAAATATAAATGACTATATGAGCTCAAAATATGCCATGCATACCGAAAATATTCAACTATACATGTTTACTATGGTTGTAAAAGAAAACACGCCCCCTATTACCACTATAGACGATGTACCCCATAGAACACCATCTATTCAGGATATACATAGTTTTTCTAGTTCCAATTTTAAAGTTTCCATGGATTCATTAGATTAATTTTGATGAAATAATAATGGGTAATAATTAATATGAAATGGGTAAATTTTATTTGCCCTTAAATATTACCAATTTATTAATATTGTTATTGTATAAACAATATTTTTCTATATTATATGGAAGAATATATCAAATGATATCTATCCAATTAATCTATAGAATAAAAAACCTATAACACTATATTGTTTCATGTATTAGTAAAAGGATAGAAATGTTTTCATAATTCATTAAAGCAAAGAATATAAAATAAAAGAAATGATTTTTTATTTCTCTTCATTTTTTTAGATTTAAAATTTATTAAATTAAGTAAAATGATTTTCGTTTCTCTTTACCCCGTATGATCAAATTTTTTAAAAGAAAATAAAAGTAATTGTTTTGGTGAAAATGAAACTAATAACCTTTGTTAATAAATAACAAATGCACACAAAATTAAATGGAATACGTGCCCAAGATAGAAATCAACAATATATTAGATGACCATGGATAGAACACCTACCACTATGTCTTTCCAAAATCATTAATTTATATTAAATTACATGAATAACCCTTTAAAAAAATGTTTTCTATTACTTTTTTTTAAAAAAAAAATCAATAGTTCTTATTTTAATCAATCATTATTTTTAATATCACCAAAATTTGGCAAACATTAAACTATAAACATATATTAATACGTATTTCAAAATAAAAAAAATTAATTAAAAATATATATTAACCAAAATTATGTTTACAATATTAAAATTATATATCGAAGAAATATATAATATTTCTTTTCTAGATTTCAAATAATAATATAAATTCATAGTCATATTCAAAAAATTATGTCATTGAATTGTATTTATAAATACATATAGGGATAAAAAATTGGGGGCTTACTAGAGTGGTAAAGGATCCTCGTAATCCTACATCAGACCCGGCTTCAAATCTAGGTGGAAGTGAATTTTCACAGGCAGGTGGTGATGCAGGCAGTATGATGTAGGTATAAAACTACACTTGGACCTCATTCTAGTTTGCTGGATTTTGGGAAATGTAATGGGGTTCATTCCCACTAGATCTTAAGGGCATGTACTCAATAAATAAGTCTTGATGGGCGGGATATCCCGTGGGGGGGATATCGCCTACCTTTGTAGCCTGTGTGTGTGGTGTGTGTACATTAATGTAATTATAACCCAAGCACCTAATATATATACATATAGGGATAATAGGTTAAATTTAAAAAATATCACAACCAAATGTACCATTTCCATATGAATCATCCCAATTTTTGGATGATTTGAAATAAGGGGTGGTAGAGAAATAATTTTCTCCCCATTTATTTGCCAAAAAATTTATTTCCCAAGACCTAAACTCACCAAATTAATGAAATAAATTATAATCAATCCAAATCATTTATTTTCCTCTCAAATATATACTTCCAAACAAGCTCTAAGTATGATAACCATGTCCGTAACCATAATACTATTAACCCCCATACCCTATTTAGTATAGAAATAAACATCATATGATGGAGTTTTCTTGGATAAACTACAAAAGGACATAACTAAAATTACATATTCACTAACAAATAAAGTATAATATAATACCATGTATAAATAAAATCAAAACTATAGAGACAAATTACATGAAAATAACCACATTGAGGAATAATATATTTAGGGTTTTTATGGTGAGGATGAGGAAACCTTTAAGGGTAGGTTTGTGCTACCGCCGAGGAGGGGATCCGAGTTAGTGAGAGGGATTCCGGGGGTGGGGGTTCACATTACCATTGAGGATGGGAACTGAGAGGTGAGGTCACAGGGGTTGGGGTCACTATAGAGGATCGAGGTAGGTTGGAGGGGTGGGAGGAACAAGGGTCATTGGTGAGGTGGCAGGGTCAGGGTTTCCATGGGGAAGGGAGAGGAGGAGTATGCGTGATATGGGGGGTGATAGGGGTCATGGTTCGGTTCATGTAGAGGGAGGGGGAGGGGGAGATGTTAGAGTTTTTTTTATAAAATTTAGTGGTAGTTTTAATTAAACAACCTCTAATTGTTAAAATAAAAAATACATCGGAAGGTTGATTAAACCACCACTATATTATAATTTTTTAACTAGATTTATTTTTATTTAGTTACTAAAACTTCCTCTAATAAACTTCCACTATGAAGTGTTTTTTTATAGTGATAAAGGATCACCTCAAGAAATCAATTTATCATGAATCCATTGTATTCAACACCCATGACCTAACAATACTTGATACTTTTTTATGAGGAATATTAAAATAATAAGAAACACAAATCCCAAAATAATACTAAACTAACCATGATAAAAAAATGAAAAAATCTCTTAAAAACAACATTAATAAATTTAAAATCATTAAATTTTTACAAAAATAATTTTTTTCTTAAAAAAAACCTTTTAAACCCCTTTAAAAAATAAAAACCCAATTTAAAACACCCCAACAAAAAATAAAACACATTTTAAAAATAAAAAATCATTAATGATAATCACAACCAAATGTAAGATAAACTAGGAAACAAATAATGCTATTAATTTTTCATTATAAATCATTTTCATACCCCAGTATTTCAATTTTAAGACCATGAGACCTTATTGAAAAACAATTTTTACCTTTAATTTCCATGTTTTTAATCTCTTGTTCCTATTAAAACCACTTTAAAACTCAATAATTCCATTCTTAAAACTTCATGTCCCCTTATAAAAATACCGTTTAAATGTTTCAATGTTATTTTTGAAATAATTTTATCTGTTTTAAAATATCAAATCCATTATTGTTATTTTTAAAAACTTCCCCTTTAACCATTTTCCAATGCATACTTTATTTTTTGTCTTTTGTGAAAATAACCATTTTTAAATACAGATTTGAAATCACGCTATGAATATTAAAATAGAATATCAATTTCAATATATTTTAATGAAAACCCTCTTTATTCAATACAGAACATAATTTTAACTTTCAGATATGGAATCCTTTTAAAGTGTTCATTGATATCAAACCATATCATATCATCATATAACCCGATACAATTTCTAATGCCAATGAAACCTAAGAATAATGACTATTAATGGGATACTAGTCATGTAGGTTTTTTTCATGGGGTTTTTGGGGCCATAGGAAAATAAAGTGACTACCAGAGAGTTTTATGGGACCATCCACACATTCCCATATGGGTTTTCAGGCCATGAAAGCTACCAGTGCCTTATATTTCACTTCATTTTCACCCTAAATTTTGAAAACACCATTAATCAACACATAAACTCCCAAATATATCAAGATAACATCAATTAAAAATAACAATCCATATAAATAATTAAAATAAGAATCAAATTCAAAATTAAAATCCTAAAATCCCTAGGAAAACCAAGTTTCATCATGAGTGGTCGTGATCAGACTCCAATCTATGAACAACCTCCGAAGCTCGACAATCCCACCTCTCATCTTATAAATATACTAAATAAGAAGGGTTATTTAAGAACCTAGGCCTAATCAAGACCCTAGTTTGCCTAAAACCATTTTATCATAAATTATCATGAGTCTAACCTCCATATAATTCTAAACCATGTTATAGAGAGGACTCAAAGGGAATTTTCGATCACCACAAGCTGACACAAGTGTCTGGGTTTCAAAAAATCACTACATGGGAATGATTTCACCAATAAGTATTAATTAAATTAGTAAAATAAAGCTAAATAAAATAATTCATAACCTATATATAATTATTACATCTATAACTAAACTAAATAATTGTACAATTATACAAAAAAGTTTGAAAACATTAAATAAAATATACATGTTGGTTGAAAATAAGAGAACACTCCACCCACCCCCAATCCCCATCCCCTGCAAAGAAAACCATAGTCACCTACAATTCCCTCCCAAACTCCCAATAATATATATATACCCTATATATTTATAAATAATTAAGAAGGAATATATGGAATATGTGAGGAATGAAACCAAAATAAAATAAATGGCCTACCTTAATAAAGTATCTAATGTGTCCTAAGGTCACTCCCCATACAAATCGCAACACCAATAACTATAAGAGATATAAATAACTAGACCATGAAATGAGGTAATATATATAGGTATGATCATAAAAAATACCTATTATTCCACCTCCCACCATTCCACATGTTTACATTTTAAATAAATTTCCATTATTATACTAGTTTGTAAATTTAATTATAAATAGTTTTTTAATTTAAAATTACATTAAAAACTAACAAATCATTTACATATAATTCATATATTTTAAAAATTCATTTAATCTTTTAAATAAACAGTAATAATAATAATAAAGTGTAACATACTAGATAAAATAAATGTTAATGAAAATAATCTTTTGATAATTTTAAATTGACAAGTAAAGAGTCAAAAGTAAACAATTCCAATAACCATTATAAACCCTAATGAAATTAAGGTAAAATCTTTAATACCATGATCCTAATAATATCAATAATTGAAATATAAATAATATTTATCATACATGACTTACTATAGGGTGGAAAACCAAAATTCTAGAAGTGACCTATCCACATCATCATCATGTAGTTTTGTTAGTATTATAGCATAATCCTGCATGAATGGGAAATCATGTTTCCTAATACCTCTTACTAGTGTAATTATACTAGTCATACCACCAAATTACCTGGGTTTCCATTTTCCATTCCCATAACCAAAATATGTAAGGGATATGTAGTAACAAAATTAAAACTCAATAACAAAACAATGTTATGAAAACACCCCTCATCACTTCACCTTCCTACAAACACATGATAAACCAATTAATTAAAATTAGACCAATATAAAATACATTCAAGATTCTATTCTAGAAGATAAAATAAAATCTTAGGATTCCATTGGATTGGAACTCATTTTCTGAATGGTTAATAAAGTGCCAACCGAGCCTATATAATTTATTTTTAAATTCACGTCAAGACTTGATTAACACTGAGTTTTTCAACCAAATTTAAATTAAAAGATCTAAACCTATGAAAAAATATAAATATAAATATAAGTAAATATATTAATAATTTTATTATGCAATGGGTGTGAAAATATACCCCTCATTGATATAAATAAGCTCATAACATCAAACACGTCAAACAAAAGAACACTGAGATAATGAACCCATACATCAAGTCCCATCTTTCTTTGTACACATTCAGACATCATAAATAATAAATATTGATTTATTGTAAATATATTATTGAACCAAATTATTTCATAAATTACTATGTTTAATTCCATTATAATTTCCAATTCTTATTTTATAAACAAATTCTTCATTAAAATGATCATTCGGGTGAAAACTAGTATGTTTTCCATGCATATTTTGGTTCATTGGTTCTGGTACATTCTCTTTGGTTATTGTTTCATCTCTATAGAATCATAAAAATTAATTAAGTATCATATTTATTCATTATATACACTTTTATAACCATTTAAATAAACCAGTGATAAAAAATGTATTACATAACTTTGTAGAGATGGTAGTTACTATACACACATAAGGGATGTTTTCACTTTTTGATGGATGGAATGAAATAAAGATAAATAATAATTCACCTTTATAGAATTATAATTATATTATAATTGTCATGTATATTTATTAAATATAACCTTATTACTATCCATGAATGTTAGAAGTGAAAAATGAATCACATCGCTTCATGAAGGTGGTAGTCCACATTTATGCTTGAGCGATGTTGTCATTTTCCAATGGATGGAAAGGTAATAAGGTAGATAACATATTATAATTAAAAAATAATAATTATTTAATAAATGTAATATATAAATATTAAATCCATTATAATAATATAACATGAATGATGGTGATGGAAAATGAATCATATCACTATGTAGAGGCTGTAGTCTACATGTATGTGCACGTGATACTTTCACATCCCATTTGATGTAAAAGCGATGGATAAAGGTTACCAAATAAAAATAATAACATATTAGTATATGGTATATACTTATTTATTTATATTAGAATGGTTTTGAAAATATTAACAGAGGTAAAATACTAAGTATAATGAAAGACATCAGATAAAATGATTACCTCCTCTTTGGGAGACCTATTTTGGATCTCTTACCAAAGACCCTTGGGATGGTCTTTTGAGAGGACACTGAACCCCATTACTTGTTTAATGATATTTATAATATTTTTATGGGTTTTCAAACTATGTGAATCATGGTGGTGTGATTAATTTAGGAGTGGTGGTGTCCATTTATAGTGAAGGAAATGACAGACTTATAATTACATAAAATATTTAAATATAATAAATTAATTTTCAAGTGAATGTGACAGAAGGTGGATAAATTTTTAAAGATAATATTGGTAAGGATGAAATACCTTCAAAACATAAATTTTTTATAGGTTTTTGTGTCATTTTAAAGCACATCCTTTGGTTTAACCACTTCATTAAACAATTTTAACCTTAACTGTGGCAAAAAAAATTTCAAAATCAAGGGGTTATAAATATACTTATAAATTAATAATTGTATATTTATTGGTAAAGGGATACAATTTTAGAGAATATCCATTCCACCTTATCAACATTCATGATTTTCATGATTTTTAAATTATTTTTAAAAAATATTACTTAACATAAAACACCATTAAAGTCATTTTAGGATCTGTTTACATAGTTTGACTTTAGTGGAAACAAGATAAAAATAGAATTAGAATATAAAATTTTAACACATCCCTAATATGCCATATATATCTAAAAAATTCATGGAAGATAACATTTCATCTAAATTTCATTACTTTTAATATTTTGAAATTCATTTATTTAATATTTCATTTACTTGAATAAACATTATGTCAATGTTTTGTAAGAATTTAAGGTTATTATTCCATCACCAAAAATTATAAAATTCATAATTATAGAAAAATTAATTTTAATTTGATATTTAAATTTATAGATAAACATAACCACAGTTTATCCCTATGAAAAAAATTAAATGTATTAAAACATGGAGAGTTAAATTTTGTATTTATTATTTACTAAAAATAGTATCAAGGCCATTATGATAAGAAACTGTAATAAAAATGCAATATATTCAAAGTGAGGATGGATACTATAGAATTAATCCCATATAATGAAATAACTCCCAATTTGGGGTAGATATGAAGACCTTATCTCATAGTTTTAACCTCATTTTATCCTTATTTAGGTGAAAAATATGAACCATATTTACTATTCATAATGTTCAATGAGTGTTTGGTGAAAGATTTAAATATGTTTATGGTTTTAATTTGATAATTTTTGAATAGCTCAGTAGTGCAGAAAACATGTGTCATTGCATATTAACACTGTGTTTACAACATTTGAAGAATTGGAATTTTTGATTGAACTTCAAATAGTAAAGAGTTGAGTTTATTGGATTTGATGAAACAATATAACCATGTAAAATATTTTTTCACAGGGAATATTTTGGGAAGAATAGAATTATAGTCTTTTTCACTTCATGAGGAATTTGGTTAAGAGTTTATTGTTATTTCATATAAAAAATAACTTGAACTACTGACTAAGCATAAGCCAGCTAAACCTTTACCATTTGTGTGACCCAAAGGGTCAACCATCACTATGGGAGCCAACCAACATATATCCAATTGGATAAGGCATGCCTAGGGATTCACATATGTGGCAGAGAGACACTATTTATGGTTACATGCCAGAAGAGGTAGATGCCGACATAGGGCAGTGCCAGTGGGAGATGGGAGCACAATGTAACTGATTTTTGATTGTCATACATTCTAAATTTTACATACCGATACATCTGATCAATGCTTAATGTCATCTTCTCCTCCGAGCTCACCCGTGATTTATGTACAATTGGATCTCCATGTGATATTGAATGAATCTTGATTTGATGTTTCTTATCATCATACGAGCTTTCTATAAATTCAAAAATGATTTTAATCACATGAAACTTTGTTTTCATGTCAAAATAATGATTAAACTTAACATTTTAAGAGTGAATAAAACATAAAATTATTTGGTGACGGTGATGGTTCTTGATATATTTTTAAGAAACAACCTAATGAGTCACCATGATTTTTAAAGGTTTTAGATGATGAAATTTGACTATAAATACTCATGTATGGATCTTTTGTAGCGTGTTTCTTATCACTCATCTGAGATCTCATCACACATATATGAGAAGTGTTGAGAGATAAATAGATCACATTATGTGTTTTTTATTTTTGAATCAAAGAGGTACCATGCATTTGAGTTCCGCATATGTAATTTCATGAAGATGATGAATGTTTGAGGTACCAAAAATATGTTTTATGAATAATATATAAGAACTAAGAAAGAAGAAGTTGTGTTTCCAAAAACTATTTTTGAAGAAGCTAAAATTTCTGGATGCTGTTTTTGAATATGATTAAATAATTGTAAACTATTTTGGTTCCCAAAGAAGAAGCTAATACTGCATATTGGTGTTATGTTATGAAGAAATAATCTCAAAAAATCATTGGCTTTGGTGAAGTGGAAAGAAACTATCGCACATACTATTTTTGAAATGGAATAGTTAAAGTACATGAATAATAAGGAAATACCAATTAATATTTTTCAATATAGATGGAGACATCACATACTATGTACAAATGTGTATCGTGCCTGTGGTTGAGGCAATGTATAGTAGCATGAACTATTTGTATAATGAGACTTACATATGTGTTTCACAAAGGGTCTACATGCATGAAGACAATAAGAAAGTTCATGCATGATTCAATTCATGTGTGAATGTTCATATATTTAGAAACAAACAATATGTGTCTATGTTGACAGTGAGTGTGAAAATCATGTCAAGTATTCAGTGGGTGTAATGTGAGTGCACAAGGATTCTAATGTGTGCGTGTTATAAATGTATGTATGCACATGAAATTATGTATGCATGATAGTGTTAAGCTTATAGATGAGATTTATTTCACAAATACCTTGATAATAAAGATGGTACACTATTTCTATCAGTGATTTAGAAGAAATTTGTATCCATGTTTTCAGTAGTTAGTGAGGTCTGGTCTTCTACCGATGAAATAATTCATGCCTGATAAATGTTGTACTGAGGAAGATTATTATTTATAGTGATTAAATGTTATTTTTTTAAGTCCATCATCAATTAAAAGGTACTTTTTTTACACAACTCCGTGTGATCCAATGTGCTTGTGGAGGATGTTCTTCAATTGATCTTTCTATAGTTTATCAATTATATAAAGTTGAAGGATACAGTTTGGGGGGTCAAACCCGTTGCTGATGATTTTGATTGGGGTGGGGGGTCAAACTAATCAATATAAAGAAGGTATAGTTGGGGGGGTCTAATGAACGATTTATCGTTTATAGGAAGTTGGGGTGTAACTAGTTTGTAATTGGTGGTTTTTACCAAATAATGTTGTATTCACCTTCTAATATATTATAGAATCCATGATGGGGGTTTAAAAAACACATAATTTAATTCCCTGACCCCAGTTACCGAGAGTCGGTGAATTATTAAATAACATCGAAATGATCACAAAAGATCATGTCTCGAAAGGCCGATTAGTTTAGTAGCCTTGGAAACACTAGATTCATTCATAAAGTGTAAATTACAACATAAAATGAAAACTACAACAACATAGTCTCCATATTCCACACTCAAATCCCCTCATACTATCCCTGCAGGTCATTCATAAAATACTACTTCACATCCTAGGAAAAATAAAACATAGAAAGGGGTGAGCAAAGATGTCTAGTAAGGATTACAATATAGCGGAAACATTCATAAATAAGCATAAACATTTATGGTAATGTATAACTAAAACAAAAGCCTTTTAAACTTGAACTTCAGCATAATATGGAATTAATAAGATTCAATAATGCCATTTACTTATTCTCATGGATATTCTACTAGTCGAATAATCACATTCAATATCAATAACCACATTCATAATGAAAGAATGCATAATGCCATACTATCATAACAACGTAGACAAGGCCTCGTTCCAAGACTACAAATAAGATTTTGTCATGACCAGGTACCAAGACACTAGTTTGTCTGATGGGACCTACAAATGCATCGAGGAGCTATAGCGGGCTCCACCTGTCACTTACTAAGTCCAATTAATTCCTCATATGAATAGGTTTAAACAAAACATAAA
The DNA here is from genome assembly GCA_963277665.1 of Viscum album. Classification (NCBI taxonomy): domain Eukaryota; kingdom Viridiplantae; phylum Streptophyta; class Magnoliopsida; order Santalales; family Viscaceae; genus Viscum; species Viscum album. Next base: position 1,818,409,774 of record OY728141.1, read on the forward strand.
CATTCGTATTAAAACTAGCATATGAAATGTCAATAATTTCTCCATAAACCATGAATGGTATAAAAATAACACATCCATAGTTAAACATATCACAAAACCTTAAATACAATATGGAAGTTTTGTGTCATAATAAATCAACTTCATATAATCTTAAAATCCATCAAAGGATGTTGACATAGATGAAATCAAAACTATTTTAGAGAAATATCTATTTTTTTTATTAATTTATAATCTACATAATTCTAAAATAAAACAATTAATTTGAAATAATCCTTATTATATTTTAATGGAAGATTTGATGATTTTATAATGGCAGAAAATAGCCGCACACGCCGTATAAGTTAAAAAAATACATTCTTACCATAATTTGTCGAAACAGTTAAAAAGGTCATTGTTTGGAAAATGACATTAAGATTCCTTTATAAACTTCTTATAATAAGTCAAACATGGGTGTAATTGACTTTAACCCATATTCTGTAAAATAGTAAGAATGTTTTGAAATACATTTTTAAGAAACATGGATGTGGATGATAAAGAGGTCCATGTAGATAATGACGTATAAACATCCTCAGATAATGAAGATATTGAGAAATAAACCCTTACATTGTACTTTTCCTTGTATTATGGTAGGTTAAACTCATTTATAATGGAGAAATAATTTTCTATTAAATTATACAAGAATCATATACATTAATATGATATCATATATGATCTTTTAACATTGATATGTTAATAATATCTTAGTATTATAATCATTTTGGGTGTTAACTCACTCGTTTTGTTTTATATATTTTGTTACATAAGCCGTGTTTGATACGGATATGATGTATCTTATTCATATCCGTAATGATACCAAGTACTTAAACTTTATTTTTAAACATCATATGAGAATTATAATTGCATGGATACGATGGGGAATGAATCTCATTGCGTTCATGGGGACTGTAGTCCGTACGTACGCACGAGCGACAATATCATTCTTTTGATATTAAAATAATATATAATTTGATGTTATATCATATATACATAATCATTATCATATTATATTTTTTATTTAAATCAATTACATATCATTATCATACCCATCAAAATAATAATGTTTTTGAATAACAATTACACCACGACATAGAGACGGAAGCCCTACGTATGCATGTATGGTGACATGTCATTCAAAGGATGGATATAATAATTAATATGGTTGTACCATATTTATAATAACATCATAGTATATTGAAGATACTGGAGTTATTATTTTAGAAAGAAAATAACAAAGAACGGAGAAGTTGAAGAAGAAAGGAACTTGAAAAAGTGTGGTGAAAACATTACCTCTTCTTCAGGTTCATCCTTTTGATTTGATCAAAATGGATCCTTAGGTTGGCTTTATGATCCAAATAAGGCCTCTAGGTTGATTTTAGGGAAGTTTAGAGAGTATTTGGGAAGGGTTTGGCCAATCTAAAAGGTTTTTATGGTGTGAAGAATTGGTTAGAAGTTGTGTCCTTTTATAAGGGGGGGATGGGATCTTTAGAAAAAACCTAAAGTATTATTTTATAATAAATTAATATTCGTTATATAATGGCTCCAAAGTAAATTATTAAAATTATAACTTAGGAATGGGTCGAAAACCTTTCAACCAATAAATTTTTTACAGGTTTGGTTCGTTATATTAACCTTATCATTTAGTTTTAACTCTTAGTTAATTAGTTTGACATTTACCATGTCACTTTGTATTTTATATTATATAGTTAATACACGTACTATATACATCCAAGATACCCCCAATTGGTCCATTAATAATACACCTACCATTATATAATTCCTTTTTCCGAACCTTGGAATTTTAGGAATAGAATATCAATTAATAATATAATATTTGTTTTAAAAACTCATTTATGTCAATTTTGAAACTATTCAATAATTGATTTTTTAAAAGTCTTAAAAACATTAATAATTCAAATAAAATTCATTCAAGAAACACTAAGATGTAATATTAACCAATAAAATTTGTGTATTTCATAAAAAATTTCAAATTATATTTATTTTAACTTTTACAATTCCAATTATATGATTCTTTTATTATTAATGAAAATACTTCATCATTATAGTGTCATAAATAAATTTAATTATTCAATGTATAATAATTATAAATAAAATACCATTATGTAGTAAAACTTTTTATATTTCTAATTAATATTTATAGTCGAAATGACAACATATATAACTCTATGTAAAAACTGTTTTTCTAAAAGATATATGCTTATGTCATTTTTGAATTTACTTTAACTTAATTAATATAATGTGTCATTATCACATACAAGTAGATCCATGGGGTCTTATAATCGACCCGAAGATGCCCATGGTCATACATGTATCAACCAATAGGGCTAACACACGTTTTATGTTAATTTATTATTATTATAATATTATTTTTTACCCTTATTTACCGGATTTACCCTTTACCCATGGTAAATAAAATATTTACCAAAGTAATTATTCAAAATGTCTAAAAATAAAAGTTACATATTTACACAATTTAGACCTCCTGATTCTAAATATGGAATCCATTTTTCTAAATTCAAAACATAGAAGTGTCAAAATTAATTTAAAATAATTTTGTGTTATTAAAACAAAAAAGTGTGTTTTTAAGAGATAATAACTTATCAAAAGATTGACAGTTGTTTATGTCCGGTTTAAATGTGAAATTATGTAAAATTAACAAAATTATATTAAATAGTAAAAATATATTCTAACTATACATTAAATCCTCTCAAAATCATAATTTATCACAATTAATTATTTTGATTAAAAAAGTAGTTTTTAATTAAAATTTAATAATTTTCAGTATTTATCAAAATATAAAAGTTATCCGAAAAGTACCAAAATTTCACCCTAGGCTAATTTTGATATTCCGAATCCAAAAATGAAGTCCGATTTGAGGGATAAAATTTATAAAATTTCAAAAAGTTGGTATTACTATTCATAACGACTACTTTGATTGGTCGCGGTGTGTTAAAATCACGAAGTTGCGTACAACACACGCTACTATATTATTCAAAGAGAATAGTACTGTGGAAGCTTGGTGTGTTACCAAAATGGTATAGTTATTTGTACTAATCCTTGTAAATCCCTATCTATTATGACTTATTTGTTTTTATTTCATGTATTTTGAGGTTGAGTATTAAATATGAGGGATCAAGACTTTAACCAGTCACATAGGTTGAATCAAAAGTAAAATAACTTTTAAAAACATTATACAACTGATTAACCCCCTCTCAGTGACATATAACTGATCATTATAAAATATAATTGGTATCAGAGCAGAAATTACCCTCTGTAGATCCAGAAAACATTCTAAGAAATAAAGAATTTGAATTCAATGAACAACTGAGGAATTCCTACATTCGATGGAATGAACAACCATAGTTAGAGTTATATGATGCTTCATTTCCTTCTATCTCTTGGCATGTAAGTGATAGAAGAAAAAACATTGGGATTACAACCAATCAATGTGGATGTTTTTATGAATCATGCTCATAAGAGAAATCTAGAACTTGATGGGGATAGTTAGAACAGAATATTGATGACCTTATCTACAAAATTTTACACTAAAGTGATGGGTATTAAAAGTGCCAATGATATATGGGGTAAAATGAGAAGTAGTTATAAAGGAAATATGTAAGTCATAGAGGCTAAATTATAAATTTTGAGAAGCAAGTTTGAAAATATTAAAATGGATTGTGATGAAATTATTTATGACTACATTAAAAGGGTAAATTAAATTGTCCACAATATTAGTGGTTTTTGAGAAAATATGGAGGATTCTACTATTGTGAAAAATCGTATGAGAACTTCCCTTGATAGATTTGACCCAAATATTTCTTCACTTTAAGAAAGAAATTATATATCAATGGTTGAAATTTATAATACTCTTATATATTATGAAATGGAAAAAGTGATTGCATTCATGAAAAATGAAAGATATGATATGGCCTTTAAATACATGATAAAAGGTAAAAATTAAATGAAAATGAATGAGAATCATGTTATTCTGAATAATAAGAATCTAAATCGGAATTTAGAAAAATGATGGAATTATTTACAAGAATGTTTAATTGGGGGAGATGGAAAGTAAATAGAAAAAAACTACAAAAGTTTTGGAATATTCACAACAGTGGTCATTTTTATGGAAACTGTCCAAAGAAGATGGATGATGATAATAAATCATATGAAGAAGATAATAAATATCTAAAAAGAAAGTGGGAAAATCATATTATTAGGTTTACTTCCAAGAAGAGAAATATGAATAGTATAGAAATGGATGAATTTACATCATTAAGTAGTGAATGAGAATATGGATGATATTATAAGAGTCAAATTTGATTTAAGGGAAAATCTTAGAAATATGGAGACTCATTTGAAGGTGATGATGGTGATAAGAGAGCTAATTTAGAATGGATGTTAATATATAATCCAACATCTACTTTTTTGATGAATATTATACTCAAGAATGAAAATAAAAAACTGATGAAATAAATTGAAAATATTTATTTAGAGAATAAATAATGTATCAAGAAAGAGGTGATTCAACTTAACGAGATAAGAGAAAATAAGATGAATATAGAAGAGCTATAAAGAAAATTAAAAACTACTGGAAATAAATATATTGACAAGGAAGAGTCTTCATTTTTTGGGATAATAAAATAATTATTTTAATTTAGCTGTATTGCAAAAAATTGTGGAATGTCATGAAGAAATACTTGTTGAGAAAGAGGAAGAATTATCTGAGACATAATCTATGTGTCTTATAGCCCAAGGTGAGTTGAATAATATGAAAGAAGACTTGACCAAATCTGTTGAGATTAAGGGTGGATATTCAAAAGTTATTGAGAATAATGGTTCATAGAAAAAGGTTGATTCTAAACCAAATGGATCTCAATGCCCTTTTGGTATTTCTAAAAATGAAAGTCTGAATGACAAGACTGAATCAAACTAGGCCAAAATAACAAATGATAAAACATTTTCCATAATGTGAGAATGTACTAATTGAGCGAGAATATTTACTCCTAAGTAGATATACCAATATTCTGAGAAAAATAAATAACTAAATCATCAAATATGAATATGTATTAGTCTAGAAGGTCAAGGTTCAAAGGTTATTGTTGGTTTTGTTGATTTTTTGTTCATAAATCTTTTTCATGCTGGTATAACATATCCCTACCAAGGAGGATACATGAATAAATGTGGTTAAATGATGAGAATATGAGATAAGATTATATAAAAGATAATCCTATCATCAAGGGTTCATATAAACTGTCAATGCAGAACTTAAATGAATGTTTTAATGAATTATATGGAAGATGTAGTCAAGAAGTTCATAAATATGATAAATTCGGAGTTTATTTATCATGTGATATTCCACATAATGAATATGAGAAGAAAAGTAAGATAGTAATGAAAGCTACATCCCCCATTGAATTGTGTAAGAAACTAAAATAATTTGAAAAGGATCATAATCTTGTTAGAACTAATGAAAAACAAGTGGTGACATTTGAATAATTTAATTATGATGAGGATTCATCTATAAATGATGACTTGAGAGGAAAATCTTAGCCTTACTGATATTTATAAAGAAAAAATAGGTTCATCCTTATTCTCTTATATAAATTCATTAATACTAACTTGTAGGGAATTGAAGGAGATTGATGCATCCATCAAGGGGGAGAATAGATGATCTGAAGTTTCCAAATTTTCTCAATCTGTTGAAAATAACGATCAGTCTAAAATTTTTAACCTGAATTTAAAAGTGTAATCTATTATTTCACTCGAACGTTCTGATTCATTTGTTGAGATGTGTGAAATAAATATCTTAGAAATATTGATCAAAATTTTCCATGTGATGATATTTTTTAAACAAGTTTTATAATGATATCACATTATAGGATTTGAATAACATTGATGCTTATGTTACATATCTATTCTTTTCTACACTATGCTTTCCCACATAAACATAGAGTTGATAACTGAAAACTCATTACTTTAATTGAGTGAGGTTTCATTCTAATTAAAAAACCATTGAAGTTGAGATGCTGTTTCTTGAAGTTTAAAATTTTTATTTTACCTCCGAATTCATTTCTAATAAGGGGGAGAAATAAATTTAAATATATCGACATAATTTGAGTATTAACAACAAATAAAAAGGGGGATATTGAAGTGTCTAGTGAAGTTTATTTGATATAAATGAGGGTTTTTTTAAATATTTCAATATATTTATGGTTTTAATGTGATGATTGTTGAACTGATCAGTAGTGTAGAAAACATGTTTCATTGGTTATTAACACAATGTCTACAACATTGGATGAATTGGAATTTATGATTGAACTTCAAATAGTAATGAATTGAGTTTGTTGGATTTGAGGAATGAATATGAACATGAAAAATATTATATTGTGTGGAAAATATTTTGAAAATGTTGGGATTATTTTTATTGCACTTCATGAGGAATTTGGATAAGTTTTTATTGAAATTTCATATAAAAAATAATATGACCTACTGACTAAGCACAAACCAGCTCAAACTCTACTGTATGTGGTACACAAAGGATCAACGGTGACTGAGGAAGCTATCCAACACATAGCCAGTCGGTGAAGGAACACCCAAGGAGGCACATATAAAGAGGAGAACCACCATGTGGGGTTGAATAGAGGTGGAGGCGGATGCTGATAAGGGGAAGTTCCAGCTAAATATGAGAGAATTTTGTAACCAATTTCTGATCATCTTACATCAAAACTTGTACATCTTTAGTTATACGATCAGCATTGGATGTGATCATCTCCATTGAGATTTCTCGTGACTTTTGTACAATGTGATCTCCATTTGACATCAACAGAATCTCTATCTATGGCTTTTGATCATCATCCGAGCATTCTAAAAATTCTATGATGATTGTAATCATAATAAAAATTATTTTCATGTGAAAATAAAGATTAAACTTATGATTTTTAATGTGAAGAAAAAATGAAATTATCCGGTGAAGGTGGTAGTTCGTGATAAGTTATTAAGAAACAAAAAAAATAGTCTTCATGTTTATTGAAGGTTATAGAAAATGAAATTTGCCTATAAATACTAGTGTAGGGATAATTTGTAGTGTGTATCTAATTTCTCATTCAAGATATTATCATACATATAAGAAGGGTTGAGAAAGAAACAAAGAACATCAGGCATTCTATATTGTGAATCCAAGGAGGTACCACAGATTTGTGTTCCACATATGTAATCTCATTAATATGATGAATTTTTGAGGCACCAAAAAACTGTTTTGTAAAGATGATAGAAGAAACATGATTGAAGAAGTTGAGTTTCTATGAACTATTTGTGATGAAGATAAATGATCCATGAACAGTTTGTGAATAAGATTAAAGAATCATAAATTATTCTGGTTCATGAAGAAGAAGGTGAGACCACATACTGGTCTTATATGAATAAGAAAGAAGTCCAGTAAGGCCTTGGATTTACAGAAGTGAACATAGACTATCCCACATACTATTTTTGTGAAGTCATAGTAGAGGTACGTGAAGAATAAGGTTATCCCACATACTATTTTTTGAAGTATAAGGATACATTACATACTGTGTGTAATTATGTACCACACATATGGTAGAAGAAAAGTATAATAACATGAGCAATTTGTGTAAGAAGACTTACTTATGTGTTTTGTGATGGGTTTTCTAGAACGAAGGTAGTAAATGAGTTCATGCATGATTCAATGCATGTGTGAATGTTCTTACATTTAGAGAAAAATTGTATATGTGTGTGTTGATAGTGAGTGTGATAATCTTGTGCAATTATTCAGTGTGTGCAAGGTGTGTGCACAAGGATCCTAGTGTGTATGTGTTATATAAATATGTATCCACATGAAATTACGTATGCATGATAGTGTTAATCATGTGGATGAGATTTATTTCACAAAAACATTGAGAATGAAGTTGGAAAAATATTTCTATCAGTGATTCATATGAGATTTGTATTTGAGTTTTAAGTTTTTAGTGAGTCTAGGTATTCTACAAAATAAATAATTTTTTCTTGAGCAGTGTTGTACTGAGGAGGATAATTATTTACAGTGATCTATTTTTTTTAAGAATTCCAACATCAATTCAAAGGTACGTGATTTTTACACAATTCCGTGTGATCTAACGAGCATGCAAAGGAGGATCTTCAATTGATATTTCAATAGTGGATCAATTATCTAATGTTGAAGAATGGAGATAGGGGGTCTAACTAGTTTCTAAATATTGTGACTGGAGGGTCTAAATAATTACTGTAATGAAGGTTCCATTTGGGGGGGGGGGTTAACCAACTATTTAAGTCTAATCAGAGGGGGGGTATAACTAATTTGTAATTGGGGAGGGGGGAGGGTCTAACCAATCATTATTTTAATCATATTAGGATTTAGTGGAGAATCGATGTTGGGGGTGTCAAACCAACAAGACACAGAGTTGGTATTTGTACCAAAACTTATAAATCCATGTTTTTTATGCTTTCTTTTTTTTATTAGTTGTAGGGTGAGGCAAATTATTAAAGATGATGGATCAATACTTTAATCAGTCACATTGGTTGAATCAAAAGTAAACCAAGTTGTAAAAATAATATACCAATGATTCACCAACCTATTAGTGGTATCTGTATAATCATTGGACCCTTTCATTACATACATTTAAAATAAATTAATTTTTTAACAGTTGATTAACAATGAAAAAAAAATTATTTGAATGTGAAATTAATGTTTTTATGAGAAATTGTTTTTATACGCACAATGTGTATTTTTATCTTTATAAATAAAATTAGACGCTATTGGTGATTCATTTTAATTTTTTTGTATTATATTATTATTCAAAATTTTCATCATTAAACTGTTATTTTTAGGTATCATATAAGAATAAACCCATTTTAGTTCTTAAAAAATACATTTTTCTAAAAAAGTTATTATTTCATTTTGAACACTTATTTTTAAATTTAATTTTGAATATTTTTGGAAATTTATTTTAAAAAATGAAATTCATTTTCTAAATAGGTATTTTATAATTATCATAGAGTGATTTTTTTGAAAATTTTCTAAAATGATTAAATTTTCAGTGAATAGTGGAAAATTCTGATTTATGTAAAATTTTTACTTATTTTAAATAAATTAAGCAATTAAAAAATCCTATTTTGATTATAATTTGATTTAATAGTAACATAATATTTATTTAGAATATATTTAATCTAATTAATTAGAATTTAATCCACTTTAGTTATGTTTTTTATCATTTTATTCTTAGGATTAAAAACACATTTTACTAGGACCTGTTTTAAGTGCATAATATTTAACATTTTAATTAACTAAAATAATATATGATAATGAATAATTTAAATGAAATTTATATATTTTATATCTAATTATACGAATTAAAATCTATATAATTATGAATACTAGTCATATAGTTAATGTAAGATAATCATATGCTTCAAAAATGAATTTCTTGAAAAACAATTTTTTCATCTAGATTGTAGGTTTATTTTTAAATTAAATTATGCCAACAATGTGAATATAATTTCATAAAATTAATTAAAAATTTGTTATATAAATGTTCAATATTATATAATAAGGTTAACTTATTATTGTCATAATGATTAGTAAAGATAGTAAAATTAATTTACCACGATTATTGTTATGCTGGGGTTTTGTGCGTTACATGCCTATTTGTTAAAATTAAATTTTCACACACATTTAATTTTTATTTTACGAATTGGATTTAACATTAATAACAAATTGGAACGAATTATATTTTAAAGTTCATTTTATTTTAGGCATAAATTATAAATTACTTAGGTTGAAAAAAGTTTTTGTCCCGGTGAAAAATAAAATGGTAAAATTAATATAAAGGATATCTAAATATCACATTTAAAGGATTCTTTTAGGAGTATGTGTTTATCTGACTTAAATTACCTCCACTACATTATTTATAAATTTTTTAGGAACATTGGTTGGTAGTGACTTCCCATTATTGAAATGTTTTTGGTATTTTAAAAAATCTCACTCCCCCTCAATTATAAAAGAGAATCCCATCTCCTCATTTCAGTATGCATCTCTAGAAATTTAGCTCAAAAAAACAATGAAAAAATATCTCCCAAAAAAAACTCATACACATTTTATATGTTTTTTTCTTCCAAAAAGACCAACCCTATGGTCCTTTATAATAAATCCAAAGAAGGTTTTTTTAAGTGATGTTAATTTTATTCAGAAAGATCATTCGTTTTCACTTATTATTTTACCTCCTTAAATTATGTGTTAAAAATAAAAAAATAAAAAAACTTATCTCTCATATATTGAGATTTTATTTTTTATGTAATAATATTTATCCATATCCTTCTATATCAAATGGGAATCAAATCCATCGCTCGTGTGTATGATGGACTATTGCCTCATGAACCAATGTAATTTTTTCCATCCCCCAATCACATGGTTAGTAATAATGATGTAAATAATTGAAATATATGATAAATATGACTTGATATTTAAAAAAATAAATATATCATACACTTCCATACCATTTCACTAATTAGGGGAATGACATCATTGTTCATGTGTGCATACAGCCTACCGTCTCCATGAAGTAATGCAATTCCTTTTCCATGTAATAATTCTAATAACGGTTATAAAAAGGATTATAATGAATAAATTTTATATATATATCATATATATTAATCTTTAAATGATGGATCTATATCAAATTCATAAGAACCATAACTTCTGTGACAAAATATGCATGAGAAAATGAATCAGTTAACACCTGAAATAATGGTAACAGTCAAATATTATTAACAAACAGGTGATAAGATTTTATAACAAGATAATATATGATATGATTAATATAAATATGGTTCTGGTATTAATTTATAACATGTTTAAAACCATTATAAATGAGGTTAAATCCATATTAAGTAATTGGAAACATGTTTAAGTAAATCCATCCAGATTTCCTTTTAATGAGGCATATTTTAAGAAAATAAACCAATATATTTTTTATGGTCTATTTAATAATTTTTTTAATGTAATATAATAAATCCTTCATAATTTATATTATTTTACGTTTCAACTCAAATTGTTTTATCCAAGTAAATTGGACATGATAATTACGAAGTTGTAAGTGTTTCATAACATAATTTATTTTCATTATGTTATATTACTTCTTTATTGAGTTTGATATTATAATATTATGTGTTTAATGTATTTTGATTATTTTATGTTTTATTTAAAATATTTTTATGTGGATTTAAATTTTATACACCTAATTATATAAATTAATTTATTAATACTCACTTCAATTACAATATCATTGTAATAGATTTCACTTAAATTTCCACTCCATTAAGACGTATTTGGTATTATGTACCTATTTATTTTTATTAGGTGTATCTACTATCCCTTTGTTAAGTTATATAATGAATATATTAATATTTATGGTAATAATTTTTTATTTTAATTTATTATTTCATGGGTGTTGTGATTCTAAAGTTAACAAAGCGGTAAGGGTTTATGCTTAAATATCATTTTAGTCATGATGGTTTATACTTAAATTTAAATAAAAGGACATTATCTTATAATTTTATAATAAACACACTTAATTTTATTCTCTTATGTTTATTCCTAAAATTATCAAGTAAAATTTCCATTTCCCTATCTTTGGTACTAGAAATGATTGAGGATTTTTTTTTAAAAAAATCGTACCTTATTTCGCTCATCCATTAAAAATCATTTTTGGTCCAAATCAATGTTTTCTAAAAATTATTTCAAGAATGTTTTACTATTTATCAAAATATTCATTAGCATTATATATTACCCATATTTTACTTTTATTTTTTTAATATGAGTCTTCCTATGATTTACCAAACATGGTACATTTTTACTTTTTCTACAAAAATGTGAAAGGAATCATTGTATTAATGTACTCAGTAGGAACAGAAATTTCCTACTATTATGAAAAATACTAAATTTTAATAATCCTTCATAAGTTTCCATGATTCTTTTCAAATAATTTTTCCCTAATATTCTAGAAATACTTTTGATAAATATGATTTTCAAAGTTAAAAGGATGTTAACCTCAAGAATGTTTCTAATGGTCTTTAATGGAATTTATATTCATCAATGACAAAAAAAAGTTTATTTTACTTAAACTCCACTTGGTATATGTTGTAATGATACCATCCTTAGGAATTCATTGGATGTTTTATGATAATTTTGACTAAGGAAATTTTTTACATTCACTTTGTTGATTAATTTTTATAGTAAATATCTTTTCTTCGATAAATTTACTTTTATATGATCATTATACATTAAATATCTCTTACATATATGCATTATTTATCCAAGATATGATAATTTCATAAACTGTATATCATTTCTACATATTGTTATTCACTATTAATTTTATTTGATTAACTAGATAATTATTGATAATCTATATTGTTTACTCAATAAAGACATTTGTTGATAAAGAACATTATTTATTAATTAAATCGATCAAATTATATATGATTATTGATTTATACATGCAATATCATGTCATTAATGAAATTATATATCCCCTATATGCATCAATAGGTCTCAAGATACAAATCAGTAATCTACCATTAAATGGTTTTTTTGGTGTATATGCATTGATTAAACTATCATTGTACAAGGTATTGATGATAGATATATCATGAGGACTAATATCATGACATCTAATATTTATTATTTTCTTCATTGAAAATTTAGATATTATTATACATGACTTTATTATATCGATATTATCTAGTATTAGAATCAAAATCATGTGATTATTAATACAACACCATTTTATCCTGATTTATTCCTGCCATATTATTATTTTTTCCCAAGTTATTGTTTAAATGGAATTCGTTATCAGTTATTTACCTTTACATATTGTTAATTATTTATTGATTCATAATATATTCTATTGTATGTTACCATTATTGATTATTTGAGTTCATTGTCATTTTTTCCCTACCAAAAGATATAAAAAAGGAATATTTGAATGAGTAAATGGATGCATGATATTTACATTCACTATTGTTGGGACCACTTTGTGTATGAAGATTGTATTTGTTTTTAACAGTTGTCAATACTAGTCAAAATGAAGTAGGAGATGAAAAAGGAATCCAAAGTAAATGGAAATCGGATGAAGTGAGGATGTATGGAGAATTGTTATTCAATCATAGCATTGGATGTCATGCTGGGGCAATTCTCCTTGAAGTTAATTTAGACATTTGTTGAACTGGTCCTAAGATCCATGAAATTGTGTCAATGGTGGCACATTGTTTACAACAATTAATAATGATGAGGTATCATCCATCTGAGGATGATTGAAGAAGAATGAGGATTTGAAGAAGATCATGAAATTATTCATGATATAAATCCATAAAAGAGATTACATGAAGAATAAGATCATATTATTTGCAAGAAGTGTATAATGATGGTTTAAGAAGAATAGAGAATGTGGAAGGGATTGGCATTCTGACGTTGCCATGCACTTCGCATTATATCCAAACCAGACGATGCTTTACTGATATGTATTTATCAATTATCATATGTCAGGAGAACTTTTGATGCAATAATTATTATAAAAAGGGGGAGAAATGATGATTCCATTCATATACAGTTTCGATTGGAAGGAATGATGCTGTCGGAAGATGAGATGTTTCTGTACTTCTCACTGAAACTCTGATGATTTATAAATCCGATCTATCAAAGGATATATATCACGATATTGAATTTTGTGATGAAAGATGAAGAATGGTTATGGGAAGTAGTGAAGAGAGAAAATGATAGAGCAATGGCCAATCTGGGGGCAGCAGAAAAGCATAGTTTAAGGTGGCGCCGTTTTCTAGTGTTCTTGGAAATGGATGTTGCACGCAACATTGAAGGTGGTTTATAATTTTGCATGCAAGGCATGATTCATGGTCAGAACATCAAAAAATGACAAAGGCACGATGTGCACGAAAATTTAGGCAGGTTGCGTGCAAAAAGAAAGTGGTGCATGCAGTATTTTTGGGTTGCACGAAATATTTGTGGGAGGCGCGAAATTTGAGTGGGATGCGTGAAAAAATGAAGGTCGCGCGAAATAGAAGCGGGATGCGTGAAAAATCAGCGGGATGCGTGAAATGTTGAGCAGTGCGCGAAATAGAGGAATGATGTTTTTTGCACAAGAGGTGGTTCATGATTAGAATCTCAAACATTGGCCAAGGCATGATGTGCGCAAAAAATTGGATCTTTGCGTGAAATATGATGTCACATGATAGTCTAGGGTTTCCGCGCAATATGGAATACATAGTGGAATTTTGCACGCAATTGGTGCTTCATGCTTAGAATGATAAAAATTGGTAAGGGCATGAACTGCACGAATGATTGGAGTAGTGCGCGAAATATGATGTCACAGGAAAGATTGTGTTTGCGCACAATATGGAACGTGGTGTGGAATTTTGCGCGCAATTGGTGTATTTTGACTGGATAGTCGAAAAATGCCATAGTCCTGAGGTGCCTGAAAAATCCAGGAAGGTGCGCGTAATCTCAAGAATTGAGAGACAATTTTACACATAGAAAGGGGTTTTACACACAGGGTCCAAACTACCTGTAAATATGAGGTGACCTCATATCATTGTCTGTGACTTGACACATAGACAAAACCCGAGATCTAACGCGCGAAAAAATTGATGTATACAGTATTGCGCGAAAATAAGAAGTGTTGCATGAAAAATAAAGTATTGCGCGAAAAAGGGAAGCTCTGCATGAAAATGAAGTGTTGCGAGGAAAGTGTTTTTTACACCAAAAGGTGTTTTTTACGCGTAAGGCTTGAATTTTATGCGCAAGCCACCTAGATGGTTGCACGAAAAACATGAGGGTACCACATGCCTTTGATAGGTGCATAGCACTCTCGAATAGACTTTGCGAAAAAGGATGTGCCGTGAAACATTCGGTATCCCGATAAGAATTAAAACCGCACTCGCAGGACTGGTGTTCAACACTATTGTTGTGCTTTGCAAAGTGAAGAAGAAATATGTGTGAAACTGAATTCATATCTGCACGAAGGAAAGATTTTTTATATCGATATACTCCTGTGTTGGTATTGAGAATTGAAGAAAGAGAATAAGACACTGCAGTACCATTTCATATTCTACTGTCTCAAAGAAAAAGGAGAGAAGAGGAAGAATAACAAAGTATTCCTTATTAAATGATGACAATTGTTCAGGGAAGTTTAATTCAGATGATGCTATGTGAGCTGATCCTCAGTGTTTGAATAATCACACTGGTGTATATGATTCTAGCTGAAGAAAGAATAAGTTTTAGTGCAGTTGGTTGTTGCACTAAGAATAAGGAAGAAGAAGTATAGTGCAGTTAGTGTTTCACTAGGGAAGAAGAGAATGAAATAAGGATGAATTGCTTGTCTACTGCTTTGAAAGTAATCAAGTGAAGAACACTAAAGAATACCATGATAAGAACCTACATAATTAAGAAGGAAGAAGACTGTCTCCATAGGCTGTATAAAGTACCAGCTAGAAGCTGAAAGTTGGACTAGGCCATCACCAATCTAGGGAAGAGGATGGTTTCCCCCCCCCCAACGTGTAGGGACTCACACTGGCTAGAGGACTATTTTCTTATCCACTCTGCTGTAATTCCATATCACATCATAATGGACAATCCATGCACTGGTCATATCCAGGCATGGAACGGACGCAGCTACTCTTATTGAGTGGTGAACCTTGTAAAAATATAGTGTGCATATTTTTACTACTTTCTATTATTGCATGCGACAGGGAATAGAGAATAAGAGAATCAAGATCCTAACAGGTCAAGAGGTACAGGGATAAAAGTTGGAATTGGTTTAAAAATTCCCCAACACTGATTCACCCCCCTCTCAGTGTTAGGTATATCCCAAACTGGTCCTCTCAACTATGTTGTAATTTATGTAAAAAAATTTAATGAAAGACTCAAGAATGTATTGATTTTACCAAGATTACTAAACTATTCATTACTTTTGGATGCAATCACATATATTTTATGCCAATGTAATAATGAAACCATCAGCTCTATGCTACATGAGTCTGGGTCATTACACTTGGAATCATAGAAAGTTTAGTAGAATCCTTGAGAACATGATTTAAGAAAGTATAAATTAAGGAGAATAACCCCATGACTGATTTTTTGGATATTTTTATGTATAGGATGACATCCTAATGTTTTGTTAAGATAGAGTTTATGATTATTTCCAATAAATTTCTTACCTTTCTGGATACTACAAGTGGATGTGGCTCTTGTACAGTTGTACCTAGGGGTAATGACTCAGAAAGGGAATATTGGGATTTGAATCGATCGACAACTAGTTCATGAAAATGAGCCATGATTTACACAAATTTTGACACTCCTGGGGGATATGATTGCATTAATCCACATTTTCATTATAAACTACTATTATTATTGAGAGAATAGAGCATATGGAAACCTATGATATTCCATAATGATGTTGCATAAACCTAAAGTGCCTTAATATTATATGTTTATTGATAATAATATGTTTAAAAGCATAGATACACCATTTGATGAATTATGTAATGATATTTTATCATGATTAAGGATATTTTGTAAGATATTTATGTGAATATAAGCTTTTTTCTAAGTATATGTTTTAATAAAAGGTTTATTTGAGTAATAATGAATTTATACTCTACAAACATATCTTTAATGGTATTTAATACCTATAGGGTTTATGTAATCATTAATGATTATGTCAATTTTACGGATGTTCACTATATTTATAGGTATTTTTTCAAAATTATATTAATATAGTTTTAGTAAAAATAACCAATTGTTTAATTTGTTAAGGCCACAAGGTTTGAAACCACAACCAATGGGGGGAATGGGTGGAATACCTACCACTAAAATATATTAAGTACTAGTTAACATTAAATAGTTTTTAGATATACAGTTTGTGGGTTAAATATTAATTAGATTTTCGAAAACATATTATAGGATCAAATATTTTTTATTTTTTGATAATTAATGATATTTTAGGAAATGTTTTATTGGGTTGTGGTATATATAAACATTAAGTTTAATATAAAGGATTACTTAGTTAAAATGTAATTAAAATTTTTGGGATATATGTTAAAAGACATGATACCACTTTTAGGGTGTAAAAATTATTTAATGTTGATAATATGGAGGTCAATAGGGATTTAGGGTTATTTAATTGTAAAATTATCTAATTTAAACCTTTGGTGTAAATTTTTATGTAAAATGTATTATTTATTCATATGAAGGGTAATACAATTTTTTTATTATCTTACCTTATGACAACCATGCCAGTTTTGGTTAATATTTAAAGAAAAGTGGAATATATTATTATTATTTTACAGTTCTTATGATCTATTAAAATACAATTTTAGTGGTTTAGAAATAAAAATATTCATATGGGATATCCATTTCATGGAGTAAAAGATGAAGGAAAAAATGATCAAAACAAAAACACAAGATGAAATTATGCTTATAAAATATAAATATATCAAGTAAGTATATTACCTTATTTTTTTATTCTAGATGTAAATGTAATTACTCAACCCTAGGAAAAGGATCATGAAACAAAAATGTTATCCTATAAAAATCATTACTGATGAATTGAAGTTCTTTTCAACCATGGCAGGTTTATGGATTTTTGGTTTTTAACTTCCTCCCGAACAAGTTCCCTATCACTCTAATAATGAATTGGAAGTTAGTTTTCTTCTCCCTGTATATATTTTAACATCCGATTAATTTTATCCTATTTGGATTTGTTATCCAAGATGACTGTCATATTTCACATTTCCTCCATTTAAGAGGATGCTTTATTAGCACTTTGACAATATGAGTTTTCGGTAATGGAATTTTCAAATGTAAAAATCTTTATTTCTTAGTGAAAGATAAAATTTAGAGGATTCTATTTATTGAATTTTGGAAGAATGTACCACCTCATAATTTTAAAAGATGAACATTATATTTGATAGCATATACAATATGGAACATTGAGCTTAAATGACCCTTTAAATATATTATTTAAAATGGCCGTTATCACCTATCAATAAAATTGAAGACTATAAATAGGATTATCTAAATTCTTAAAGTACATTTCTTACACATAAATAATATAAAATAAATTTTTATCAATTTATTAGTAATGAAAATAATAATCATTTGAATGTAAAAGATATGTTTTTTTGAAAAGCAGTTTTCATACACGTAAAGTTTTTTTTAATATTAATAAATTAAATTAATAAATATTACTGAATAGTTTAAATTAAATTTATATATTATATATCCAATAAACTATTTTATCATTAATCTAGTATTTTTATGCATCAGATAAGAATAAATCTAGTTTTATTCTTAAATACATTATTTTTCTAAAAATAGGTTTCATCATCATTGGAAAAAATATTTTAAAATTAATTTTTAAATCCTATATAAAATTTATTTTGAAATAGTAAAATTTATTTATTAAATAAATATCTAAAAATTATATTATAGTGAAATATTAAAAATTTCTTTGAAAGATTAATTTTTTCAGCAAATAGTGAGATATATCGTATTTTGTAAAACAATCATCTATCTTCAATAAATTAAGTTATTTAAAGGACCAATTGTTCTATGAATTCAATTTTAAGGTAACATAAGTATTATTTATATTATATTTAATCTATTTAATAGTTATTTAATCACATTTATATCATATTTTAGTATAATTTTATTTTTCGGACTAAATAAGCATTTTTTGGGAACTATTTTTAAGTGCATGATATGTCTCCATTTTTATTAATTAAAATAATATTTGAAAATGAATATTTGAAATGAATTTTATTTATTATATATCTAAATATATAAATTTAAATCCATATAATTATTATTACTAGTCATATAGTTAATATAAGATCATCTTATTCTAGAAAAATGTATTTCTTCAAAATCCTTTTTTATCGCTATTACACGTTTATTTTTAGATTAATTTCTTCCACTTACGAGAATTAAATTTAACAAAATGGATTATAATTTTTTAATCATAACAATTAATATTATATAATATTTTAAAATTTAATTTTGGTCCTAATGATTAGTAAATAATGTAAAAATTATGTACTGCAAATAGGGTTAAAACATGTTTTTTCACGTTATATGTGCTTATTTTAAAATTGATTTTCCACACACATGAAATTTTTATTTGATAAATTTTATTTCAATATTAATAATTTGTGGGTAAAAACTATATAATAAGGATAATTTTATTTTAATCTTAAAGGATAACTTAGCTTATTATAGAAACTAATTTTTGTAGTAAAAAACAAAATGGTAAAAATAAGTAAAATTAGAGGATAAGGGAATAACAAGTTTAAACCCTGTATTTTTGTGTGGAGGTGTGTCTAATCAATACTTCCCTCCAATCTATTATTTATCAATTTTTAGATGATTGGGGTGAGAGTGACTTTCCATTATTGAATATTTTTGGGTATTTATAAAAAATTCACTCCTCCTCAACTATAAAAGGGAATCCCCTATCCACATTTCTCTATATCATTCAATCGATTTAGCTTAAAAAAATGCAATAATATATCCCCAAAATCCTCATAAAATTATAGAGGTTTTTTCTTCCCAGAAGAAAAACCATAGGGTATTTGATAAGAGATATGAAGTTGGTTCTTCTATGTGAATGCAATTGTCTCCAATAAGTTCTTTCTTTTAACATATTATGCTACCGCCTTCCATAATGTCCTAAATATTAAAATATCATTAAAAAATTATCTCAATTATACTTATATTTTTTATGTTTATTTAATAACATTAATCATCTCCATCTATATTAAAAGGGAAATAAAGCCATCACTCATGTATATGATGAACTACCACCTCACGAACGGATGTAACTTGTTTTCCATCACCAACTCACAAGGATAGTAATAATGATGTAAATACTGAATATATATGATATAAATTACCAATAAGAATTGTATAAAATTAATATTTCACCCACTTCGTTACTATTTCACCCATTAAGTGAATGACATCGTCTATTGTTCATATGTACGACCCACCATCTCCACGAAATGATTTGATTCATTTTCCTTATAAAACCCGAAAGAATGGTTATAAATTTTTTTTAATGAATAAAATTTATATTTTTAAAAATAATAAATTTTTAGAGATTATTGAACTATGTACTATATATAATAACCATACCTTCCGTGAAAAACCATTCACGAGAGAACGAAGCAGTAAACACCCAAAACATTGGTAATAATGATATATTATTATCAAAAGGGTGATAAAATGTTATAATAAGATCATATATTATATATTAAATATGATTATGATTATTTTATAAATTAATAACATGTTTAATGAAATTTTAGCAGATGTTGAAGAAGGATCAACTAAAGGGAAACATGTGTTTAGGGATTCTGTCATTTTATTATAAATATGGTTATTGTTCTACTATAAATTAATAAAATGTTAGAAACATTATAAAAATGTTAAAGTAGGATCATCTAAAGGGAAACATGAGGTAATGGATTCCATCTAAATTTCCTTTCATTGAGGAATATTTTAATGTTATGTACAAATTTATTTTATGTGGTTAATTTATTTCCCATTTAAATGTAATATCATGAATTCTCCATAATTCATCATATTCTAGGTTTCAAATATTATTTTTTATTACATATTAATTTGAATTTAATGTTATTGAGTAGTAAGTGTTTCATAAATCAACTTATTTTAATTTTGTAATATTACTTCTTAAGTGTCATTAATATTATAAGATTATATATAAAATATATTTTGATTATTTAATATTGTATTTATAATTTTTTTATTTGTATTTAAATTTTATATACATAATAAATCCATTTATTAATACCCACTTTAACATTAATATCATTTTAAGATATTTCATCTCAATTTCCACTTTATTGATCCATATTTGGTATTATGCCCTTATTTATTTTTATGAGGTTTATATAATAACCATATGATATGTTATATCTAGAATTTATTAATATTTATGGTATTTAATGTTTTTTAATGATATTATTTCATGAGGTTTATGATTTAAATGTTTCCAATGTTTTAATGGTTTATGACTTAATCTCATTTAAATCGGGAATGTTCATACTTGAATTTACATTGAAGGAAATTATTTGATCATTGTATAATAAATTCATTTATTGTTATTTAAATATATATATTCATGAAATTATTAATTAATATAAATAATTTACTCTCTTTAATACTTAAAATTATTGATAAAATGTTTTTAAGAAAATATGACATTATTTCTCTCATTGGCCAATAATCACATTCTTTCAAAAATATTTTTTTTAAATTATTTGAAGAATGTTTTTAATATTCTAATATTATTTATTAAAGAGATAATTAATCATGTTTTACTATTTACAATTATTCTAAAATTAATCTTATTTTCATTTTCCAAACATGGTAAGTTTTGTTTTTTCTTAAAAAAAATGTGAAGGGAATTTTTGTTTTAACACACTGAGTATGAATGGAACTTTCTTACCATAAAAACCAGTCATTTTTTTGAAGATTACATCAAAAGTTTTGAATATTATTTTAAAATAAATTTTTTTCATAATATTCTATAAATTATTAGTTTTTAAAATATATTTTCAATGTTAAAATGATATTTTTCTCAAGAATTTTTTAACAGTATTTTTTTGGTATTTCTATTAATCAATGACAACATAAAAATATATTACTTACACTGCACAAGGGATGTGTTATATGGATATAATACTTATTCTTTGTCTGTATGGCTTATGATCATATTGAATAGGGGAATTATTGAAATTCACTTCCTGGAAATTTTTTTATAGTCATTAACTTTCTGTTGAAACATTGAATTTCTTGTGACAATCAGACATTACATCTCCCTTAAATGTCCATATTGTTTGTCTTGGATAACTTATTACTTAAACCGTATATCATTTCAACATATGGTTCCATACCATGAAATTAATTTTATTAACTATATAATTTTTGATAATCCATATTCTTTACTCAATATTCTCATTTGTGGATAAGTCATACTTTTTATGAATTAAATTGACTATTCAATATATGTGGATTTCTTTTGACATGCAGTGATAGGTGGGGATTGGTATTATATACCCCCTTGATGCATCAATAGGTCTCATGAGAAGAATCATTAAGCTATAATTAAATGGTGTTTTGGTGTATACCTATACATTGATTAAACTATATTTACAAAAGGTAATTATTGTATAGATACCATGATGTTTGAGGTCATGAGGTCCAATATCAAGAAATTATTTCATTCAGAATTCATTTATTATTATCCATTAGAATACAAAATTGATATTATCTATGTAATAGATTCAAGATCATGTGATTATTTATATGGAACTATTTTATCATCATTTATTCCGTCCATAGTAATATTTGGGATCATGTTATTGATTAAATTGAATTTGTTTTCATTTATATATCTTTCCATATTGTTTATTCCATATTTATTCATGATATATTCTAATGTACCTAAACATTACTAAGATTTTCATTTCACCATTATTGTGTTTCCCTTTCCTTAGGATATGGAGAAGTAATATTTGAATGAGTACAATGATTTTGAATATTTACTTTCACTATGTTGAAATATTATTTTAATATGTACTCAAAGGCTTATGTATGTGTCTAGTGTTTCTAAACTTCTTAAATATTCGGTCCTTTTGGATGCGATGTCTTATATATTATGACAATATAATAAATTAACCTTCCTATCCAGGCTACCCGAGTTAGCGTCTTTGCAAAATTATCTGAATTAATGAAACAAAATGTCTGTTTTACATAAATTTGGTATTTTTCACTATTCACTTAAAAATAAACATTTTTAAAAAAATCCCAAAAAATATTCTGAAGATAATATTTATATGTTGATTTCAAATATGACATTCAATTATTATTATATAATTTCTAAATATGGTATAAATCAATTAAAATTTCCATGATAAAAATGATATAAAAACCATTTTTGGTGAAAATATATTTTTTGAAGCATTAGATGACTTTAATAAATATTGAGTACTTATTTATAAAAACATTTAATTTATATAAAAAATTTATATATATAATTCATATTGCTGTCAATTATATTCATACATATAAATTTAATGACAAGGTTATATTATATTTTGGTTAGTTTTAAGCTCAGTTATGCTTTTCAAGAAAGCTATCGACAACATGCAATTTATTGAAGGAGAAACATATTCTAAAATATCATGGTGTTACATTTTACCCCATTAAACAAACTATTTCCTTTAAATTTTAATTATTACTTACTAGAATTATTCTACAATTAAATAATAATAAAATATGATATAGATTTTTTTATGCTAAACTATTTCTTGTCCATTACTTGGATGCTTATTATTTCCTATTTCAATATTTCTAAAACAAAATATATATCATTATAAGACTCATTAGACTATAAATACATATTTTTATAGTTGAGTGATACTTTTCACATAAGACTCAATAGATTTATATAACTCTTAATTATGTTGAGGAAATAATTTACCATCAAAGTAGAGAATATGATAAAATATAATTATTTGATTTATTTTCCATACCATAAGAATAATTTCGTCATTTTATTATGTTTCAAGAAGCTTTACACCCTAAATTTATTTAGTATTATATATTATAATTAATCATGGTGAATTATTTTCATTCCCAGAGAAATAAAATTAACTTTTAATGGATCATAAGATTTCAAAAAATAAAAATAAATCATTCCACCCATTTATAGATTTTTACTAAAACCAAAATGTTTTGGAAAAACTTATCAAATATGAATAAATATCCATACACAAACCAAAAAAAACTTCAAAATAACACCGAAATTTCAACTTAAATCATTATATGAATAACTAACCTTAAAAATCTTCAAAAATATTCTATAAAACTATTAAAACCCTAAGATTGTAATTATTTGATCACATATTCTTCCATGGAAAACATAACAACTATTTACAAATAATATCTATCATTCATAAGGTCATATATAAAAAATGTATATAACAAAATAATATACTCCCCAAAATATGATAATAATTTCCATCAATACCCTATATCACTATAAATCCACATTGAAATCATATATTCTTACAAAAATTAACTCTACAAATACTATCCAATATATTCCGTAAATCGAAAATAATAAGCTATAGGATAAATCAATTCGTTATCAAATTACTAATAAATTTCGTGGTCACCAATATTATCCTATTCAATTTATAAATATCAACTATCTCTTCATCCAAAATAAACATAATTATCTTAATATTGGGTATATATTATGTTTTATCTATCCCTCAATCATATGTTTTTAAAAAATATCACCTTAACACTGAATCACTTTTCTAGGTTGTCGGTACCATTCAGTAATGTTTTCAAATCCCTAAAGAAAAAAACTACTGAATTATCCATATATGTTTTATGAGTCTTATAACTATAATATCATTGATAAAATACTTCTAAAATAAAATTCATTAATCATAATACCTTAATACGTTAATCATTCCACTTTAATTGTTTTCGTTAAATCTGTCCTTACGTGGTCTTGGATTTAGTCTATAAATTTTGGTATTAACTTAAATAATTCCAAAATTCCACACACATATGACATTGAACTATAAATGGTAGATTAGGATGAACTTGATTTCCCTCCGTCAAACTCTTCATTTTTTATAGATAATTACATGCTCCATGACCTTCTTTTACACTTCCAAAACAACTTACCATTACATTGAGACATTTATGTGGGTGTTTGTCTCCACATTCTTGTCATGTAGGAAAATGAATCTTATTTCCTCCACATTCTTCTTGAAACTCCGATTTTATCTTACTGGGGTAATTCAGAAACATACCTATTTTTAGGTTCTAAATCATATATTTAGAAAGATAGTTAGGAATTATCCACATATTTTGTATTCCATACCTTGTTTCAATTAATTTATCATGAGAAGAATTATTCAATTATCCTTCACTTTTAGTGATAAAACAGTCCTTCATGGTTCCAATCATTGATTAAAAACAAAAGGTATAGTGTTAGAAATAATAATTATAGAGAAAAATCATATAATCATGAAAAATCATTAATAGGATATCTAAATAATGATAATTTATTTTCAATAATTGACACATTAGGTTTAAAATATGTAATTCATGATCATCATCTATTCAAATCCATATTAGTAGTTTATAAATAAAATATGAATCAACCCAAGAATATCTCACAAGAGTGTCAATACAAGTGTGTAGTATTCATCTCACTCATCATGAAATGCTGAAGATCAATTTAAAACCAGCTCATCCCCTTGTAGATTTGTCACCATAGGTGTATTTGTATTGAAGGTGGTTCTTCTTTAAAGTATCATTATAAGGATTTATTTTCTATAAAAACACATAATCTCTATATTTCCACAACTTTAGGTTCTTATACTATGATTATAATTATCCATATAATTTTAAAAAAAATTATAAAATACTAAAATCTAAAAATAACTAAACCCTTTGATAATACAAACTGAAGTGACCCGATCCTAAGATACATAAATATTACCTTATTTTAGATTAATATCCATAAGATTTTATAATAATACAAAACAAAGGTCTATAAAGGTTTATTTTATTTTCATAATAGATAAATAATCATTTTATTTCATTAAATATCTTAAACATATCCCATAAAGCGTTTCTTACAAAGTACACAACTTATACATACCCTACTTAAAACCTTTCTTCATAACCAAGGGAAAGGAAACATAAGAAAAGGGTGAGCTCAAATTCTTAGATAGGGTAAAAATATGGGATATCAATAAATAGTCCTATGCGAGCATATGAAAATAATAAGGGCATGAGAACATGATCATAAATTATTATAATCATATCCAATCAGTCAAAAATATTTAATAATGAATCATGACACATGTTTTTTATAATAAAATAAACAGGCTATAAGAGTGAACAAACATCATTAAAAAATCATGATCCACGAGAAAATATCATAAGGATAAGAAATTAGTTTTATGGAATACATATAAGCATATAAAATAACTTACTTATTCATGGTTCACTACCAATACTATCATTGTGAAAAAATTACTATAATAGAAATTCTAACAAAATAATTTCAAATTTTCTCTTAGTAGTAACTTCCATATGGTTAACTACATTATCTCTTAGGTGTTTATTAACTACATAATCTCTTAGGATATTCTCAAATCCTTCATCATGACCCAATTCATTGGATGACTATATAATTTCAAGTCTACCTATCACATAATGAAAACCATTTACATGTGTACTATAAGGTCATAAAATATTCATCAAATCATTATCTCATTCCCAGTGTAAATGAAACATATTTCCTTAACATTTCATCATTACTTAATTAACCTATGGGAAATAAATAAGTTTCATATAAAAAACCTTAAATCCTCATTATCATACGCTATCTAGAGAAATAAAATGGATAGTATCATTATATCATATCCCTAGAGAAGCTTAAAAAACCTTAAAGAATGTTGACATATATTAAAAATACATTTAAAAGAACATTCAAACCTGTCCTTGAAAACATTAGAAAAATTTCATTCCATTTAGATAATATTTTAACTAGAAATTTCAAGAATAATTACAAAATATTATTCGTTGAAAATAAATAAGGAAAATTTTAAAGTAATATTCTAAGAAAAATAATAGTTTTGATGGTGGAAAAATATGTTCATGCCATATATGATAAAAGATAACATTCATTTCATACCTTTTTTAAATGTAAAAAACAACATATTTAGAAAAACAATATTAAAAAAAATTTATTTTTAAACATTTTATAATAATTTAAAAGGTACTTAAAATGGACTTATTAAAACTTTTCAAGTATAGGTAATACATGTCATAAAACAATTCTTAAAATTATAAACATGAAAGAAAATGTTCATTGACCAAATAGAAAATAAGGTTGGATTTTCATGAAAATAATTTTATCGATCATTTTATGTACCAAAGAGGGTAAAATGGTACTATTAAATAACAATTAAATGAATAACCAGAGGAGATAAAATATTTTTTAAAAGGATAATATCCATATTATTTCCTATAATGAAAATTTATCAAAGATAATCAGTAATTGAAATGAGATTATAAAAAAATACCTTACCTCTTTGGGAACAATTGAATCATAACCCCCATGAATGAAATAACATTATTTCATGAAACCTTCCCTCCATTGGTACCCCCCTTTGGCCAGAAATTAATGAGTAATGATGATGAACCCTGAGTCCCATATCTAGTAGGCCCTAAGTTTGAAACTAGTACTGAGGGTAAAAAATTATCACATATGGAATGAAATACAATATATAAAGTAGGATCAAGATATAGTTAAAATAAAACATAAAAAACTATATGATATTATATAAAGGAAAACCAAAACAATCCCACAATTCATTTAATAAGTAAAAATATAAAAGTGTCTCTAAATAAAGTACCAAAGGAAAATCATAAGGCAGATACACCACAACATGTACAAGCCCAAGCTAGAAATGTCCAACATTGTTCGTGAAGACCTCATAGAAACCTGAAAAACATTTTGAATATAAATAGGCTGAGCATAAAATTGTACACAGTAGAATCATACCCAAAATCTCTCATATATATTTGAAGAGTCCTCTAATTCACTAGTGAGAAAAAAGAAGAATCAACAACACATAAAAAACTACACTAACCAATCCCATCGTCAACATGGAACACTCACCAAATAACACATACAATTATTGTAACATAATAATAAGTATATAAATAAAAGGGAACATCACACCAATTTCCCACTGATTTTCTGCTATCACACCCCAATGTATAATATTCTAGAGTTCCCATACCGACATTATATAATCCTTTCTTAAGACACCTAATCCATTACATCATATCACACCACATCTCTCCGACAGATACATAGGCCATCACACCATGTCACATCACTTCTAACACATAATCACCTAGGCTAGCACACCACATCACATTATATCTCGACCATATACACCAGTTTCATCACATCATAAGTCATACACAACCATAACTAGAATAATAGGGTTTCAGGATCATTAAGGACATCATCCTCATGCCCTCCACCTACCATGAATGAACCACACCATAATCCATCTCATTAAACAACACCACAATGCATTTTTGACTTCTATCCATCATAATCCATGCATAATAATGTTTCCTATAAGAGAGTGTGGTGAAGTTTAGGGGGCCAGTCATCCATCCTCACCACCAGGATATTGAAAAAACCACCTCTAAAATTTTAGATGTTTTCACAAAGTGATCTCTATGGTTGGGGTGTGTATGAAATAATAATGAACATAAAAATATATATGGCCTTAAAAATCATTCCCAAACTAAGGGTTCACAGAAAGAATTTCATCCCAAAAACATTACCAAAAGACACAAAACCTTCATTACTTCCACTAATACCTCTAAATGAAAACTAAATAACAACCATACACACCACAACCACATTACTTTATTTCCAACTCAAGATTATTTCTAAAATTTCAATCACTAAATCATTTCACATAAACTTCATATTTATTTCATATTAAAAAATCCACCACATTTAACCACACACCTATATTATTTCATAAATTCATTAACCATTCCAACCGAATTCATTTCAACTCATTATTTTCAATTTTATTCCATTACGATCAGGAAACTAGCACAAAAAATCAAAACACTACAAAAGATCTTCTTATTCCAACTCTAGACACCCTACCAACATTTCATGACCAAAACCTCGTACTCATCAAAACAGTCACATACCATATCCACATCTTAGAACATCCACCAAAAATCATAACCACACCTCATCACATCCACCCTAAATTACAACCACACATAAACACATTATTCACATCATGCACATATTATCTTTCAGATTTAGAAATTGGTTTTTCATCACTTTTACTTAATTATTTTAATGGAATTATCTAACAAGAAATAATTTTCACATGAAACCAATTTATTATCCAAATATACATTCTTATCCAATTCCAGTTAAAGTGAATTCAAACAATAAAAAATTGAGGTTCTATAAAAACATCAACCACCTTCCAAACACATCCCATAACAACCTTGAATTTCATCAATGCATCATGTCTGTACAATCTCATTATAAAAAATATTGAAAGTGTTAAAACATGTTTTTCATTCACCCACCCCTTAAACTTAAAATAAAATAATTAATTATATTTATTATACTAGTTTATAATAGATTCCAAAAATTAAAAAGGAATGATACTTCCCAAATGATACAACTTGATGAGAAATGAATGATCTCCTACATCAAATAAATATTTCTTAACCACTACACAAGGTTATAATGAATTGGAAACCACCACCAAGAACCTTGAAAAAAAAAAGAAAACCTTAATCACCCTAATCATAAAACCAAAAAAACATCTTCTTAATAAAACATCATCAAAACCATAGGTTCCTCATGATATAAACCTCTTCCTAATGAACAATAGGGATAAATAGGAAGAAAAAAAGAGGGGGACTCAACTAAAACCATAAAAGATCAATCTACTAAGGATATGGTTAAAGTCCAAAAAAGGGGGATAAAATTACTCCTTGAGACACACTTGGTTAACCTATGAACTAAGAAGGAATCCCAAAAAATGTTTGGATTCATGTGGTTTGTGAAAATTATATGTATTTTTTAAAACATAAGATCATGGATTATACCCCTTAACCACATCAAATAATTTCTAAAAAAGAGAAGTCTATGGTGCAAAGGGATGGGACCACACCAAAACCTATCAGGTAAAATATCCTTCTAAAAACATTTATATCTCTATACTATAGATTTAAAAATATAGGAAAATAGACCACAAAAAATTAATAATAACCATGCTGCAGGCCCTTTCTCTATAAATAGGAAATGATATATCTATAACCATGGCCACTTAGGTAATAAAATCATATATACAATCCATCCTCTCTCCATGCCGCATCCATGCCAAAAATGGTAGAGGAACCAAAACCCCATGTTAAGCCTCTATATCATATCCAACCTCTCCAAACCATAAAAACCACCCTTATAGTGAATCCAATCACTCAATGATATAGAATACTCTTGGGAATAAATCATATATCTTTGTTATCTTTTACCCCTAAATTCTTTATAAACTCCTTCAAAAACCTAAACCACTAGAATTACCACAAAGTAACGAGTCAGAATGTCTGGACTATTAAATAGATTTCTTTAAAACTATTCTGATCCTTGATAATTGAAATCAAAAATAAAAAAATGGGAAAATAAGTCCAAACAGCCATCCCATGAGATACCTATCCAGGATCACGTTACAACCCCACAAAACCACACCACCTTATACCAGCCTCAATCCATCCCTTCTCCACAAAACCATCCACACTACCATTACAAAATGAAAAATATCCAGCCAAATATTAACTAAACGAACACATATCATGAACCAAAGCACATGAATCATGGAAATCAACCTTCCATACCAAGATATTTTACTTTTTGGGTGGAATTGACTTGTCCACATAGTTTAAAAATATGTCAAAGTATAACACATCTTAATTAGGGAATGGTTTCCCCCATATTCACATACATGAATATTTAAGACCACATTATCATCAAATAAAATCATATATCATAAAATATAAAGGTTCAAACATCACACTAAGAAGGCAACGAAAAACTAGAATAAACTCAAAACTACTCGAGATACTGAGAATATATATGTGTGTCACACTCCCAAGAAATATCCTTTAGTCCACCATGAATCTAGAAAACATGAACCAATGGAATTGTCTATAAATGGAAACCATTCTCTTATTTATCTTGGATATCTACATTCTACTCCACAAATGTCACGTCATCATTGAAATCCAACTCTCCATAGACAAGGGATTGAGATTCAACATGAAGATATCAAAGAAGATGAGAGATGTGGAAGAAAAAATGGATCTTGACTATCCATGGGGGTACAACCAACTAATAATAATCCTTTTGAAAATATTGAATATCCCAAGACTTCTAAATGATTGACTATGTTTGAGTTCATACAAAATACACATCACCAAGCCCAAAATAAATTATGAAATATTATTGTTATGGTGTCCATTAAAACCTAGCTGTTAAATTGATAGAAATGAATAGAATTAAATATTTTTTAAATATATTTAAATTATTTAATAAAAAAAATTTATTGATTAAATCTTTGGGAACAAGCACTCAATGTTTAGTAATTTCATTTGATTCTTCAAAAATATATTTTCTTTAAAAATAAATTTTTATGTGAGTATTTTTATTAATTTTAAGAAATTGTGTAATTTAATTTGATGAAATAAATAAAAAAATTTAAATAATAATATTATAATTATCATTGGGGGATTTTATTTTGAAAAGATTGTTTTTTATTGAATAGAGAAAAATATTGATTTTATTAAATAGTTTTTTTAATCTATTTATAAATTAAAACACTTTTTTGGAATAGTTTTAAATTTTCATTTGTTCTTTTTGATTTAATGTGAAAAATTAGGTTATTTAAATGAAATTTAGAATTTAGTTCAGTATAAAAACATTTTATATTTAAAATAGATTTTTTTTAAAAAACTGTTTCCACTGTATTTTTTCAGTGTCATTTTAAGTTAAACTCATCAATTTCTATATTTGAAATTTTGAAAAATTGATTCCATATATAAAATCTGGAACTCCATATTTAGTAAATATCCTCTTTTATATTTGGTCAATATTAATAAAAACCGAAGTAATTTTTGTTAATACATTAATGGGTATATTTGGTAATTATAGTTAAAAATAAAATGATAAGGACTATAAAATGAACACAAAACTTGAATTAATTGTATTTAATAATTAAATTTCATCTATACTCATCAAATATTTGGTTATATGACTTTTATTTTGGGATTAGAAGTTTTATAATATTTTATGTAAAGAAAAGTAAATAATGTCACATTATTGTTTTTAATAACTATAATATTTTTAACATGTAGATAAAAAAAAGATATTTTTGGTTATAAATATTAATTTGAAATATAAATGATTTATATTCATCATTTTATTTTTTAAAAATATTAGTGAATAAATAATTACCTTAAATTCTTACATGATGGTGACCCATTAATTATTCAATAAATGGAAACATAATAAAAATGATACTAAATATATTAAAAGAAATATAATTTAGATAATTAATATGATACATAAATTTTATAGATGAATATATAAGGTTAGAAATGGAATAAAATATTATTTTGGAATTTTATTTGTTTTCTTGATGTTTTTAAAATCAATGTATTGAATACTTCTAAAAATTGAAATTAATAATATTTCATAATAAATAATATTTTATTAAAAGATATAATTATTATAGATGTATTATATTACTAAAAGTGATTATAAATGGTTTATAATACCATACATGGTCAATTTAGAATCCTTTTTACTATTTATATATACCATATTAACCTCTTAGGGGTAAAAAACTTTTATATCACCTTAATTGATAAAAGGGTTAATATTGAGTTAAAACAAAAAGATAAGGGTAAAAATGTGATTTAAATATATAAAAAGATTATTTTATAAATATATTTATAATATTAAACATTTTTTATTCTAATAATATCAATTTGGATACGTTTGGACTTTAAATTTTTTTATATTAAATTAATATTTTAACAAATTCCAAGAGTGACCCTCACCTCAATATAAATGGGAATATCTTATTATCATTAAAAAACACTTAAAACCCCATATTGTTTGACAAATTTATAAATAAATTACATATTAAATTATTTACACTCTTTCTACAGGCCTTATTTTAGGAATAAAACCCACCATAGTGGTCTTAAGGTGTTAAGAAAAAGGTGGTTGTCTCAAGAAGATGTATTGTTTCTAATCAATCAATTATGTTATATTTTTTCTTAAACCTCACAATATTCTTCCTTAACCGTGATTATAAAATAATAAATGTATATTCCCTATAATGAGGTATATTTATGTTAATTTCACTACATATATTCACCAAGAATTCCATGAAATGGGACACTAATCAATCATTTGTGTGTACGACTTACTACTATCACGTGAATTGATATAATTCATTTTTCATCACCCTCTCCCGTGAAAGGTAATAATGATGGAATTAAGGTTTATATATTATATTAATTAAATATTTATCATTATAAAAATATAATATATAATATAATTTCTTACCATTCCATTAACTGAAAAATGATAAATGTTTTTGTGGGTATTTGTGGACTACTACCAATTAGAAGCACTATGATTCAATATTCATCACCACATAACATGAATAAAATATATATGCATAATTAAGGAAATAATTTTATAATTATGATATTATGGTCAGTCTATAAATATAAAATGATACTTACCTTCTTTCCATAATGATCATTGAAAAATGAATACATTACTCTAGAATACGTATGGCCTACAGTCTCTATGATTGTAAAATACTTCATTTTCATAATAATATTTTATTATTGGGTTTAAAAGTATAATTTATATATTAAAATTATAATTTTTTTTGATTATTATTCTAGATATTCTTTAATAATTATTTATTTGACCACAGTCAACTTACCGAATCAATTTTGGATTTATGAAACACATATCTTCAAAACATCAAATGTGAATTTAATTAGTTAAATATATCATGGTAAGAGATTAAATAAAATAAATAATAAACATTAAAAATTTTATTTATAATGTAAATTATTAATCTATGTTTATCATTCATAATGATAAATAACATAGGTGATAAGTCAGACACAAGGTAAATGACTTTCTTTTAAAAATATTTTTTAAATGTTTCCCAAAAAAATATCTTTTTCTTACTAATACATATTTTTAAAATTATTTTTTGGATGTATTTATTTGTATATAATTAAATTATAAAAAAAATATTTTATGTCACTTTCAATTTACTTCAATGTTTTTCAAAAGGAATCTTTTTATAGAATTTTTTGATGTTCTATACAAAAATAGAAAAGTAATGTAATATTTTAACGCATACAATGAAAATGATATTTCATAATTACGTAAATGTTATTTGATATTTGGATTCATTTAAAAGATTTAATATTTTCTTAAAATAAAAAACCTCATTATTTTTTATTCCTTTATTTTCAAAAAGGGATATAACAGTATCTGAAAATGCTTTCTTATGGGTGAAAAGAATGTTTTTGTGATACATGATGTTATGTTTTTATAGTTCTTTTTTACGATGAAGGGTGGTTATATTATGAACCAAGGTTGGGTGGTCTAGTTATAGATATCCAATTTATTGGATAATGGGATAAATATACCCTAGTAGACTTCTCATAAGAGATAATGGGAATATAAGGTGATGGTTATACCAAGTTTAATTATCTTGGTTATTTCAAGTGTATATATAATGGTTACTTCAAGTATAATCATGATGGTTATTAGATTTGTAAGTATAAATTATATTAAAATTATACCTCAAGTTACCTACATGATTTATTTATGATTTTTATGGGAGTTTATGAAATTTTATGATTTATTGATGTAAGATTAATGAAATTATGTTTAAAGTAAAGTATATGATACCTTGTAAGGATAAAAATGATAACTTTGTAAAAAAATTATTATGAGTTTTTCATGATTTCAAAGAAACATTATGAATTTTATTTTACATTAATATTTTTATGAAACATTTTATGAAAAAATTTTGGCAAATAATTTAATTTCTTCGGTAAGATAATGTTTATTTTTGGTCTGTTGTTTATCTTGAAAAAGAGAAATTTTTATAAGTATTCATGGAATAATAATTTCTTGTTTTTTTTGTGTCCTCTTACTGAGTTTTTTATTCTCATACCAAATTTTAAATTTTTTTTTGATAGATTTTAAGGATGGTTAAGGGAATGTAAGATGTCATCTTGAAATTCACGAAGAGTTTTCATGAAAATAAATCATGGTTTAATTCAATAGTTTTATATTGTAAAAATGGATACATAGTAGAAGTTTCCACTTTATAATATATGGGACTATTATGTAAGAGGTATGAGGAAAAACTATAAAATTTAAACCTTTAAGATCACTTGGATAGAAATAAAATTAAATCTAGTCTAGAGACATTATATTAAGTAATGTTTAAGGATGAGTCTTACAGTTGGTGTCAGAGAACATTTTACATAACTTTTGAGATTATCATGTTTTCATGTGAGGTTATCCTATGAGTTATGGATTCCATCGCAGGGTTATAATTTTAAGGGTGATCATATGTTTATAGTCATTGACACACCCTTTTGAGGTTTTATGTTATTGGATTTTGAGGTGATTAATGATGTATCGGGAGATATTTTATTGGGTTGAGGTATATGTAACCCTTAGGTTTATTGTGAAGTATTATTTCAGGATAAATGAAATTAATGTTGTGGAAATAATTTTAATGGTATTTGTATCCTTTAGGGTTTATCATATCGTTTAAATTGATGTAATTATGGGTTATTATAATTTTGGATGATATGATATTGCTAACCATGGGATTGAAAACTGATTTAGTAACTATATGAATAATGAAGATTATCATTATTTTCAGGAACATTTTGTTATTAATATAAATACAATGTTATAAGACTTTAATTGAGGAGAGATGTTTGAATTATATTTTTGAATCATATATGATTTAAATGTTTATTTATGGTGATTTTTTCATATTGTATGATTAAAGGATATACCTTTTTGGGTATATATATTTATGATTAACTAATGTTATTTGGAGATAAATATTAAATTTTTCTTGGAAGAATGTATTATCAAATATTTCTATTATTTTTATAAGACACTAAAACACCCTTATATGGGAGAGGTGAATCAGGGGGTCAACTATTTATTTTATTGAGTAAGATATTGTCCCCATGTTGGTTAGAAATAATTAGACCCGTCTGATATAATTTTGAAAATATAAATCTCCCATACACATAAATAAAAACACAAAATAATAGTTTTTTCTTAGTTCACTACCACTGGATATTTCAAGGAGCACATGCCGACATTGTGTTGGTTGTACCTGAATCCACTAAGTTCACTAGATATTGTGGATTAAATTTTTCTGGACATGGTCACTCTTTGCAAGGACCAATACCTTAATAAGAATATTAGTAATAGGAAAAGGCCTTCGTCATATCACTTCTACCTACTACCCCTTTCCCACGAACATGGGATAAGTCTTACTTAGTTTATTGACATGATGGTCACCAAAAAATGTTGGTCACAGAAGTCTTTATCCATGATTATCGTGATATTATTCTTACACCAAGTCCTTAATTGATGCCCTTAAATGTACTATTCACTTATATCGGATGCTCAAAACAAACTTTTTGGGTAAGTATATTTCAGGAAAATATCTCCTTCATGAAACCCACTTTTCATTTCAAAGATGTTTCTTCCTTTACAAACCCATAGAACTTTTCAAAAATGCCAGCCTTCACAGAACTCCCATCCTTTAGGAAGCTCCCAAACATCGTAGAACTCTGAACCATTGTGAATCTCCCAGCCTCTGTAGAACTCCTAGACATTGTGATGATCAAAGCCTTAAAAAACCTTTTTCAGAAAAGACTGAGTGTCAATTACTTCTTAACCATTATTTTCTTTATTCTTATTCTCATGAAGACTTTTTGATTCATGAAGAATTATGCATGTGCGCAATCTGATCAATTCACCCTTTTTTCAAATTATTCATGAGCATTAAATGATGGGAGATTACCTATTTATAGGAAACACCACTTTCGTTATGTTATTAGGATCAACGTAGATTTTATTCAAACATATTCATTCATTATCATGTATATCATTTTCTTCCCAAAACACCAGTGGAATAATTCCATTCACCAAACTTATCATAGTCACATAGATTATCATATTTCCAATGCACCTCATCCATTTTTAGGTAACATCTTCATGAAACCTTAAAACCTTCATAATTCCAGATTACTTTCTGAAGATCCACATCTTCAGGTATATTAAGTCATCTTGAATCACATTCCTTTTCCATATTTTCAGAGAGTCAGTCTTGAAAACTTATGTCTCACAAATCTTTCTCCTTCCTCTTGATTCTGAGCTCCAAAAATTTGAAAAACACTCAGAATGATTCCACCATCAACACTAAATCCACCTACAATGTATGATTAATTTTATTGAAAACTCCTTGATTAACCTTATGTGAATTGAAAATGAACAAAAAAATATCCAATTCTAGTCATGAAAAACCCCAGTTCCAATAATATCCCCCTTTGTGTTTGTTGGAAATATCTAGATAAATTAAATAAAGCACCAACCTTGATAAAAAACCAAATAGTAATGACATAACTCATTTATTTATCCATATATACATGAGAAAAAAATTGGTGTAGAAAATAATAGTGGGAAATGATATTTTTATACCTCGATACTGAACAATATAACTATCCTACAATCCTAAAATTCGTTGAGTTTAATTCTCTGCCTATGGAAATAAAACCAAAGAACATCTATTGGGACCTTAATAAAAAAAATCCCCATAGATTTTATCTCCCCATATACCTTTATCCCATCCACAAATAGATTAAAAAGTTAAACAAAAATGGGAAGATAGGAAAATTGTAACCTCCTTATGTAATTGGAGGGGGCTAAACACCGAGGTTCAACAGATGTTTCATAATCATTGTTGCTTCCAAAGGCTTAGTAAGAATTTCATTTACCTGATTATTAGTTCCAAAATATTCTATTTTAATCTTGCATTGTTCATTTTTTTTGATAATGTGATAGATGATTTCAATATGTTTGGTATGATAGTGTTGGAACAAATTTTTCATACGATCGATCACTTTATTTTTGTCATAGTGAATCACCATTGACTGGTTCACATCATCACCAATATCAGTCAATTGTTTCTTCATCCACAAGAGTTGAATGCATGACTTTTTCATAGAGAAATACTCAACATTACCCATACTAAGAGAATTTATTTATTCTTTTTTATCATATTTCCCAGACATTTTTCCAATGAATAATGCACTACCACTTATTGATTTTTGATCCACCACATATCCATCCCAATAAGAATGAAAAATGGTGAAAATTAATTATCTCCTCCCACTATAAATAATCATCCAAAATTGATATTACCATGAATACATCTCATCATTATTTTAAATTATTAAAAAATGATCCGCCTTCAGATTACTATGGAACCGAGATTCTAAACATGTTGCAATGATGATATCTGGATGCATTATAGTCAAGTATAATAATCATACAATGATTCTCTTTTATAATGAATGATATATAAATTTACGATCCTCATGCCTTTTATGTTTTGTTCCAACCACAATCAGAGTCGATATTGGATTGGAGTCATGCATGTTAAATTTATTTATAATCTCTCTGGCATACTTTTCTTGAGAAATGAAGGTGTATTCCTTTATTTGAATCACCTGAAGCCCCAATTTTTTTCACCAATCATAGACATTTTTAATACTAATTTCATGTGATTATAAAATTCTTCCATTGATCCATGCTTGATTCCACAAAATATAATATCATCCGCATACACAAGAACCATAAATTGATCTCCTTGATAATAATTCACATAGATATTATGATTGACACGTCATCTTTTAAATATTCGATTATTTAAATAAGAACATAGTTGATAATACCATGACCATGGAACCTATTTTATAAAATAAAGAGACTTATTTAATCCAAACCATCGATTAATCATTTTCATTCAAAATTCACACTAGTTGTTCAATGTAGAAAAATTCTTCATGAACTCCTATTATAAATGATATTTTTACATCCATATGATAAAGGTTTTACCCTATTTTTATTTTTAAAGATATTAAGATCCTAATAAACACTCTTCAAGCTATAAGAGAAATCCTATTTCAACAGAAATGAATTAAATCTTTGCATAGAATTTAAACACCATGTGTGACTTATTTCGGATCACATATCTCAGCTTATTGACTTTGTTTTTGAAGATCCACTTTGTTCCAATCACATTGTGATTTTTTAGTCTCCAGTCATGATCCCAATTCTTTTTTTTACAATCTGATCCAATTATTTTTTCATGTCCTTAAACCATGATTCATCCTTCTCTACTTCTTCAAATGAGTTTGGTACCACAATTAATTGGAGAGAATAATGTGATGCATTCATCATTCTCTTTCTTTGTGTAGGTTCAATCTAATCCCAAATGATGTTGGGTTGGTCAACTACACTCTTCAATTTATCTTTTGATATTATGATAGAGATTATTCGAAAATGGTTTCCTCTTCTAATTATAATTCAAAATCATCATCAATTTGAGAACTTTAAATGTTAGGAAAGCCTTCCACAGTTTCTATATTTGAGTATCCTCTTATTCCACTTTCTTCTTTATTTTCAATCATATCAACATATGTGCTCATAAATTTAATAATAGTTTTATCCTTAATGAACTTAAAATTATTTCTTTCCACAAAATTTATAAGATGATTATTTTAGAATATTTATTCATTACTCTTTATTTACTATCTAAGGAATACTCTATCATCTATAGAATCACCATACTTTCCTTGATTTCATTCTTTATTCTGGATGAAACATTTACATACAAAAAAAATACTTTAGTAATGGATTTATTCCATGAAATATATCATAAGGTGTTCTATCCTCCTCTTTAAATAGCTATGTTGGATTTTTAGCATACACTTCAACTTGAACAGCCTCTTCCCAATAATTATGATAAATAAAACTCTCAATCAGCATTGTTCTTGCCATATTGTTCACCTATTGATTTCTAAACTCACTACTCAAAGGGAATTAGCAGAAATTGTTTCATGGAATAATGGTGGTTTAAATCACCACCTAATAATATAGTGGTAATTATTAAAACCACTACATATTGCATGATATAAAATTATTCAAAAACTGTTTCGTTAATTTCACTTTGATTTTGTTATGTGTTATTTTTGGATCATTTAGTAGTAGTTACTTATTTATTTAGAAGTGGTTATTTAATAAAAAAATATCTGATGAAAATATAAATAAAATTAATCTAACCATTTTTGAACATATTAGTGGTGGTTTGTTTTAGTAGAGGTTAATCCCAACCACCGTTAAATATATATATTTTAATTTGCTTAGTGAAAGTTACTAAGAACCACCACTAAATAAAATTTTCATAAAATATTTATTAATAAACTCAAAATATAAAAATTCTAACATGAAATAAACTAAAGCATAAATATATGATAAATGAAACATACATACATCATACATCCAGAGTTATGATAACCTCAGTCTCAGTCAAATCATATATATGTTAACCAATACCTCAGTCATCAATATATATATATATAATATGTCAAATAAAAATCGATGCCCAGTATAAATCTATATCACTAACTCCACTGCATCTATCTACCTCCACATAATGTAATCAACTAAAGCTGACCATGGAAACTCATCAACTATTACAAAAAATAAAACAAAAAAAGAAAAAGAAATATAATAAATCAGAATTAATGTTTGATAATTGATAAAATATTAACATACAATAGAAAATAAGAACCATCACAACTACATTCTGAAGAATATTTTGGATCAGAATAGTCAATCTCCTTCCTACCACCGATATCTTCCACCTACAAAAAAAATTACAACATTTAAGAAAAGAAATATGAAAGAGAAAAGACACAGAATATATTCAGAATATTACACATAAAATTTGTTATTTTGTTATTCAAGTAGAATAAATTTAAATATAAAACAAATAATATATAATGAAAAACATTTTAAAAACATAAAGTTACCTATTTAAGATAAGATTCATCACTTTAATCTTAAATGGGATGATTAAATATTCTAATTTATTTTTAAAGCGACATGTGGTGTGCTTAAAATTTACTTAATAATTTTTTTAATGAATTTGATATCATAAATTTACCTATATTTCAAAAAATATCCAACGATGTTTTTCCAAATATTTTTCATCAATTTGAGGTCATTTTCAATGGTTTTGACCAATCCATGCACGTTTTAGTGTTTTAAATCCCTGAGAAAAAGTTTACGGACAAAATGAGAAAACTAAAATTCAGAATGATGTTTTGTAGGATCGTATATTTAAAAATTCAATCTATGGCCATTTCCCCTGATTTTAGGGAAATCTGACATTATTTTCCTTGTTTTCATTCCCTAACACTTTTTTTAAAGGCATTTGTGCCATTAAGAAGGGTTTAACGAGTAATTTCAACCACACCACACATCGAATTGATATTGTTTCACTATATACACATAAAACATTACTAATCAGTGATTTTCCAATGATTTCACATCAATCTAAGGTAATTTTATTTGGTTTTGATAGTTCCATGCACATTTTAGTGTTTTAAAACACTAAAAACATGTATACATCCATAACAAGAAATTGTAATTTGAAATGACATGTTGTCAATTTCAATATTTGATAATTAAATCAATGACCTTTTTCCCTTGATTTAGGGAAATATGACATTTCTTCTTGGTTTTGACCCCATTAAATTTGTTTTTAAAGGATTTTGTACCATTATGAAGTGTTTACCGATTAATTCTAACCACACCACATGTTAGATTGATGCGTTTTCATTGTATACATGTTAAAAATAAGTCATCAGCAGTTTTCCCATGATTTCACATAAATGTGAGGCTGTTTTCTATGTTTCTGACAATTCCACACACATTTTAGTGTTTTAAAACAGTAAAAATGATTATATGACCATAAATAGAAAAATAATAATTCATAATGATGTTCCGTTATTTTTTATACATCAAAATTTAATCCATGTTTTTTATCCCCTAATTTCTGGGAAATATGATGTTATTTTATTGGTTTTTATCCCTAGCACTTATTTCTAAATGATTTTATAACTTCAAGAAGTATTTATCGAGTAATACCAATCACACCAGATATCGTATTCACATGTCGTATGCCCATACACATGAAAAATTACTCAATAGTGGGTTTCCTATGATTTCACATCAATCTGAGGCCATTTTTTATAGTTGTAACCATTCCACACTGTTTTGTGTTTTCAAACACATAAAATGAATTTATTCCCATAATGGGAAAACATAATTAGTAATGATGTTCCATAATTTTATATATTTCACAATTCAATCTACAGTCATTATACCCTGATTTTAGGGAAATCTGGCATTGTTTTCCTGGTTTTGACCCCCTAAACTTGTTTTCAAAGGCTTTTGTACCTTTTAGAAGTTTTTACTGAGTAATTATAATTTCACCACATGATATATTGAAATTTTATATAGACATACATATCATAAATAACTCAGTAGTGGTTGTTTCGTGATTTTACAAGATTTTGTGGTCGTTTTTAATGGGTTTGACTATACCATGCATGTTTTAGTGTTTTAAAACACTAAAAACATGTTTACAACCATAATGAGAAAACCATCATTCATAACTATGGGATGTAGGTTCATACATTTGAAAATTCAATCTATTGTCACTTTCTATTAATTTAAAGGGAATCTGTTGTTGTATTCTTAGTTTTGACCCCTAGAAGCTTGTTTTAAAGGCTTTTGTACCTTTAAGAAGTGTTTACCATGTAATTCTGACCACACTACACGAGGTATTGATGTTTTTTATAAGTATACACATCAAAAATAATTCATAGGTGGTGTTTCCTTTATTTCACATCAACATGAAGTCATTTTCTACTGTTTTGACCCTTCCATGCACATTTTAGTGTTTTAAAACACAAAAAATTTAATTACAGTCATAATAGGAAAAAATGTGATTTAGAGTGATGTTCCATAACTTCCAACATTTCAAAATTCAATGTTCTATTGTTTTCCATTGATTTCAGGGAAATTGAATGTCGTTTTCCTAGTTTTGATCCACGACACTTGTTTTTAAAGTCTTTTGTACCTTTAAGAAGTGTTTATCAAGTAATTCCAACCACACCGCATGG
Source organism: Viscum album (assembly GCA_963277665.1). Classification (NCBI taxonomy): domain Eukaryota; kingdom Viridiplantae; phylum Streptophyta; class Magnoliopsida; order Santalales; family Viscaceae; genus Viscum; species Viscum album. The sequence continues at coordinate 1,818,452,966 of OY728141.1, forward strand.
AAGATTGATATATTCTCTACACGTACACGTAAAATAACTAATCAGTGATTTTCACGTGATTTAACATCAATATTAATCTCTTTACCATTCCATGCATGTTTTAGTGTTTTGAAACACTAAAAAAGCATTTACGACCATAACGAGAAATCTGTCATTCAGAATGACGTGTTGTCATATACTACATTTCAAAATTCAATCTATGGTCTTCTCCCTTTGATTTTATGGAAATAAAACATCATTTTACTTGTTTTTACCCCCAATACATTTATGTAATGTTTTTTTGAACATTTTGGATGTGTTTACTAAGTAATTCCGACCTCACCATATGTCAGATTGACATTTTGTCTATGCGTACAAATAAAAAATAACTCTCTGGTGGATTTCACATGATTTGACATCAATATGAGGTTGGGTTCTATGGTTTTTATTGTTCTTTGCATGTTTTCATGTTTTAAAACACTAATAATGTGTTTATAGCCATAATGAAAAAATTGTCACAAGGAATGACATGCTATCAGTTTTTATATTTCACAATTAAATATACTGTAGATTTCCCCTACTTTAAGGGTAATCTGACATTTTTTCCTAGTTTTAACCCTCCAAAACATGTTTTTAAAGTATTTTGTACCTTTAAGAAGTTTTTATTGAGTACAAACTAAGAAAATAAGCCCATATTGTTTACAAAATTATGTATAATGATCTATAATTAATTTTTGAAGAGTTGGAATCAACCAAACATAAATCTGGAATAAGATGTGGTCAGTATGACTCGAAATTCATGTTCTTTATATAAAATATCCATTTTAGTTTTATTTATGGATGTTGTTTGTGTTATTTAAAAATGTCTGAATGGTCATTGGAATTTATAATTTACCTTTGCAGGATGACCTATATGCTTCGAAATTTCATCAGGGATCATTCCGGTCATCAACTAAAATACAAAAACTAAATCATTTTCCATTTATAGCCACCATTGATTCCGTGTTTTCCTATAAGTGTCTTTTTTTTCACTTTTTCTTTAAATATTTTAATTTATTCTTGTGATTCCTGATCAATTACACTACTCGAACCCCCACTATGTGTATTATTAACAAATGATGCCACCCTATCAAATAAAGATGATAGAGTAGGCCTAGAACCCATCCCTCGTACACCTCAAGGGCGCTCTTCTCTAAAAATATTCTAGATACACCATTATGGGAATCCAATGATGATTATAATGGTTTCAAATCCAAGAATTTTTAAATTTTAACATGTTAATAGAAAAATATTAACAAAAATATTTCAATATTTCCAAACATTATAAAATTATCTAATTAATAATTTTATCTTTAGATTTTTATTTCAAAACTATAAAAACATAACAATGAAAATTATATTATAACAAAAAGCCAGCCTTAAAACCAATTAATTGGGAAAAAATATGTATCAAACAACGCAAAATTGGAATTTTTTGATCCAGGTAGCTAGCCTAATTTTTTTAGGTTTAAGGCTTGTTAGTTTTTATACTATATTTTTAATTATTATATTTTTATAGTAATAAAATAATATGAAATGGTAATGAAATGTTCTTACTCAAGTATCTTTGGTAGGTTCATTTAAAAAACTACAATTGGGGTTCATATGCACTTTAAACCACATCTCTATTTGGGCAACAGAGTTACCTAATTTATTAGAATTTATAAAATATATAAACAAGTTAGAAAGAACCATGAGTAATAATTAAATGATATAAATAATAATGATGAAAATAAAAACCAAAATTCTTCTTCTTCTCAAAAAACACTAAGACCCAACGATGCGATGAATGACTTGCTTCTCATGATTCATAATATATTTTTTGATAATTCCTAAAAATATATAAACATTAATAAAAATTATAATTTTATTATGTTTATGATATTAAAATACTATAAAATATTCAATCACCTCATGAGACTAATCTATGTTGATATCAACAAAGAGTTTCCATTTATCATGAGAAATTCCTTCAAGAACATTCTCATACATCTATTTTGAGCTTAGAGAAGTGTCATTAAACTCATTCAACAGTATCCATTTAAAATCTATCCATTTCATTCCCAATGTTTTCAAAGTCCATGGGAGGGAAATGAAGTCAATGAAATAAAAAGAAAAAACATCAAGAAATTAAAAACCTAACACATTATAAGTATATTACAAAATATTACTCATGTATTTTAAATTAATTATTAAGAAATATTAAATTGATTTTACAATTACATGAGTATCAAAGACCTCATTTTTCCAAGATGAAGGATTGTGCCTCCAATATTTATAATTAATGGGATATTTTACCATCTCGCAAGAAAGATGTCCAAGAATCTTCCCATAGATTTCGATAACATCATCAGTAGACACCCTTAACTCATCAAATGGAATGATAATCTTGAAGTCCACTAAGTCTTATATATCTTCCATGTTATTATTTTCATCCCTTATATGGTTTTCTTTATCTGTTTCAGAAATAAATTAATCAATTAATAAAATATAATTTTTTTTTGAAAAATGACATACATACTAGTAACACTAACCAACAAATATCCCCTAGATGGAGGGTTGTACAACTAGTCCATCACCATAGGTGAATTAGGTGGCTGGCTACTAATGAAATTTTGGGAAATGATTATCTTTATATTAGTCTTACGTATAATAGGATCACTATGATCTAAATAATATGACAGTAGTGGTGGCATGCCCCGATATTATGATCAGTTAGAATGATATTTTTTAATTCTGACATTTCAAATAGTTAATCTATATTAAGTATATAACAAATTCAAAAATAAAATAATTTTACAAAAAAATAAAAGGAATGTATAGAAAAATTTATATTTGTATGAAACACTTATCAATGATAAATTTTAATACAATTTATTTACTAAATTTTACATTCAATTTTCATCATCTTCATTATATTCATTGTTATCAACATCTATTGCGATGAGTCCTTCATTTTCACCCTCTATTTCATTTCTACTATTTCGATATTGTTAGGAAAAAATTGTTCAATGTTTTTGTGGTTGATGAGGTTCACTATCACAAAGCACCAATTGATCTTCATCTCCCATATCATATAAGTCCATCTACTTTAAGTGTATAAAAAACACTCCAAACATCATATATTTCATTAACCACATAATAAAACATCTTTTTTTATAAAGCTATGATAAATGGGTCATGCACTTCACTCTCACTGATATCCATCAAGTGAGAGAATTTTATTGAAATAAAATGATACAAATATTTCATTATAACCATATCAATATTCAACCACTTTCATTTGAATAAGACAACTGAAAATTAGCCATGATAGTTTATGTTTAGTCCGTTGTTAAGCTTATGTTTACCTTAATCACATTAAATAATTTTTATCACATTTGATGATATTTTGTTAAAAAATTAAGTTGATATTATTATAATATAAATATTATACAGATTGAAACACTTTATGTCTATTTTTTGAAATTCAATTCAAAAATGCAGAAAAATTAAATTTTATTGTAATCCCCCAGACTAGGTGAGAAGGAACGTTTTTAAAGTGAAAATGTTCAAAATTTCATTATGATTTTATACATAAAATAAATATAAAAATGATTCCAATGAACTAATTTGGATTAAAAAATTCATAATTTTTTTATTTTGACTTTAAAAAAAAACATAAAATATAATTTAACTATATAAATAAATTAGATGAAAAATTAGTTTTAAATTAAAATTCAGTGTTTTCACTTTCAATCCAAAAGTGATGTTTCACTAAAAAAATCCCTAAAACGAACCCCAAAGATAAATTTGACATTATGAATTAAAAAATGAAGTTTATATTATTAAATAAAATTAATAAAATCATCTAAAATCATATTTATTAATTTTCACATAGGGACACAAAATTAGTTCATTGGAGAAAACTATATTTTCCAACATATAAAGACTTTAACAATGTTACATGATTTATTATCAATTTGTTTTATTTACATAAAACCCTTATAAATAATATTTTAAAATATTTATCTATATTCATATTACTAAGTTTAATGGCTAGTTTATAACTATATATTTATAATAATAAAATCATCTTTCATAGAAACTCAGTGTTGTGTGTAACGTAAGTCATGTTAGTGTTGCATGTAGTGCAAGAATATCATGATGTATCATATAACGAATGTTTTACATAGTTCAGTGTGAAATGAATGAAATAAAATAAAACAAATTTTTTCAAAAAAGGTTCACAAAAACTCAGGTTGTTAAATTCTACCACCTTAAAATGATTTTCACCCTCAAAATTCGTTTGGATTATTAAAGTATTAATACTTGAATGTTCATTTCATAAAAACCCACATCATAAAAGTGAATAATAAAACATAATTTAAAAAGTGGAATTTTTGAAACATGATGGTTACCCAAAGTAACTCATAACTAGGATTTTACATGGGAGAACATTGGTGGCATGTTATAATATGGGCTTGGAGGAAAATCATATATATTTATAGGGAGTGATTGAGGTCATCAATAAAAAACATGTGAATGAAAAATGGAAATTTGAAGGGCTAAAATTCATAAATATTTGATAATTTAAATGGTCATAGATTCAAAACAATTATTGTATTAATAAAAAAATTTATTTCTAGATAATTTTCTTAAAGTTGATGAATTTTTGTGAAATGATATACTTTCATAATTTCAAGAAAACCTCTCCCTTTGTTGTTTAATGATAAATTTCCACCTCACATATTTTTCCAAAAAAGAGGGGGAATTTTTCATTCCTAAAGCACTAACAGACCATGAGATCCATGATAATCCATCCCATATGTCACCAGTTATCAGCAATAAAAATCTTTTAGAATAGGTTATCCAATATGAATAATTCCTCATGTGGTTAGACAATACTTTAATCTCATAAAATTCATTAAAATTTTAACTAAAACTTTACATAAATGGTTCACCTTATAACCCTTATGAAAGATGAAAGTCCAAATCTCTAGAAATAAGGCCACTAAATTTGTAAAAATCTTCTCTATTTTGATCCCCCATATATATTATAATATCTCTTATAAGTCACATACCAAACATGTGAATACATTCATCAATTATTCTCTTGAAAATGTGTAGATAACCTAAATTTCCATAAATATTTATTGAAAACATACATATTTACTTATTCAAAAGTATATTGGATATGTTACTTAAATCAAAAAAATTAATAAAACTTCATCAATGATAGAATAAACTACATGTTAACAAGTCCTTAATTATTTCCAAGGTAATAAATACTATCTAATTTACTTATTCGTATCCAAAATATACTTATATAAATAACATTATCTTAACATACAGAACATACTAATAATTATCTTCCCTTAGTCGAAATATCACCTTGTTATAAAATTAATTTTCCAATCCATCAGAAACATTCAATATAATATTATAAATTTCAAATGAAAAACATAAACTGAAAAATACATGTATATTTCACCATTTATAAAAAATATTTATTGAATTCCAAAACTTGAAAAATTTTATTATTCCCCTTCATCCAAAATCAATAATAAGGCTACATCATCCTATTACTTAATACATATTTCCTTTCACATTTCATTTATAGTATCATCGTCATCCACAATATAAACATTAATTGTACCACCTTGTTGATTGTCATTGGGATATTTCCTCTTAGGATATCAATTTGTATAATGAACATTCATTCCACACTTAAAGAACTTAACCTTTGTTTATTTCTTAAGGAGGAAAATATTCCCGTCCATTTTGTTAACTAAACCCTTCATTTTTTCTTTGTAGTTACTTTATTTGTGTCCTTATTTTCCACAGTCAAAACATCTTCTTTTCCCTCTAAGACATTAAATTTGGTTACTATTTCCACATTATTTACACAAATGGAACTAAATCTTCTTTTCTATGTGGTATCTATTACCCTAAATCTTAGTGAACTCATTCTTTATCTTCCTTGGTGAGTTCGAGAGTTGTTTAATGTACATGTTGTTAATCATGTTCTGTGAAAACAAACTAGCCATGATCACATCATCCATAACTCCATGGACCATCCTAATTTACTTCTCATTATAAAATTTTCCATCACATTCAATGTTAACATAGTTAACTTTAGTTTCTACCATTGACTAAAAAAATATAGTAAGTAGCAATTATTATTATGCGGAACCACATAACCCTGAAAAACCACTTATAAAATTTCTAAATTATGACACCTTCCTTAATCTATTTCACATTATGTTTATCCTGTATTATTCATAGAAAAATTATTTTTAAATCCTTAATGATGGTTTGTGAATAGTTTTTGAATTTCCAATACATATCCCTAGAGAGTATCAGACCAGGTGTGTTGTAAGGCCTGTTTTAGTGTACTTGTTTGTGCTCAAGTTTGGCCCAAAACATCTAATCAGAGTTGTTACTCCTAGGTAAATATGTTCTATAGCCACATCCACTTGTATTATCATGACATGGATATATTTATAGGAAAACACTTGCTATATCTTATACCAAAAATCCAGGCTATTTTCCTATAGTTTTCATCATCCTTAGTCTTATTCTTAGAGAAATCCCTAGATATATCCATATAAATATTCCTAGGGATAAAAATATTGTTTTGTCACTGTAGCTTCCAAATTTTAACTAAAACTTCACCCTGATACCAATTATAACAACCATATCTTAACATATATAATTATTGCTTCATTTTTTTGGAGTACTTAAAACATTACACAAATGAATGCCTAAAAACATATTAGTCAAGTTCTTTTGGACACATGGAAATATACGCACCAGTACATAAGTGAGATACATTATATCCCACTAGGTTATTCATGACTATAAACATTATTAGGCACATCATACTTAATACATATCATTATATACATGGGAAGGAAACATAAAATGGGGTGATCTCAGATACCGAGTAATGGTAAACAAGGAAGATATGTATGAATAAACAAGGACATAAGGGCATGAGAATGTGATCCCAGCATTAGAATATCATACCCATATATAAAAGATCATAAACATGAATCATGGTATAAATATTATAAATTCGTAATTCATAAATCATAAGGAAAACAAGAATATAAGACATGAAATAATAACCTATGAATATGACATGGAAGTGTGGAATACACATAAACATGTAATATCATTACCTATAAGTAAAAACAAATTTTTAGAAATTATCAAGGAACTATATGAAGAATAAAACTATTGGGTGGGACACACCACCATCCCCATTCATAGTCTGTTTCTTATAAGGGATCAGGTTTCCCCTACTTCCTATAGTGGATCAAGATTCCCCATCCTCCCATAGTGGATCGAGTTTTCCCTTAATCACTTAGTGGATCAGGTTTCCCCATCCTCCATATTCATGGTGACTACACCTAATAGGCAGTACACACTACCATCTCCAATTGCAGTCCTATCACTACAACATAAATAGACTTTTTTGTAGGGTTTTAGCAGTGGTATACTAAAATGCAGCTAATTTTTTTATAAATTATTTAACGGTGGAATTTTAAAAACCACCTCTAAACTATTTTTTACTGTCCTAACACTTCTCTCCCTGACCCTAGCAGACCCCCCATCTACCAAACCCTACAAGATAACCCCGCTGTGACCCCTGAAGCCCTAGCTCCCCCCCCCCCCCAGTGTGGCTCACTGCCTTGCCCCCCCCCCTCAGCGCGCCTCACCGCCCCTCAGCTCGGCTTGCCACCCATTTCTACCGACCCCCTGAAGCCCTACCTCGCCTCCCTGCTGCAGGTCCAGACACATTCCACCGCTCGATGCTTCTCTCCACCCCTCAGCATGCCTCACTGGGTATAGGCACTATTTTTGTTAGAAGTTTTCATGGGTTTTTGGACATTTGTTTCAACAATTTTATTATCTATTTATATTAAATTCCATCTATGTATTTTTTTTGGATGAATCAGATTTTTTACACTACTGTATGAATGTTCATATGTTTTATTTTTTAGGAGCGAGGGTTGTTGGTCAGATTGGTTGTAAGGATATTTTTGGTGTTTTCAGAAGGTTTGTGAGTATTGAAAATATTGATTTTTTTTTTGGAATGGTATTTGGTTTGATTAATGATTTTGATGGAGTGTGTCTATCCTAGATATGATCATTTCAAAATCCATAATTGATATGGTTAGGTTCTCTCAATTCCTATTTTTTTAGAATTTCCCTGGATGAAAGGTTTCTCTACAACTTTCCATGCCCTAAACATCAACAAACTGGTTTGTGAAATGTCTAGAATATGATCATAAAATGTATACCTCATGCGTTTTTTGTTCAAGGAATTGATTCGGATCTATATATATCACCAAAATGTTTACCTCTTAAGTTTAGTTTCAAGTAAAGATGATTAATCAAAAGTTATTACCTCATTAATTCCTCTTATGAGAGTACCTATGATACCAAATTTTTATTAGTTTTGATTAATATTTTCAATAAACCCTTTGGAATCTATGTGTGATTTTCCTATAAAAGATCTTACTTATGAGGCATCTCGAAGTTTTCTATCATTTTCTAGTTGGTATTTTTATAAGAACACAATGAAATGGTTCTCTTAAAAAATATGATGAGGATAACTGGTACACATCTTTTTTGAACCTCTTTCTATACTTATAGAGAGTCTCTCCAAATTCTTGTCATATAGGATATATAAATATTCTTATTTTTTTAATCTTGGTGATGGAAAAAAGTATTTACATGAATCATCTATAAAGATCATCCCAAACATGTAATTTTTGAGGTTTTAGGTTATACGTACCTATCTACTTAGATACTAAAAGGAAACACCATAGGTCCAACAATAATTTTTTATGAATGAGGTCCAAACAATGTTTAAACCCCCATTGATGTTCCATGATCCACCTTAGATCTTAAAATTTTAATCACATGCAGGGTCACAACATGTTTCTACCCATAACACATTACCATGATACGCCACATGTTCTAAAATTCTCAGCCCCATACCACACCCATATCTTTGAATCCAAATTTGAGCCCCCCAATAACATAAAAAGTAGGAAAATATTCTTAATATACACAATAATTAATACTAAACTTATTTTTTCTTTTTTATGGATTGAATATTATATATGAATTCCATAAGAATATGGATTTAATTGGTTCTCCCAATTTCTATAATTGAAACACAATTAAATGAAAATTGAAAAGGAATATTTAATTGGTTGTCATAATTTCTATAAGACTTGGATTCATCTACCCTTTCCATGAATCCTTTCACCTGAGGATTCCAAGAATGTTCTACATATTGGTTCCCCATGTATTTTATAAAATAGTGAGTAATGTTTAAGGTAAGATTTATTTTCCATTTTATATTCCTAAATTCTATTCAATTATTATATGATTTATCAAGCCCTTACCTTAGTGATATCAAAGTTATGACATCATCAGTTTGTCCATCTGTTTTAGTGTAGCACGACATACAAAAAACTATAGGGATGGGATCCTTGTTCTCCTCTTCTTTATGGATCTTTTTAATTTGCATGCATTTGTTTTCTAGCGTGTGGGTTCATTATTTACCAAATTAAATAATATAGGAAAACGTTATTAAACATATATATATATATATATATATTTAACTAGTATCTATGAATCTCTTTCCCTATTTATTAATAATTATATATTTTAATTTTTTTTGATTTTTTGTAGGCATATTGTAATATTCATCAATAAAAGGTAAATCACATTATCAATGAACAAATTTCATTATGTTAAGGCTTTGGAATTTTTTTTATATTTTTCAATTTTCAATCGATATATTGAATGGAGAATATGATGTAAATGTCGTAAATTTAAATTTGGAATATTGTTGAAGTGAGATGAAGTTTATGAACAATTAATATTGAAAAAATTCCCTGGTTAATATTTTTGTTGGATTTGGCACAAAGAATCTATAATTACATAAAGGTTGATAACTGATGTCAATCCACAGAATGAGATCCCAACTTCATAAAAAATGTAAAATGAAATGAAAAACCTTATAAATGATGCATTCAGAACTGCAAGAAAATTCCATCAACATCATAACATATTAGAAAAACCAAATGATGGTTCTACAAATAGAAACATGACAAGTGATGTTTTTGAGACTATAGGACAACTAGATCAAGAATGTAACATATCAATAGATCCTCCTCTATATTATGTGGTGACTAATGTAAGAGGAAAATACCCTAATGAAAATACATTTCATGATTTATTGGACGATGGAAATCAAGAGTTCTATAGTGGATGATTGAAATATTCAAAACTTTCTTTTTTGCTGAAGTTGTACCATATCAAATGTCTATGTGCAATTAAAAATAAAGAAATGTCTATGATATTTGAATTGTTGTAGGACGAATTTCCTAAATAAAACATCCCAAAGTCTTTTTATGTTATTAAAATAGTTTTTAACATGATTTGTTGGAATTATACAAAAATACTAACGTTTCTCAATGATCGTATGCTTTATTGGCGAGAGGATTAAAGTAGGCATGATTGGAAAAAATGTTATTATTCAAGATGTAAGTCAATGGGTGATGTTGGAAATATGAATCAATATACAACTATGAAGAAGAAGAAAAGGAACACAACTGCAAATGTTTTGTGTTACTTTCCTTTAAACACTCAATTGCAAAGATTATTCATGTCATCAAAAACTGCCGAACACATGAAGTGGAAATCTGTATGTAATATAAATGATGGGTTAATGAGACATGCACGAGGTTCAAAATCAATGAATAAATTTGATACATTACATCCTGATTTCTCAGCTAATCCTAGGAATGTTCGATTGTGATTGGAAACCATTGGATTCAACCCATTTGGGACTTTGAGTACCAATTATTGCATTTGTCCAGTTGTTTTGATCACTTATAATCTGATTCCATGTATGTGTATGTATCAAATGTATTTTATGATTTTGATTAGTATTCCTAGAAAACAATTGCCTAGAAATGATATTAATGTATACTTGTAGCCTTTAATTGAATAATTACAAGAGTTATGGAGCAACAGTGTTGAGACATTTGATGCTTCTTCTAAAACAATGTTCAAAATGCATGTTGCTTCAATGTGAACCATTAGTGACTTCCCTGGTATTGAGAATTTATCTGGTAGGACCAATTACATGGGTTTGTCTTGTCCTGTTTTTAACTTTGATTTTGAGCCCAAACGGCTACCTCATAAAAGAAAATGGTGCTTCTTGTTTCAAAAAAGATTTCTGATGCTTCTCATATATTTCAGCTGAACATATCAAAATTTAACATTTTCTTTGATCATAGACCACCTCCAACATTGTTAACTGGTTTTGAAATATTTAAAAAACTTGGAAATGTTGAAATAGAATTTTGTAAGGTTCATCATTTGAATGATAGCAAGAAATAGGTTTAAAGTGAATTGTCAATTGAAATTGGAACATAACAATGGAAGAAAAAAAGTAAATTCTTCAATCTTCCGTATTGGGAATTTTATTTTTTATGGCATAATCTTGATGTGATTCATATTGAGAAGAATATCTATGGAAATTTGATCTTTAAATTGATTAACGAGAATAGAAATTAGAAGGATCATCTCAATTCTCAGAAATAATTACAAGTAATGAACATAAAATGTGATCTCTGGCCAGATGAGAATGAAAAGTATGATTTGAAAAAATTTTGCAATGAGAAATAGGGATAAAAACCATTCCATTGAATTAAGATTGTGAAACTATATTATGGGCATTCAAGTAACCTCTCTTGGTGTTTTGGATTAAGGAATCATAATATTCATGGATTGAAAAGTCACGATTGACATATTTTTTTACAGTAGTTACTACCATTGGAATTCCATGCATTTTTACTTGAACAAATTACTATTTTTGTAATCTAATTATGCACATTTTTCAAACAATTGTGAGAAATCTATACACTCATTTGAGCTTGACAACCTTCTTGAGAGGTTTGTATTAAAACATTGTGTAATGGAGATGATCTTTTAACCTCCATTTTTTCTGTCATGATTCATTGAACTATACATTATTTGAGGAATCTAAATTAGGTGGACCCGTTCATAATCGATGGATCTATCCAATTGAGAGGCATATTATTTATATGTTTTTCAGGTACATAAAAATTTGTTGGAACTTAATTAAATTCCTATCTATGTTTTTTTATTTTATTTCATAGATATCATGGGAATTAGAAATCATATGTGAGAAATAAATCTCAACCAAAAGGCTCTATGGCTGAAAGAACTTTGGAAGAGTAGTGTATTAACTTTTATTCTAGATAGGTGGATGATATTAGGACAATATTTAATCGATTTGGACATGTTGACGACACATTGACTCAATCTCAAATACATGTGAAATAAAAAATATTTCATATTATTGGCTGATCAGTTCGAAGGACCTCAAATGATACACTGACAGAAATAGAATTATTACAGGCACATAGATCCGTGCTTCTGAATAGTGAAATTGCAGATCCATTTATTGAAGATTTGAGGATAAAAACAAAGAGACAAATGAGATGCCAAACACTATATGAGAAATATATTATGAAATCTGTTAATACAGAGCTTGTAGAATGGTTTTCACGATGTGTAAGATCATAAATATTGAAATAAATATGAATATTATTTTAACACATATATTTTGTAATACTAATAAAGTATATTTCTTTTTTTAGATCAAAAATACTAATACTCGAGTAGTGTTTTTAGGAGATTTGATGTTTCTTTCCCGAGGTCCTCTAAAACAAGTTATAAAGTTCGATGCTAACAATATGAATGGATTTAGATATCGTAAAATTGATTAAGAAGAGTGTTTGAAAGCATAGAATAGTAGCATATTTACATTTTCTGAAGTGGGATACTATAGAACCTAACCAATATTATTAAATTAAGATACCATAGGAATTTTTCAGTTGTTTTATTCAAATGAAATTGGGTCAATATTATCAGAGGTGTTAAAATAGATTCCATTCAATTTACATCTGCATACATCTTTTATTTGATGGATGATGGTGATCATGAACTTCAGGATCCATATATCTTATAATCATAATCTAAAATGGTATATTACGCAAATGATGTGGTGGATGAAGAATGGAGTGTAACTGTTCATGTAAAATGAAGAGATTTGTATGATATTGGTGATAAACTGTAATATTTTACCTCTGACATTGAATCTCATCAAAACCATTAAGCAGAATTATTTTTCCATTATGATATTGAAAAAATAGTCTATCAAGGTTGAATGATGTGGATGAAATAATGGAGTAGAAAAACTACATGGTTTATGGAGAAAATTATTGTATGTACAGTTATGCATTCATTTAGCGACTACTTATTTCATTTGTTGAGTATTCATTATCATTGTTATGTATATTTTGATTGTTAGTACTGTGAATCTGTTATATTTTTTAATTTTTTTTTCTACATATTTTTTTTCAATATATATTCTGAACATAATTTGATTTGATTAAATGACAGGAATTCCAAGAAAGAAGTGATATACTATTTCATCGACCACTGTAACAGAGGATGATCAATCTATCTCCCTCCGTACGACATCTCATCCACCATCCGCTTGCCCCCCTACACCATCTCTCCTTGAACCATCTCTCACATCCTCATTGAGTGTCCCTTCAGCAGCTCAGTCATCTCCACCCCCTTCATTATTATCAATAGTGGGGGAGTGGTGCACCACTTCGAGTTCTTCATGGTGACACTAGAGGGTGACTGTTATAGGTACAAATTTTAATATGAATAAATTTATTTCACTTTTTTATACTCACTATTTGTTCATTAAATATGGAAATAATGAACGTGTGAAGAAAAATATAAAAATTTAATATGTATGAAATCTAACCATAGAGAAGATAGTTGTCCCAATTGATTCATATGGGGTCCCTATAGATGACGTCGTAGGATTACTTGGGCAGATTTTAGGCCAGCTGGCCGTAGAGCCTGTTTCCCTTCTTATTTAGTATAATGATTGGAGGAATATTCCAATAATAAGGACAAAATGAAGTTTTGATTCCCAAATAAAGGTAATTTTAATACATTATGGTGTAATTGAATTACATGTTATTACTATTTTCAAAATGAATTTCTGTGTACATATGTTTTTCCACTTTACGGTTGCTGATGTGATAGCATGAAAGTGGACATTGAAAAATCATTGAAAAAAATGAAAAGAATTTAAATGATGATTATGGGGTGATGTTAATGATAATTCGTTGACCATCAAACATATTTATGACAAGCTACCTGATGGTGTACCCAAAGAGAAATGGAAGGTTTTTGTTGACGGACATTTTGATGAGAAGCAAATGGTATTTAAATATATATAACTATATTAATATCATTTTAAATTTTTACATTCATATGAAGGGTATATAAAATTGAATAAATTACTATTAAATTTCATTTTATTTATTTCAAGATATTTCAATATAAAAAGCATCAAGTCGGGTTAAAAAAGTCATCCCTCACATTGCGAGGTCAATGAGTTTTTCTAGTAGCCGATATGCACTAGTAATATCTTCATTAGTTTAAATATTTATAATAAAATATTTTTTTTAATAAATTAAATTATTGATTTATGTTTTTTAATCCAGTCACAGAGTTTAGGGTACGAAGCATCCCAAACAAAAGTTTGGTTGAATGTTCACCAAAAACCTGATGGAAGTTTTGTTAATTAGTATACCAACGAAGTTGGGGTATGAACTCATTTTCCATTATAATAAATTATTATGAGTTTTTATTTTGTTAATATATATTTCTTCTAATGTGACTACTATTTGATTTATTGGAAAAAATTAAATAATTGTGGGATGATAATCCTACACAGTCCTACTCATTATTCTAGGATGACCAGGTTGCTAAACTCCTTGGGAAGGAGAATCTGGGTAGAGTGCACAGGATGGGTCTGGGACCCGTACCATCTAAGGTCTTTGGCATACCACCAATGATTTTAAATCCATTTACTCCTCATTGCAGTTAGTCCATACCACGAGATACTCATAGAGATAATTTTTCTCTATGAAATATAGTTCAAGACTAGGAGGCTCAAATATCTGCATTGCATAATGTGTTGATTGATTTATATCATAAGATGACGGATCTGCCCTCAGTGGTATTTCATCGACTGGTGGTGAGAAGGAAGATCACACAAATTCAAAATCATTTAGTTTGAAAACATTTATTGGTTTTAAGATTAAATATAAATATACAATAGTATTTAATTTTCAATATAATGTTCCTATAGGTGGTAGCAGGAAGTAGAGATGGAGGTGGAGAGGGTGACGAGCCGTGTTCATCATTGGGCCATGATTAGTTGTATTGATGATATGTTGAACAAATATGGTAATAGTCGATTTGTATATGTATCATTTTTGGCACATAGTTTCCACCATACATTTTCATGACCTATCATTTTACTGATTTCTCATGTTCCTTTTATGTATTTTATTGATTTTTGATGTTTCCTTTTATGTCTTGATTTATCGAGTGTGGTATGCACCATATATGTTTATTATTTATAATCATGAATCATTTTTTATGATACATTCTTCTGAAATTTATTAGGTTTGTTACCCACGGATGAACAATCAACATTCTAATTGATTTTCTTTGGAATATCCAGTTTTGTAACTCCCTTGAACTTGTTTTTAGTGGATATCACTTGTTTCAGCAAATTTTATAGTATCCTCTTCTCATGGTTTATAGTTTTCATGTGATCACTCCCAATTATTCTTTCCTCTTATTCAAAACAGTTTTCATAAGAATTTACAAATATCTATTGAACACTTGAGTGTCTTGATCCTGTTAAGGTAGAGGGACTTCCCACTCATTAATAGTAGAATTTATAAATATTTTTTGAGCACTTGAGTGTCTTACACTACTAGAATTTTTATCTCCGAAAAATATACATCTAGTGTCTAAAATCTATAATACAATCCTGAAGCATGTCCTGTATGGTTTGGATCATCCTTCTTGAATTATCATCGATTTGAGGATAAAAGGTTATACACAAATTCAATGATCAACTCATATACTTCTAATATAATTAACAAAACTATGAGGTAAAATAGGTCGACCATGGGTGAACATATCACTTCAAATATCAACAATGGAACTCAGTGATAATTTTTGGACAAGTCAATCAATGGAAAATAAGACCTTCAATGTCTCTTACTATGGAGGGACACCATAACATCCAATTTTCATTATTATAATCCATGGTCGGCCCTGGGTGAACATCCCACTTCAAATAATTATGGGATCTCATAAACTCATCTCTCATGGAATATGTGACTGCTACCATGCCATGAACTATAAACAATACATGTATATAAAAATTCAATCCTGAAATAGTTTCACATTCTTCCAACCTATCACACATCATGATACATTCCAAAACAATATTCTAACGTGTCTTTACATGTTTAACCAATTAAGACATTATCTCTAAGGATACCCACATTGCTTCCCCGAAACCCTAAACTACACCCACCACTAGTCTTACAGTGATGATAAGATCTTTTATTCAGCTAATGATATTTTTTCTCCCATCTCATACATTTTCTAGACAAATGCATTTACACCTATATTTCCATTTCTAGTTGAATTCTATTTGTAGATATCAAACACATACAAGTACTCTATGAAATTCATCTTATAAATATTATGTCCATTTAGTGAGAAAAAATTATACGCACTCTAGGGGACAAAGTACCCAACGAATATCTTTTCCAAGAGGTTCGGTCCTGATCATTTGAATGCATGGACCACAACTACTAACTAAAATACAGGATTAGAGTATTTTATCTTTTGGGTTTAAACTGATGAAACCAAAAGTGACTAATTTATCACTTTGCATCATAACATATCTTAATCCAGAACTAGATGCATCACATTTCACTACATATTCAATGTATGGATCTGGAATTATTAGGATCAGAGCTGACAACAACCACTTCTTCAACACTGTGGAAACATCCTCAAACTAGTATGTATAGTCAAACATGAACCCATTCTAGGAAACTATGGTCATTGGAAATTCTAAGTGAGATATCTCCAAAATGATTCGTCTTTAATTCTCATATAGTCCAATAAAACTTCAACTATCAATTACATTCCTCAGTTATGAAAGATACACAAATACATCAACATACTCGAGATCAACTGATATCCTTGATTTTGAAACCACTATATCCAAAAGTGACACTTCATGAACATAGAATAATTTTTTTGTACCCAAATCATATTAAACCTATTATTCAAGTATCAATCATGTGATTATTATAAAAATGATGATCTTATGGAGTTATATGGGATGTGGGATGTATGTGCATGTGAAATTGGAATTTTTTTAGGGCACTAGAACTGGGGTTACAGAATCAATGATATTTTTTTTTGTAAATCAGGATTTTGTGGCCGTTTTAACCACGGCGAAATAAATGTATTATATTTAGCAAAATATTTAACCGCCACTATTATTTCAGTATTTTTCTATCCAAGACGGTAAAAACTACCAATATAGACAATAACTTAGGAGCGGTTAAAACTGCTGATATACAGTTTTCATATTATTTTATTATTTTGTGGCGGTTATCTTGTTTTTAGTGTTAGTTTTCTTGGTGAAAATGAATTTTTTAGCAGAGATATGAAATGATGCTAAAAAAATTGCCCAGGAAAACCACCTCTAAAACCATGAAAAATTGCTACTAAATGCGTCCACTACGACGTTTACCATAATCTACCACTAAATTGTGGAAAGTGCCATGTATTGCTTTCCGATACACAATTTAGCGGCGGTTTTTTGAAGCCACTGTAAAAGCGTATGGTGGCGGTTTAAACTGATGCCATATCAAAAAATAACCTCCATGAAATGGTCATTTTCCTATAGGGTTTACTTGTAAGGGATTAGGTTTCCCCATCATCCTATAATAGATCAATCTTGTTAACTTGATTCTCATCATTATCTCATGAGATATAAATATTTACCGAATTAATTTAAGGTATATATAGGTCCCACCAATCTCATAATAAAATAATTCATACATGTTCTATAAGATAATTTAAATTTTATCACATCCAAACCCATAAAAGTAGATGGGTTTCATAGACATCCTATTATAACACATAAAATAAAATGGGTTTCATAAAAATGTAATCATGTTTTAACCTATGGAAAAAGATAGGTTTGATAATCATTTCATTACATTATAACTCATTAAAATATGTGGGTTTCATAAGCATAAAACCCATGTAATAAGAACAAGTTTCATAAATATATATCCCATGGAATAGAAATAGATTTTATAAACATTATGCCATCAAAACATAAACAATTACGAGAAATAATATGAATGGTTCCTTTAGATCATTTCCCAGAAAGGCATAAGAAACAATAATATATTTCATATCAAATGGAAAATAATTTTAAATATCCTTCAAAAAACCCTTATTTTGAAAAATATCACTTCTTCTAACAAAATTATTTAAAATAAAAAATTCTTTTGAAAACCATTATCTTTAAAAATACATTGAAAACAAAGAAAAGAAGGCTAGATATCATTTTGAAAAAAAAATTCACATGAAAAATTATAAAATATGATTCAGAAATTTTGGAAAATATTATCTTTGAAAATACTTTTAACAATTATTATAAAGGCCTATAACAATCTTTAAAACCTTTTATGTTGAAAATTTAATAATTAATCATGAAAATTTTTTGAATACATTTTTCTTTGAAAATCTTTGAGGACATATAAAAGTATATTTTAAATCATCGGGATCCTTTTGATTGAAAAGAACTTTATAATTAGTATAAATAATTTCTTAAAAATCATTTAAAACAATTTTTATATATAAACCATTTTGAAAACATTTTTAGAAAACACTATTTTTAAAGAACATTGATTTCTAACCGAAAGGAGAAAAAATCCAAATTTTTATATAAATTTTTTCTTAATTTTCATAAGTACCAAAGAGTTTTAAAACGATACCATTACTTCGATATAACATGAATTAACCTTGGGTGAGAAAATTAATGAGATTTCTTGAGATATGGATCATAATATTTCATCAATGCTAACCAAATGATAAATAATCTCGATAATGACGTGATAATAGCTATAAACTGTTACCAATTTGGTAACATTCAATGAGAATAAAATGGAGAGAATAAAATAAAATAAATCATTAAATATCATTATAATAATGAGATTCATGGTTTAAAATTTCAATGGAATTATATACAACTTATAGAAAAATATAGGTGAATAACATGGCATGTGTATCAAAGAAAGGAAATTAAGTAAAAATTACATTACTGATTTGGTAACTTTTGAAATATAAACACCATGAAATAAATATAATCAAATGGATGTTTTAATACCCATAAATTTAATAATAATAATAATATAATTCTTCTATTGGATGTTTACACACCACAGGAATGAAATTAGTGGTGAATAAACATGAATCTCACAAAAATAAAAAGTGAGATTAAATTCCCTTACCTTATCTTTTGAATCTCTTTATTCTCATAATATGATCCTTTATAATAAAAATAAGTTTATTATAAATATTTTTTGGAACCATACACTTACATATAAAATCATATATGCTTTCATTATGAATTTATATTACCCTCTTATTAACAATTCCAAGTTAATGTTTCGCTTCAGGTAATATCCGCTTTAATATTCGCATGTGTATTAATTTGTTACATTTTTGGTACTCATACTTATATAATTATTTATATAATGTAAAACATGGTATAAATAAATTTTTTTCAGTATATTTTTCTTTATAATAATATATTGAATATATAAATATTAAATGTTATACACCGTTCATGTAGATGGTAGACCATACGTACGCATGAATATTGTTTTTGTTTTTTATCATATTGAATGAAATAAAGTAAATTATATATATATATATTATCATTAAATTATTCTTATTATTTCATATAAATCATATAATTTCACTAAAATCATCCTTAATATATTCCACGCAGTGTGTGAATGAATCACATCAATTTGTGGAGGTGGTAGTCCACACATCCCCAAACAAAATTATCATCCTTATACAAAATGGAAATCATGAAGGTATCTGTTATATAATAATTAAGATTCATAAATATTTCATATATATCATATATATCATATAATTTTACTAAAACAATCCATAATATATTCCATGTAGTTTGTGAATGAATCACACTGCTTTGAGGAGGTTGTAGTCCACACATCCCCAAATGAAAATTTCATATTTACAAAAAAATAGAAATAATGAATCTATGTGTTATATAATAATTCTACAAGTATAAATAAATCATATATAAATCATATATATCATATAAAAATATATTTTACTTTATAATTCACAACTGTGGGAGGTGGTATATGAAAAAAACAACATCGTTTCGTGAGGCGGTAGTTTACCATACACAAGAACGTTATGTTTATTACCCATTATTTGAATGTGTGTGTAAGAGTAGGTAGATACATTATCATAAGAAAATATCAGTATATTTATGATAATGAGAATATTAACTTTTCATGTAATAAGAATAATTTTTGTAGTGTTACCTCTTCCTTGGGTAACTCCATTTGTTTTCACCGAAGGGATTCCTCGGTTGGATTTCTTCCTAAAGGGAGGACTCTAGGAAGAAGGGAGGGTTTTGGGAAGTTAATTGGGCTAAGAGTTTTAAAAATTATGTGGTTTGATAGGTGTTAAAAGGGGGAGAGGTGGTTACCTTTTATAAGGGAGGGAGGGGAAACACTTGGAATTTTTGAAAATAATTTTGGTGTACCCACGTTTTTACCATAAAAATCATTAAAAACAAAAAATCTTAATAATGGAAGGTTTATGGCTGAAATATTTCCATAAAATGGGTTTTTTACAAGTGGATAGGTCATTTTGGCCCTTATGTTTATGGTTTAGTCCCTTATTAAGATTAATTTTAGCTTAATCCCAATAATTAATTTTAATCACATTCATTAATCCTATTTTCAAAAATTATGTTGATTTTATTATACTATAAATATTATATTTATTATAATAATTTAAGTCAATTTTTTTTAAAATTTAATCAATATAAGTGAAAAAATTAATTTTAATGCTAATCCCATAGATGCAGTGAGGAAACAAGTTTTTAATGTGAGAATGTTCAAATGATCATTAATCTTTTATATCTACAATAATTATTAAAACAATTATAATGACCTCAATTGGATTAATAAATTTATAACTGATCTATTTTTACTTTAAAACGAACTTGAAATATAATCTAACTAAATAAATAAATTATATGAAAAAATGGTTTGAATTAAAATTCAGTGTTTTTAGTTATTCATAAAAAATGATGTTTCTGAGAATAATCTTTAAAATTCACGCTATAATAATTTTTAAATTATTAATTAAAAATTAATTTTATTTTATCAAATTGAATTCCTAAATTTTTTTAAATTTAATTTTATTATTGTACATATAAGGACATAAAAGCAGTTCATTTGAAAAAAATAGTTTTTTCAAACCTATAAAGGCTTTAAAAATATTACATGTTTTATTATCAATAGGTTTTATTTATATAAAAAAATTATAAATAACTTATAAAAAGTAGTTTTTTATATTCATATTACTATATTTAACGACTAGGTTATAACTATATAATTATAACAATAAAATTTTCTTTCATAAAAACATAGTGTCACATGTAACACAAGTCAAGTCAGAGTTTCATGTAGCAGAAGCTTATTTTGGTGTAACATATAATAAAAGTTTGAATTAGTGTACTATGTAATGAATTAAATCAAATAAAATTATTATTTTTTAAAAAAAAATCATTTATAAAAACTTGAGGTGATACATGAAAACTTCTCCACCACTCTCCAATCATCTCTAAACACCTAAGAAATATATTTTCATGAAGTTATACTCATTGTTTCAGCAAAAAATGTCTCATTTACTAAGGTATTTGATATCTTAAATTCATAGTAGAGAATAAAATCTATCCACCACCGTTTCCAAAAAATCAAATCCTACTAAGAAAATACGTACCTCAACATCTTTTGATCGAAAATACCATTAAATTCTCCTCAATAATGTATTGTTACAATAGCTTTTGAAAAAATACAACGGATGCATGATCGAAATCATGGGTGGAATAATTAAACTTATTGGGATGTTACATCCTAAACCCATAATTTATCACTGTATTCTACTACATCAAAACACATCCCAAGACAAGGGAGGAAGCATTAAAGAACACCTAAAACTTCACCCCTCCTCTAGAAACTGAAGCACTAGAGAACATATCAATTTTACCTTCTAGTGATCAAAAACTGTCTGAAATTGATTAGTCTAGATAAAATTTTGGTCCTTGGTCAGTGCTATTAACAGGTTTACAATCCTTGAGAAATTGGATATGAACCTCTGGTAATAGCCCAAAAGACCAATGAACCTACAAACCTCTACCACATTCTTGGGTGATCCTATGAAACAAATACCCATATTTTTAATTGGTCCATGAACACGAAATACTAGGTCACCATAGTCCCAAGGAAATACACATATTGTATCCAAATCATATAATTGGGAAACCTTCCATAGAGAATGTGGTGTCATAGAACATTCATGACAGTTATGAGTTGACCGCTATACCCCTCCTTTGAATTATCATAGATCAAGATGTATTTGATGAACATGAGTATGAACCAGTCTAGGAATATATAGAAAATAATGTTCATGATCCCCATGAACACACCTAATGTGTTCTTGAAACCAAATAAAATGACCATGAACTCGAATTTCCCATACCTATTTCTGAAGGAAGTATTCATAATATCGTCTTCTTTCACCCTTAATTGGAGATATCTGGACTGTAGATCAATCTTAAAAAATGAACTATCCCCACTCAACTTGTTGAAATAGTCATTAATCCTTAGAAAAGGGTAGTGATTCATGATCTTTGCTCTATTAAACCTCTTCTACTCTATACATAGCCTCATACTATCATCCTCTATCTTGGTGAATAACATAGGAACACCCCTAAATTACACACCAATAAATATTAAACCATTATTAATAAGATAATAAATAAGAATCCTCAAATACTATAATTTATAAGGTTCTATCTGATAAGAATCCATCAAAATCTGAGAAGCACCGAGCTGCACGTCTATCCCAAACTAAACATCACGTAGAGGAGTCAATATCCCATCCTACTCAAGTGAAACATCCAGATACTCTATGAAACACTAAGGTACTCCTCGATCCCAAAATCCATTGATTTCACAGAAATATTTGCCATCATGTAAAAAGTGGCTCCACATGACTACCACTAAACTAAAATCTCCACTCAGCAATGAAAATTGGATGCTACCTATCTACACTCAAGAACTCAATTATCCTTTGGAATTAGTCAATAATAGTATATAAACAATAAAACCATTCATTGTATATAATTAAATCTTCATCTTTTATCTAATGTGAAAATAGTTCCTCACATGACTAATATGGTCCCATCATCTGTATACACCCTCGACGCAAATCTAACAACCTAGTCTGGCCTCTGACAGGTGTATTCAATACCAGGGGGATGAGAAGCATCTATATGTTTAGTCCGAATGAAATGACTAGATATGTTGAAATAATGTTGTTCAAATCTCCTAAATTAATCAAATAATAAAAGGGTATATGATATTCAATCATACCTATAACGATCATTATTCCCACTAGAGTTGGTACCTCCACGCTTGAGATACTCAGGATCGAAATATAGTATCCATAATTGAAAGGTAAATGAAGATATCATAATCATGGTAGTATGGAATATTATTAATATTTAATTAATTCATTTTAAATTCCCATTTTCATCCAATTAAAATAATAACATAGGAAAACATGATTTATGTACACATTATAAGCCTCTACCATGTAAGCGGCGCCAACTCACTTGGTCATTTGGCTGGCTCAGAGTCCTTGTGTCAGATCACAAGGGTCCTAAAATCCCATGTCCTAGCCAATCTTCCCTATCCCATGTCATGGACTACAATTAGAATACATCATTACCTTACTGACATATAAAATCACCACTATTCCAAACTTTTAACTCCATCCTATCCATGAACTAAAACCATTGATACCACTCTGTCATGTCCCCACCATTGGAACTAGGGTACACATCAAAATCCTCTGAGTTGGGGATTTATATTTTTTCTCTTTGAAGTGAGGAAAAATAATATTTTTCAGTGATTTGAGCCCCATTATAGGTTCTAGGACCTCACATGAATTTATTAAGAATAATAATAAAACTGAATAGTGACCTCATTCGCCTCAGTGGAGTGTTCGACTGTTGTTCATCATTGATGATCATTTCTCAAAAGAAATAAAATCAAAACCCTATATATAATCACAAATTATTAAATAATACATGAAAATTTTATCATTGAATTCTAGGTGCTAGCGTGGAGTTTAGATTATTTCATCAGTGTCACAACAATCACTGTCACCCTATCCCTTCGATCCAAGAAGGTGTTCTTGAATCCATTTCTAGTATAAAGCCTTTATATCTCAAGAATTAGGGAAAGAGAAGATATAATCTCTAAATTCATTGTATTTAATAGTATGTGGAATGATATCCCTACTATACTTATTTATTGTATGTCAAAATACCCGAAAAGGGTTACCCGAGCCCCATATAACCAACACCCACTAAATAAGAAATAAATGATTAATTATGATGAACTAATTATTCCATAATAATAATTTATATTTTATAACCTACTTTTAATATAAAATAAATAATTTATGTGTTAAAACCAAGTAATTAACTTGACTCATAATTATCATAATATAAAACGAACCCTGTTTATTAAAATAATAGTCATTTGTATAATATTAATTCATGTATTCAATAAATACCCTCTGAATAATTTTAATAAATATATTCAGCCCAATTATTTTATACCTGAATAATAATGAATTTATTTATTTATTGGTGATCGTTAATACTTGGATAACTCCTAGACCCTATCTCGCGTCCCCCCATTTCCTATACACCTTTTCACTATAATAGGGAAGACTCTTGAATATGATATTGTGTGTGACCCTATAGTACATTATCTCATTAGAATTTGGCACTATTAATAGAATAATAGTGGATTTTATTAACCCATAAAGTCCCATAATGTGATAGGGAAACATAATAGAAATGAAAAACTTTCCTATGAACAAAGCTGTGTAATATAATCATTTTATCTCATAATATCTCAAAACCCAGGATTCCAAACTTGTGTCATAATACATTATTTATTTATTATTCGTTGTCCATTCTCTAAGAACATACTTTCTTTTAATAAGGACATATATTTAGTGAAGTTACTACCATTTTGATCAATTGGGCCTGAAATATCACTTCTAATTAGAAGTGAAAAGATATATCTTGATTATTAAATCATTTTAATACTACCAATGATGCAACCAATGAATTCTTACTATCCTTGACTTCATCAACATAGTTTTTTCCTGGAATCAATGAAAAGTATCAAATAGTATTCACTAATAATAATCTCAAGTTATGAGACCATTATATGTGTTCACATATTTGAACTACCAACTAAACATGAAACACTGTGTGTTCTTGTTGGAGGGTCATTCCTCATGATATCACCTACAAGATATCAGTAAGTTTGAACTTATTGATATGAAGTCTTAGTGATTATGATCCATAGGCACCTAGTTGTAAAATATCAACTATGTCCTGTTAGTATGTTTTATCTAGACAATAATACATATATTTATGATTAGTGTCATAGTATCTCAAGGTTCTAATTATATCCTGAGAACTTTTATAAACTCTCGATAATAAAATTAATTTATGTAAAATACTATATAAATAGTGGATTAAGAAATATCAACACTATAATGGTTTGTTTACATCATGAATAACTCATTGTATACATGATATCGTAATTGTAATGTACTATTCATGTTAGGTCTAGGGAACCCACTATTACAACACTCCCACTTACACTAGAGACAACTTGCTAACTTTTCTTGT
Source organism: Viscum album (assembly GCA_963277665.1). NCBI lineage: Eukaryota > Viridiplantae > Streptophyta > Magnoliopsida > Santalales > Viscaceae > Viscum > Viscum album. The sequence goes on from OY728141.1 coordinate 1,818,479,082, forward strand.
TTTCACTCACATGATATGGTTATGTTTCTACTAATTTTTGGACTTAGTCATGGGCCTTTCATGTTTAAACTTTGTGTCTATTCTTCTATCAGTAACATTACATCCTTGAGTAAGACTTATCAAGAAATGGTATCCCTGAGTATACCCCTTTTTTCCACTATCAAAACCTGACATCATGGATAACCATATTATTAGAATTGTAAAAATTTATGTTATGATAAAAATTTACTTACTATGTGGTATTCTATGAAATGGAAAAAATAATTTCATATTTTACCCTTCTTTTTTAGGAGCATCAGAAGCCACAACATACTTGGTATTTATAGATATGGATACCATTGGCATGAATGGGATTATCTTTCTCATTATCTCTGACTGACATAAATATTACATCATATTAATCTAAAATAATACTTTTTCCCATAATAACTTGTATTATTTTCTTACCACATTACAGGTTCATATCTTTTGTACATTCGCAAGTATAATTGGATAGTTCTGATTGCTTCCCTTTCTGTTCTCTTGGATACTACTAATATTTTCCCACTATAGATTATATGATGAAGAAATCACATATTTTAAATAGAATGGAATATGTGATGAATCTATCATAGAAGAATATGGAATTCTTCATACCACATTAATCCCCTCCTATGTCCCATAATATTTTTTGGAGAGATCTATTACCTGTGAAAATGAAAAAAATTCTCCATCAAATTGTTCCAGATTGTATTTTTATCAATATATTGTCACTATATGTACTATTGAATTGGTCTAAGAATCATTTAGATCTACATCAGTAGATTCAGTCCCCCAAGACCGTAGGTTTCTACTTTATGTAAATATCTAGAGATTTACATTCAATCTTGTCTTAATTAACTATATGACCAATAGTTCATTCTCATATGTTAGATAACATATTTTATCTGGAAAATTGTGGTTATATCAAGAAAATTTTTTGACTAATGGTACAAATTCAATAAGATTGAATATTCAATGATCATTTTTCTTACTTTAATCTAAAACTAAATTTTAGTAATTTCACCCCTTATTGGAATTCTATGATGTCACAAACCCTATATGGTTGCGTTATATGGAGACATTTCATGATTAATGGTATTGAAATATAATTCCCAAATTAGTGATGACATAAAGTATCTACAAAAAGTAAAATTATAATGGATTTAGGCATAACAGTGTGGTATAACCAATCAAGTCTAATTGGTATCACGCTTGTATCACCCATGTATAGTATGAATTGAATAACCACCATATTATCAAAAATAATAACCCCCTATTATTTTATACATGGAATCCATTATTGAATTTTAATTGATCTTTCCAATATTAGATTGTTTCCATTTATTTATTACTTGTAGGATTCATTATTCTCAATGAATAATGTATCACTATCCATGGTGAATTTTATACTAATACCATTGTTTTAACCTTCTTATTAAGTATGTCTCTAGAACATTCATCTTACAGAGACTCAAATGGAACTTGTTCTAATGGTAACTATTTGTGCATCCATGACAATGACTCTATCCAGGTTAATATTGTTACCACTACATCAAATAGAGATGCAAACCCTTATATATAAAAGTATTCTATCACAATACTATAACTTTTCTATCTGATTGATTTCTATAATATCCTCATAATGAATAAAGGATAATTTCCTTAGATTCTCAATTTGTTTTGATTGATTCAAGTTTTTTTATATCCTAAATAACCATTTTGTATCTAAACACATTTTATTATGAAATAATATATTATTATTATACAAAAACTCATATGATATACATGTTTCATTATGGTTTACATATGGTTATGGAATAACAACATTATTTATATAGCATGTCTTGAAAATAATTGTAGTTTCAATAATGAATACGTGATTCAATATCGATGATCCTTTTACTTACATTATGACTCTAATGTGTATAAGGAAATATTCATTTAGGAATTACTACCCAATAAATTTTATTGATCAATTTTTTTATATAAGAATCATCATAATTACACCTTAACAACGCTATATCATTGATGTGGATAAGGTAATGGTCATTTTTGAATTACTCCATACTATATTATATTGATTGATGAATACTTGTTCAAGATATTTTTTGGCACACAGGTCTAAATAAACTCATATATTCTAACCATGAATATATCATATATCATTTTTACATTAGTTAAGAAAACTTAAAGTAATATTATGTACTTTATTTACCACTATCTTAACATTGGAGTACTTCCTGATCTCAAACAGAAATATATCAGATCGATTTTTTTCATAACCTTATTTATAAAGTTTTCTTTATCCAAAACTAAGTACATAAGTGTGTCTATAATACCTAAGATATTTAAATACAAATAATATAAGACTATAATAGTTACATCCTTCAAAACTACATATTTTTATTGATAATTTTTTACTTTTAAAAATTTGTTATATACATATTACATTTTCTCATCGTCAATCAATGCCTATGATTCATGTATTACTAAAAAATTAGTTGAGTATAAAGTACCCAAAATAATTCATTATAATAATGGAATAATGTCTAATTATGTCCAATGAACATGTGAGATAGATGTTATGGTTATACTCAATACATGTTTAAATAAAATCCTTAAACACGGAAATTAGAAGTTTTTTACTTCTAACCACTAACTTAGGAACCACCATTTATTAGATGCTTAGAGAAGACAACTTAATTATTATAATGTTTCATTTATTACTTGATTACTATATTTAAATACTCATATATGATACGCATATATTATTCTATTCCCAAGATGTAAAAAAACATTACTTATAATTGATGAATATATAGGAGAAAAAGTGGATCTTTACTTCAACTTTTCTATTCATTTCATTTTTACTTCAAAAGATTTATCTTGTGATATATGAAGAAATAACCTCCAGTAGAATGCCTTTTATATTTTATTTGAATGAAATTGTGAATATTCCTTTGGCATAATACTTTCAATTAGTCTTTTTACCATGTCTTAAACTAGTTCCCATGAAAACAAAAGACATTCTTTATGTTCTTATTTACATAGTGAATTAAACCTATAAGGTAATGAAAAAATTTCTCCATACTTTTCATTTTTTTAATCTTACAAAAAATTGGATAAAGTGGGTGATAAAGATATAAGATTGTGATGTATATAAATAAAATAATTATTATTTCAATTTCACCCATATCCGGTATAAAAATTGTTTTATTCATATCTCACTTCTCTTTCTCCTTACAAGTTTCTCATAGATGAGACAACATACAAAATCATCCATTTACAGATGTTGTATCTAAAAAACACAATATACATGGAAGATAATATTATTATATAAAAATAAAAAGCATAATACATGAGTATACTATATGAATTTTCTCCCCCTCACTTCATAATGTTTCTTAATAGGTATTGGGGACTACAGCAACATAAATATCATATATTGTAGTTTTTTGTGCAATTACATTCATTAAACCTATAAAATCTTTCTTGTGAGAACATTGACTTTGTAAAATAACAATCATGGTGTTTTTAGGGTATTATATTCCAATTTAATGGAATAAACATAACCTAGAAGATTAATACATTTATCTTGATGACTGATTGGGCATTATCAATTAATTTAAATATCAAATTTCCCCCACAATTTTTTCAAAATCAAGTATCCATCACTACTAGACTTAGAATACTTTATTGTTTTGGTATTCAAGTGGATGGATATTATAATACCCTTCTTATAGTCTACAATATTTTTATTTGACACTACATAGAGAGATTCAAGGTTGAAACTAGACTGACCAATTGTATTAACTTGTGGTACCTTGAAGTATTAAGTGAATTCCCAGCTTCTCAGAGTCGTAAGCTTGATTAACTCAACAAATTCCCTCTAAATTTTTATCAAGAAATCTTTGGATACTTACTTTTTTTCCATATTTTTTTAATTCAAACCATCACACTCATAATTACTCTTTGATAGTAGATGACAACCTAAAATTTGGCTAATGAACACCTCATACGCCCAGTTTTGTTCAAATTTGAGCGAAGGAAGGCTTTCACATATTTATATTTCATTGAGGGGGTTTTTAATATTTTCACCAAATTTATTCCATATCTATTAAAAATGTTCATAGTATGTTTTATCACTCACAACAAAATTTACATTAATAGATAAACATACATCACATCTTTATGTATTTTATTGCTGCTTATTATTCTAATTGTTCCCACTGTAAAAATGAACTTGCATAAAATAATAGAGAATGCATAAATAAAATAAATTATCTATCTAGTATTGGTTCATATATTTAAAATTAATTGATCAATAATGACTTATAGATATAACACATGAGTTAGATCTTGACTTGTATCACAACTCATCCCAGGTCCAGTTCTATCACATTCCATATGGGTCACTGCCTTGTGTTGGCATGGTCGATTTATTACATCATCTTCATCAATTGTAAAAATGCACATTCATGGAGGTGAGGGGGTGTCACAAAGAACAATATACATACATAAATAAAATTATTGATGTACAGATCCTTATACATATTAAATGGAAAAAGGATGATGCCTAAACCATCATAATAAATTAATATATATTACAAGAATCAAACATAGTTATAAAAACTAATTAAAAAAATTAAACCAGAAAATCAAAGGGACATTCACTACTCAAGCCCCATTGGTGAAAAAATAAATTCTCAGTAAATTTAATAGTAAAATAAATTTATTTTTAAAAGAAAATTAAATATATTAATTGAATTATTTAAATTTAAATAATTTAATTTCATTCAGGACCCTGAATAATTTAAATTTTTATTTCAAAATTTATACAAATCAATTAATTTTTTTGTACTAAAATTAAATAAATTTTATAATTAAATAAAAGATTATTTAATTTTAATCCAAAATTTAAAATTTAAAATTTTAATTGTTTTAAAAACTATTAGGCCCATAAAACACATCTAAGACCATTACAGGTCAAGGAGAACCCACACAGGCCCATTATGGGATGGGAAAACCACCAAGAGCTATTTCTGCTCACCCAATTTAGAGGGGGTGGGGGTCACTGACATCTCTCGAGGGGGTTTGACATGTGTGGTGGCATAAGGTGGAGCAATATTTGTAAGATGAGGTGTCAAGTATGGTGACTGCAGGTTCACCGACACGGAAGAACAATTGGCTGAGACATGTATGGGGAGGCAACAACTGGTGGGAGGGTCTACACAGCTGGTCTAGGTCGACTGAGAGTAGAAAATAGGGATGAAGGCCACACCATTGGATGATCGGTGATACATGGATGTGGTTCTAGGTATATCCACCAATGGCTATGGTGTGATGATGGATGAGGGAGGAAACATATATAAGGACCTAGCCTTAAACATTACATAACCTTGAATTAAATGAATAATTCACATTGAGGATCTTTTTAGGTTTAGTGTTTTAGAGAATTAAGCCAGAACTATTACATTACATCTCAAAAATTACAAAGTAGTCACTTGTACATAGTTTCCATTTTTTCATAAAATAAAAACTCTTAAAAAAGAGAGTCATTTCTAGTTCCATATTTTAAACAACATGAATTTTCCTTAATCAAATCCTGGAATATATTCATCTTTAATTTCAGTGAAAAACTTTTAAAAAACATTGGATGCGCATAAAATGCTCAATATGGATTATGAAATAATGAAAGAAAACATTAGTCTTTTAACATGTACCAGGAATAAGATCTTTAACATACCTCATGAAATCATATGATTTATGAATAACAAATAGAAATCATAAATCATAAAGGTAACTTGTGACATCCATATCATACTTACATTGTATCTATCACAACTACATAAGGAGTTACGTTTGGAATACCCATCATAGTATATTATCTAAATATCTTAGGTGAAACATTAACATTTACCTCTATCATGTTACCCAATACATTAGAGAGCTATCTTGGGCTCAACCACCCTAGGGTTATCATGAAACAAACCCTATACATAAAAAATTCCTAAAAACTATAACTTATTCATAACACAAAATAAAAATATAAAGGAAAAATAACATTTCCACATTTCAATCACAATATACCCTTTAAATATATTGATATATCCAATCCACTATCAAACCCATTTTCAATACCAAAATACATAAAAGAGTATATGGTATTTATTTTCCTTTTAAAAACATTACAGCTTGTTAAGGAATCCAAATATCAAATAACACTCGCGATGGCGGAAAGGTCGTTGTCACGACGTATGATAAAAAGAAACATTCACATTTTTTCATTTAGTAAAATTCTACATAGAAAAAATATTCCCTTTGAATTAAATGAAAAGTCAAATGGGTTTATACTCCGTATAAAAGATAGTTGTGTAGAAATAAAAATATACCTCATTGAAAAGAGACGTAGACGAAGTCCCATACCTCGTGTCCAACATGACTCATTAGTTCTTTAATCTTCTGAATTATAAACTAAGGATAACATATACGTGATTAAGAACCTTTTTCTAGTTTATTATTGTTGATTCAATAAGTTTTTTCTTATGACTTTTCCATTCCTTCTTGTTTTGAAAATCACAAGCACCTTATCCTTAAGGAAAATTGCATTTATAAGGAAAATTGCTTTTATAAGGAAAATTGCTTTTATATGGAAAATCGCTTTTATAAGGAAAATTGCTTTTATAAGGAAAATCAATTTTATAATGAAAATCAGTTTTATAAGGATATTCGCTTTTACAAGGAAACTTGCTTTTATAAGGAAAAACGCTTTTATAAGGTAAATTATTCTTATCATATGTTCATTATCTATATCCATATTTTTCATAAGTATAAGAATCAGATTCATTTCTATATTCTCAAAATCATTTGAAACATTGATATGAAGCATTCTTTTTTAGGCTCCAAATTCTGAATGAGAACTGTAATGATGTTTCACTCCGAATTCTGGATGATAACTGTAATGAAGTTTCACTCCGAATTCTGGATGAGAACTGTAATGAAGTTTCATTCTGAATTCTGGATACAAACTCTGATAAAGTTCTACTCCGAGTTCTGGATACGGACTCTCATGAAGTTCGACATCAAAATTTTTTGACGAATCTTGATTACGAAATCCCATTACGAATTCTGATGACTAATTCTCATTCTGAATTCTCATTCTGAATTCACCTATTAAACAGAATCTGATCCTCTTTGCATTATACACTCCGAATTTATTTAGACTCCGAATATTATTTTTGGTTAGACTCCGAACATTCATTTTTCATAGACTTTTATAATTTCTCTACTCTTTGAAATTTTGATTACACTCCGAACCTTCACTATGAACTTTTGGGTTAGACTTGAAATGATGTCGTACATTCTGTTACACTTGTTTTGTTATAAAACGATGTCATCTATTCCGTTATAAACTAACCGTTGGATAAGTTACACGTGTACAGGTCCCTCTGAATTTTAAGGAATATATGACCGTTGGAGTAGGGAACCGACCTTTACTATAAATAGGAGCTCATTTTAAAGAGCTTGAGACTGATCTGAAAACTGATCTACGACTCATGTGATTACATGCTTGAAGTAATTTCTACAGAGAGAGGCTCTTATTAACTCTCAAATCTTTGTGCAACTCCGAATGATGGTGATTACATTCGAGGACATCCGGGAATAGGAAGACAGAGGTTCCGACTACCTTGAAGTTCGAGGGCTTCCTTGTTGAGGAAGACAGAGGTTGCCAACTACCGTGATGTTGAGGGCTTGCGGGGATAGCAAGACAGAGATTCCGATATTCGTATCGAGGACTTCCTTGCTATGGAAGATAGAGGTTTCCAACTACCTTGAAGTTGAGGGATTGAGGAGAGCGCAAGACAGAGATTCTGATCTTCGTATCGAGGGCTTACCGTAGTGTGGGTAAGACATACTTTCTTGAATGTATAAATAAATAGACCTTTATCCAAGGTTGTTGGATACCCTTCTCTTTGGGTTAAAAGACTTATACCTTGTTACCTGTAGTTCCACTACATGTTTGTTTCCGCTGCATATTTTATTGTAAGGAAGGTATAACTTTCTTATACTTCTTTATTTGTACTCTGTTTTATTTAGATTCTATACGCTTTAAGGTAGAATCTCATATTGTAACCATTAGTTATGTTTCAATTTCCGGATCCATATTTCTGGAACCTACTTTCGAAATCTCTTTCCAGTTTTAAGAACGTACATAGAACGTGATGTTGATAACTTCATTCCTTATTCCAATCATTCATTTTGTGTTAGAGGTGTTGTGAAGTTTCTTAGTTTAACTTTGTTAAACTTAGATATTTCCTTTTTTAAGGAAATTTTTAAAGTATACAATTCACCCCCCCCCCTCTTGTATATTGAGAATCTACATCATTATTTTGATCCTACAATTGGTATCACTGCAGGTCTCTGAAATACTTGTACTCACGTATAAGTTTTTCTTGCTAACTTTTTAATTCTGAAATATGTCATTCTAACATTCTGAACTTTGACATTCCGAACTTTGTCATTCTGAACTTTGTCATTCCGAACATTATCAATCCGAACATTTTCATTACGAATTTTCATTCTGAACTTTGTGATTACGAACTTTTTCAATTAACAAGTTTGTGTGCCGAAGGTTAATTTATGTATGAAAGGAGTTAATGTTGGTTTCAATGATAATCTAAATCCTACAAGACCACCAATCATTGATGGTAATGACTATAAGTATTGGAGAGATATAATGAAGACTTTTGTTATCAATACTTGAGTGGACAACTTTTTTATGCTTACTGGAGATTATAAAATTCTTGATGAGGAAGTTAAAACATTCACTAACCAGGAAAATCAAGAGTATCAACTCAATTATAAGGTACAAAATACCTTACTTTGTTCAATGAATAGAAATATATATAGCCAAATTTCTTCTTGTGAATAGCTAATTGTATCTGGAATAAGTTAGAGGTTACACACTTTGGAACATCTAAAGTGATTGAGACTAGGATATCTATGCTTAGAGCTGAATACCATGGCTTCAATTTTCCTTATGGTGAACCAATTTGTAATGGTCAACAGAGATTTATGACTATAGTCAACAGCTTACAGTCTATGGGAGAAAAAGCTTTAGATGATGAATCACTTGTGGATAAAATAATTGATATTATTCCCAATGAGTGGGAATCCAAAAGAACTGCTATAGATGAGAACAGGAAGGTCACTCAAATTTCTCTTGATGAGTTATTTGGAACTCTTCTCCAACATGAAACCAGAATGAAGAGAGATGCTGACAACATCAAAAAGAAAAATGGAAATGGTACTGTTTCTTTTACAACAAAACAAATCATATCAATTCTAAGACTCCTGAGAGAGTAACTAGATCCATGTCTAAGAAGATGGTTGTTCAATAAGATTCTAGTGAAAGTGAAATCTCAGAAAATGAGTTAGCAAATCTTGCTCGAAGGATGGACAAGATAGCTGGACAAAGAAATTTCCAATCCATGTATAAGAAAAAGGAAAAGAAAGAAAGGAAAGATGGAGAAGTTAATTGTTACGAATGCAAGAGAGCTGGGAATATTAGACCAGATTGTTCTTTTCTCAAAAAGAAAGAAATGAACGAAAGGCATTCAGACATGAACAGAATGAAGTATTATAAAGCCAAAGCTAAGAATGTTCTGAAAGCTAGTGACACATGGAGTGCTAGTGGTGGTGACTCTTAAGATGAATCTTCTGATTATGAATCTTCATGATAGAAGAATCATGGTCTTATAGCCATAATACCTATTGACAATCATTGCTTTATGTCTACGGTACGAAATGCTAAATCATTGACCAATGTTTCATTAAATTCTAATGACAGTAAATATTATAACTCTTCTGATGAAGAATCCTCTTTTGATGAAGACAATATTTCACCTACCTATGAAGAAGATTATAGGTTTGCTGAACTTATTGACATTGAGAACTCCAAATTAAATAAGAAACATGATAAGGCAAACTCTAGGCATAATATTCTTATGAAAGAAATATCATATATTTCTAAAGATCTTGATAAGAAAAATCCTGATTTTGAAAGTATTTCAAAACATCTTGAGGAAGTAAGTTCTGAGAAGAAAAAACTATCTAAAGAGTTAGAAAAAGTAATTTCTAAGAAAAGTGTTTTTGAGCCTAGCTCTAGTTCTAAATCTAATGATTTTGAAGATAAAAACTTGGTTATAAAACTCAAGTCCAAAATTTTTTCCTTAAATAAGTGTTTATCAATCATTAATCATGGTAAAGAAAATTTTGATAAAATGTATTCCCAAATACAACCTTTAAGAAATAAATTCGGATTTGGTTATACCCATGCAAAACCAATTTTTAGTAACAATTATTTTGTTCCAAAAAAGTTTCCCATTTTGTACTAAGTGTCAGTGTGGGGGTCAGTGGGCAATGAATTGTTCCTTAAAAAAACCCAATATCTTGGATTTCATAAAGCTTATTTCTCTAAGAAGATGTGGGTTCCTAAAATTATGTTGTCTGGAAATCTCGGATCCAAATAAGTTTGGATTCCGAAAGTCTAATTCTTTTCTTGATTTCAGGAAAATAAATAGAGTACCAACAAAAACACATGTTACATGGATAATTGATGTTCCCGGCACATGACTGGTAACAAAAGTTATTTTGAAATGATTATCAAAACTAAAGGAGATATTATTCTTCAGTTTATCTGAACGCAAGATCAACTTGTTGATATTTTCACAAAATCATTACCTTCTGATAGATTTGAATATATTAAACAAAAGTTAGGAATGATAATCATAAGGTAATCTTTCTTCATTTACTTCTTGTTGAACAATTCTCCTTACAGTAATAAACTCTTTTTCATAGGGGGAGTACATTTGATTGTTAGGGTAACTCAATTTTTCAAAGTATGTTTTTCAACATTTTCGGGACAAAATTTCCGGAATGGGGATTTCCGAAATGAAATTTTCCAAAATGGATACTTTCGTATAGAAAACTTCTGGAATGGAAATTTTCGTAATGAAAAAGTCCGGAATGGAAACTTTTGTACTGGTGTTTCCGTAACGAGAGATTTGTACCGAGACATTCATAATGAGCTTTTCGTTTACAAACTTTTGTAATGAAATTTTCATGCTGAAAATCTTTTAATGATTTTTCATTTTCTTTGTTCCATTTTTCATAGTGATTTTTCGAACTATGTCTCTTCTTAATAATGATTTTTCGTAGAAATTTTTTTTAAGAATGTTACCCATTACTGATAATCCTCCTATGATAATCTGAAGGGTATGATTTCCGTACTCATGTTTTCATAATCATATTTTATTAGTTGGTGCTTCCTTATATGTTGTTTTAGGATTATAGTATTCTTAAATCCTTGTTTTAATAAAAACATCAAAAGGTCGGATTCATGTTTTCTTGAGAATTGATTTTCAACTGTCTGATCAGATCAAAGTTTTTCAAATGTTAGATGGTTTTGGAAGACCAATGGTAAAATTATTTGCCTATATAAAGGGGACCCCAAGACTCATCCCACATCGGTTTTCAAGCTCCAGCATCCCGAAGCTCTGACTCTCTCTTTTAAGGCTGTTCCAATCTCCAGCAATCTCCGTTCTGAACTTCTCAGAAGTCTTCAGATCCGAATGTCTATGGGAGCAGCTTCTCAAGACTTGTCAACCACTAAGCCGATTTCCAAGTGGTTAGTGTATAGAGAAAGGTTGGTTCATCCTGAATTTTTCACAAATATGATTCTCTTATATCCAAGAACATAAAGCTTTACGGATGGGAAGATGTTGTTGTGTCTAAGACTGGGAATCAAGATGAAGTATTTGCGGAATTGTTTTTCAGTTCTATGAGACAGTTTCCTTCTTTAAGGAAGATAATATGGAGAAATTATCGTTTAAGTCTTATTCCAAGACATATAAGCTTTCTTATGTCATGGCAGCTAGATCGGTAGGGCTAACCTATGAAGGAGAAGCCGAGTTCATATCTCATGTTTTTCCGGATTCAAAAGGAATTTTCAACAAGGAAAAGGCATTGGATACTCTCGGACTGGCAGGTGACAAGGCTTCGAAGATTGCTACTATGTCAATGAATTTTCAGATTCTAGAATTATGGGTACAAGGATTTATCGTACCGAGAAAGGGTGACATAGATAGTTTGAAGAAAAGTGATATCTATATTCTAGACTTTCTGATAAATCTCAGGAAGTTTAATATAATGAAACACATTCTTTTTACAATTAAGAATGTTAAGAAAGGGAATCTGAGAGCTCATATCATAATGTATCCAGCAATCTTCTCAAATTTAATAGTTCAATGCCTTGATTCTTTTAAGGAGGCTCGCAAGTCTAAGCCAAGAGTTTGAAAAATTATGTTGGTGAGTGATGGTACCCTCAAAAGGATGTATGTTGCCTTTGATAAAAAATACTGGTCAGTTCGTTGATTTACCAGCTCAAGAAGAAGTGGTTCCGAATGTTGGTGAACCTGAATCCTCTAAGCCAGTAAAGAAGAGAAAGTTGAAAGCAGTTGAAGTTGAAGCAGAAAATCCCAAATCTAAGGAAGTTCATTCCACACCTCCAAAACCGATGAAAAAGAAAGCTTACCCTGACGAGGTAGTTGCTAAGTGGAGGGAAATCAAAGAGAAGAGAGTGCAAGGGGAGCCTGAGTTTGGCTTGGATCCTGTGGAGGATAAGGCCTTGAAGGAAAAAAAAGTAGATGAGCTAGAAAAACAACTGAAAGAAAAGAAGCTTAAGAAGAAGATGTCTGAAGCTGAGGTGGTTAAGACTTTATTAAAGATTAATGAGATGGCCTTCAGAAACATTCCAGTTCTGAGATCATTTTCTATGGAATCTCAACCTGAAACACCAGGAAGAAACTATGTCACTCCGGAAGAGGCAGTAGCTAAGAATGTTGAAGAAGAAGTAGTTGTTGAAGGTAGTGGTGAGACCGGAAATCTATTGAAGAATGTAGACAATTATAAGGGGACACCTTCGAAACATTTGTAGCTCTGAACATCAGAAGATGAGTCCTTTATGTCAGTCACTCCAGTGAAGGATGAGGAGAAAGGAGAACAAGATATAGCTTATCATGCAGAGGAAGATCAACTTCTACATCATATTCCTCAAATGGAGAATGTAGAGGATGGTGCTCAAAATGTTTTTGATGATGAAGGAAAAATTTTTCAATTGTCTGATAGTGAACAGAAATCCCCGGAACAGGAATCCATTCCAAAAAAGGACAAGGGAAAGAAACTTGATGTCAATACCCCGAGCTCAGTGGTTGTAAAGAGAAGGGAAGTTGGTGATTCTTATAAGAAGAAGGATGAAAAATTTGAAGAAGAAAATTCTCCAATCAAACTCTCAGATTCGGAGTCATCTTCGTTGGGGAATCAATTTGTTGTTCTGTCATTAAAGAAGTTGGTGGGTTCTATTTCGACTTTCTCAAATATTGATTCAAGATGCCAGATGCTCCAACATGATTTGAATCAGAAAACCGACTCTATATCCATGGTTATGGACAAATGTGTTGAGATAGAGGTTCAGTTCAAAACTTTTTTTGTTAACTATGAATCCCACAAAAGGTCTTGCAATAGAATGACTAGTTGGTCGAGGAAAACTGTAGAATAGATTAGGCTCTTTGATGAATTCCAAGATAATGTTAAGGATGCTTTTGAGACAGAAGACAGGAAAATAAATGAACTTACTTCTTCCTTTGAAAAAAAGTTGACAACTGAGAAGAATTCCCGGATGCAAGAAGACAGTGTTTTGTATGGGAAGCTGAATTCTGTGGCTCAAAACTAGAGGAATTAAAGGGATTGTCGGATTGAGATTGAAGAGAAGTTGTTAAAACAAGAACATGTTTTAAAAGCTCAGGAAGAAAAGCTTCAAGCCCAGGAAGAAATGATTGAAGCACAATGTGCATGAATAGTTGTGTTAGAGAAGCAAGCTGAGGAAGATCATAAATACTTGAAGAAGATACAGACTATTCTCAAGGGTCTCATGTTGAAGGAAAAAGATCCAAAATAGACAAATACGATCTATTTTTGTATCTTAGATTTCTTGTTTTTTAACTTTCAAACTTAATGAAAATTTTGCTTGCTCGTCTCTTTTGTTGTTGTTACTAATTTTTTCAGGTACATTGTTATATTTTCCATTCCCTAAAATTATTTTTGAATATCAAAAATGGAGAGAAGGAAAAAGAATCCTAAAAAATAAAGGAAAAATAACCTTAACAAAGGGGGAGTTTTTCATTAAAGAAGACGTTATTATTCTTAATGGAATACCATTCCAGAAATCTAGAATACGATCCGTAGAATTTCAAAGCATAAGGGGGAGTTAGTTGTATTCATCAACATCCATAAGAAAAGGGAGATAAGCTTTAATGTTTTCATTTTTTCCTTCGTTCTACTTAGTCTTTCTTTTTCGTAAGGATGTTTGTGCTTTTCAAAAAGGGGGAGATTGTTGAGTCAATAAGGTTTTCCTTATGACTTTTCCATTCATTTTTGTTTTGAAAATCACAAACACATTATATTTAAGGAAAATTTCTTTTATAAGGAAAATCGCTTTTATATGTAAAATTTCTTTTATAAGGAAAATTTCTTTTATATGGAAAATCGCTTTTATAATGAAAATCTCTTTAATAAAAAAATAGCTTTTATAAGGAAAATCGCTTTTATAAGTAAAATTATTCTTATCATATTTTCATTATCTATATCCATATTTTTCTTAAGTATAAGAATCAGATTCATTTATATATTCTCGGAATCTTTTGAATCTTTGATATGATGCATTCTGTTTTAGGTTCCGAGTTCTGGATCAGAACTGTAATGAAGTTTCACTCCAAATTCTGGATGAGAAATCTAATGAAGTTTCACCCCGAATTCTAGATGAGAACTGTAATGAAGTTTCATTCCAAATTCTGGATATGAACTCTGATAATGTTCTACTCCGTGTTCTGGAAACAAACGCTCATGAAGTTTGACATCGAAATATAATCATAAATCTTGATTATGAATTCTCATTACAAATTCTGATGACGAATTCTCATTCCGAATTCTCATTCCGAATTCACCTATTAAACAGAATCTGGTCATCTTTGCTTTATAGACTATGAATTTATTTAGACTCCGAATATTATTTTTGGTTAGACTCCGAACATTCATTTTGAATACACTTTTATAATTTGTCTACTCTTTGACATTTTGTTTACACTCCGAACCTTCACTCAAAACTTTTGAGTTAGACTTAAAACGATGTCGTACATTCTGTTACACTTGTTTTGATATAAAACGATGTCGTATATTCCATTATAAACTAACTGTTAGCTAAGTGACACGTGTACAAGTCCCTCTGAATTTTAAGGAAGATATGACCGTTAGAGGGGAGAGCCAAACTTGCCTATAAATAGGAGCTCATTTGAAAGGGTTTGATACTGATCTGAAAACTGATCTTCGACTCATGTGATTACATGATTGAAGTAATTTCTAGAGAGAGAGGCTCTTATTAACTCTCAATGCTTCGTGCGACTATGAATTTTGGTGATTAAATTCGAGGACTTTCGGGGAAAGGAAGACAGATGTGCCGACAACTTTGATGTTCGAGGGCTTCCTTGCTGAGAAGACAGAGGTTGCCAACTACCTTGAAGTTGATGGATTGAGGGGATAACAAGACATATATTCTGATATTCGTATCAAGGGATTCCATGCTGAGGAAGACATAGGTTTCCAACTACCTTGATGTTGAGGGATTGCGGGGATAGAAAGACATAGATTCTGATCTTTGTATCTAGGGCTTACCCTGGTGTGGGTTAGACAGACTTGCTTGAAAGTATAATTCAAGGGACCTTTATCCAAGGTTGTTGGATACCCATCTCGTTGGGTTAAAAGACTTATATCTTATTACTTGTAGTTCTACTACTTCTTTGTTTCTGCTAGATATTGTATTGTAAGGAAAGTAAAACTTTCTTATAATTCCTTACTTTTACTCTATTTCATTTATATTCTATACGCTTTAAGGTAGAATCTTATATTGTAACCTTTAGTTAAGTTTCAATTTCCGGATCCATATTTCTGGAACATAATTTCGGAATCTCTTTCCAGTTTTAAGCAAGTACATAAAACTTGATGTTGATAACATCATTCATTATTTCAATCTTTCATTTGGTGTTATAGGTGTTGTGAATTTGCTTAGTTTAACTTTGTTAAACATAGATGTTTCCTTTTTTTAAGGAAATTTTTAATGTATACAATTCACCCCCCTCTTGTATATTTAGCATCTACATCATTATTTCTATCCTACAATTATTCCTTTTATATCAATTATTACAATGTTATAAACATTATATAATCATTTAGGTTAATAACGGCCGTTTTGTCGATATTTGGTACTTGACCCAAAAATATACGTCTTAAAATTACATGTTTTTTATGTGGTCAAAATTCCATTATATCTTGGATTATATTCATGATTTAGATATCAAATATTTCATATATATCCAGTATATATATGTGTTTATAAGAGTACATAAAATTTGGAGATAAGAAATGAAATGCCCCACTCATGGAGACGGTAAACCGTACGTACGTATGAAATCTACGTTCATTTCTATTTCACATTTTAATAGAATGAAAAAATAATGATAAATAGGTATATTTTAATTTCAGTAGAATTTAATATATAATTTTATTAACTCCATCCTTTATACGTCCAACGTATGGCATTAACTATCTGTATCACTTTGAGGGGGCAGTAGTCCACACTTTCTCAAATGAAATTATCACGTTTACCCATTATTGAATCCCTAAAGGTATGCTATAAATGAAAAATACAGAAGCATAGAGACAATAAAAATATAATATATATTGCATATAAATACAGTTCCATCTTAATGGCCATCATAAGAGTCATAAGAGATAATTCAACAATCATCGTTTCGTGAGGTGTTAGTTCAATGTCTAAAGAAACTGTATGTTATTTAATGATTAGATGGAGCTGTTGGTAAGTATAGCTTGAATCCTTCTCATAACGACAACCTAGTATATTGATGATACTAGTGCTATTATGTATAAAAAATAATAAGAAGATAATATGAAGGGTAGATGTAAAATAAAATAATAGAACTTGAGGGAAGACATTACCTTTAAATCGGGTAACTTCCTTTGGTTTGAAAAAAAATGCATTCTTGAAGTACTTTTTGCCTAAGGTAAGGATTCTTGGTGGAAGAAAAGGATTCTGGGAGATTATTTTGGTAGTGGTTGGATGAGAAAAGGGGGTTTAGAGGTGTGAGTAAGGGGTTATAAGAGATGTCTTTTTTATAAGGGGGAGGATGGGCTTTTTAGGAATGTTTGAAAACATTATTTTATTATAAACTAATTTTAGGTTTCAAGAGGTCAAAAAGTCATCAATTTAAAAGATATGATGAATCTTTTTCGAAATAAAATCATCCAATATGAATTTTATAGGATTTTTATAGTTTTCTTAAATTTTATAATCTCATTTATTTAAATCATTTATTAATAAGGTAATCACTCCATCATCACTGTGTCATAAATTATTTTTTTATTTGATGTATAAAAATTATAAATAAATTTCCATGATGTTGGAAATCATTTTATCTTTTAAATTAATATTTATAGTAAAATATATAACTTATATAACCTCATGTAAAAATTGATTTACTAAAATATATATGTTTATATAATTTTTGTCTTTACTTTAAATTAATTAGTATAAAGTGTCATTGTCACTCCTAAGTGGCTCCATGGGGTCCCAAAATTGACCCAAAGATTCCCATGGTCAGACATGTGTCAGCCGATAAAATTTGGACACATTTTAGGTTAATTTAATTTTATTATAGTATTATTTTTTACCCTTATTTACAATATTTACCTATTAACCCAAGTAAATAAAATATTTACGTAAGTAAATATTCATAATGTATAAAAATAAAAGTTTCATTTTCACACAATTTGTACCTCCTGATTCAAAATATGGAATCCATTTTTCCAAATTCAAAACATAAAAGTGGCAGAAGTTAATTTAAAATTAATTCCCATCTGCAAAACAAAAAGCACGTTTTTAAGAAATAATAACTATCAAAATATTTATCTTTCTTTATGTCCAATTTAACAGTGAAATTACTTCCAATGACCAAAATTGGATTAAATGGTAAACATATAATCCAATTAAACTTTAAAACAAATTAAATTAATATTCTATCTATATAAATAAATTATATTAAAATGCAGTTTTGAATTAAAATACTGTATTTTTCATTACTCATAAAAAATGAATATTGTTAGAAAATCACCAAAATTCTATCCAAAGTAAATTTTGATGTCCTGATTCTAATCAAGAATATTATTTTTTCCAATAGAACATATAATAGTGACAAAAAAATATATTTAAAAAGGGTTATTCATCAAAAAGCGGTAAATAGACATTTTAAATAACATTAGAGTGTTTATGATTAAAATTGGATTCATTCACATTTTAAGCTTCAAACTTTTATAAGATAAATGTAAATACATTTGACAAAAATGTTTAATAATATTTTAGATAGTTCTTTTCATTACCTCTAATACAATGTCAAGGCATTAACTATCATTTAAAATAATAATAATAATATATTATTTTTCAGTATAACTTCACATTTTGTGCAACATAAGATTTTGAAGAAACATGTTGTTGTGTATTGGGTATGCCATCAAACATTGAATCCTATTTAAAGTAAAATTAATATTTAATTCAAAAATATTAATAAATATGATGATATCATATTTCTTTATTTACCATAGATGTTACATCCTCCCCCATTTTAGAAATTGCATCCTCACAATTTTATTCACTTATCAAATAAATGAGGTTATTTATCCTACATAGCATTTTCAGATTTCCACATTGCCTCTTCAACCATATAGTTTTCCACAAAACCATTACCTGATGTATTACCTTATTCCACAACACATTCTCTCTTTAGTCTATAGTATGGACTGATTAATCCTGATAAGTGAAATTCTCTTCCAACTGCACTACATGTGGGTTCAAAGCATACCATAGACCAGGAATATAATTTCTCAACATTGAAACATGAAAAACATTGTGTACCTAGGATAAACATGGAGGTAAATCCACTCTATAGAAAAATAATCAAACTTTCTCCAGGATTTTATAGGGTGCAATGAACCTTATACTTAACTTTCCCTTCTTACCAAAACACGCCACACTTTTCCATGGCGAAACTTTGAGAAAGACATGACCACCTACCTCAAATAAATGATCCTTTCTCTGGTTATCTGCATAACTTTTTTTCTTGCTCTGATCTTTTCTCAGGTTCTTATAAATAAACTGAATGTTTTCTATCATCTCTTCTACCAATTACGTTCCCATCAACTTGCATTCACCAAATTTATCCCAAAAAGCTGGTTATTGACATGACTTCCCATATAATGCCCAAGTAGATCCATATTTATACTGGAATGAAAGCTTTTATTATAATAAAATTCATCCAATGAAAGATGTTGGTACCAACTTCCCTGGTAATCCATTGTGTAAGAATGTAGCAGATCCTATAATGTATGAATTGTTTGTTCTGACTTCCCATCTGTTTGAGGATAAAAAGCTGTACTAAAATTTAATTTAATACCCGATGACTTCCTAAGGCCCTTACAAAAGTTAAAAGTAAACCTTGGATCACAATCAGATACAATAGAGAGTGGAAATCAATGCAATTGAACTATAGCTTTAACATACAATCGAGAAAGTTGATTTAGAGAAAAATTATCTCAAATAGGATGGAAATGGGAATATTTAGTCAATCAATCAACAACAACCCAAATTGTATTATTACCCAGAGATGAAATCAGTAATATCAAAATAATTTCCATGGATATATTTTTCATTTTACACTCTGTAATTGGTAAATAATGAAGAATCCCTTTTTGCAACTACCACCCTACTTTAACCTGTTGTCAAGTCAAACACTTCACAGTAAAGTCATCAATATCTCTTTTCATTCTATCCCACTAGTAATAATACCAAATATCTATGTACATCTTAGTACTGTCAGGATGAACTGAAAGCCGAGAACTATGAGCTTCACATAACAACTCATTCTTCAATTGTGAATCCCAAGGCACACATAATCTCTTCTCAACTCTCAAAATATAATCAATATCAATGTTAAAATCATGAAAATTACTCTTCTGAACCAAATCTACCTTTTTCGAAAACTCACTACCTTCATTCTATTCTTGCTTAATTCTATCTGATAGAGATGATTTCACTGACACAAGAAACAAAAGATGTAAATTTTCTGTACCAACAATGTCTATGCCAAATTTCGTCAATTCATTAATCAGATGATATTATTCCAAATGTAACATGGTTAATGTAGCATTACTCTTTCGAATTAAAGCATGAGTCGCTTTATTTTCCTTTCCTGGATGGTAATGAATAATGCAATCATAATCCTTGACTAATTTTAGACATCTCATATATCTCATGTTTAATTCATTCTGAGTGAATATATAATTCAAAAAAATTTCATCAGTATATATTTCAACTTTTTGTCTATACAGATGATGCCTCCAAATTTTTTAATCCAAAACAACAGAAGATAATTCCAAATCATGTGTAGGGTAATTTAACTAGTGGGGTTTCAACCGACATGATGCATAAGCAACTACCTGATCATTCTGCAAAAGGACACAACCAAGCCCTTTCAATGAATCATCACTACAGATAACAAACTCACCATTTCAGGAAGCTAGTGCCAAAACTATATCATTCACCAATCTTCTTTTCAATTCCTAAAAATATTAATCACGTTATTTTTTCCAAATTAACTTAACACCTTTTCAACTTAACATAGTCACTAGGCTAGGTAACTGTGAAAAACCTTCAACAAACCTCTGGTAATAACCTACTAAACCAGGAAAACTACGCATCTCTGTGATATTGGTAGGTCTTGGCCATTCATCAATAACTTTTGTTTTAGCAGGATCAATAGTTATACCATTTTATAAAATAATGTGACAAAGGAAATAAATTTTTTGTAACCAAAATTCACACACTCTGAATTTCCCATACAATTTATTTTCTTTTAAGGTTTTAAAGACAACCCTTAAATAACTTTAATGTTCCTATTTACTCTTGGAATAAACCAAAATATCATCAGTGAACACAACCACACACATATCTAGGAACTCATGTAAAATTATATTTATATGATCCATGAATATAGAAAGTGCATTGGTTAACCAAAAATGCATAACTAAAAATTCATAATGGCCATATCTAGTATGAAATGCGGTCTTCAGAATTTATTCTTCCTTTAATTTCAACTGATGGTACCCCAACCTAAAGTCAATATTTGAAAAATACTGATCTCCCAAGAGCTTATCAAATAAATAATCGATATGAGTCAATGGAAACTTGTTCTTAACAGTGATGTTATTCAATTCTCTATAATCAATGAAAAGTCTCATTGAACCATCATTCTTTTTAACAAACAAGATAGGGGAACCCCATGGTGATATGCTAGGTCAAATGAAACCTTTATCTAACAAATCATGAAATTTATTCTTTAACTCTAAAAGTTCAATTTGAGTCATTCACTAAGGGGGTTTTGAAATTGGATTAGCATGAGGAACTAAGTCAACAGTAAATTCAACTTCCCGATCAGGTATTATAATAGGAAACTCATCAGAAAAAACAACAAGATACTCATTTACCACTGGCACATCATTAATCTGAATAGTCTCTTTGTTCTAAACAATATGTGAAAGGTAACATTCATTTCCATCTTTTACTAGTTTTTCAGCTTCCAAATATGTTATCAAAATTAAGGGTTCATTCTTGTATCGAAACAGAAACTCTTTCTAAAAAGAAACCACTTTAGCTCTATTTTCAATATTATCATGATAAATGGAAAACCAATCCATACCCAAAATAACATCATACTCAACTGGGGGGAAAATAATAACGTTTTCTGGTAGATTCTTTCCACACACAAGGACAGGAAGGTTCTTATAATTTAGTTTTGTCTCAACATTTCCTCTGGGTGTTTTTACTATATGTTCAGGATTCATACATTGAGATGGAATTACCAATTTACTAGAAAAATTCTCAGAAATTAGTGAGTGCGTAAGACCTAAATCAAACAACACATTGGCATAATATGAATAAACAAATAGTGTACCTGATACTACTTTATTCGATGGCCCATCATCTGCTGAAGTAGTTGCAAAGGATTTCACCACCTTATTTTTCTTGTAGTGTGACTTCTTTCCCTCCATTTAGTTCATTATTAGACACTCATTTGCATAATGACCCATTTCATTTCACTTATAACATTTTACGAAATGTAAATAAGATTTTGTCTTACCATTAACCTAATCTTTTTCAGTGCAATTAACAGCCCTATGTCCCATTTTACCACATCATTAGCACTTACCAGAATTCAAAAGACATTACCCATCATTCATTTTACCACAATTTTCACAAACTCTAAAATTATGTTTCTTACCATCAGACTATTTTGAAGAGTTCTTACCTTTCTTCTTCCCCCTCAACCTCTTATTCTGTTGTTTTTGAAAGAACACCGGATCATTGAAAAACTCCATTTCCACCATCTCCACTCATCAAGTAAGTTTTCCATAACTTTTAAACTCATGAGAAGATAAAGGCCTTTGGAAATTTGGATATATTCATGATTAAAAACTATTGATTTTACTATCAAGATCTCGTATAATGTTTGGATCATACATTTCGCATCGAGTGAATTTTGCTTCATAAGTAGACATTGAGTCATCCTCATACCACAATTCCAAGAATTTTTCTTCCATCCAAAGATGAACAACCTTAGGAATATATTTCTCAAGAACCATACCTTTGAATTCATCCCAATCAAGAGAATAAATCTCCTCACTATTCCTAATATTTTTCCCTATAGACCACCACTGATTGGCTTCACCTTCAAAATGGTAAACAACAAGACTAACCTTTTAATGTTATGAATACCCATGAAATCAAAAATTGTATCCAGTGCTTTAATCCATCCTTTAGTTAACATAGGGTCAAACAATTCTATGAATGATGGGGGATGTAGACTCATGAAATGCTCCACTATTTGAATATTCCTCTATGGTTGATCTAGATGATCTCGTGCATGGATAACACCACCATTTATATCCTGAGCCAACTGTTCCATCACTGCAACAACCTATTCAATTATGATTTTGACCACCTCAGGTGGCTGATTTGGAAGGTTGTCTTTTTCTTGAGGTCATCCCGTCATAGCTTCCCTATTTCTTATATGTAAAACCATTCTTTACACATAAATATCATAGGTGAAGCAACATGATAATTTCTAAATTATTTATCATTATAAATTGACCATAAATTAATTTATGGACATTAATTTAATAATATAATAACTCCTAAAGTTCATTAAACCAACCTTTGATACCAACTATAAGGACCCATCTATTAACATTAAATAATCTTGAATTAAATGAAGAATTCAAATTTAGGATCTTTTCATCTTTAGAGTTTTAGAGAATTAGTCCATATCTATTAAATTAAATCTCAAAAATTACAATGTAGACACTTCTACTCAGTTTCCATTTTTTCATAAAATAAAAACTCTTGAAAAAAAGTAATGTTCAGTTCTATGTTTTAGAACAAAATGAATTTTACTTGATCCCATACTTGACCTTATTAATCTTTATGTCCTGTGAAAAACTTTTCAAAAACATGGGATGAAAATAAAATGCTCATTAAGGATTATAAAGTAAAGAAATAAAACAATAGTCCTTTAATAAATACCAAGCATATGATCATTAACATACCTCATGAAATCATAAGATTTATGAATAACACATAGAAATTATAAATCATAAAGGTGACTTGTGGCATCCATATCTTACTTACATTGTAGTTATCACAACTACATAGGGAGTTACTCTTGGAATACCCATCACATTATATTCCTTAAATATCTTAGCAGAAACATTAAATTTTATCTCATTCATGTTACCAAATGCATTGGAGAGATATATAGGGCTCACCAGCACTAGTTTTTTCATGGAACCACCCGTATATGTCAACAATGCCCAATAACCATAACATATTCATAACATATAAAATAAAAATAAAGGACAAATAAAATTGCCACATTTCAATCACAACATATCATTTAAATATATGCACACAACCAATCAATTATCAAACAAATTTTCAATACCAAAATACATAAAAGATTATATGGTATTTCTTTTCTTTTAAAAACATTACAACTTGTTAAGGAAGCCAAATACCAAATAATGCTCACGGCGGTGGAAAAGTCATTATCACCACATATGTTAAAAATAAACATTCCCTTTTTGTTTCTTAGTAAAATGCTATGAAGAGAAAATATTATCTTAGAATGAAATAAAAAGTCAAAGGGGTTTATACATCGTATAAAAGAAAGTTGTGTATAAATCGAAATAATCCGCAATAAAAGGAGACTGAGACAAAGTCCCTTTCCTCGTGTTCGACTTGACTCGTCCGTTCTTTAATCTCATGAATAATAAAATAAATTTAATTTATATTTGATTCAGAACCTTTTTCCAGTTTATTAATCCTTTTATATCACTCATTATCATGTTATAAACATTATATAATCATTTAAGTTAATAACGGTCATTTTGTTTATATTTTCTAATTGAGTCAAAAAATGAACTTCTTATAATTACATGTTGTCAATGTGGTCAAAATTCCATAATCTCCAAAATTACATTCATGATTTAGATATCATATAGGTAATATATATCTAGTATATATATGTATTTATAATAGGACATAACATTTGGAGATATGAAATGAAATGCACCATTCTTGGAGATGGTAAGTCATACGTACGCATGAACGCTACTTTCATTTCTATTTCATATTTTAATGGAATGAAAACATAATAATAAATAGGTATATCATAATTCTATTATAATATCATATATAATTTCATTAACTCCATATTTTATACATCCCACATTTGGCATGAATAAAACATATCACTTTGAGGGTGTGGTAGTCTGCACTTCCTCAAATGAAATTATCGCGTTTACCCATTATGGAAACCATAATGGTATGCTATAAATGAAAATTACAGAATCATAGAGACAATATAATTGTAATATATATCACTTATAATGAATTTTCCATCTTAATGGACACCATAAGAGGCGGTAGGAGATAATTGAACAATCATCGTTACATGAGGCGTTAGTTGGCCATCCGCAGAAATAGTATGTTCTTTACCCATTAGATGGAGGTGTGTGTAACTGTATTTATAATTATTCTCATAACAACAACCTAGTATATTTATGATACTGGTGTTGTAATGTAAATAATGAATAAGAAGATCATAGGGAGTGGAGATGTAAAATAATATAATAGAACTTGAGGGAATACATTACCTTTAAATTGGGTAACTCTCTTTGGTTTGAACCAAATGTCTTTATTGTAGTGATTTATGCCTAAGGTAAGGATTCTAGGTGTAATATAGGGATTTTGGAATCTTATTTAGGCATTGGTTCAATTATCCTAGGGGATTTGGAGGTGTGAGTAATGGGTTAGAGGCGATGAAATTTTATAGGGGGGGGGGCTCTTTAGGAAAGTTAGAAAACATTATTTTATTATAAACTAATTTTCAAATTCAAAAGGACCAAAACTCAATAAATTATAAGATAAGACAACTATTGTTCGAAATAAAATAATCCAATAAGAATTTTATAAGTTTTAGATAGTTTTTTTTTAAATTTTACAATATCATTTATTTAAATAATTTATAAATAAGGCAATCACTACATCATTATTGTGTCATAAATAATTATATATATTTGATGTATAAAAATTATAAATAAAATACCAGGATGTAGGAAATAAAATTATATTTCAAATGAATATTTATAGTTGAATTGATAACTTATATTACCCCATGTAAAATTGATTTACTAAAATATATATGTTTATGTAATTTTTTTCTTTACTTTAAATTAATTAATATAAAGTGTCATTATCACTCCAATGTGGCTCCATGGGGTCCCAATGTCTACCCAAGGATAACCGTGGTAAAACATGTGTCAACTTATTTGATTATGACACGTTTTAGGGTATTTTAATAATATTATAATATTATTTTTTACCCTTATTTAACATATTTACTTTTTAACCTTGGTAAATAAAATATTTACTGAAGTAAATATTCATAATGTCTAAAAATAAAAGTTACATATTCACACAATTTGGACCTCCTGATTCCAAATATGGAATACACTTTTCTAAATTCAAAACACATAAGTGGAAAAAATTAGTTTAAAATTAATTCCCATTGTCAAAACAAAAAGCGTGTTTTTATGAAATGATAAATATCAAAAGATTTACCTATGTTTATGTCCAATTTACGAGTGAAATTAAATCTAATGAAAAAAATTGGATTAAATGGTAAAAATATAATCCAATTACACCGTAAAACCAATTAAAATAATATTATATATATATATATAAATAAATTAGATTAAAATGCAGTTTTGAATTAAAATGCTATATTTTTCACTATTCTTAAAAAAACGAACATTATCAGAAAATACCAAAATTTCATCCAAACTAAAATTTGATGTCTTGATTCTAAAGAAAAATATTAATTTGTAAAATTTGACATATTAAAGTGAAAAAAACCATATTTAAAAAGGATTATCCATTAAAAGGCGGTAAATTGACCTTTTAAAGAATCTTAGAGTGTTTATGCTTAAAATTGGATTCATTTACATTTTAAGCTTCTAACTTTTATTGGATTACTCTAAAAACATTTAACAAAAATTTATAATCATATTGTAGTTATTTCTATTAATTCTTGCTAATACAATATCTAGGCGTTAACTACCATTTAAAATAATAATAATATTATATTATGATTCTATATAATTTCACGTTGTGTGTAACATAAGATTTCAAAGAAACACATTGTTGTGTATCATTTACACCATCGAACATAAAATCCCCTTTAATGTAAAATAAATATTTAATTCACAAATATTAATAAATATGAAAACATCATATTTCTTTATTTACCTGGGATGTTACAACATGTGTGTTACAACAGTGAACTAGGGAGGTGTCAATGTGGTAATATTTTTAAGGTAGATGACCCTTTTTAATATAAAAATAGTTTTTTATAATATACGACTATTAAACATTCTTTTTTGGTTTATTTTTCAATGTTCATGAAACCCTCTCCCATTTACATTATTTTAAATTTTTTTCTTTATCTTGTGTGGAAAAACGATACCCAATGCTAGATATATATTAAGCATGTATTAAGTTTTTATATTTTTAAAGAAAAAACAAATTCCACATTAGTGTTGAAATACAGTCATCCTGAAAAAACTGTTCTAGATAATTTTTGGATGGAACACGGTGGTCAAAAAATAAGGGAATCATAAGATTCAATGAAAAACAATGACACACACACACAGACTCATATATATATATATATATATATATATATATATGTTTTTATTCTAATTTAATACATGGAAAACCAAATTTGATTTGCATAATTTTTTTGGATGACTATAACATGTAAAAATGATGTTGGATTGAAATGAGATCTATTCTATTGAGTTTGAATTAAATACCTCTTATTAATTTAATGAAGATTTATTTTTCATACGTCTAAAATTCACTTGATAAAAATGATATGAATTTCTAGTACCAAGGTGCATAGAAAAAGCTGGTGGGATAGAGACTTAAAAAATTTCTTCATCAAGGAAAAGAAACTTCATCAACATTGACGTTTCAAGTCTTGATTGTTGTCTGAGTATCTAAAATGAATTTATTATGAAGAATAATAAAACTGAACAATTATCACATTCAAATCGGCAAAACATTCAACTACATCTCATCACCATCGATCATTGATCAAAGGATTTGAACTCAAACCCTGATAGATCATCCACACACACTTCATGAATCTGAACAAACAATGATCATCGAATTTTTGGCTCTATAACAGAGAATTAACAATTTCATCAATGTCATGAAGATCACCACAATCATGTCCCTTTGATCCATGATGGAATTCATTGATTGATTTCATGAAAAGTGAATTACTCTATCCAGAATATGAAAAGATGGAGGGAGAATATCTCAATCCATTAGAATTAACAATCTCTAGAATTGTATCTCTTTTCTTCAAATATAGTGGGTGTTAAAATACCCAAAAATGTCACTCGTGTATCTAATACCCACTAAATAAGCTATAAATGATTCATTATGAGGAACTAACTACGTTACAATCATAATTTACATTTTATGATCTAATTTTAATAGATAATAAATATATTATGTGATAAAACTAAGTCATTAACTCAACTTGTAATTTTTGTAATATTGAAAAAACCGTGAATATTAAAATAATTTTTTTTCTTATAATATTTTTCAAGGTATTCCCTAAATACCTTGTGAATACTATTAATAAATAAATTTAACCCATTTATTCTATAATATAATAATAATGAATTTATTTATTCTTTTGTGATTGTTGATATTTGGACAACACTCGGACCCCAAGGTGGGGCCCACAATGTCTTATACACCTATTCACAAGAATATGGTAGACTCTTGAATATGCTGTTATGTGCAACATTACAATCCCTTATCTCAATAACATTGTATACTATTCATAGACCAATAGCAGAGTCTATCAACCCATAGAGGTCCCTAATATGATAATGAAAAGTCATAGCAATGACAACTTTCCTACGAACACACACTGTGAAAAGTAATCTCTTTGTCTCATGATATATAATAAAGTAGGATGCAAAAATTGTGTCATTATGATTTATTTCATTATTATTTTCTAGAATTATTGGATAGACATAACTTATTCAACCATGGCCATGGATTTAGTAAACTTACTACCATCTTAGAAAAATGGGATTGATAAATCTCTTTCAATCAGAAGTGATAAATATTCCTTGATTATTCAATCAATGTCATATTACCAATGATGCACCTAACCCATGCTACCTTGCTAAGGATTCAGTCACATAGTTTTTTCATTCCATCAAAGTACAAAACAAAATAGTAGAAATTTATAATAATCCTAGATCAAGATACCATAACATGTGTTCATAGATATTAACTAACAAGAAAAACCGAAACTCATGGTGGTCCTCTTGACGGGTAAGTCCTCATGATCTCACTTACTAGATATCACAGAGTGTTCATGAGAAGATGTATCGATGCTTATGCATCCCTAGAAGCTGATATTCAAACAACAACTCTATCAAATCAATATGATGTATCTAGACTATATAAAATATTTTTAAGATTAATTTCATAGTATCCCAAGGTTCTTATTATATCATGGGAACTACTATTACATTTTGATATTATAATTAAACTACAACATAAACATAGAAATAGTGGATACAGAAATATCAACAGTATAATGGTAAGAGTAAATATTTAACAACTCATTCTATATATGATATGATAATCAAAATTTACTGTTCAAGTTTGTTCTAGGGAACCCACTATTACAAACACCCCTCCAAAGGTACCCATCATGGGATGGAAATTTATGATAAAGGATAATGATCCCAGTGTCCTTACTCTAGTCAACCCTAGGTCAGAAACTAGCACTGAGGGTATAAAATTATCACATATAGGAGGCATTTAGCTCTATTTAGTTGGATCAGGAGATATGAAAAATCAACAAAAAGAAACATCATGTCATAATATAAGAGTAAAAAACATCCAACAATGTATATATTAAGTAAACAGACACAAAGAGTATCCAAATAATGTACCAAAGAAAATTCCAAATGCAACAACACTACAAAATCTCCATTCTTAAGCTAGAAATTTACATCATGGTCCATGATGTCCTCCAGAAAATATAAAAAATAATTTATATATATAGAGGGTGAGAATACAAGTATACTTAGTAGGATCATACCCAATGTCTCCAGTGAACCTGTTAAAAGATGTATGTGATGCACCGGTACCTAAAAAGTTTAAATAAACAATCCCATCCTCACCATGACACACTCACCAAATAACATATCCATGTATAGTAACATAATAGATAAATTCCTGATGAAATGGTACCACAAACTATTTTCCCACTGGTTTGACACTCCCACATTCCAAAACAAAAAATCCTAGCACTCCCATATATTCATTATAGAATCCTTTCAAAAGACACCAATTCAATAAAATCACATCACATCACATCACATCACATCACGTCATATCACATCACATCACATCACATCACATCACATCACATCACATCACATCACATCACATCACATCACATCACATCACATCACATAACATCACATCACTTATCACCTTAAGACACCTAGGGAATCACATCAAAACATATCACATCTCTCCCATGGACACCTAGGCCATCACATCAAATCTCATATGTAAACACCTGGGCCATCACATCACATCTAATCCATAACCATAAGCAGTATAGTAGTGTATCGTGAACATAAAAAACATAAATATCATGCCCTCATCCCATCATTCATGACCATCATCATAATCCATCTCATAGAATATATCCATAGTGCAATATTTACTTTTTACCATCCCATCCCATGTATAACAACTTATCCTGGAAGAGGGAGTGGGAAAGAGAGGGCAGCCAACCATCCATCCATAATACCGGGATGTTGGAAAAAACACCCCCAAAACATTTTATTATTAGAAAAAATTTCTCAACATGGGTGGGGTACAAATTGAAATCACAATGGACATAAAAGTATATATAGTATCCTCAACACACAATCCCAACCTTAGGGTTTAAAATAATAGTTTCATCCAAAAAAAGATCCAAAAGCCTCACAAACTTCATCGATAGTTTTAACACTTCTAAATTTAAAAAACCAAAAACAAATTCCACACCACAACCACATACATTTCTTATAAATTTGAGGTAATTTATTGATTTTCCATCACCATCCCATTTTATTTAATAAACCCATTTATTTCTTATTAAAACGTCCACTATATTTAACCACACATCCAATATTATTTGAATCATTTAATAACCATTTAAACCCATTACATTTAAATTAAATATTTTCAATATAATTCCTTTACGACTGAGGAACTATAACAACACACAATAACAAAAAAACCATTATCCACATACCAACTATCCCCACATTGCCACTGTTTCACAACAACAACCACCTCCTCATCACAACATCCACATATCAAATACACATTTTAGAAAATCCATGAAAAATCATAACCACATCTTATCACATCTACTAATAAATCCAAACCACACATCCAGACAGTTTTTTCATCATCCACATATCATTTTTATTCTTTATAAAGGGGATTTTCACCACTTTCACCATTTTATTTAAATGGAATTCTCACACAAGCCATAATTTTCTTGTGAATCCAATTTATAAGAAAAATATATATTCTAATACAATTTTATTAAAAGTGGCATAAAAAATAATAAAAGGAGGATGAAAAAACACATCAACTAAAATTAAAACAATCCCACCAACAACCCTGATTTTCAGTAAGTCATTAAGACCATACAATCTAATTATCAAATAACATCAAAATTGGGAAAAAATGAATTTCACTCCCCTTACACATCAATTAAAATTATACTAATACATTTAATTCATTATTTAATAGTATACTATCTTCGCAAAGATAAAACAATTCATGAAACCTCTCTCATGATACAACTATATGTGAAGCAAATGATTCCCTTCCTAAAACAATGCTTTCAAAAATGTATTACATGATTATAATGAAAGGGATACTACCACCAAGAACATATAATGAGTATAAAACCTTGATAAAACTAAAAAATACCCCACAACATATTCTTAAAGAAAATAATCAAAATAATAGTTTAGCATTGATATAAACCTCTTACATTTGAACAAAATTGGAAAAATAGGGGGAAGAATAGAGGGGTGACTCACTTAAAGCAATGAAGATTGATCTCTCAAGGAAAGGGTTAAAATGATATAAAATGGGGATAAATTACCTCCTTATGATGCACTTGGTTCACCCAATAAATGGGAATGAATCTATAAAAATGATGGGGGTTTGGGGGGGTTTGGAATTTATAGGTAGTCAGTAAAACATAAAACCATGATACAACCCCCTTCAAACACCACAAAATTGAGGCAAAAAATAAGTATATGGTGATAAGGGGTGGGACCATGAAATATCTAGGATGCTGAATGATCTCTAAAATATAAATGGATATCTCCACACCATAGATCAGAAAATATAGGAGAAGGGACCAAAACCCAGTTGGAAGAACCACACTGCCAAACTGTTTCGTCATGAAGAGGCTACACTGTAAACCATCTCCCCTTTATGGATATTCCAAAAAAATGGAATATCATCTAATAAATACCACCCAAATTCTCTACATTATAATCAAAACCTTCACAGCATATCCACATAATTAATCATCACATATCAATTCCACAACATCTCTCCATGCCACTACTTTTCAAAAAAACTAGAGGATCCAAAAACCATCACCCAAGATTCTAGACTACAGCTAGACTCTCCAAACAATTAAAATCACCCTTATAACACAACTAATCACTCCACATCATAAAAAAATACTGATTTTAAATCTCAGCTCCATCTCCCCCTTTTAACCTCTAAACTTCTTGAGACCTTCCCTGGACACCTCCACCCCTAGAACTGCCACAATGTAATAGGTCAGAAGGTCCAAACCATTATAGATAAATTAAAATTTTTTAATACATTGAATATAATGATATTTGTGATGTATCATATCATATGGGTAGTATATTGTCAACATGAAAGATAAAATTGGTTAAACTAACAAGTCTCATGAAAATAAAAGTGAGATGAGAAACCCATACTAGTTTGGTAACTTTAGAATTAAAACCTATTGGATAAAATAATTTGAATTTTCAATTTCTATACCATGTATTACGAATTTTACATGATATAAAATGAAATAGTGGCAGTATATATACCTAATAAACAAAAATAGGAGTATAACCTCAAACATGTCTCAACAAAACAATATTGAGACTAAGAACCCTTACACAAAGTCTCGTATTACTTATTACACATTTAAATCTACTATATATTAAATATATATTTATTTTAAATATATTCAAGAACTATATTATATAATAAAATAATATGTATCATTTGTTTATAATTTCTAATTATTCTTTTATTTGTTGTTGCTTTATTAAAATGAACATTTCAGTGGAAATTGGTCGGTTTTTCATGCATATTTCAGTTTTATTATTTCAATACTTTCACTTTGATCATGGTTTTGTTTTATCAAATATATTAATCATGACATAAGTATAATATTTATTCTTTATATACACTTTTATAATCAGTCATATAAATAGGTGATATGAAATGAATTACATCACTTTTTGGAGATAATAATATGTACTTACGCACGAGTGATGTTTCCAATTTTAAATGGATGTAATGAAAGAAAGATATATAATAATTAGAATTTAAAGAATAATTATTATATCATAAATATCATATATATTTATTTAATATATACTTATTAACAACCTTGTAAAGTGAAAATGTGAAATGATTCACATCACTTCGGGGAGTGGTAGTCCACACATATGCTTGAGCGACACTATTGTTTTACAAAAAATGAAAATGTAAAAAGGTAAATAAGATATTATAAATAAATAATAATTATTATGTTATGAATATAATTTATAAAAATTAAATACTTCATAATAACCAACCATGAAATATGGTGATGGAAAATGAATAATGTCACTACGTGGAGGTGGTAATCCACGCGTATGTGCGAGCGATACTTTCATTTTCCTATTGATTAAAACGATATGGATAAAGGTTATGAAATCAACATAATAAAATATTATTTTATGGGAGATACTTATTATATTATATTTTAATGATTATTATATATTTTATAGATTTAAAATAATAAGTAAAATGAAGAATATCGGTTAAAATTATTACCTTTTCATTGAGACACCACCTTTATATATCTTCTCAAGGACCCTATAGATGGTGTTTTGAGGATAAAAAACCTAAAAAACCGAGATAATCATATTTATATGTAGTTTAGGTAGTTTTTTTATATAAATATATCAAGGTGGTGTGAAGAGTTGAGGAGGTATGGTGTCATTTTATAATCATGGAAAGGAAACACTTAGAAATACTTATAAGATTTAAATTTTTTTTAGAATGTATAAGAATGTGAAAAAAATTTCAAATATAATAGAGTTTAAGGTTGAAATACCATAAAAAATTATATCTAGATATGATTATGTGACATTTTAAAATTATCATTTGATTTAATCCCTTCATTAACCAATTTTAATCTTAAATATAATAAAAACTGTTTCAAAATTAAAGGGTTATAAATTTACATACAAGTTAAAAATTGGCAAAAAAATTTCCAAGGGATGAAATTTTAGATGAAATACCATACTAATTTTCCTCATTCAATATTTTAATGATTTCTAAATTATGTAATAATATATTATTTAACCTAAAATACCATTAAAGTCATTTTAATACCTATTCACATAGATTTATTTTAAGGAGAAGTAGATATAAATTGAATTTGGATACAAAAGTTTAACAGATAAATAATATTTAATATTTTTCTAAAAAATTACCGGAACAAAATAATTAATAAAAAATTTATTACTTATAATATTTTAAAAATCATTTGTTTAATTTTTATATTACTTGAAGGAGCATTGTGTTGATATGTGTAAGAATTTAAGGTAACTATTCCATCAATGAAAATTTAAAATAATTCAAAATGATAAAAAATTCATCCCAATTCAAAATAAACAATTAAAATAGAGCATAAACACTTGTTTTCCCTATGATAAAATATTATAGATATTAAAAATCTACAAAGGGTAAGTGATCCTCCTAGATTTGGACTAAGTCTATCATGCTAGACCACAACATATCCTCCAACACCTAGATATTTCTCATGATCAGTCCATTTTCTTGGGGATAAAAGGTTATATTCATTATCATCTAGGCCCCAAATGACTCATACAGAACACTTTATAACCGTGAAGTGATCCAAGCATCATGATCAGACAAAATAATATAGGGGAATCCATGAAGGTGAAAAATCACTCGTACACAAATCTTCCCAAAACACTGCAACAAATTCTACTCCCTTATGGAAAGGAAGTGTAAAAACATTGTGATTTTGTCAACCATCACCCAGATGGTGTCATGGTTCTTCGATATCTACTGAATACCCTTCATAAAGTCCATGGGAATGTTATACCCTTTCTAGTTTCAGATCTTGAGGGGCTGCAACAAACCTGCAAGAACCATGTGCTTTGCCTTCACCTATTGATAGGAGAGGAACTAATTGATGAAATCAGATCCACTCTATCTCATTCCAGACCACCAAAAATAAAACTGAAGGTATTTGTACATATTATCCAAACCAAGATGTAAATCTAGCGGAGATGTGTGTAACACTTGTGTCACATCCTCCCTCATCATGACTGGGTCCGTCGTCCATCCTTGGAAGAGGATGATGTGATTCTCTCCATTAAAATATCCATATGGTGAATATCCTATGAACATATGGCCTCGAAATACATCACCGTAAATGCCTCCCACCAGGGACTCTATAACATTCTTGAGAAGTGGAGAAGCCAACACCATCGACTGAAGAAAAGCTACACCCTCCTGCTCCACCAGGGTCAGCTGCATGGAATCCAATTTCTCAAAAGCCTACTATACCAAGAGGGTCTAAGAAATCCTACAATGGAATTATTATACCATGTTTCCCCTCCCCAGAGTATAGACTATATTTATGTTATATTCCTATAGGTAATCCAAACAACATCACTATCTTAAGTTCAATTCCTTATTCCTGAAGACGTACATGAGACTCTAATGGTCTGAATAAACCACATAGTGCTTCCCTAGAAGATAGTGCCTCCAAAACATTAGGGTGAAGACTATTTATTTGAGTTATAGGTTTTGAGTAGAATAGTTCTATTCCTAGGGTCTCAACTACCTCGACCTATATGTTATAACATCTTTCCACTGCATCAACATGCAGCCAAGCCGAACTACTAAGGCATCAAAATACACCACACACTCAACATACTCATAAGATAGTATCAAAATAGGTTCATTGGTCATCCTAAAACTAAATTCTTTTAATTACCTCTAGAACCTATCAATACAAGTAAAATGATTCCCTTTTTACATCAGGGAGGTCAAAGGGCATGCAATCGTATAGAATTCTACCACAAAACCCCAATAGTACCACAAAAAGCAAATACAACTCTGCACCTCTAACACACTCTTAGGTGGCTCCCAATAAATCACTAAATTGATATTTACTAGTTCCAAAACCAAACCATGGTAAAAAATGACATTCCTAAGAAAGTTAACCTTATGTATCCAAAACAAGTACTTTAAGAGATTATTATAAAGCTGGTGCTCCCAAAGAAAGTCTAAGACCATCCTCAAGAGATCTAAATGATCTTCCTCTAATGTAGAGTATATGAGAATGTCTTAAATAAAGAAATACACAAATTTATCCATGTATGGATGGAAAACCTAGTTCATCAAATTCATAAACACTGTAGGGGAACTCATCACACCAAAGGTCATCACCAAGAATTCATAATTTCCTTAGAGACATCAGAATTCTTGATTTTGAATATAAACCTTGAAAATACTCTACTGGTAGTAGCCATACCTATGATTGATCATAGGGAATAATCTCTCACCTCAAAACTGGTAAAATAAGTCATCAATCCTCTAAATGGGTTACTTATTAATTATATTGGCCTATTTTATGAAATACTAATTTATGTAAAGTAACATGATCTCATCCACCTTTCTCATGAACAACACCAGGGTGTCACGGGGGAACATATTGGGCCAGATTAAATCCTTCTCTCGAAGGTCCTCCAATTGCAACTGAAGCTCCTAGATCTCAGTAAGGGCCTTCCGATATGCCAAAGGAATATATAAGAGCTGTCCCAGGATGTATGATGATGAAAAAATCCATCTCCCACCATGGAGGTTGTCTTCTAAAACCCTTGGGAATGATTTCCATATAATCCCCTATGACTATAAGAATCTAGATCCATGGAGATCCTATTGCACCATGGGATACATTCACCAACTGAAGGGTGATGGGATGTAACCTCCTTCCCACAACATCCACTCGTATTGTCATGTGATATCACTCACCCACAAAAGAAAATAACATGCCATTTGTGAGAAGGTTTCTAACTCATCTATGGTGATAGTAAATCTGGTCTTTGACCATAGATATCCAATCTATACCCAAGATGAAATAATGGGGTTCCATCATGATGACCAAAATTTCCCACATGATCCTCTCGATACCAATGATAGATAATACTGTTGATAGATAAAAGTTATAAACAAAGTGTTCCCTATAGGAACCACAATATGAAGTTACTGGGATAAAGCATCTAGAAGGAAATCTTGATCTCTTACTATAAGTATATATATGAAGGAATGTCTTACACCTATGTCTACTAATATTGAGGAATGTGTAGAATAATCATAAATTTTTTCTATAAGCATCCCATGTGACACTAGGTCATAAGCCTCTAAAGCCTATGGCTATCTATGACCCCGACTTCCAAATCTCTAATCCTGACATGGGCTACCAAGTAGTGGTGGTGAAATGATCACATAGAGGTTTCTACCACTCACATATCCCCATTATCCTCTTCAATATTTACCTTCATGGGGACCAACCTCCCCTCCCCCAGGAGATCCCTAATTATGGTGCTTCTGTGGATGTCAATCAGCTATCTACCTATGATCCTCGACATATATAGTTGGGAAGTCTCACAAAATGCGACCTAACCCATCATAATCAGAGCACTAACCATCTCTTGGATTCCCTGGTCCTTTTCACTTCCCCTGAACACATGCATGAGTTTGACCATGGGGAGGTCTCCTACACTGAGATACTCTCGACCAGTGCCTACTAGCTGCTACAGACGACTCAACCCTATAGTGCCCACTACTAGTTCCATATTCCTAGAGTACCTATGATAAGAATCTACTCATCACCAGTGCCTGATCCAAGCCCCCATCATAGTGGGGAATTCATAAGGGCCCCTCGCTATCATATATCTCTTTGCAGAGTCCCTGATCAAACTTCTATGCTCAGAAGTATCAATCCTGGACCATGTAAAGAGAGTACCATGTAAGGTTTTTGAACCTTTCAACATACTCAGAACTATAATCCCTCCCTTATGAAACTCAAGAAGATACTAAATCTAAAATGAGAGAAAAAAGTTTGGGTAGTACTCCTCACAAAATAGCCACTAGATGTTGGTCCACGAGAGTGGAGACTCATCATGCATCGGAGTAACAAGACTCCAACATTGCCCACCAGCTCTATAGAAAAGGCTACATTCTAGTACAAACACGTGATCTGTTGATGTCCTTATATTCCAAAACATAGAAACCAAAAACTCTAGCCAATCCTTCGATGCCTTGGGCTCTAGCTCACCATGGAATCTTTACCGCCTCTGGCATAGGAACTCACAGATTATGCTAAGCCTATTCATATCATCAGCCAATCCTACTAGTTTGATCTTCTACATGATAGGTAGTGATGCTGATACTTTCCCAAAAGGAGGAATAATCTCATGGGATTAACCCAAATCTGATTCCTCAACGCTTGTTGGATCATTATCTCAATCTGGAACTTTTATCCTTCATGACTGTCATTGTAGAGGCATCCTAAAAAATTAATCAATACATTCCATAGTTAGATGCGTATATATATATATATTTCTATATGTGTGTGTAAATGGGGTGATTAATCAAGAAGAAAATAATAGAATATCCTATATGATAAATGTACCATTGATATCTGCAACCAATTTCTTAATATGATGAGTCGATAAAAAGGTAATCAACGTCCAGGTGAACGGATACATCGGTCACCCGTACCATCATGGGGTTCCCTGGACTAAGATCCAAAATCAAGGCACTTTGAGACTGTTTCCCTAAATCTCAACCACATCCTCATAAGGGGACTACATTAGATAACATCCTAATGAATGAATTGTTTTGATACCAATATTTTATGAACCTACCCTTATCGAGGCTCAAGCCACAACTAACCCAAGACTTCTTCCAATGGATAGGGGTGGCGAAAAGCATCAAAAAGAATATCCCAAATGGGAGGACTTTTCTTTTGTACCTATATGCATACAAACGAATATATCAATACCTAATTACACATGAATATAAATAAATGGATGAAATAAATAGAAGGTAAACCAAAAATGAAATACCTATTGTCCGTAAAGTAGTGTGATAATGCCAACTGAAAATTAAAGGGAACAAATACACGCCTAACCAGAATGATGTTACATCCTGAAAAAACTAGAAAGTAAAATGATAAGAGATACTAGCTCATTTTATCCAAGCTATGACCACCATACGAGGTACAAAGCACCCATTATCCCTATGCTCCTTTAATGTCACCACTGATAGGTCTATCATTGGCATAAGAAATGACACATGCAGGAAAAACCCATGCAGGGGTGAGTATATACATAACCAGTTCAATTCCCCGAATACTGCAAGGGGGAGAAGTAAGATACATAATGGAAAATTATATATAATAGATAGTAAACAGGTTTTAGGTATACCCATGAAAGGGAAAATAACCTCATCCAAACACATGGAGATCAACATGGTGTGTAGATAGACAGCACACTGAGTGTTCACCACCCATAGAAGGAGTGTAACCTCACCAAACCATGAGGTGCTCAACATGGTGAGTAGGTGGACTACCCTGTGCATATTTCAAACCCAAGGAATGAGATTTAAAAAAATATAAAGGCATGGATATATATATATATAATGAAACTAAATAATCCCAAACAAGGGAGAAATGAGGTCCCCATCTCACAACCCATCCTAGGAAAATAGTCACCATCAATTCTAGAAGTTCATCAATGATAACTAGCATCTCATGTGTCTACCCAGAAATAATATTGTGGTGGCCCCCACATCACCATTGTGACACATATTCAAGGTAGAAAAATATCCAAGTAGAGTATGTGTGCCTTATTATGTCAGGGGGGTTCCACTCTCTAGGTATCCATAAAGGGCCCACTCCATGATGCATCAGGGAGGTTCCACTATAGTGTCATGAGGGACCATGCCCTATCTGATAAAGGGTTTCCACAGAGTATATTGAGGACCCTCACCCAAGATGATGGGATTTTCCACTCTATAGGCCAAGTACCCAAGCCCTGGCATGGTAGGGTGGTTGCACTCTAAAGTCTCAAGGACCCTCACCCTATCTCATAGGTTGGTTCCACTAAGTAGATAGAGGAACCACACCCAAGATGATGATGGGGGGGTCCACTATATAAGTCACTGGTGATCCCTTTCCTAATAACTACTATCATAGGGTGCTTCTTAAATAAGAATCATGATCATAACATTGCACATCATATCGTAAAATACCTAATAGAATACACCATCACATACTACATCAAAAATAACTCGTGATAAGCTAATCGTGGGAAAAAACCAGTTTCCAGTTAAAGGAGATATGAGAGTTTTAGGTTTCATCAAAAGGAACCAAGGGGTACATATTGTGTGTTCCCACTGTTTCACCTGGCTATGTCCTTGTCTAGAACATAGATCCCATTCCATGTAGAAGTATACACCATGTAGGTGGACTATATGATGTATCTAATCTACATGGGATCTGGGTATGTTCTCCTTGTCAAATACATTTACTTTACTCTATGATTGTGTATTTTAGTACACCATGTGCCTATCTATACTCATTACTATGTACTCCCAGAGTACATGTTGATACCACTAGCACAAGTTCACATGGCATTTCAGGGTCCCACATGGTGTGTGATACTTATAAATCACTGAAACCCTAGCCACCATATCTTAGGGGCTGCACGCTATGTGTACATCCAACTATATGGTGTGTAGTTGAGTTTTTTCTACCAAAATATATATCTATATTCTACAATCCATATCCAAATTCCCCACATAGAATTGAACCTCTACATATCCAAAAATTGATGTATTGAGTCATGATTCAACTTTTTGGCCATCTAGTGGATGGAAATCAAATTTGTCAACCCATGGCGTTTCACCGTACACACTTCATGCCTCTGGTCCATCAATAATTGAATATTTGGATGTTGGTCATCAAAATGATCACCCAAAACCTGTAATATAATAGAAAACATTCCTCTTTTTTCAATATGTCTCTCACACATTAATTTTCTTCAATCCAGTTGTCCAATCAGGATTTGTCATGCCTGAAAATTTAGAATTAATACCACATAGACTGATCAATGATGAATAAGGAAACTTTTACGGATAAATGAACAATCAAAAAAGGTTTATCAATTATTTTAAAACAATTCCTAGACATGGGATAGAAAAAAAATGAAATAAATTAATCCAGAAAATATGTGAATGTAAAGGATCAATAATTGTTGCAGATTAAAGAAGGAATAATTCTAATCAATCAATTTATTAATAAAGGGATAAATACACAATATAAAAAATCTTACCTAGAGATTTCATTGTTCATCATTAAATAACATTCCTACCAACGATTAAGAAGATTTGTTTCATTCACTCTACTTTGATCTATCCTGATCTAGAGATTCATCGTTGCTGGATGAAATTCACCAATGGAAGGAGAGGATGAGATACTCTCGACATTACTAGGACTATGAGGCTAACCCTATAAAAATATCCATAATAAGATATCTATAGAAATTATAATTTGTTTATTCAATTAAATTAATTATATTAAACATTTAATTAATTCACTGAACAAACTACCAATGGGTGTTTTATCCAAACACCCCGGGTTGAGCTATTTTAATTCGCACCTAGGGTAAAAAACACATTACTAAATTAAATAGGTTCCAATATTTATATTACAAGAATATTTTTTTAATAGTTATAATATTTTCTCTAAGAACCTGTGCTTTTTAAATATAAAATATATAAAATAGTTTTCTATAAAATTTATTCTGGGCACATCAGGCCTCGGAATCGAATGTTGTCTCAACACCTTGATCTAGAAATATATATAAATATTTCAAATTCATAAAAAAATGGTTCTCTATAATAATCATGTTTTTTGCAGTTATTTCTATTTGTTAGATAAAATTTTTCATGGTAGGTTGAAGAGTTACCAAGAATCAGTTAATGCTATGTGAAGTTTTCATCTAAAGAATAAATTTCATGGTATTAGTTATCATGATTCCTAGAAATAGTCTCTTGGATTTAGTGTAAATGAAGGTTGAAGTGTAGATTTGAAAAGATGATGAAGTTTAGGAGATAATTTTAGAAGAAAAAATAAAGTATGAAAATATGAATGCATTCATTATATAACAAAATATATAAATATATGATTTCATATGTAGATGAATCTATTTACCCAAATAGGCTACAACACATGTGTATATCCATGTACAAGTTTAGATTTATTATTGAATTTGTGTACCATAGTGAAAAACTATGTATCTTAATGTCAACATAAGAAGAATTGGATATATAACTGGTCACATAGGTGAATCTACAAAGCCGAATATATTGGTATGTACATGAATGGATCAATATGGAAAAATTATATACATATATGTATTGATCAATATAGGTGAATGTTTCTTGTATAAAAATTTTATAGGATTAAAATTTTACATTTCAAAGAATATATATTTCCAGAATCAAATATGTAAAGAGGTTATCATTGTAGTATGGAGAGGAAATGGAAGAGATGTTTACAACAAATCGATATATCATGATGATGATATTTGGGAAATGGTCGGTCAGCTGATCTTTATAAGTTTTATATATCAAGATATTTGTTATTTTGATCTTTTATAAATGATATTACTATGAAGTCTGCGAGAATAGAATAATAATATATTCACACCAAGATCTGTGTATCAGAACTAAGTTTGATTCATAAGATGATAAGTAAGATAGGAGTCATTGAAATGATAATATTGAGGATTCAGTTTAAAAAATTATTTAGGTTGACATTAATATCAAAGGAATGTATTATTTATTTCTCATTTATTAATCATGAAAATTATCGTGAAATTTTTTCCATGATGATGATTCCACAACTGTATAAATTTCATTTATTCATGCATATAGGACAATAAATATAAACTTGATTTCATGGAGTAATGAATGAAGGATTTATAGGATTATCCCTTATCAAAAATAATGGAAGATCTAATAATTAATTCTTTTCAGAAGCATACATATATGTTTAAAATTCATATAAATTATCTGGGATTGAAGGCGTAATTTTTATTAAGGATGAAGTCATGTTAGTTAAAATATGTGGTTATTATAGGATAATTTGTATGATATTATATATTATCATGGGAGAATTCAATGA
Source organism: Viscum album (assembly GCA_963277665.1). Taxonomy (NCBI): domain Eukaryota; kingdom Viridiplantae; phylum Streptophyta; class Magnoliopsida; order Santalales; family Viscaceae; genus Viscum; species Viscum album. Next base: position 1,818,522,626 of record OY728141.1, read on the forward strand.
TAGATTTTGTACATTATGAGAAGAAGTTAAAACCAAATATTTTGGGTTTAGTCAACGATCATTATGGATGAGATCCAAGTGATTTTAATTACTGATAATCAAGGTAATCTAAATCATGTATTTATATGGGATAGTGAATATTGAAACGAAGATGATAGAGGAAATAGGTGAATGGCACTACAACTATTATATATAAATACATACATACATACATACATACATACATACATATATATATATATATTCATTCCGGCCATTTTAGAGGTTGTTGTTTCTAAACAATATAATTCAAGGGAGAATATTATAATGTCATGATTAATGATCCGATATAAAAAATAAAGAGAATATTTAATGGTATTGAAGAATAATAGAGAAAAAAGTGGATCTATGATTGTTATCTTGATACATAAAATACATGTCATAGATAATAAGAAAATATGTTGGTGTAAATTTTATGTTACCAATACTGAAGCCAGTTCTTGTATTCAATGAAAATTAATTAGAACAGGAGAATAAAAATTCTTATAACCGTGTAAAAAAAATAAGAATTCTTGTTTTCTAATGTGAAGAAGAAATTTATGTGCAATGTTCTGAAAACAAGGGAAGAAGAAGAGTGGATTCCTTCATGCTATTACACAAGTAAAAATAGAATAAGGATGAGATAAAAAATATAACAAAAAATATTAAACTATACAAATCTTATTGGAGTAATTTATTCTTATTGAAAATAACATGAAGAATTTGAATGTTATCTATTTATGAAATATAACGACCCATCATGCTATTACATTTGGACATGGTTATCAACTTTTTGGGGACCCATAACTGTTTTTCCCACCTCTGGAGTATAGCGTTCCCCATTTATGTTTGGGATTGTTTTGTGGCTGACCCACAATAACAATTGTCTCATTATAGTGTCTTGAGTGACTGAGTATTTTTTCCCAGTTACACCAAGGACTAGTATCTCTTTTTTAAAGGTGAACCTTGTAATCATCTATTCCACTTTTTATGTGTACTAATGAACAAAGGGAAATATAATTATAAAATTAAGATCTTAAAAGGCTAAATATGTAATGGGATAAAAATATTAATTTTGATAAAAAATTCACTAATAATGTTTCAACCCTCCCACACAATGTTTATTGTATACCATGTGTTCCTAATAATTGGAATCCTGAGGGGGTTAACCTCTTTTCAATTATTCACATGAGATTTTTTATCTTTTTTGTATATTTTAATTTCTATCCTATTTTATAATGAAGTGCAGTTTTAGTGAAGTATTATCAATATCAGATTAGAATTATTTCTCTCACAAGACTATGTTGAACATGTATTAAAAAAAGAAAATGAAGTTGAATAATTTTTCCATCTTATTTACAGAAGAGGAAGGTCCAAGTTCTCCATTTTAGGATATAATGAAATATAGATCATGTTTAGAAAGAGAATGACAGATGTTTGACAGAAATACCAAGACGATGGAAAATCAACCAATCTCAAGTGGATCAATAAAGTCAAGTGATCATGTGATATATGAAAATTCATGTCAAAACAATACATAATAAAAACCAAGAGTCCATCAAAGTTATCATATGAAAATATATTTTTCTATTGACTTCTTACATGAATTTTTTTCATTTTTTTCCCAATATTTTTTTTAGTATGTAGTATGGTTGATAGGTTTCATAAAAAGTTCACTAATATTGAAGGTGAATCTGATCACATTTAATGTTTTTTAAGAAAAGTTACTTGAATCTATATGTATATCTAAATAGGTTTGATAATTTGAAAAATGAAATGTATAGAATGAAATAAGGCCTCAAACTTTTTAAAAATGATCAAATAAGTTAACAAAAGAAATATTTCAAGAGGATTCTTAAATAGAATATATAGGTGGTAGAAGCATCTCATAAGAATATTATTGAACTATTGAATGCACATTTGGAAGTAAAGTCAAATCAGATCATGGATATTGACACCTCACTTCATGAAATAAATAAGATCCATGATGATTAAGTTGATATTGTTAAAGCTAATTATGAAAAGAAGATTATTATGATTGAAGATCCGAATAACCCACTCAATATGAAGTGTTTAGAATTGGAATCAAAATTCGTAGATTCTAAAAGGAATCATATTGAGTATTCACAAAATAAGGATAAGGCATCTATTTACCCCCAATTTTCTATATATAATTATACTAAAAAATTACCTATAATTGATAGCATGAATATCATTACATGTTTTTTTGATCTATCACAAGATGTTATGAAGGAAAAGGAACCATATATTACTTTTTGTACTAATTTATTTAATTATATTTTCATAAATAGGGCAGTATTGAATACATAATATGTACATGTATGGATGATGTAAAATGAGGAGTATACCACCACATTTATGGTGGATAGGAGTGCATAAACAGGTTCCCCAAGAGGTGCCCAGCCAGTGAAAAAGAAGACTAAAAAATAGATTTCTTTCAAATATGGATAGAAAGAAATAAATATAAAAAGAATAATGTTTTTGGGTAACTATTGAAGAATAAATTGGTTCAGGTACTGTGTGTTCGATTCTTGGTTCAATAATCTAAATCCTAATGCACAAAGGAAGCCCATGTCATGGAGGAGAAACCCATATATGATGCAAAAACATCAATTTATTATGAAAAAAATTTAAACCTAAAATAGATTTATTATTCTTGTATATATATAGCATGTATAAAATTATGGTGGTTAATGAAATGGTGCATTATCATCCAAGAATGAATCAAAATTAGATGATAGAATATGAAAATATACATTGAATAATAAAGAAGAAGTAACCTTGGAATGTATACCAATGAATATTTCAAACAAGAATTATCCCAAGAAGATATATAAGAAAATATGTGTGAGATACATAGACAATAAGAAGAAGGAAATTCAGATTCAAAACAATTCCAATATTATCTAGAGTAGTGAATCATTAAAAAATCTGGGGAAGTTAAAGGATCTCATAGGAAGCTATGCGAACACTCCAGGAATATTTTGAATGTACCTAATGTTTTTTCAGTCATTTGTATAATAGGTTAGAGAGATCATGAAAAATGTAAGAGGTGTATGAAAAATTCCATTCCAATAGAGAATAGGTTTATCCACATGATGATGTCAAATTTCATGAGAGGTTTTCAACATGTAACAACCCATGGGGATGAAAAAGTAATATGTGTGATGTGCATGTGGAGGGATGCAATTCTAATGATTTATTTACTATAATTATAGTAAAATAATAGTTTATAAAAAAATTTAATTTTCACCAAGTGATACATGTGTCTTAAATGTACTTGTTAAGAGAAAATGAAGACATAAAGAAATTTAACAAGTGTGGAGATTCATGCTTTCAATAGTTAAACTAGATCTGAAAAAATGTGATAGCATAAAGAATAGAGAACAATGGCTGATAAAATTTTATCAACCTTTCTATTAAAATTAAGTAATGGGAAGACAAACCTTTTACCCTTAAAATTTTTATATTCTATGTTCACTTATAATATCGGGACTTTTTAAGGATTTATGATCTCAAGGGGAGAACTTATGTGAGAGTGTTAGATATTAATGACAGGCAACCAAAATAAGGATGTCACCATCTAAGATTGTTCTGTAAATTGGTATTCTATAAAATGTGATTTTCAAACATTCATTGATTATGTTGAAGGAATTGGTTTCTATCAACAGTTGATATAAAAATTATGAATATTGCATATTTTTATGATCTTATATTTTGTATTATGTATAACATTCATTAAATAAAATCAACCATGATGATGATGTGAAGGTTTTCAAATCTGGGATCCCACATGAAGATCCCATTTGTTTTATTCTAGAGACAGAGATCCTAATGTATATATAGTAATGTGATTCATCATCATAAAGATCATTATAAATGTCTCCTTGATGTGGATACAAGTAGAGAATATTGAAGAATCTTCCATTATTATTATTTAATAAAAATATGATTATTTTAGAACGTGTTAGAGGGATTTCCATTTAAAAAGTTTCTATTTCAAAATATCTAATCCTTTGTATCTTAAAATAAAATCTGTACACTAAGGGGGGATGATTTTTTAAAATAATTTAAATTGATGTGGATTTAAAAACAATAAGATTTAGAGTTGTTTCCCAATACTTCAATCCTTATTTTCAGTTGAATTTTTTTGATGAGTATTTTAAGTGAGTGTAGGAGTTTCAATTTTATTTATTCTACTACAAACTTCTATCATAATTTGTACCATATTGAAAAAATGTTTGAAAATATTTAATAATGGAAAAGATATATCATTTAAATCTGTATCAAGTTAAATTGAAAATATATAGGTTTTTTTCTAAATAAAATCCTATTTATTCTTACAATGAGTATGATTTAGGTGGGCTTAGATTGGGATAATTGAAGGATCATTTCTTAAGAATTAATTGAAGCCCTATTTCCAAATTACATTGTATTTTTTTAATAAGGTGGAAAGAAATTAAAATTAATAATTAATAATAAAGGAGGAGAGTATGAATAAATATAACACTTATTAACACATCATTTAGAAGTTATTTACAATAAATACAATGGAGGATATTATTGATCTAACTTTTTGTGAGTTTTATCTTTTCAAGGAATGATTAGAAAGTAATTTCAATATGTTATTTAATAAAAATCACTTCATGTCTATTAGGATGTTCCTATGAATTCTATTTCATTTTATTTAGTGGATTGATATTAGAAGATATATCTTGGATATGTAATTTGAAGTTTCTTATCTTATTTTATTAAGATTGATTATATTTTTACCTTTGTAATATTTAGTGAAATTAATTAATGAAGGTAAAATATCAATTTAATATTGGGGGATTTTAATGGAGAATAAAATTTATAATGAATTAATATATATCTATATGATGAATGTGGAAGGGTAGGTTGAGGAGTTACTATGAATCAATCAATTCCATGTGAAGTATTATTCTAAAGATTAATTTCTATGGTAATGGTTATCATTATTCTTGAAAATATTTTCTTAAATGTTTTGTGAAAGTCTCAATAAGTATAAACCATAATTTTTTTTTGAAATTTATTGATGATTGAAGAACTGCAGAACCATGTATGTTAATTTATGTGATTTTCTATATAGAAGAATTTGCATACCTGAATAGGATGTTATATATATATGGATATTCATATATAGGTTTACCTAAATAAGAGAATCTGCAAACCAAAATACATGTTTATAGATCTGAATGTTCACATATGTATAATTTGATACATAACTAGAAACCATAAAAATATATGAACTTTAATATCCTCCTATATATGTGAATAGATAAATATTGGAAAATTCTATATGTATATGAATTGATAAATTTTTTAAAATGGTTCATGTATATAGAATTTTCTATGTATGTGAATTTTCCATAATAGAGAATATGCATGTTAAGAATCGTGTATGTATAGAGGTTCCTTATACAGTATGGTGTGAAAATGGAAGAGATATTCATAGTTAATCTCTATTCCCTTATGAAAATATTTTATATGATGCTTGGTATGATGATCATCAGGATTTCAATATATCATGATATTGGTTTTCATAATCTTTTCTAAATGAGATGATTATGAATCCTGAGAGAAGAATAAAATAATATGTTGAAAAAAATATATGAGTTAAAAAACCATGTTTAATTTAGAATATTCCAAGTGAGAAAAAATTCATTAAAATAATAATCATGAGGCAAAAAGTTATTCCATGATTCATCCAGAAATAAATATTGAAGAAATGTATGAGTTAGTTCTCATGCATGAATCAATAAAAGTACCCAGAGCTTTGTGCTATGATGGAGGTTCTAAGACTATAGAAATTTGATGTATCCATTCATATGGGATAATAAATATTAGGCTAGTTTCATTGAGTAATTAATGATGAATTTGAGGGACTATCCTATTGTACAAATGAATAAGGATACAAGAATTTATTTACTAGAGAAGCATGAATATGTGTTTTAAATGAATATACATTATTGTGTACTAAACTATCAGTTTTTAAAAATGATGAAGTTGTGTTAGTTACAATGTAAAATTGTTACAGGAGAAGTTTCTTAATAATGTATTTCATCACGAGAGTAGTTAATGATAAGTCATTAGGAATTATGATTGGAATGTCAGACAAAATATTTTGGATCTAGTTAGAGTCCATGATGGAAATTATCCAATGTATTTGAATCACTGATAACCCTAATAATTCAAATCAAGTTTTGATGTGGGATAGTGAATACCAAAATGAATATGAGATAAAAAATAAGGAACCAATGATTCAAAAATTTATTATTATATATATTATCATAGTTATTTATATTGATGAAATTGTAGTAGTTTTTTGTTTGAAACTATCGTTCATGATGGAATATTATAGTATCAATATTGACGATATGAAATAGAAAAAAGATAATATTTTATGGAATTGAAGATGATTAGAGAGAGAGAGTATAATATATGATTTTCATCCTCATACACATGTTTTAAATCAAAGAGACAAAGAGAAGATGATGTTGTGTATTCAAGGTTACCAAAATTGATGAGAGGACTTTCCGTTCGTGCAAGATAAGAACAATAGATGAAGTATTATTATTTTTGTGCAAGAAAACTCACATTTCAGTTTTTTCATCTATGAAGAAGAAGAAGGATTAGTTCAATATTGTGTATATAAGGTAAAAATAAGAGAAGTTTCTTGCACAATACTATACAAGTGAAAATATAAGAATAATGAATATAATAACAAAGAAAAATATCAACAATCAACAGAAGTCACATTTGGTGAAGAAATTTCTCAATGTTTTAAAGAACTTGAAAGGATAAAGAATGTCTATGGTGGTAGTATAATGTTCTAGAAAACTGATCCAATTGTGCTAGGTTGTCACCATTCTAGGGACCTAGGGATATTTTATGAAACCCCTCTTATGTATAAGGAACCAAACATTAGTTTTGCAATTTTTAGCTGATCCACTATAACATGTATCTCATTATAGCATCATGTGTAATCGAGGATTGTTTCTTGGTTTCACTGAGGACTAACCCTTCTTATCCAAAGGTGAAAATTCTTTATTGAAACATGAACATTGTAAATATCCTATCTACTTTATGTGTATACTAATGAATCAAAGAAATGTAATATAATGATTAAATAAAGTCCTTAAATAGTAAAACAGGAAATGGTATAAAAAGATTAAATTACAAAAAAAATGAAAATAACCTTGATTCCCCCCCTCTTAGAGTTCAGTATACCCCAGGTGATTCTGATAGTAGTTTTATGTTAGGGGGTTCATATTATATTAGGGAGTTATTTTTGGGGACTAGCTTTAGTCTAGGGATTGGAATTAGGATAAGAAGATTTTTTTAGGTTATGTTGTTAGTTTTAGGGTTAGGTTTCTTATTCTATGATATATGTGTATATTAGGGGCATAGGTTTAGATGTGTGTGTTGGGGGGGATGAATCAATGATTACAATTTTTTATGTTTTTCATTTAAAAAAATCATTAATATTTTGAGTAATATGACTTGGTTGTTAAAACACCCCAACATGCACACATAAATCATTCACAATATAATTTTTAAGTATTATTAATAAATAAGAGTATATAATCATTTGAATGATTTGGAAAAACTTGAGATAAAAATTTATAATAGAAATATTCTTAAGGATTATAACAATTATGGAGTAACCATGAAATTGAAATTCACCATAGTCACTGTTTCATCCTCAAAACCAATTTGGTCTTTTTAATGGGGTTTTGTGGTGGTGGTGAAATAAACATTCACATCAAACACATATTTCGAACTCTTTTCTGGGCAGTTTCCAATAGGATTTTTTTGTTGATCCGAAATCACCCAATAGTTCCCTTATTTGAAATATTTCGTGAAACTACTTTCCAAAAGTATGTGTTCATTAGGAAATGTTTCTAATAACACATTAGGACTAACATTGGTCAATAGGATGTGAGGTTGGACTCATATAAACATTTTTACGGGTATTAATTCCTACTCTGGGACTCTATTATAGATTTAAGACATATTCACGAATCCTTTATGAAATCCCAAATTTAAAATAGGCCACCCTTAAGTTGAAGATCAATTATTATCATGTATCGGATTTATAATAATCTAGATATATACAATTATCTTTATATATGGAGAAATATATATATATATCAAAGTTTATCCATCAATGATACCCTTTTGTATGTACTTATTATAGATTCTTATATCACTTATTATTATGAATATAGTTTTAAGCCACACAGTGGGGCACTTTGGATTTTATCATCATCCATAACGACTAGAGTTATTATGATGTTAGGATCAAGAACATGATATGGTATTAATATTTAACCTAATGATAAGAATCAAAAGCCATATAGTCTGGTTCCACATAACAGGTAACATAATACCTTTTAAGGTCATGTGACAAGGAAAAAACAACGTCGTTTAACGTCATGGAGAGAGGATGTCTAGGCAAAAGATGCCTAGTTATGGGTTGGTTTGGTACTTACACCAATGTTTCCCATGGGACTTAGAAGGGATGAATATTTCTAGTATGAATGTGACCATTCTAGGAATATTATCTAGAGAATATTATGGTTGATTGGGATGTTGGGTTTGAACTTCATAGAGGCTTCATACGTATCTCATTTGGAAAGGAATTAAATCCCACATAATTCAGAATGTTGGAACTTTCACCAATGGAGGAGGACCAATAGGGAAATAAAGAGGATGATATGGAAAATGGTCCCCCTCTTGAGACAAGTGTTTGATTATTTGTATTTCTTGATCATCACTAACCTATAAGACCACATGATTCATGGTCAGTGTGACAAACAAAAGAAAGTGGAAGATTCAAAAAACTACACAATTTTGTATATTTATTGGTGTATGATTATAATGATAAATAAAAGGGAAATGTATTTGATTTTTCCTTATAGTTTCTTATTCTTAACTCCTATGGACCAGAATTATACACCCATATAGATACGCGCTGATAATCTTCATGATTTGGGCCATATACATAGTTTCCCAACCCATGGAACCTACTATCACCATACCTATGTTTGGGACCCTCGTTAGCACATGAATATATTATTGGAAACATTTTGAGGATCGACCTTATTATATAGTTTAATAATAGGTCCTCAATTAATGTGAAAATGTATAAATGAGGGGGAACAGTAGTGTGCCATGCATTCTAATCATACATATTTGGAGGCTTTAGGTGGGTTGTTTTCTTTTCCCTCTTAGGTGAAGGATCCAATGGAATAGGATCCCAACCATCAGTGGTATGAATGGGGGTGGTGGGTCAAAGGGGGGATCACAAGTGTTAGGTCTAGGTTAGTAGAAGCCGGCTCCCATTGATAAGGGATAGGTGAGTAGATAGTGGATCACGTAAGGTAATCCTAGTTGTGCTTAAGATGTATCGCACAAGGTAGGCATGGGTGAGCTAAATATGGATTACATAAGGTAGGCTTGGTTGAGCTAAATATTACATTGGAATATGAAATAACCATATAAACAACACATGATCAAGCCATTTATATAATCTTCAAGGGTCTCCTCAAGGGTTTTTGGATTACTAGTTCTCAAGTCCCAAGCATGAGAAGTGGAATTATCTCTAGGGATCTTAAATTAAGGGTAGATCCCTCCTCACACAAATATTTCGTATTTAAAACACTAATGGAACTATAATTACACAACTATCCTTAATTTGATCTTCATTCAAGGCTTAGTGATATACCTAGGATTTTTCGAAGACTGGGGTGATGGAATAGGGTGAGGAGATATTTTAGGTTTCTTTTGGTCTTTATATCATTCCAAATGAGGAGCCATAGGGTCCTATTTATTGGCATTTTCGGGACCCTGAGTGAAGGAGTTGGTTTTCACCGGTTGTTCATAAAGTCACTCACATAGATGTCACCTACAAACTGTGGTAGTCATGCATGTTATGTCACATAGGTTGGACCTATGCAAGTCTAAGAACTCAGGTGGGCATTGTACAATCAGGATAAACATAGGAGATGTGGGACTTGTGCGAGGGGGCTGGGTGAGCTACCTGCATGATACTTCGAGTTCCTTTATTTTTTTTTTGAATTATAACATCCATAACTTTTTGAACCAAAAGTTCATTTGGGCTACACAAGTAGTTAAATAAAATCTTGCAAAGTGAACTATTCTCCTTGATTTGGTGTTTACACCATGTCATGGTGTTTACTGATGCCAAAAAGTGTCCAGAATACCCTAATAAATGGGTTTTATTGAACCGAATTATTTTTATTAGTAATTTAAAAAATTCATGGAATAATCATGAAGGGAGGTTCTCAACACCATTCCATCATATTTGTAATTTTTTTAGGAATCTCTATAACTTGGTGTGTAATAATTCTTATGGCATGTGGAAATATAATATGCTACTTCTTCCGATAAAGAGACACATTTCTACTAAAACTCAACATTTGTTTCCAAAGTGGACAAAATATCATTGGCTGTACAGAGAACTGAATGGTATGATTTTTTTGATTACAATGAATATCCACCCACTTAGAATTTATTTTTTTATAATGAAAATATTCTAATTCTATGGTAAATGTGGGGAACTTTAAAATATTCTAAAATTATTTTGTAGGAATTGGAGACATATGAATTTTGGGAGGAGGGTCTAATTTTTTCCTTGGTATTTGGACATAGAGATCATGGGTCGATTATTTCTAGAACTGCTTAATGGGTCCTATGAAATCTTGATCCATTTGAAATACTACCCTAATTTTTCCCTAAGTCAGATATTAAGAAGACTTAGTGGGAAATACAAGTCTTTTTATTAGGAATCTGTTTACGGATTTTTATCCTAACAATTTTTTCCTTTTTCATTTCATTTGTAATTTTTTACCTAAATCATGAAAATTACACATCTAATGAGGTGAAACTAGACTCTTACCTAGGGTTCCATTTTGTGAGTTTTCAACCTATCAAGTACTATATCTATTTCATGGGATGTTTATACACTTGAAAGATGAACTAATGAAACTTTTGTTTCGGTTTGAACAACATTGACCATGAGTTATGGGATGATGAATTAAGCAGGGCTTACTGACTGAGAATGATATGATATTTTTCAGTTACACAATGGTTAATTTTAAGGAGACATTTTTTTATTTCCATATATGAAACATGATATGATAATAGTATGAAAAGATCCACCACACACCATGTTTTAAAAGTAGTTTCCAACATGATATTGTTTGGGGATTACAGAGATAGAAGTTCTGTCTACTGAAGACTAAGGTTTCTCGAGTTGATATGATTTTTTGTGGTGACTGATGAATTTTCAGACTAGGGCATATCAATTCATAGTCAAAAAAATGGTTTCTTCTAGAATCAGACATTCTATTGACAATTATTGGGGATTTTATGTGGATCTTGATTTCTCAAGATAGCATAGTGTGGTTTGTTAGTGGAAAATGTCTGAAAATGGAGGAACACAACCATTTTGGATGCTATAGTAGTTAGTCCTAGAATGGATGATCTAGGTGTCACTACATGTCTTGATGGAATGAGTATCATGTTTCACATAGTTCTTTAGGGTGATTTAGTGGATGTCCAAGACCAGGAGAAAATGATCCTCCCCTATGATGGTTGAAGAATTATGTAATTTAATTTCATGAAACAATATTGTAGAACATATAGTATAACCTATTATGGAAAGGATGTTGAGGGATACAATTTAAGGTTGTTCAAAATTGACTGGAAAATTTGTGATTTTCTATTTTATGGTGATCTGACCAAGAACATTACATAATTCATCAAGCATGAAGGGGGAATGTTGAAGCTATAACCATGGGGATTCCAGATAAAAAATGTGAAATTTTACCATTGTGAAAGCAATGATCTCGGACCATGTTCTAAAATCCATTCCAAATATTAAGTCATAAAGGCTTATAGAGATAGGAGAGGTTTATCCTAAGGATGAATGTGACTATGGCTGATAATCCTTTTGAGGGAAACTTATGAAAAAAACAAGGTTGTATCAATTTATTTTCAAATAAATATATCCTTAAGAATAGGGAATTATATCACCAATGGACAGGGAAAGCTTATGGATATTTGAATTTCCCCAAACAGAGAGTTAATTTGTGTAATGAAGGTTATCCGATATGGAAGGGGCATTTCATGTAAAAATCACCCTAGAATGGGTAGAAATATTTCCTATGTAAGTTTGAACCACATACAGGGATGGGGGTTTTTTATACTGAATGGTCACAAGACATAGGATCTTGCCGTAACTACATATCTTTTCAACTCGAGAATCATGACACATGTACTTCTCGAATAGCTTCCCTACACTAATAAAACTCTTTAGTGTAGTAGGGGTGTTTTTATATATATATGAGATTACTAGTGGAGTGGGTACCGATACTGGAACCTCTTATAATAATCTAGATCATACATATGAGAGTGGGGGATTTTTTTATATTTCATCTAAACCATGATATTGGATTTGGGACTTACTTTGTATCCCATAAAAGTGGAAATCAATCCAAATGTAGTTATTGGATTTATATCATTCAAGATACATTAACCATTCACATTAACATCATTATATAAGAAAATTTTGTGTGCCTTTTAAATTATTGTATCAAAGACCATGCCACACTTGATGTGAACTAATGCACCATGATCATGTTAGGAATCCATTACCAAAACTCCTAAGCATGTGCGAGCTATTCATTGTGTAAGAAACAAGGAGTGGAAATGGTTTCTTTCACCCCACAGAGGTAATCAGAAGTAAGTACATGTGCTTTTTTATCTTGTGGTGGCTAGATGAGGATGTATAATCTGAGTATTGCTACAAATATCATTGGAATGAGAATGAATCCAAACATAGTTCTAGTAAACTGTGTAGTTTAACGTCATGTGATAAGTAAGAATGATGACTTGTAGTTTTAAGTCACATTACTAGGAAAATATGTATGGAAACAATGAGAGGCATAAGGCTTACTAGGATAAGGATGTTCTGACATACTTTATACATGAAGAAGGATATAGTAAACCAAGATCTCTAGGGTTATTATATATGTAGAAATGATATGAGATAAATATGCAAGGATCTAACATGAAAAATATTTGAAATGTTTGTTTAAACATGATTTGGGTGCATCGGTACATATTTAAAACAAAGGTGTCCTGATTAATCATACATTCTATTACCAATGGTCGATGAAAGCTTATGTGGATCCAAATTTTCTTGAGATAAGGAACATCATGTTTGGAAGGAACGTTTCCATGAATAAAGGAAAAACTTCGACTGACATTGACATTGGAGTGTATAGTATCATTCATTTATTTTTTTGTATAGAGGAAATGGGATATTGTCATTTCCTTGATGGTCTTATAAATGAGGGAACCCAAATTAATATCTCTATCAAGGACTAAGGTTGTATATAGGGGAAAAGGGAAACATGCCCATTTTTTTATGGATGGACCTTGGTTAAGGAACCTTAGTTCCACTACAATCAAGACACATGTTGTTATCAATCATTAAGATTAAACTATAAGTGAAATGTCCCATGATAAAGCCACCCACATTTATTTTTGTTGTTATTCTGGAGGAGGAGAATTTTCTTTACTGCATTGATGGGCCCAAAACATAATTTTTGGGAATCAATACTTATTCTATTGAGATAAGAATCAAGACACACATTGTTTTATATGTATGTGTGGTGGGAAACCAACACCAAGGGTTGTGATCCACTGAGGCACATACTGAATTGTTATGCAGGTTTATATCATCAGACATATAACATGAACCACACAGTTTTACATCATGTGGCAATGATGATATCACATAGTTTAATGTCTTGTGACTAGGAATTTATTCTATGTAGTTTAGTGTCATACCACTCAAACTATGTTGTCTTTTAGGTTTAGGTCTTACGATTAGGAACATATGTCATTCCTTTTAAGTTCATGTGATAAATAACATTTGGTGTTCCTTTTAAGGTTTTTCATCATGGATCTTGTTTGATAACTATACAAAGTACTTCTTTAGAAACAGTTAATTGGATGCATCTATAAGAAGATCTCCATCCATCAAGATCAATGAATAAAATTTGTTGTAGTGGACCTTGTAAATGTCCTAAGGTCCCTCCCACTCAGGTACAATATTCAGAGGATTATTTTTTGGTATCATCGGGCTCATGAGGACCATTACAAATTCTCCATGGTGGAATGAGTGGATGATTTTTTTGTTAAAATCCCATGCTACCAAAATTTTATGGACATCTGAGTGATGTAAGGTATGTAATATTTTCTCATTGAGTCACTCTGATTCATCTCGAATTTTATGGGATTTCTCTAATTTTGATAGTTGATCATAGATAGAAATCTGAAGTGAAGGAAATTGGACCTCAATGGGTATACATGCTTCTAACCCATATAAAAGTGAATACGAGGTCTCCTATTTGGGGGCATGAGTTGTATTTTGGTAATACCACAAGGAATGAAAAATATTGTCTGGATAAGAATTTTTATCTTTATCCACTGTCTTTTATGATATATTTGATAAAGTATTGTTGAAGGACTCTATCCATCCATTAGTCTCTAGATGATAGTGCGATGAATGGTTGGATTGTATATTATACTCATGATATTGATTCTCTAACACAATAGAACCAAAATTTGTTCCATCTTCATCTGTATCATATAAGGGACACCAAATCTAGTGATGATATTAGATTTCATAAAGTTGAAAATTGTTTTGGTCCTAAATTCACTGAGGGGTTTTTCATTATCCCATTTGGATAAGAAGTCATTAGAAGTCATGATGTATTTGAACTACTTGGATGTAGTTGTAGGATACAACCCTACAACATGCTTTCCACATATAATGAATGAACAAGAGTATTTATCTATATTAAGAAACTATAGTGGTTGATGGATGAAGTAATAATTTAATAGGATGGAATTAAACTTTTTGATAAATTGTGTCCAATCCTGTATCATCAAAATCTATAAATATCCAAGCATACAGATTTGATGGAAAATCCAGAATCTAGACCAGTGGGTACCAAATTCCCCTATATGCACTTCTCTCATGATATCAAAAATATCTTCTCCATCAATGAAAATGAGAAGGAATCCATCAAAGATCCATTTATAGAGGGCTTTATAGTGATTTGGGCCATCAAAATGAGTTAAGTTGTTCGATCATCATCATATCTTCTCTTTTCCATCCTTTTTTGATGAGATAAATCCATTTTGATGTTTTTCTATAATATGAATAATCCATCCGATTGTAGGAATATATGGTTTAGGTATATAATTAACTTTATTAATTTATTCTATATTCAGATGATAAAAAAATTAGTGATGGGAAATGCTAATGACTATTTCATCCTGATATGGATCTTCCAAAGTCGTAGCTGAATTTTCTAATGCATTTTCTTGTGAATTCTATAATCATGTAATGTGATTCAATATTGGATCTAAGGGAAATTATTCAATTATTCCTCAGATATAGTTAATAAATGGGATTATTTATTATTTTCTAATGGAATAATCCCCCTTGATATTCTTGATTACCAACTTTGAATATCTTTTTAACTTCAATTATTCCAATGGAATTTGAAGTGCTAGTTCTATCACTATAAGGATTTATTGATATCACATCTCATTGTTTGTGAAACCATGTGACAATAGGAATGACTATGAAATATAACCTTAATTGGAGAGATGATCGTAACTCCCAACCCAACTATATTTATCTTAGGGTATTCCATTATATTCCCTGTTGGGTTTCTGGACATGTAGTCAAAATAAATTTATCGTATTTGAGATCCATCTTAAATAGAGAAGATATTTTCATGAGTAAATTCATTATTTAATGACATTTATTCTATAAATGGATTTTTTGTAAGCAATTCTTTCAAATCTTTTACTTTGACTACATCCTAAGGCAAGAATTGAATATCAAACTACTTCAGGATAACCTTCCACCATGAAAAATTTCGAGTCAACATAGGTTGGATGAGGATGTATTTGTGGGGGTTATTAAGAGAGACTAAACGAGCCTCATGGTGCTGTAGGTAGTGCCATATATTCTGAACTACAAAGACAAATGCATGATATCTCTTCACGATAATTGTATAACGATTCTTGGAATTAAGCATAGTTCGACTAAGATAATACATGTTATTTTCATTCCAAATACCATTATTTTGTGTGACTAAAGAACCCATTGATCCTGATAGGTATTTCACATAAAAAATGAATGGATTCCCCTAAATAGTCATCATTAACATTGATGGAATCAAAATACATATCTTGAGATATTAAAATGATTCATGATATTAATTAGTTTACTGATACATGAACCAATTTTTCATTAACCTGGTGAACCGAAAACACTTTCTTGTGAGGTTTCTTATAAATCAATTAATGGTAGTAAGGTGTACCTATAAACCCATTTACTATTTCAGGTTTCAAAGAGGTTACACATTATGGATAGAATTTGTCTTCTTGGTATCCACATCGATTCTATGATGTCATACCATGAAGCTGAGAAACATTCTTAAAGTAACACCAAAATCACATTTCAAATGGTTCATTTTCAGTCTATACTATCACAGTTTATTGTATTTGTTCTCAAGATCATTTATTTGGTCATAATTTCGTTGATATTTAACCACTATATCATCTAAAAATAATTCAATAGACCTTCCCAAAATTGGTTTGAAGATTCCATGCATGGAACATTGATATGTAGAACTGACATTCATAAAAAAAGGAAATTTCTCAAAAGAAATACACCATTTAGGTGATCTAAATGTGGTGAACTCCTTATATTCATGGCTATCCAAATTTGGTTGTACCTAATATATCCATCCATGAAGGAAATGGAATGATATCTATTCATGGAATCAATTAGTAAATTCATGATTGGAACAGGGAAATCATCTTTCAATCAACACTGATTGAGATCTCTAAAGTCAATGTGGACCCTAATTTTATAGTTTTTCGACATTACTAGATCTATGTTGGGTATAAATTTAATATGATAGATTTCCCAAATGAAATTTTCCCTAATAAACGTTTCAACATTAGACTCAATTTTTATGGTGTGAGTTGGGTGCATCCTTCTAGCTACCTATTTTAACCCTAATGGCTCTATGGAATGCCTAGGGGGTGAGTGGCCATGTTAGGATCAAGGACTAACATTTTTTTATAAATCTAGGTAAAAATATCTGAATTCTTATTTTTAAAGGAAATATATAGCTTTTGTTCTTCAAAATACATGAAAATGCTATTAAAACAGGGTAGTGGGTCCTATTATGTACGTAGATTTATTTATCTGAGCTCTTAAATAGTGGTAGATACACCTTCTTCAAATGATGGTGGTGCATACCTGAGGTACTCCATATCTTCCTATTCCTCTTCCTCTTCCTCTTCATATTATTATTATACCTCACAATTAGAAATAATTTGTGATGGGAGAAATTTATCAATGTTAAGAGAGGAGTAAACATTTTAACATTCATAGATTAAGTTGTCTCCTTCGACCCTACTGATAATGTAGGGTTTCATTGAAGCTCTTGTGGGGTGAAAAGTTGTATAGAGGAAGTATTTACACTCTTTTATTTAAATATAAAACGCTTTTTTGATTATGTTAATTAGACATGGACCTATTAAATCTCAGTTAATGTAATAATGGTATTTTCACATGAGTTTTTACCTCTATTTAGAGTTTCAATGACCTTTTCAGCATTGTTGAGATTAATCATCATTATGGGCATCACCAAGGATGCTGAATTTACAGACAAATTTTGACTAATATATTCAATATGATAGATGGGTTGTACTTATTCTTTTCTAATATATTTGAAAGGATTTTCTAAGGTCATTTCTAGACCATTTAGGGTATTGACTCTAGTGGCACTATCATCCATGGGTTATCTCCCCTCCCTTTACAAGAATCCCAAAAATATATATTGTGATTCACAAGATTCTAATGGGGTTTAATCTCTATTTAATGTCCCAATATGACAATTAATTAAATATTTGAGGCATTGGTTGTATGAATAGGGGATTTCTGAATACTAATGCAACCAAGGACATCCTAGAAAAATGTTGAAATCTATATCTTATTGGAAAACTAGAAATTTTGAATTAGATATAGGGTCCCCAAATTGAGATCTAATATTGATTCCACTAAATATATTTTGATCCCTTTTTTTCAAAAACATATATATTTATAAAGTAAGGGGACAAGTGGGACATAATATAAAATAGTTAGAATTTTTTTTGCTACAATGAGGTTGACTAATGATCTATTATCAATGAATGCTCATTGGATATCAACCCCATTTATCTTCCTAGATACATACATGGTCCTAATGTGTTTTTATATAATGAAATATTTTCCTTTCTTTATTCAAGATATGTTTTTTTGGTATTATGCATGATCGATCTATGTATGATATATTTTAGTAGTAGAAACTTGAGCTTCAAACTCACGAGGGATTAACAAATCCGATATGAGTGCTTCCCATTTGTCTTTTAGTAGACTTAAAGAATCCATGATTGATGACTGGGCTGGAACCAGGGCCAATTTAAGTATAATTTCATAATTTAGTGCTAATGGTATGTGTTTCCTAGAATGAGGATGCTATTTCATAGGAACTTTAGGAGATGAAGTACTTGATGGAGGTAGATCATCCCTTGGAACAAGAGTTGAAGGATCTCTTTTCCTTAGTGGGATATACCGAACATGTCTCCTTTAGTACAAAAGGTAAAATAATGGTTTAACACCCTATAATCAATATTTTAGGATTATTGGGTTAAATAGTTCCAATTTAATATGTGGCAGAACTTTCATAGACCTTCCATGCATTCTGGAGTGCTTTACCACAAGTTTCAGCATCATAGATAGTCCTAGTGAGGATGTGGCTATAATATTAGGCTCTTTCATTAATAAATCTTCCCTAATATCCTCAAATACTTTGGACTCTATTGATACACCCTAATATTGTTTGGTTAAATTGGGTTCATGTCCATATTTATCATCAGATAAGGGATCCATTAAGTGATTGACATTATTGGAACCAATGATAAATTCATTGTATGATAAGGATTTCGTCTAGCAGGAAAAATCTTGTTGTACCATTTGGTGGGACGATGCCCATGATTTATGGGTTTGAGGAATGAAATCTGAGAGATTTAGGGATGATTTTTGAAAATTTATGTTCTCATTTTTCTGTACATGGATTTTTGTTCTCTGATTGTGCCACTTCAAGAAGGACTGGTTCTTGGAAAATCTTGGGGCTGAAGTGATTGGATGTGCCACATAAAGAGAAATGAGGGGCACTTTTGGTTGATTCAACTATTCTTTGAGGAGAGATTTTGTTTTGATGATTTTCTTCCTGATCATCCAATTATTGAAATCCTTTGAACCATTTATAGAAACTCCCTATCACTCACCTTCTTTCTTCGGGGTATCAGTGGTAACAAATTCTACTTGAGTTAGTGTTTATCCTAACTTCACTTTACCAGATTCAAACATCTTTTGTAGGATGTCTTTGAAAAAAATAATTCTTGGATAGTGTTCCCCATAGTCTGGTGAAATGGAAAATAGTTTAGGAGATCCTTGGTACCAACAAGATTAGGCATCTTAGGCTTTGTAAAATTGAGTAAGTTTCTCTACATGATGTTATAAAGTAGAAATTGACTTGATCTTCTTGTAATGAATTAAATATTTCCATTAGTTTATCAAATTAGTTTCCCCTATACTCCATTATCTTATCCTAATGAGGTGGGAATTGTTACTGACACTCTAGAGGGGGTGCCACATAATATAGCATAGGATTTGGATTTTTATATGGTGTAGGGGATAGATTAAGGATGATAGTGGAAACATATTCTTTCCTTATTCTATTCCCTTAAGTTGATTGAATTAATTGGGATGCAACATTGATTTGTTATATAGAATTATATTATCTCTTAGAATGTATTGTAAGATCCCTAAACGATATTTTATATTTCAAAGGGATGATAATTGTTTACAACTCATTATGAAGATTCTATATACTAAGGGAATAAAGTCCTCTAAGAAAAGATGTAGGTTTTTGGGAGTAAGTAAATCATGTCAACCTAGAAATGAAATTCAACATCCTATCATTATATTAATGTTTTTTTGTTTGAGAGGTCAATGATTGTTTCCTTCTATAGAATTAATCTAAATTTAAAGAGAAAATATTAAAGAATATCCTTCCATCCTGTGATTTACTGAGCCAAGAAACTGGTATACTATATGAAGGATGGCCCTTGAAGTGTTTATATGAAGCACCATAGTTTCACTGTTTATTTTTGTGTAGGGTATCTCATCATGGGATCATAAAAGGACACAAAATTCATCAAATTCAGCTCTAGGCCCTATGTGCCATTGAATATTTGAAATGAATTATTTCAAATGATTTGTAGGGCATGGGTAAAATCCACCAATTTCGAGAGATGATTCTTTTATGTATGTACTAGGGCACAGTATTGCTTTATTGTTTTTAATAGAGAATCCAGTGTATCAATAGTGTAATTCCCCAAACCCAGTTACCCAGATTCAGTGCATTATTACATAACATTGGAATGATATAAGGAATCTTGTCCCAATATATCGACAATTTTAGTATCCTTGGAAGTACTAGATACATTCATATGATTTACATTACATCATGAAATAAAAACGTCGACAACATTTTTCCCCATTTTATACACACTTATACCCTTAGCCTATCCCTCCAGGTCAACAGTAAAATTCATCTTCACATCCTGGGAAAAATAAAACATGGAAAGGGGTGAGCTCTGATGCTCAGTAAGGATAACAATATAGAAGAAATTTTCATAAATAAGAATAAACATTTAAGGAAATGTATTGGACTAAAACAAAATATTTTTAAACATAAAATTCCACATAATAATGCAAATATAATATCCAATAACACTATTTACTTATTCTCATAGATATTCTACTAGTTTAATAATCACATGCAATATCAATAGCCACTTATATAATGGTGGAATGCATAATTCCAAACATCATAACCACATAGTCAAGGCCTTGTGCTAAGAATAAAAATAGGAGTTTGTGAAGGACGTGTACAAAGATACCAGTTTGTCTCATGAGACCTACCGATGCATTGAGGAGCTATAGCGGGCTCCACCCATCACTTACTATGTCGAATACATTCCTCACATGAAAAGGTTTAAACATAACATAGACATTCATTTTAAAACTAGCATATGAAAAGTCAATACTTTATCCATAAACCATGAATGATATAAAATAACACAACCATATTCAAACATATCATAGAACCTTCAATACAATATGTAAGATTTGTATCCTAATAAATCAACTTCAAACAAGATTAAAATTCATCAAAAGGATGTTGACATATTGGAAATCAAAACATTTTTTAGAGAAATATATTTTTATAATTTTAAATAAATTAAAAGTAATATAATTATAAAAAGAAACATTTATTTTGAAAATATTCTTATAATATTGTAATGGAATCATGGACGATGCTATAATGGTGGAAAATATCCGCACCTGCCGTATAAGTTAAAAAAATCTTTCTTACTATAATTTTTTCAAAAAGGTCATTAATTACCTTGTTTGAAATACGATGGAAAGATTCCATTCAAAACATATATGTTAAATAAGGGTATACATGACTTTAAACCATTGTCTAGTAAATAGTAAATATTTTTTAAATATATTATTATGAAAAAACAGAAGTGGATGACAAAGAGGTTGCAATATATTCTTACATAAAAACATACTCGGATAATAAAGAGATTGTGAAATTAACCCTTAACTTGTACTTTTACTTAGCTGATGGTATGTTAAAATTATGTATAATAGTTAAAACATTGTTATAAAACTACAAAATAACTATATACATAAATATGATATTATATATGATCTTATAATATGGCTTTGTTAATAATATTTTATTAGTATAATCGTTTCAGGTGTTAATTGATTTGTCTTCCATTATATGATTTGTTACGTAAGACATGTTTTTTATGTATAGGATGTATTTAATCCATATAAAGAATGATATTATGTTCATAAAAACAATTTATAATAATAAAATTAAAATTATTCATGAATTTTTACAATGGGGAATGATTCCCATCATGTTCGTGTAGACAGTAATCCATACGTACACACGAGCGACAATATAATTTTATTGATGGAGAAATAATATGTAAGTGAAGTTTATATCATATATATATAATCATTAAAATTTTATATTTTTTATTTACATCAGTTATACTCATTATTATACACATCCAAATAATGGAGTGTTTGAATAACAAACCACACCCTGACGTGGAGCCGGTAATCCATACACAAGCACGTATGGTGACTTTGTCCTTTATAGGATGGATAGAATAATGAATACTGTTGTACCATTTTTATAATAACATCAAAATATATAAAATAAACGAGATTTATTATTTTTTAATGGAAAAAACAAATAAATATTAAGTGGAAGAAGAAAATAACTTGAAAGAGGTGATGAAATATTTACCTCTTCTTCGGGTTCTTTCTTTTGATTTGATCAAAATGGCATCTTAGGTTTCCTTTGTGAACAAAATGACTATAGGATGAATGGAGTAAATTTTGGAGATTATTTTTTCAAGGGTTGTCCGATTCAAAAGGCTTTGGATGTGTGAAATTAAGAGCAGGAGAAGTTCCCTTTTATAAGAGAGCTGAGGGTGAGTTTTGGAAAAGCTGGAAATATAATTTTATAATAAAATAATTATCTGTTTCAAATGCCTCCAAAGTGAATTATTTAAATTATAAGGTGGTTATGAGTCTAAAAACACTCAACTAATATGATTTAGACAGGTTTAGGTCATCATATTAACCTTATCTTTTAGATTTATCTCTTAGTTAAATTGTTTGACATTTATCATGTCTGTTTGTAGTTTTATATTATATGGTTAATAAACTTACTAAAACAAACCAAGAGAACCCCACGTGGTTAATTATTAATATATATAACCTTATATAATTCCTTTTTCCGAAATTTATATTTTTATTAATATTATATCAATTAATAATATAATATTTGTTTTAAAAACACAATTATGTCAATTTTGACACTATGTAGTATTTGATTTTTATGAAAGCCATAAAAAATTTATCACTTATAAAAAAATTTATTTAAACAACCCTAACATGTCATATTAACCTATATAATTATTGGAATTCATCAGAAGTCTCAATTTACAATTATTTGGTTACTTATAATATCAATTATTTTAATATTTCATTAATAAGGTAATTACTGCATCATCATTGAGTCAAAAATAAATTAAATTATATAATGTCTAAAAATTATATGAAAAATACCATTATTTAGGAAATGTTTTAATATTTCTAATCAATATTTATAGTCGAATTTATCTTGTGTGTAACCATATATTTAAAAATGGTTTAGTTATTAAACATTGAATTTAATTCTTTTTTAAATAAAAAATTAATAAATGTCGTAATCTAATCCAAGTGGACCAAAGATGATCATATTTTATTAATAAGGTTTTTTTTATCTAATTATACTTATCCAATATAATTAGGACATGTGTTAGGGTAATTATGATATCATTTTTACCCTTAATTACCCTATTTTCTTTTAACCATGGTAAATAAAATTCAAATGTTTCTATTCACCAAAAATTATTTTCATCGTATTAAATAAAATTTTACTTACAGATATCAACTATGTCCCTTGGAGTTTTGAAATTCATCTCACATAAGCGGTAATATTATGTTTTATTCAAAATTGAAAATTCTCCAATGTGGTGGGTAAAAGATGGTAAAAAGTGTGATAAAATTTTATAAATCTATACATATTATAAAATTAATCTAATTAATTATGTTGAACATATATAGGTATTATGTATCTATTTTGACCTAAAATAAATTAAATTAAAATAACTAATTATTTAAATAAAAAGTCAGTTTTAACCAATAATATAGTGTTTTTTCACTATTCATCAAAAACTGAAAGTTTTTAGAAAAATACCAAAAAAATCACCCTAAGCTAATTTGGATATTCCAAATCCGAAAATGAAGTCCATTTTGAGAGGTAAAATTTATAAAATTTCATAAAGTGGGTATTACTATTCATAATGGCTAGTTTGATTGATCACGGTGTTTTAGAATTTCGAAGTTGCAGACAATGCAAGCTAATGCATTATTAAAAAGGAAACATATTGTTGAAGATTGTGGTGTTAGAAATATGATTGATAAGCCCCTAGAGAATGTTTGGATATATAAGAGCTTTAACAGGGGAAACAACTGGTTGGTCTAGCTATCGTTGATTCTTCTTGTACCCATGGTGGGTAACCTTGAGGGCTAGGCTAGTGAGGATATGTTTGAACCATCTCTGGTTGTGGACCTAATGGAGTGAAATTTGTATATCTTACCGTTTTTGGGAAAAAATATATTTGTTTTTAGTTCCCCACATTGAGTGAGTGTTCTGATTCTATTTAAGATACTACGACAAGCCCTCATTGTTGAGGTGCATCAGAAAGGAGTGTGAGGTGGGGCTCTACTTATATAACATATCTGGTATTGATGTTTCTCAGAGTAGTTTGACAATAAATTTTCTGTAATCCTTCATATCTTCCACTTACTGATAAAATATTTCCTCAAGTGAGATTAGTAAAACCTCTTCATGAAGTGGGTGAGGTACATATGCACCATTACCCTTTTCCTTGTTGTATTCACATTGAGGGATTAGTAGTAGAGTGGTTTAGGGAATCCCAAAATTCATTGAAATCCTTCAGTTTTGAGTAAGCACACATTCTTCAATCATTTTAGTGTGGACTATATTATAAAAAGAAACCTCCTCCTCTTCATCTGCCATATCAACACCATTTTCTATATAATCTGCATGGGTGGTGTTAACAAAATTCACTAATGTGTAAAACAGTACATGTGTTTCATATTTCCATTGAGAGATCTCCCTTGTTTTTGAGCACCATGATGCCTCATCCTATCCATTATTGGTATTCAAAGAATAATTTGATGAATTCTGATCTGAATAGAATATAACAATGATTTTATTGTTTGTATTCCTAGTGAGGAAGTCAGGTCATGGGGTTAGATGAATTGAAAGGATTTTTTATGTGGTTATCCCCCTAAATGGGAAAATAACTACTTTCATTGGTGAGGATTTTGATGTAAAAAATCACATCCCTATGGGATTGGACTCCTCCCATTCCGTTCCCACAACCTTTCAATTTTGATTCGTAACCCTCAAAGTCTATGTTAAAAAAGTTCCTAGATCAATTAGATAGAGTTTCTCCTAGATCAAAACGACTTCTAATATCATGGATGTTCTATTGATTTTATAGAGAATTTTTTGATAATGTTATTTGTGCATTGTATGATTTGGACTTGAGACACATGTTTCCAAATATATTGGCGATGCCTAATGATTTTTGTCCCTTATGTTGCATTTGTGATCAATATGTTTAGATACTTGATCAAAGATCCTTTTGATGGATCCATCTATTCTGTCCTCACTTCTTCAAGATTTATTCAATGATGATTATTATTCGAAAACAATTTTTTATAAGTTGAACCTATTTCTAAAAGTCGGTATGAAGCTATGGAATTAAATGACATCAATTTTGGTGGGATTCAATGATCGGGGAGAGTGGTTAAATTAAATTCTCCATATTCTTCCCATACTCCGATATGAACACAAGACGGGGCATTGATAATCAGTTTACGCAACACTTTTAACGCATTGAGACATGTATACTGAAGGGTTCTTTATTGTTTTCCAAATTTTGGGTGTTGTGCATTAAGGAGGGCCTTGAATTATATTTTATGTAAAGACCCGGAAATTTCAAGGGAAAGTTTTTATCCTAAATTTTCTTTGGAATTTTTCAAGAGCGCAGCTTCTGACGGCACCTGATTCCGAGGCCCGGTGTGCCTGGAATCATGTTTCAAAGTTTGGCTCGGGTACGTTCAGTGAACGGACGAGCGGGTTTTTCTAACTTTTGAACCGGTGCCCGGAATCGAATTCTGAGGGCACCGATGAAATCGCAGCGCCGGGTTTTGCCTAGAAACGCCTCTTCCGGAGTTGCGTTTGCTTAGGTGTGGTTTTTAAATTTTGGGACTTAAGGTTAAGAAATAAAATAAAGTTGTTACGACAACTTTATTTTTATTTCACTTGAAGTCACTTGAAAGCCACATTAAGCTGGTTAAGCTTAGTTGAAGCGGATAGGGTTCAACTGAAATATCCTATCCTCTTGATAGGATATTTGTGGGTGGGGCCCGCATGAGCCCCGCCGTTTCTTCCGCTAAGTAACGCACCCGCGAAAACCCGTCAAAGAAACTGAAAGTCAACTGACGCGGTTTCTTAGTTTCTTAACAGACCATTAAATTGGGTTGTTTCTTTCGTCCAATTAATTGGGCGGTTTCTTTGGTAAATTAATTCTTGGAATTAATTGTTCGTTTCTTTTTTTTTAATCGTTGCTTGTGCGTTAATAAAATAAGATTACTCTTATTTTATTTTGGGTGGAAGCTTGTGGCGTGGGGAGAATTTGGAGGAGAGCGTTCTTCTTCGGCGAAGAACGCGAAGAACGCCGGCCTCCGGCGAAGAACGCCGAAACCGCGGAAATCAACGACGCTTCTTCCGTGACGTTTCTTCCGCGACAATCGTTCCTTTCCAAGCGACGTTCTCCCTTCGGACGCACCTCGACGACAACGGAATCAACGACGTTTCTCCGGCGACGTTTCTTCCGCGACGATCGTCCTCTTCCGCGACGAACTCGCGAGCGACAACGCTTGAGGTAGGGGTTTTAAACCTTTTTAAAGTTGTTGATATTTCCTTCGATCTTGAAGGTTCTTTTTTTTATCGGCCCTTGTTTCCGAATCTTTTTATTTATTTTAAAAAGATTGTGATGGATTATCGTTCTAGAAAGGCCGATTGTTATCAATCTAATGCGAGGGGGGTCGGGCCGCACAAACACAGCCGACCCCCCCCTCCTTTATTCTTGTTGTTTCTTGCGGATGGAGCGAGATGGCATGGTGCCGTCGCACCACGTGGGAATCGTATGGCAACTATTGAGCGACGCTGTCGTGCCGCGCTGTGGAACAAAATCAAACAAGATCGAGACGCCTTCGCGCCACGCCGAGAATTCGATCAAGCACGCGACGTCGTCGCGCCGCGCCAAAGAGGCCGCAGATTAAATTAATTTTATTTTGTTCTTGAGCGCAGATTGACGGGCGATGACAAACGAGGCCGCAAGTTAATTTTGAGGCCTCCGTAGTGAAGGTCGGGTCCCGGGATGACCGTAGGCGCAGACGGGAAGCAAATCGGACCACCGGAGCGTCTCCGGTGGCCCGCGGAAGCCGGCGGCGGCGCGGGACGCCGGCGCGGCGGCGCCGGCGGCCGGAGGCGGCGGCACCCCGCGGGTGTCCAGGGTGGCACCCCGCGGGTGCCGCGGGGGTGTCTGGCGACACCCCGCGGGTGTCCAGGGGGGCACCCCGCGGGTGCCGCGGGGTTGTCTGGCGACACCCCGCGGGTGTCCGGCGCGACACCCCGCGGGTGTCCGGCGCGACACCCCGCGGGTGTCCGGCGCGACACCCCGCGGGTGTCCACCGCGACACCCCTCGGGTGCCGCGGGGTTGTCAGGCGGCACCCCGCGGGTGTCCAGCGGGACACCCCGCGGGTGCCGCGGGGTTGTCAGGCGGCACCCCGCGGGTGTCCATCGGGACACCCCGCGAGTGCCGCGGGGCTGTCAGGCGGCACCCCGCGGGTGTCCAGTGCGACACCCCGCGGGTGCCGCGGGGTTGTCAGGCCGCTCGGCCGAGCCGAGCCGGACCGGCCCTGGCCGGGCGGGGCCGGGCCAACCGGGTCGGACCCGGTTCGGGCCGGACCCGGACCCCCCCGTTTTCGGACCATTTCGGTCAAATTCACATATCTTGAGCTCCGGACGTCCGAATGACGTACCGTCAGCTTTGTTGAATTCCTCTCAGTGAGACGGAACTTTTGGCTTACTCTGCTCGAGGTTTGGATGCCGACGGAGTACGGTCGGGTCGGTTCGTACACGAAACCAACCGGGCCCCTGGAACGAAAAAGCCAATAACTCACAGACCGGGCGTCCGATTGACGCGCCGTCTGTTTCGTTGACTTCCTCGTGATGAGACGGAACTTTTGACATACTCCGCCCGAGTTTTGGATGCAGTCGGAGTAAGGACGGATTGGATTGTACCCGAAATCCAACCGGGCCCCTGGAACGGAAAAACTGATATCTTTCAGCCAGGACGTCCGTTCGACGAACCGTTAGCGGCGTTGGTGATCACGTTGAGAAAAGGTCCCTATGTGCTTACCCTATGAGAGTTCGGGGTACAGTTGAGATATGGCCGGGTTTGGTTTGCTCACGAAACCAACCAGGCCCCCGGGACGAAAAGGCTAATAACTCACAGACCGGGCGTCCGATTGACGCGCCGTCTGTTGCGTTGAGACCCCTGTGACGAGGTGGACTTTTGTAACACTTCTTTGAGGGACCTTGTGATACTTGGAGTATCGACCAGTAGCTCGTGGAGCGGACCCTCCCGGAGATGAGCGTGCAGAGTACGGAGACCGTGTAGCCGGCTGAGACCTGACGACTGCTTGACCGACTCGACTTGGAGTGAGTCGACTAGCCCAGTGGACGGAGCGCCCGGTATTCGGCGACAGACCCACGGCGGACGGAGCGCCCGGTAGTTGGCCGCAAACCCGCGGTACTCGACAGGAGGAGTACCTCTGTAGGCTATTGGGGGGAGCGCCCAGTATTTGGCGACATACCCACAGCGGACGGAGCGCCGGGTAGTTGGCCGCAGACCCGCGGTACTCGACAGGAGGAGTACCTCAGCAGTCTTAGGTTAGTGAGCAGTACCTCGGAGTCGTGACAGGACCACTGTACACTCCAGAGACGGAGCTCTTCAGCAGTTACGGTTTCGATAATGAAAATCCTGGTTTGAGCTGAGTCAATGAATCTTTGCATTTCCTCATGATTGAGATGGGTCGCTTGATAACTTAGGTATATGTATGGGCATATACCTGGGTGATGGTTATCCGTTGATTTCATGATTTTTGTGTATCCTTGTGATTGGATGGGTTACTTGATGACTTAGGTATATGTATGGGCATATACCTAAGTAGAGTCTGATGTTACTTCGTGATTGTTGTCTTTACTTTGTGGATATCCATGTTGGATTTAGTGAGACCTTAAGGGTCTCGGGGTCCCTACTGAGTAGCTTATACTCACCCCTGCACGGGCTATGCCCGCACTTCGTTGGGTTGGTTGCAGACGACGGACAGTGCAGATCGCAGTAGAGGCTTGCGAAGCAGGTCGGTACCCGGAGGAGGACCACTGGGGGGACGTACCCGGAGTAGACGACAGGACCCGTGGAGTAGAGGAGCTATCTGTACCTACCCTTCAGGTAGGATCCGTGGTGGACGATCCAGGAGCTGAGCCATCTGTACCTACCCTTCAGGTAGGAATCGAGGAGGACGACCCAGGAGCCGCTTCGTTCTTCCAGCTGCTGTTTTTCTCTTTCGAGTTGTACTTTACAGTTGGGCTTGTATTTCCGGCCCTTTTACTTTTCTTCGCTTGTGTTTACTTTTCCGCTTTCTTACTCTGTGGTGTTTGTTTGCTTTTGTAATGGCATTGCCTTCCCAGTTATCGGGATTTACGCCATTGGTGCTAGTCTCCAGCCCCTGGCCTATGGAAGGCGGGCTTGGGGTAGTCACGGCACGGGCCCCGAGGTCGGGTCGTGACAGATTGGTATCAGAGATGGTCGGTTCTACCGTAGACTCTGATGTTTCCTTTTCTCTGAAGCAATAGTGTTAAGAGTACCGAGTATGGTTTTCAGTTCAGGGAGTCCAGTGTTGGTGCGGGCGGCCGACGTATCCATACACCAGGACCCTGACAACTGAATTCCGACTTTGTGCACGAAAACACTGATTGCGTGTGTGTTTCCAAAGTTTAAAAATGTCAGCTCAAACCAGGTCAGCTCACCAGGTTTAATCGTTTGACCATGTTACAATGTTTCTTTCACGATGCCTTTTCTCGGACGACCAGCTTTAGCCCAGAGGGATGTGCGTACTGACAGCCTGCCGACCGACGAGGCTTCGGTTCAGGTCCCTCTTGCAGTCGAGGCACCAGCATAGGCACCAGCGGTACTACCATACGTTGGGCCACCGATGCGACCAGCCCCAGCGGTAGGCGATGCACGCTACTTGAGAGCGCTGCACGAGTTCCAGCGCCAGAGGCCACCCGGGTTCCAGGGAGAGACGGACCCGCAGGCGGCTGAGGTTTGGCTGGAGGCTGTGGTGGGAGTCTTCAGGCTAGTGGGGACGCCAGCAGACTTTATGGCGATCTTTGCGGCTAGCCTTCTTCAGGCAGCAGCAGGCAGGTGGTGGAGCCACTTGTTCCAGTTTTGCCGTGGGATGGCCTTCTCTTGGGAAGACTTCGAGACCTCCTTCAGGTTGGAGTATGTGCCAGTAGCTCTACACCCCGAGCGTGTTCGGGAGCTGCTGCCTTTGTCGCGTGCTTCTCGATCAGAAGCCGAGTCATCTGTGGGCAGTAGACAGATGATGCAGAGGCCCAGAAAGACCAGACCAGCAGTTAGACGGTCTCGAGTTTTACGACCGGTGGTGCGGGGCAGCCGGGGTGGGGCCAGAGCTAGTCGTGCCAGAAGCAGACTGTGTTACTCTTGCGGCGGAAAGGGTCACCTGGCACGTGACTGTCCGACGCCTCGTACAGATGATGCGTAGGTTTTGGAGGAGCCACTGAGGCAGAGGCAACGTTGAGCGCTTGAGCAACAGCCGAGCAGTGGATGGGAGCGGAACTAGTGGATGTGTCCCTTGTACTTCTAGTTCCTTTATGCTGTTGTATTCATGTCTTTGTATTATGAGCTGCAATAATAAAGAAGACACTTATCTCTTTGATGTTCACTTCCCTGTCCTTTGTTTGGTTAATACTGAGTGGTCCCGGTTAAAAAAAAACTGTTGACTTGACCCTCACTTTCGAGATTTCTACTGGAGGAGACCCAGTGACCTCACACCGATGCCGACAGTGTGACTCGACCCTTGGAGGCGAGAGTGAAAGTTGGATCACTCAGTAGTTACGTCGAGGCCTTACGACGTCGTCCATGGCATGAATGCGAAATTTATGTCAGGATTGATTGTATTAGGCAATGGGCGTGGTTCATCCAGGGGATGAGACCGGGTTTCTCTTTTCGGCAAAGGAGAAATTTTAGCAGCTCTTTCAGATCGCAAGCAAAGAAGGTGCAGATCATCCAGGAGCGGATGAAGACTGCACAATGCAAGAAGCAGGGAACTGACTCCAGTCTTAGAGACTCGAGCGTGTTAAATGTTTAAAGATGGGGATGCTTAAAGGACAGATGAATCTGCGGAGTAGCAGACGTGGAAGTGGGGCCTTGAGAGCAGCAGGTGGTGGTGTACATCTCAACATGTTACAACCACCCGCCTTTGAAATCCCCACCAGGCTCAGGTAGCAGGAGGGCTGGGAAGGAGAGTAGCTGCATGCGGTCAAGTAGTGTGACCCAGGGGCTCTAAGAATCATTCGGGGTACGGGCTATGTCTACTATGAGCTGCCATATCTTTAGACATAGGTACCAATCATTCTTTCCTTCCATTAATCATGTCCCAGACCTAGAGGTTCCGGGTAAGCCGTTGACTTGACCCTCACGTCTGGAGATACCTTTGGGAGGAGACTCGATAATCACACTTACGCCGACAGTGTGATCTAACCACGAGGCGAGAGTTTCGGTTGGAATCTCTTGGTGGCAGCGTCGAGGCCTTGCAACGTTGGTCTGGTTATGGATCGAATTCACAGATCATACCCAGGTTGACTGTTTTAGGCAAAAAGGTTGTGGTTTATCTACAACGTTGGGATAGGTTTTCCTTGGTCGGGGAAAAGGAAACCCTGGGCAGCTCAAGATAAACTCATGCACAGGAGGGTGTAGCCGATCATTCTTGGGTCGACCCACCTTACCTTCGTGGCAGCAGGAGTTTTTGAGTTTCAGTTCTAATCAGGAAGTAAAGGCCTCTGGAGTTTGAGGGTGGAAGACCACGTTCTTATACGGGTCTCACCTCGACGAGGTTTATGGAGTTGTAGCTGAGGTGAAAAGTTACTTCCGATGTTCGACGGACCTTCTGGTCTTTAACAGGGTAGGCGAGGAGGTTTACCGCTTGACCCTACCACCTCAGTTGTACCGGGTGCATAATGTCATCCACGTATCTCAGCTGAGGAGATACGTGCTTGTTCCATCCCACGTCATCGACCACAGGGGGGTTGGACATCAATGACAGGGCGACCTTTTCGGAGGTTCAGTAGAGATCGAGGATCGAGAAGAGCAGGTTCTGTGTAGACGGACGATTCCTCTGGTGTGCTTCTCCGGTAGCACGAGAACCTCCAGGTGAGCACATGGGAGCGTAAGGCTCAGATGCGTGCTCAGTACCGCTTTGTTTTCCTTAGTGTGGGTTGAAGCTTTACGGGGACGTAAAGCCCTGAGGTGGGTGTAATGTAAAGACCCGGAAATTTCAAGGGAAATTTTTTTTTTCTAAATTTTCTATGGAATTTTTCAAGAGCGCAGCTTCTGACGGCACCTGATTCCGAGGCCCGGTGTGCCTGGAATCATGTTTCGAAGTTTGGCTCGGGTACGTTCAGTGAACGGACGAGCGGGTTTTTCTAACTTTTGAACCGGTGCCCGGAATCGAATTCTGAGGGCACCGATGAAATCGCAGCGCCGGGTTTTGCCTAGAAACGCCTCTTCCGGAGTTGCGTTTGCTCAGGTGTGGTTTTAAAATTTTGGGACTTAAGGTTAAGAAATAAAATAAAGTTGTTACGACAACTTTATTTTTATTTCACTTGAAGCCACTTGAAAGCCACATTAAGCTGGTTAAGCTTAGTTGAAGCGGATAGGGTGCAACTGAAATATCCTATCCTCTTGATAGGATATTTGTGGGTGGGGCCCGCACGAGCCCCGCCGTTTCTTCCGCTAAGTAACGCACCCGCGAAAACCCGTCAAAGAAACTGAAAGTCAACTGACGCGGTTTCTTAGTTTCTTAACAGACCATTAAATTGGGCTGTTTCTTTCGTCCAATTAATTGGGCGGTTTCTTTGGTAAATTAATTCTTGGAATTAATTGTTCGTTTCTTTTTTTTAATCGTTGCTTGTGCGTTAATAAAATAAGATTAATCTTATTTTATTTTGGGTGGAAGCTTGTGGCGTGGGGAGAATTTGGAGGAGAGCGTTCTTCTTCGGCGAAGAACGCGAAGAACGCCGGCCTCCGGCGAAGAACGCAGAAACCGCGGAAATCAACGACGCTTCTTCCGCGACGTTTCTTCCGCGACGATCATTCCTTTCCAAGCGACGTTCTCCCTTCGGACGCACCTCGACGACAACAGAATCATCGACGTTTCTCCGGCGACATTTCTTCCGCGACGATCGTCCTCTTCTGCGACGAACTCGCGAGCGACAACGCTTGAGGTAGGGGTTTTAAACCTTTTTAAAGTTGTTGATCTTTCCTTCGATCTTGAAGGTTCTTTTTTTTTGTCGGCCCTTGTTTCCGAATCTTTTTATTTATTTTAAAAAGATTGTGATGGATTATCGTTCTAGAAAGGCCGATTGTTATCAATCTAATGCGAGGGGGGTCGGGCCGCACAAACACGGCCGAACCCCCCCTCCTTTATTCTTGTTGTTTCTTGCGGATGGAGCGAGATGGCGTGGTGCCGTCGCACCACGCGGGAATCGTACGACAACTATTGCGCGGCGTCGTCGCGCCGCGCTGTGGAACAAAATCAAACAAGATCGAGACGCCTTGGCGCCACGCCGGGAAGTCGATCAAGCACGCGACGTCGTCGCGCCGCGCCAAAGAGGCCGCAGATTAAATTAATTTTATTTTGTTCTTGAGCGCAGATTGACGGGCGACGAGAAACGAGGCCGCAAGTTAATTTTGAGGCCTCCGCAGTGAAGGTCGGGTCCCGGGATGACCGTAGGCGCAGACGGGAAGCAAATCGGACCATCGGAGCGTCTCCGGTGGCCCGCGGAAGCCGGCGGCGGCGCGGGTCGCCGGCGCGGCGGCGCCGGCGGCCGGAGGCGGCGGCACCCCGCGGGTGTCCAGGGTGGCACCCCGCGGGTGCCGCGGGGTTGTCCGGCGACACCCCGCGGGTGTCCAGGGGGGCACCCCGCGGGTGCCGCAGGGTTGTCTGGCGACACCCCGCGGGTGTCCAGCGCGACACCCCGCGGGGTGCCGCGGGGTTGTCAGGCGGCACCCCGCGGGTGTCCAGCGCGACACCCCGCGGGTGCCGCGGGGTTGTCAGGCGGCACCCCGCGGGTGTCCAGCGCGACACCCCGCGGGTGCCGCGGGGTTGTCTGGCGACACCCCGCGGGTGTCCAGCGCGACACCCCGCGGGTGCCGCGGGGTTGTCAGGCGGCACCCCGCGGGTGTCCAGCGCGACACCCCGCGGGTGCCGCGGGGTTGTCAGGCGGCACCCCGCGGGTGTCCAGCGCGACACCCCGCGGGTGCCGCGGGGTTGTCAGGCGGCACCCCGCGGGTGTCCAGCGCGACACCCCGCGGGTGCCGTGGGGTTGTCAGGCCGCGGGTGTCCAGCGCGACACCCCGCGGGTGCCGCGGGGTTGTCAGGCGGCACCCCGCGGGTGTCCAGCGCGACACCCCGCGGGTGCCGCGGGGTTGTAAGGCGGCACCCCGCGGGTGTCCAGCGCGACACCCCGCGGGTGCCGCGGGGTTGTCAGGCGGCACGCCGCGGGTGTCCAGCGCGACACCGCGTGGGTGTCGCGGGGCTGTCAGGCGGCACCCCGCGGGTGTCCAGCGCGACACCCCGCGGGTGCCGCGGGGTTGTCAGGCCGCTCGGCCGAGCCGAGCCGGACCGGCCCTGGCCGGGCGGGGCCGGGCCAACCGGGTCGGACCCGGTTCGGGCCGGACCCGGACCCCCCCGTTTTCGGACCATTTCGGTCAAATTCACATATCTTGAGCTCCGGACGTCCGAATGATGTACCGTCAGCTTTGTTGAATTCCTCTCAGTGAGACGGAACTTTTGGCTTACTCTGCTCGAGGTTTGGATGCCGACGGAGTACGGTCGGGTCGGTTCGTACACGAAACCAACCGGGCCCCTGGAACGAAAAAGCCAATAACTCACAGACCGGGCGTCCGATTGACGCGCCGTCTGTTTCGTTGACTTCCTCTTGATGAGACGGAACTTTTGACATACTCCGCCCATGTTTTGGATGCAGTAGGAGTAAGGCCGGATTGGATTGTACTCGAAATCCAACCGGGCCCCTGGAACGGAAAAGCTGATATCTTTCAGCCAGGACGTCTGTTCGACGAACCGTCAGCGGCGTTGGTGATCACGTTGAGAAACGGTCCCTATGTGCTTACCCTATGAGAGTTCGGGGTACAGTTGAGATATGGCCAGGTTTGGTTTGCTCACGAAACCAACCAGGCCCCCGGGACGAAAAAGGCTAATAACTCACAGACCGGGTGTCCGATTGACGCGCCGTCTGTTGCGTTGAGATCCCTGTGATGAGGTGGACTTTTGTGACACTTCTTTGCGGGACCTTGTGATACTTGGAGTATCGACCAGTAGCTCGTGGAGCGGACCCTCCCGGAGATGAGCTTGCAGAGTACGGAGACCGTGTAGCCGGCTGAGACCTGACGACTGCTTGACCGACTCGACTTGGAGTGAGTCGACTAGCCCAGTGGACGGAGCGCCCGGTATTTGGCGACAGACCCACGGCGGACGGAGCGCCCGGTAGTTGGCCGCAAACCCGCGGTACACGACAGGAGGAGTACCTCTGTAGGCTATTGGGGGGAGTGCCCGATATTTGGCGACAGACCCAGAGCGGACGGAGCGCCCGGTAGTTGGCCGCAGACCCGCGGTACTCGACAGGAGGAGTACCTCAGCAGTCTTAGGTTAGTGAGCAGTACCTCGGAGTCATGACAGGACCACTGTACACTCCAGAGACGGATCTCTTCAGCAGTTACGGTTTCGATAATGAAAATCCTGGTTTGAGCTGAGTCAATGAATCTTTGCGTTTCCTCATGATTGAGATGGGTCGCTTGATAACTTAGGTATATGTATGGGCATATACCTGGGTGATGGTTATCCGTTGATTTCATGATTTTTGTGTATCCTTGTGATTGGATGGGTTACTTGATGACTTAGGTATATGTATGGGCATATACCTAAGTAGAGTCTGATGTTACTTCGTGATTGTTGTCTTTACTTTGTGGATATCCATGTTGGATTTAGTGAGACCTTAAGGGTCTCGGGGTCCCTACTGAGTAGCTTATACTCACCCCTGCACGGGCTATGCCCGCACTTCGTTGTGTTGGTTGCAGACGACGGACAGTGCAGATCGCAGTTGAGGCTTGCGGAGCAGGTCGGTACCCGGAGGAGGACCACTGGGCGGACGTACCCGGAGTAGACGACATGACTCGTGGAGTAGAGGAGCTATCTGTACCTACCCTTCAGGTAGGATCCGTGGTGGACGATCCAGGATCTGAGCCATCTGTACCAACCCTTCAGGTAGGAATCGAGGAGGACGACCCAGGAGCCGCTTCGTTCTTCCAGCTGCTGTTTTTCTCTTTCGAGTTGTACTTTACAGTTGGGCTTGTATTTCCGGCCCTTTTACTTTTCTTCGCTTGTGTTTACTTTTCCGCTTGCTTACTCTATGGTGTTTGTTTGCTTTTGTAATGGCAATTCCTTCCCAGTTATCGGGATTTACGCCATTGGTGCTAGTCGCCAGCCCCTGGCCTATGGAAGGCGGGCTTGGGGTAGTCACGGCACGGGCCCCGAGGTCGGGTCGTGACATTTTAAAATTTTATCCCTTCGACTAAATTAATGTGGATTGGATATTCATCATAAGGATATATTTTTTATTTTATGTTTGGAAAGGTAGTCCATATATTTTTCTAGATATTGTGCACACAATCATCAGAAAAAATCATAGAATGTTGTATTGGGGAGTGGATAAATGTATGATCATGAATTTTATATTTTCTTTAGAAAACTGTCTCCTCATTACGAGTATGTATTGATCATCTCCAATATGATTTTCCTCAAATGGATTTGACCAAAGTGAATGTTTCCCTGCTGGTTTATTTTAAACAATAGGATTGGAAGAGAATTACTATTTCATATTGGAAGGCAAGATATACAAGTGTGATTCAGATAATGATCATTTCTTTAGGATCTATTATGGTTGATAACGTATGTCACTTTTAAATGATAAGGCATTAGAAATGACTAATATCAATTTCACATGTTTTGTATGATAGGAGGAATTTTCGTTAAATTGATTTAGTAAGGGGAGGACATCCTTGACGAAATGAGGTGTTAATATGGGGAGGACCTTTGCAGTGAATTCCATCATGGGGGGGACTACCATCATAACTTGTTGTTCGATAGCCAGGGGAATTCTTGTAGTGTATACAATGGGGATGGACTTTAGGGATGATGAAAGAAAGGGTGTGACCTCTTTTCTTTCTGGTCTTATTCCCATGAGGTGGTTTTATGTAGTGCTCATTAGAAGATGGGATATGATGATCGATCGGGATGTGTGCATGAAGTACTGATTTGTGGAATGATGTCTTCAGAGGACCTATAGAATTGTTGAATGAAAATTTATAGGGAGGACCTCTACAATTGTAGAAAAAATTTATTTAATTTTCTAATAAATAATATAACGGCCCCGACCCCAATAGCCTAGAGCTAGTGCCTTATTATATTACATTGGTATAGATACAATAATTTAATCCCAAAGGGCTAATTAATTTAGTAGTATTAGATAATAGATTACATACACGAACCCTACATTAAAATTCATAGCATAAAATACAACATATATAATACTTTTAGAACACCATTAATCTCTTAGCATAACCCAACATATCAGTCATTATACACATCTTAGAATCCAGGGAAAATAAAATATACAAAATGGGTGAGCTTAGATGCTGACTAAGTGTAAGCTTAAAATAGAATCTATTATAATTAAATAAGCATTAACCTTAAGGAAATGAGTATAATTGAAACATATGAAACTTAAACATAATATTGAGAATAATATGGAAAGAATAAGTCGAATAATTCCATATAAATGTTTACATGGATATTATACTAGTCAAATAATTTCAAATAATATTAACAACTAATATCATAATGAAGTAATGCATAATGTCAGACATCATAAACATACCATCAAGGCATGGAACAAGAAACCATACATAAACAGTTAAAAACCAAAACTAGATTTTCTCATGAGACCCATTGATTCATCTAGTGGATATTACAGTCCATACCCATCACATAATAAGTCCAATTCAATCCTCATATAAAAATGGTGAAACAAAACCAATATAAATATTCTTATTAAAACTAAAATATGAAATTCTAATACATTAACCATAAACCATGAATGGTTTTAAAATATCACATCAAAATTAAAACATATCATAAACCCTTCAATATAATATGGTATATTTTATCATAATAAAACAACCTCAATTAAGCATAAAATCCAACAATGAATGTTGACTTAGATGAAAAAGTTCTAAAAAAATCATTAATAATTTCTTGAGTGAAATAACCAAATTTATATTTAAATTATTTTAAAAGGTGTGAAAAATTTTAAAAATCATTTTCAGTGAAAAAAATATTGTAATATTGTCATGGAAGTTGTTCTAATGATGTATAAGATAAAAAAATATTCCTTCCACATTTCTTTGAAAATCTCATAATGTACCTCGTTTGGAAAATGAAAAAAAATAATTATTTCAAAATGTTTTATAAAACGTCAATCATGGGTAAAAATTTATTTAAAAATTTATTTAAGAATATTAAAAATATTTTGAAATGAATTTTTATGAAACCTAGACATGGATGAAAAATATGTCCCACTAAATATGCATGTTTAACAATCCCAGATATTAATGATATTGTGAAGTTAAACCATACCATGTTCATTCCTTTAAGTGAGGGTGTGTTAACCTTCTATATAATGGTGGTTAAATCATGTTATTAAATTATACCAAAAATATATCCATATTTATTATATTATATATGATCCTCTTATATATTTTTGTTAATAATATTTTATTATTTCCATTAGTTCAAGTTTTAACTACTACATTATTTTATCTTTGTTTTGTTATGTAAGTCTAGTTTATTATGAATAGGATATATTTTCTTCATATCCATAATGATATTAAGATCCTAAATACTATATTCAATCATAATATATTTGTTTTATAGTAATTATTTAATGGTTAACA
This sequence comes from Viscum album, assembly GCA_963277665.1. Taxonomy (NCBI): domain Eukaryota; kingdom Viridiplantae; phylum Streptophyta; class Magnoliopsida; order Santalales; family Viscaceae; genus Viscum; species Viscum album. The sequence goes on from OY728141.1 coordinate 1,818,562,068, forward strand.
AGGAGAATGAATCACATCACATCATGGAGACAGTAGGCCGCATGTATGCATGAGTGATGGTATCATTTCATTAATGGTAATGTGGTAAGTAATTGGATGATATGTTATTTATACAGAATCAATTTCATGTAATATTTATTATTTTATCCATTATATTCATCATTATACCTATCTGAATAAAGTGGTGATAAAAATAAAATTACACTATAGTGTAGAGATGGTAAGCTATACATGTAGACACAAGGAGAAATTTTGTTCATAGGATGAATAAAATGAAGAATATGGTTGTCTCATAATCATTATAACCTATTATAATATAGATGATACCATATTTATTACTTTATTATAGAAATGACAAATGAAGAGGAAGTAGAATAAAAAATAATCTTAAATGAATTGGTGAAATAATTACCCCTTCTTTGGTGAAATTCCTTTGGATATTCTCTAAGGTACTCTAGGGATGGCCTTTTTAGAAGACCCGGACCTGCATAACATAATTACTCGATTTACCCTTAACCATGGTAAATTAAATTCACAAAAATTACAATTCATAATATCAAAAAATCAATTTGGTCCTGTTAGAATGTAAATATCATAATTATTACAATCACATATATTTAATTTTCCAAATTCAATTCACATATATGGATAAATTAATTTTAACACTAATCCCACAGACAAGGCGAGGAAGCGGTTAAAAGAAAATTTTAAAAAGTTCAATAAGTTTTTATATCAAATTTCATTATAATAATGATTTAAATTACATACATTAGAATAATATATGTATAATTTATCTGTTGTGGCATTATAAATCAATTTAAAATCTAATAATTTTTAAACAAAAAGGTAGTTTTTAACTCTATTGTAGTATTTTTAACTATTCATAAAAAATGAAACTTATAAAAAATACCAAAAATTAACACTTGGATAATTTTGATATTATGGAATCAAAGTTGAAGCCTATTTTAAAAAATAAAATTAATATTAACTTCCATAATTTGTTTTTAAGAAATCTGAACCATTAAAAGGTAGTAAAATTTACAATTTTGAAAAATATTTATTTTATGAAAAAAATAGATTTTTTCATATATCATGTATAGAAAACTCATATGTTGAATTTCCAAAATTATATAAAATAAATATAAATTTAATAATGCGATTAATACTATTTATAACTTCTAATTTCACAATCATGTTATATCTTATAATAATATTTTAATAATATACTATTATTTGGTAAAACTCAAATTTACGTATAATGAAAGCTATCGAAGAAAGTCATTCTTGTGTGTAACACAAGATTACTGAGTGTTTCATTTATTACGAGATATAAAATATATTAAAAATATTGTAAATTATTCTGGTGTAATAGTATCCCCGCCTTAATTAAATTTTGTCATCTCAATTTAAACTTGATCTTAGTAATCAAGTGTTTTACATTTTAAAATACAATTATTGAAGAGCAAAATTCATAAATAGGGTTAATAACACGTATTATTTATAAGTAGGAATGTTAAATGTGAAGGTCACTATACAAGTAGGATATCTAATTATAGAACATTAGTGGAAAGTAGAGATATGTACATGAAGGGAAAACACAAATATTTGTTGTGGGTGATTAAGGTCATCAGTCACAAAAAAGTGAACTATCAATGGAAAATTGAGAGTTTCAAAGTAATAATTCTAGTATGATTTAATATACCATTGTTTGAATTAAAATCAACAAATTTAATATTTTATATATTTTACTAGAGTTAAGGAATTATTTTACTCTATAATAATTTAACTAAATATAATTCCTTGATACATTTCTATAAACAAAATATTATCCTCTGGTTGTGTCTTTAATTATTTATACTTCATTTCCGAGAACTAGTATCATCATTGGTAGATGTAACACATTAGCCTATACCTTTTTTTCCAAAGATCAACATTAATCATTTAATAAATGGTTATCTTTTCTAAAATGATCTTATCATTAATCATTCCACTACATGATTTAGCACTAATTTATCAACATCCCAAAATTTTAATAGACTCATATTATATTACATTGAAACATAAAAACCTATTTAAAACACTCATCTTCCTAATTTATTAAATTAACCATAGATTATTGGGTATAATCCATAAATCCAAAAATGTTGTAAACTCCATCAGTGATGGAATAAACCAGTTTTTTAACAAAGCATCAGTCAGTTCCATTGTAATCCATACTATCCAATTTATATTATCCAAGTCAATCATCTCTTTATTCTGACACCATTATATTAGTATTAGGAACATATTAAGTGTTATCTTTCCCTCACCTATATGTTTTTTAAAATATTTAACATGGTACAAAGAAAATTATATTGTTTATCAATACCATTCAACACACTATCTCAAATACTTAATGAAATCACACTATTTTACAATCCTTATATATTCAATAATTATTATGACTAGTACATCATTAATAAAATGCTCAAATGACATATTTCTTGAATTAAACCATATTCACATTAATCATTACTCTTCATCAGTGGTAGTAGAATAATATTTCCCATGAACCCTTTACCTAATTTTCCGTATACTCCTCTGAGACCTGGGACATTGATTTGAATAGTGTCCCATCTTCTTTCAGTTGAACTATTTTATATTTTAAACCTTTTTCTTATCCTTGTAATATGTAGCACGGTGGCCTTTATCTCTACACTTGTAGAAAAATCCTATTCCTTTTAAGAATGTACCAGGGTGATTGTTTCTATAATTATTACTTATGGGAAAATACTTCTTTATCTTCATCCCTTTATCCATATTTTTTCTAGCTGTCCTCTTATTTTCATACATCCCTCCAGCGCCATAATAATTGGAGTAATCATTACTTATCCCTTTATCACATAATATTATGTCCTCATATGATGATAATTATTAGAAGACTATTTCCCTTTGAAAAATAGTGTTAAGACCATGAAATATATTATCCTTATTACACTTTGGATCATGTGCATCAGTGCAGTTCAAATTCCTTATAATAGACTCCATTTCTAAATGAATACATACACTAGGTTAGATCATATCATTATGTATAATAAAAAAACTAGAAAAATACATAACATAATTTGAAAAAAATTTGTGTATCTAGTCTCATAATAACAAACATGGTTTCTTTGAGGACATATTTACTTTTAAATCCTTCATAATGGTTTGTAAATAATATTTGGATTATCCCAAGAATATACCTCGAGAGTGTCAAACCAGGTGCGTCGTAAGGCCCATTGTTGTGTACCAGGTTATGCCAAGTCAGGCCTTACCCACCTAGTATGAGTAGTTACTTCTAAGTATATCTGTTTAAGAACCACATACCCTTTCAGTATTGAAACAATGATGTATTCCTATTAATACCCACATAATCTCTACCTTATCAAAATTATATGATGTCATTATTTACAGATCCTCAAAGTATATCTTAGGATTACGTTCCATAATATATGATTTCTAAATATAGTTACTAAGATTTGTACTAAAGTTTCTATGATACCTTCTATAATGACCCCGACCTTAGTATCCTAAAGGTTACTCATTACTATGATACATTTTAATAGATACAATACATGAATCCCAATGAACCGATTTGTTTAGAAGCCTTGGAAAATAGATTACATACGTGAACCATATTAAAAAGATAAAATAAAACATATATAATACATTGAGAACACCGTTAATCTCCTGGATTAACCCAACATATATGTTATAATACACATCTTGGAATCCTGGGTATATAAAACATTAGAGAGGGATGATCTCAGATTCTTAGTAAGGGTAAGTGTAAAAGAAATTCTATTATCAGTAAATAAGAATTAACCACATGGAATTGTGTATAGTTGAAACATAAGTGAACAAAACATAATATTGAGAATAATATGGCAACATTAATTTTAATAATTCTATATAAACATTCACATGGATATTTTAGTAGTTGAATAATCACATATAATTTGAATAACTAATCTCATAATGAGGGAATTCATTATGTCAGACATCATAAACACATTGTTATGGCTCTAACCCAGAAACCATATATAAATAGGTAAAAACACAAAATATTTTGTCTGATGAGACATACCAATGCATCTAGGGTCTATAGTGGGCCCCAAATGACACTTACTAAGTCCAATTCGTTCCTCATATGAAAAGGGTAAAATAGAACCAACGAAAACATTAGTATTAAAACGACCATACAAAATGTCTATATATTAACCATAAATCATCAGTGATATCAAAATTGAATATCTGTAGTCAACCATATAATGAACCCTTTAATGCAATATGGTACATTGTATCATAATAAATCAACATCAATTATATATAAAATCCAACAAAGGATGTTGACCTAGATGAAAAAAATCTAATAAAATTATTGATAATTTCTTGAGAGACATACCCTTTTTTATATTGAAATTATTTTAAAAGTGGAAAGATATTTTATAAGAAAAAATTTTCAATGGATATAATCTTCTAATATGGTAAATAATTTTTCTCTCATGGCGTATAATTTTAAAAAAACATTCCTTCCACATTTTGTCGAAAATGTCATAAAGTAAATCATTTGGAAAATGATAAAAATATTCCATTCACAATGTTTTATAAAAATTAAAACATGGGTAAAATAATTATAATTATTTTTTAGAAGAATAGTAAAAAAAATTTTGAATTTTTTTTTAAGATACATGTACATGGATGATAAATATGTCCTAGTAAATACTTACGTATAAAAAATCTTAGATAATAATTAGTTTGAAAAGTTACCTATAGAGACCTGGCCTTTTCTTTCATTAATATTACATCATTTCAAAGATAAACAACATAATAGTATTACACGTGGATGATCCAAAGGTTTAGTGTCTTAGGAAAACTACGACCACACATAACAAATACAACATTAACCACACACATTTATTTAATTTCATCTTCTCTAGCTTCTTATTGGAACATGTCCTCTCCTTAGTAGATGTCTCCACCTGAGGATATACATTGAAAAGGGTGAGCTAGAATCCCAGTAAGAGGATAGATAATAACAATACATCATGGGGTGAGCATAATCATGACATAGGCAAAAGATCATGAACATGAGAGGAGCATAAACAATAAACTTGAAATGTGGCAATGCATAAAAATGAAACATCATGTCATTGTGGTTAATTACCACACATTCTTGTGAACAAAGCTAGAATCTTGTTCACACATCATTTCACATTTACTCATGAGATTCATCACTTTACCCAATTCATTTGAGCGCTATATAATTCTGGGCGCACCCGTCACATTTAAACATTATATTGCACTATATAATTCCAGGCGCACCCGTCACATCATAACATTATCATTATCATGATTTCCACATAGAACACATATAAAACATGTACATAAATAACCCATGGAAAATAATGGGTTTAATCTCATAATAACACATTCATATTCTTTGGGTTCCCAAAAGAAAGAGGGAGCACCATACTTGATACAAGAACCGTCAACCTTGAATGAGAGGTAAAAGGTGAGATCTTGAAAGAAGAGTTCTTTTGGAAAACATTTTGATGGAAATAAAAACTAGTGAAAAACATTTATATCCCAGAAATTTAAATTAAATGATGAAAAAATGATATTTGAGGAGTAACAATATCAAAAATTATGTGAAAGAGGGAGAACCTGAAGGAAGATAATTGGGTTCGAGATTTCCCGTTACCTTGTACTCGAATGCCTCCTTATCATTAATATCCTATATAATGACATTATATTACTTAATTAGAAATTCCAGAACCTTTAATACATTAATATGGTTCATTCTGGTTTCATTATTTCATATTATGTTCCTTTGGATGACTTATTGAGTTTAAAAACATTGATCGGGGATGTTTGTTTTCATGGTTTTCTTGAGCGGTCCACTTGTATTCTTAAATTGTTGTTTGGGTAGATCATGAGTAAACATCCAGAACTGATATTAAATTTTATTAATGATATAACAGAAGCTTTAATGATTTTAAAATGAGTTCTATTAGATCCATGTGGACGAATCATTAGATAAGAATTAAATGAAGATTATTTGGGTTAATTTGAGCGGTTTTTGGATCACAACGAACTCGTTTTAACTTTTCACTTAGTAATATGGAAATAAGTTATTTTAAGAACATAAAATAGAACATAATATATATAAACTATTCTGTATCAACCAATAAAATGGTTTCATGAAAAGATTTGAAGGTAGAAATGGAAGAAGAGAACATGTCGTTTTTGAAGGTGATAAATTTAACACCTCATGAACAACGTTCTCTTTAATAAAATAAAAGGAAGAGGGAAAGGAGTGGGGTGATATAATATACCATTAGAATCATAAGATTACAGTATATATATAATAATGGAGTTACAAAACGATTTGGATGAAGATAGGTATAGAGAGATCAAGAAAGGAACTTGAACTTGAAAGGAAAATTAAAGGAGAAGAGGGAGGGAAATTACCTCTAGAATCTTCCTCTTGAGATCCTCTTTAAAAAAGATAGGCTTAGTCTTTTGATGAGACCAGAAGATTTTGGACGTGGGGGAGGTGCTAGGGAAGATGTTTGGGAAGAGTTTAGATAAGGCTTGGAGCTTGAGAGGTGTGAGGAAAAGAGGGAGTGAAGGGTGGTTTTTATAGTGGAGGGGAGAGGGGTTTCCTTAATATAAAATTGATTAGTTTATTAATTTCACCTAAGACAAGGAATAGCGAGTCTTGGATGACCAATAATAGTAATTTTATAATTTAATCCCGAACCAAGTGGGATTACATCAGCATAACATCATCAGTGACTAAATGAATACATTATTTAGCATTTATTGTGAATTATCAGATCCCACTATTCATCAGAATTTCACGTATCTCAGAAAAATCTCAAAAATTTACCCCGACCATTTTTCGACGTGTAGAATCCAAAAATGAATTCAAATATTCAAAAATAATTTTCTAAATATTACTAATTTAATATTTAATTAAAATCATAATTTACTTAAAAAAAAATTTTATGATTAAAACTGAATTTATAGTTCTTTCAAAAATTACGTAGGGTCTTATAAAATTATCTAAAAAATATTAGACATTGATTCATTAATTTATGAATAAATTACAAGGAAATAAATATTCTTTTAAATTAATTAATTATTTATGAATTATAAAACACCAAAAATGTTTACTAAGGTCAAATTGTCACTTTCTAAGATGTCTAAATTTTATTTTATTATTCACAGGTAATGTTACTCTTATTTACTATTCATAAGGGACATATTACTATTCATAAGGTTAGGTTACTATTCATAAGGGTAGGTTACTATTCATAAGGGTAGGTTACTATTCACCAAAAATAAGTTTTGTTTGTTTAGACTCCAAAAATCATCTTGAACAAAACAATGAATGTTGGATTTTCAAAATTCCAACAATAGGGGTGACAAAATTATGTTTAAAGGTCACTTATCACTTAGTAGTTCATTGTTTTGTGTTTTTATGACATAAATATTAGAAGGGAGTTTTCCATTGAAATACTTTGGGTCGTTACATTCTTCCCCCCTTAAGAAATTTCACCCCCAAAATTTCACATTACACAAACAGGTGAGAGTACTTCTCCTTCATTGCCTCTTCTGGTTCTTATGTTGCCTCCTCAAACTTTTGGTTCCTCCACAACACTTTGACAAGGTGGGTTGTCTTTATGCGTAGAACATTATCACTTAGGTCCAAAATTTTTACCAGCTGCTCCTCATAGGAGAGATCATCTTCTAGCAGTACCACCTCTGAGTTTAGTACTGTTGAGGGGTCTAGTTTGTACTTCCTCAGTAGTGATACATGAAACACATCATGAACTTGAACCATATTCGGTGGAAGTGCCAGACTATAGGCCATGGCTCCTATACGGTCAAGGATCTCAAAGGGGCCAATATACCTTGGGCTTAGCTTCCCTTTCTTCCCGAATCTCATGACTCTCTTCCATGGAGATATTCGAAGGAAGACTATATCTCCAACGTCGAACTCCAGGTCCCTTCGACAGTTGTCAACATAGCTCTTTTGCTGACTTTGAGCAGCTTTGTTATGTTTTTAGATGACTTGAACCTTCTCTGTCATCTCTTGAACAAGATCGGGACCAAGTAGCTTCTATTCTCCAACTTCATCCCAACAGGTTGGAGTTCTACATCACTTCCCATAAAGAGCTTCAAACGGATCCATCTGAATACTTGAGTGGAAGCTATTGTAGTACGGGAACTCAACCAATGGGAGATGCTGATCCCAAACACCTTTGAATTCAAGAGAGCAGGCTCTTAGCATATCTTCAAGCGTCTGAATAGTCCTTTCAGACTGGCCATCAGTTTGGGGGTGATAGACCGTGCTGAAATTTAATTTAGTACTCAAATCATGTTGAAGGCTCCTCCATAATTTAGATGTGATCCTTGGATCACGGTCAGATACAATCGAGAGTGGAACACCATGAAATATTACAACTTCCTTCAGATATATCCTTGCAAGTTGTTCAAGTGAGAGGTCTTCCCGAATAGCGATAAAATGGGCAGTATTGGGGAGTCGATTAACCACAACCCATATTTCATTATATCCCTTTGACGTCTTTAGGAGACCCGTCACAAATTCCATAGTAACATTTTCCCATTTCCACTTGGGTATAGGCAATGGATGGATCATACCTTTGGACTTTTGCCACTCAACTTTAACTTGCTGACATAGCATGAACCTTGATATATATTCGACAATCTACTTCTTTATGTTATCCCACTAGAACTGTTCTCAGAGATGACGATACATGTTGGTACTTCCATGATGGATATAGAAAGTTGAGCTATGTGCATTATCCAATATCTCCTTCTTTATCCCGGGTGATGAAGTCACACAAAGCCGCGTTCCAAAGCAAATCACACCATCATCATCGATTTGGAACTCTTGCAGCATCCCATCCATTACAGAAATCACCCTCTTTTGTATCTCCACATCATCCCTTTGTGATTACTTAATCATCTCTTGGATGTATGGTTGCACAATCATTTGGGAAAGGTAGGAAGTATCCCCTTCCCTTATGATTTCAAATCCATTCTTTGCATTTCCAAGAAGATAGGGTCTTTCTCAATCCTCAACATGGATAGAGTAGCAGGTTCTTTTCTACTTAGAGCATCAGCTACCTTGTTCGCATTCCCAGGATGATAGTGAATAGATCAATTGTAATCCTTGATTAGCTCTAACCATATCCTTTGATGCATGTTGAGCTCCTTTTGTGTGAATATATACTTTAGGCTCTTTTGGTCGATGTATATGTCACACTTCTCGCCATAAAGTTAGTGCCGCCATATTTTCAAGGCAAAAATCATGACTACCAGCTCTAGATCATGCGTCGGGTAGTTCTGCTCATGGATCATCAACTGTCATGAGGCGTAGGCTATCACATTATCATTCTGCATGAGTACACAACTCAAGCCTTTCGTTGATGCATCACTGTATATCACAAAACATTCACCACTATTCAGTAGTGTGAGTACAGGTGCAGTGATCAACCTTCTCTTTAGCTCCTTGAAGCTTCCCTCACATTCTTCCGTCCATACATACTTTAACCCTTTCCATGTTTACTTAGTTAGCGGGCTTGACAATCATGAGAAGTTTCTCACAAAACGTCGGTAGTACCCAGCTAATCCAAGAAAAAAATGGATTTCTGTGATACTAGAGGGCATGGTCCATTCATTAATTGCCTTTATATTTGAAGGATCCATAGAAATTCCCTCACTTGTGATCACATGTCCCAAGAACGTGACTTAATTCATCCAAAAGTCACACTTGCTAAACTTGGCGTACAACTTCTCCTTTCTCAATGTCACCAATACAAGTCTTAGATTTTCTTAATGATCCTCATTACTCTTGGAGTAGATGAGAATATCATCGATAAGAACTTCCACAAATTTTTGAAGGTAATTTCTAAAGACTCTATTCATCAAATCCATGATGATTGCAGGGGCATTAGTAAGTCCGAAGGGCATCACCAAAACTCATAGTGCCCATACATTGTATGGAAGGCAGTCTTTTGAATATCTTCCTTCTTCACCTTTACCTGATGATATCCAGAATGAAGATCCACCTTTGAGAAGTATTGAGCTCCTCATAACTGATCGAACAAGTAATCAATCCTCGGGATAGGATAACTTTTCTTTATGGTGATCTTTTTGAGTTCTCAATAATCGATACACAGCCGCATGGTTCCATCCTTCTTCTTCACAAAGATCACTAGTGCACCCCAAGGTGATGCACTAGGGTGTATGAACCCTTTGTCCAGATGCTCCTGCAACTGCTTCTTTAACTCCTCCAGTTCAATAGGAGAAATCCTATAGGGGAACATCGAGATTGGAGTATCTCTGGGAATGAGTTCAATTGAAAACTCTACCTCACAATCCGGGGGAATTCTGGGTAACTCTTCGGGAAATACATCATTGTATTCCCTCACGATGTGAATTTACTCAAGGATGGCACTTTCCTTCGACTCAACCATTTGGGCGAGGTATGCTTCTTCATAGGGAATCAACACACACACCATTGAATGATTTTTCAAAGGATATTCATGATCTTCCTTGAATTTTTAGAGGAGCATGGGATGGTTCAGAATATGAAAATATATTTCCTTTTTCCCGAAATTTGAGATGTGCTCTATATAATGATAGCCAATCCATTCCCATTATAGCGTCGAATTCCACCAAGGGAAGTATTACACGATTTTCCGGAAGAATCTTCCCACATACGTCAATAGGAGAAGAGTCAAACACTTAGGTTTCAATGATTGCACCCCTTGGTGTTTTTACAGATATCTCTACTTCAAGGTTTCGTGGCTTCGATTCTATAGTTCTATCAAACTTGAAAGATATAAAGTAATGATTATAACCAGAATCAAACAAGACTTTTTCCATTCATGAGTGAATAGGAAGTGTACCTTGTACAACATCATTATCATGATCCACCTATGCAGTAGTGATGGAATAAGCCTTCCCTTGTTCTTTTGGCTTTGGTGGTTGCTGGCGCTGATTACCCTCTAGAGCTCGAGGTTTAGTGTACTGGTTTGAATAGTGCCCTAGCTCCCTACAGTTGTAGCATTAAACTATGAGTGGTTCTCTCCTTTCATCAGCTACATTATCCTTCCTTTTCATGTCTTTTCGACACTCGTGAGCAAGGTTTCTTTCTTTCCCACACTTGAATCATTTCCCCGTCCCATTGAGGCAGTTCCCATGGTGCAACTTCTCACATTTTTGGCATGTGGGTCGTTGATTTTTCTTCCCACCTTTGTCACTAGATCCACCAGCTTGAAACTCCATCTTTTTTTCATATCACCATAGCCATGGTACCATTCTCCGAACTCCATCTCCACATTGAGAGCACACTGAACAACTTCTTCATAACTCCCAAAGTCTCGAATTGAAAGATCCTTTCGAAGGTGTGGTTTTAATCCACTAACGAATCTATCAATTTTTCTATCATTGTTGATAACAAAACGCGAAGCATACCTTGCAAGCCTTGTGAAATTTCCTTCATAGTTTGTGACAAATTCTCCTTCTTTGTGATTGATCTCTATTAATTATCTCTCCATCTTCGTGCGAAGAGTTCGTGGGAAGTACTTGTTAAGAAACATTATCATAATGTCTTCCCATTCCATTTCTTCAATTTTCTCCCTTGGCATGGTGTTCTTAATCAAAGCCCACCATTGATCAGCTTCCCCAACAAGACGATAAACAGCTAGTGTCACCTTCTCCGTCTCGAAACAGTGAAGAATAGAAAATATCTTTTCCAGGGTGTTGAGCCACTGTTCCGCAACTAGTGGATCAGAAGATCCACAAAACATCGGTGGTCGTTGCCGCATAAAACTTTCTATTGTTATTTGCTCCCTCTTTAGTAAAGGAGGAAGTTTTTAATTATTATGGTTATTAGTCATAACCTGAGATAATTGGGTAATCATCGCCATGATTTTTTTATCTCCACCTCCAAAATCATTGGGGATGTCGTTCAGGCAATCTTTGCATTGTCCCTCGCAAGAGTAGTTTGCATGATTTCTCCTGGTTCCCACCATTTTCTAAAATTGAAAAGATTAGAACAAAACATAAGTAAAAAAGTCATGAATAAATTATCCATTTAAACAATTATACCAAAAACATAACATATGGGAACCCTAGGTAAATATCCTTGTGTGCATATTTGTAAGTAGTCTCATGTTGTAGGTTTTCAATAGGGTTCACTAATCATAATCTCCAAATTAACTAACCCTTTCCTCGGATACCAACTACAGAGACCGAGCCTTTTCTTTCATTACTATTACATTATTTCAAAGATAAACAACATAATATTATTACACATGGAGGATCCAAAGGTTTAGTGTCTTGTGAAAACTAGGACCACACGTAACAAATACAACATTAACTATAAACATTTATTTAATTTCATCTTCTCTAGCTTCTTATTGGAACTTGTCCTCTCCTTAGTACATGTAGCCACCTGAGGATATACATCGAAAGGGGTGATATAGAAGCCCAGTAATAGGATAGATAAGAACAATACATCATGGGGTGAGCATAATCATGACATAGACAAAAATCATGAACATGAGAGGAGCAAAAACAATAAACTTGAAATGTGGCAATGCATAAACATGATACATCATGTCTCAGTGGTTAACTACCACACATACATGTGAACAAAGCTAGAATCTTGTTCACACATCATTTCACATTTACTCATGAGATTCATCACTTTACCCAATGCATTGTAGTACTCTATAATTCCGGGTGCAACCGTCACATTTAAACATTCATATTACGCTATATAATTCCAGGCGCACCCGTCACATCATAAAATTATCATTATCATTCTTTCCACATAGAACACATATAAAAAATTTAAATAAATAACCCATGGAAAGGAATGGGTTTAATCTCATAATAACACATTCATAAGCTTTGGGTTCCCAAAAGAATGAGGGGACAACATACTTGATACAAGATCCATCAACCTTGAATGCGAGGTAAAAGGTGAGATCTTGAAAGAAGTGCTGTTTTGGAAAACATTGTGATGGACATAAAAACTAGTGAAAAATATGTATATCCCAGAAAAGTAATTTAAATTATGAACAAATGATCATTGAGGAGTAACCATATCAAAAATGAAGTGAAAGGGGGAGAACCCGAAGGAAGAAAATTGGGTTCGAGATTTCCCCTTACCTTGTACTCGAATGCCTCCTTCTCTTTAATGTCATGTATAATGACATTATATTCATTAATTAGAAATTACAGAACCTTTTATACATAAATAGGGTTCATTCTGGTTTCATTATTTCATATTATTTTCCTTTGGATGACGTACAGAGTTTAAAAACATTGATCGGGGATGTTCGTTTTCATGGTTTTCTTGAGCGATCCACTTGTATTCTTAAATTGATGTTTTGGTAGATCATGGGTAAACATCCAGAACTGATATTAGATGTTATTAATGAAATTAAATAAGCTTTAATTATTTTATAATGAGTTATATTAGATTCATGTGGACGAATCATTATATAAGAATTAAATGAAGAGTATTTGGGTTAATTTGAGCGGTTTTTGGATCACAACGAACTCGTTTTAACTTTTCACTTAGTAATATAGCCATTAGTTATTTGAAGAACGTAAAATAGAACATAATAAATATAAAATATTCTTGTTCAACCATAAAAATTGTTTCATGACCAGATTTGAAGGTAGAAATGGAAGAAGAGAACATGTCATTTTTAAGGTGATAAATTTAACACCTCATTAACAACATTCTTTTTAATAAAATAAAAGGAAGATGGAAAGGTGTGGGGTGATATAATATACCATTAGAATCATAATATTACATTGTATATATAATACTGGAGGTACAAACCAATTTGGATGGAGATAGTTAGAGAGAGATCAAGAAAGGAACTTGAACTTGAAAGGAAAATTAAAGGGGAAGAGGGAGGGAAATTACCTCTTGATTCTTCCTCTTGAGATCCTCCTAAAGAAAGATAGGATTGGTATTTGGATGATACCAGAAGCTTTTGGACGTGGGGTAGGTGCTAGGGAAGATTTTTGGGCAGTGTTTAGAGAAGGCTTGGAGCTTGAGTTGTGTTAGGAAAAGAGGGAGTGAAGGGTGGCTTTTATAATGGAGGGGAGAGGGGTTTCCTTAATATAAAATTGATTAGTTTATTAACTTCACCTAAGGCAAGGAATAGTGAGTCTTCGATGACCAATAATGGTAATTTTATAATGTAATCCCGAAAAAAGTGGGCTTACATCAGCAGAACATCATCGGTGACTAAATGAATACATTATTTAGCATTTATTGTGAATTATCTGATTCCACTATTCATCAGAAATTCACGTATCTCAGGAAAAAATAAAAAATTTACCCCAACCATTTCTCGATGTTTAGAATCCAAAAATGAAGTCCATTTTTGAAAAGTAATTTTCTAAAAATTATTAATTTAATATTTAATTAAAATCAGAATTTACTTAAAAAACATTTCTTAAGATTAATACTGAATTTAAAGTTCTTTCAAAAATTACGTAGGGTCTTATATGATTATGTAAAAGCTATTATACATTGACTCATTAATTTATGATTACATTACATGGAAATAAATATTCTTTTAAATTATTTATTTATTTATGACTTATAAAACACCAAAAACATTTACTAAGAACAAATTGTCACTTTCTCAGATGTCTAAATATTATTTTATTATTCATAAGTAATGTTACTCTTATTCACTATTCATAAGGGACATATTAATATTCATACGGGTAGGTTACCATTCATAAGGGTAGGTTACTATTCATAATGGTAGGTTACAAATCATCAAAAATTATTATTATTTCATTAGGCTCCAAAAATCATCTTGAACACAACGGTGAATGTCAGATTTTCAAAATTCCAACCATAGGGGTGACAAAATTATGTTTAAAGATCACTTATCACTTAGTTGTTAATTATTTTGTGTTTTTATGACATAAATATTAGAAGGGAATTTTGCATTGAAATACTTTAGGTCGTTACATTACCACTTACCTTGTACTTTAATTTAGTTGAGGGTGAATAAAAATCCATTATAATGATAAATCATGTTAATAAATTATATCAGAACTATATCCATATTTATGATATTAAAAATTATCACTTTATATAATTTTGTTAATAATATTTCATTATTATTATTTTTTCTGGTGTTAACTGCTTCACTTTATTTAGTATTTTTTAAATGTAAGTCTTATTTCTTATGCATAAGATATATTTTCTTCATACCCATAATGATATTAATATCATAAATATTATATTTACCCATCATATATATTTTTTATAAACATTATATAATGCTTAATGTGTAGAATTAATCTCATCACGGTGTGGAGACGACATGCTGTTCATATGCATAGGTGACAATATCATTCACATAATGGTAAAGAGGTAAATAATTTGATTTTATATTAATTATAATAAATCAATATCATTTGATTTTTTATTTTTTTATCCATTACATTCATCTTTATACCCATCCAAAAAATGTGGTAATGGAAAACAAAATACACCACAACCTGGAGACGGTAAGTCATACATACACACACATGGTGATATTGTTTTTTTGTATGATAGATAAAAGGAGGAGTATGGTTATACCATAATAATAATAAAATATCATTATATATATGATACTGGATTTATTACATTAGTATGGAAACAATATAGAAATGATATGTAGATCAATAAATGGTCTTAAATGAATTGGTAAAACAATTACCTCTTCTTTAGTGGACTTCCTTTATATCTCCTTTTAGGGACACTAGGGTTGAATTTAAAAAATACCATGACCTCTATAACAAAACAAAAAATTTGGGGGGGTAGAAATAGTAAGGTTTTTCTGATCTATAATGCACAATGTGGTGTGAGAGAGTGAGGGAGGAGATTCCTTTTTATAAGAGTGGGTAGGGGCACTCTTGGAATCCTTTAAAATATTAAATTAATTTATATTTATTTTTGATTTAAAAAAGATAAAAAGTGATTTATTTATAATATACTATGAAGAAGGTTAAAAATTCTCAAAATGAATTATTTTTAGACCTCTTTAGATCAAAATACTAACTTTATCTTTTGGGATTTAACCCTTACATAAACCCTTTTATTCTTATAGTGACAACATGGATTTTTACTCATTAGGGTTAATATAGTTACTATAAAATACCAAAATAACCCCAACTAGATAATTAATTAAATATTCATCTTTATTATACTGAGTTGGAAAATTTTTATATTTTATGAATTCTATATAATATTATAAAATATTATTTATTTTAAAGTATATTTTATGTCAATTTTGATACAATTCATTAGTTTTCTCCAAAAAAATATCCTAAAAATTTGATAACTTCTAAGAAACAATTATAATATATTAATAACATGTCAGTGTTATTTATAAAATTCGTGGATGTCATTAATTGTGTAAAATTATATTAATTATACTATTTTTAATATAATTTATTTGATATTTCCGTTAATTGAACAGTTAATACATCATCATTATAAAAGACTTTAATTACATTATTTATTCTCTAAAAATTAAAAATAAATTATCATTTTAAATATATATTTATTTTATTTAAAATTACTATTTATAGTTGAATTTAAATTCTGTATAACCCATTATCAAAAATGACTTGGTTATTAAAAATATGAGTATGAAACTTTTAACTTATCTTGAAATAAAATATAATAAATTTCATATTTTTAACCAAGTGGATTAAAAAGGTTATAATTTAGGTGTAAGGTTGATTTTGGAAGAAACCAATTTATTCAATTAAATTATCACAAGTGTTACAGAAATTTTTCAATATTATGATATAAATTTTACGTCTAATTACTTTATTTATCCTTAACTGTGGTAAATAAAAATTCACTAAATTTACTATTCATAATATCAAAAAATTTCTTTGACAAAATTAGAATATAAATATCATACTGATTACAACCTTTTATATACAATTTTCCAAATTCAATTTACATAAGTATATAAATTAAGTTTTACACTAACCCTTCATACGTGGTAATAAAGTAGGTAAAAGAAAACGTTCAACATTTTCAATAAGTTTTTATATACAATTTCATTATAATTTTTTTTTGAATTTAAAAAATTATATTAATATATTTATAATTTATATATTGTGAATCTAAAAAAGTTAAAATATAATAATCATTTAAATGAAATGAAATTATTAATCTCAATCCATCAAAAGATAAAACATCTCAGAAAAATATAAAAAAATCACCCAATGGTAATATTTAAATTAAAAATTCAAATATGAAGTCTATTTTTAAAAATAAAAATTTTAAAATTTTAAATGTTTTTTTTCAAATAGGTTCACCATTAAAAGGTGGTAAAATTAAAAAAATTTAGATATAATTCTTTTTTGTGAAAAAATTTTATTTATTCTTGTATCATGTATTAAAAATACATAAGATGAAATTTAAAATTATATAGAATATATATAAATTTCATAATTTTTTTTAACCCTATTCATATCCTCTAATTTAATAGCTATGTTATATTTGATAATAATATTTTAATAATATAATATTTTTTGGTTAAACTCATTCGTTCATATAACACAAGTTTTCAAAGAATTCATTTTTGCATGTAACAAAATTAAAATCAATGATTTAGGCATTACATACTATATAATATATTAAAAATACT
Source organism: Viscum album (assembly GCA_963277665.1). Classification (NCBI taxonomy): domain Eukaryota; kingdom Viridiplantae; phylum Streptophyta; class Magnoliopsida; order Santalales; family Viscaceae; genus Viscum; species Viscum album. The sequence continues at coordinate 1,818,579,836 of OY728141.1, forward strand.
ATAAATTATTATGGTTTTATAGATGAGTTGGATACTGAACTTCCATAGATAAATTTCCAAGGGCTATATGAACACTAATATTTAGTAGAGCAAGATCGTAGTCCACCTCTTAATTTCCCAATCTACTTTGGAGAGGCATATTTTTGGTTTATCTCTCAAGAGTGATTGGGGATTATTTCCATTGATAAATAATTTCTTATACAGATTCCTATTTTATTATCTCTTGTGTTAATACTGGAATTTTTTTTGTAATATTTCTAGTATTTTAGTAGGAATATATAGCTACCCTAGAGTATCCGCTGCGGTGGACCGATGTCTTCATGTTTGAATGGGGGTATAGACTTGACTGGTTGTCGATTTATCATGGATTTTGGAACATGAACTTTCTAGAAAGGATGAGGGATTTTCATATTCTCTAGAGTGACCCTCATATTATGATGATGAGTCACAACAATTAAAGGGACGAAGTTGTATGTCCACCCCTCAACCATAGTCACTAACTTTATTATATCCTGTAAGGATTATAGGATGTGGGTAGGAATTTAACATTACTATTTCATCACTATTAAAATATGATGACTGTATTTTGCGGAAAAAATGGGGATATATTCCCATTTCATGGTTGGATAAGGGGTTTGGACCTGATCTAGTCCTTCATTTCATATCAGTATATACCGATTGTCTTGATGTGTGGGGGCAGAGATATGGGTCCGCCCCTCTATGTTTCCAAGATTTTTGGGATTGTTTCTTTGAGTTATTATTGATTATACTTGATGAAACTATATGTATGGTCGAAATTTTATTCCTCTTAATGGGTGCCACCATTTTTTTTGGTGGGAGTATTTGGATGATGCCAATCAACGTTGGAGGTCTTGAGGGGCATGGGTATATATTTTCATCTACCCTTAAGTTTCTACCACATTTATTTATAAGAACTATTATTAGGGGAAAAGGAAGAGAGCCTGTCTTATATTATTTATGTTTTTCTTCAGATGGATTTCCAATGGTTCTTGGTCCTGAATGACCTGAGCTAGAGCCCGAGGGGTGTTTTCCCCATCATGTTATGGACTTTATTCCGCACTATGTTGATGTTGGATGCTTCTGAAAGGAAACCATTGGAGGTACCCCTATGTTGTATGGATGATTCCATTAGTAACCTCTTAATCCACCACTGTAAGATAAGGTAGGAACTTGTTACTGGGATCTGGCGATAGGCTCCCAAAACAGAAAGAAATGGAAACTGATGTCATCTTCTTCTGGGCCACCAGTCACCATTGAGTGGATGGCTAGTGGGGATTCATGTGTTATATGGATTTTTGAGTGGCCTTTTGGTTTGAGATTTTACTATTTAGGTAGTAATCATGGACCAATTCATTTGAAACCTGGAGTTGAAGATTCTAGGATGGCGACTATGTCCCCGAGTTCGACGGGGACCCAACACGTGCAGTAGGCAATGCATAAATTTGTGATAGATGGAAGGGTTCCATTGGATTTAATGTAGTTATTATTAAAATTTACATGAAATATATTAGAAACACAAACTACAAAACCCCTTTAAAGTATCATCTTAATAAATTATAACATGTGTAATCAATTTTTTTAGATCCATGTTCATCTCTCTTCAATTTTGTGTGTGAAGGGGACCTAAAGTGTGAGAAAAAATTTATCTTAGTTAAGGCTTAATGTTTGGTTGACCATTTTTTTTCTAGAAAACCATTTAGGGTTTGAATGGTGTTTTTTGGTGGTGGTGGCATGAACATTCACATCAGACACATATTTCTGTGTCTTTTCTAGACGGTTTCCAACATGTTTTATTCGTTGAGATGAAAAAATATAACAGTTTCCTTATTAAAAATATTTCACAAACATACTTTATAGAGAGAGGTGGTCATTAATAAATGGATCCAACATGGATTAATGATTCAAATTGGTCAATATGATTGGAGTTCGGGCTCGTCGAACCATTTTGATGGGAATTATTTCTTACTCTGGGACCCTCATATAGATTTAAGTCATATTTTTCAATCCTTAATAAAATCCCAAATATAAAATCGATTTCCCTTAATATATAAATAAATTATTAGCATATATTATCTTTATAATAATATATATGTATCCAAGTATAATCAGTTATAGATACATATTTATGTATATAAATTTATCCATCAATTGTACAATGTTTTATGAACATATTATAGAATCTTATATCATTTATCATAATGACATTTGTTTTAAGCCAAATAGTGGGGAGATTTAGATTTTATAAATATCTAATAATATAGGAATAGTTTTGATATTGGGATAGGGCTCATGAGATATACATCCGACGTATCATTATGAAATGAATCATAACCCACACAGTTTTGTGCCACTTAATAGGACACATAATAACTTATAAGGTTGTGTAATGAGGATGAAACCATGCAATTTAACATCATGTGGTGAGGTTATCTAGGAAAAATAATTCTAGTCAACTACAGGTTTGGACCTTATAATAAAGTGTACCAAGGGACCTGGAAGGGATGTGCCATCCTAGGTTGGATGCAATCCTATTGGGGATATGGCCCAAATAATATTGGGGTTGATTGGGGTGTTGGTATTGAACCTTGGGGAGGCCTCTTACGTATCTTTTTCGAACATGAATTAAATCACGTTATGTTTGGAATTATGGGGATTAGACTAATAGGGGAGGAACATGAGGGAAGAGAAGATAATGATCTAAAAGTGTACATACCTTCCAAGACATGAGTTTGATTGTGTGAATTTCAAGATCAGCACAAACCTTTAATCCCACATGAGTCATGCACGACAGGAGAAAATAGAGGAACTTAATGATCCAGAAAATGATACAATCTCCTATATCTACTGGTGGATGAAGCCAGGTCTATGAAAGAGGGAAATGTATTTGATGTTCCCATCCCCTTAATTGACCTCAAACCTTAGGTCCATGGCACACACACCCATGTTGATACAATCCTATTCTCTCTACATTTCAGGTTGCAGACATAACTTTCTGGACCGAGGAACCTAATACCACCTTACCTAAGGTTGGGACCCTTTTTACCATAATAATATATCATTGTGAAAATTTAGAGGATCTAAATTATTAAGTAGTTTAACAAAATGTTCTTATTTAACTCAAGAATTTATGATTGATAGGGTACCCTAGTGTTCCCTACATTCTGGTCATACATATCCAGAGGCTTTGGGGGAGGCCTTGGCTTAGTCCCTCTTGAGTTAGGGGTCCATGGGAAGAGGTTCCCTATCGTCATTGGTATAAAAGGTGGGTGGGGTCAAAGAGTGGCTCACACAAGTGAGGTATAAGTGGGAAGAAGGTGGCCCATAGAGGCAAGGGATGTGCGAGTAGAAGGTGTATTGTGCAGGGTAAACCTATTTGAGCAAATGAAGGAGCACATAGGTTAGGCCTAGGAAACCTGAATACAGATCAAATAGGGTAGGCATGGGTGATTTGAATATTCCTTTGGATGATGTAAAATATAGAAAACAACACTTGATTGAGGACTTTCTCTAAGATCCAAGGGTTTCCGTAGGTTTCACTAGATGATTGTCACTCAAGTTCCAAGGTTGAGAATCTGAATTCACCCATTTGATCTTAGACCTGTGTGAGGTGTCTCTTTGTGCATGTCTTTTGTGTTAAAAACACCAGGGAAAATCCAGTCCCACTATCCTTTTAATTTCCTCTTATTCTGAGGCGTTTATATCAACCTATAATGTTTTAAGGACCTCGGTAAAGGACTAGGGTGAGAAGGGATTCAATGATTATTCTGGTCTTTCCATCATTCATAATGAGGAGCCCTAGGGTCTTATTTATAGGAATTATTGGGACCCTAGGTGAAGGAATTCGTTCACGCAGGTCACTCAAACAGATGTGACATGCATGGGTTGTTGGTTGTGCATGTTTTCTGCTTAGTTTTGATCAAAAAGAGTCTAAGTGCACAGATGGGGATTGCACGATCGAGCTATGTTTAGGATATACATGACAAGGACAAGGGGGGTGGGACAGATACCTGCATGATAAATCATCTTCCTTTATACAAAATATAGACTTATGAGAGCTGTACATTTGGAATAGTAAGTTTGTTTGGGCTCCATGAGTAGTCAAATTGAATATTGTGAAGTAAACTATGCCCCAAAATTTGGTGTTACAACCTTTTAGGGTATTTGATAATAAAAAAACTTCTCAGAATACCCTCAAAAATGGGTTTTACTACATAAAAAACTTTTTATCATTAGTTTATAAAATCCAGAGCCTACTCCCAGAGGGATTTTATCACCACTTTTCCCTCAGATTAGGTATCATTTCTAAGGAATTTTCATCCCTTGATTTCTAAAAATTCATAGAGCATATGGAAATTCATTCTTCAACTTCAAGTAAACAGACACATTTCTACTCAAAATAAATATTTGTTTCCTTATTGGGGATAATATCATTGGTCATGTGGAGAAGTTAATGGTATGAATTTTTCTATTCCAACAGTGTCTAGATGATGTTTTGACATCCCATACATTAATAATTATTTATATAATTATTTCAAAAATAATAATGCCATCCCCCATGTGAGAATTCAAGCATGTTTTCACTGTGATGCTTCATGTTTTTTCAAATACACTTTAAAAACTATGTACTTTCTATTCTATAATTTCACTCATAGCTACAAGAAACATTCTCTTTTCATTACTTATTATTTTATTTCACTTATATATAAACCATATAACAGTGTGTTGGTCTTTGAAACTAATTCATTATTTATTTAATTTTTTTATTTTCTCATTTTATATTCACTAAATATAGGTGAATATTATTTCAATAATTTATTATGGTAATTCCATGAAATTATTCCTCCTCAAAAAATCAAGTAAAAAGTTCCCATAACATTCTCTATTAATTTAGATTTACTAAATTTCAAATAAATTTATTTTAAATTCCCTCTTAGAATGAGTGATAATATCATCCTTAGATTATTCAAAAAACATTGATTCATTTTATATTTCAATCCTTAAAGGGAATTTTTCATAGTTATTTCATTTATTTCATCCACTATGTATGTATAATTGTATTTAGATATGAAATGTCACATCCCTTTGAAGCTTTGAATCCTTAAATACCAAAACATATGATAATCCTTATAATTGTGATTTAATTAATTTAAGATAAGATAAAAAATCATCTCCTAATTGAAATATTTATTCGATTTTTTTTATAAAATATAGATTGTAAATATAAAAAATTATGGGGGTGTTAGTTTTATCCTAGGGGGCTATAATAGGCTCGGGGTTGGGTTAAAGTGTAGGTTTTGGATCTGGTTTATGATGTAACACCTTCAATTTTTATGAAACCACTTTTCAAATAAATTTAATTTAATTGATGTAATTAATTTCACACTAATCATGATCATCATCATGAAAATTTTTATTTAATAAAAACGATGATATAAAAAAACCACGACCATCTATTGTAGGATAAATGAAAAGAGGTTTAGGAGGGCTAAAGTAATGGAGACTGAGGTAATCCCCTATGAATATTAATAAATAATTTTCAAATATTATTTATAATGTTTTTATATAAATAAATCATATTTATAAGAAATACATATTTTTTGGTAAATTATTTATATGTTTTGAAAATACTATTTTCTCAAAAGAACTGCTTTTTTTATTTCCTTATGTTAATATCAATAAAATTAATTATTGAAAGTTTTAGAAATCTAATTTGATAAAATAAACTTTATTTTTAAATTTACAATTTCAAAAATATCTTATGGTGAATTTTTAGTAATTTATTTGAGACATTTTATTTTTGGATGAATAGTAAAAAATACTAAAATTTAACAAAAAACTACCTTTTTATATAAATTATTTATAAATTAAAATTAAATTTTAACTAAGTTTAAAGTATAATTAGTTCAATTATATGTTAATTAATCTAATTTATTTCATTATAATCAATTTTAAATTGAAATTCGATATGAAAACTTGTCAAACTTTTGAAAATTTTCACTTTAAAAACCAATCCTCTCATCCCGATTGCGAGATTAATTTTACATTAATTTCTTCAAATTTTGTGACAAGAAATTAAAACAATATACTATATATTTTGAATCATAATACTTTTTAATTCTTAATAGGTTCACCATAATTTTTTACAAAAATTATTAGTGAAATAAATTAAAATTAATTATAGTGATTAAGGTAAAAACAAGTTTACTTAGTGGTTAAACATAGAGTATATGGTGTTAAAATAACCCTACACATGTCCAACACCAATTGGATGGACATATTTAGAAATTAAACCTTCATTTATATAATTTTTTGTGTTATTTAAGTCTTTTGGTAGGTAAAAACATGGGGAGAAAATATTTATTTTCCAAAATACCAAGTGAGTCATCTTCCCCACTTATAAAAGACTCGCCCTCTCCTCACTTATTCACACCTATCAGACCATTTGTATCATCCAATACCTATCCAAATATATTCCCAAATTCCCTAATATCTTAATTTCAGCCTCAATTTGGGAATAAATCCAACAATGTACGTCCTTTGGTGAGAACTAGAAGGAGTTACATGAAGAAGAGGTTACATTCAACAACAAATAATTTTGTTTTGTTTCCTTATACACCCCTTAAATTCTTCTTATATCATACTTATAAAATAACATAAGTATGTTAAATATACTTATATTTTTATTATTCTAATGGTATGACCTACACTTTCACATAATTCAATCTAATGGGATACATAATTATTATTCGTGTGTATGAAAAACTACCGCCTCACGAACTGATGTTGTTCGTTCTTCCATTACCACCTTTCAATGTTGGGAATAATGATGGATTTATAGTTCATACCTTATATTTATGATATTTATGATTTTATTATGATTTTTTAATTTCAATATCAGACAATCCTTCTAGATTTTAGTTATTGGGGTTATGATAACGTTGGTCATGTCTTCGGCGGACTACCGCCTCGCAAAGCGATGTGATTCGTTCACGATTTACATGGAATGTATTAAGGATCCTATTAATAAAGATATATGTTATATATATATATATATGAAATAAAAACTATTATATAATGATAAAATATCATATATATTTTTCTTTAAAATCAGAAAATAAAAATTGAAACAATATTCATGTGTACATACAACCTACCATCTCTATGAATAGTGTATTTCATTTCCTAATTCTATATTTTATAGATTATTATAAATAAATATATAATGAATATATATATATGGTATTTATATCATGTTTATCATTATTTATATGATTAAATAATCATCTAAGTAAGAGGCTTACAAATAGAAATTCAAAACATGTAATAAAAACAATACAATTATTACCCGAAACATATCTTTAACATGGAATTGATAATAAATAAGTAATATAATTTTATAATTAAATCATATATTATTATATTTATATTAATATGGTTCGGTAATAGATTTATAATATACTTATATTTATTATTCAGGAGGTTTTAATGAGTATGGTGAGAGTCAAGTCTTATGTTAAGGGATTTCTGTCTCACTTTTTTACATTTGTGAGGCACATGTTATATTCACAAACTCTCTATTCTACATGGTGTATATAATTCCTATAAACAAATTTTCTTATTCCTATAATCATATTTATTGGTATTTATATATCCATTTTAGGATCCCTCTTTCATGGGGTATACAGTTTAAATGTTACTAAAGCGGTAATGGGATTTTCTCTCAATTTTCATTCTTTGAGACAAATGTTATGTTACGAACTAATATATTTTCATGAGGTGTATATTAAACATTTTTTTACCTATAATATATTTAATTTTATCGAGCTCATGATATTTTAATTTTCTATATCTATTACTCTTTTATGTTGATTATGATTCAAAGTTACCATTATGGTAAGAGCTTATTGTTACAATATCATAGTTTATCAGGACTGTGTAAGATTATGCATTTATTGATGAAATCATGTGATCCATATCTCAATTATTCTCATAAATTTTATTCTACTATGTTTAATCATGATATATTTATTTTCTGTTACCATTTTTATACACTTTGTTACATAATATAATTAAGAAACTCTTTATAAGAAAGTCTGACTTTATATGTCTTCGATCGAAAATCTCTTAAATTTAAAAACCATGTTTTCTAAAAAAGTTTTCAAAAAAGTTTTTAAATTATATTTTAAAATATTTTTAAAGGAAATGGGTTTTAAATATTTTTAATGTTTTAATAAGTGTTTAAAATGGTTTCCCAATATTACTTTATAATTTTTCATGGTTATTTAAAAAAATGGTTTTCCAATTGTTTTATGTTTTAACAAGTTTTTTTTCAAAGAAGAAAGGATATTTTTCTCAAGAAATGGTATTAAAATATCTTTTAAAATTATTTTCCCTCTAATATGACAGTCGTTTATGTAATATATTCCATAATTGGGATATGATCCATTAATACCATTTATGTTTCTTCAAATTTTTGATAATACCTACCTAAGACCAAGAATCTCCAAATCTCATCATCATTCCATGGTTGTTTCCATTTAATAAGAGCTTTCACCTTAATAGGATCAACTAATACACCGCCTTCAAATTCCATATTTACCAAGAACATAACTTCCTGAATCCATAAATCACATTTCAAAATCATGGTATAATGTTGGTGATTTCTCAACAATTATATATCTTCTCTCAAATGATGCCCAAGTTCCTCCTCTAATAGAGATTAAAGAAGGATGTAATCACAAAATACCACCATAAATATATCAAGATAATCATGGATAATAATGTTAATTAAATCATAAAGAATAAATTATCACTATTTAATCTAAATGGCATTATAAGGTATTCATAATGGTTGTACCTTATCTGAAATGTAGTTTTGGAATGTCAGATTCTATTTTTTTTAAAACGTAGTGCTCTGGTCAACGACCAAAACAAAAATTTTATTGATAAAAAACATATTGTTACACATGTCTGAAATATGGAATTTTGTTTACATCCCTAACATAATGTGAGAGTAACTTTGGAGGAAGATCATCACTCCAAAGAATATGATGAGATACACCCATATTAGAAAGCCCATCAGCGATCTTATTTGCTTCACGATACATATGTGTGATGATAAAATTGATATATAAAAGAGAGTTCAAGCAGTCCATCTAGCGAGAAGTGAGCATCCAAGCAAGATGAATGGTACCATTCTAGATATCCTGGACAATAGTAGTGGAGTCACTCTCAATCCAGATATTGTTCCAATTGTGTTGCTTGGAGAATGAGATAGCATGAATAATGATCATCATCTCGGCTTCCAAAGAGGAAGAAAAACCATAGTATCCATAGGACTAGCTAAGCATCTAGTCAAGGTGATTTTTAAAGATGGCTCTACAGCCCACTAGGCCAGGGGTTACTTTAGAGGCACCATCCACATTGTTTTGAATCCATCCTGGGGGAGGGGGCTGCCAAAAAACATCAAAATTAGATCTAGGGTGAGGGTAATTCAAATCAAACCCAATATGCCTAAGAATCCTATGATTTCAAACCATGTTGTTGCAATTATCCTTTTGAATCGATGCCACCTCCTGTATCCCGATGAGAATTATCATTTTACCTGCATTAAGCTTGAATGACTTGGTACAAAAAGGAAGATCATTTCTACCATACCAGATCACATGAATAATCTCTGCTACAGCTTCAAAAAAAAGATTCTTGATCTGTTGGGAGTCAGGTAGGTCCATACACTGCTATAGATGCGAGGTTATAGAACTACAAAACAACCATCTGCACTCAAAAATGTCAAAAATTTAATTCCAGAGAGCCATTGCTGTATCACATGAAAGAAAAAGGTGATTAATATTTCTCTATTTTGTATACACATTAAACATATAGAACACAGATTAATCCCGAATTCTTATAAGTATGTATATGTGGGGATTCTACCATGGGTGATACGCCAAACTAGAGTCAATCTCGAGGGTTTTAGCTAGGCTTTATTGAAGTTTTTTACCCAGGATAAATTTTTGTCATCATTATTGAACAAGTGATTATAGTAATTTTAATAGTCAAGCACCCCATTGTGAGTAGTTTCCAAAATAAGAAAGTCATCTGTATTAGTGAAGGGATATTTTTCAACAATGTGTTAGATATCCTTAGGTAAACAAGAGTTTTTAAAATGCATGAAGTTCTTTATGGTGTCATTGGTGTGGAGTAGAGGATGGTTATTGGGCATTAAAGAGATCAGGGGAGCGCCAGTCCAGTTATCCAACCAAAAATTTAAATTTGAATCTTTGATAGCCATCCATCTGGAATTTGTCATAATAGAAGTGAAGATGTTTTTAATGGAGGGCCATATAGAGGACGTTAGAAACTGAGAATGTTTATTTCTAAGCTTGTTAAGGAATCGAGACCTCAAAAAATCCATGGAAGGAGAGTTATTATGAATGAGGTTCCACGTGAGCATGGCTTGGAGAGATTCATTAAAATTAGAAAGGTTTTTAATGCCAATACCCCCTTTATGAATCGGTTTTTAGCAAGTGGACTAGGGGAATGCAACCAGTTTTCTCTCTTGAGTACTCCCAGTCCAAAAAAAAGTTCTTAATAGAAATATTAATGCGCTTAAGAAGACACTTCGGCCATTTGTAAATCATCATAGAGAAAACCAATTTGTAGAGATTAGTGGATTTAAGAAGACAAATTCTCCTAGCCATCGAGAGGTTCTTACCCTTCCCAAAAGAATGGCGTTGACGCATTTGATCAATGATGGGAGAAAAGTTAGCAGCTTTGGGTCTACCCCAAAATAAGGGGGCACCATGATATGTGAAGGGTAATGAGACCTCTTTAAAACCTAAGGTATTGGTGATGTTTAGTTTTTTACAGGAGTGGAATTCATTACCAATGTAAATGTAAGATTTGTGCCAGTTGACGTGTTGACCAGACACTTCTTGTTTTTGAAGAAGGATGGATTTATGATTATTAACATTTATTTTGTCCCCCTAAATAAAAAAAATAATGTCATAGGTATTTTGAAGGTGTGAGGGGGCATTCATGTTTCCATAGGCAGAGATAGGTATGATGTTAACTTTTTCAATAGATTGATTAATCAATCTACTAAAGTAGTCTTCACCAATTGAGAAAATAATTTCCGAGATAGGGTCACCTAGTCTAACTCCCTAAGAACAATTAAAATACCCTTCAGGGAGCCATTAATGAGGATGGAAATATGGTCCAAATTAAGAAGTTTTTTGATTTTATTTATAAATTTATCATTAAATACAAACTGCATGAGGACTTTATATATGAAATTTCAATCGATGGTATAAAAATCCTTTTCAATGTCGTGTTTAATGGCCACATTCCCTCCTCAATTTTTTGATTAATAGATTTTTGGATTCCGAGCCCAGATAGATATAGTCTTGAATAGAACTTCCTTTTATAAAGGAAACATGATTTTAGGAGACAATTCTATTGCTAATAGATGAAATTCTATTGGAAATTAATTTGGTGATAATATTGTAGAGAGATTTTATGTGAGAAATGGGCCTGAAGTGGTGTAAATCATCAACATTCTCAGTTTTAGAGATAAGGACCAATAATTGAGAATTTAATCCATGAGGGAGAATGCCTTTTGAAAAGAAAATTTTCACCATGCGACAGACATCATCATGAATCACATACCAGTGTTTTTGATAAAACCCATTATTAAAACCACCCGGCACAGGAGAACTATCCAAATTTATGCTGAAGACCGTGTCTTTATTTTCCTGGTCAAAGGAATACAATTAAGCAAAGAGTTCCCTTAATTAGTAACCAGCATGGGAATGACATCAGGCATAATATCTTTATCAATCACAGTTCCATTTAAGAGTTTATGAAAGTAAGATATCACATGATTGGAAATGCTTTTCTCAATGTCATGAATATTCCCCCCCCCCCTCTAAGATAGGCAAGAGGCCTATATGAATATCTAACTCTATGAAATGCATTATAGAATTTAGTATTCCAATCAAAATCATTCATCCATTTGTCTTTAAAGATTTTCTTTTTGAGGTTATCCTTAAAGTTAAGAAGAGTAATTAGTTTAGAGGAAGTGTTTCTTTCATGTTGGGAGTCATGAGAAAATTTAGAGGAGGTCAAATCCTTTTGAATATGAGTATGTTCCTTTTCCATAAGGGTTATATTATTGTCTTTTTCATTTTTTTATATTTTCACAAGTTTTTGAGGACTTTTTTATGCATTTTCAATTGCACCTGGAAAGAAAAATAATAATTATGACTATGAATATTAGCCCATGAGTTTTTGATAATATTCATATAGTCTGGGTCAGAGGACCAAGCAGTGTTATATCTAAAAGGTGTCCTAGGTTTTATAGTGTCATGGGCAGAGGTAAATAAGATGGGATGGTTATTAGATTCTATTATACTCATCTTATGGTAACAATATTTAAGATCAATCATTGAGAATAAATTTTCCCCATTCAAATAGTCAAACATGTCATCAATCCATTGAAACAAAAACAAGTTCTTTAATATAACTATATTGAATTTTTGGTAGTATACCCAAAAGAAGTAACATGTATGATTTCTTAGAAAAGATAACTAGAACCATCCAAGGTGACACACTTGGGTTAATAAATACTTTTTCTGAAAGATAATCCAACTGATCCTTCAAAATTTTCAATTTAGTTAGAGTAGTTTGGTATGAAGGAATAGATATAGTTTGAGTACCTGGTACAAAATCATAATAAATCAATACATGCCTTACTAGTGGAAAACTAGTGAAGTCAGAAGGAAAAATGACATAAAAATTGAAGACAACTGGAGAGATATCACTACTCATGGATTACTACTCCAGATCAGTAAGAAAACAAGATATTAATTTTCATAACTCTAGTTGATAAGGTCTATCTCTTATCATCCATAGGTCCCATTCTCCATGAATTATTTGGAAAACCCAATCTGGTTTAGTAAATGAGACCCATCAAAGATAAAAATAAATTCTATATTTATTTGTAATGATCCAATCCATCAAAAATATGATGTCAAGTGGTTTTATTTAGATAAAAATAATATGCTAATCTATCAGGATATCTGATATAGATAAAAAAACAAGGAGGACTACTGAGAAACTACTCTCTATTTGTTCGAAGGGGTATAGTAATGTCTATCACCTTAGATAAAATCTCCATATGAATATTAATATGACATAAAATAATAGTTGAAATAAATAAATTATATGAACTAGTATGAAATAAATTAGTCACTAATGATGAAGCTATAGTAATGGTACCTATCACGATCAATGGACTAATATCTGCTCCCTCTGGAGACACATCTACAATGTGATGAAGATCCAATCATGATGCATGTGGATAGAACCCATTTGTCCAAGATGAATCTGATTGAACCATGGTTTTATTTGCCAATTATTATCTCATGACACCATACATAGTATAATAGATATGGTAAAAAATCTTTACGTGACCTTATCATCCACAGGAACCACATACCTTGGGTGCCTCAGTGCAAACTTGTTTAGAAAGGCCATGATTTCCACAATAGTGGCAGAAAAAAGGGCATATGAAAGTCGTTCTTAGAGGTCTAGAAAACTTTAAAATCTAGATCCACCAAGATAATACTCATTATTTGTTATTTTTATATAATAATTCACTATTCCAATAGGATAAAAAATCTTCGGACAAACCTAACTTTCTAGTAAGGTCAATTTTGACCATCAGTACTCTATTCATCACCTCAGTGTAATAAGGGATATTCAAAAAAAGAATTTAATAAGAAATATCATATCAAAGTACCATATAGAACCATAGAGTCTTTATCTTCTAATTTTATAAACTCTCATGTGTGAACATTACAATCTTAGGAAAATGGATTGGATACTCAGTCGTGGTCTTGTCATCCTTCTCACATTTGGAAAACTCAATAGCCTTGGCTAAAACCATAAACTCTAGATAGAAGTGTTAAGTGGAAATAATTTATAAGTCTATCAAATCTTATCTAGGATTATTCCTTTTCATCCCCACAATGTCCCACAATCTTCTACTCGAACCCTCCAACATGAAGGTGGTACACTTCACCTTGATTTCATTAGGTGCATCCAAGTACTCAAACAAACACCCAATCCTTCTCATCCATTCCTTTCCCCCATAAAGATATTTGAATATATTGAACTATAGAGTATTATATGTAATAATCAATGAAGAATTATTTCTCAAAAATATTATTTTGTGGTTCCATCACTGAAGACTCAAAAAGAACTCTTGGTGGTGCTTGTTCCAGAGCATGGACAACATGCACAATCTCCTCAACTAAACTCTTGTCCAATAATGTATTTTCTCACTGAGTATTATCATTATCATAATAAAATATAATATTTTCACATGATATCAATGGAATTATGAAACAAAACATCATAAGATACAATTAGACACATCATACTAACACTCAACAAGAGAAAAAAGGGACATTAATCCCAAAATATTAGAGCAAAAGATTTGGAATTCAAACTATCAAAATAAAAATCAGGGACATGGCTATAAATAATCCCTAAGACATATTTACCAAACCACCCCTAGTGAAATAAGGTTAATTATTGTGAAAAATATCTAGGCACTCAATCACAACTACCTCGTATGTCTCAACATGATAACCCAACTTCATAGTGACATCAATGAATGTTGCACAACCTCAACCATTGATTCCACTTTGTCAGGAAGCAGCCCAAAATACCTTGGTACCCTGATAACTAGGATGGTCTAAAAATATATCGTTGAAATTTACTAGTCCCCAAGGGTTGGGGAATTCAACTTAGCATCATAAAATATTAAAGTGGAAACACGTTATCCACAAACGCAACAAAATAAAGATAAAAAAGTATATGTGCATACATGAAAAATATATTGGGAGAACTATATAAGAAATCAAACATGAATATGAATCCACAATTTCAACCAAAACTACAAGAAAATAGGATAAATACCAATGTAAAATTAGATTGAAGTCTCCTAGCCCAAGGATCACTAACTATAAAAACCTCTAAGAGGCAGGTTACCCTTTCTCAAACATAGAAATTGATTGTCTAAAAACACCCATAGAAACAAGTAGGGTGTTAGCTAAAATCGTAGCAGGGTCTTACTAAAGATTGCATAATATGATTAGTTAACAAAATAACTCTTTCTGTTTTAAATAAATATGAAATTTAGTTAAAAATAATATTTAAAAACATCATGTTTTACATTTAAATTTATTAAAATAATTTAAAAAAATGGATTAATAATCATTTTTAAATAATTGTTTATATAAATTTATTAGGCATCTGAATAATAGTTTTCGAAAAGAAAATGGAAAATAATTCAAATAAATAAAATGAGATACATTTCCATATGTAAAAATTTATAATAGTTACAGGTTATGCGATCCTCAAAATCTTTTTAATGAAAATGAATATGTGAACACAAATCCATTTTCCACTAGTCGAAGATGATTAAAAAATGTCCAAATGAGGATAATATCTTCCAATAAGTTTTTGTTATAGATGTAAAGTGTCAGTCCATTACTAGGGAATTACCATACTAGAATGTTTTTCCTTAATAATTCACTAACTAACTTGTATTATATGATCTCAAACAACAATAGGTGATGGTAATTTTATTTTAAAGCATTTAATAATAAAATTCATCCCATTATTTTTATTAAAATATGAAATTTTCTTTTAAAACCCAATAAATGGTTTTTAAATCAAATAATTCATTATCCATGATAAAATGACTAGGTTTCTATCAAAATAATTTAAAGGAAATTTTCTAAAAAAACATCAATATCAATTACATTAGATAAATTTTACAATTTATATCCTCCTATTTATTTCTCACACATTTCCATCAATTTCACAAACACAACCAAATTTATTGGAATTTGGTGTTTTCCCCAATTTCAGGATAAAACAAATCCAAAACCCCTATTCACTAGAATTGGGTTTTTAGTAAACAAATTGAATGAAATTTAATTTAAATCAAGGAATTTAATCCAAATCATTAAATGTAGGGTTAAAAATAATTTTCAATCATAATGCCACCACGATCCTTGGGATCATTGGACCCCAAAGCAGAGTGCCCCCAGAGGGAAATTCTAATGAAGAATGTCAAAAATGATAATTTTAGATTTAAAGTGAGGTTAAAGAGAAAAAAAATAGAGATTAAATCCTTTAATATAATGGATATGTAAGAAACCCTAGGTAATAGAGAGGAGAGAGTGGGAGAAATAGAATGTATAAAGGAAACATGTAGGTAAGAGATCAAAAGTCATTCACCTTGATTCAATTCACTTCAGTAGAGGTGTATAGTGGACAAAATCACCTCTTGGGGGCCTTGATTGATAAAGAAATTGTATTAGAGATGAATTTACCATCAGGAACTTAAGCCGAGGGTTTTGAGGGTCTAGAAATAATTTTTGGAGAAATAATTTCACATACAGACAGTTAGCCACGTAGGAGGACCACATGGTTAGACAAACTGTGTTCCCTAATCATACACCCCATTTTTCCATGGATCAAAATTTATAATGTGATGGTGAAAAGTTTCTAAAACCATGTGATAGCCATGCAACTATCACTATTTAAAATTTCAGAATTTCCACTGAAAGGGAGCATGGTTTGGGAAAACTGTGTGCCAAACATGCACAACCTAGAAACATAAAAAATTTCCCAAATTTCTCCCGAAACAACAGTAAATAAAACAAAACAAAATCATGATCAAAAAATCGGTTTATAAATAACTAAAAATAGTAACATTACATTAAACTAGATGCAAGGTTCTTTGGAAATGACTCTCCTAAGGGTCCTTAAGAGGACAACTCATGAATTGTTTCCAAGGAATAAGTAATCTACTTAACCTATTAATTATTTAATTATTATTTTTCATTATATAACTCTATTTTTTCATCAACAAATAATATTATAATTATTCTAAATATAAATAACTATTATTATTATTATTTCACTTTTATACACCCTCTCTCCCATCAAATGTGATGTGATTGTATCACTTGTGCGTACATATGACCTATCTTCTCCACATAGTTATCTAATTCATTTTCCACCACAATATTTTATTTATTGTAATTATAATGGTATTAATTATTATATATGATAAATATAACATAATTATACCTCAAGAATATAATACCACATTTATCGTCTTAACTTCTAGTCCATTGAAAAACAAGAACGTCTCTCAAACATATGTATGGACTACCACATCCCCAAAGGAATAAAATTTTATTTCATTTCTATTTTACATGAATTTTAATAAGGATATATTAAGATAAAATAAATTATGCATATGAAATAAAAATTATTTTTTTGATCATGAATTATTATTTTCTTTTCATTCATTCCATATGTCAAAAAGTGAAAACAACATTCATGCGTACATACGACATACCATCTACATGAGTGGTGTAATTACTTTTCATATCCCTAGATTTTATTGATGATTATCAATATTTATATGATTAAAATATATTATATTTTTATTGTCATTGAAATTTTTGATATGACGGTACCATGATCAAAATATTAGTACATAAACTACAGAACCAAAATACTCACAGTAAACAATACAGATAACACCCTAAAATGGATATTTTAATGAGGAACAATAAATAAATGGGGATTGAAATGTTATAAATGGATCATATATATATATAATATGTTTTTATGTTTTTATTATAGATAATTAAAACAAATTAAAATTTACTATATTGTAGTTTAGAGTGATTTTGAGGAAATTATAATTCGATGTAAGGGTTTACCATCTCAATTTATCTTCAATGGGACATATATTATATTATGAACCTATCTTCATTATCCTAGTTTATATAATGACCATTGACATGTTATATCATGATTTTCCTTATCTTCATGATATTAAAATATTCACTTGAATTTATTCTTTTCTTGGGATTATGATTCCAAAGGCACCAATGTGGAAAGAATTTTATGTTACAATGTCATTTTTTACTTGGTTTATGTATGACCATGTTTTAGATGATGAACTATTATGACCAATTTTTTTTTCAAATCATGGAATTTTAATGAACATGGGTTATCTCTTGAAATGAAATTACTTTCATTTTCCACTCCCTATGTACTCAAGGGACAAAAATGTTTTTAAAGAAAAAATTACATTTTTAAAGAAAAGCTTACATTTTATTTAAAGAAACATGTTATTTTTTTCTTTAGTTAATTATCCTTCATTTCGATAATTTTTTTTTCTAAAAACGGTTAAAATAATACTTTTACAATTATCCAATGATTTTTAGAGTAATTTTTAACCATGTATTACTTTTTAATAATTTGTTTTAAATGATTATTTTTATCATTTTCTAAACAAGAAAGTGTTTAATTTTCCAAAAAATGATAAAGAAATATTTTATTTTAACATGTATGACTAGAATAAACATTACATTCATCATGATTTTTCAATATGATAATTATTATTTTATATTTTCACTAGGAAATTTTCCATGAAATAGAATTTATAAATATTTTCTAAATTTACAGTATTTGAAAAGTGATTTCCAATGTAGAAATTGTATTTTCATCTCGATTGTTTTAATGTAATTATAATGGTATTTATATCCATAAAATAGAACATCACTATTTTTTATTTTTTATTTAGAAGCTATATTATCAATGTTACCATCCATATTTTTTGTCTAGATTTTTTATGTTTATGATGATAAGATAATTAAGAAATATTTTTTTCCTCAGGTTATGCTATATAAAAATTATTGAATTTTCATTAATCTACTTTATTTACAATGGGTTATTCTAGGATGAAACATTCTGGAAAACTATGTTCTATTCAGGGGTTACGATGTAATGATTATTTTATGATATTTTGGAAGACATCTCTAGATTTTAATTTCTTTTATGGGTGGTCCTAGAATTATATATCACTCCATGAAAATGGGTAAAAATTTATATCTGTTGAGAATAATAAAAATGGAGTAGACATTTATTATAGTTTAGTTATGGAATATATCAACAATGATAGTCTTGGGGGTAATCCTTGTGTAGTAAAATGGTTTAGGGAGTGAACCCAATCCACTTTGATAGTTATGGAAGTTAGGTGTTATTACTATATAAATGAACTTTTATATATATGGTTATGCAAAAAACTTATTTTTTAAGACACTGTTATGATCTTAGGGATTATTTTCATTAAATAAATTATGATTCTTGTCTAATAAAATTCCATGAATTAATTAATGAATTTGGATTATGATCTTATATAAGTGGGTTTTTTTATTTTATGCTCATGTTTTAATACCCTATGCTCATATGATTCTCATGTTATCATTGATATATCACTTTTTCCATTACTATGAATACTAACCTTCCATTTTCTTATTTTTCCTTTTCCCAAGTTACAATGAATGGTACTAGGTATGATATATATAATAAGGTTGATATATTTAATGATTTTAATGGGAGATAATATAGTATACATATGATAATATTTTTTATGTATCTATGTTTCACAAGTAACTAGAAATATATGATTCACACATAGATTACTATGTCATTATAATGAATAATCATCTATCATGTGGTGATATAAATCTATAAAATGTTACAGTCTCTATAAGATATCTCAAGATTCATCAAATGAGAGTCATGAGGGCCTTTTATAGGAAAAATGAGTTGAGGGAATAGTGGAAATTGTACAACTATCACACATTCCATAGTCATCTGAGTCCCTAATATAGGGATTTTTTGTTATGGAACCCAATCTTGAATATTCTCACATAAGGAGACATTATCACATGAACTAGGTGTGTAACATCCATCGGATATGGAGACCTTGGTGCAGAAGTAGGGTGTGTAGAATAGACTAGGATGGAAACTGGCCAAGTTGAATGCATGATGTAACTCAATTTATATAAATAATTGGAATAATTCAACATCATTAATCACTTAATGTGGAAAATTATTGATAATTTTACTCTCTCTTTTCACCCTTGTTATGTACCCTACTTCTGGTGAGTGTAAGTGCTTTCCTTATTTTCACATTGAAATTGGTATACTAATAAAGATGTCATATAGCTATAGCATGTTTATTCTAGAACCAATGGCCTCACATAAAAATTATTAACCTGACGCAATGTAACATCCATTTGGGTGTAACACTTCAATATTTTAAATAGAAGACCATTGTTTTTTATAGCTTCTCTTACATACCACATTAGGTTTGAATGAAAGATGACAAACTATTAAAATATTATTAGTTAAACATAATAATTATTACTAATCCATTAAGATGGATGTTATGAATACTAATGAATAAATAATTAATTTTTTTAAACATGAATAAAATAATTTCAACGATTTTATATTGATTATAATTAGAATAAGATCCATTTAAATGAAAAAAAATCTTTTTGAAATTTTGTATTTTCCCAAAAGGTGGGTTTGTCGGGATTTTCACATATAATTTAAAATTAGTTTTTAACTATATTATGAAATATATTTCATAAAAATAAATTAATTTTTAATTTCATTATTTCTAAATTATCTTATAGAAAATGTGTTGGATTTTTCTGAAAATTTTTATTTTTTAGGAATTGTAAGAAATACTAAATGTTAATTGAAAAATGCATTTTATTCTAAAATTTTTATATTGATGGATTATATTTTATATTTTTATTACATTAAAATTATTACTATTGATCTATTTTATCCTTCTATAATCATTTTTATATGGAATTTTAATATAATAATTATGTAAAATTGTGAATATTTTCTCATTAGAAACCAGCATTCTCTTCGCGTATGTAGGATTAATTTTAAATAATATTTTTCCACATACATTAATGGATTATTCAAAAAAGGATTCAATATTTGGAATATAATAATTTATATCATAGAATATGGTATACATAATTTTTGACCAAAATGAATAGTGAAAATATGAAAAGTTATTTACTATGTGTAATGTAAAAATGTATTTACTTGGTGGGTTAAACTAAAACAATATTGGTTAAAATTACCACAAAACGTGTCTAAAATATATTATCATGACATATATCTTCCATATAATTTATAATAATTTATGATACTCATTTTTTACCCTTGATCAATGTGAGCAACGTGGGTACACAATTTTATTTTAAAAAATTACAATTGCGCCACTCACCTCACTCATAAGTGTCCAACCCATATACTATTTTATTCACACCATAAAACCATTTTTTTTATTCCTTACCTTCCAAAATTACTTATAAAAATATATTCCCTCATCCAATAAGAGTTATATTTTTTATTAATGATTCCATGGAAGGATTTGGTGTTATCTTAAGGAGGTTACATGGAGAATAGGTAACATTCATCAATGAAAATTTATATTATATTTGTTCCTCCACCCCCTCCTGGTAAAATTATACCCTTATGGTATATTAAAATAAGAATATATCATATAATTATATGATAATATGTTTATTTAAGTACCTAGAACCATCTCCACTTCAATCAAATGGGTTAAGAATTCATCAGTCATGTGTACGACATACTACCACATTGCGAATAGATGTCATACGTTTTTCCATTACCAGCTTTCATTAATGTGTATGATGATTTATATAAAGTATATATATAAAATTTATAACATATTTATAAATATTAATTAATTATAATATATATACCTTTTTAATTTCCATTCATTTTGAGATACGATAACATCACTTGTTTGTATGGTAGAGTACACCCCTATGATGCGATGATATTCATTTTTCACTAACACTTTACATGGAAGGTAATAAGGATCAATTTAATAAATATATATAATATAAATGAAACAAATATTATATTCATGAAATATTTATTAATCCTAAAATATAATATATCATTTTATTTCTTATATTGAAAAATGATTACATTTTTCGGGTATGTTTGGGATAACACTTTCATGAAGCGATGTGACACTCTATTCATCATCAAGCTCCATGGATGATATATATATATAAGTATATTTAACTAAATAATATGGTATATATAATATTATAATCATATTTTATATCTTACATACCTTCTTCCCGTAATAATCATCGAAAAATAGAAAGGTTACTCATCTATACATAAGACCTACTATCTCCATGATTGTATCATAGTTCATTTTTCATAAGTATCATTCAAGATTGGTCATAAAATTATATGTTATGTATAAATATGATAATAATTTCATTATTATTATTCTGTATTTGGGGTACTAATATGATAATCAAAATAATTGGAAATTTCATAATGAATCTCAAACAAGAAAACAAGGTAATTAATACATGAAATAATGAGACTATTAAAATATAATTAATGAACGACCGATAAGATGTTATAAAAGGATAATATAGAAAAAATTAAATGTTAATATTGTTTTGGAATATGTTAATAACATTTTTAAAACCATTATACATGAGTTTTAATAATTTTCAACTAAATGGAAGTGTAAGATAATGGATTCTTGATCATTTTCTTTTTGTAGAGGCACATTTGTATGTTATGCACAAATTTCGTTAATATCGGTTATAAACAACCCATTTCACATTAAATATCAATAATAATTCAAATATAAATTTATTTTATGTTTATTAGGAATTATTTGATTCATGTGGATTTGGATTGAATATTACAAAGTGGAAAGGGACTACGTCTCAATTTCCATTCATTACGGAATACTTTATTATTGTGCACCTAATTTACTTATTTTGGTGTACATACTATCCTATTGACATGAAATATCATGATTAAGAAATAATTTAGGGTACTTGAAGATTTAATTAGAATTATTTTGTCCCAGGAAATTTGAAATAAATGTTAAAAACTAGTAATGATTTTAATAACTCAATAACTTTTTATTGGGTTATATTACTTCTTCATTATAATTTATATTATAAGGATATCCATATATCAACTAATAAATACTTTTTCTGTTATATCTACTCATTTTATGTGAATTTACATTTGATATTTAATGTCCTGGAATTTCAATATATATTTTTTAATTATATAGAATTAATTTGAGACAACGAAATCTGACGATGTGCGATTCTGAGGTCTGGAGTGCCCAGAATGATTCGTCAAAATTTAGTTACTCTTTAATTAAAGTGCTTAAGACGTTTTCCTGAAAAATTAGGATAACTCATAAATGGTTCCACGAATCAGAAATATGAGGGTACCGATGCGTTCAAAATGGTGGGTTTACCTTAGATGCGACATAAGTTTGGTCGGCGCGAGCATCCAATGAGAAAACCCAAAAAATGGCATAATCATAAATAAATTAATTAAATAAATTACTTTATTTTTCAAATGCTTATAACTCACAAACAGTATCTCAGATTGAAAATCTGAGACCAATGAGGAAATTTTGGGGGAATTATTTATTTAATCATATACTAACTTTGGCCGGCGCGGGCCACCAGTGAATGTTAGTTTTTGTCCACAAATTAAATAATTAAGTGATAATTATTTTATTGTAAAATCCACAACATTTAAACGATAACTCAGATTTAAAATCTGAGAGTACCGTTGGGTTTGTTGGGGCGTGTTTCACTTAGGAAATGCCTAACATTGACTGGCGTGGGTCAAAGGTGACTATTATAATTTTTCCGATCTTTTTTTCAGGTACATTCAGTAAACACGTGAGAGGTGTTATATAAATAATGAACCGGAGCTCAGAATTGAAATTAAATAGCACCGTTGAACCCGCATCACTGATATTTTCTTAAGTATACCTTCACTTTTAACATAGTAGGTCAAGGGTGAAAGTTGGATTTTCAGAATTTCGTGGGAGAGTTGAAAGAATAAAAAAATAAAGAACGACTTTTATTTTATTTTTAAAAACTCTATTTTATGTTTTGCGGTTGGGACCACCCAAACTAAAAAAACCACCCAATTTAAATTCAGAGGTGGGGACCACCCGACCCATGAAGTCCCCCTTTAATGGGAGATAAATATTGGTTTTCCTACCATTAATGTGCCAACTCAATTAGTTTATTTTAATAAACTTATTTGGTACTTAAACATTTGGTTGGAGGATTGTTGGAAAAAGAGAGAGCTCCTGAGAACTTGGAAGGAGATTCTTCAATGAAGAACATCCACTATAATCAAGAGAATCATTCAGAATCAAGGAACGAGGACGATGCTTGAGCCTAGATCAGAAAAATCTTGTGGGAGAAAAAAATAATGACATCACCATCTCATCGACTTCGTCTTCTTCCTCATGCCACCTCCAATAGACAATCGAGGTAGGGGTTTTTATTTATGTTTGAATATATTTTATTGATTCTTCATATTCTAAATTCACAACGACGATGGCTATATGAACATTGCCATCGTCCCACACATAAACTGTGATCCTCTTTCTTTTTATTCATCACACGTTCTTTGTGAATTATTCAAAACCTATTATTTATCGGTACTGGAAACACAGAGTTTTTCTGATCGTGAAATATGGATGCGAATCCCTCGATGCAAGGATCACAGAAGTGTGATCGTTTAATTTTTCGGGCTTGGAATGAAGCAGTAATGGCTCACAGAAGGAGGTGGACAAATATTTTATTGGCGCTTGAAAAAAAATATTATGTTTAGCGTGACATATGGATGCGGATCCCTCGACCTGAGGATTGAAAATATGCGATCATTATATTTTTCCGGTTTAGAATTAAGATGTGGTTGCCCACAGAAGGTGCAACATGGAAGTGTGATTTATAGTGTGTGTTCAGGGCGTGGCTCCAGGTGAGGAAGACGGTGCGACGTGTGATGGTGGAGGATAACTGGGAGGCAGTGTTCAGGTAGTGCGGCAGTCTGGAGGTGTCTGGATTAGGTAGTCGGAGGTTGTGGCGGTAATCTGGCCATGGGGAAGATGGAAAAATCATGAATGAAGATGGAATTATATTAGAGAGAGAAACTTAAATATTTTAATAGATATATTAAAAATGAATATAAGGTTCCAATTAAGAGGGATGTGTTCTCAAATTGAAAAATATGGGAGATGAAACGTAATACATGGAAGGTTTAATACAAAATATTAATAATAATATTAAAATATTATTATTTTAATTTTTGTTGGGAAAACCATTTTTTGACCATAACTTCTTCATGAGACCTCGGTTTCACAAGCCATCAGTGGCAGTATGAACCTGACTTCGAGATGTAAATTATGTGTTTAATATTGGATGTCATTTTTGGGTTTTTGGATCGAGTACCCAAAACACTCAAATAATATAAATATATTATTATTATTCATTCTTTGACCATCCATAACTCCCGCGTGCGACGTCCGAATGACTTACCGTAAGTGGCAACTTGATACTGACATTAAGACGGTCGATTGAAGTCTAATGTTGAATATTAAATTATTTTTCGTGGCTCGAGTCCATGAAACACCCAATAATAATAATATTAATATTTTGAGATCTTGTATTCGTCATATATCTATCAAATGGTTTCGAAATAACGAACTATCTACATAACCAGAAACCTTAGATCAAGATGGTCCTTTTGGTATACCCCATTGGAGTTTTGGATAAGGATGCGATACGGTCTAGTTGGATCAAGGACGAATCCAACCGGGCCCTTAAGACTAAAAGGATAATAACTCACAGATCGGGCGTCTGATTGACGCACTGGCTGTTGCGTAGAGACCCCTCTGACATGGCGGTCCTTTGAGATACTTCATTGTGGGACTTCGTGGTAGTTGGAGTATCGACAAATGTCTTTGGGAGTAGACTCTTTTGGAGACGAGCAAGCCAATTGCAGGAACCTAGTAGCTGGATATGACGAGAATATTGGCTAGCGATCCTGCGTTGGTCTGCTTCTAGCAATCCCATGTGGGTCAGCTCCAAGCGATCCTCTGTCGGTCAGCTCCTAGCGATCCTATGTGGGTCAGCTCCTAGAGATCCTTTGTGGGTCAGCTCCTAGCAATCCTCTATGGGTCAGCTCCTAATGATCTATGTGGGTCATCTCCTAGAAATTCTTTATAAGTCAGCAGCTGCACCTCTTAATGGAGTAAGATGATTCATTACCTATAACTAATCATCTCCACTACCATACCTAAGTTATACCTGGTGTGAGTTGAGTTCATACCTTTGTGGTAGTTTCCTTCTTGGTAATTCCTTGGTGGTATTATTTTGTATGGCTTACCTATGCGGTACTTGAATTTGTGGTTTTCCTTCCTTTGTGGAACAGTTGAGCTTTGGTCTTTTGGGTTGGACCCCGTTTTTCATCATGATTGAGATGGGTATACATGATAAATTAGGTATATGGATGGGCATATAACTAATTAGGGTTGACAGTTGAATTCATTCTTTGGGGTTTATCCTTTGATGATTTTGTGAGACCATGATGGTCTCGGGGTCCATACTGAGTATTGTTATACTCACCTCTACATGGGCTATGACAACTTCTTATTCTGTTTGGTGTAGATGACAGACAACGTTGATCGAGACTGTGGGTACCAGGACTGGATGATGCCTAGAGGTGGAACATATGACCAGTCGGTACACGGAGGAGGAAAACTGACGTGGAGTGTTGAGGAGGTGATCTGTATCTACCCTTCAGGTAGGAACCTCATTGCACAACCCAACAATTGTCTTCTTTTTTTGCTTCAGTTTACTTATACTTTCAGTTTCATGTACTTTCCTATTGGGCTTGTATTCTGGCCCCTTTTTCTTACAGTACTTGTTTTACATACTATACAGTTTTCTTGAGTTCTTATCTTACCGTGTGCTTGGTTGCATGTGTTTACATGTTATTATGGAAATGCCTTCCCAATTTTAGTGAATACGCCTTCGGTGCTAGTCGCCATCCCCTAGACTATGGAATGCGGGAATGGGGTAGTCACGACACAGGCCCTGGGGGACGAGTCCTAAAATGATACACATAATGAATTAATTAGTTAATTTTGTCTTCAATTTTATAATAACTGGTTATTTATGTGCATTTTGTGAGTAACATTTCCATTTTTCACTCTTTGGTACTAAAAATAATTGAGAAAATAATTTTAAGAAAGCCTAAATTTATTTATGTCTTTCATCAGAAATCTATTTTATTCCAAAATCATGTTTTCTAAAAATAATTATAACCATTTTTTACCATTTCAAAATGATTTATTAATGAAATTTTAACAATTTTCACATTTTTAGTTTTTTTAAAAGATTCCTATAGTATTTTTCAAATAAATACATGTATGGAATTTAAAAAAAATGAAAAAGGAATATTTTTTAAGAAAATAGACATGTATGGAATTTCCCATCATCATGAATAATCAATGATTTAAATATTCTATTATAATGGTCAATGATTATTTTTAATGAAATGTATTTTCAAAATGTTTTTCTTTTAATGTTCATTTTCAAAATGAAAAGGTAATTTTAATCAAGAATTTTTTTGATGATAATATTTATGGTATTTCATATAAGGCCCTAACATTAAACAAATAATAATTTTGATTTAAGTCTAGAATTCACATTGATGATCTTTTGAGGTTTAGAGTTTTAGATAATTAAGCCATAACTATTATATTACATCTCAAATATTAAAAAGTAGATACTTCAAATCTAACCATTTTTTTACACCAATAAAACTCATTAAATAAAACAACAATTCTTTTCGTCAAAAAAATATTCTTTAATTCTTCCGATCTCTTAGAAATCCTTATACCCAGGGAAAATTATTTCAAAAACATTGGATTAGTATAAAAATCTCAGTAGGGGATATAAAATAGGGAAAAAAACATTCATCCATTAATACATACAAATCAATGAAACCATCCTTTTCAATCATAAAACATACGTTTTTTAACATACCTCATGAAGTCATAAGATTTTTGAATAACACATAGAGATAATAAATCATAAAGGTGACTTGTGGCATCCATAATATACTTACACTATTGCTTTAACAGCTATATATTGAGTAACGTTTGGAATACCCATAATAATATATTCCCTAAATATATTAGGAGAAAAAATAACATTTACCTTTGTCACATTACCGATTGCATTAGAGAGATATCTCAGGCTCACACTCCCTAGGTTTATCACTAATCCACTCAGATATGTAAACAATTCCCATGAACCACAACATAATCATAACACATAAAGCAATAATAAAAGAAAGATAACATTGTAATCACAATATATCATTTCAAGATATTGATATAATAAATGATTTCTCAAATCCTTTTTCAATACCAAAATACATAAATGTGAATATGGTATTTATTTTCCTTTTAAAAACGCAATGGGTTGTTAAGGATTCTAAATATCAAATAATACTCATGGAGGTGGAAAGGGCATTGTCACCACATATGATAGAAAGAAAAATTCTTTTTGTTGTTTAGTAAACTTATTCATAAAACAAAAGATTTATTTTAAAAAACATTCAATAAAATTAAAAGAAAAAGGTTATAATTATACACTTTATAAAGGAAGTTTATGTATAAACCAAAATATTCCTCAATAAAAGAAGATTGAGATGAAGTCCCTTTTGAAAATTTGGCAGCTTAAGTCATCACATGAAAATTAAGAAAATGAGTTGATGAGAGAGAAAATGGTTTCTACTCACCTGGATATAAAATGTACAAAAATAAGGATATAGAATAACATATCCCAATATGAAAAATGGAAACTAAAAGACATAATATAATGTAAGCCTTTGACTAAAATCAGAGGTTGAAAGGTTCCTTTATATTGAGTCTGACTTGTCTCGTTCATTATTTATATTCCAAAATAATAAACATGGGATAATTTATACTTTCTTCGGAACTTTTTTCATTTTTATTATTCATTTTATATAACGTATCATCATGTTATAAAAATTAGATAATAATTTATGTTAATATCGATCATTTTGTCGATATTCTGTACTAGAGTCAAAAATAAACTTGATATAATTACAAATTGTTCTTGTGGTCAAAAGTCTAGTATACCCAGAATTGAATTCAAGATTTAAATATAATATATATTCAGTATATATATGTATATCTAATATTCCAGAACATTCGGAGATTATAAATGAGATGCACCGTTCATGGAGATGGTAAGCTGTATGTATGGAAGAACGCTACATTCAATTATTTTTCTTATTTAAAGGAATGAAAACTAAATTATACATTGGTATATTATAAATCTTGTATATTATCATATTTTATATTCATTTCATAATTTTATTAACTCCATCCATTATAAATTCCATTTATGTAATGAACGAGTCATATCACTTTGAGGGGGCAGTAGTCCACACTTCCTCAAATGAAATTATCGTATTTAAACATTATGGATAGAATAAATGTATGGTTGAAATAAAAAGAAGAAGAATAGATACAATATATATATATTATATATCATATATACATATATTTCCATCATAATGGCCACCTTGATAGGTGGTATGGGAAAATTCAACAATCGTCATTTCGTGAGGTAGTAGTTTGCCATCCACGGAAACAATATGATCATATCTATTATATAGAGATGTATATGTGTAGTTATAATAATTATCATAAAAACCTCATATTATATTGAGGATACTGGGTTTGTTATTTAATAAAATAATAACAATATAATACGATGTAAAGAAGTAAAATAATGGAAATGAACTTTTGGGAAGTCTTTACCTCTTAAAACGTGTAACTCCCTTTGATTTGAGCTAAAAGGCTTTCTAGAATTTCCTTATTACTAAATTAAGGACACTTGGAGGAAGAGGGGGAAGTTTGGATCTTATTTGGGTAGAGGTTGTATAAGACTAGGGGATTGAGTGGTGTGATTAAATGGGTAGAGGTGATATCCTTTTATAAGAGGGAGGAGGGCACATTAAGAATGTATTGAAATAATATTTTATTATAAAATGATTTTCTGTTTAAAATGGTCCCAAATTTATTTATTTCAAAGATAATATTTTTTTTGGGTCAAAAAAACTCTCAACCAATAGGTTTCATACAATTCTAGGTCACAAATTATACCTTCTCATTTAGCTTTAACCTTTAGTTAACTAATTTAACTCTTACCATGTATTCTTGTATATTCATACTTTATGGTTAATATAGTTACTATAAGATGAAAATAGAACCTCAGGTGGTTCATTAATTACATTTTAAACATTATTTAAGTCATTTTTAGGAATATTAGAATTTTAGGACTATTATATAATTTAATAAAATAGTATTTGTTTTAAAAACTAATTTATGTCAATTTTTATACTATTTATATCATGAATATTTAAAACTCCATAACATATTGATTATTTAAAAAATACATTCTTAATTAAATTATAACAAGTGATAATAATCCATAAAATTATTGTATAACATTAAATATTTTAAAATAAATTTATTTTAATATTTATAATCTATTTATTTAAATTATTCATTAATTAGGTAATCACTACATCATCAGTGTGTCATAAATAAATTTATTTATTTGATGTATGAAAATTATAAATAAAATAACACGATGTATGAAATATTTTTATATTTCAAATGAATATTTATAGTCAATTATATCATTTATATAATTCCATAAAAAACTTGTTTTACTAAAACAGACATGTTTATGTTACATTTTTCTTTACTTTAAATTAATACTTATAAAATGTCATTTTCTTATCCTAGTGGCTCCATGGTGTCCCAAAATAGACCCAAGGATAAACATGGTCGAAAATATCTCATCCAACAGGACTAGGTAATGTGTTAGGCTATTTTAATAATATTATAATATTATTTTTACCCTTATTTACCAGATTTATCCTTTAACCATGGTAAATAAAATAATTACTGAAGTTACAATTCATAATGTCTAAAAATAAAAGGTACCTATTTACATAATTCAGACTTAATGATTCAAAATTTGGAATCCATTTTTCCAAATTGAAAACACAGAAGTAACAGTAATTAATTTAAAACTAATTCATGTTGTCAAAACAAAAGGGCCGGTTTTTAAGAAGTAATAACTATCAAAAGATTAACATCTGTTTATGTCCAAATTTAAAGATAAATTACATAGAATGAACAAAATTTGATTAAATGATAGAAGTATAATCTAATTATACTTTAAAGAAGATTAAAAGTATAATCTAACTATATAAATAAATTAGATGAAAAGTCAGCTTTGAATTAAAATGCACCATTTTTCACTATTAATAAAAAAATGAACTTTATCAAAAAAATAGAAACATTTCATCCAAAGTAATTTTTTATGTTCCAATTATAAATAAAAAGTTTTTTTTTGTCAAATATAAGATATAAAAGAGACAAAAACTAGATTTAAAAAGTGTTCTCCTTAAAAATTCTGTAAAATGACCCTTTAAAAATATTTGAGTTTTTCATGCTTGAAATCTGATTTATTCTTATTTTAAACCTATAAAACATATTGGATAAATGAAAAAACATTTAGCAAACATGTGTAATCATATTTCAGTTAATTCTTGTCATTCCCACCAATACAAAAATTTGGTGTTAACTACCATTAAATAAAATAATATTATTACATTATTTTTCAGTATAACTCAAAGTTGTGTGAAACATAAGATTTCAAAGATACCTACTGTTGTGTGATGAGTATACTATTGAAAGAAGAGTCCCCTTTAAGGTAAAATTAATATCATATTCATAAATGTTAATAGAAACGAAAATGTATCATTCTATAAATACCTGGGTCGTTAAATCTTTCCCCCATTTTGGAAATTATGTCCTCGTAATTTTATTAATGGGCATAGAAATACAATTTGAAAGTAACACATTGAAAAAATACTCCAGAAAAACATCACTTTAAAATAAATAATGTGAAGTAAAATGGTCACCTGAGATAACACATACTAGGATCCCATGTAAGAAAATATGGAAATGGAAGAGAAACTAACCAAAAAGTTCTGATAGAGGGTGATAGAAAACATGATCAGGAGAAAGTTAACAACAATAAATTCATAAACCTGTGATGGGTTAAACGGTTTTTGATTTTCCGATAAGAAAAGTAAATGGAAAAAAAATTGTTTTAATGTTTTTTCATAAAGTTGAGTAATTTATTTAAGAGATTGACTATGAATATAAGGAAACATACTTACTTGTCATGTAGACTTTCATTCTTTACTAAATTTCTTATAAAAACTCACCATTTCTCCAAACTATTAGTATTCAAGATGACTTGGTCACACTAAAAATTATAGAATAAACTTTTATAGAATCACATAGTCCAAAAAAGATGAACTATATATTTCTGTTATCTTTAGACATTAACCAAAACAAAAATGGTTAGTTCAAGATCAAAAAATCCCCACAAGATAATCCTTTATAAAATGAAATACTACTCTTAATCTCAAAAAATCAACAAAAAATACCCAAGGTTCAACAAAGATAATTAAATACACAATTTTCCTTAAATTTATTCAAATTAATCCAACTAATATTGAAACCCAAAACTCAAAAAGATTTTATCATATAGTCTTCCACAGTAAATCTAAACATTAATCATTAAATAACATTGACTACTATTAAAGTATCATACTAAAAAGTAATTAAATTAAACACATATTCTCTATTATAGTTTAATGATTTCCATAAATAACTCAAATCTTCATATTTCCTCAATAAAAAACATAGATTCATCCAAAATAAAATTTACAACATAATCACCAAATCATTTCCTTATACTAAGTATATCCATTCGATAATACATAAGTTCCAAAATCAACTTATTATTGATCCATAAAATTATTTACCTAAAACAAATAAGTCATACTAACTAGGGACTTCTTGTAGGCCTATGGTAGGGGATGATCAATAATCGCCCTTTTGTCGTGGGTTCGATTCCAATGGCCCTGCCGGACGTGATAGGTTGTCAACCATCCCGCGGGTTGTACTTTTTCAAAATCCATATAATTTTTATAAATTTATCAAAAATAAGATAATTTCCTCAAAAATAACCATAACTTATTGTATCCTCAAAGGTTATCTAATGAATTTCATTTTTCATCCCAAAATCTAATAACGATTTATCACCTCAAAAAAAAGATCATATGAAAAACTATGGTTATCTATCATGTTAACACAAGAAAAGGTAATTATTCCTTGAATAAAATTTTCACATATCCAACTTCAAGGTTACACATGCTAGAAAAATTCTTCCAAAGTAATCCCATCATCAAAAGAGCCTTAATACTTTTAAGCATTTCATCATCCTTAAATCTACCATAACTCTTGAAATAATTATATTTAAGCTTCTGACTCATTTAGAGTTCTTAATGATCCATTAACAGTTAATTTTCACTTTATTTATTAAAACATCATTCCTTGAATCCACATATCATGTTTTTTAGGATGTTCCCTTTCTCTTTCGGTATGATTTCATACATTCAAAAAGTAAATTTTCACTCCACATATATAATTTAACTTTTCGATAGATTTTTAAATGATGAGATCTTGAAATCATATGAAAAAGATACCATGAACCATATAATATTTACAGAAATGAGTAGGTGTTTTATAACTCAAACAATTTCATTCAGGAGATTTGAATACTCCAGAAGCTGTCAAAATCATTTGAACATGATTTTTTCATAATAGTGATGATCAAATTGTTATGGAGGGATAATAAGGTTGTGAAAGATCTATTTCCTTTCATCTTGACAAATGGTCCTTAATCTGTAGAAAATAATCAACACTTAATCCTGAAATGGATTATTATTAAAAAAATATTTCTATATAGGGTAAAGATAACATTAAAACTTTTATACTAATATAATACACCGACCTCCTTATATTTTCATTATTTAGGTTTTTATCCTATAAAACTATTTTATCATAACCCTCCAAAAGTTTCCAAATTATAATAACCCACTTAGTTATATGAGATCTTTTACCTACACCCAGATAACACCCTAACCTCTAATGTTATCTAAACCGACCTCTAATACCAACTATAAGGCCTCATCCTTAAACATTACATAATCATGATTTATGTTAAGAATTAACATTTAGGATCATTCCAAGTTTATAATTTTAGAGAATTAGGCCATAAATATTACATTACATAAAATATATCATACAATAGAAAATTCTACTCTATCCAATTTTTTCACAACAATAAAACACATTAAATAAAACAAAAATTATTTTTTTCATAAGAATCTTATTGAATTTTTTGTTTTTATTACCCTTAAGTTTACCCTATGAAAAACATTACAAAAAATTGGGATGAGCATAAAATCACAAAAAGGGATATAAAATAAGGAAATAAATCATTAGTCCATCAATACATAAAAATAAATGAAACCAAAATTCTCAATAATAAAACATAAGTTCATTAACATAACTCATGAAATCGTTGGATTTAGGAATAACACATAGAAATCATAAATCATGAAGGATACTTATGGCATCCATAACATACTTATATTGTATCTTTCACATCTACATTGGGAGTTACGTTTGGAATACCCATCACAATATATTCCCAAAATCTATTAGGAGAAACATTAATGTTAACCTCCATCCTGTTACCCAAGGAATTGGAGAGCTATCTTGGGCTCACCCACCCTAGTTTTATCATGGAACCACCCACATATGTAAAAAATTCCCAAGAACCATAACATAATCATAACACATAAAGAAATCATAAAAGAAATATAACATTTCAATATCAATATATAATTTCTATATATTGACATAATCAATGATTTCTCAAAACCATTTTTAATACCAAAATACGTAAAAAGGGTATATAATATTTATTTTCCTTTTAAAAACATTACAAATTTTAAAGGAAGGAAAATATCAAATAATACTCATGGAGGGGGAAGGGTCATTTTCACCGCGTATGTTAAAAGAAACATTATTTTTTTTAATTTTATAAATCACATCATAAAAAAAGATTCCTATTGAAAAAAAAAAATTTATCTAAATTAAAAAAGGGTATAATTATACAACATATAAAATAAGGCCATGTATAAACCAAAATATGCTTCAATGAAAGGATATTGAGACGAAGTCCCTTATGAAATTTTGGCAGCATAACATCATCACAAAAAAATTCAAAAAAAGAGTTGATGAGAGAGAAAAAGGTATCTCATCACTTGGAAATAAAAGGTACTGCAATAAGTATATAGACGAAAATATCCCAACATAAGAAAATTGAATCTAAAAGACATAGAAAAAATGATTTATTTGACTAAAAGAGGAGGATGAATGGTCCCTTTACCTTGAGTCCGACTTGTCTCTTTTCATTCTTTATATTGCTGAATAATAAACATAGGTTAATTTATAT
Source organism: Viscum album (assembly GCA_963277665.1). Taxonomy (NCBI): domain Eukaryota; kingdom Viridiplantae; phylum Streptophyta; class Magnoliopsida; order Santalales; family Viscaceae; genus Viscum; species Viscum album. The sequence continues at coordinate 1,818,615,172 of OY728141.1, forward strand.
TTGAATCAGATAGTTTTTCAAGTTTATTATCAATTTTATATTACTTATCATCATGTTAGAAAAATTACATACTTATTTATGTTCATATTAGTTGATTTGTCGATATTCGGTATTAGAGTTGAAAATGAACTTGATATAATTTTAAATTGTTAATGTGGTCAAAATTAAATTATATCCATAATAGTATACATGGTTTAAATATCATATATATCTATTATATTTATTTATTTATTATATTCCATAACATTTGGAGATAATAAATCAAATTCACCATTCATGGATACGGTAAGCCGTACGTACACATGAGCAATGCTTTCCATTGTTTTCATATTCAATGGAATTAAGACAAAATGATACATAATTATATTATAATTCCAGTATAATATCATATTTTTTATATGTTACATATGTTTAATAACTCAATTCTTTATATGTTCAATGTATGGCATGAACGTGTCATATCACTTTGAGGCGGTTGTAGTCCACACTTTTCAAATGAAATTATCATATAAACACATTTTGGAAAGTGTAATGGTATGATATAAATAAAAATAATAAGCATAGAGACAATATAAATATAATATAAATATAATATATAAATATAGTTCCATTATAATGTCCACTATGAGAGGTCATAGGGGAAAATTGAACAATCATCATTTCATGGGGCAGTAGTTCGCCGTCCACAGAAACTATATGTTCATATCGAATAGATGGAAGTGCGTGTAAGAGTAGTTAGAATCATTATAATAATAAAAACCTAGTATATTTAGGATACTATAGTAGTTATTTAATTATAAAATAATAACAGATAGGTTGTGAAGAAGTAAAATAATGTTAACGAACTTTAGAGAAGATGCTACATCATAAAACGTGTAACTCCCTTTGATTTGAGCCAAAAGTATTTGTTAAATTTTATTATGCCTAAGTTAAAGATTTTTTTAGAAATATAGGTATGTTGGGATCTTATTTGGTTAGATTTAGGATGAGGAAATTGGATTGAGAGTTGTGATTAACTGGGTAGAGGTGATGCCCTTTTATAAGAGGGAGGGGGGCACTTTAGGAAGGTATTGAAATATAATTTTATTATAAAATTATTTTAGGTTTAAAATGGTCCCATTGTCAATTATTTCAATGATAAGATGATTTTGCATCTAAAAAATCTAAACAAATTGGTTTTAGATAAGTCTAGGCCACAAAGTTAACCTTATCATTTAGCATTAACCCTTAGTTAACTAATTTAACTCTTACCACATCTTCTTGTATATTCATACTATATGGTAAATATAGTTAATATAAAATGACAATATAACTTAATTGGTTCATTTATGACACATTAATCATTATTTTAGTCATTTGGGTTAATCTTATATCGTTAGGACTATTATATCATTCTATAAAAAAGATTTTTTTTAAAAACTAATTTATGAATATTTTTATTTTATTCATATCATGAATTTTTAAATATCTATAAAAACATGATTGTTTTGAAATAAATTAACTAATTCAATGATGATAGGTCATAATAATTCATAAAATTTTTGTATGGCATAAAGAGGATTTTAAAAAATTATTTTAATATTTATAATATCATTTTTTTAAATCATTTATTAATATGGTAATCATCACATCATCAATGTGTCATAAATAAATTTATTTATTTAATGTCAAAAAATTATAAATAAAATACCATGATATACGAAATATTATTATATATTTAATGAATTTTCATAGTCGAAAATATAACTCATATAACCCCATATAAAAATTGTTTTACTACAAAATACATGTTTATTTTACATTTTTCATTACTAAATTAATTCTTTTAAAATGTCATTTTCACATCCACATGGATCCATGGGGTACCAAAATCGACCCCAGGATGACCATGGTTGAAAATATATCATCCAATAGGAATATTACATGTGTTATGGTAGTTTAATATTATTATAATATTATTTTTAACCATTATATAACTGATTTATTTTTTAACCATGGTAAATAAAATAATTACTAAAGTTACTATTTGTAAAGTCTAAAAATAAAAGTTAAATATTTATAAAATATGGAATCTTGATTCAAAATATTGAACCAATTTTTCATTATTTAAAATAAAAATGTAGCAGTACGTAATCTAAAATTAAATCACGTTGTCAAAACCAAAAAGCTGCTTTTTATGAAATTATAACTATCCAATGATTGACATCTGTTTATGTACAATATTAAAGTGAAATTACTTCCAATGACCAAAATTGGAATAAATGATAAACATATAATCAAATTATACTTTAAAACCAATTAAAATAACAATCTAAAAATATAAATAATTTATATGAAAAGACATTTTTGAATTTAAATATAGTATTTTGCACTATTAATAAATAAATGAACTTTATCAGAATAATAACAAAATTTCATACAGAGTTAATTTTTATGTTCCAATTATATATAAGAAGTTTATTTTATTTAAATAAAACACATAAAATTGAAAAAACTATATTTAAAAAGGGTTCTCCATCAAAAGGTAGTTAAATGACCTTTTAAAAATATTAGAGTTTTTCGTGCTTAAAATAATATTCATTTTTATTTTAAGGCTATAAAACACATTGTAAACTATAAAAACATTTAAAAAACATGTGTAACTATATTTAAGATATTTCTAATCCTTCCGTCTAATACCACAACTAGGTGTTAACTACCATTTAAAATATTATTTATATTACATTATTTTTCGGTATAACTCAATGTTGTGTACAACGTATGATTTCAATGAAACCTGTTGTTGCGCATGGAGTATACTATTGGAATATGTGTCCCCTTTATTGTAAAATTAAAATATTATTCCTAAATATTAATATATATGAAAATTTATCATTCTATAAATACCTAGGTAATTACATTTACATTCTTCAAAAAAACCCTTTATTTTAGATATACTCAATTGGGGATATGTTGTATTGATACCAGCATTATTATTCCTCTCGATGGTTTATGAGAATTTTGAACAAGTAATGTATTGGAACTCACATTTACAATACCTTTTTATAATCATTAAAATTACCTTTAATGATTTACTTTTCTATGATCATTTGAATTTAATTTCCCCTTAATTTGTATATTATTTTACATGTATATTTTAATTACATATACAGTATTGCAATTCTACATAAGATAATTTACTTTAGAATTTAAATAATTCATCAGTGAAATATTTATAACCTATATTCTTTCTTCAATATGGATATTTTTTTGTAAGATATATAGATTCATGAATTAAATCGATTATTCTATAAATAAAGAATGCTTTTGGAGATGAAGATATATGTGAGTCCCATTTATAAATATCCCATCGATGCATCGATTGGAATCATGATAAAAAATAGCAAGCCATCATTAAAGTGGATGTTACATATATTTTAAAATCATACTATGAATGGTGTTGATGGTAGTGGTATCATGTGTGTGAGACATGTGTCTGATAAATAAGAATTTCCTCAATTATGAATTTATTTTTTATTATCCATTACATTTTCATAATTATATTATTTATGGATTCATTTAATTCTCGGTTTATTAAAAAGTTGAATGTGTTTCCCATTTTTTACCTTTCCACAATTATTATGACATGTCTTATCATTGTAGTCATGTTATTTAAATGACCCGTGTGTTCATTTATTTACCTTTCCCTTTTTTATGCTTATTGATTTAGGATATATTTTACAATACCTAAACCATAATAAAAATTTGAGCTCAGAATTATTATTTTTATTTTCCCATGAATCTATGAAGTTTATTATAACTGATATAATATTAAATTCATGAGGGAAGTATTTTTTTGTTGAAAAAAATTACATTGTAATTTTTGTTTTCCAATATAAAATGGGAATGATATTTTAATATAGTTTACCAAAAGAACTAAAATATTCAGACCCTAAGGATAAAATTCCTTGAATATTATTCAAGTGTAATAATGTAATACATCTAATCCATGTTTCTAAATGTGGGGATTATATAATTGGTTTCAGAATAGACTAGTAGAAAGAGGGGGACCATGATTTGGGAAAACATAGATTAAGTATTACAATCCTTTGGTAGACTTTAGGGAACATTATATAAGATCATCCTGACGTTTTGGTTAGGTATATATTACATTTTTTCCCCGAAAAATATGTACCTAGATTGACACTACATGTAGACATCATTATATAACATATGTACCTAGGGGTGATAACTCTAAAAAGGGGAAATTGGGATTAACCTGATCATCAATTGGTGCTTGAAAATGGGCCTTATTGTGCACCTCTTTTGACACTTCGCGGGGATACACGTAGAATAAATAAATTTTTATTCACAAACCCATATAAAGTATTAAAAAATAGCGATAAATCTAAATGAATCCATGTTTATGAATATATGATTAGCTATGCATAAATTTTTTAAATTCTGTTAAGCATTTCACTAGTTTTGGGATCACACATGTTGTTCCATAATGATATTATCTCATTTTCTCTACGCCATTGTTTAAAAATGTTTCCTAGAATAAGTAATGTTACCTTCATCAATTTACATAGTATAATTAGAAATAATGGCTATTTCATTTATGTTTTTAAGCTTATCTTTCAAAGGGAACTAGTATCCCAAAAATTATGGTCATACAAGGATGTAGTATCGTTTGGTAACAAGACATAAAAATAATTTTATTTTTTATATAGATTCTATAATAAGAAAGAGATTATGATTATGGAAGGGAAAAGGCAGATATTGGGAATAAGGGATTGAAGGATTTACTTAAATGTCATAATTGTGGAAAAAAACCCTTGTGCTCTCTTAAATAAAATGGGAGTTTTATACATGTGTAGAGAGAATCGCTAGTGTTCTTGTGAATTCAAGGGAAATAAAAAATCACCAATTTACAATGCTTCAACTGTATAGTGACGAGGAACTGTACAAATGAATGTCTCAAGATTCATATAAATATTACTGAAAAAAATCTAATGGGTCGGGGTCACGTTTTTCTCTTAACAATGACTATGTGTTATGATTAATGTTATTCTATTGAGATTCAATAATTATGTCATTTGAATATATTATCAATGATATCCTAGAAATAAAAATTACGAAATGTGTAAGAATTGTACTATAGTAAATTCTTATTATTGATTTCAAAACATATGTTGAACGATACTAATGGACAAGAAAAATGATTCAATATAAAGTTAAACATCTAGAAAATAAAATTTTGGAGGGAAAGACAACCATTAATATGTTCTTGATTTTGAGATAATGATGTTGACAGAAATACAAAATTGATATTGATAAATTAAATTAGATTGTACTCACTAGCTTGGGAATCTTTAAGGATTTGTTGACTAAGTGTTTTATGCTATCATTTATTGATTTTATAACATTTTTGGATTTGAGGAATATATTAGATAGTATGTTTTATACATACGGAATAAGAAGTAATGTATTTTTTCAATAAGATTATATGGTAATTTATTTAATTATCACGTTTCAAGAGAATACATGATTAATATATTCACATGATTGGTACGTTATGGTCATGAAATACCTCCAACTGTTTGGGAGATTAATGATAAATTCATTTTGGAAACTCATAGACATTTTTTCTAATGTTTTTGAACAGAATATTTTGCAGGGGTCTTGAGGTTTACCATTTTTGAAATGGTTTATGTTGAATCATTGATAAGGTTTTATAGATTAATGTATTATCTCACCATATGATTATTTATTCATATTGAATAACTTGTGTTATACTTTTTTTCATCGTAATATCTAGAGGCCAATATAATGAATTATCATTCTATTAAAGACATTACAATAGGTTAAAAGTAACTTTTAGTGATTAATTCATAATAATTCATTTTGGGATATTCATTTCACAGAGTAATGGATGAATAAAAAATTTATCAAAGCACAACCAAATGATGAAATTGTTCTTATGATGTCAGAACATATCAAGTATGTATATTTATTTACATTCTTAGGTAATAAAGGAATTACTTAACATTAGTAAAATTATATTGAAACAACAATGTTATTACTAAAATTCATATCTTATAAAACACATATTCTTTTAAATATTAAAGGATTTATAGTTTTTATGTCTTTAAAATTAATTTGACCATTTACATTCCTCTAATTAATACCCTCTACAATTCTATACATTTTATATGAATTTATTATATGTTCAAGTGTTTAATTCCAACCAATTTTTTCCTATATATAAATTGATATATGTGTTATTTGTAATGAAATTTATACATTCATTCTACTCATATGATGTTTATATTTTATGATCTCTTATTCAGATGTGTGATTTTCAACAATTATATTTCCAAATTTTAAAACCATGATTACCAATATAATATTTAAATTGCAAGGAAACCATTTATTTTTTGTGTGAAGAATATAACACCTATAATTTTTATAGAATAATATTATAGTTGACATCATATATGACATGAAACATTATGATTAAAAGAGAATATAACACCTTCATACATTACAATATACTTATTTTATATAAATTCATCCTATTCGAAATCGTGCAATTCATAAAACACCTAGTTTGAAAGAAAAACATGACACTTTATTAAAATATTATTATATAAACACGACCACATTTATATTGTCATTATAATTGTGGGTATAAATATTAAAAACTAAATGATGAAAAATATATGTTTTAAACATTTATAAAATAAATTATATGGTTACCTATTAATTATAAAATATATAAGAACAATTTGGAAGGAAAAATATTACATAAACAATGGTATTTTTAAAAAAATGTGATTTATTCATGGTTTCCACATGTATATTTAAAAAAATTTAAACTTTTATAAAATTTATTTCAAAAAATTAATATTATTTTTGATATAAACATATCAAATTTAGCTTTGGGTAACGTTTTGGGGGTTTTCTGAAAAGTTTCTTTTCTCAATGAATTTTGAAAATAATGAAATCTAATTGAAAACTACCTTATAATATAAAATATATATAATGATAAATTATATATTAAATTTGATTTAATATAAAATTATTTAATATATATATATATATAATTTAGGTCATTGGAATCATTTTCATATAGAATTTTTATATAAAAACATTGTACACATTTCAACATTTTATATTTAAAAACATAATTTCTCATATCATACAGGGGATTAATTTTTTATTTTAATTCACAACTTATAGAAGTGGAATTTTGAAAAATGAATTACATATTTGGGACCAAAATAATATAAATTATATTATATTGTAAAATTAATTACTAACCAAAAACAACATAAAAAATAGTAAAAATAATTTACTGGAGTTAAAGAAAAAATGGATTTACTATGGATTCAACTAAAAATATTAGCATTAAAATGACCTAAAATCTTTTAAAAAAACCATTTATAAAAATATTTATACATTATCATGTCTCGGTGTTGATAATAATCCATTTTGGACACTTGTGTTATGTTGGAAATGTGGGTACAAATTTTTCTGTTCAAAATTTTTATGTTTTCCAATCAGCTCACTTAAAAATGCTAATGCCCTCTCCACTATTGTTTACACATTAAACCCTTTTGGATTGATCAATACCTGCCCAAATCACTTCCCAAATTCTTTCTGGTCATCCTATAATCCTTATTTTTGGCTTAAGTCCATCAATGGAATGTTGTGGGGAAAACCTGAGTATCTTCCATTTAATAATTTATTTTTTATGATTAGTACAATACATACGTCCATTTTCCACTTCCATTAAATAGGTTATGAAATATTCATTTATGTGTATGTTGGACTACTGGCTTGTGAATCGATGTCATTCATTTTTAGATTACCACCTGTCATGGTTGGTTATAATAATGGATAAAAATAATATATATTATATTTAACACATAATTATACAAACAGATTAAATTATCATATATACATTTTTTATATTCCATTCAATATGGGATACAAAAATTTCTATCATATGTACGGTATACTACCACCCCGTGAAGTGATATGATTCATTTTTCACTGTTGATTTACATGGAATATAATAAGGATAATATAATTGAATATATATTATATAAATGCAATAATTGTTTTATTAATGGAATATATATATATATCTCTCTCTTAAATGACTATTTATCATTATTTTTATTACACTTCAAAATGATATCACTATTTTTTTTGCTGACCATCACCATTACAAAGCAATGTGACTTTATTTTCATCACCAAACCAAATGTATAATATATATATGTATTTTTAAAGAAATAATAAGGTATATATTAAATTATTATCATTATGGAAATTTAGAATATTACTTACCTTATTTTAATAGTGATAATAGGAAAATGGAAACGTTACTCATGCGTACGTACGACCTACCATCTATATGAATGTAACATAGTTAATTTTTCAAAATAATATTTCCTAAATTGTAATAAAATGTAATTGATTTATAAATATGAAATTTATTTCATGATTATTATTATGAAGATGATAGAGAAACGTAATATACATAAAAATTATAACATTCATAACAAATCACGAATGAGAAAACAATGAAATTAACACACACAAAATTGAGAATAAAGAATTATTATTAATGAATTAGTGATAAAATTTATAAAAGAATCATATGTGACATTAAAAATATTAATAAATTTCAATAATATGTTATTAACATGTTTGAAACTACTATACTAGAGATTAAGAAATTTTCATCCAAAATGAAGCATGAGATAATGTTTTTTGCCTCAATTTTCTTTCATTGTGGAACATTTTTATAGTATAAAAAATTTCATTTATATGGTTTATCAACATCTCATTACACATGAAATGTCATGAATAAATTATACACCATGGTATTTTATGTTTTAATTTGACTTATTTTATCCAATTTTATATAGAATGAATATTATCAAGTGGTGACTTAATTCATCTCAATTTTTCTCCCTCAAGGAATATTTTATAATTGTGCACGTATTTTATTTATATGGTGTAGATAATTCCACATTACATTTAATAACATGAAAAATTAATAATTCATTGTATTTTAAGATATAATTTTTAATTATTTCATCAAAGGTAATTTAACATAAATTTTACCAAGTGGTACAAAATTTCATAACACAATTTATTTTCATTGGGTTATATTACTTTTTTTTGTCTTTTATATCAAAGGATAAAATCTCCCAGTTAAGTAACAACTACTTCTAAATGAGGGAAATGCTTAATTATTGGACGTAATGTTTGAGGGTCATGCAAACCTAGACCATCAAGGCCTTCATCAAGATGGAATAAAACAATTATTATAAAACTCTTAAATTTTTACAAAATATTTTTCTCATTAGAAATTGTTGATACATCTAGGGGCTATATAATTTCTAGGGCACACCCGTCACTTCCAGTCAAGATCATTCCTTATATCGTATAATTTAAAAAAATAACAGGCCTCAACAAATATCCTTATTGAATAAATAATATATATTTATAAATAATTACTCAGTATAGGATAAGTAAAAACATTATTTTTTGATTCTATTGAATTGTAATACCATTTAACGATCATTATAAAATTCTTGATGAAAATAATCATTAAACACTCCAAAATGTCCCATACAACTTTGAAACATTTTATTCATAATACACAAAAATGAATAAAATTAAATGAAACATTTTTTATAATGAGAATAAGGAGATTTATGGTATAAATTTTCAAAGGAAATTATAAACAACAAATAAAAGTGAATTAGTGAAAAACAATAAAAAAGACTCAATAGAATGTAAGATGAGATTAAATCCCTTAAATAGTGTTTGACTTGACACATGTGTGTTTATATTTCTAAATAGTAAATTTATTATAACTATTTACTTCATTCAGAACCATTTTCAAGTTTTTTTATTACTTTTAATTCATTTATTAGAAAATTTTATACAAATACTTAAACTATTAAATTTAGATAGGGTGTTTTGACGAAATTTTGATATTGTGTTAAAAATGAATTTGGTATGTCGACTATGGCCAAAGGGGTAATTTTATAAACATATATAGAATAAATATCATGTATTAATTATCATATTTATATATCAATTATACTATTACATCCAATCATGAATGATTTTTATGAAGAATGATCCAACGTTACAATCACGGAGTTGGTATGTCGTACGTACTCAAAAGTAACATTTCAAATTACCAAATATCGTTATAAAAAGAATGAATGAAATTTTATATATTTATATAATGATAATTATATCATAAATAACATGTTATTTAATTTTATATACCATTTTATATAAATACTATGATGTAAAAAGAATCATATCGTGTTGAGGAGGCAGTAGTCGAAATGTCCATGATCGATGTTATCACTCTTTAATGTGTGAAAAGGGTCATAAATAAAATGATATATTATATTTACAGAAATTTAATTATATAATTAATGTCATATATATTTTACTTATGTGACATATTTTAAATTAAAACCATCCTTTATAAATTTAATGTATCATGTGAACGAATCACATCACTTTGAGGAGGGGTAGTCCACACTTCCACAAATGATGTTATCTTATTCCCAAAAATTGGAAAGAGTAAGTTCATTTTATATAGTAAAATTAAATTATAAAAAAGTCATTAGAAATTTCATTTATATAATATATAAATAGAGTTTACATCATAATTACCAACCTTTAAAGGGGCTAAAGGAAAAATGAACAATCATCATTACATAAGGAGGTAGTTCGCCATACAGAAATGGTAAGATCATTACCCATTAGATGGAAATGTGTGTAAGTGTAGCTATAACCCATATAAAAAGTATAAGTATATTTAAGATTCTGATATTAAAATATATGAATGGAATATTAATATTTTAGGGTTGTGTAATGAAAATAAAACAAAGGAGAATGAGAAAGGGTGTCACCTCTTCTTTGGGTCACTCCTCTTGGTTTGCACCAAATAGAATCCTTGGATAAACATAATACCAAATAGAGGCTTATAGTATTAGGGGGTGTATTTTTGAAGATTATTATATAATATTTGGGGCCTAAAAATGTCTTTATAGAATTCAAGAAGTTGGAGGTTGAGTGCATTTTTATAGTGGAGGAGGAGTTTCATTCCTGTAAATGTTGGAAACAGAAATTACACCCACATTTTAACTATTAAATGTTTCCCAACTAATAGTAAATAATATATAAAAGGGTTTTTAAGGATAAAATATGGATAGAAAATTTATTTTGGACACGTTTCTAGGTCATATTTTCTTCATTTTAAGGATTAGTCCCTTGTTAAGCGTATTCTTCTCTTAATCATTGTAATTAATGTTAATTTCATTTATTAATTTTTTTAGTAAGAGGAAATTATTATAAATTTGAAATTATTAAGATTAAAAATATGGAATATATTTTTACAGATTAAAATAACATTAGTGGTTGAAATTAATTTAAACGTTATCTTGTAGACATGATGACAATGCAGTTTTTAATGTAAAAATAGTCAAAAGTCTCATATGATTCATTATCAAATTTCAATGTAAAATTGATTCCAATGAACTGTATTGAATTAATTAATAAAATATTGTGTTAAATAATATTTAAAATCAATCAAATATATTACTTATACTTATAAATATATTAGATGAATGGAATAATTGAATTAAAATTCACTATTTCTTCAATATTCATCAAAAAATGAAACATCACAGAAAAAAACCAAAAAACCAATCTAACCAAATTTTTATGAATATATTTCAAAATTAAATTTTATTTATTGATATTAAATTTTTTAAAATTCAAAAACATATATTTAAAATGGGTTCTCCATTAAAAGGTGATAAATCTATTTTTATAAAATTAGAGGTGTTTAGGTATAAAATTCTGTGTGTGATTATCTTATTGCTATCAAATATATTGGATGAGTTTAAAAAATATTTTAATAAATATATAATATATATATATTATATTAATATCAATCACTATTTTTAATTAATTTAGTTTATTAGGATAAAATTACATTATGACTGTAAAAAATGTTTTTTTATGACAACATTCCTTTAATTTTCAATTGGTTCTTTTATTCATTTATAATTAATTTGTAATCAATTATTTCCAAGATATAATTTTATAAGTTAGTTAATACTATTAGTAAACATTACATTAATTTGTATTATTTATTATATTAAATAATATTATCTTAACAATATATTGTTGTTTGGTACAACTCGGACTTTTGTGTAACACTAATTTCCGAACAATGTCGTGCTTGAGTATATCATAAGCTAAACCAGTGTTATGTGAAATACATCCAATAGAATAGAGTTAATTAAAATAATATATATATATATATATTAATGTATATTTTATTTATATTCATTTCTCAACTTTGTGTACTCTTTCATACATTTTATTAAATAAAACGTTATTAATTTTGAATTCTATGGCTTTATATAGGACTTTTTCATTCCCTTGGAGAAATCCTTCGAAATAGAGGGAATAAGAAAACTTATGGGATCATAATATAATGAAGGTGAAATATTTTTCAATGGTAATGAATAAAATAGATAATTTAAATTTGTTACTAAAATTTAGTGTGGTCATTAAGGGGTTGTGGGATGGCCCATTTAAAAGTGGTTGGAATGACATTTTTGTAAATATTTCATCTTAATATAAATTGATCACAAGTTTAATATTTCAAAAAGACACACATATATAAATTTATGTAGTTTATATAGGGTTTTATTGATAAAAACCACATACAATAAGTGATAAAAATGTTTTTAAAATTTTATGGCTAGTAACCCTTTGGTTAAAACTTTTTACAATTTGTTCTTATACCAAAGTATCTAATTTTTATTGAATAATAATATTTCATGAATCAAAATAAAATTTTAATTATAACATAATTAGTAGTTTCTAATTAAAATTATAAAAATTATTTTACTAGAAAAATTTAAAAAAATCAATAAAATCAATATTTTGGTGATATATGTATATCGTATTAGAAGAATTTTAAATAAAATTACTAATTCAGTCATACAAGGTAAAATGTATGATTTTAGATTTAAATTAATATTATCAATATATAATTTTACATAAAACATCATATTTGGTTATTAAAAATTAGTCTCAAATTTATATGTTATTATTATGTCGTTATCGTGTAATATAATTTGTATTTTTTTTATAAAAATGGTAATTTTATCTATTCTCTTTAAACTTATTCTATTTATAAAAATACCAAAAATTCATATGTGGATATTATTTATTTGTGGAACTCAAAAATGAGGTAATTTATATCAAATTAAACATATATTTGTAATAAAAATCAATTTTACAATAAAAACTAATTAGTTTTAAAAAATTAATTTTGAAGAAAATTAATGACTCTAGTATTCATGTGCCTTTTATATATATTTAATAAGGTTGTTAGTTCTATTGACGCCTTATAATGTAGAATCTATAACATAATTGTAAAATTTAAATATTTTTTTTATTAATGTATGAAATTATTAATTTTAGCTTATTTTGGTGTGTAATACACGATACCTAGAATGATATTTATTCAAGGAAGGAGTTTTTACAAAAATCACGAGTTGTTATAGTTAGAGTGGGGATTGTGTATCAGAATTCATTTATAGTTCAATTTTTTTGTTTGTAACGTCCATGAGATGGTATAGATGGTGTTTACACATAATTAGAGAATGATAATATGTATGTCCCATTTATATTTCATGTTTGATGAGATCATTAATGATAACAACCTTAGGGATTATATCTAATAGGAGTCCCATGCCTCATTCACATGTCCAAAGACACTAACATATATATTTTTCAAGTGATTTGTGGATTTATTGTTGGTCCAGAGTATCAAATTCATTTGATCTAAAAGGATTTGGTCATTTATTCTTCCCCTATTCCCATTAGATAGAGGATCTACATTTTTAGGGGAATATATTAATGGTTATATAAAGATCTTATTATTGATTTTGGAGGAAAAAATTGGTGAGATATCTTATAGGATTTTGAATTCATATGATCAAATGAATTAATGATCCCTATTGAGATATTTAGAAGGCATAACCCTATAATTTATCTCATGACTCTGTGAAGGAGTTCTTGGAGAATATATTGAACATGAGGGATTCATACTGAGTATTCATTGGGAACTAAGAAAATTTCACCCTGGTAGAAATCCTGACTGAGTGTAAACCTATCATGGGTGGCCCAAGTGAGTGGAACACTAATATAGATTACATGGGTGAGTTTACCATGGTATTAGATACAACTATTAATTATAACCAAGTATTGGTGTCTAGGGTGAATAACACCATATTTTAGGATATCTTGGTGGTTGGGTATCTCGCATAATTATATGGTTAATTTAGGTGGCCTTAGTTAATAGTGCCTTCATATGTATGACTATAGTGGAACCTGATTATGGTTGATCACAGTATCCTGGGTGTGTGGATCAATAATATGGTTAATCCATGTGTCTTAGGAAAATGAATTCCCAGTAATGATATTCAATATTTTGGTTCTTTTCCATACTCTTTAAGGATTAGAGGTGAGTAGTTTTAAATGGTTATTTATGTGTTAAAAATATTTAATGACATAATTACACATGAATATTCATTATTTAACTTTTTTTTGACATAAAAAATCACCTGAAGGGTATATCAGAGGCTTGGTCATGAAAAACCATAACATTGGGAGTCAATTTCTTGGTTATAGATCTTGTAGTATCCTCTCTCTTAAAATGGGAGGCATAAAATCATTTTTATAAGAAAAAAGGAAGATATGGCATGAAACCAAGGGGGAAACCACCCTTCATACCTTATTTATATAAGAAAATTGTATGACGAAAATAGGTCATAGAATCCATGAAATAATTACATGAATATAAGATCTCACATATGGAGACTGTGGAATGAAATCCATTTGTGATACTCTCCTCATGTAAGGAGGCTAGGGTGAGGAATCATGGAACATGGGCGGTACTTGGGTATTAGAACAACTAGTATTCCGAGGATTTCTAAGGATTGAATCAATGTGAACAAAATGGTCCTATGTGTGAAAACAAGGATTTTTGAAGGGTCCTGGTTGTAATCTGATCCAATATTCATCAAACATTGTCTCCACTATATTTAATTATACAAACATAGAAAAAAATGAGAGATTATATCCATAAATATCATGATTTTCCCATTATTTTTCCCGACAAAGACTTTCTGGGAAATCCAGTTTAGCTATTGAATTTCTCATATGACTTTGACATTAATTATGTTGTTAATTATAGATTCCATCTTGTTTTTATGAGATAGATTCACCCTTATCTTCACCTATTTATAGCCATGCCGGTTGTCTAAAAATCCCAAATAATGGGTATCTACTGGGGGATCCAACCTAAAATTTATAATTCAATTCAACATGAATAAATCTAAATGTTTTTAATGAACACAATGTCTTCCTCGCATTATTTAATTTTAGCATAGGAACTAGTCAATGTTTTCCACTATTCTTATTCCCTACCAAGGTTCACCTACATGATTTCCTTAATTGTGATTGGTACACCTTCCTTAAATTTCATAAGATGATCCTTGATTTCCTTCACTTCATATTTATATTTTTCAAATGTGGAAGATATATCATCACCATTTTATCTATAAAATGATAATGAAGAGTTTAAAAGGTTCTAACAACACTGACTAATTTTATAAGAAGTTTAATTTATAGTTCTTTATTTGAGGTAGATTTTCTTTGTCATTTTTGGGGATAAAAAACAATAGATCCATTTATTAAAATCCCTTTCGGGTGTAGGGAATGTATCATCGGTTTCATGAGGGTAATAGAATGATAAATAAAAAAATGGGGCAAATATATTCGAGGAGGATAGTTTCCACATGTTTTTACCAAACACTACACCATAGAAATACTACCTAGACCCTTGGGATAGAGACATACACACAGTTTCTACATGTTTTTTCAAACCATGTGGGTCCCTTAGGGAACGATGAATATAGGATCCCTATTGGGTGGAGTGAAACAAAATTTTGTCTCATGGTTCATCTATCCATTCAGCCAAATTCTAAAACTCACAAAACTGGGGAAATATCTATTTTCTAATTAACAATTATGGGTTCTTACTTGATTTTATTCTCTATTCCACCTCCAATAGTTATAGGTCCCAAATATAAGTTCATTATCTATCAAATGGTAAATCTTCATTGATCTCGAGTTTTTTGAAGCACCGTTGGTTATGAATCAATGATCTATTTGATTTTACAACACCTCATTCTTCTATTTTTAGACTAATATTTTTGTAGTTTTTCTTATTTTTCTAAAACAACAATACCCAACCTTGCTTCTAGAATGTTATTATATTTTATGTTAGTTGTTTTGTAGTTTAGATAAAGGTTCATGGACAAGTGAGTATAAATATATGATCTTAAGGTTAGTTCTTGAGAATATTTATCACAGAGTCTTGTTTTTTTTCATGTGTGTGTGTTTTTAAAATTTATTGCATTATAGTGTATTTTTCTTTCTGCCTCATTGATGAATATAAGACCAAGCTCCCAGCCTTTCACATGATGTTCATGTGCCTTGAAATGGGAAATGAATTTTAAAATGGAAAGATAGAGGGTTTAGATGACTAAACTAGTTTCACATGTTATTTGAAATGTTTCCATGGCTTAAGGGATTGTTTGACATAATTTTAAATAGAAGAGGTTATGATATGGACGAGGAATTAAAGGGTATATGGTCAAATGATATTTAATCTATAGTTAAATTATTTAGAGAACCATCACTGATTTACTTATTTATTAAAAATGATTTAATTGTTTATGAATTTAGTTGAGATAAATATTTTTTAATGAAACATAAAATTTAAAAAATGGTGAAACGAATGAGTTCCACCATTGATATTGTAATGTGTTAAAATTGATATGAATGTTGGGCCTTATAAAATTTGAATTGAACATATTTTGGTGCATTAGGGATATGATGGATCCCACCCATAGGTAAGGATACTACGTATTCTACTTCTTATCATTGATTTTGGAAAACTAGACATGACATTCCACATCATTGACATTATATGATGAACATAGTGATTCCAATTCAAGGATAGGTTTTTGGCATGATAATAACACCACTAATAGCTACTTTTATAATATGGGTAAATGGATTGGTGACCCTTGGTATATGAAATTGAAATAGGATATGAATTCTGTTTGTAATTTATAGAGAAATATAAGTCTCTTTTCATTATTTGGAATACACTTCTAGCATGGAAAAGTAGCTCAAGGGAGTTTGGGTGTCATATTAGATGGATAGTTGTTAAACGTTTAATTGTGAAACTTTATTACTTTTCTACCTTATTTTTTTATTCAAATATACTTTTACATACACATTATTAGACTGGATATTTTTTTAGACAACATTAGTGGTGGATTTCTAAGTTGTACTCACACCCTACTTAGCCTTCCATTGGTACCCAAATAGATTTCATGATTGTAGGTAAGGATGAAGAAAAAATTCACTATGATAAACAGATGATCTGGGATTTTGGTAGTGATCATGGATGGGGGAACCAAACAGATTCCAGGACCTATTTTTGTGGGTTTTCAACATGTTTTTATTATGGGTTTCTTTCATTATATTGCACTAGTATGAGATTTCATATTTTTTGTACATAGATTATTTTTGTTTTCCTAGTGTTATTAGTTTATTATATGATCCATGATTATTCATGGGTTTTTATCATTATTATGTGGATATTTTTATCCTGATATCCACTATTTCTATACTCTTATAAATAGGTTATAATATCCCAATGTAACTCCGTCTACCATAATTTTTATTCATCTTAATTTGATTTATGTGGAGGCATTACCAAGGTTATTTAGAAAACATTCTCAGGGAAATGATTATAGTGGCACCCAGGACATGACATTAAAAAGTGGTATCCCAATATTTTTTATTTTTCCATTACTTATAATTTGGAGAAGGTATAGATGAGACTAGGATGTTTAAGGTCATATAAACTATCTCATCCATGAAACTTTCTACACTATTAATAGGGGGAACCTATTTTCCGAGGGTGGGAATATTGTACATGATGTTATCTAGTTATAGTTTGATGTTATCTCATCATGGGTGATACAAATGTGTTGTGATGTTATTATTTACTCATATTTAACTCATGGGTTTTTAAGGAATGAGTTATTTATGTCTATTCATTTTTTTTAATGCACTCGGGGATTTATGTGACATTAAATACATTAACCACACACATGAAGCATTTTACTATTAGGTTATAAAATATGGAAATTTTTATATACCATTAAATGTTTTAAATAGATATCCCTAATAAAGAAGATGTAATGTCTTAACATTAAAAAAATTATAAAAAACTTTTAATATGGTGTCAAATGGAAAACATGAAATTCTATAAGTTTGGTTAACCATATTTTAGACTATACCTAGGATATGTATGGTTGAGGGTAGTGATGATGTTTTGGTTTTCTTCCTTGGGGTAGTGTATATACAACAATTTTTTTATAGTTATCTATCAACCCTCCATTGTATAATTATGAAATAAAATTTTATGTGTCTTGAGATATGTGCTTGTCATTGTAGATAGATTTCACCATGATAACTATTTGTAATAGGGATATAAGAAGACATTTCTGATAATGGACCTCCAATAAAGATACACGAACCAAAATTTTGTTCCAGGTGATAGGGTGTGAGGGAGGTTCCATTAGAACATCAATTGCTTTATATAGTTTACATAGAGATATATATGTGGAGTTTAACTAAGTATGTTTTATTTGATGAGGTAGTTTCACCTACTACACCTTATAATGTTTTTTGGAGAGGATGAATATGATTATAAGAGTTTTGGATGGATTTTATTCTGATGATTTTGGATCACCTGGATACTTCTATTAAAAAGTTCAATTTTGAAACTTCTATGTTATAGGGTCCATAGATTCACATGTGGGATACCTAGGTTCTGGTGGAGCAGTAAGAACATTTTTCTTAGAAATACATCCAAGAAAATTTCTTTGAGAATTTCTAGCCAGAGACTTTGAGGTTGGAGAGATATTATATGCTTATGTGGTTGACTTATGGGAATATTATAATAGTGAATTATGCAGGTTCCTCTATATACTTATAATTTTTTATTCAATCATTGGTGGGTAATGATACAGTTGCAAGAAAAATGCTTTCTAAATGGACATAGATGTGAGATCAAGTCTCATTTTAATAACATTCATTTGTTGAATTTCGTTGAGGGAGTGAATCATGATTTCATTTCAAAGGGGAATCTGGAGAAGGATTTTTATTTTTATCAAGAGGGATCCATTAGTCAATCTAGTTCGGTGTTTTTATATAGATATTTGTTATTTTATAACATATTCTTCCAGGGTGGGGGTGAGAAGATTGTCTAGCGGTGAGGACTAACCTATAGGCAAATTGATCAGTTGATTTTATATTATTCTTGAAAATGTGGTCACAAGTGAGTAAAATTCCATTTGATTCCATTAGAGTGTAGATATTTTGGAATGATGGGGAATATACCAATTTTCAATTGGATACCTCAACCAAAGGTGGGCGATGGATGATATAGGTTAATGTAGAGAACATGAAGAGAATTTGTTTCCATGTATCAGTTTAGAAGTTGGAGTGATGATGTTTGTACTAGTATAGGTGGAGTATGAGGAGTCTCTATATAAGAGGATCCATATTAGCATAGCAGTTTAACATGTGGGACTCAAACTAGAGTACTTGGTAGAGGTAAATCTTAGCTATATATAGTTCATCATGTACTAGATGGTGGTGAGGAGATAACATCGACTATCAAAGTTGTGACTTTTTTAGCTTACATGATTGATAATGAATTATTTGATATGGTATAATCTCACTCTATTATATCATCATGACTTTTTAAAGGTATCATAAAGGTGATGATGTTCATTTATGTAGTTTTTTCAATTGAAATGCTATTAGGGATTAAATCGGAGGGCACCTGATTTTGTAAATGGTGTTCCCTTGTGGTCGGGGACTACAATTTTCCATAAGACTTGTATGTCCTTGAGATTAATGGTTTTGACCTAATATTATGGATGGAATATATTGTTCAATATTGAACTTAAATAAATTTTTACTGAAGGGGATTAAAATTCATGTCTCTTGAGGGTAATAGATATATATATCATGGGGAATAGGATGTCCAATTAGGAAAAACAAGACCAGTTTTTCTGCATCTAGGTAATCTCACTACAAATGTCGAAAGTCTCAAGTAATATGAATATGTAATGGAGAAATATATATTCCATATAGTAAGGTATTAGTTTTATAACCATTTTCCTGATGACATCTTAGGATTTACACATGAGTGAGATGTTGAGTTCACAATTGATTTGATTCCTCGAGCTGAGACAATTTTAATTCCACCTTACACAATGGTTCTAGTAGAACATCAACAGCATAAGACCTAGTAAGTGGAGATAGATAATAAAGGGTTTATCTTTTTGAGTTTTTCACCTTATGGATATAATGGTTTTTTAATAAGGGATATAGAACATTGATTTTTGGGTAATTTAATAAAAGGTAAACTGGATGATGATTAAGAACTTATAACCACTCCATCACATCAGGGATCTTTTTTACTTTTTGAGGGGTTCATGTGTGTTCTACAAGACTGATTTGTGATAAATGTGCCTTCATTTTATGGTGATACCTTCTATCATACCAAGGAAAGATTAAAAAAGAAGTTATTATTTGTATGATCTTGATATAATGTTGATTAGCTTGACGAATGATCATGCCATGTTTACATCATTCATGAACCAAATCATTCATCTATACTTAGATCTGATCGTATTTTATTGTGGATGAAAAAATGGTGTATTTTCAATATAATCATGATCATGAATAATTTTTTTACATCATCTTTAGTACAAAGATAAAGAATAGTATATATTCCAAGCTATCAATGTTTCATATCAGGTTTGACAATGTTTTTTTCTTGGGTGAAATCATTTAGGATGAAGGTTTGTTAGTGGACCCCAGGATGGTTGAGGATGTTTTTTCAGGTTATCATCCCATGAATTTTTTTTTATATCTGAAACATTAAAGGAGTGGAGGCTTGTTATCACAGTATTATTAATGAATTTTATTATTCGACTCCACCGCACTTGGGCCTAATAAAGAAGGGCATCATGATTGAATGTTCTGAATCTTGTGAGAATTATTTCCAAAAATTGAAGGGTCTTCTGACGAAAAAAATAATTCTAATCCTTCAAAAATCCATTGAGGAGTGTAATCTATTTTTTTATGCATCTAGTAATGGAATTTTGGTAGTTTGAATACAAGGACATTTATTCATGGCATATGTATTACTATAGTTAAGGCCACAAGAATGAAATGATCCAAACATGATCTTGAGTTTGCTGAAGTGGACTATTATATCCACCGTGACACTAGAAACATAAAACCGATGTGCTACTTTATTATAGGGGCATACTATATAATTAATAACAAACCAAAGGACATAATTTTTCAGTATTCTTGGTAAACTATATACATACATAATACCCATATTACATTTAAAAACACAAATTACATTAAAATATTATTCAAGAATAAAACTATTCCCTCTATAATATCCTTTATTATCAATAATTATATATTTATGGGTTCTTCTACAATGAAATATGATAAGAGTGAGTTCAAGTGAATACTAAGGTATAATTATATTGGAATCTATAATGAATCAATATGAATAATCAACTTGGTTAGGTGAAAACCTAAACACACATTCTATTATAATAACTTGACTATCACAATATGCTTTAGAATAATCAATATAGAAAGGTAAATAACTGAAAACATATTCCATTTAATCTATAAATATATAATTAAATTCATTGAGAGATAATATCATTGATAAAATCCTTGGGATAATAAGAAAAGTAGCAAACAATTTGAAAAGTAAAATAACAAAAAACAAATTCAATTTAATCAAAAAAAAATAAAATGAAATGTATCTATAGATAATATAATTTTGAATGTAAATTATATTAATAACCTAATTCTTAATGTTTTGAATTCATAATTATTTTATTTCTTAATCACAGACATCATGATTCCTCTACCGTAAATAACTTTTACAATACGGTTAAAAAATAAATGTTGAAACACATTTAATGATAACATACTAATCAAAAAATGTGACTACTAATGAATCAATGGGATATATAATTTTCGTCCCCACCCATAACCACATGAAAAAATAATTCCTCTTATATTGAATAATAATTTTAATTCATGAATAGTGTTCTATATCATCAAATATTTGAATTGAGTAAAGAATAAGGATATATAAATATTTCCCCACAGAAAAAATAGCATGTCATGTTAAACACCCTATATATAAATTATATGATATTTAAAAAATTAAGATATAAATGATAAATTATATGCATATTTAGGGGAAATGCAGTGTCCAACTATCACATCAAAGTGAATATTCCACGGGGAAGGTAATGAGTATAAAAATTAATAAAATAATGTGATTTTAAAAACTTAAATTGTTCAATATTATTTTAAACCATCTATAGTATAACACCCCAATATATTATGTTATTTATCTTCATAAATAAATTCAATTTATTTGATAGTTTTCACTGCACAAACGAATCATGATATACTTTTAAATATTAACATTACTATTGGAATATAAATGTTACTGTTAGGAATATTAATGTGGCCATTAGAATAACAACCCCACCTATGAATTTTTATATAACATTTTGTTATCTCATAATTTAAAATATGAGATATTTCTATCAAATAATATGTTAATAATTTTTTAAAATATTGATAAATTAAGTGTTTGAGTTTTTTGTAAATTTTTAATGTTTATTTACAATTTTATAATTAATAGAATATTTCTTATAAATATTTTTTTTAGAAAAACAAAGTTATAAATTAATATATTTTTGTCTTATGATTTTATTATAATTTTATGATAATTTTATGAGACCTTAATTAATTTTTCAATGTGTCATATATTAGTTATAATTTTAAAATATCTATTTCTACAATACAATATGATATTAATTAAAAATTAAATTTATAATATTTAGAAAATTATATCTAGAAAATGGAGTGAATTTTTAAATTATACATGTTCAAAATGGTTAGGGTAAATTTTCCGATTTTTCTAAAATAGATTAATTTTTGATGAATAGGGAAATACTGTAATTTGTGATATTTTACATTTTTCTCAAATACATGAAATATTTAGACATGGTTGAGTAATTGAGGGTGTAAGAAGACACTATCTCAAATTAAAATACTTAATTACAATATTTTATTCACAATAATGATCATTAATTATAGTATGTAGCCAAAATAGTAAACAAATGAATAAAATATTCAAGACACATACCTCTCTTCCACTATAAATACACCCTCACCGCCCCATTTCTTCACACCTTATAATACTTGGATAATTCTTATATTATTCCCAATTACTCTCCCAAACTTCTTAACTATGTCCTAGTAATATTTATTTCACCAAGAGAAAAATCCCAATTACCTTGACGAGTGTCTCAAGAAGACTCTATATTAGAGGAACAATCCTTATCCATCCTCTTTTTATTTTTACATGTTTTAATTTATTATCCTAAACATACCCCATCTATAAAAAAAATTAATTATAATTAAATTAAATTATATATATACATATTATTTTTATAATTTTAATTGTATATTCACCATCAATTCTCATGTATCCCCTTTTTGTTTTAAAAATGAAAACACCGTCCAAGAGGAGTCGATTCACAATCTTTGCAGATGATGGCCTTTTCATTTTCTAATACTACCTTATATCTTAGTTATTAACCCATAATAATCGTTAAAACCTATTGTAAAATTTATATTACAATCTATTTAGTGTTTTTTATGTATTATATATATATATATATATAATATTAAACAATAAAATACAACTAGTTAGTGATGATCGAAAAAATGCCAAATTAATCTAAGTAGTTACCAATAATGTTTAACCTAATGAATCATAAATTTATTTGTAAAAAAATTAGTGATATATCAATTTGAATATATATAAGTTATCTAATAACATATAATTTCAATTTTGGAATACTATTACCATTTAACATGATATTTTATACATGAGTACTAGTAAAACAATCATGAAAACCAAGAAAAAACACTTCAAAATGAAAAAAATCAATCTTATAAATAATAAAATGGATCATACATGAACAAAATAAAATTATAATAAATAAATTAAATTTTGAATGGGTTATAAATTAAATTATTAATAAATCTAATTTCACTATCCCTGACATTAATCGAAAGTGGAGAACACTTTCAGACATTTGGTAATGGATTTTCTAATGTAACTTTTCTTTAAGTGAGATATGCCATCTTCACCACTGTTTCCTCTATGTCATGTATGTATATGAACCATTTAGGTATCATATCATTAATATATTTATCTTTTTTCTATTCATCATTTTATTTGATGATCAATAATTCTATGGGGTAAATGGTTCATCTATTTGCAAAGTGATAAGGGATTCTATCTGAACCTCCATATTTTGCAATAGGTTACGGTTTCTGTCCCTTTACCCAAATCTAATTATTAATAAATCTTATTCATTTCTATTAAATGTTATGTGTATATTCCAAAAATATTTATCAATCTCAATTCTTATTTATTTTAGGGGAAATGCATGTTTTATATGGTTTCCTTATTAATTCCTCTTGGTAAGCAATCCATTTTTATGGGAACTTCCTAATTTCATAATAATTTCAATTAAACTATATAATATATTATGAGCCACATGTATTTTCTATAATTAATATTATTATAATGAAAAAAATAATTGTTTATTTATGGTTTTATGAAAACAATTATTATTTTCTTTACTTTAAGTTATCTTTATTATTTTCCCTTAAACCACACTAATGTGAATCATTTATAAAGACTCTTAAACACTCATTTTACTTGTTTTCACTTATTTTGGAAATCATTTATCATGATCTATGCCTATTTTTCCTTATAAATGTCCACTTATAATTTAAATCCATTTATTCAGGGATACCATTATGATATTCCCTTAGATTATGCCTTATTCACCACTTATTCCTTGTGTGTTGAGTATGTACATTAACCTTTTATTTATGATCATAATTAATTAAATATTTAATTAAATATCTATATTTCTTGTATCATGGTTATTATCATTGTCTTAGTGGTATACATTTTTTACATAAGGTCTTTGAATGTTGTTTTAACTGGGTAAATATTGATAAATCATTATTTTATACTACTTATAATTATTTTGATAATTCATATTAATACTGAATAAAATAAATGTATGATGAATGATTTGGAATTACAGTGAAAGGAGGGGATCAGATATAGACAACCCCTTGATACATTTCCATTTCTCATGAGATAAAATAGTTGGTGAGAAACCCTTCATGTTTTTTCATGTAGATTTGGATAAGTTTCTACCCATAGACTTAATTATTTTTAATGATATAGTGGTTCATGTTTCAGAAACATTACATTCAATGATTAATCATTTTCTTCATTCAGTATTCATTTATTCCTTTCTATGATTTTTTCAATATGAAAAAAATATGTTGATGCATTTTCATTATCAATTTACTAATGGCATGTGATTTTTTGTTATTTATTTTTCTATAGTGACCATGCCTTGTTGAATTTTCTTCACTTAATTTTGATTAATGTGACCCTTACTGAGAATTTGATATCACATTGTTAATTTTTTTCCATCCCCATGTTATGAAGATAAAATCATTTAATAAGTTTTAAAGAATCTGTTTATTTTTCTTTTTTTATGTTATATGATTAATTAATAATGTAATAAGGGAAAATTTTTGTATTTAGTGCCTCAAGAGTACTAAAAGGATCAATCATTAGTGATGTGGTCTCTTTTATCTATTATATTATCATAAAATAACCACCAACTCTGTGTTACGAGGTTCAGGGTTGTTATAGTTACTATTAGATCAGGTTTTGTAGAATTTGTTGTATCTATTTGTAATGTAAACATGAGTGTCATAAAAACTCATTAGAGTGAATTTATGGCTCAATAATCATGATGGTTTTGATGTGTCATAGTGTGTGATATTATTTAGTGATGGAAGCTAATGATAGAAAAGGAATAAATACCCACGAACAATATAGGTATAACGCTACAGAATAATTCAACACAGTTAGTGTTTAAGATAAGAATATCATGAATATATTAGTATATAATATGAATGTTATGAAGAATATCCACACCTACTTTGGATCTATTAATGTTAAATAAGCCTACATATTTTAGTGGGAATAAAAATCTATTGGTAGTTGAGTCGTGGATCACACCTCTTTAAGAAATATTTCTAGCATTGGGAGGTAATGAAAATGAAAAGGTTGCTCCCAAATATATTGTCTCATGGGAGATTCTGATCAATGGTGGTTGTTGATCTAGAATACTATTAAGGAAACTGAAATAGAATATATGGAATGGATACCATTTAAGGAAATATTCTATGAAAATTATTTTCCTCATGAGAAACAAAATAAAATGGATAGAAAATTCATTTGATAATAGAAAACGAAATAAGAGAGAGTTGTATGGTATAAAGATACCTTCTCAAGAGTATCCATGTATGATATAGATTTCATATGATATCTAAAATATAATATTGATCATTTCTATGAAGGTCTTATTTAAATTCTATAAGGGGAACTAGATTCTTAGGAAATTTAATCATATGATGAAATATTTTTAAGTTTTATAAAAATAGAGAAGGAATTCTATAGATATTATATATTCAATATAAATCAAAAGAAGTCATGGTATTCTGATAACAATTAGAATTGTGAATAATCAATGAAGAATAAAGGAATGAATTAATTCCCATTATGTGAATATTTTTGAATGAATAATTTTGGAAAATATATGAATTGAATGGGGATCTATTATAAGTGTGGAGAAAAGTTTCATCGATAAAATGTGTGAAAGGGTAATAAAAAACAAAATATGTTTAATGATTACACTATAATATAATGGGGAATCATTCAAATAAATTTCCTAATCATTAAGGTAATATACCATTAAATATTCTAAAGGATGACACCCAAGCAAATGTGATCACAACATCCGAAGTAGAAGTACCCATTGATGTGGTGGTAGGTACATTAATCCTATATTAAAATTTATCCATTGGTTTTTCTAGTCGAGATCATCACAATCATTCATATCTACCAAATTTTAAAATAAAATAATACATTTTCATTATTATTTAATAAGTGATTTGTATGAAAAAAATCCTAAGGGAAGTCTCATTTCAAAAATAATCTTTTCAATCGGTCCACTTTAGGACACATAAATATGGTTCAACTTTTAACCTTATTATAATACCTATGTTTTAATTTTATATATCCCTTGTTATGGACATGGTTTCGAAATATGATGCAAAAATTTATTATATAATGAATCAAAATATGATTTGTGATAAGGATGTATCATACCTTTCCATTTTAGAAGAAATGTCATCATCTGAATGTTACCTAAATCCACCCCCAATTGATCATAGAAGTGAAATTATTGGGGAGGAAGATAAAACAACATATAGTGATGAAAATGGTTGTCTTGAAATTGAGGATGTATGTGTTGTAAACGAATAGGTTGATCTATTCCTGATTAATTACCTATACATCTCCTAGAGGGTGAAGTTGAGTTTACCATTAATTTAATCCCTAATGTACGACAAATATCAATGAATACTCATAGATTTTCCACTAATGAATTATTTGAGATGATAAAACAACTAGAAAATTTTAGTAATAAAGGATATATTCCCACTAGAATTTCTCCATGGGGACCCCTATACTATTGGATAAGAAAAAATATGGATCCTTTAAGGCTATGGATTTTCTATAATGAAATCAACCATATTACAATAATTAATACTTATAGTATTCCTCACATTGATGTTTTATTTGATAAACATCATGGAGCTTAATATTTTTCAAATACTGACCTTCATTCATGTTATCTTCAACTGTAAACGTAGATATTACTAATATATCTTTTCTAGTGATGAATTGACATTACGATATTATTGTAATTCTATTTGGATTGTCTAATACACCATCAATTTTAATTGATCTAATGAACAATGTATTCATAAAATTTCATGATGATTGTTTTTGTAGTATTCATTAATGATATTCTGGTGTATTAAAAAATCTATGAATACCATGATAATCACATTCAAATTATTCAAGAGACACTCAAAAGGAAGGAGTTATATAATAAAATTTTCTTGTTTGAATTATGGGTACAAGAAAATTATTTTCTTGTCCATATTTTCTCTAAGGATGGAATCTAAGGTGATCTTTTAATGAAAAAGTATATCAATGAATGGACTACACCAATGAACATAATCGACATACATAATTTTATTGGTTTAGAAGGTTAAAAAAATTGTTTTAATTATAAATTTTTATAATTGGATAAACCGTTAACCAATCTTGCACATAATGGCATTAAGTTCATATGGAAAAAATAATGTGTATAAATTTTTTACGAGTTGAATTGAAGATTATTTAATTCTCTGATTTTGACTATACCTTCAGGAAATAACAGGTTTGTATCATATAGTGATGCATTAAAGAAAGGAAAATGTTGTGTCCTTATATAAAATTATAATATTATTTCATATATATCAAGGAATTTGAAGACTCATGAACATAATTATCAAACTCATGATCTTGAGTTAGCAGCAATAACCTTTTCTCTGAACATATTGATATACTTTCTATTTGGTGAAATATGTGAGATATATGGGGATTATAAGAGTTTGAAATACATATTTAAGAAGAATGAACTCAACATGAGGAAAATACTATGTCTTGAGTTAATCAAATATTATGATTGATAAATAAAAAACCTCCCATGAAAATAGAATAAGGTAGCAGATGAATTAATAAGGAAAGATCATTAAATTTGTCCCAAATGAGGATTGAAAAAAATACTATGTTAGTGGATTTAGTAAAGGTAGATATGTGAATTTTTAAGGTAGGGGAAACATAAATAATTTTCTTAATGATTGCTAAAGAATATTTATTGGGGTAGATAAAAAGATCTCAATTAGATGAAGGGAATTTTGAAAATAATAATAATGTTTTCAAGGATGGAAGTTTTGAAGTCTTCATATATGACGATGTAGTTTGGAAATTTTGAAAGAGGTTATGTGTTCAATAAATTCCTGATCAAAAAATGGAACTATTATATGTTGATCATATCTCAATTTTCTCTATAAACTATGGTTATACCATGCTGTATAGATTTTGGATGGAACGGTTTTTGTTAGATAATTTTAAGTGTGAAATTGCTGATTATGTGTAAAGCTGCCTAGTTATTCAACAATATATGGCAGAGAGAAAGAATCCTAGAGGAGTCATGATATTAATACATATTCCAATGTGGAAGTGGGATGACATTACTATTTACTTCATAAATGGATTTCCAAAGATCCCTAGAATTAATTATATGATATGGTTTATTATTTATCACCTTTAAAAATTGATACATTTTATGCTATAAGAGAATATTTAATTCTTGAGTTCCCAAAAAAACTCTATATTAATGATGTTTTTATACATCATGGTGCACCTCTATTGATTTTTTCTTTTCAAGATCCTCATTTTAGATCAAAATTATTAAAGGTTCTTGAGAATTATTTGGATACTAGGCTTCATTTGAGTACTACTTATCATAGTCGAACTGACATATAGTCTAAATGGAATATTAAAACATTATAATACATGTTTAGATCATGATACATTCTCTTCCAATGTATGGGGAATCAGTATTTATTCTTTCTGGAATTTTATTTCAATAATTGTTTCCATAATAGTATTCAAATGGCACCATATAAAGAATTATATGGAAAGATATGTCATACTCCAACTTACTGCAATGATATTGGTGAGAGGAAACTAATGGGAAAATAATTTATTGAATATAAAAAGACAATGTTAAAGACTATTTAGGATCATATTAATGCTAATAAAAGTATGAAAAAGTGTTAGGTTGACAACTGGATAAATGATTTTAAATTTTAAGTGGGGGATAATGTCTTTCTAAATTTATCTCTATAGAAGCGTGTGATAAGGTTTGGATTGAAAAGAAATTCGAGACCCATGTACATTAGACCAGTTGAAATTATTGAATAAATCGGGCCTGTAGCTTACTGATTATCAGTTCCACCAAGTCTCTATAAAGTTCATGATTTTTTCTATATAACCTTGTTGAAGAAGTACATGTCGGACCCAACACATTTACTACCCTATGAAGTAATAGAACCGGATCACGATTTCTCGTAATGTGAATAGAATATTGATATTATTTACACAATAGATAATGTATTGAGAAATGATATGTCTCGATTGGTAATGGTTCTTTGGAGTAAATGGAAAATATAAGATGAAACGTACAAACATGAGGATGTTATGAAGAAGAACTATCATCATCTGTTTAGAATTTAATATTCCTAAATCATTTTAATAACACAATTTCTGAAGGAGGTAATACTATAACACCACAAGATTTCATAGTATGTATCTTCTTAAATAAATTCAATTTATTCTATTTTTTTCGTTGCATAAGTGAACCATCATATAGTATTAAATATTAACATTACCGTTGGAATTGAAATATTACTATTATGAATAGTAATGAAGCCATTAATATAATAAAATCAGCAATAAAATTATAAATAAAATTTATTTATCTCATAACATAAAATATATTTTATTTATATCATATAATATGTAAATAAATGTTTTAATAATGATACATTGAGTTGTAGTGTTTTTGTAAAGAGTAAATTCTTATTTAATTTTTTTATATAATATAACATTTTTGAAGAAGATTTATTTTAATAAAATATATCCATAAAATAATTTCTTTTAAGTTTATGATAAAATTTTATCAGACCATAATAATTTTTTCATAATTTCATAAAATCAATTATAAATTTTAAAATGGAAATTTTCAAATTAATGTTGATTTTAATTAAATATTAAATCTATCATAATAAGATAATTTTTGTCATAAAATAGACACATTTTTACATTCTTCTTGTTGATAATTTTATATGGTGTCTTTTTGGGATTTTTTGAAATTGATGAATTTTTGTAAATAGTGGAATATGGTATTTTATCGTATATATTTTTTTTTGCAAAATACAAAAAATTCTAGGTCATGGTTGAGTCATGGATGATTTATGTGAAAATATATATAACTCAAGTTCACTATTTACTATACGAGCCACATTAATCAACACCATTAATAGACATGATCCCAAATAATAAATAAATAAATAAAATAATCAAAATACACACCTCTCCTCCACTATAAATACCAGTCCTTCTCCACACAGCTTTCTAAGCCATGTATATCGCTTATATTTTTCCCCATTACTCTCTCAAAACTCTTCTTCATGTCTTGGAATTTTTTCTCTCACCAAAATACTAATCTCATGTTCCTTAAGGAGGTTCTTAATGTGTTGCTATAGAAGAGGCAAAATCCTCTTTCGTTCTATTTTATTTTATGTTCATTTCATTAAAATTATTATCTTATAATTACCTCATATAAAAAAAATCATTATAACTCAAGTATTATATATATACTTTAATTTTATTATGTTAATTTTATATTTACCATAAATTATATTCCCTGAACCTTTTGTTCTAAAAATGAAAACATCGTCTAAGAGGTGTCAATTTACCACCTTCATGGATATGGATTTTATCATTTTCTAATAAAATCTTCAAGGATGGTAACAAAACCATTATAATGGTTAAAATATATTGAAATATATATATTAATTTTTTTAATGTCTAAGAACAAGTACATATACATATTATTAATCAAAAAATCAAAACTAATTTGTGATGATTACAAAAAGACCAAAATAATCTAAATGATTATCATCAACATTTTATCAAATTAATCATCCAAATATATGGAAACAAAGTGATATATAAGACTATTTAATATTTTTATATTTTATTAATAACATATTATTTCAATTCTTGATAACTATTCCCATTATATGTGATCTTTCATACATGTATACAAGTGAACGAATCATGATAACCAATGAAACAAACACTCTCGAACAATGAAATTCAATATTATAATACATCGAAAAGGCTATAAATTACCTTAACAAAATTATAAAAAATAAAATACATGTTTAAGAGGTTATGAATTAAAATATTAACGAATCTAATTTCATTATCCATGACATTAAGTTCAAGTGGATAACATTTTCAAACATATGGTAATGTGTTTTCTCACCTAACTTTTATTTCTATGAGATATGCCTTCTTTGTAAGTACCAGACCCGAGTTTTCTGGAGCCGATGACTTATTACATTACATTGGAACAATTATAAGAAATAAGTATCATGAATGAATTGATATTTTAGTAGTTTTGGGAATCTATATACATATATAGGTTCAACATTACAACTTTAAATGAAATAAAACATATAAGATTTATTGGGAACATCCAAAACTATATGATTATCCCCGCAGGTCATTCATAATAAAATTCTTCATGTACAGAGAAAATGAAACATAAGAGAAGGGTGAGATCAAATTATAAGTAATAATATGAAATACAATGGAAGATATCATAATCATAAACATTAGGCATGGTGAATAATTGAAAACCCATGGCTTTGAAAATAATAAACTGGAGCACATTATGACAGAAATATGATCTGAGTAAATATTTCCACAATAAAACATAATCATGTGTATTATACTAGCCGAATAACCACATTGAACTATGAATTTATTGATTTATAAAGAAGTAAATGCATATTCTGGACATTCTGAAACATATCGTCAAGGCCTCAGTCAATCCATCCAAAAATGATTATGGCCTTGGCCAAAACTATATCTAAAAATAGGCAAGGCCTCGGTCAAGTCCATATCTATTTGTCTCATGTGACCTACTAATGAATAAAAGGGTTATAGAGGTTCCAACCATTACATAGTAAGTACAACTCATTCATCATATGAATGGAGATATACAAAAAACAACCTATACATCCATCCTGAAACATACATATGAAACACAAATAAATTTCCCTGAACATTAATCATAAACAATAACCATTCATTGTAAATTGGTGAATGGTTTTAGGATATCACATCCATAGTAAAACTAATAATAATCCATTAAATTAAATATGGTATATTATATCATAAAATATTAATTCCAATAATACATAAGAGTCAACAAGTGTGTTTAAATACATGAAGATACTCTTAGAAAATCATCGAGTAATTATTGAGACAATTACTCTTTCGAAAAAAGATTTTTTTTGGAAATGTATTTTTAAAATACCATATATAATCTAAGGTAGAATTTTTATAATAAAATAACTGTTTTATTAAATATAATGATCTCTAAAAACATATTATAGAGATCCCTTAACAGTAGGTATGATTTTGAGAAACTCCCTTGAATATGGCTTCTATTTCAAGATTTTTTTTGAAAAAACATTTTAAGGAATATAAATAACCATAATTAAAAGAAGGATTCTTGTTGGTACATATATATTTAACATTATCCCATAATATATGATTAGAAAATATGAATAAATTATAAATTAATTGAGGTAATTAGAGAATACAAATATATCGAATGAAAATGGTGGTTTGGATAGAAAACCCTTATCATAAGTCTGAAGGTGTTCCTAATGTGATTTTAATAACCTGAACAGTCAAATTAAGGGTCATAAAATAATTATTTCAAAAAATCCTATAAATTTAATAGATTTTTTAGAACCATATTCAGGCTCATTAATGACCTTTTTATGGTTTAAGAGATTTAATATCATTGTTTGGGATTGTTTTCTTCCTTGGTTTTCTTGACCGGTTTATTTATATTCATGTATGGATAAGCATATGGAATGAGAATGGTTATCTAGAATAGAATTTTTATGTTATTATTTAACAACCAGAATATTACAGATTTATAAAATTCATTTGGTTATTGGGAGTGAATATTATCCATTATACAAAACATTAATGACAATTATTTGGGTTAATTGGAGGTTCTTTGATCGCAACGAACACATTTTGATTTATAAGTTAATATCATGTGTAAAAAGGATTATAGAACCTAAAATAAGTTATAAAATAAATATTATTGTTTGGTTCAACCATCAAAATGGTTTTTGTTACCAGAATTAAAAACATTAAAAGAAATTGAAAACCTGTCATCCTTGAATGTGATAAATAAACACATCTTAGATGGTGTTTTCATTTCCAGTATAAATGAACTAGAAAGGAGAGATGATGAAGAATTATTCCATTATCATAAAAAAATTCAAGTAAATGTATGTTACTAGAGTCATCAAAACATTTGGATTAAAGGAGTAGAGAAAAATAAAAAGAAAATAAAGGTTCTTGCAATAAAATAAATGAAAAGAGAAATTTTCCTCTTGAAGTAATCTTCCTTGAGAGCCTCACTAGGGGAAAGGTTTTGGTCTTTTTATGAGACCAAGGGATACTAGACATGGGGGAGGATCTTTAGAGGATATTTGAGGAGAATTTAGGAAAGTCACAATACTTATGAAGAGTGAAGAGAATAGTGAGTGAGGGGGGTTTATAATGGAGGATATGAGGGTTTTCCAATTATTTTACTCGTTATTTTATTAGTATTCCCAATACAACCAAAATTATTTATTATTGTGACCATTAATAGTAATATGTACTTGTGAGTTTAATCCAAGTGTGACTACATCAACCAAGATTCTATTAATAGTGATTTTAACTGATATTGAATATATACAGTAAATTATTATATTTTATTATTCATTAAAATTTCATGTATTTTAGAAAAATGCCAAAAATTATCCCTCACCCTTTTTGATGTGTAGAATTAAAAAATGAACTCGTTTTTTGAGAATAGTTTTTTAATTATTAAATAAAATCATAATTTCTCCAAGAAATAACAATTTTAAAACTATAATTCATTTTATATCACCCTAAAAATTTAATCAAGATCTCATTATCTCAATACTGAAAAATGGACATATGCCAACGGTTTTCCCCAAAACAGTGGGAATAGGTACCCATATACCCACGGTTTTGGAATACCATGGGTATAGGTGAATTTTCATAACCTATCCCCACGGTTTTTCAAAAACCGTGGGGATAGACCCCCTTATACCCACGGTTTTAAAAATCGTGGGGATAGGTCCTTAAAATTCACCTATAGCCACGGTTTTCCAAAACCGTGGGTATAGGGGTACCTATCACCACAGTTTTGGGGAAAACCGTGGGGATAGGTCTGGTTTAAAATACCTATACCCACTGTTATGAAAAATTGTGGGTATAGGTTTTCGGTGTGTGCGCGGGAAAAAAAATTTCCGTGGGGAGGAAATTTTTTTGGCTGGAGTCCTATACCCACAGTTCTTCCCTATATACCCATGGTTAATAAAAATATATTTAAATAAATAAAAATATATATACATAAAAGCAGTGTTGGGGTAGTGGTTAGGTGTTTCGTCTCTAGGGGAGAGGTTGCAGTTCGAAACCCGCATGATGCATGATTTTAGGACCTATACCCACCGTTTTGAAACCGTGGGGAAAAGACTTTGACACCATGGAAATTGGGTATGTTTCGCTGAAACGGTGGCAGAGCAGCTATACCCACAGTTTTCCAAAACCGTGGGTATAATCTGGGGACCTATACCAATGCCATTCCAGCCCACGGTTCCCAAAACCGTGGGTATAGCATATACGTACGGTTTTGGGGCTATACCCACGGTTTTGAATCATGGGTATAAGCTATTTTTCTAGTAGTGTCTTATAAACTTAAGACAATAAAATAAAAATATGATATACTATTCATACAGACCATATCACTATTCATAAGGGTATGTTATTATTCAGTAAAAATTATGTTTGTCTTATTAGACTCTAAATATCATACTGAATGCAATCGCCTAAGTTAGTTTTTCCAATTTCAAATCACATTTGTTATAAAATTATGTTTACTAGAAAGGTTATAATAAATTGGTTTTCTAGAGACTTAGTGATTCATTCATTCACTAATAAATTTATTTATAA
Organism: Viscum album; assembly: GCA_963277665.1. Classification (NCBI taxonomy): domain Eukaryota; kingdom Viridiplantae; phylum Streptophyta; class Magnoliopsida; order Santalales; family Viscaceae; genus Viscum; species Viscum album. The sequence goes on from OY728141.1 coordinate 1,818,651,428, forward strand.
AATCTTCAGTGTTACATTATCCCATCCATATACAAATTCCATCCTTGAAATTACTAGAATATTACCTCACAAAATGATTTGTGTAGTTATCTATCAAAACAAACTTAGGATCCCATGTCGCCTCTTAGATTTTATGATTTTTACAATGTACCTTTACCAGAAGAGTCATTAAATTCCTCAACACTCGTTCTGTAGTGTACATAATTTGGATAGGCTCTTCACAGTAAGATATGTTAGGTTCCAATTCTTTACCTCCATAAGTGAAGACATGTGTTGGGTCTAGCATGTAATTTCCCTACAATGAGACATGGAACACATTGTGTACTTTAGACATGATAGGATTCATAGCCAAATGATATGACACAACTCCAATTATCTCCATTATTTCAAAAGGGAATATGTACCCAGGGATCATTTTCCATTTCATCCCAAATCTTATAACACCCTTCCATGGATAAAATTTTACGAAAACATGATCTCCCGCTTGGAACTCCAAATCCTTCCTTTTATTATTAGAATAGAATTATGTCTAATTTTTTCTTTCCTGATATTGCCTTGAATATTATTTACCTTCACTTTTCTTTCCTCTAAAACATCAAGTCCCACAAGCTTCCTTTCTCCAACTTCATCTCAACAAGTTAGTGTATGAAATCTATTTATGTACAATGATTTATATGGGCCATTTGGATACTTTTATTTAAACTTTTATTGTAGGAAAACTCCACTAATGGTAAATATTGATCCCACATACCATTAATATCATCTGTACATGATCTCAACATGCCATCTAAGGTTTGGATAATCTTTTATGATTTCCCTTCAGTTTGTGGGTGGTAAGTAGTACTCAAACGAAGCTATGTGTCCTAATATTTCTGAACACTTTCCAAAATTTCTATATAAATCATTGATTACAATCAGACATCATTAATAGAAGTGCACCATGAATTCTCACAACTTCATTGATTTAGAGTTTTTCTAGGATCTCTAGTGCAAAATCCTCCATTAAAGAGAGAAAATGTGTAGATTTTTAAATTTGATCAACAATTACACATATTTAATCAATCATTCACAGAGTTTTGGGTAATCCAGGGAAATAATCCCTAGTGATGTCATCCCATTTCCTTGTAGTAATTGGTAGAGTTTGCATGAATGCTCTAGGATATTATTGTTTGGCCTTCACTTGTTGAAAATCTGAACATTTTGGTATATAATCATCAATTCCCCTCTTCTTTTTATCCCACCCAAATTTTACTTCAAATCTCAATACATTTTAGTGCTACCATGGTGTATAAGGATATTTGATCTATGAGCATCATCCAATAATCCATTTTCATCTCGGGTTTAGAGTGAACACACATACTCTTCCCAAAATTCAGAATTCCATATTCAAACATAAAGTCTTCCAACTTCCCATATTTCACAACATTAATTTTCTTTTGAATATTCTCTTCATCAGACTCTAAAGCCCTAATTTTTTCTAATAAAGATGGTTGGTCAACCATTTGAAAAAGTAGGGATGTTTCACATTCTTTGATAATTCCCATGTCTATCCTTATTATATCCATGAATACTATATCCCTTTCAATCCACATTTTTTTTGAACTCCATGATCCTTCCTGCTCATTGCATCAACTACCTTATTTCCCTTTCTTGGGTGGTTGTGTATAGAAAAATCATAATCCGTGAGTAGTTTGAGCCATCGACTTTTCCTCATGATGATTTCTTTCTGTGGGATGATATGCTTCAGACTCTTATGACCTGTATATATCTCACATTTTTCACTATAGAGATAATAGATCTATAGTTTTAGGGAAAAGATTACAACATATAACTCAAGAGCATGAGTGGGATAGTTTTTTTCATTAATTTTTAACTACCTTGATACATAGGTAAAAACATTATCATTCTTCCTAAGGGGACAACCGTGTTCTTTATTTGATGCATCACTATAGATCACAGACCCATAATTTCTCGATGGTAGGGTTATGATCAGAGAATTTTCTAATATCCTCTTCAATTCTTCGAAATAGTCCCCACATTCTTTTTTCAATATGAACTTAATTGATTTATGTGTAAGCTTGGACATTGGGTTTTATAAATGGGTGAAAGTCTGAATGATACACCGATAATAACATGCTAACCCAATAAAAATATGTACCTTAGTTTTGTTCATTAGAGTAGGCCATTCTTGAATAGACTTTGTTTTCATAGGATCAATATATATTATATCCTTCGATATAATTTTTACATGAATGGAAACTAAATGAATCTAAAATCCACACTTACTAAACATCCCATATAATTAATTTCATCTAAGAGACTCTATAATAGTGCGCAAGTGATTTTCATGATCTTCGTAGCTTTTGGAGTATGGAAAGATGACATTAATAATCACCAGGATAAATTCCTACAGATATTCCAGGAAAAATCTGTTCATTAGATCCATGAAAAAATAGGGCACATTAGTCAGTCCAAAAGGCATTACTGTAAACACATAATTCTCATACCTGGTTTGAAATTCTGTTTTTGGAATGTCTTCCTTCTTCCTATGAAACTATTGATATCCAGATCAAAGTTTAGTTTTCCAAAAATATTGGGCTCAATTATGTTGTTCAAATAAATTATCAATGCATGGTAGGGGATATTTGTTTTTTTATTGTTATAGTATTGACTTCCCTGTAGTCAATTCACAACTTCATATATCCATCATTCTTCTTAACGAAAAGAAAAGGCCCCCCCCATGGAGAAACACTAGGGAGAATAAATCTTTTATCACTCAATTACTCTAGTTGTATATTCAGTTCCACTAATTCTATAGTGTAAATTCTATATGGGGTCATTGATATAGGCCTTGAACCAAGAATTAAGCCAATAGAAAACTCAATTTCCCACCCTAGAGGATGTCTGGGTAAATAATATGGAAACACATCTACATATTATTGCACAATAGGTATGCCTCTATTTGAATATTTCATCCCACACCCATAGTTATTGTATTCCCTTCCAACCCTATAATTTAATCCAACAGAGCTACTTGGGGTGGATCTATATGCTAATAATATTGTGATGTTTCTTCTCTAAAGATAATGGATTCCACATCATCCTCTAAAATTACAACCTTCTTTTTGTAATAAATCACTGAATCATGGTTTTAAAGACCATCCATTATAAGGATTATGTCAAATTAAATCATGGGTAGTAAAATAAAATCAATAGATAAAGAACATTTATATTCCACTATAGGGACTTCCAAACATAACTTTGTTGCAATGAATCTTCCCTTATGAGGTTTCACTGAAAACTCCCTGATTAAATCAAACATGAAATATATCATTTTCATGGAAAAGTGGGATGATATTAGAGAATGAAATGATCAGGAATCAAATAACACAATGTCTATGTTTGAGTAAATTATTAAATTACTTACCACTGCAACATTAGTAAAATCAATATTAGTAGTCATGATCGTATAAGCATGTCCCTGTTCCCTTGGCCATATCTGAGGCATGATTCATCGAATCTTTAGAAATTCATTATCATAGTTTCTCATCTCCTTAAAATTATAGAATTGAACATTAATTGCTTCTCTATTCCCCTTGAAAATACAAGCATGATGGCCTTTTTGCCCACACTTGTAGCACACCCCTTTTCTTTTTAAGCACGTACTATGGTGTTTCCTTACACATTTATCACAGGGTGGAAAGTAAACACGTCCCTTCTTCCCAATTTCCTTATTTCCTTTTGCAAAGTATACATCAACCCTATTAATTTATTTCCTTACTTTAAGGTCATAAATATTTGAGAACTCTTTTTAAATCTTGATATCACATGAGACAATAACTTTGTATGATGAGAAAAATTGACAGACTAGTATCCACTAGAGGAATGGATTTATGAAATCAACGATTCCGTCAATATTAATCCATGGATTATATATATAATACACAACATTAAATTCTAACCTTGTGATGTTTTCATCATACATTGCAACATTGTCATCATCCTTTTGCCACAAATTCAGAAATTTCCTTTCTATATCTCCTCGCTGTTCTTGATGAATGTACTTATCAGAGAAATGTTTTTTAAATTCACTTTATTCCATGTTTTATATATCTTCCTCATCCTTTGGGTTTTCAATTAGTGACCCTGATTAATCATAATCTCCTAACCGATGAAAAACAACTATGATAACCTTCTCTCTTCCGTTACTTCCCAAGGAGAGAAATATATTCTCTAAGGAACTTATCCTATGATCAACTATGAAAGGATTTGTAGTCCCATTAAATGATAGAGGATACTCTCGCATAAAGAGATATAACACATCTCCTCTGAGTTGTGGATCTGGATGATCCATAAGGTTAAGGATATTGTTCTTAATCTGGGTAAGTTGTCCTAGTATTGTTATAAGTTCCTCCTCACTAGTCACAGCATCCAGAGCCAACACCATTATCTTGCATAGGAGATGAATCCCTATATGTGATACATGTGTTCATGAAATTTCCATTCTTTATGCTAGGCCCCATTTCTAAATAATGGATTACACTAGCTTAGGTTATGAATCATAATATAGAATATCAACTTAGCAAAATGCTTATCATAAATAGAAATCCTATGCATGGACAATACCATAATAAAAAACATGGTTTCTTTATTGAAAATTTTAAACTTATATCCTTCATAATTGATTTTAAAGAAAATGTGAATAATATATCCCCCAGGAGTGTCAAACCAGGTAATTAGTAAGGCCTATTGTCATGTACCAAGATACCCTGGGTCAAGCCCGAAACTCTTTGTCAGTGTTTTCAATCATAGGAACATTTGTGTCAGAACCGTATCCACTTATAGGATCAAAAAAGGTATGTATTTTCATGAAATATCCATCTAATCTATTTCATAACAAAATACCAGGATTTTCCTATATGTTTATTGTCGATGACTATCTTAAGGGTTTTTTTCCTCAACTTTTGTTTTCTAAATCTATTTTCCATGTTTTCTATTAAACATCCTCTGATATGAACTGTAAAGACATGACCCTTGTTTTTAGATCTTCTTCCTTATTACATGACATCAGCATAATTACAAGAATGTTATATCCTAACGGAACAAATAGTTTAGTATATTTGGATCTCCAAATACATAAATAAGTTCAACATTACAACTTAAAATGAAATACAACATATGTAATTTCTTGGGAACATCCACAACTATATGTTTATCCTTGCAGGCCATTCATTATAAAATTCTTCATATCCTAAAAAAATGAATCATAAGAAAGGGGTGAGATAAAATAGTCAGTAAGAGTAAGAAATGCAATGACAGATAATAGATAAATAAACATTATACATGTTGAATAATTGAAAACACATTACTTTGAAAATAGTAAATGGGGACACATTATGGATGTAATACGAGTTGAGTAAATATTGCCATAATAAAATAGAATCATTGGTATTGTTCTAGTATAATAACCAAATGAAATATGAATTTATAGATTCATAATGAGGGAAATTTTTATGTTGAACATTCTAAAATATATCATCAAGGATTCACCCAATACAACCAAAAATTACTATGCTCTCAGCCAATACTATATCGAATAATTGGAAAAGCCCCGACCAAGTCCAAATATATTTGACTCAGGAGACCTATCGATTACTCGAGGGGACATGGAGGGCCCCATCCATCACATAATAATTCCAATTCAATCTTCATATGAACTTGAATGAATAAAAGCAACATATTCCTTCATATTGAAACTTACATATGAATCATAAATATCTTTCCCAGAACATTAAGCATAAACACTAACCATTTGGTGTAAATTTGTTAATGGTTTTAAGATAAATCATCAAAAATAAAAATAATAAAAAACTATTCAATTAAATATGGTATATGATTTCATAATATATTAATCCCAATAATACAAAATAATCAATAAGAGTTTTGAAATAGATGAAGATACTGTTATAAAATAATCGAGTAATTCTTGAGATAATTACTCTTTGAACATAAGAGTTCTTTTGGGATAGTATTTTTATAAAACCATAAATGAAATAAGGTAGTATTATCATAATAAAATGAGTGTTTTTATAAAGATAATGGGTGATAAAAATATATTATAGACTGACATTGAAAATAAGTAAGAATCTGAGAAATTCCTGGGAATATTTCTTGTGTTTCTAGAATATTTTTTGAAATATCATTTTAAAAAATGTAACTACCCATAAATGAAAGTAGGATTATTGTATTTACATATATATTTAACATTCTCATAGAATATGTGAGGAGTAATTAGGAATGAATATTAATATAATTGTGGTAAGTAGAGAATAAGATTAACCCGAAATAAAATGGAGGTTTGAGTAAAAAACCCTTACTTTAAGAGCGAAGGTGTTCCCCACATGATCTTAATAACATAAATAATAAAATTTTGGTTCATATATTAATGAGTACAGAACCTCATATACATTTAATATATTTATTATAATCTTATTTAGGTTCATTAATAGCCTTTTGATGGGTTAAGAGATTCAATTTCACTGTTTGAGAGTGTTTTCTTCCTTGGTTTTCCAGATCAGTTTACTTATATTCATGTACGGATAAACATATTAAATGAGACTGGTGTCCAGAATAGAAGTTGTATGTTATTAGTGAATAAACAGAAGATTAAATGGTTATAAAATTCAGTTGGTTATTGGGAGTGAAGATGATTAATTATACAAATCATTAATGACAATGGTTTGGGTTAATTGGGTGTTCTTTGATCACAACGAACTAATTTTGATTTATAAATTAATATCATATGGAAAAAAGGATTATAGATCCTCAAATATGTTATAATACATATAATATAGTATGGTTCAACCATCAAAATGATTTCATGACATGAATAGATGATGGTAATAGAAATTGAAAACCCATTGTCCTTGAATGTGATAAATTAACACATCTCGAAAGGTATTTTTATTTCAATTATAAAATAATGGAAAAGGAGGGAGAGGAGGAATTATTCCTTAATCATATAAATAAATCAATTACATTTAAGGTATTGGAGTCATCAAATCATTTTTATTAAATGATGCATGAAAATAAAAAGAAAACAAAGGGAGTTTAAATAAAAGAAATGAAAAGGGTAATTTACCTCTTGATGCAATCTTCCTTGAGAGCCTCATTAGGGGAGAGGTTTTGGCCTTTTTTAAAGATCCAGGGATGATGGATGTGGGGGAGGAGCTTTGGAGTATATATGAGTATAATTTATAAAATTCACAAGGATATTGATGAGTGAAGAGAAGAGGGAATGAGGGGGGAGGGGGGGTTATAGTGGAGGATAAGAGGGTTTTCTCATTATTTTACTAACTATTTTATTATTTTTCCAATCATAACCAACAATATTGATTTTTGTGACCAAGAACTGTAATATGTGAATTTGAGTACAAACCAAGTGTTCTTACATAATCCATGATTCTAAGAATAGTGAATAAACTGATAATGTATATATACAGCAAATTACTATATTTTACTATTCATAAAAAATTCAGGTATTTCAGAAAAATACCAAAAATTTACCCTAAACATTTTTCGATGCATAGAATTAAAAATTGAACTCCATTTTTTGAAATTAACTTTCTACAAATTATTAATTTAAATTTTAAATAAAATCAAAATTTATTCAAAAAATAATAATTTTAAAACTATAATTGGTTTTATATCACCTTGAAAAATTAACCAAGATCTCATTATATTATAACCTTAATACAATAAAATAATAATATGATTTACTATTTATAATGGTCATATAACTATTAATATTACTGTTCATATGTGTGTGTTACTATTCACAAAAAATTATGTTTGTCTTATTGGACTCTAAATATCCTTCTAAATGTAATAATTTATGTTAGTTTTTGGAAATTGAAATCACAGAGGTGATAATATTATGTTTACTGGAAAGGTTATAACAATGAGGTGTTTTTAGAGACTCAGTGTTTCATGCTTTCAATGTTAAATTCATTTGCAAAATCACGGGGTGTTACATTATTCACCACTATTTATTATGTGTGATACATATATTCATTCTTTTATGATTAATTTTATTAATCACTTTATCTATATGGTAATAAATGTATCATTTGATTTTAAATATTTTTCTGGGGCATATGATTTGTTTTTTGGTAAAGTGTTATGAGATTCTCTCCAAACATCCATCTTTCCTACAGGTTACTCTTTCTATATCTTTACCCCAAGGTAATTATGAATTCATCTTATGTACTCCTCATACATTATTTAATGAGATAATAATTGTTTTATAATGTTTCCTTTTTAATTCATCTTGATAACCATATCCATCATAAGGAAACTTCCCTGTTTTATAACCATTTTCCAGTAGACTCCATAATCTATTTTAATCCACCAATATTTATCTAAAATCACTATTTTTTTCATGAAAAACTACATTTTTCATTTATTGTTTAATGATAATAATTATTCTTTTATACTTATCAAATTATTATTATTATTATTCCTTAAACTAATCTAAATTTTCAGATATATAATGTTTCTAAAACACCTTTTTTAAAGTTTTAAATTCATTTGGACATTATTTATTCGGTATATGAATGTTTTACCTTATAAATTTACATGTATTATTTAAATCAAATTGTTCATGGAATCCAATATGATATTCTCTTTTGTTATTCCTTATTCCCCACATATTCCTTCTATGTGGTGTATGTATACTTCCCTTTTATTTATGATCATAATTCATTATATATTTTATAAATATCAATATTTCTTATGACATAGATATGATAATTTGTGTAGATGTACACCATTTTTTCTTACAGAGTTTTCTTCTAATTTCATTCACTAGGGATATATTATCAAATCCATGTTTTCTACAAAAAAGGATATTTTGACGAGTATTATTATTCATTAGATAAATCTATATATAAAAAATTATTTGGACTTGTAGTGATGGGTGAAGTCCGGTTATAAATATCCCTATGATTCTATGACAGTTCTCATAAGGAAAAATAATTGGTGATAAACACATTGTGTTAGTTTCCAAGAAGAATCAGATGAGTTTCTACAAATAGACTTAAACATCTTGATAGTATAATGGTTCATGTTATAGATACATGACATTAAATGATTAATAATTTTATTCATTTAGAGATCAATTATTACTTCCTATAAGATTTTCACTTTGAAAAAAATCCGTTGATGCACTTTCATTCTCCCTGTGTTGATGGCATGTGTTTTTTAGTTATTTACCATTCCATAATGACTATACCTGATTGACATTGCTTCACTTATTATGGATTCAAGTGAGCCTTACTAAGCATTTGAGCTCACCATTTAAATTTTTTGATTACCAATATTTTGAAGATGAAATCCATAAATAAGTTTAAAGGAAGAATATTGGTTTCCTTGTTTATTTTCTATGTTTATGTACCAATGTAATAAGGGAACCTTGTATGTATCTAGTTTATTAGTACTTATAAACTGACTGATCCTTGGTGATGTGATCTCCTGTATATATGCCACTATAATATAATAACCACTAACTCTGGGATACTGAGGTCAATGTTATTAAACATATAATGAATAAAAATTATACTAATAAAACATATTTTTTGTTTATTATAATTCAAATAAAGGTTCATTTCTCTAGATGAACAGAAATCCCATAAAAATATATTTAATAACATTATTGAGGAAAATATACTTCTTAAATAAAAATTATATGTGTTTTAATCTAAAATTGATAAGAAATATTTAAAAAAACATTATAAAATTATAATAGATGTTTTAAAACATTTAGTGGTCATGACGGTAGAAAATTTCGTATATTCTATATAGGAAAAAACATTGATTACTTTCACATTTTTGGAAAAATAAAAAAGGGACTTATCTTTAAAAGGACATGAATATTCATTTCAAATAATTTATTAAAAATAAAAAGTGGGAAAAATTTTTATTAATATTTAATTATTTAAATGATAATATAATTTTCATCAAATTTGTAAGATAGTATGCTTATATATGGAAACAAATTTCCAACCAAAAAGAGAAAAGATGTTGGATTTTAATTGAATAATTTTCTCAATTATTTAATGTATTAATGAGTGAAAAAATAGTTCTATTACTTGAAAATATCAGTAATATGTTGTGGTGAATTAAACTATATGTGAATTATTTTACAATTATCATATAATTTCCTTCAACCGAAATTCATGAATAAAAAAATCGATTAGAATGAGATTGTAAAATACATCATTTCAATGACTCGAACTTTGAATTGAGAATTAATAAATGGATATATTTCATGTATCAAATGTTAATACACATTGAATAATTTTAAACAACACATAATATAATAAAAATTCAATATAAACATAAATCATAGAATATCAAATGAAAGTAAATAAATAATATTACCCAATGAAAAAAAATCCGAGTTACCAAATTCACTATACTTATGTAACATTCATTTCAAATCAACATGGATGATATAATTAATATTTAATAATTAAATAAAATGAATTATTAGGTAATCAAGATAAAACATGTCAAAGATGTAGTATGTATGTTGTAAAAATGAAATTAGTTGTATAAGATTACAATATGCCTTAGTGAAAAGAAATTGAGATAAAGTCCCTTACCTTGAGTCTGACTCATCATATAATTTATTCATATTACTAAATAATAAACATATGTTAATTATATAATTTCTTAAGAAACATTCTATTTTTATTAAAAAATTTAATAAAATTATTAAAATGTTATATACATTTAATAAGTCACTTATGTCTACATTGGATGATTCGATGATATTTGAATTATGTGTCAAAAATTAATTTCGAAGATAGGCTATTAGTATAAGAGGTAATTATTTCAACATCTACATAATATTAATAATTATATAATTATCTTATAAATAAATAAATTATAATTTTATGGACAATCATGAAAGGTGTTTTTGATAAATTAAGTGTGTTAGAGTACCGAAGACTGTAGATTGTACACACGCATGAGTAACATTTCCACTTTTCATTGATCATTTTTATAATGTAGGTAAGTGTTATTTTATCTTAAAAATGAGAATAATATCATATAACGACCCATAATTTACATACATTGTTAATACTTCAAAATTGAAGCATACTTATTACAACATATAACAAAACCTCGAAAGGACCGTATAGGTATAGTGTCTTTAGAAATTTAGAAACATAAACAACTGGTCCATAAAGCGTCTACACTGTCTCCCATTTATTTAATCATATCTATAGTCCCTTTTAGCATATCTTACTTAATAACCTACATCCTGACCTAGGGAAAGAAAACATACAAAAAGGTGTTCTCAAATGCTCAGTAAGGGTAATCAAAAGAAATATCAATCACATCATATTCATAAGAACATAACTTTTAGAAAAGTTAACCTGCAAAAGAGAGCATAATTTCATAACATGGGATAAATCATAGTAGTGAAATGGAATCCCAATAATCATAAATTAAAACTTGAAACTTTTTGTCATACACACATAATCATAGAGAATCATTTCTTATTAGTCAAGACTCATTGACAAGACTATCTTAGTGGACAAAGTCCATTTCTGAACCGAGTTCACTCCTCGTTTCAGTCCTGTTTCACTGAACCGGTATAACCTACCATTCCAGCCATGTCTATCTCATGAGATATAAAATATTTACCCTATGTATTGGTGGGAGATATAGGTCCCACCAATCTCATAATGATACCATTCTTATGTGTGCCACAAAATCATAAATCATACATCATTGCATAACCCATGTATTAAAAATGGGATTCTTAAACAACATGACATCATAAAACAATTCATATAAGATAAAGGAATTTATAAAAATAACTCCATCACAACATAATCAAATCAATGTAATAATAGGGATATAAACAGAATCCTATATTATCTTAGAAGGAAAATAATTTTGATAAAACACTTGAACTCTATTCTTGAGGAAAATATCCTTTCTACTTCAAAAACACTTTTCCTTTCTTAACATGTCATTCAATTCTAAACTAAAAGAAGTTTATTAAAAATTAACTTGAAATTTTTTAAGGGAAGCTTCTTGTAAATAATGTTTTAAAAATCCATTCATGCCATATAAGTTAAAAGAAAACATTCTTCTCGTACTTTTGCCGGAAAGTCAAAAAGTACCTCGAACGAAAAACGACAAAAGATTCCTTTCATATCTTTTACTAAAATCTCACCAAAGGGTAAAATTGGATTTAAAAAATTGTAGGTTGATGGAAATAATATTACATATTGAAAAACATGGATTTGGATGATAAAATACACCCCAGTAAATACCAAAGTATAAACAATCTCGGATAAAAATGAGATTGTGATATTTCCCTTACCTTAGGTCCGATTTGCTTCGAAAGAGTCTGAACCTCCTGTATAATTATTTAAATAATGTTATTGACTTATTCCAGAATTATAATTATTGTTATGACATCATATATGTTCATATTCATAGTTTCTTAGTAGTAATATTTCATTGCCACTTGTTATTCGGGTGTTTATAACTTTTTGTTCTTATGCGTGTTTTGTCGAATAAATTATTATTCTTCTCTTTAGGTAATAGATACCTCATTTCCAGAATGGTATTAGTGTAATATATATCATATTAATTCATTCAATTCATTTATATAATCATTATTAAATGAAGATCATGTAGAACGAGTCGCATCACAATGTGGAGACGGTATTCCATACGTACGCATGAGTGATGATATCGTTCCTATGATCGTGGAATTGTATTGGAGTGTATGTATACTATTTCAGAATCAATATCACTTTATAATAGTAATATATAGTCATTATTTAAACCAGTATACCCATCCAAGTAAGGTGGTGGTGGAAAATAGATTACTCCATGGCGTGGAGACGGTATTATGTACGTATGCACGTGCAGTGATTTCTTTTTCGTAGGAGGAATTGATGGTGAAATAGGGTTGTTTCATAATTATAATAACATATCAGTATGTGAGTGATACTGATGTTATTACTTCATAATGTAACAACTAATGAAAAAGAAGTGGAAGAAGAAATAAAGATGAAAGAATCGGTAACAGACATTCCCTCTTCTTTGAAGTGCTTCTTTGAGACCTCCTTTTAGGGCACTAAAATAGGTCTTTGAAGAAGACCAGAACCTCTAGGATGTTTCTACGGAAGTGTTGAGAAGAAATTGGAAGGGTTTGTCCGAGATTGAAGGCTCAATGTGGTGTGAGGAAGAGGGAGAGGAGTTTCCCTTTTATAAGGGAGGAGAGGGGCACCTTTGGAATAACTAAAAATATTATTTTATTATAAAGTCAAATTCGGTTTTAAATAGCTCCAAATTGATATATTGAGAAGATAAGGTGGGTAGGGGTCGAAATCCTATTATACAATAGAATTTAGAAGAGTTTAGGTATCAATTTCAACCTTATCATTTAGATTTAACTTTAAGTTAGATAATTTAACTTTTATCGTGTCTTCTTGTTTTCTTATACTATAAGGTTAATAAACATAATATATCAAACCAAACGAACCCCAAGTTGTTTATTATAAATATATATAACCTTATCTAAGTCATTTTTCCGAACCTAAGATTTTTAGGAATAAAATAACAATTAATAATATAATATTTTTTTAAAAAACTATTTTATGTCAACTTTGACACTATTTAGTAATTGATTTTTGTGAAAAGTATAACAGAATGATAAGTTCGATCCAAGTTAATTAAATCAATATTAACATGTCATATTAACCTATAAAATTAGTTTAATTCATAAAAAATCTCGAATTACATTTATTTGGGTATTTATAACTTTAATTATGTCAATATTTCATTAATAAGATAATTACTGCATCATCGTTGTGTCATAAATAAATTAAATTATATAATGTCTAAAAATTACAAATAAAATACCATTATGTAGGAAATATTTTTATATTTCTAATGAATATTTATAGTCAAATTTATCTTATGTATAACCCCATATTAAAAATTATTTACTTATTAAACATTGATTTTAACTATTTAACCCTTCTTTAAATAAATTAATAATAAATGTCCAAATCTAATCCAAGTGGGCCTAAATGGTCATATTTTATTCCTAAGGTTGTTTTCGGACGAATTACACTTGTCCAATAGAATTAGTACATGTGTTAGGGTAATAATAATATCATTTTTACCCTTAATTACCCTATTTACTTTTAACCGTGGTAAATAAAAGTAAAAATTTACTATTCGCCAAAAATTATTTTCATCTCATTGAACCACATTTTAGTCCTTGATATTAACCGTGTCTCTTGGATTTTCGAAATTCCACTCACAGAAGCGGTAAAATTAAGTTTTATGAAAAATTCAGTTTTTTTACCTACCACTTAGTGGTTTCACTATTCAACAAAAATTGAAAGTTTTCAGAAAAATACCAAATTTTTACCCAAGGCTAATTTCGATATTCCGAATCCAAAAATGAAGTCCATTTTGAAAAATAAAAATTATAACATTTCAAAAAGTGGTTATTACTATTCATAACGACTATTTTTAATAATATTTTAATAGCATATCGTCGTTTAGTGAAACTCGGTATTGCGTACGACGAAAGCTATCGAGGAAGGCCGCGGTTGCGTGTAAAGCAAGCCAAGCTAGTGTTGTGTGTAGTAAAATATTCCTTTGATGATTTATATAACATAAAAACAAAATATTTCTCATAAAAGTCTCAGGAGTTGCATTCTACCCCCTTAAAATGTATTTCGCCCTCGAAATTCGTCAATTTGTCACAAACAGATGAGGATACATCTCCCTCATCATATGGTAAATCTCCCATGTAGCTTCTTCTAATTGGTGGTTCCTCCATAAAACATTCACCAATCAAGTGGTCTTGCTTCGTAGTACTTTTTCGCTACGATCCAGAAACTCTATCTGCTGTTCTTCATAAGAAAGATCTTACTCCAGCGGTACAACTTCTAAGCTAAGTACATGTGAAGGATCAGGTATGTGCTTTCTCAGGAGAGATACATAGAACACATTGTGAACTTGAGAGAGGTTTGGTGGAAGCGCCAATCGGTAAGCTACCTTCCCAACACGATCCAGTATTTCGAAAGGACCGATATATATAGGGCTCAACATCCCCTTCTTTCTAAATCTCATGACTCTCTTCCAGGGAGATATTCATAAGAACACTTTATCACTCACTTAAAACTCTAGGTCTTTTCTTCGGTTGTCGGCATAACTTTTCTGTCGACTCTGAGCATCTCTTATGTGTTGTTGAATAGATCTGACCTTTTCTGCCATTTCATCAATGAGATTAGGTCCTAATAGCTTTCTTTCCCCAACTTCAACCCAGCATGTTGGAGTCCTGCATTTCTTTCCATATAGAGCTTCATAATGAGCCATCTGAATACTGGAGTGAAAGCTATTATTATAAGAAAATTCCACTAAAGGTAGGTGTTGATCCCAACCACCTTTGAAATCCATAGAGCAAGCTCTCAACATATCTTCTATGGTTTGAATTGTTCTCTCAGACTGACCGTCTGTCTGAGGATGATAAGCAGTTCTAAAACTCAACTCTATATCTAGAGTATGCTGAAGACTTCTCCAGAACTTCGAGGTAAATCTCGGATCCCAATCAAGTATAATAGAAAGTGGTACTCCATGCAATCTTACCACTTCCTTTAAATATATCATGGAAAGCATATCCAGAGAGAAATCCTCTCTAATAGCAATGAAGTGTGCAGACTTGGTAAGACGATCAACTATGACCCAGATAGCATTATTGCCTTTGGATGTTTTAGGAAGTCCTGTGACAAAGTCCATAGTGATGTTTTCCCGTTTCCATTCGGGTATGGGTAATGGTTGTAACATCCCCTTAGTCTTCTGTCTCTCAGCTTTAACTTGCTGACAAACCAAGCATCGAGAGACATATTCAGCAACATCTATTTTCATGCCATCCCACTAGAAGTACTCTTTCAGGTCCCTATACATCTTCGTGCTTCCTTGATGATTAGAGAATGAAGAACTATGAGCCTCATCCAGCAGCTCCTTGTTTAATTCCGGGATGGGAGGAACACAAACCCCATTCCTGGACTTTATTATCCCAACACAATGAAGGTTGAATTCCGGAACATTTATACCTTCTTTTTTAACTCGACATCTTCTTTCTGTGCCTATTTAATCTTAACATGTATAGATGGTTGAACATTCATTTGAGAAAGATAAGATTTTTCCCCTTCCATTATAATTCCAAGATCCATCCTTTGTAAATCCATAAATATTGGATCTTTTGTGATCCTCATCATGGATAAACTGGCATGGTCTTGTCGACTTAATGCATCTGCCACCTTGTTTGCTTTCCCAGGGTGATAATGGATTGAGCAGTCATAATCCTTAATCAGCCCCAACCATCTTCTTTGATGCATATTCAGCTCCTTTTGTGTGAAAATATACTTTAAAGTTTTATGATCAGTATAAATATCACACCTTTCACCATAAAGATAATGCCTCCCAATCTTTAATGCAAAGATTACCACAGCTAACTCCAAATCATGTGTTGGGTAATTTTTCTCATGGATTTTCAACTGTCGTGAGGCATAAGCTATCACCATATCATTTTGCATAAGAACACACCCCAATCCCTTCTTGGATGCATCATTATAGATCACCAACCTTTCTCCACTACAAGGCATTGTGAGCACAGGTGCACTGGATAACCTTCTTTTCAACTCCTTGAAATTCTCTTCACATTCCTCCGTCCAGATAAACATAACTCCTTTCTGAGTCAACATGGTGAGTGGATTAGATAATCATGAAAAATCTTTCACAAAACGTCGATAATATCCAGCCAAACCAAGAAAACATCGGATCTCAGTTACTATTGTTGGTCTTGACCATCTTTCGATAACCTCTGTTTTTGCTGGATCCACCGATATCCCCTCTTTTGAGATTATGTGACCCAATAATGAAACTTTTTGAAACCAAAATTCACACTTGGTAAATTTGGAATAAAGCTTCTCCTTTCTCAGGGTATTCAATATAATTCTAAAGTGATCTTCATGTTCTTCCTTGCTCTTTGAATAGACAATAATATCATCTATAAAGACTACAACAAATTGATCAAGATAGACTCTAAAGACTCTATTCATCAGATCCATGAAGATAGCAGGGGAATTAGTAAGACCAAATGGCATCACTATAAATTCATAGTGTCCATACCTTGTACGGAAAGCCGTCTCTGGTATATCCTCCCTTTTGACCCTGAATTGATGATACCCTGAACGAAGATCAATCTTGGAAAAGTATTGAGCTCCACGTAGTTGGTCAAATAAGTCATCGATGCGTGGGAGAGGATATTTGTTCTTGATAGTGATCTTGTTATTTTCTCGATAATCAATGCAGAGTCTCATTGATCCATCATTCTTCTTAACAAATAGAACAGGTGCTCCCCAAGGTGACGCACTAGGGAATATGAATTCCTTATCAAGATTCTCTTGTATTTTCTTCTTCAATTCCTACAACTCAATTGGGGCCATTCTATAAGGTGTCTTTGAAATAGGCAAAGCACCCGATACGAGTTCTATTGAAAACTCAACTTCACGATTTGGTAGAAGACCCGGTAATTCCTTTAGAAAGACATCATCAAACTCTCTTACAATGGGAATATTCTTAATCGTGAGTTTCTCACCAACCATTTGAGATAAACAACCTTCATTTAGTGGAATCAAGACCCATAAGGTATAAGGAATTTCCACGGGATGGTTATGTTCATCCTTGCATTGATAGATGATCATAGATTGATCTGGAATATGAAATGTGACTTCCCTTCGATGGCAATTGATATGAGATCCATATAAAGAAATCCAATCCATGCCAAGAATCACGTCAAATTCCACTATAGGAAGGATCACAAGATTTGCAGGAAACACTTTCCCACAAACATCAATCAGAGAAGAATTATAAACTTTTGATGCGACTGTTGTGCCATTAGGTGTTGTCACAGATAACTCAACATCTAATTGTTGAGGTAATACGGTGATACCCTTAGAAAATTCGTCAGAAATAAAAGAGTGGTTGGATCCAGAATCAAATAAAAAATTTTCTACTTTAGAGTGGATGGTAAGTGTACCTTTCACCACATCGTTATCGTACTCCACATCGCTGATAGAAATTGCATGTGACTTTCCTTTGTCATTATCCTTAAGAGTTTGTTGACATCGACCATCATCATCAACCCTTGGATTAGGGAATTTATTGGCATAATGCCCCATCTCCTTGAACATGAATCATTGATGTGTAGTAGGTTAATTCTGTGTATCCCTTCCTTTGTTTTCATCATTAGACATCTTCTTCCCATCATCACGGCATTCAAATGCCTGATGACCTTTTTTCCACATTTGAAACATTTACTTGTCCCTTTAAGACAACTCCCTCCATGTTTCATTCCACACATTGAGAATAAGGGAAAGCTCATCTTATTTTCAGTGTGCTCTTTAGATTTTCCATTGAATTCCATTTTCCATATCTTATCAAGCCCATATGACTGATGGGTTACTCCAATCTCCATCTCAACTTTGAGAGCACATCAAACGATTTGCTCGTAGCTATTGAAGTCCTTTATGTCTAAGGCCCTTCAAAGACTTTGTTTTAAGCCACTAAAGAATCGATCGATCTTACTCTCAGGTTGGATAATAATACCAGAAGAGTACCTTGAAAGTCTTGTAAAATTTTCTTCATAGGTACCAACAGATTCATCATCCTTTTGCTTCAGTTCAACAAACACTTTTTCCATCATTGTTGAGAAAATACGAGGAAAGCACTTATTGAAAAATAATTTCTTGAACTCATCCCATTCCATGGAATCAATTTCATCCCTTTGCCTCGTATTCTTAATAAGATTCCACCATTGATCAGTATCACCTTCCAAACGATACACTACTAAGATGAATTTATCATGCTCAGAACATTGAAGAACTGAAAATATCATTTCAGTAGTACTAATCCATTGTTCAGAAACTAATGGATCAGTAGACCCACTGAATGAAGGAGGACACTGTCTCATGAAAGATTCAATAGAATTTTGCTCCTTCCATTGCTCGTTTGGAAGTCTTGCATGATTCATAGCTTGTGAAATTTGTGTGAGCATGGCTACAAGATTTTGCATTCCAGCTCCCATAACGTTTGGTTGCTCAGGGGGACAATCATTGCATTGCCCGTCGCATTCCGCATTAACACGGTTCCTTCGGGTTCTATCCATTGACTAAAACCAAGAAGAATAGTGTGAGCAACACTAATTATAATAGGAAAACCACATAATCAATAATAAAATTTCACACTTAAGGTCTTATCCTAGGTTATTCATGGCCATTTCTAAAACACTAAGATTGTGTTCTATGCTTAGAATTATCCTTAGGGTTCTTATTAATGATTTCACATCAATGTTTCCAAAGGTTGAATATACCTTTCTTCTGATACCAACTATAACGAACCATTCTTTACATACATTGTTAATACTTCAAAATTGAAGCATACTTATTAAAACATATAACAAAACCACGAAAGGACCATATAGGTATAATGTCTTTAGAAACTGTGAAACATAAAGAACTGGTTCATAAAGAGTCTACACTGTCTTCCATTTATTTCATCATATCTATAGTAACTTTTGGCATATCTTACTTAATAACCTTCTTCCTGACCTGGGGAAAGAAATAATTCAAAAAGGTGAGCTCAAATGCTCAGTAAGGGTAAACAAAAAATTATCAATCATATCATATTCTAAAGAACATAACTTTTGGAAATCTTAACCTACAAAAGAGAGCATAATTTCATAACATGGGATTAATCATAGTAGTGAAATGGAATCCCAATAATCATAACATAAAACATGAAACTTTGTGGCATACATACATAATCATAGAGAATCATTTCTTATTAGTCAAGACTCATTGTCAAGACTATCATAGTGGACAAAGTCCATTTCTGAACCGAGTCCACTCCTCGTTTCATTCCTGTTTCACTGAACCGGTATAACCTACCGTTCCAGCCATGTATATATCATGAGATATAAAATCTTTACCCAATGCATTGGAGGGAGATATAGGTCCCACACATCTCATAATGATACCATTCTTATGTGTGCCACAAAATCATAAATCATGCATCATTGCATAACACATGAAATAAAAATGGGATTCTTAAACAACATGACATCATAAAACAATTCATATAAGATAAAGGAATTCATAAAAATAATTACATCACAACATAATCAAATCAATGTAATAATAGTTATATTAACAGAACCCTATATTATATTAGATGGAAAATAATTTTGATAAAACACTTGAACTCTATTCTTGAGGAAAATATCCTTTCTACTTCAAAAACACTTTTCATTTCTTAACATGTTATTCAATTCTAAACTAATAGAAGTTGATTAAAAATAAACATGAAAACTTGTAAGGGAAGATTTTTGGTTTTTTTGTTTTAAAAATCCATTCATGCCGTATAAGTTAAAAGAAAACATTCTTCTCGTACTTTTGTCGAAAAGTCAAAAAGTACCTCGTATGAAAAACGACAAAAGATTCCTTTCATATATTTTACTAAAATCTCACCGAAGGGTAAAATTGGATTTAAACAATTTTATGTGGATGGAAATAATATTACATATTGAAGAAACATGGATGTGGATGATAAAATACACCCTAGTAAATACCAAAGTATAAACAATCTCGGATAAAAATGAGACTTTGATATTTCCCTTACCTTAGGTCTGATTTGCTTCGAAAGTGTCCGAACCTCCTGTATAATGATTTAAATAATGTTATTGACTTGTTCCATAATCATAATTATTGTTATGATATCATATATTTTCATATTATTAGCTTCTTAGTAGTAATATTTCATTTCCACTTGTTATTCTGGTGTTTATAACTTTTTGTTCTTATGCGTGTTTTGTCGAATAAATTATTATTCTTCTCTTTAGGTTATAGATACCTCATTTACATAATGGTATTAGTGTAATATATATCATATTAATTCATTCAATTCATTTATATAATCATTATGAAATGAAGATCATGTAGAACGAGTCGCATCACATCGTGGAGACGATATTCCATACGTACGCACGAGTGATTATATCGTTTCTATGATCCTGGAATTGTATTGGAGTGTATGTATACTATTTCAGAATCAATATAACTTTATAATAGTCATATATAGTCATTATTTTCACCATTATACCCATACGAGTAAGGTGGTGGTGGAAAATAGATTACACCACGGTGTGGAGACAGTATTCCGTACGTAAGCACGCGCGGTGATTTTGTTTTCCGTAGGATGGATAGATGGTGAAATAGGGTTGTTTCATACATATAATAACATATCAGTATGTGAGTGATACGGATGTTATTACTTCATAATGAATCAACTAAAGAAGAAGAAGTGGAAGAATAAATAAAGATGAATGAATCGGTAACAGACATTACCTCTTCTTTGAAGTGCTTCTTTGAGCCCTCTTTTGGGCACTAAAATAGGTCTTTGAAGAAGAACAGAACCTCTAGGACGTTTCTAGGGATGTGGATAGAATACATTGGCAGGGTTTGGCTGATCCTGAATGCTCAAAGTGGTGTGAGGAAGAGGGGGAGGAGGTGCCCTTTTATAAGGGAGGAGAGGGGCACCTTTGGAATACCTAAAAATATTATTTTATTATAAAGTAAAATTCGGTTTTTAATAGATCCAAATTGATATATTTAGAAGATAAGGTGGGTGGGGGTCGATATACTCTCATCCAATAGAATTTAGACAAGTTTTGGTATCAATTTTAACCTTATCATTTAGATTTAACTTTAAGTTAGATAATTTAACTTTTAACGTGTCTTCTTGTTCTCTTATACTATATGGTTAATAAAATTACTATATCAAGCCAAACGAACACCAAGTTGTTTATTATTAATATATATAACCTTATCTAAGTAATTTGGCAGAACCTCGTATTTTTAGGAATAAAATAACAATTAATAATATAATATTATTTTTAAAAACTATTTTATGTCAATTTTGACACTATTTAGTAATAGATTTTTGTGAAAATCATAACAGAATGATTAGTTCTAACCAATTTAATTAAATCAATATTAACATGTCATAATAACCTAGAAAATTAGTTTAATTCATAAAAAGTATCGAATTACATTTATTTGGGTATTTATAACATCATTTATGTCAATATTTCATTATTAAGATAATTACTGCATCATCATTGTGTAATAAATAAATTAAATTACTTAATGTATAAAAATTACAAATAAAATACCATTATGTATGAAATTTCTTTATCTTTTTAATGAATATTTATAGTCGAATTTATCTTTTTCATAACCCTATATTAAAAATGATTTACTTATTAAACTTTGATTTTAACTATTTAACCCTTCTTTAACTAAATTATTAATAAATGTCCTAATCTAATCCAAATGGGCCTAAATGGTTATATTTTATTCCTAAGGTTGTTTTTTGGTCGAATTACAGTTTTCCAATAGAATTAGGACATGTGTTAGGGTAATAATAATATCATTTTTACCCTTAATTACCCTATTTACTTTTAAACGTGGTAAATAAAAGTAAAAAGATACTATTCACCAAAAATTATTTTCATCTCATTGAACCACATTTTAGTCCTTGGTATTAACCGTGTCTCCCGGATTTTCGAAATTCCACTCACAGATGTGTTAAAATTAAGTTTTATGAAAAATTATGTTTTTTTAACCACCACTTAGTGGTTTCACTATTCATCAAAAATTGAAAGTTTTCAGAAAAATTCCAAAATTTCACCCTAGGCTAATTTCGATATTCCGAATCCAAAAATGATGTCCATTTTGAAAAATAAAAATTATAAAATTTCAAAAAGTGGTTATTACTATTCATAACAGCTAGTTTTAATAATATTTTAATAGCATATCATTGTTTAGTGAAACATGGTATTGCGTACGACACAAGCTATCGAAGAAGGACGCAGTTGCGTGTAATGCAAGCCAAGCTAGTGTTGTGTGTAGTAAAAGATTCCTTTGATGATTTATATAACATAAAAAAAATATTTCTCATAAAAGTCTCGGGCGTTATATATCATACATACAATATTCATTCATCAAACATACTTATATATATCTTCTATGTGGTGTGTCTATGAAAAGGGAGTCATGTCATATCATGAAGGTGTTAGTTCACACGTACATGAAGAGTGTTATCATTTTTTAATAAGTGAAAAAGAAATAAATAAAGTGATATATTATCATAATATAAAGATAAATATGTTATTAATATATTAATTATTTAATTTATATCAGATGTATTCATTAAAATTGTCCTTATTACCTTCAATGTAAAATGTTAGTGATAAACGGATCACGTCACTTCTAGGGGAGGTAGTCCACTGTACACAGAAGAATTGTTATTGTATCATCTATGGAGTGGGTAGCATAAAAATTATATATTATATTTTGAATAAATAGGTATAATTCTATTATAAATTTAATATATATACTATATATACACAATCATACAATATCATGATAGGTGTTGAAGGAAATGGTCTCACATCAGTTCATGAGGCAAAATTATGTCGTATAGACGAGAGACACTATCATTACTCATTTGAGGGAAGAGGATTTGGATATAGGTCATGAATTTATCATAACAAAATAAAATTATTTGGTATTTAATTTTTTAATTACGTAATTATAATTTAATAATATAAAATCGATGTGGAAGAAGAAATAAAAGTAATACATATTTATAAATTTTACCTCTTCTCGGAGGACCTCTTTAGGAATACAAGTAATGTATTTTGAGAATGTATTTATGAACCAAAAAAGGCTTATATGATGAGTGGATTGAGGTTGGGATGCGATTTTGTTAGTTATTGGCTGGTCCAAAATGGATTTACTATGTGAATAATATATGAGAGTGGGTTTCCATTTATAACTAAGGGGAGTGACATACTTCTAATTTTTAAATTGAAAAATGTTTAACCACATTTTTCACATGAAAAATGAGTACCCAAATTTTTCATATGAAAAAGGGAAAAAATTAATTGTTATACAGTAAATAATAAATTATAAGGTCTAAATATTACCATATAATTGATTTTATACATGTTTCTATTTAATTTAATCCTTTATATTTTTTTTAACCCCTGAGTAAAAATAGTTTTTCCTATCCCACGATAATCAATTTTTGATGTTTTCATGATTGACTTTTAAAAATAAATTAATTTCTCCTAATTTAATATAATAAATTATAATGACTAAAAATATAGAGTCCATTTTTAAAAATTAATTTCTCAGAAGTAGAAAATTTTAATTTAAAATTAATCTAACACACATGATGAGAAATAAGGTATTCAAATAGAAAATTTTCAAACATTTACAAAGTTTTAATACCAAAATTCGATGTGAAAATTATAAAAATGACAATATATATATATATATATATGAAAAAATTTAGCTAATTAATAATTCAAAACATAATTTACCTTTTTGAATAATTTAATGGAAAAAGAAAATTTTCAATTAAAACCCAATATTTTTAAATATTCATAAAAAATTAAATATTTTATAAAAAACCAAAAAATACACCCCAATATATGTTTTATATTCTAATTTCTAAATTAGAGTTCAGATTATAAAAAAATCTAAAAGTGCGAAATTTTATTTTTAGTAAATTTGCACAAAAAATGAATAAAACATCTTTTAGAAAATATTTAGTTATTTAGAACAAATATATTTTTATTATAAAAGTTTCTTATTTTATTTCTAACTAATAGGTAACCATATTTTTCATAATTTAGTTAATACTATTCATTACTTAAAATTTTATGATTTTTTATAATGGTACACTATTATCATGACATGATCTTATGATTCCAGAAACACAAATCCCCAAGCCCGTCTCTAATTGGAAATGGGCTGGAGACTAATGCTGAGTAGAAATATCACATAGTTGGGAGGCCTTTTCCTAATGTACCTATACCCACATACCCATAAACCACTAGATACAATAGTATAGATATATAAAAACCTGGAAACTAAAATTCATTCATACAACTATCGCACACCAGAGTGTAATAGAGGTAATGAAATCATTAAAGGAAAAAACACATTCCCACAAAAGAAAATTTTAAATGAATCCAACCTTCATAGAATGATGGTATCATTGAGAAATACATCTTCAGAAAATCTCCTTGTCCCATATTTGGTAAACACCTTGGTTGGTCTAAATCACTATAATCCACCTACCTCTGGTCCTACGGGGACTCTGTATAATGGCATGTCGTCTATACATGGAATAACAAGTGTGTGAAAATCCTATGTATAGGTGCCTATAAAATTCTAAATTATAACCCCCAAAAACAATAAGAAATAGGTAGCAACTGAAAGGAAACAGTCCACTCGATCTAGTCTTAGGAAACCCAATCGAAGGAGGAACTCTATATAAAATCATCCTCTAATGTACATGACTATTTCTATTTATCAATAATGGGTGTTAACCCAAAAAAAATAAAAACACCCCAAGGACTCCCAGAATCACCCAACTATACTCATCTCAGACTATAAGTATCAGGAGTTTCAGAATTCATATCATACAATAAAATTCACCCCGAGGCATTAGTGGTAACATAAAACCAAGAGGAAACACTCAATGAGATCATCTATCCCATATGGTACCCAATTAAGATATACACTCCATAAAGAATAAATCATTATGTCGAGATCTAGTTCCCTTCACCCCAGATCTTTCCATAACTACCTAGCACCCATCACATGCTAAAGAATCCCAAGTTGACAGGACCTCCCCTCACCACTGAATAAAGTTGATGGATAACATCTCTAGATTATTCATAGTGTGAATCCTATGTAATGGGAGAGTATATACGGAGTCACACCTCAACACTACATAGTTATCAAGGGTGTACTAGCTATTAGCTAACCTGTGAAACCCATACCACTCCTGTATATATTGTCTAACACCTCATTTTTTAGAGATATAACTAAATCATTACTAGATATCAAATAAAACTAGTGTAAGGGAATTCTCCACATAACTACAATAAATTTATGACGCAACACATACTACAATGGAGGACCCTCTCCCTACTGCTACTCAGATATGAGAGTGTTTAACTCCATAGGTGAGGACCTACACCCTAGAATGATAGGGGGTACAACACTGCCAATACTATCACCATGGAGGAACTGTACCAGGACACGATAGAGTATTACTTACCCTAGGATAGAGGACCTACTCATTATTATGATAGGGGAGAACCAAATCTACCGGAACAACACATATGGAGGATCCACACCCTAGAATGATTAAGGAGTTATGACTACAAGGACAGAGTACCCACACACTGACATGGTAAGTGTGTACCAACACTATCTATATGTCACATTTGGAGGACCTGCACCGTGGAATGGTAGGGTAGTACCAACTCCACTGATAGAAGACCTGCACCCTAGTGTAAAATGGGAGTAACAACTCTATCTAGTCTATGAGAAAGTAGGGACCACATCCTAGCATGATATGAGATAACTGACTCCAACTACATATACGATTTGATGGACCCATACCATAATCTATCATGGGAGTACCAACCCTGAATGAAGTGTCCAGTGGTATATAAACTGCACTCATGAAATAGGGAGTCCCATCTCTACCAATGTATATAGGTGAGGGAAACATGTTTCGTGATTCCACAAGGGAGTACCAGTCCCTGTGACTCTGTTAAATAACCAAAAAAATCTCAAAAAAAAATACATGCACTACTGAATTGAGAATTATTCTCATAATACCTCACACTACAACACTTTTATAGTTAGAGGAACTATTCCCTATTCAAGTAAAGGTGTACCGCTCATCCGACCTAAAAAGTCTAAGGGACCAACATAATTAGAAGAAAGGGAAGGGTACCAACCATGAAATCAACCAAGTGATCAACCCTGATAACTAACATGGTTATGCACCACTACAAAAAAAATATCTCGAAAAAACCACATCATATCTCACAAAGTGAAATGGAGGCCAACATCTCATTCTACATGAAAAAACAATCAAGATAGGATACTCTAAAAATAGAATACGAGTTCTAGAGAATGATATGTGGAAGGAGTAAGATCGTCCGAAAATACCAGGGAGTACAAAGAATGAACTGGGGTTGAAACAACACGTGAACCCACCCGATCACCAAACCATGTATCTATATTTCATTGGTTTCCAATCCATGTAGGGGTACCTGATGTACACAGCACGTACATGGCGTGTTCTTCTCCACCCTTTTCCTAGCCTTCTTTTTTCATTCCCACATACCAGTTATCAGTGTCTCTAACACAACATTCATCACATAGTACATGTCTTGTTTCATCTAAATAGCCATCAGGATATGTGGTTTCGTATGCTTATTTCCACCACCTTGTGTCCATGTACTCTGTCAATGCACTTTTACATGGATTTCATTTCCATGTACTCAGGCCACATGGTTTGTGGTCACTACACGGAATGTAACCCTACTACATTGTGTGAAATCCCAAAAGTTATATTACCCAAACATTAATGGATACCTGACCTGAACTCCAAAATAAACGCTATGTAGACTATAATTCTAGTTGGTAATTGTCTTTGAAAATGCCTGCATCAACCCAATTTATTCCAGGGATCACTGGAAATTGTAATAGGTGTCCACAAACATAAAACAATGAAATAAAAATTGGATAAAGACAAAAAATGAAAATTGAATACCTATAGGTAAAAATTACGAAACATTAGGTGTATAACAACACCTACATCATGTTGCTCCATGATCTGATGATGACTTGCGTTGTGAATAGAGATTGGTAGAATCTTGATTCTTCGATTCTGGGTCGATTCTAATCTTTTTCCAATGAGATAGAGGAGTGGAGTATCTATACTAGAATTTTCAATACCGAATTGGTGGGGGAGGTTATATTTTTGTTTAATTAACTATTAATATTTTCATTTAATTAATTATTTCACTACTTGTCTCCCCACTAACTCACCTCCTTCCAAAAATCCCATCATAAACAACTTTATGTCACATTTACAGTAAACACAACATTCTGAACTCAACTGTGGTCTTAGAATTACAATCCAAGACTCTACTTAGGAGTTATTCACATTTTGAGAGAAACTACATGCACATGACAAAAATATATTTAACATTTGTAAAATCACCATACCGAGGCTCTTTGGGCCCCATATTGTGACACCAACTCAACGCCTGTCTTAATATATATTCATCGAAATTTTCCAATGTTTTATAGGTCAAAAAATGAGTCACTACATTTCTCATACCATAGTGTTATTCATTCTTGAAAAGAGGAATCCTATGTACAAGGGAAGAAACTGATCTCCCCACTAGAACCCCCACACATGGATCTCACTAAGGGTTCTCACGCTACTTAGAAACATGCACATAACAGAAACCACTAAGGCCAAAACACACTAATATTCAAATCCAAATAATTCACCATTGAGAAATAAGTGGAACAAGCCTCCATAGCTAAAATTGGTTGAAAAGCACTATGAACCATAGTCCATATACAGTCATGGGTTCTAGCGTTACACTTACCTACTAACCTGATGCAAATACCAATGTAAACCTATAGTTCACATCCGGAAATGGATGAACTGCACCATGAAATCCTAAAGAATCAAGAATTCATGGTTCATTTCAAGCACATGAGGGTAATAATGAACAATACTGGAACGTAAACTCATGTATCCTTAGGGATCTAGAAATAGATTGAAATTGGCATACCCCACACATCGTTGCCATTCCAGGAAGGAGAGTAACCCATACTCGAAACACCTCTACACCCACTAGTGGAATACCAACTTAGTATATAAGGTAGTAAACCAATCCACACTACTCAAACATCATAGGGTCTAACTATGCCAATATGGAATGGTTCTAGGGAAGGATCTCCCTCTGCCACGACTACCAAGAATAAGGGGTTATGCAAAAAATATCGAATGGAAAGGCCAAGACCTACTCCTACATTGTATCACACAACCAAGACCTAAACACACAAGTATAAGGAACTGATTCACCACACCTCATCACTATCTACTTTGGGATGCACTAACTCACCTGCACAGTTTTGGTCACATAAAAAAATGTATCTTAGTGGGGAAATAGTCCCTATTTTTTGTAGTCCAAATCTAGGTCAACCCATGTCACCTCCTCCTAGAGAGTCTCACATACAATGCGGACACCAAGAACACGATGTTAATAAAGAAAAACAAAGGTCATCCCAAAATCTCAAATTGGGTCTTACCGGGAAATCTTTCTTCAACCAAAAACATGTCACACAACCATATATAATGAAACTTAGAGAAATCATCCAAAACACCTCGATACAATCCTATTTTGAGCAGAACTAACTCACCCGCACAGTTTTACTCGCATAAAAAATGGAACTCGGTGGGGGAAGAACCCATCTTAATTGTGAGCTCAAATCTATGTCAAACAACAAAAACATAGGGCTACAAGGACACCATTCCTCTACCATGTCAAACCTCGATAAATAAGTTGAAAGAAAAGAGTAACTCACAATAGTGACTAATAATTACTGTTGTTGGATGTAGAACAGACACAGAGTGTCCCTCTATTGATACTTGGATTTTTTTGGTCAGAGGCCTCTATATCCTATAATAGTCCTTTCCCATCGAGTCATGGACCAACTGGGGTGGTGTTGGAAACACGTCGAACCATTCCACCAACCGCTTCCCTCCCAACTGCACCTCATCATACTTCATATCACAGAACACCCTTCACCAAAAGTTACCCCTACTAAGGAGGATCATTGATCAAATCCCAATCAGAAACATGGAGCGTTAGACAATCTTTAGAAGGATTTCCTCAGCTATCGCAAGCATATCATCGCCTATCTTATAGTTACCCTAATCACGGGCATGGCTCCTGCACCACAGGCCCTTGTGCCTGAGTCTGGGAAAGTGTTTTCCCCTGAATCCATTATCCATTAAACAACCTTTATCCAACTACTCTAAATACCTATGTTTCATGACCACTAAATCATTCCTCATCCACATGTCCCTCCTCTAGTAAGCTCTCTATGGCCAATGCTCACTCAAAAACCGCAGCATAAGAGGGAAGGTACAAAGACACAAAAACTTCATTGTCGTCCATACATAATGCCTTATAAAAGTTCTCATCTCTGAAGAATGGACCTCTCACCATATCCAGGGTGTATCATGACTCATTTATAAACCTCACTGAGTACTCTAACAAAGTCATGCTACCATGATGAAGCTGTAGAAGATCTTGGATACATAATGATGTTAGCATGGATTGGTAGAACTATTACTTGAAGAATTTCTCAATATTTACCCAAATGTGTGTCCCCTCATCATGGGATTGCATCACTATACCCCACCATCACTTGGATTAACCATACATAACACTCACCTATAGGAACACCATATAATCGAGCGGTTTCTTCACAAGGGGGGAAC
Organism: Viscum album; assembly: GCA_963277665.1. NCBI lineage: Eukaryota > Viridiplantae > Streptophyta > Magnoliopsida > Santalales > Viscaceae > Viscum > Viscum album. The sequence continues at coordinate 1,818,682,010 of OY728141.1, forward strand.
ACATATTATTTCCTTGATCTAGTCATCAATTTCCTTAGGGTCTGGATCACCCCAATACCTTAGTGGTCTCTCCCTCTTGAACTCACATAGCACAATCATCTTGCATAGATCCTCACCCTGAACTGGCTACAGAACTAGCTACTCAACAAGATATGACTAATCATTTAACCACAAAATGTTAATGCTTCATAATTAGCTCCTGATACTGATGCCTCATCATGGGCACCATGGAACCTTGTTTGGAATCCTTCATGGTGGAAGCTGGAAATAAAATGAAGATTCACTATGGTCAATCATTTCATCTCGGGAGTTGACTCAATAAGGACAAGAAAAAACCAAAATACAGCCATATATGATGCATGTTCTATTATTTCCTTGAGAGCAGTGTCCTAATGTACGGAGTCTAAAAAGTAATTTATTAGAGTCTTCATGAATAGATACATTAGTCGCTACACCTAAACTAGAACCTATGGTGGGATATCAAACTCTTAACATCCTAATAGTGTCACTATGAAACCCAAACAAAGATCACGACATTGCGGACCCAAACTAGAACATATCTTGGATACCATTCGGTCATGACCTAACTCAATGGGTCCTGGGCCAGAAATCCCCAATCCTACCTTTAATTGGATAAGAGATGGATACTAGAACCGAGTAGGAATATCTCACATATGGGAGGCTAAATCCTAATGTACTTAAACACACACACCCACAAAAACCTAAGTGCAATTATTCAGAGATATAAAAAACTAGAAACTAAAATGCATCGATACAACTATCCCAAACCAGAGTACAATAGAAGTACAAAAATTGTAAAGGGAAAAAAACATACCCACAAAAAGAAAACACTAAAAGAATACATTGTTCATAGAAGGAGGTGATCACAATCAAATGAAACCAAACAAAATCTCATCCACCCAAATATAGTAAACACCTCGATCGATCTAGCACACTAAGCTCTTCTTTCCTCAACTCCTCAGTAGACATTGTCGAAAGGCTTGTGGTATGCATAAGAAAAAACCCATCTAGGAAAATACCTTACTGGGGTGAATATTAAAATAAAAAGTAGTTTTTCCAAAACCCCAAAAGAAAAAGGGATAAATAAAAAGGAAACAATCCACTTGTCCCATCCATAGGTATCCCAATCAAGAGAATAACTCTAACTCGAACTATCCTTGGTTGTATATGACTATTCGGCTTAGTTCACAAGGGTTGTTAACAAAAACACATGAAAACACCACAAAGACTACAAGAATCACCAAATATACTCATCTCAGACTCCAATTCTTATGTGGTCCCATCCTTATAGATAGAAACATGATTCTACTATAGGAAAAATTTGTAACAAAAAACATGGAGAACACACTCCATCATCTCAACCATCCTAGATGGCACCCGTCTAAGAGATAAACTCAATCCAGAACAACTTACTAGGTCCAACACTATTTTCTCGCACTTGAGGTATTTCTGTCACTAACATTCACCCAACACAAAATAAATAAACCCAAGTGGAGAGTCCCACCCCATCCCACTAAACAAAATTTAGGGGGAACTACTCTAGACTAGGTAATTCGCACATCCTCTTTAATTGGAGAGAATATATGGACCTTCACCTCCCCACTACCAAGTAGTTCAGTGAGTATCGGCTGCTAAGTAACCCACTAACCACTTCCACCCATGTATGGAGTGGCATGAACCTCATTCTAATGAGGGATAACTATAACAACCCTTCTCTTTATATCATAATTATAAATGATTCATTATATAAAATCCAACATAATAAAACTCAGATGATTGATAGGACTAGTGTGTTTAGGTACATTTGAATAAAATATGAAACATTAAAATATACATCTTTATAGAAAAATTCTTTTACATGACTAAAAGATTCCTTCATGCTTAACACTGCAAGGGATAACATGAGGACATACATAAGAATGTGGTGAGCTATAAAGCCTTGTGAGGGAATAAACAAGGAATAACATGAGGATAATAATACATGTTATACAATAAATTTCAATGAGGCATAAAAGAACATGAATAATAAGGAATTATATATCATGATAATCATAATGTGGGAAATGGGGAAAAGACATACAAAAAATATTGCCATGAGTCAGTGCTCATTGAACATAGAGGACAGTGAGTCAAAGCTCATTCCGCATGGAGTATCTTGAGTCAATGATACTTTCACACGAAGGATCTTGATTCAAGATCATTGAACATGGAGTATTATGAGTAAAATATCATTGCACATGACGTACCATGATACTATCCATTACCCAATGCATTATATTTCTATCTAGGAACACCATTAATTATCCTTTAATTATCATTTTTATGTGTGCCACATAGATCGTATAACATGGTTTCCTTAATCATTAAAGTTTTTTACATGTTCTAAAATGTTCAATACAAACGTGTATGTGCCAAATAAATTAGTATATGTGAATTATGGCTAATAACATTGATAGTGAAAAGGGTATGGTATTCACTACATGAGGATTTTTGACATGGAATGTTGTGGTGTAATTTCGGTGACATAACAACTTCATATAGGAATTCATGAAATGGATTGATGAGAGAGAAAGGGGTATCTCATAAATTAGGAATGAAATGGACATTAAAGGGAATATTTAATAATATATGAAAACATATGATAAAGTAAATGATAAGACATAACATAAAAGGAATTATTTATAAAAAGGAAAGGTGCATGATTCCTTACAAAATTTCAATATAGTTATGGTTGTATACAATGGTTTATAAGAGTGTTATTTTAGATTGAAATTGGATCCCATAATTTAAAAATAAAATGTATTGTAAGAGGGATATGAATTTTTTTCCAACTTATGAAAGTGGAAATCAAAAGGGCATATCATAAATGGAGTTCTTGATAAAGAGGAGAGAGAGAAATCCTTACAGAATTTCAGAATAGTTATGGCTTTATTAAGGGTCCAAATGAGTGGGGAATAAATGATCCATCATAAAAATAAAATTAATCAGAAATTAAGGTAATGATAACAAATTAATTTCAATACAATTAATTGAAACTAGTATAATTAATCTCAATAAAGTTCCTACAATTTGTTGGTTATGAGAGAAATCCATTAGGGAATATTCTTATATTAACAGGGGAACATAACGGATTATAGGGGGTTTGATGAGAGTGAAAGCAATATATCATAATATATAAATCTAATGGATATTATGTGTATTGTGTATCATAATATGACAACATATTAAAATTGAATTTAAGTAGCATACCCTAAAAGAAGTTCTTGAATTGAAATGAGAAGAGAGAAATCCCTTAATTGGATGTGTGACTCAAAAGGCTTGGGAGAGGCTTCATGGGTTCTTGGGGGATCTTTGAGTTGATTCTAAGTATTATAGGGAAGAGTGTGGACGATATTCAAGGATTTTGAGTGAATAATAATGGGATATTAGGTGGACTTATATAGGAAGAGATAGGGATTTTATTATTATTTTCTTTTTGGAAACTACATAACAAAATATTCAGAAACAAAACTCATCCCATGGTTTTCCCATGGTTTATGTCAAAGGGGAGAGGTATAAATTATTTTATGAGGCAAAGGACCAACAATAATAAATTATTTACCTTTCTTATGTTGAGGTAAGTCACACATTTAAAGAAATGGTTTTAAAATCATAAAATATATTATATGTCTTGGAGGATTCACAAAGGAGTTATAAAATAAACATACAGTTAAATAATATTTCAGGAAAACATATATTTTTCAGCATATTCCTTTTATGTTTTTCATTTCATCACTATTGGGCAATTATGATGTAATAAAACACAAAGTATATTTATATGGTGTTAAATTTTCACCCAAAAAATCAACTATCTCAAAAAACTATGAAAAACTTACCATTGGATTATTTTGACATGCTGATTCCAACAATAATAAAAATTTTACATAGATAATTTTAAAAATATGTGAATTTTAACTTTTAAAATAAAAAATGACATGTATTGAAAATGACAGGTTTTTGACAATAATAGTTTTTGAACCCAAATAAAAATCACATTTGTCTTCATGAAAATTATATAATTATTTATATTTAATAAAAGTAATTTAATTATAATATTTTATTAAAAGATTATTTAATTTAAAAATACATTAATTTATCATAATATATTTTTAATTAAATTTGAATATTAACCAAAAATACTATTTGATAATTAACAATCATTTACAAAGTCGAAATAATAGGAAGAAAATATATTAATTATTCAATAAAAAATAATGTAAATAATATTATTGTTGGGTATTGATACATATCATTTTATTAAACTAGCATACTCCGTAAGAGTAAGGTGTGCGATGTTGAGGATTTGTTGGGTTTGTTCGGTGAACATGGTTTGGGATGTGATATTGATGCTGTTGAAATTCCCCCACAAATGGTTTCATACATGATTATTTTTTGGATCTTGGAATGGTATTAGTCTAAAAAAACTCCCATAAATTCTATCTCTCTCAGAAGCTTCAATAAATGTGCTTCATAGGGTATGATCCTATTGGGTGAGGCCATCACATTCTTTGTCTGTGCCAAATGGATTTGTTAAAAACCTATATTTATACTAGTTGTGTGATAATTGTTCAACATATATATTATGAATGGTAAAGATACTTAATGCTCATTTAAAATCCAAATTTTTATGATAAAATAAGTTCAAATTTTTTATAGCTAGAAAAGATTTAAATAAATCAAAACAAAATGAATTTTATACAAAAATGTTCAGGTCGTTACAACCTTCCCCCCTTAATAAATATCTACATAGTTATTTCCAATCCCACACTGAGATATATGAGAATAACTCAGCTTCATCACCTCCTCTAGTTCCCACTTTTCTTCTTCAAACATAGGGTTTCTCCACAACACTTCAACAATGGGAATTATGTTATTTTATAAACCTTTTTCTCTATGATATAAGATATTAACCAGATATTTTTCATTGGAATGGTTATTTTCAAGTGGTATCACCTATTGATTGATTACATGTGTCGGTATTGGTATGTGTATTCTTAAGAGTGATACATGGAATATATCATGTACTTGAGATAGTTTTTTGGAAGTGTTATTTGATAGGACACTGCTCTAATGTGATCAAGGATCTCAAAAGGGTTGTTTTACCTTTGAATAAGCATTAACTTATTCCCAAAACTCCTCACTATTTCCCATGAATATATATCGAGGAACACCATGTCTCCAACATCAAACTCTAGGTCTTGTCGATGATAGCCAACACAACTCTTTTTTTAACTCTGAGTAGCTTTGATATGCTATTGGATGGGATTAATCTTCTGCACCATTTCATCCACCATTTTAGGGCCTATAAGTTTTTGTTCCATAACTTTATCCCAAAATTTTAGTATACTACATCTATTCCCATAATGGGCTTCATAGCATGCCATTTAGATTATTGATTGGAAACAATTGTTGTAACATTACTTCACTAAAGGAAAGTGTCGACCCTATATCTATTATGAAAAATATCAACATTTCCACATGTGGTTGGATTATCCATTCAGAATGAACATCTATTTGAGGGTGATAATCCGTACTGATGATTTTCTCAGTGTTTAGAGCATACAGAAGACTTTTCCAAAACATATAGGTGAATCTTAGATATCGATCAAACAAAATCAATAGTGGTTCTCCATGTAGCCCTACCACCCTTCTGAGGTATATCCATGCTATTAGATCAAGTGAAAAATCATCTCAAATCACAATCAAGTGTACAATCTTTTTCTAATGATCCATAATAAATTAGATATCATTATTACCCTTTCATTTCTTTGGAATTTTGTTGATAAAGTCAATGGTGATGTTTTCTCATTTTTATATTAGTATGGGGAATTGTTGAAACATTCCCTTATAATTCTATCATTCAGTCTTCACTTTCTAACATGCCATACACATTGATGTATGTTCTACGATCACCTTCTTCATGTTATCCAACCAATAGTTCTCTTAGAGATATCAATTCATCATTATGTTTCCTAGGTTAATGGAGAAAGTCGAACTGTGGGAATAATCCAAAATATATTTCCTTAACTCAAGATTATATGGAACACATAGTCTTGAAAAAAAAATCTCATAATTCCTTCTTTATTAACATTGAAATCTATGTATTTCCATTTTCTGATAGTTTCAGCTTTATTCTAAATTCCCAAATCACATTTTTTGGCTTCCATTATCCTTTTCAAAATATATGTATGAAAAATAATTTGTGAAAGGATTGACAATTTTGCATTCCTAAGGATTAAAATGTTCATATTCTTCATGTATAAGAAGATCAAATTCTTATCAATTCTCATCAAGGAATGAATTTATTTTTCCTTTCTACATAGAGAATATTCCACTTTATTTGCTGTCCCAAGATAGTAGTGGATTGAGAAGTCATAATCCTTGATGAGATCTAACCATCTTCTTTGGATCATATTTATCTCAATTTGTGTGAATATATATATGAGTCTTTTGTGATCTGAATATATTTCACAATTATACCAAGAGAGATAATGCTTCCAGATATTCAACAAAAAGGTGACTGCTTCTAACTCCATATCATGTATGGGACAATTTTTCATTTGAATTTTCAAATTTCTTGAGGCATAGGAAAATAATTTTTCATTTTTCATTTTCAAATATCCAAATCCCCTATTTGAAGCATCATTGGAAATTTAAAAAGGCTCCCCACTTGTGGGTAATGTGAGAAAAGGGGAAGTGATAAGCTCCCTTTTCAATGCCATACTGTTTTCTTCACATTCATCATTCCATGAAAATTTGACTCCCTTCTTAGTTATCTGTTTAAGAGGGTTATATAATCATGAAAAATTTCTCACATATTGGAAATAATATCTATTTTATCCAAGGTAGCTATGAATATTAATCATAGTTTTTGGGATCATACATCACTTGATTTATTTATTCATTTAAGGGTCTATAGATATCCTATTTCATGTGATAATTTACCCCATTAATGATCATTCCTTGAACCAAAACACATAGTTATTGTAAATTTCATAGAGCTTCTCCTATTTCATGGTCTTTTGAATAGTGATCAGTTGCTCCCCATTCTCGTCCTTGGTTTTGGATTATATTAAAATATCATCTATAAAGACTGTAATTTTTTTTCCAAGATATCATCTAAAAACTCTTTTCATAAATTCCTTGATGATTAGGGGAGAATTAGTTGATAGGGCCAGTTTGGGATATACCTAACATTGAGGGGGGGGGGGGGGTGAATCAGTGTTGGGGACTTTTTAACCAGTTCTATCTTTTATTCTTGTACCACTTGACCTGTTATGATCTTTATTCAGTTAGTCTCTTTTCCCTGTCACATGCAGTAATATAAAGTAGTAAAAATATGCACATGATATTTTTACAAGGTTCACCACTCAATAAGAATATCTACATACTTTCCATGAATGGATATGACCAGTGCATGGATTATCCACTATGATGTGATATGCTATTACAGTGGGGTGGCTAGGAAAATCACCCTCTAGCCACTGTGAGTACCTACCCTTTAGAGGGGGGGGGGAAATCCTCTTCCCTGGACTGGGGATTTCCGAGTCTAACTTGTAGCCTCTAGCTAGTTCATTATAATGTCTATGAAAAAAGTATTATTCTTCGTCAAAAGGTAGGTTCTGCTCTTGGTCCTATTTAGTGCTCTTCAATTGATTACTTGCAATGCAGTAGGAAAGCAATTTTTCCTTCATTCGATAACTTCATTTCTAGTGGAACAACAACTGCACTAGACTTATTCTTTAATTTTCTTGGTGCAAAAACCAACTACACTAAAACATCTTCTCTCTTCAGGGCTAGAATCACATATACCATTGTGATTATTCAGGCTGTCAAGATCAGTTCACTTGGAATTATCTGAATCAATTCATTTCTACATGTTCATGTATAAATGTGATCATGCATTTTACATTAGGTTGAACTCTTTTTTCATTTATTTATTATTATTATTTATACACATGAACACACTTGATTTTGATTCTTTATTTATGTCACTTCATGTGTGCATGTGCATTAATGCAAGCATGCATTTTCCTCCTATTCTTCTTATTTGAAAACCTTTAATAAATATGGTTCTATAAACACACACAACACTCAACATCTTCCTTCGCTTTATTTTCTTTCGTCCTCCTACACTCAGTTATCGTGTTTATGTACGTTTCTCCAAACTTGAAAGCCTTTCTTTGTGCGAGCTTCTTCTTTTAACACTCAATGAATGAGATCAGGATTCTGTAAGAAATGCACATGCGTGTTTGAATGTGTGTTGGAATTCTCTCCTTATGCACTAAAGTATAATCCCATGCATACAATAGAGTTTAAAAAGGGTACCTCAAAGGGTTCTTCTTCACCTTATGAAACCAAGGTAGCCTCGGGTTGTATTCTTTATGCAAGGATGCACAGTTCTTCTTTGTGCATGAGGTGCACAGTTTTTTCTCTTCTAAAAGAATAGTGAGAGAATATATCAAGTACGAGCTCAAGATGTCTTGTATTTCACAATGCACGATAGGTGTTTTTAAAAAACCTATGGTGTGTTCGAGTGCCGGTTATCCGTGAAGCAACCTGAGGGTGTGTAGCACCTATCGAAGGATTGCATAAACTATTCTTCGCAGAGCAGAAAGCTTATGGGATAGCTGTTTTCTCTTTGTGAAGTGGTGAATAGGGAGATGCTATGTTTTTCAAAACAGAAACTCTTGGGTATGTTTGAGTATCCACATTCTTCATCTCAGGCTCCTCCTTTTATAGGTTAGGGGAGCACCTCTTCCACATTTATAAACTGTGTGAGAGGAAGCATGGATCATGGTTTGAATGCTCAATATTTTTGATTTTTTGAAATATTCAAACCTGTGGGTGAAGATATGCTGAGATCCTCAGTTTGATTCCTCTCCAATGTGGGATCCTATATTCATGCATGGAGTCAAGATCATATGACCAATTCTCATGCATGAATCTCTCACAGATCATCCATGTATCCCAGACAATAATTAAGGCCTCACAACTCCATTTTCATTGGCCTCCTTCGAGATATCATGCATGCAAGACATAGATTGCATGCATGGTCTCGATTTGATTAGATGATCACTGTACAAGAGTTTTTATCATCAATGTTGAATGGGAGAACGATTATGGTGGATCTACAGTGGAGATGATGAGTAGTGGCGTCAGGTTATTCGCCATGCAATCAGAGGTTGAAGACGATTCCACAACCATCAGATCAGCTCAGATTGATCTCATACAACCACGATTATAACACATGATGTGAGATGAGGTGTGCGGTCGAGGTCTCTCGTGATATTAGATGACCGGCTAGGATTTCCTCCATGTTTTAAAAATGTGTCCCACATCGAAATGTGATGTGGTCTTCTCGCAGTTTATTAATAAACTCCTCTAGAACACTAATCATAATTTTTTTCTCCCCCCTACGGTGTTGCCCCACATCGGTTCTCTATGGGAGCGCTTTGGTGCCCACATATGCCTCCTGCGGGCACACTCCTTTTAGCCACTATGAATCCCTACGCATGGGTTGATCACCGTGCGCACACTCCTGTTGGCTTATACATGGCCTGCACATGGATCTTGTGAGCTAGATCTACCTAGGCATCCCCAAGGGCATGGTGGACCCCATGTGGTCCTGTATGTGCATCGGGTTGAGGCTAGGGTAGCTATCTTAAGGGTTGGACCCAATTTTTTAGTAAGGTCTTATATATAAAAAAACATGGATGAATGCTCAAAAATGCAAGGTAACCTTTAAACACAAATCTACCTCATGCATGGATTTCATAAAGGCCAACCCTATTATTCTTAAAATTCCAATCCCTTCTTTTCTTATTCTTCATTTCCTTTTTGGATTACCAATTCAAATGTACTTAAATCATCCTTAGAAGGATGCTACTTCAATTTTGTAAATATTGTAACGCACATGATATAAGTTCTTAGAAATTTTCAAGATCAGTGAATCAATCGTCTGATTTTCATTCTCCATTTCACTTAGGAGTGTGTCTTTAACCATCATTTCCATTCATTGACCTCATTGAAAAATATAAAACTCAATTACTAAAGTGTTCCCAAAAATCTCCCCCTTTGTATTTTTTAGAAATACGGAAGGTTTTTCTTCTAAATGATTGTGTTAATGTGAGTCATCACTTATTTCTCTCTCAAACATTCATATCACCTATCTCCACCTTATTGACAAGAAATACAAAGTTTATTGGAAGAGGGGTATCAATCCTTACTAAAAAAATTTTCCATCAATCATTTCACTCTAATTCTACATGAGCAATGCTCGGTGTGGAAAACATGAGAATTTGATTTAGACAACAGAGAAACCCCTAATCCATTGAATCATGATACCTCATGAGATGAGAAATCATGAGCTTTTACTTCAAGGGGATTCCACTTTCATTCCAGTCATAGGATAGTAAATGTGATATGAAATAATCAACATGATACTCCTACACTCACTTCAATAAATGGATAAAAAACATTTAGCTGTAAAAGGCACGATATGTGACCATGGAACACCTCTATTCTTCTTATGTCACTGAATAATTTTAGTTACTCCACCATTGAAAAATAATATTTATTTTGAGTAACCAACGATGAGAGATTGAGAAATGAAATACCTTTTAAAATGACATGATATTCAGACAATCATCCGTGTAATTTAATTTTATACCAACTAATGTTGATACCAATTGAGATAACGACTCTGGAGGCTTCTTCATATGTCTCCCCCTCAAGGGAACACTTCTCATAACTGGTTCTCAAGTTCTCCCCCAAAGATCTTTCTTCACCTTCAATTACATGTATGATAAGAAAAAATACAAAAAACAAAGATTTAACGGAATAAGGTGGATCCTCCTTGATCCATCAATGTGAACAACAAGATTCAGATGATCTTCTCAACCTAGATGCTCCATTATTCACACTTTCACAAATTATCATAAATGTTGATTGTGATTGTGTGTACCATAGTATTTATTCCATATATTTCTGTATGAATCTTATTTCTTCAAGGGCTTCTAGAGAAATAGAATTTTTTTTGTAACATTCACCTTTTTTATGAAATCTTGTTGGGCTGGAGTATATGTAAACCATATTCTAATAGTATGACCAGACTTGTTTCCCCTCACACAGAAAAAATCATTCTTTTCATGTAGAATCTTGCTTTTTCTTTTAGTACAAGTCTTAACATGTTAATCTTCCATCTTTATCATTATTTCCAAATTTTCTGAAAAAACCACCAATATATCATTAGGGATGGAGGCATGAAGATTGGATCTTTTAGATGGCTTCTTCTGAGAGGAATCCCTATTATTAGTTCTTTTGGATGCACCACCCTTCACCTTCTTGGATTTAGAATCCATGGACTTGTCAACTTTCCTCCTCAGTGTCTTCTTGGGAGTGTTTTCTTTTCCAACATTCTTCTCACAACTTCCCATGGATGATTTTTCTTTCTTAGATAGCTCCAGTGTTCTTCTTGTATTATCAGCTTCGGGTACCTATTGAAAAGAACATGTACCATTCATATGACCACTCCTATTACATACATCACAGATGTTATCTATCAATCCAAATCTATTTGCAGTATATAGAAGCTTCTGGATCTATGGATGTTGCTTATTCTTCTTTTGACTTATGCCACTTGAGATGGGATTTATCCATGATTTTACCTTTAAGGAGTTTCACCAACAATTAAGTGCACAATTCTCAAATATATTACAGCAACCACATTGACCAACAATCCTTGAATTCTTCCAATATTCTTTATATGGTTTCTGAATATTATTATTGAATTGTTGTGATTTCTGTGGGAAGATATATTACACACCCTTTCCCCTATCCACCATATCCATGGTGATAGGTTTCTTCTCACTTTTCATCATCCATACTTGTTTATAATTTTTCTTCCAACCTGCACTTTTTTGAAGAAACCATTTTAGAAACATGAGGACAAGTTGGTATGGATGGTTCTTTTACTTTATCAGCTACTTGTGATAGATCAATGAGTGAATCCATTATCTTTTAGTCACATGTTGGAGGTGTTTTGAGAGTAGAATCATCTAGTGTGCATTGAGTACTAGGAACAACTGTTTCCTTCTTTTGTGGAGACTCAATATGTGTCATTTCAAGATTGGTCAACCCAACATCCAATTCTAGACATCTCATATCGAGGACGACTTCCTGGTCTTCAATCATAGTCATCTTCTCTTCACAATCCTTCTTTAATATTTCAAATTTATTGTCATTTATCTTTACATTATTTTGTAACAAGGAGTCATGTTCTTGGATCTTCTTGGAGTCTTCTTCCAAATATACCTCCAAGACTTCATTGCTTCTTTTCCGATCATTTTCAAGTGTATGAAACTTCTCTTATAGATTCTTGTTAACTCTCTACTTTTCATCAACATATTTGATCCATTTTGAGGAACTTAGTTTAAATCCACTCGTTGTTTCTTCAAAGGCTCTAACCTATCTGGATATCCTTAAACATTAAACAATTTTTTCTTGCAACCCTTTCTACAAAACACCAGTTTCTTCTTCCAACTGAGTGATATTTTCCTAAACTCATTGAAATAATCCTCAAACCAGGGATGTACTCTCTTTAGTAATACTGTGAAAAATAATTCTTAATCAATCAACAGATATTTCTTATGATGTTGTAGATTGATCATCACCACTTGTTCCAGCATTTTCATCATGAGAATAATTTCTAAATATACTAACACATACCTCCTTATCATTTGAGTTAGGAAGTTTAACCATCTTCTTGGTGGAAACGTGAGCCACCATCTCATAACATTCAAAGTCTGGTGTGTCTTTAATGTCAGCCAGATATGGAGAACCAGATCCTTCCTCTTATTCAGATAAGAGGGACTTATTAAACTTTATATACTCCTTCTTTTCCCTGTTCATCATGGTATTGGTTGATATAGTCTTCTACTCAAAGATAACAGAATCTTAATAGAAATTACACTTCATTTATAACTTAAGAAAGAAGCTCATGTCTTCAAAATAGAGTATCTTCACAGTAGAGAATCCAACACAGGTGAAAATGTACCTCTGATACCAATTTATAGGACCAGTTTGGGATATAGCTAACATTTAGAGGGGGTGAATCATTGTTGGGTACTTTTTAAACCAATTATAACTTTTATCCCTAATCCTCTTGAACTGTTAATATCTTGATTCTCTAATTCTCATTTACCTATCACATGCAATAATAAAAGGAAGTAAAAATATGCACATGATATTTTTACAAGGTTCGCCACTCAATAAGAGTAGCTACATCCTTGGTGTGCATGGATATGACCAGTGCATGGATTATCCACTATGATGTGAAATGATATTATAGTGGAGTGGATAGGAAAACAACCCTTTGGCCAGTGTGAGTCCCTGCACTTTAGAGTGGGGTGGGAAACAATCCTCTTCCCTGGACTGGTGATAGCCTAGTCCAACTTGAATCCTATAGATGGATCTTTATACTGCCTTTGAATAAAATCATCTTCCTTCTTCAACAGGTAGGTTCTGATATTGGTCTCTTTTAGTGCTCTTCACATGATTACTTGCAATGTAGTAGGAAAGAAATTTTTCCTTTTTTCCTTCTCTTCTTTAATAGTGAAACACCAACTACACTAGACTTCTTGTTTCTACTTCTTAGTGGAACAATCAACTGCACTTAAACTTATTCTCCATTCTTCGCTAGAATCACATATACCAATGTGATTATTTATGTAGTAATGATCGGTTCACTTGGAATAATTTGAATCAATTCCTTTCTTCATATTCATGTATTAATGTGATCATGCATATGACATTAGGTTGAACCCTTTTTCTCCCTTTCTTTCTTCTTCTTCTTTGTACGCATGCACTCACTTGATTTTGATTCTTTATTTAAGTCACTTCACATGTGAATGTGCATCCATGAAATCATGCATTCTCCTCTTCTTCTTCATGTGTTAAAACCCTTAATGAACGTGGTTCTTTAAATACCCACACAATTGGCCTCTTTATTCCCTTTCTTTTCTTTCTTCCTCTTTCACTCGGTTAGAGTGTTTGTGTAAGTTTCTCCAAACCCAAAACCCTTTCATTGTGCGAGTTTATTCTTTAAACACTCAATGAATGTCCTTGGGCTTCTTTAGGAAATACACATGCATGTATGAATGTGTGTTGGACTTTTCTCCTTCTCCACCAAAGTAAAAACCCTTGAAAATAATAGAGTGTAAAAAAGCGCACCTCAAAGAGTTATTCTTCGCCTTATGAATACAAGGTGGCCTCAGGTTGTATTCTTCATGAAAGGATAAATGGTTCTTCATTATGCATGAGGTGCACAATTTTGCCTCTTTGAAAAGAACAGTGATAGAATATCTCAAGAACTATCTGATGATGGTATAGATTTTGCAAAGCATAGAGATAGTTTTTACAAAACCTATTGTGTGTTTTGGTGCTAGTTCTTCGCGAAGCAATTCGACGGTGCGTAGCACCAGTCGAAGGATTGCGGAAACTATTATTATCAGAGCAAAAAGCTTGCAGGACACCTGTTTTCTCTTCACAAAGTGGTGCACAGGGAGATGCTCAGTTTTTTGAAATAGAAACTCTTGGATAACCACATTATTCATCTCGGGATCCTACTTTTATAGGTGAGGGGAACAACTCTTCCATGTTTACAAACCATGTGAGAGGACATGAGGATCATTGATTGAATTCTCATAATTTTCGTTGTTTTGAAATCTTCAAACCCATGGGTGACTATATGCCGAGATCCTCAATTTGTTTCCTTTTCAACACGGGATCTTATCTCCATGAATAGAGTCATGATCTAATGCACAATTTTCATACATGAATCTTGCGTGGATCCTCCATGTGTCTTGGACAAGAATTAAGGCCTCTCAACTCTGTATTCTTTGACCTCATTCAAGATATCATGCATGAAAGACGTAGATTTCATGCATGGTCCTAGTTCAATCAAATGATCACCATGCAAGTGTTTTTTTCATCAATGCTGAATGAGAGTGTGATCATGATGGATTGTTAGTGGGGATGAAGAGAAGTGGCGTCAGGTCACTCTCTATGCGATCAGAGGTTGAAGAAGATGCCACAGTCGTTGGACCGGCTCAGACTGATCTCGGATGACCATGATTATTACACATGATGCGAGATGAGGCGTGTGGTCGAGATCTCTAGTGAGATTAGATGAGCGGCTAATATTTCATACACATTTTAAAAACACATCCCTTATTGAAATGCACTGCGTTCTTCTCATGGTATATTGATCAACTCCTCCTGAACACTACTAAGAATTATCCTCTCCCCCTTCCTGTGCAACCCCGCACCGATTCTCTATGGGCGTTCTTCTATGCCCACCTATGCCTCCTGCAGTCATGCTCCTACTACCCACTATGCACCCCTGCGCATGGGTTGATCAAAGTTCGCACACTCCGGCGGGCTTATACATAGCCCGCACATGCCTCTTGCGAGCTAGCTCTGCCTAGGGTTCCCCATGGGTTCGGTTGACCCCCTGTTGTCCCGAATGTGCCTCAGGTTGAGGCTGTGGTAGCCAGCTCTTGGGTTGGCCCAAATTTTTTTAGTAAGGACTTATATATAAAAAACATGGAAGAATGCTCAAAAATGAAAGGCAACCTTTAAACAAAAATCTACGTCATTCATGGCCACCTTAAAGGAAAACCCTCTTCGTATTCAAATACTAATCCTTTATTTTCTTCTTATTCCTTTAATTTTTGTATTATTAAATCCAAAGTACATCAATCATCCTTAAAATTATTCTACTTCATTGTTGTAAAAAATTTATCACATGTGATACAAGTTCATAGAACTTTTCAAGATCAGTGCATCAATCGTCTGATTTTCATTCTCCATTTCACTTAGGAGAGTGTCTTTAACCATCATTCTAATTCATTGAACTCATTGAAAAAAAATACAACTCAATTACTAAAGTGGTTCCCAACATTAGTGAGTTCGAATGGATTCACAATGAACTCATAATGCACATACCTTGTGTGAAAAAGAGTCATTGTGATATCCTTCTTCTTCCCCCTTACTTGGTAAAATCACGACCACAGATACACCTTAGAGAAGTTTTGTTATCGATAGAGATTATTGATCAATTATCTAGTCCATGGAAAATGAACATTTTATTTATCATGATCTTGTTGAGCTCATGATAATAAATGAAAAGGTGCATTGACCCAACATTCTTCTTGACGAATAGGACTGGTTCACCCCATGGTGAAGCCCTTGGGTTTATAAACCCATTATCTAGATTCTCTTCTAGTTGTTTCTTCAATTCATCAAGTTCCACAACAACAATTTTATATGGAGTCTTGGATATTGGAAACTCCCCAAGTATATGCTCGATTGAAAATTCGACTTCTCGTCGAGGATGAAGACAATATAATTCGTCGGGAAACACATATGCAGATTCCCTCATAATAAGAATGTACACATAGAATATCCTTTCCTTAGACTCAATCATTTGTTATAGATATGATTTCTCATAGGGAAGTAATATTCATTCTTGAGAAGCTATAACTAAGAAAGATTAATCCCCCCTTGAACTTGTATAGAATCGGGGTAGATTATCTATATAGAAAGTGATTCCACTCTCATGGAAATCATTGTTATATTTATATTGTGAATTCTAATCCATTCTCAGAACAACATAAAATTCTACCAAATGGAGACTTTTAATATTTTCATGAATAACATCCCCATAATTGTCCACATGTGATACAATACTCATAGAAGATTACCCTAATGATTTAATATCATTTTAGATGGGGTCTTTATATTATTAGAAAGCATACAAGATATGCTAATAGGACATGAATTGAAATAAAATCTAACATAAACTACTATGAAGTAGTGGTTACATGTAATTCATTAATAATTATCCATATCAGCATATGAAATTATATACTGCCTTGATCTTGGAGATTTTTTATGGTCATCGTGCTTCTCAACCCTTTCAATAGATCATTGCATCGGATAATTGCTAGCTTCTCCAAATTTATGAAATATAAATGTATATTATTCTCTTGATTGTGATTTGATTCCATCCATCAAATAATCCATTGTCTCAAAGAAATTCGGTACTTTTATCCCTATATTTCCAAAATAAAAACATATCCAATACCTATTGTGAGTTTTCCATTTGTTTCTCTTCCCACAATTGGTGCACGAAGGATATTGGGTCTTCTTACCCTTATGATCTTTATCATAGGGACTTTCCTAAGATTCCATCTTCCTCTTAAATGTTGTATTTGGGAATTCAACAAGGTTATAATTATAAATAAAGGTTTTCTTATAGCTGGTTTAAAATAACAATGATATATCCTACTTGAGCTCCCATCATATTTGGATTCTCATTTTGGTAGGCATCACATTTCCTTTGATATTGATTTTTTCTGATTCCTCATATTTTCAGCCATTGGCTAAAATAAAATGAAAATTACGAGCGAGTATCTTAAAATATTAAAAATATAAAGGAGAATCTAATTACATTAAATAGATATCTAATAAATAATATACATCTCATTATCTTTTGATTTTCTAGCCTTAAGTATATGCTATTTATGATCTATTTCGTAACATATATTTTTGTGGGTATTTATTTTCTTTGTTCTCTTAATATTTGTTTGAAATGAGTTTATGAATATACCAATGGATATCCCATTGGAGAGTCAATCCAGGTGCGTAGTAAGGCTTGTTGAAATAAACCTGGTTACCCCAAGTCGGGCATGGTACTCCTTGTCGGAGCTGATATACTTAGGTACATATCTGTTAGAACAATGTCTACTTATAATATCTAGACAAGGATGCATTTTCTTGTTAAACCAATTTCTCTATACTCACTAATATTTAGGGATGTTTTCTAATACATAGTTTTATCCCTAAAGGTTTCACTAGAATTTTGTAATCCTAATCCAATAAAAAACTAAACCTATTCTATAATACCAACTATTACAGCCCTTCTCTTTATATCAAAATTAGACATGATTTATTACATAAAATTACACTTAATACAATTCAAAAGGTCGATAGATCTAGTGTTTTTGGGAAATTAGGTACATTAAATAACAACATAAAACATGAAAATCAACATATTTATTGAAAACAAAATTTACATGAACAAAACATTATTTTGTAATTAAGACTACATGGGATTACTTGAGGGCATACCGGAGAAAGGGTTGAGCTATAAAGATCAATAAGGGAATACACATGAAATAACATGAGGATAATAATTCATATTAGAAAAGGTCTATCAATGAGGAATAAAAGAACACAGATAATAATAAATAATATTTAATGATAATCATAACTTGGGAAATGTGGAAACAACAAACAATATGATATTATCATGAATCAAGGCTCATTTCAAATGGAGGAGCATGAGTCAAAGCACATTGTACATGTAAGAGAATTAGTCAAAGATCTTTTCCCATGAAGAAACATGATTAAAGATCATTTCACATGGAGGAATATGAGTCAAATCTCATTGTGCATGATGTATCATCATACTAAACATTACCCAATTCATTGTTGTTCTATCTGGTCTCAACCTTCATTGTCATTTTATTCTCCAGTTTAAGTGTAACACATAGATCATATAACATGGTTTCATTCAACATCATAATTTATTCTATGATATATGAATGTGGAATAAATACATGTAAGTCTCAAATAAATATGTATATGTTCATGAAGGTGAATACTCTTGATATAGAAAATGGTATGGTATTCACTAAACAATTACTTTTCATTGAAAGTTGTGGAGTAATTTTAGCAGCATAATAATGTCATATAAGATGTCATAAAATGGGATGATGAGAGATAAAGGGATACCTAATAATTTATACATGAAATGGAAGGTAAGGGGGACATTTAACAACATATCTAAACATATGGAAAAGGGAATTAGAACACATAACATTAAATTAATGCTTGATAAAAAGGGATGGTGGGAGATTCCTTAAAAATTTCAATATAGTAACGGGTGTACATAAGGGTTCATATGAGGGATAAATGACAGTGAAAGGTGATAAAATAATTTAATAATATAATAAAATATAAGGGTGATAGGTAATAATGTATCCCAACTACGGAAAATGGAAATAAAAATGGAATATCATAAATGGTGTGCTTGATAAAAAGAAGATAGAGAGAATCACATACGGAATTTCTCCATAGTAATAGCTTAGGCAATGGCCCAAATGAGGGGGGGGATAAATGATCCCAAATAAAAATTTATTCAATTATAAAATAAGGTAAAAATTAAAAAAAATTAGTAAATACATGAAATTTTAATTTAAAGAACTAATCTCAAAGAAGGCTCTTGATTTCAAATGTGTGAAGAGAAATCCATTACAGAATATCTGCATAGTAACGAGTGTACATAATGGACTATAGGGGGTCTTGATGAAATTTAATGGAATATATTGAAATTTATACATCACATGGATAGTAGGAGGATCATGTATCATCGTATCCTAACATATTGAAATTTGATTTGAGAAGCATAATATAATATAAGTGCTTGAATGGAAATGTGAAAATATTAATCTCTTACCTCAATTTGTGACACCAAAGGAATGGGAAATGATTCTTGGGAGCATAGGGGCGGCTTGTGGGGACTCTAGGGATTATAGAGAAGAGATTGGAAAACCATATTGATTTTTTAGTGAATACGAGTGGTATATTGAGTGGGATATATATAAGAGATGATGGAGAGTTTTTAATTATTAAATTTTGGGATGGTAATTAATAAATTTTTCATAACCAAAAACTATCACATAGTTTCTACCAAGTATTTTTTCCAAAGGGGAGTGGTATAGATTATTTAATGAGTCCATGGTATGATGATAATAAAATATTTTCCTTGATTATGTGGAGTTGTGTCACACTTTCAAAGAAATTATTTTAAAATCTTAAAATATATTATAAGTCCTAGAGGATTCTCTATGGAGTTACAGAATAAATAAAATAATCTTAAAATTAAATTATTTTAATTAATATACATATATTTTTTCTGAGGATACCTTTCATTGTATTTATTACATCACTTTTAGGCTATTATGGTGTCATAGTCAAACTATATATTTATGCATTATTTAATTCCTACACAAAAAATTGACTATCTTAGAAAATAATGAGAAATTCATGATTGGATAATTACAATGCCCTGATTTCGAAAATAATATTCATTTTATCTAAATTTGTTTTTTATATAAGTGACTTTTCACATTTAGAATACAAATTGATATTTAATAAAAATTATGTGTTTTGATAAAAATATTTTTTGAAACCTAATAAAAAATACATTTGACTTCATAAAAATTATATGATTACTTATTTTTAATAAAATTAATTTAATAATTATATTATATTAAAACATTATTTATTTAAAATATCGTTTAATTCCTCAAAATATATTTCTTAATTGAATATGAATATTAACAAAAAATACTATTGGTGCTTTAAAAATTATTTACAACGAAAAAATAATAGGAAGAAAATATATTCATTATTATATAAAAAATAATGTACATAGTATTATTTCTTTGGTCTTCATTCATATCCCATTATTACAAAATAATATTTCCTATGAGTAAGGTGTGCGATGGTGGGGATTTTATGGGGTTGTTCGGTGACCATGGTTTAGTTCGTGATCTTTATGAGCAGGAACATACCCCTTAAATTGATTCACTCATGCTTAAGATGTTGGATCTCAGCTTGGGATTGATATATAGGAAATCCTAGAAGTTATATGTCCCTATAAAGATCTAATAACGGGGATTTATATGGTATTATCCTACTAGGAGTGGTCGTCACATCAATTTTTTGTATTAAAAGGATTTGTAAAAACCCTACATTTAAACTAGTCTTGTGATCATTGTTCAATTCTAATATTATCAATGGTAAAGATAATTAATGTTCATTAAAAATACAATACAATATAATAAAAGTGGTTTTTGTGTTTTCTATAAGCATAAGACATTTAATTAAATCAAAATGAAGGGAATTTTATTCAAAAATGTTCATGTCATTATAAGAACTAACTTCAAACAAGGTATCAAACATAAATATTGGAGGGGTGAGCTTCTCAAAATTGTACTCAATATAAAAGGAATCACAAACTCCAATGGAGGACCCACTCCACGCTGCTCCTCAGAGAGTTCTATGTACACCTCGATAAGTGGGGACCTTCACCATATAATTACATGGGAGTAAACCTCTTATGGTATTATCATTATGGGGGACCCACACCTTGAAATAACAGGGGTACCAACCCCAATCTAGAGGACCCACTCTTTTGTTTGATAGAGGAATAATAAATCTTCCTGATGCACATGTATGGAGGACCTACACCATAGAATTACTGGGGAGTTCTGACACAAATGATTGAGAACATTCAACCTAACATTCTAGGTGAGTACCAACTCTATCAATATTTCACATCTCGAGGACGCACTCTATGGAACGATAGGGATGTACCAACTCCATTGACAGAGGACTCGCACCCTAGTCTAACATACAAGTAATTACTCTATCTGAAAAATGATTATAGAGGCCCTACACCCTGGATCAATAGGGGAGAACTGACTCCAACTACTTGTATGATATGGGGAACCCACACCTTAATCCATTAGTGGAGTATTGACCCCTAAATAACACCCCAATGGTATAGAACCTCCAATCATAATGTGGGGAGACTCATCTATACCAATGTAGTGTGGTGAGGCAAACTCACGCCCTGATGAAACAAGGGACAACTAGTCCCAACATCTCTCATAGAGAACCACACTGATCTATAACATCAGTCAAGAATCATTGAATGGAGTTCTAGAATTATCATTAAACACACTACAAAAATTCCACATGTAGTGGATCACACCCTATTCAAAAATGGTATCATCTCTCTACCATTCTAAATAGCCCATGGGACATGAATCCTAATGTAAAAGGGAAGGGTAGGAAACCCAATATATACCCAATTATCTTCCATAATAATTACCATGTTTAATAATTTCTACATAGGCATCTTGATCACAACACACAGAATCCTATATCATAGGATGAAACATAGGCCTCCATTGCATGCTATGAGGAAAAATAATCTTGATATGGCACTCAAAATCTGAAACACCAGTTACCAAAAAGGATATACAGAGGGATTAAGATCTCATGTATATATCATGGAGTACATAATGTTAAATGGGGTACACACAATGTTTGAACTCACTCGGAAACCAGGTTATGTTTTGGGTTACATGGTTTTCAAACCCATGTAGGGGTAAATTGCGTGTATAGCCTGTACACATTGTGTTACTCTCCACCTAGCCCCTCACAGTGTTGTTCTTCTAAATGGCCTAGACTGTTGTATCCCTTACATGTCATGCATCACATACTACATGGTGTTTTCAGGATAAACAGACACCAAGACATGTGGTTTTCCAATGCATTTGTCAATCACCACATGTTTGTGAACATTGTCCATGTACATTTACAAGACCATGTTCTTTTACATGGTCTCCATGGACATGTACTATGTCCATATGGCTTGTGGTCACTACATGGTGTGTAATCTAGTACACGGTGTTTAGCCCCCAAATGACGTCTTCCCTAAACCGGAAGGGATGCACGACATTTCTAGTGGACTACATGATGCATAGAGGGTAAGTCCAGTTTAGAATTATCTAAAAAAATTACCAATTATTTTTATTTTCCCAGAAAAGAAAAAGATCAACCTAGCAGGGATCACTAAGAATTTTAGTACGACTCTAAAAACATAAAAAAATTGAAAATTATAGAGATCAAGGAAAAACTAAAAAACACCTAACTCGAGGCTAAAATAATGATCATTTGGGTGTAGAAAAATTCCAGGATCCCACTACTCCATGATCTGATGATGATCAACACCTAGAATGGAGATCAACAGCACCCTTATGCTTCATTTCTGGCTCAACTCCTTATGTTGACCAAATATGGAGAGGTGAGGAGTGGATCTCTTTACGTTGTGCATACCAATATCATAAGAGTATATTAAGGTTTAATTAATTAATTAAATTTTAATTTAATTAATTATTTGACCACTTAACACCCCGCCAAATCCTCTCTGATGAAAACTCCATGTGTTGACAACATTATGCCATTCCTATGATGAACCCAATGTTTGGAACTTAACCATAGTCTTAGAATTCCAATCTAAACCTCCACTCAGGATTCATTCACATTTTAAGAAAAATTAAGCATGCCTAATAAACATATATTTAATATTTTTAAAGACACTACGGTAAAAATCATTGTGCCTTGGAATTCCATGATGACTTTGTTCTTGGCATCGGAAATATTCGTAGATATATTCCAAATTCATACATATCAAAACCCTGGACACTATAACTATATTATGGTATATCTCAACCTGGGTTTGTGTGTTCCACATGCTATCGATGAGATTAAATTTAATGAAATATATTTCTTATTTTGTTTATGATCGATATATTACATCACATACACCATAAAAAATAATTCACTTCTTTTAAAATATCAGGGTGTCACATTCTCCCCACTGAAAATAAATTGATTCCATAAAATTTTAACATGATCCCAGTAATCAAGGGTTATGTTTTTTGAAATACCATTATTGAATAACACATATATGAAAAGGTTTTAGTAAAACTTCCTCTTAATATGAGTGAAAGTAAAATATGAATGTCCTCTGCTATAACTAATAATTAGGCTTCCTCATAGGAGAAAATTGGTGGATATATAATATATATACATTGAAGAAAATAAAAAATAATAGGAGTGTGATAGAGGTCATTGATCACAATAATTCTAATGATCAATGGATAATTAAGGACCAAAAACCTATAAGTAATTGTTGATTTAAAAGGCCATTTGATTCATTGTACATGAAGTTTATATAATAATATTTTTTATTCAACAACCTATTCCTTATTTAGAGTAATTATTGTATTATATAAAAATATAAATAAGCATACTTTCATAATAAATTTATATTTCATTAGAATAATTGAATCATTTAGTTGTAACATGATCAATTTCAAATCTATCATTTACTTTAGTAAATGAATATCCGAAAATGATTTTTTTATTCTTGAAGAACTAATATTCACTTTTTATAGATTTTAATAATCATAAAAGAGGGAATTCAATTTTTATTTTCATTTAACTATTTTTCAAAACCAATATGGTTGGAATAAGTTATCCAATATAACAAATTGATATATAAACCAAAATAGTAACACCACTGGTTATTCATTAATATTTAATTAAAAAATAATTTAAGTAAGAACAATGACATATTAACTAGGACATCACATTGGCTAGTGGAATGTGTTAAACCTTTCTCATCATTTCTCTATGGGTTCAAGCCCCATGGACATTACAAATGCAATAGGTTGTCCCCCAAAAGGTGTGTGGTCATTTTTGTAAAACTATATTAATATAATTACCATAATATTCCTAATTTGTAATGACACAAAATTACTACAAAATCAATAATGTGAAAAAATTTAATGGTTCCCAACACATTGATTCTTATGTACCAAATGTAAATGCATTATCACTCATATAAAATTTTCATATACTCAACTAATTGTTTGTATTCCCATTAATTTTCTCCCAAAATATCCACAATCATGTATATGTATACAAAACAAATTTTAAAATTCATTTTTAGTAATATTAACTTATGACCAACATTAAACTAATATTCTATGATGGTGTCTACAACTCTAATGTTAGTGACGGGATATATTTTTCTAAACATTAACAAACTTCTTATATTTTTAATATTTATTATATCCAATATAAAAATGGTAAAAACACCTATCAAGAATATTTATTGAATCAAAATACATAAATAATTCATCCAATTTATTCCCAAGTAGTTTATTCCTTGGTCAGTGGTGTAACCATTAGAAGAGGTAATTGAGTAAGATAATTCCCATGTTTTAAAAATATAAGACAATAAACAACAAATGGATCCATAGGATGATATTTATTTTCATCTATCATACATTTCGTTATTCTACGACAATAAATTTTTATACCCTTCTTTTTCAGAGCACAAAAAACAATTATATTCCTTTGTGAAACATTCCTTGGTGTGTCATTTCACATTTCCAACATGAATGATATTGATTATACTTTACTCCATGGTTTCCACAGTTAGAGATCTTAGAGAATTCCATCATTATCTTCTTTGGTGAATCATATTGTTTTTTAAGGAATATGTTTTAAATCATATTTTGATATAACTGATTAAGAATAATCGTGATTTCTTTCACTCATGTCATCATCCTATTTAGATGCTCATATTCATAACATTTTAATTCATGTTACATGCTAATATGATTTATTTTTGTTACATACATTGAATATAACCAAAAATAATAGTGTAAAAAACAATAATTGTAGTGCGAAAACCACATAATCATTTATAGGTTATTCAAATCATGAAACTTTGTTTTTAGTATTATACACCAAAGGTAAAAACTAGGTCATTCATTGTCATCATATATTGAAATCATTTATAGTACTTTATAAATAAAATGTGCATTATCCTAACCATATCTCCATGTAGTATAAAACCATGTTTATTGTAAGTCTCATTTTTGTATACTAGGTAAAGATCGGGTCAAGCCTAAGGTACACTTTTTGGATTTATTCTCTCTTCATACATTTGAACCAGAACCAAGTACACCTATATTATACATGGAGGGGTGTTTTTCAAGGAAAAGCCACATAATATATACAATAACAAAACATTTCGATGTTATTATATAATTATACTCAAAGGTTATTTTTGTGTTTTGACCAATAATATATGTTTTCTTAAATCTAGTTCCCAATGATTCTATTAAACTTCATATGATCCCAACTATATCTATACTGAATCAAGTAACATGGAAATTATAGACTCCTTTATTAAATTAGCATGTGATACATGGAATCAAATCCAAAAGGTCAAAATATTTTATTAGTTTTGGTAAACTAGATACATACATGAAACCCATATTACATATGAAACATGAACTGCATCAATGGTTTTTCAAGAATAACAGTATTCCTTCTAGAATATCCTTTCATACCATTTATAATAGAGATCAATGATTCTTTTTAATGGAACTAAATAAGTTTTTTCTTAAATTCTTTGTAAGGGTTAAGTAAAAAATAAAATATTATTAATAATTAATCATAATAACCTTAGAAATTTAAATAAAAAAACAGTTCCATTTAAATAACATTACTATCACGATTTAGTGAGTCATAATGATTATTTAATGGTAAATAACTAATAAAAAATTCTATTTAAACAATAGACTTAAAATGATACGAATCCAGAGATAATATTACTGAACAAATATCATGGATAATAAGATATATCATAATCAATTTGGAAATCTACTGAACCACACACACATGAAATTTAATAAATAAAATGATAATAAAATTAATTAAAATATAATATCATTGTGAAAATATCATAGATATTAAAAATTGAAATCATAATTATGGAAATAATTAATTGTTGGATATCATGATCTAAGGTGTCATTATACCTCTATAATCATGAACCATCAAATGGAGGTTTAATACTATAGGTAAAACATGTTTAATGCTATCTAACTGATTAAACTCATGAAACTACTGATGCATCATGGGGATATATAAATATATTCCCCACCCATCACTCCAATCAAAACCATTCCTCATATATCGAATAATCAATTTAATTCATGATCAATGTTCCTAATCATCAAGTATTCATATTGAGTGAAAAACGAAATTATCAATATTTTCCCATATTAAAAAATAATTATCAATGCACAACACCTTGTGTATTAATGATATAAATTTAATTAAATGAAAATATCAAGGATAAATAATATAAATATATAGGGGGAATTTAATTTCCACTAATCATAGTAAAGATAATTTTTAATGTGAAACATAATGATTATAAAAATTAATTTTAAAATTGAATTACAATACATTCTTTGGTAAAAATGATAATATACCATCAAAATAAAGAATAATTATTGTATCAATAAAACATATCTCTATTGGTGTATGAGTATAATAAAAGGATTTTACCTTTGATGAGTATATATATAATAAAAAAAAAATTTAAATTTTTTTGATCAAAATGTCATTCCCACATTGAAAATATATTTTCATAAAAATAAAAGTTAAAAAAATATTTTTGAATGAAATTTTCATTGAAAATATCCTATTAAACTTATAATGAATTTATTAAAACATTGACCAGTCATTATGGTATGAAATGTTTTACATTTCATGTTCGATTAAACAATTATTAATTTCACATTTTTGGTTATATCTAGACAAGCCTTATTTTGAAAATTAAATAAAGATTCCATTAAAAAAATTAAAAAGTATAATTGTGTATAACGTTAATTAATAAATTATTTTTAAAATGATACAAACATTTTTGAAAACCCTTTTAGTAAATATGTTTTTTAGAATAACAATGATCTCTGACCGAAGAGATAAATAAATTCATGTTTTCTAAAACAAATCTCAATTATTTTAAGTAAAAAAGAGCTAAAAATGTAACTATTAATTTAAAATATCATTATTATCCATAATAGAATGAAATTGAATTGTTTTATTATAAAATGATCAATTACATTTTGTTAAATGAAATTATTGAATAAAAAATATCAATTAGAATGGTATTGTAAAATAAACCCTTATAATGATTATAAAATTGATGTGAGAATTAAAATATTTATAGAATACCTATATAAAATTTATTTCCATGTAGAAAAATTATAAATACAGAGTAATATAATAAATATTTATTATATACATAGACTTATAATATCAATGGATAATGAAGAAGTAATACAACCTAATGAAAATAATCATAAACATATAATATCAAAGGAAAATGATGATGTAATACAACCTAATGAAAATAAAATCACATATTGAATTATTTACCACTTGGTAACTCTCATGTCAAATCCAATTTAATGATATAATTTAAATTAAAAAACAAAATAAAATGAATTATTAAATAATCATGATAGTATAATTAAAAGGAATTTAATATTAACCATATAAAAGAAAGTAGGTGCGTAACATTATAATATACATTAATGGATAGAAATTTAGATGAAGTCCTTTACTCTTTTTCGGACTCATCACATACCATCTATATATTCTTGAATAGTAAACAATATTATAATTATTTACCGTATTATGAAAAAATTTATTTTTTATTATTTCATTTATTTAACGATTTTCTATTTTATATACAGTTACTTAATTAATTAAATTTGTGTTGGTTGTTTCAATGATAATAGACTAATGTGTCAATAATGACTTTAGTAAGTTAAATATTGGTCCAAGTAGTTATTATTTCAATATATATAATAATATTTATGAAATAATTATCATATATATATAAGAAGTATACCTTTAAATATAATCATGATCGATGGTTTTGAAAAATTAAGTATGATACGGTCATGAAGATGATTTCTCGTACATACACATGAAGAATGTTTCCACTATTAAACAATCATTATGGAAAAGAGTTATGTAATATTTTATCCATAAAAATTATAATAATAAAAAAAATAACCTAAATTTTAATTAAATATAATTATATATATCATTAATTTTGTGTGCTGATGAAAATAGTGTCACATCGCTTCGTGAAGGTGGTAGTCCATAAGTACATGAATCGTTGACATCATTATTGAGTAAAAGGTTAGAAAAATGATATATTATAATTCCATAATGATAATTATGTCATGAATATAATTATTATTTCTTTTTTATCATATATATTCATTAACAATGTTCTTATTACCATCATAATAAATAATTAGTGCAAAAAAATCACATCGCACCGTGAGGTTGCGATCCAACATACAAATGAGTGACATTATCTTATACACAAAGAAATTCAATATAAAAAATGTATATATTTGATAAATTAAACCAATAGGAATAATTATGATATAAATATCATATATATTCTTTATATCTATGAACATACCCAATAGTGATTGTTTTTTAGGAAAACCTGACACATTGGTTCGTGAGGCAGTAGTCTATCATACACATGAGTGATGTTATTTTTTCCTAGTTAGGGCAAGAGGATAATGATATATTTCATTTTTATAACCCAATAATATCTCATTATATTTTATATAATTGTTTCAATATATTAAAACAAATTATTAATATATTATAGGGATGGAAGAAGAAATATTTCAAAACACATATTTAGAATGTTTACCTCTTCTTAAACAATATCATTAAGATTATACCTAATGTATTCCAAGAATGGAATTTTGAGACAAAAGAACTATAAAAATGAGTGGGAGGAAGTTGGGAAGTTATTTGTGTAGGTATTATTCACACTAAAGGGTTTTGACGGTGTGATGAGGAGAGGTGAGTGGGTGTCCTTTTATAAGTGGGGTGGGTGGTAGAGTTGTAATTTTTTAAAATAAAAAGGTGTAGTCACATTTTTTTAATTGTTAATTTGGTAAAAAATGAAATATTATTGATAATTAGACGTGACTGTATTGAAATATGGCCAAAAAATTATATATTTTACATATTTATATTTCATTTTATCCCTTATATTTTTGGATTTAAACTCATGGTAAACCCATTTTACATTAACCAGGATAATTAATTGTTAGTGTTTTCACAATTAAAATTTTTAAATTAATTTTATTTTTTTTATAATATTAATTATTGTAAATCCAAACATGGAATAAATTTTTACAAAATCCATTCACATGTGTGGGAAAATATCATTTAAAGTCTATATCATAGATGCAATGAGAAATCTAGTTTTCAAAGAGAAAATTTTCAAAATCTTGCAATGTTTTTGTATCAAATTTGATTGTGATATTTTTTATAATTACATAATTATATATATAATTTAATTATTTTTACATTGAAAATAATTCCCAAAATAATTTTGCATTTTAATTAATTTAAATTAAAAGGATGTTTTCAATTAAAATCCAGTCTTTTCACTATTCATCAAAAAATTAAAGAGTTCAAAAAAATCAAAGAAACTCCCAAAAATATAAATTTGATATTATTTTTTAAAATATAATGTTAAATTTATTTTAAAAATAAATATAAAATTAGTAAAAATTGTTTTTAAATTGTTTTTCAAAAAAAGACTAAATCATCATTAAGAAAAAACACAATTTCCCAAAAACATTTATTTTTTATTTTAAATGATTTTTTATTATTAATAATAAATAACCAAAACCAAGCTAATTTATCTATTAATACTCATACCAATCAACATAATTCTCTGTTTAAAATGGTATATGATATTATGGTTCATTTCTATACAAAGGTTTCATGTTATGCATGCTATCGAAGAGATTAAATTTAATGAAATATATTTTCTAGGGTGTTTATTTTTGGAGTTGCAGGTCACATAAAACATAAAAAAATTATCTTATTTTAAAATCGTGAGTTGTTATTTTTCCCTTAAAATATCGGCTACAATATCATCAAGGTGAGAATTGTAGGATTTATACTTTTCTTAAGACCATGGAATATATCTTTTTCCAGTGTGATTTTAATCTACATCAACCAAGGTGGGTTGAGTATATTCAGTTTTTTACCATTGACCTAGACTACACTCTGGGTAAATGGAATAGCTTTGTTGATTCATTAATCCATTATACATTGATATAGGTTGTCTTAGAGTCTATTTATGAGTGGTAAGTGATGGAGTTATTTATTGAGACATATATAGGTGTTCAAGAGGAGCAGGAATAAACGACATTCATTTCTTTAATAGTTGATCTCACAATTTTGAGATAGATTAATGAGAAGTAGTATGAGGACTTTGAGTGTTTGGCGATTATAAAAACCTTGAAGGTGGGGTTTTCCCTTTGGATTTTACCATTGATGATGATTATATTATTCATGTTTTTGGTCAGGTGGTGGTGCCTAATTCAATGCTGGTGGAGATGATTTATGAACATCATGACTCAATTTCTATGTTTAACCTCGGTTAAACCAAAATCCATCATCAAATTCTTAGATAGTTTTGATTTCCATGAATTAAAAATGAAATTTTAGGTTCTCATACATGATAATCCCCCTTTAATTTGGTGTTGGAAGAGAATTAGTGACCTAATAGACATTTTGAACTATTACCCATTCAGGAATGGAAGTTGGATGGTGTTATGAGGTATTTTGGGATGGGAATTTTGTGGAATCTTTGGAAGAATGAAACAATATGGGAGATTGTGCATCAATTGAGGAATATATCACATTTCTTGTGAATTCTATAGAATTTAATCTTTTTTCACTTGTGTTTCACGTATATTCAAATGATATTATGTATTCATGGGATGAACGACACATATCTTCATGCTTATGGAATGGTTTATAGGATTACATCATCACTCATGTGATTTTGAGTAGAAAATTTTACCAATATATGAATGGCCAATTGAAATGTACTATCCAGGTGTGAGGGTACATACTAAGTTCATGTATACAAGATTATAGAGGGACATGGGAGAAAAATAGTGTCAGCTAAGTTCTCCTATAATAAAAGTTAAATGGGAAATAATTACATGGAACCATGTGAGGTGCTCTATAGTAGACCCTATAGATCACTATCGTGTTGGTTAGAGGCCTGTAAATCATATTTGTTTTGACCAAGTCTCATACTGGATACATTGGAGAATGTTTAGTTGATCTATAAAATTATGCCTATAACACAGAGTAGAAAAAATTAATATTATAATCCACATAATCAACTACTATAGTTTAACATGGGTGACTATGTATTCCTTTAGGTGTCACCGATAATGGGGCACTATCATATACTAAAAATTGGTATATTGGCACCCTGGTATGTGGGGATGTTTGAAAATGTTGAAATTAGTAGGCTAGATTTGTATCAGTTGGATCCAAGAAAATGGTATGGTGGTATGAATTATGGTTTTCATGTGTCAAATATTCAATAATATCTCATAGATTTTCCACGTGTGATTTATTGTATTTGTGTTGAGTTTGAGGATGGTGCATACTTTAAGCCATTTTCAATTTGTATTTTGGATCACAATGAATGAGTTTTGTTACACATTACCATGCCATTTATTTTATTATTATAGATATATTGTCAGATTCAACAATAAAAATGGGGGAGGGGATGATATGTTGTCCTAGTGACCAATTCTCATCATCCTAGAAGATTTATGATGATTGGGATAATAGCCCGAGGAAAATATGTTATATGGTGGGGATATTCTATGATCTAGACATTTATAAAGATTTTTTTTTCATTTAAAATTTTCTTGGATTAACACCCACAAAAAAGATAATGAAAAACATTCTGGGTGTAGGGTATGTATTGGCGGTGTCTTGAGGTTCAACACATGAAAATCCAGAAAAAGGTTCCAATATGTATAGAGAGTATGGTTAGAACATTGTTTGAGAAAATAATTCACCAGAATCATACGACCTGCACTATTAAGATAGAGCTAGTCACACATATTCTTGATGGTTTTTCAAATTGTGTGTATTACCCCGAATACCGTTAGACCATGCACTATATTGGATTCACATAACTCCATAGGTGGCACATGGTTTTGTCAACTATGCATCCAAACCATGTATTTTATAAAAAGTATATTCATTTCAATTTTCCTTTCAAGCATTAAGGGTACTTACTTAACTTTCTTCCCTATTACCCCTCTAGTATCAAGGAAACTGAACTAATATTTCCCATGATATATAAGGGTTTTTATCCTTCAGTCTTGTTTTATTGGAAGAATTATTGGTTTCAAATAAATATTTGGATGAATCTACCACTTCACATTATTATATATTGTAGAAGAAGAATTTTGTGGTTCTTCTTATTATTCTTCTTCTGATGATCCCAATCCCTATCTTTTTCCCATCACGGTCTAACCTTCGGTTTTAGTGGTTATTTTAGTTCTAATCAAGGGCCACTACCATGTGATAATTTTTCTACAAGAATGATTGATGTGGTATATAAGAATTTTATTCTTTTTTTTTTCATGTTTATGTATTTGTGATTTGTTATTCCACACTATACATGAGGCCCTTAGAGGATATATTTAAACTCTCATGGTCCCCATTGAGCACATTGAAGACAACAATAAAAAGGTCAAGGATATATATGTGATGTTATGCTCCCTTGAAAATGGGAATTAATGTCTCAAATGCTGAGATATGGGGTTTAGAATATTACAAAATTTTCACTTATAGTTTTTACAAGTTAACAAACCTTAATTGATTGTTTGGTTTAATAGGAAATAAAAGAGGTTATGTTATGGAGGTTGAAAAAAGGGTAACTTTTTAAAACATTTTTAGTATGTTTTTAAATGGTTAAAATAACCCATGTTGATTGAGTTATTTGAATAAATGGTTAAATGGTTTAAGTATTGAAATGGGTTGATGATGTTGAATGAGTTAAACCATGTGAATAATGGTGGAATAAATGAGGTTCACCATTGGCATTGTAATGAATTTAAAATGGAAATTTGTGATGGAAATTATTAAATGTGAATTAATGTAACGGTTGAAGATGAGGGACATGATTTCTCCCAGGCATGGGTAAGGATATTGGAAATTATTCTCTATGTCCTTGATTTAGAATGGATATTCATGAAATTCAATATTATTTATTTGATTTTATGAAATAAAATTACAATTCTTGGTTAGTGTGTCAACATGGTGATCCTAGCATTAATTCATAATTGTATGATATAGGTAAATGGATTAGTTAACCTAGGTATAATAAATTTAAATGAAAAATGAATTTCATTTGTTGTTTGAAGTAAAATTTTGACCCCTCATTATTCATAGGAATAGACTTCTAGCACGGGAAAAGTAGTTCTAGTGGGTTTAGGTGTCATAGTAGATGGATAGTTAAAAAATGTTTAATTGGGAAACCTAGTAACATTTCCACCAATCTATTTAATTCACACGTGCAACAATATACATGTTATTAGATTGGTAATTAATAAAGAAACTATTAGTGGTGGTCTATTTTTTTGTACTCATACCCTTATCTAGCCGTCATTGGTACTTGAGAAGACTTAAAGGATATATGTCAGGATAAGGGAAAATGACCAATGATAAATGGATGAATTTTGATTTTGTGATGGAGCATGAAAGAGGGAACCAGATGGATGTTGGGATGATTTTTATAGATTTTTAGTTCTTATTTATATTGGGTTTCTTTTATCATATGAATATATTACGACCTGAAATATGTATTTACATAGATTTTGGGTTTTGACCCATATTTGGGAGTTGATTATATGATTCACGGTTAATATTGGTTGTTTATAATTACTAATTGGTTTTTTTATCTTGATTTCCAATATCTTATTACTTATTTAAAAGGTATATAGTCTCCCCAAATACCTCCTTAGACCCTCGTTTCTTCTCGGTAGACTGTAGTATATAGGGATTTGTGCCTAAGGTCGTGTAGCACATAGTCTCATGGAATTAATAATTATGTCAATAATATTGGGATGTTAAAATATGTTATATGGAATCCCAAATCCAAAGAACACTACACGTGAATATTGAATGCATACAAGTTTCGATTGTCGAAAAAAATTCGTGCACCTTACAGCGATGATGATACTTCTATATCTTTATTAATGGTGGATGCTAATGATCCAGAAGTAGAATCCAAATTATATCCCATTTTTTATGAAAATTGAGACAATGATAAATCACTCATCACACAAGTAGGATTTTACCCCACTCCACAACACTCCAGTGTCTCATGTTATAAATTAAGAGGATGATGAGATCCATAAAAAATATTTATTTGGTCAAGGCTTCGGTAAGATTAATATATCTCATATATGTAATCTCATATATATATATATAGTTCTTTGGCCACTTCTGATTCATGCATTCATTTACTCATTTCTTATGTAATTCATGATGAAATGTAATACATTTTTAAATTTTTTTATCACTTTGGATATTAACTCTTAGCTACACTGATACACCTTCAGTATAATGTTTTTTTACACAAATGAATGATCCGTATGTTTATTAAATAACATTCAATAGTAAGTAGTGTCCCATATTATTCTTCATGATATTCACAATATATCATGGATTTCATATAATATGCTACACACTATCTTGTATCCTATAATATAAAATGAATACATCCAATACAAAATGACTTTATGGAATATCTCCTTCAATCGCCCACTTTCAGTATAGTCTCAAGGGGATTGGTGCCATTTCATTTTATATTGTATCATATATAATGTCTTATGATACCAAATCTAAATATAAATTTAGACATCTTATGAAACACTATTGGATGGCTACCTTTAACTACATTGTGTGTCACATCTTATGAAATGCCTTCTAAAACACTAATCTAAAACTCATTTCCAATTAAATACAAAAACACTTATGGAATCAGTCGAAGTAAAACTCAATCCCCATTTAGTCAACTTAAATTTTTTTTTCAGATAGGAATTTATAGAATTAAGATCCAATATGATTCACTTGATTCACTTGATCCATAAATGTAATCAATAAGGAACCTTTTGAAAAGATTAACTGCCACTGAATCTACAAAGGGATTTATCCTAATAACTATAAAACACATGTAGCTATATACCTATGTCTAGTATATGTAGGATATGCAAGAAAGAATCATCATATGAAAATGTATACAATTCATCATGTTACTATGGGACATGTTTAATGTTAATCTCATATATATAACTCATACGTTCTCAATTATATGAGTATAGTTTAACTAGGTTGACTAATACATCCCATGTTATTCAACTGTATAGATGATCACATCAAATGCCTCTCACTCAATAGTTACCAATTTCAGACATATTATATATGAATGATAATATAAATCCTCAGTATATCTCAATTAAGGTATTATATTTCATAATCATCCCATTATATGGAAAAACTCATATTTTTTATGCTTTATATGATGACATGAGCATCAAAAAAAACCAACCACCCGCTGTTTTTATTATCTTAAAGGAATTAGTGAGAAAAATATCAATGTATAAAGGTTCTCATTCTAGGTATATTTCCATCATGATGTATTAATGGCTATAATAATGAACCCTACACCCATATTTTACCTATTATAGATTGTATGACACTACATATGGTATAATATGTTGATCATATAGTGTACAAAACCCATTTTTTACAACAACATAATTTTCCATATCTCAATATAAGAATAATACTCATTTCAAGACTAACATTAAATCATAACCAATACTATCCCATGATGAAAATTGGTTAGGTATAACTCAAAATCATAATTTTAGAGGGCAATTATTATTATAATTCTTGAAATGTATATCAATATATATACTATATATAACCACTATGAAGAAATGGTAAATTTGAGATTTTTTATGTAAAATGATATATTTATGTTATTAAACTCCATTAAAAATAATATATAAAAACATTACATAATATCTTATATAACATATAATATGTGATAGATTTGTATGTATTCCTTATATTTTCTACACTTTTCAGTGATTTGATTAAACTAAGTACATCTAAATGTAATTTCTACCACATAACTATGATGACATCTGATAAAACCATCCCACGAAAATCCTTACAAATAAACATCTTTGATGTTATCCATTTTAATTAATAATGAATCAATGGAATAATATTCTTATAGTGTAACTCCTTGAATATATTCAAATTCATTAACTTCACTACATCAAATTTCATTATACAAATAAATTTTATATCATTTGTAGATAAAATTATATACAGATAATCATATTTATAAGAACCCATTGCATAAAAAAATACCTTGAAATATTTAATTTAGTAATGTAACTACATAAATTATTACTTTCCCAACATATATTAAACTATTAATATATTTAAGTGATATTAAATTAAACTACTATAATATTTTATTTTTTACCATTGAACATATCTATGTCCAATCATACTCCTAAAATCCAAGTAAGCATAATATTATTTTAAAATCTCTTCTAATGTTACAGAAAATAATTTTTTTATGAAATAATTATAATTTCTATTACTGGAAATATTTAGAAAAAATCTATTAGATCCTTATCATAAATGATATTGTATATATTTAGATGATTTTCATAAAATTAATTCTATTCTACAAAGTACAAATTTTTATAGAATAAAATACCTCATATTTTATAAAATATATGGATAGAAACCTTTATCCAGGATAAAAGAAATTTTGTCATTTTCTTCTTTTAAACACTGAATAATTAATATTAATTACACTAATTCCTAACATTGAAAAACTGTTGTGGTTCCCAAAGAACATCAAGTATTTTGAACAATTCCATAAAATAAAATAATTAATCCTCTCTCCAGAAAAAACCATTATGTTTCAATAACATTCAATACCTAATAGAGGAAACATTATCAGACTCACCAACTATATTTTCCTCTTTCGATTTGAAACTTTAATCAAATGCACTATAAACACAGTACAAGAACCAAAAAATCAAACACCAAATTCATCTTTTCATAGCACATATACAAAATATGGTAATCATTTCATAAATAAATTTGAAATATAAAAATATCTACATTAATGATAAAATAATGAAATCATAATAAATTCAATTTATTAATGAAAATTTTTGTCTCATTTGGTAATTAAAATACCCACTCATATTGTATTTATCAATGAAGACTAAATTAACTTTTGTAATACTAAATTTAATAGGATTTAAAGAATAAGTGGACCATTCTATATTTATACTTAAAATATAGATTATATGTTCTAAACAATATAAATACTTGGACACTTTGAAAGTGTTTACGGTAACCCAATGAATTTAACTAAATTAGAAAAAATAAGTTTTTTCTACCTTAAGATGTTTTTAAATTTATCTCACACTTTATAAGACTGATCTCAAAAACTTTTTTGGAAATGATATTTAAAATTATCTACAATAAAAGTTATTATAATATGAGTATCATAGTTTACAATAATTTAATATGTACATTAATTTAATTTTATATAACTACAATGATGACCCCTTTTTAAATCATCATATCCATTAGTTGGAAAATATCCATATATAACTAAGTAGTGAGCCCACATTGGAAGTACTCTAACAAAATTATTATTTACATTGGGTATTATCCTAATCATATCATATATGACTCTAGTATAATCACCAGAAAACTATTTTTAAAATCCCTGATATTAATAGAACCAACTCGATTTCTTTTTTATCCTATCTCTCTGTGTTTACCATCTAAATATATTATTTTAACAAATCCAATTGACACAAAAACTATAAGTGAAGGCCTCAGCCACTAGGATCATACCCTATAATAACCATTTATCTGAAATTCCAAGGAAGGTAGCATCACTTGTATTTTCCATTAACCAATCCTAGGATGAGACCCAAAAACTTATGCATGAGTGAGACATTTAATAAGAGAATCTCAATGTCATCTATATCACGATCCAAACCATATAAGTCGATCCACCCCATAAAAGACTCACCATCGGACACCTTAAACATAGGGCATCTTCTCATGTATTAATGGGATATATATCAAGACCCTAAACATATGATTATGTATATTATTGTATATTGGATAATGAATATATTTTCATCCTATTATTGTTACATTATAACTAATTTATGTTTATACAACAAAACACAAAAGGTATTTTCTTGTAATATTCAAATTTAATTAAAGAGTTTATTTGGGTTAATTAATAGATTTTTCAAATAAATAATATTTTAATAAAATATTATTATTACATAAATTTTATCAAATATAAATTATCATTTAATTTTTATCAAATATAAATTATCTTATAGTTTTTAGAAAGACAAATATATTTTTTATTAGTGTTCAAAAACTTCTTTTATCTATAAAACAATCATTTATAAGTAGATGTAGATTTTTATTTTTAAAGTATAATTCAAATATTTAAAATTTTAACCAAAAAAATTAATATTAATTTTTCAAATTAAAATGTCAAAATTATCCAACATTGATTTTTTTTTATTTTTCCGAGACCATCAAATTTTCATGTAAAATTTAAACATGGTATAAATTTATGGTGCATATTCAGGCATCATAATGAATAATAATTGATGTAATAAAATTTATAAAGGGTATAAATGAACAAATATATGGATTATATTTATAATAATATTATTTTTAGTTTATTTGATTATGTTTATAAATCCATTTTGAATCCTTCAAAATCTATAATATATTTTTTGTTTTCAAAATAATTTATTTAAGAGAATGACTCACTTACACATCATCAATGGTATTATTTTATTTTGTTTGGACCTTGGACATATAAAATAATTAAAACAACTCTCATATGGCCAAATCTATGGGGAAAACCGATGAGAAGGTTGGTGGTTTTGGTTATTTGTTTTATATAGAGTCCAAAACCTTGGTTTGAGAAATGATAATGAACTCCCCAATCATTTCCTAAATAATACCACCAAACTCCCATTTATATTAACTATAAATCCTTGGAGGATGTACTTAATCTGAAATCTTCTCTCTATAGTCCTCCCAAAGTTCCCCAATCTATCAGGATGCTCCTTCTAATAATTTTGAGTCACACTCTCAAGGTAACCGTTATTTTATTTCTCCACTTTATTCATGAAATTTTTTCATTTTATTCCCTTTCATATTAATTTCCAAATATTGAGTTTTGTTTTCCAAACTCCTCATTCCGAACGTATGATTTCTTAAGGATTATTGACCGATTTTACTACCATTAATCACTCCCATGAACATTTATGTTCCCCCATTATGCTGTCAAACTTTTACTATAGTATTCCATGCCCAAAAATTGTGTACTGAATACCTATATCGAAATACTGTCAAGGGTTCTCACCTTTAAGAAAATATACTTTTATTTATTGGGAATATAGATTTATTTATTACACACAACTTGATCATGGAATAAATTATGTCGATGAATGAATCCTTATTGTATGATCTATGTGGCCTACTTAAGAATGAGAATGAAATGAAAGTGATGGGTGATCCTAGAATTATATAGAATTCCAATGCATTGGGTAGTGTTTTATTCTCACGATACCTTATTCAAAGGATTAGTAAGTGAAAATAATCCATCATCGTACTTTTTCAATAAGGATTTCTTTGTAGTTATACATGACCTTTTATTATGATCTAGTGTTTCAAGTTGTTACCACATTTCCCATATTACCATTATGATTATCATGTTATATGATGTATCATTGTAAATATTTATGATTATCACCCATTTTATTCACCAATCTCATCTCTATTATTTAAAATTTATTACTTTCTTCATGTTATTCCTTTTTTATTCCCTTTGGACTGTATATCTCACTGATAACATTTTTATGCCCTCAAGTTATCCCATGTAGTTTTATGTACAAGCCTGTTAAAGAAGATTTTATGTAAAATAATATATTTAAAATTTCTTGTTGTTTTGTAATATACCAAATTCTCAAAGACACTAGACTTTTAAATCTCTTATGTTGTATTATTTTTTTTACTTTTTTGTAATAAATCATTATTTATTGTTTAATAAAGTGGGGATTTATTATAAATATTATCAAAGGAAAAGGTTGGTTATTTTGGGGATTATGATTATAATACTTTAGAGAATTTCATAGTTATATGACAATATATAAGAAAAAAACCCTTTGTTTTGGTAATTATAGAATGAGTTTTTTATCAAGAAGGTATATCCTTTTCTAGATACTATAGGGGGATGTGGATCATGAAGATATGTAAATAGTGGTAAATTCATAAAACACCTAGTTGAGCTTAACTCTATCAGGAACTGGTGCACAATAATATGCCTCACTATACACATGTTGTTAATATCCAATGGGATATTATTTGGTATATTTATAGGATCTTTATGAACTAATATTAAGGTTAAAAAGTCCCATTAGAAAACACATTAGAAAATAGATCATGGATATCATAGATTGATGCCTAAAAATTCTTATGTTACAGAAATTATTGTAATTTATATGTTAACCATTTAATTTCACTAGATTCCTATTTTTGTGTTTAATATGTTACTAATAATAACCCAAATTTTCCCTTTGTTCTGGCTAATGGAAAGAAATTTGAGGAATCCAGAAAAGTACTAATTTGAAGGGAAATGTGATGACTACCACAATGACATACCCAAACCGATGAGAACAAGAATCAATAACTTCATGACAATACAATATCATCTGAAAAAAGAATTATTAATATAAACCTAGATCTTGAGAAGTTTCCAAGTCCCTCTATGAAAGAAAATTATGAAATTGATATCATTATTTGACAAAGGCCTTCAACTATTAATGGATCATCTGATCCCTTGATCACATAACAATGGATCGACTCCATTGATAAGATCTTATACATCCATAAAAAAAATTAAAAAATAGAAGTTTCCAATGGATGTTTATAATATAGAGATTAAAGATAATCAGGGGTGGACATTGACCCTAAATATGAACCTTAAGGAAGAGATAAAAGTATTGGGGTTGATGTAATTTCAGAATAATTTTAGTATAAATATTTTAAATTAAAATTGAAAGATATTTCTTTTCCCTCTTGAAAATAAATAATGAATATATCTAGAAATACGAGAAAAACTCACAGGACATTCCTAATATTCTTCTGGAATTTTCATTAGATTTGAATGAATGGTTAAAAACCTTTTTGGGGGAATAAAAAAATGTCTACAAAATGGCATGGAGATTTGAGACATTGATAACTATGTAGAATTCTTTTGGATATGCCATCAATGTTGAAATAGTGATAAACAAATATCAAGGGTATAATGAGGATAAAAAGGGGAAAGCATTGTATAATTATAATGGTATGATAGAGAAATATAATATTTCAAACAAATCTCAACAACTCTTATATCAAAATTTCAGAAAGAATTATCCAGATAATTTCCTAAGGGGGGATGAGGAAATTATTTAGATGTGGGAATGAAGAACAACTAGTTAGTATTTATGACTAGAGAAAACCCATAAATCATAGGAGGAAAGGAATTATCCAATCAACAATCTATGCATTCTTAATTACATCATTTTTATCAAACTGGGTCACTTTGAAAACCAATGCAAAACATTGAGGGTTTTGGGAGCAATCCAACAACCTCCAAGGCAGCAAGGGTGAGCATTCTCCATCACAACCACCGAGGTGAATCCCAAAAATTATTTGGTTAAAGGTACCCTTTTTATTAATTCAATAATGTAGAATGAAACTTTTTATTTTGTTTCTATGCATACCTTTATATCATGATTGTTTAGTATAACTATTAAAATATGACCTTAAATAATGAAAATAGAGTAGTTGGTGAAAACATGAAATGAGTAAATTATTGTATCCCATGTATATAACTCCCCCCATAAAATATTGTGGGATGAGATTCCAAGTGAAGATTTTTATATTCTCTTTGGTTGTATTTGATGCCATTATGGGTATATATTTATTTCCCTATATAGAACCAACATAAATTCCCACGAGAAAGAAATAAATCATTGTATCGTGAA
Source organism: Viscum album (assembly GCA_963277665.1). NCBI lineage: Eukaryota > Viridiplantae > Streptophyta > Magnoliopsida > Santalales > Viscaceae > Viscum > Viscum album. The sequence goes on from OY728141.1 coordinate 1,818,724,720, forward strand.
TAGACCTCCTATTTTGTACAAACGTAATGATATGGATGAATATTATTTAGGACCAACATATCGATAATGTATATTAATTACCTATGAGAAGTCATATCCATCTCAATTGATTGAGTCTAATGCATAAATCAACCTTGATGACATGCCCATTGTGAAGTAATATTCTTATGTGTTTACCAATGAATTTCCTGGTCTTCCTCCTAGGTGAGTGGTTTAATTCACAATCGATCTTTTACTTAGGGAATTACCATTATCTGAGAATCAATATAGAATGGATATTGTGGATCTTCAGTAACTGATGAATCATATAATAGTGAATCGGGATAATGGGTTCATACACCCAAGTGGATCATCATGGGGTGCACTAGTCCTCTTCATCATGAAAAAGGAGGGCCAATGTGCCTTTACATTGATTATCATGATCCAAACAAGTTCACGATAAAGAAAAAGTATCATCTTCCATAGATTAAAAACTTCTAAAATCACCTATGTGTAGCACAATTATCCTTCAATATGGATCTGTGGTCGGGATTTAACTAAGTTAGGGTTAATAAAGAGGATATCCCCAATACAGGTTTTCATAAAAGGTACGAGAACTATGAGATCATAGTAATGTCATTCAAAATCACTAATTCCCTAAAAAGTTTCATGGACTTGATGGATAGAGTCATTAAAGATTGCCTAGAAAAACTTTTGGGAGTCTTTATATATGTTATTCTATTATACATAAAAATAAATGAGGAGTATGAGAAGATTTTGAGTACTATTTTAAAGACTTTTTGAATGGGGAAGAATTGTGTAATTTATTTTAATGTGAGTTCTAGTTGAAGAGAGACTCATTATTGGGAAATATTATCATATTTAATGTGATATATGTGGACCCTTAAAAGATATGAAAAATTGAAGGATTGATGAATCTAAAATATATGACATATAACCATAGTTTCCTTAGATTAGGTGGGTACTATCATCGATTTTTGAAAAAATACTCATCATTTTCAAACCATACATTCAATCTAACATAGAAGGGAGTAAAGTTTTTATGAATTGATGAATATTATTAGAGATTCATGGAGTTGAAAAAGAGGGTTATCCTTTCACCTATATTTTACACTACCCACTATTTGAGAACATTTTGTGGTTTTCATTGATGCTTTGAACAAAGGATTAGGCTATGTGTTCATGAAAACTGAAAAATTGATAGATTATGATTTAAGGTAGTTGAGTATTTTTGAACAAAACTACACAATTCCGGATATGGAGTCATATGTTTTGATATTCTCTTTGAAAATATCACATCATTACCTATTTGGAGAGACATATAAAATATATGTGTATTAAAAAGCCTCAAGTATATATTCACATAGAAAGAGCGGAATAGGAAACAATGAATATAGATAGATCAAATCAAAGACTATGACTACTCAATCCACTACCATCCTAGAAAAGAGAAGGAAGAGGAAGATGCTTTTAGTGGGAATGATCTAGTAATAATATCATTAGATGAGAGTTAAAAATGATATGATATTCTTAGATGTAAAATGTATGAACATGGGAATCATAAGGGTATGATCATCATAAATCCTTTCATGAATTATTTTTCAGCTGTCTATTTTGGACAATATAAAGGATGCTAAAAAATATGATGTTGGAATTAAAAAAAATTGGATGCTATAAGAAAAAGGAAATCATCAGAATTCAATGTTAATGAAGAAGGATTTAAATTATTTGGGTCATGGAAATGTATACCTAAAATCCGTAGTTAATGAACTATATATTGGATGAATCATATAGTTAGACTTTTCTCATCAATCATATAATCACATAGATGTATTGAAATATACGAGAGAACGATTGGTGGGACAATTTGAAGAAGGAGATCTGAAATAAAAATTCAAGATTTCATGTATTTCATAAAGTGAAGGTAGAAAGGAACATATCTAGGGGGATGATTTAACCATTTCCCAAACCAATTTGGAATTTCGAAAAAATTACCATGGTCATTTTCAATTGTCATCTAAATACATGATGAGGGAGTAATTTTATATGGGTAGTGGTGGATGATCTTTCATAGAATACTCACTCGATTGAAATGTGAGAAGACTTATCACTCGATCATCATGAAAGGATATACATTAGATAATTGTTGAGGCTATGTAGAAAACCAATATCAATTATATCGTATGAATATCCATGATTTACATTAATGTTCTGGAAGTGTCTCTAACATGATTAAAATAATGAGTTGAACTTTAACATGCCTTATCACTCTCAGACTTTTGGCTTATATGCGTGAAATATCCAACAGTATGAGATATGTTGAGGGAATACTCAATGGACTTCAACGGAGGTTGGGAACAACATATTCCTCTAGATGAATTTCCATACATGAAATATTTACGCTTAAATATCTGAAAGTCCCCTAATAAAGTCATTTATGGGAAGAGGTGTAGAACACCTGCATGATGGTATGCTATTAGGGAAGGACAAATGTTAGGTAGTAAAATTGTCCAGGAAATGGAGCAAAAGGTTTAGTCCATTGAGTACCACATCAAGGAAACTCAGAGTCGAAAAAAGATATATACTAACAATCATTGAGGACACATAGCATTTGATGTTGGACACATTGTATTACTTCACATATTTCCAGGGAAAAATTATTTTTATTTGGGAAGAAAGAAAATATTAGTCTACGATATATCAGTCTCTTTTGAGATCATATATTTCATCGGAGTGGTGGCCTATCGACTATCACTCCCAACTAACATATCTCAAGAACATAATATATTACATGTATCACTCTTGAATATTTATATAATGGACCCTTCACATATACTCAATCCAGAGGTAGTACCGTTGCAGGATTATCTCTAATATGAGGTGAATCTTGTGAAGTTCATAGATCATAAATATAATGTTCTATGAAATAACACAGTGAACATGGTCAACATGCTATTTAGAAAGCACAAGTTTGAAGAAAAAACTTTGGAATCCAAGGAACTAATGAAAAATAGTAATGCTCATTTATTTCGGTGTGGAAAACTATAATTTAAATGGAGAAATATCTGAATAAAGGATGATTTTAATGACCCAAAATGTTAAAAATAAAATCCCCTTTTTATTTAATTTAATGTATTATTATGTAATCTGGTTATAGAAAATAGACACACTTCTATGGTTTTATTATATCATTTAGGATTGAAAATTACATTAATAACCATAACCATTAAAAAGGCAGTAATTGAAAAATGATCATATGGTTAACATAAATATAGGAATTTAGCCAAATCCTTATGACATAAATACAGGAAGTGATGGTCTAAACTAGAAGGATTATACCACGCGAATCCCATTTATCAGAGCTTCCAATGGAGATATCATCATTGATATTTTCCCTCGACCAATACCATGGTGAGATCCAAAAATATAAGCATGAGCTAAACTTTTTGTAGGATAATTTCAAGCTTATCGAGATCACGACCAAAACCATGTATGCATAACCACAGCATGAATGTCTCACTATTTCACACCTTACTCTTATGGTGTTTGCTGGTTTATTAAAGTAATATTTATCAAGAACATAGAAATATTAGTATGTAAATGTTTATATATATAATAATGAATATAATTCTATCCAGTTATTGATACTTTATAAGCGATTTTAATTTTGTTATAATAAAACAAAAATCTATTTTTTGGAAAATATTTAAATTTATTTAAGAAAATAATTTGAATTAATTAATGTATTTTTGAAATAAATAATTCTTTCATACAATATTATTTATATTTAATTTTTTATAATATAATAGATTATATAATTTTAATGATGTCTAATATAAAATTTACAAGGGTTCTAGAATTATTGTTATAAAAAAACACTGAATTTCCCTATAAATGTCGATTATTATTTTATGATTGTAAGTTTAAATATTAATAAATTTTATAAATAAATGAATATTACTTTTTAAATCATAATATAGTAATTATCCAATATTTTTTTTTCAAACTATTACTGAGATAGTCAAATTTTCAAGAGAAAATTAAATTTCATATAAATATACAACGTATATTATGATGTCATAATGACCCAACAGTAATGTAATAAATACAGTAAATGGTATACACGACCATATTTTTTAACATTAAAATAGTTTTACTTGAGGTTTATTTGATTAATTTTATAAATCCATTTTGAATCCTCCAAAACCTATAATATATTTTATGTTTTCAAAATAATTTCATAAAGAGTGTTACTTACTTACACATTAGTAAGGGTATTATTTTATTATTTTGTACCTTTTCTATATCAAATAAAAAAACTCCCATTTATCAGAAAAATTGGGAAAAATAGTATGATTTTTTTGGTTATTATATATATATATATTCTAAAACCTATTTTCGGGAAATGATAAAGAATTCCCCCACTGATTTCCTATTTAAACCCACTAAAAATAATATTTCTCTTCACAAAAAATTCGGCTATCATGACATTTTTCATCCCTCCCCTCTCAAAAGTCCTCCCTAGGTATTCTATGTTCTTCATAAGCTATTCAAAAGAATTTTGATTCAAATTCTCATTTTAATTGTTATTTTCTTTCTCCCCATTATTCAGGAATCTTCTTCATTTTACACCCTATTATTTTCAATTAATAATGTTGGGGTGTATTTTTTTCGCATGACATATTATTTAATTATGGTGTCTAAATGAAGAGATACCCCTTTAACTCTCATTTATCTCTCACATGAACATTTACGATACCCTGTTATGCTGCTGAAATTTTACTGAGGGATTCCATTCCTAAAAAATGTGTTGTGAATACCCATATCCAATTCATATCATGGGTGTTCACCTTTATACAATAATACATTTTTTTGATTTTTTACATACATTTATGTATTCCAAAATTCTTGATAATGGAATGAAACATGATGATTAATGAATCCATGTTGGACGATCTATGTCGCACACTTAAACATGAGAATGAAATAAAAGTGATGGTGTGCCAAGATTTATATAGAACTTCAATGCATTGGGTAATGTTTTACACTCATGAGATTTCCTACAATGAATTAGAGAGGGAAACAAATGCATCATAGAAATTTTACCATCATGATTCATTGGAAGTTATCCTTAACCTATGTTTATGATGTAGAGTTTTACGTTCATACAACATTTTTCATGTCACCTTTAAGATTATCATTCTATATCACGTCTCATTATACATGTTTAGGATTAATACACCTTTTATGACCCATTGATATTCCTATTGTTTAACATTTATTAATTTATTCTTGATATTTCATGTATATTCCCTTAATGATCACTATATCTCACCCTATTCTTATTTATTTCACTTGGTCATCCCATTCAGTTTTATGTACGAGAATATTAAAGGGGTTTTCAATAAATTTGATGTATTTCATGTATTATGTTTATATTTATTGTACCAATTTCCCAAATACACAAGGATTTTTGACCTTATGGGTTGTATTATGTGTAATATTATGTAATAAATCATGAATTTATGAGTAATAATGAGAAATTTTATTATATATTTTGTTACATTAAACTTTTGATTACCCATTTCAATGATTCCTTATAAAGTATAATCCATGGTATATTTCATTTTTCCTAATATATCTAGTCGAATGATCATTGTCATTTTATGTGTTAACGTTGGAAGGAAACCAAAAGCTATGATAATTTAATGGGTAATCTATCTAAACAATATATCTTACATATTCTCTTCACATGTTTGTATGACTCTTATGATTTAGTTTAAAATCCTACTACATTCACAAAATATTGTCATACCATATTGATGTGAACTCTTTTCACAACACATTCCTTGTGTTACTAACCCAAATTAAAAGAAAACTATGTACACTTATATAAAAATGTATGTTATACATAATGTACAAGAATCCATTTCATGAAAATTTTTATATCAATATGAAGTGATCAATATCCACTTGATTAATCTTAGAGAAATAGACATCCAACCCTCACATTTCAAGGTAAGACATAAGATTCAAGACAAGTGATTGGTCGAACCCAAAGTCCCTCCACCTAGGGATACATTTCACTAGAGATATTTCAATTCCATTATAATTTTAACACATAATACATATAAATCATACTTAAATAGAAAATGTGATCTAAAAAAATTATAATACAATGTAAATGAATAAGAAAACTATGTAGATAAATGTATGATAATATCCTGAAGATATCAAAAAAAAATTAAACTAAATCATACATCATAATTTATTAGATAATAATTATATCGATGAATAATGTAGGGAATAACTCTTAAATAAATTAAAAATTACAATAATTTCTGTGAGATAAACAATTTATAATACAATTATTAATTAAGTTCATTCAATAATTTCAATAAATATAAAAAATTTATATTTATTCCCAACATTAACACTTTAACATTAATCATTATATGACAATTACTTTAAATCTATTATATTTAATGAAAAATAAATAATTTATAATCCAAATCTATTATGTAAACAATTTACATAATCTAAATATCGCATATTTATCAGTATTTAATTGTTGGTCAAATTGATCCTCAAAACTCATTTTTATGTAGTCTAATTAATTTCTAAAATATGTCTCTTTTGAGGAACTAAAATTATATAATTATGAACAATTAATAATTATAAACATAAAAACATTTATATATTCATTTTTTTGTAATTTATATACATTTATAAATTACTCTTAAGATATATAAACTAACAATTTATTTTAATGTCAAAGGGAATTCCTTATAATTTGAAAAATTTATTTATCAAAATAATAAATTATTATTATTGGATATTTAATAAATAAATCAAATAAATGATTTAAATTTAAACATTTTATAATTAATTAAATTAAAATCAAAATTTATAAATAAATTAACATAACATAAATGATTTAGTAATGATTTGTAAAAAATTTAATTACCATTAATATTTGTTCTTAGTTATAATATTGAAGAAATCATTTCCCAACAATATCATATAAATGATATAAATAAATAATAGGAGGTGATATTTAATCATACCAAGAGTAAAACCATGGAACCTAAATATCATGGCCTATGACATTAGTATATCATAAAAATAAATTTGGTGTGTAGAGGGTTCAATGATATTAAATGGGTGTTTCCTAGGTATAAAATAGTGTGTTATGAAATAAAATCTTATGATATTCCTCTAACGTAAAATATTTTGCACACAAATTATGTTATATTTCGGTTTTAATGTAATTTCATGATAGCCTTCATAAGGTGAGTGTGTGTATAACTTATGATAAAGGGGTAGCATAATGTTAACCCTTTGATGATCATTGTATTATTCCCTTTGAAATTCCCATTTTGTACCCTATGATATGTTATAAAATCGATAAATTGTGCTATGTCATAGCCTATAAAATTTGATATCGTGTGATATGACCACAAAACATACTCCATTATCACTTAACATATGATGTAAACCCAATCTCATATTATATTATCACATAGCACAAGTCAATGTGTATACCATAGATTACGTTATCATATAACATAATATAATATTCTAACTAAATCTTATGCTATCATATAATATTTTTTTGGATCCCAACCACATAATATACAATCATATAATGTAATTTTGGGATCAAAACAAAGATTTAGTTATGATATAACGTAATTTTGTGAACTAATCATGGATTATTTTATCATATAACATAATTCGAACAATAATTCAAATTCTACGATTTTTTAATGGTACCTGCCATATCCTGTTAATAAAAAACTAATCCATGTCAACCTTAAAGATAATATATTTATTTTATACATGATTCTAAGTATCATTAGTCATGTCATTGATTTGATATCAATAAAGGGTTTTGAAGGATTCAGATAAACTCATTCAATGCATTGAGTGAATTATAAAATCTCAAATCATAATAAAAAAATTCTTGAATATTAAAATCTTTGTATAGTAAATCAAATATCACCCTTTGGGTACCTTACTCTAATGAGGATGATGACACTCCATCTTCATAATTCCTAGTCGATGAAGAACACCAAACCTGCATTTGAATGATATCCCTCCTACCTGATGTATCAAGGGGTTGATCTAAATAACTCAAAAAAGAGAGACATTATATAACACACTATGAAAATAATGTTACCCATGGTGTAAAGGAGGTTGAAAATGAGAGCTACATGAATATTATTTCTTTGTTATGGATTTGGAAATCTGACCACTAATATAAAGAAGAAGAATCTTATATGTAGTTCTTGAGAAACTCCAAATTAATTAATGCATTTAATCTTGTTTTACATAAGGAATAAGTAAATGAAACGTAGTTAAAATACCTTGTAAACATTAACCTATAAAATTAAATCTAAAGTTCATTGATTCTCTATAAGGTTAATAATATCTTATGTGTTATAATGACCCAATTGATTATGATATAAAATTCAATGGGGATTAACACCACTTATAGTTATTTACAATATGTTCATTGTATAATGGAAATAATATAGTAAAATATATCCCAAATCATCTCTTATGATATAAGACAAATTAATATTCTTAATATAGTCTTTATGGCATACATCCTTCAGATGCAAGTGTATTGTTACATCTGTTATGATAATACCCTATTAAATATGTGATATTTTTTTTGTTCATCCAATATCATGTGAATGGTAAATAATGTTTCTAAACCCCATTATATTCTTCCATGATACAAATCCATCCTTTCTATCTACCTTTGATTTGTATAATAAATATCAATCAAACCCTCGGTCTAGTAGAGATTTTTGTGGGAAAGATTAATCTACATTAATTGTGTGATGGTTTCTTTTTATAATAATAGTGGTTACCCTATTGAAACATCTTATTAACCACAATATAAGATTAAATTCATTTAAGGATCTTTTTAATTATCCAATAAGACCTTTTTGATCCCTATATTTAATTATTCATCTACTATTCAGTAGATGGGAAAGCTAAAATTTCAATTGAGTTTTCTCCATGGATTAAAAAAGGGATATTTCCAAACCATTTTAGGAAATAGTCTATGTTTTATTTGATTTCCAATATTGTTTCCCCTCGCTATTGTAGTAACCTACACCTTTTAATGAGATTTATAAGACTCAAACATGGTATTTTCACCATTCATTAACTTAAATTTCATATCAATAGTGTATTCTAGGAAATTATGATATGATAAGGGTACTGATATGAACATATGGATATGTTGTCCTCCTAACAAGAATTTGGAAGTTAGTTCTTGGTGGATCACACTGAATTTTGTGTTAAAATGATCTCATGGAATTGAGTTCTCATTATGGTACTCCCAATGGGCCTATTTAAACCCTACCGAAACCCATGAATGATTAGGTAGGAAGGGAACTAGTTACTTTCACTATAGGTTTGAAATCAATGGATCCTTATTGAGATATTTTTTATTCAAGAAATATTATCAACTATGTCACTAAAAATGTTAATATCATCAAGATTTTAAAATCTGTGCATGGGACTAATGTGCCTCTATATTGTAATTTCCTTTTCATTTTCTAGATATGAAATGATTTTATAAATCTCATTATAACTTTTAATTTTTCAGTATGTCTATGCTCTAATGACTTCTATCAAAAACTCTTAAGAGACCGAAATAGAACCATTACGGTTTTACCTATGATCTTCTCAGATGTGAAGTGAATCTAAGATTATGATTTTGGATAGGGTAAAAATGATATGCTTCAAAATTTCTTCTTTTTGAAACATGTGACTAAAATTTAATACTTTTGGATACTCTATTGATTTAGGCTTGGGAACCGAAGATGTGTATATAGAAAATATTTCCAATCACTAGAACGTATGGATATCAGTTTCATATATCAGTTGGGATGAACGTCCCTTACCAATTTTCAATATTGATTAGTAGAGATCTATATTCTTACTAGTATACCAATATGGTTGGGTTTGAATGAAACATGGAGGATTTTGGATTATATTCATGTTCTTTTTGATCCCCTTATATTTCTCATCTTCTTATTTGGAATAAATATATAGCTTCAATGATAATCATTCATGAACTTCATATTCCTAGATTATTTAATCTACCGTAGTTATTGATAGGGAATTAGACATCATATGATGATGATTCATCCTTGAGTATTGTAGAGAGATGTGGGGTTATTAAAGGTTCATTAAATAATACTATAAGAATTTCATGTTCTTAGGTGAGGGATTTACTATTCACCAACACATCAAATTTCTAGATATTTTTACATGAAACTTATTATATCTCTTATTCTTATTCAGATGGAGTATCACGGACACATGAAATCTATGTTAATGTTTTTCCCAAGTATATGTTCCTAGTCTCTATAATCTTGTAAATAATTGCTTTAATGAAAAAAAATTCAAAGAAAATTATGACCCAAAATCATTTGGCTGATGTAATAATATGTGTGATATTTTGGACTAAATTTAGTAGTCCTCTTGATCTATGATAATTTAACTAATTTCAACTTCGGGACAACAATAAAATATTCCAAAACCTATAAATTTCCAAATAAATAATCATTTCTCCCCAAATATTTAATTTTTAGATGATTTTTATCATTATTTCAATCCTAATGAGGGAACTTTTGCATCATCCCTTGTTTTAGAGCACATATCAGATGACAGTGAGAAAAATTTTGGGTTTGAGATGTAATAGATGCTAATTTTAGCATTATGGCTACGGTATTCCACATTACATAATTTCTTCCCCTGATTTTATAGATTTGGATATTATTTTACATTGGAACACCAAAAGTTATATTCAATACTTTTTAAAACTACTATAAACTCTCAAAATATGTAAGGGTATTTCACAGAAATGAGCTTCCCATAAAATTGATCTCAAGGATTCTCGTTCCATATATCTAATAACTTATTCAATATTAGAATATTCTAATAGTATTTAATTCCTTACTACTAGATGAAAATGTATGAAACCCTATCATTATGGTTTTTTTAATTTTAGAGTACTCAGAAATCCATCTTTCTTCATGTGGAGATGGATTGATAAATTTATTGTAGTTAGGGTCTTAAAAATTAGTGATACAACCAAATAGAATATTTAAATACCATAAAAATGATGTTCCTTTAAGATATTTCATTAAACACTAGGGATTTTATTCTTCCAGCTACTCTTGTGTCCCCATCATGTGGATATATAAAGGATCAAAGTATGTGGGGTCCTACTATAGATCACACAAACTATTCAATATCACCAAAATGGGATTCCCAAATTTGTGTGGGAGAGGATCCAAGGCCACCAACTCAAGATACAGTTTCCTCTAGGATTGTTCTAACATGCATATCCCATCTATGGATTCCAATAATATAGTAAGGGAATCAATGAAGTCTTGGATTTCAGGTGGCATTTACTCCCGACAAAATGACTGAGGGATGGCAGTGAGTATAACCTGATATGGCCAGTCTGTATATTCCTTCTATTAAAAACAAGATTGAGTTATTGTGGGGTAACACACTTTAAATGATGATTTTGGTTGTCCTAGTAGAGAATATTCATAATAGTCCAAGACTACCTGGGTAATATTGACTTGCTTTCAGAGGATATGGTCAATTATATAATGGGACTCCTCCCATTTTTATCTAGTATATCAAATTAATGATTATTGATTTGGATTCAATGATGGATTGATATTATCCTCTAGATGGGAGTTAAAAACAATATTCATATTTTCTATGAAAATTTTAAATTGAGTCACCTCATATTCCCAAACATGACTTCATAGATTAAAATTTTCTCCTACGAAGAATGTTGCCTAACTTTATTAAGTGATCATAGGGTTTTACCCATTACTACATATTTCACTTTATTATTAGATGAATCATATTAGTATGTGGTACCACAATTTTTATTAGAGATCCCATGTCATAATCCTTCCTCTAATGTTTGTTGTGCATAACATATTTATTAATTTTTTTTAATAAAATTTTAAATAGACATCTCCTCCTCACATTTATTTTCACAGGTTTGAATCTCCACATTATTTATGGAATTTATTTCTATAATATTAACTAAAATAAACCATCAAATTGTATTAAATTATTATTAAATATATCAGATTAGTAAGTGGTTCAAAATCCTATAAATTTTACATAAGGGAGATGCCATAATACTCATGGTTTTTTACTTTCTTAGTATAAATTTTTTAATAATATCCCCTACTAAGATTCACCCTCTCTCCATGATTCTCCCTCTGATGTAATTTTCAAACGGTAATCATGAATTATTTCTTAATTATTATCATTGAATTCTCTTTGTATGAGGGTGGTGAACCATGAAATGTTAGTGGAGGATATTATGGGGATTCTTCTTGAGTATTTACACCCTTTTTAGAAAATACTGACATCCTTAAAGGTGGAAGGGGTAAAAATTTCTCCATGTGTTAATTTTCAATACAACCATTTTTTATAGGAGTCGCAATGAATTTGATTATTCTAGGTGTAGTGGTGGTTGTAAAAATTCACTCATCCTTCTGGGATGGGGGTACTCTTTTGTTTCCACAAGGAGCACTATCATGAAATTATTGTCCTTATAGGATTTTACCCTATCCTAGGTTGGATTTATATTATTATATGATATAGGGGTTATTTTAATTGAATGTTTTCTTGTAATGATATGTTTGGAATTCCTAAGATGGGATGAGTATAATTACTTCCTATAAACCTAATGTAGAATCATGTCAATGAATTTTACCATTTATGTTTTCCAATAATGGGCCTTAGGCATGACTGTATTTTATTGTATACACCAACATGAAAATGAAAATACAATGCCAAATACATTTCCAAAATAGGAAACATTTCTTTTTTGTTTTTCAGAAAACCCCCCACTAAGTCATTAATCAGAGTGAAAGCAAATATTTATATTTCCCCCACACTTTGATTAACTTGTTAGGTCAGATTTTTGTGACTATTTGGTGGAGGGACTTCAAAATATTGAGTAATTTATATTAGATACTCTTATAATGTATTAAAAATTTATGATTTCAGAACTCCAAAAAGTATTACTTTTCATGAAAGTGGAAAATCTCATTTACCATTGTTAGATTGATATCAGACTCACTAAAATGATGGTATGTGGACATGAGGTGATAAATAATCAAAGAAAATTTGTGATTAAACTAATGTATAAATTCCACATTCAATATCATGTCAATTTTTTAATGAGGCATTTACATGGGATTAAGTATGTATAGTATTATATCAATAGAAATTTCCTTCCGTATAAAAATTTATTTCTCCCCATATCTTGTGATTGGTTATTTTACTTAATCAAATCCTAAAGATAACTTGTATAATAAATGACGACGAGTACACCAATATAACATGCCTCATTTTCTAAAGGCACTCTCAATATTATGTAATCACCAACATAACACAGACACCAAGAGTACCTTAAATATGAAACGATATTTTATAATGAGAAGATACTTCGCATAAAAACCTATGGAGATGGCCTTAAGGGTTTATTCATGATTATCTATTAGAGGTAGAATGCCCATTTTTGATTAATTAATTATTACATAGAGGACCTATGAAACATATGAATTAGGGAGGACAACTAGATTTATGAAATTTCATTGCATCAGGAGAACCTATATTTTAAATAAATTATCTTATTATATCATATAGAGGGAATAATGTTGGATATTTTCAATATCAAATAGAGGACCTCCATAGTATATTCTCTAGGGAGGTTCTTTGGAAATATTATCTTGGTTTCCATAGGTATATCCAATATGGTTAGTAATTTTTTATTAGTCGATAAGGGGAGTACATGATTATTAGTAATATTTTTTAGGAAATGAGTACCTATAAAATTGACATTAAATGGTGGTTCTTCATTATCACTAGTCACATTAATGAAGAGAGGAACTCCACATCGAGTTCTTTGGGGAATAAATTTAGTGATAACTAATTTTATCTGACTACATAGAGGTACTCCAAAGATGATGATCTTATATTTTATACCATTAGGAGGACATTCTTGAATGGTGTATTTATTTTCATGGGGTTTTACTCTAGAGTATTTTATTACAGTGTTTCAGGGTGGAACTTCATTTTGGATGTTATAGGGAGGGCCTTAAGAGTTTTACTTCATGATACTGTAAGGAAAACCTCCAAGAGAATTATTTCATTATATGTCTATTGAGTAGTTTTTATATCCTATAGTCACTATTCATTTATATAGATAAGCCATGGTGATGTCAATATCAATAGTGATAGTGACTTTCTTTTAAATTTATGATTTTTTATAGAAATACATCACCTGTTATTCTATTGGAAGTGTGACCATAGATGGAATATTCATCATAATTGGGGATCCATATATGGGAAATGACCATTATTATTGGTATCCCTCCAAGGTGGATTCTTGGTTACTATTGAGATACACGAAAAAATATTATGAGTTTCAATGAAAAACAATCTTTAATACTATTCTTAATAATCAATTACTCCTAGAGATCCCTCCTCATATATGTTAGCATTTGGATTATTGGGGTCATGGTCACTAATTTATCCCTCAAGTCATATTCATGAGTGGTTAGAGCCATATGGATGTATTGATGAGGGAAACTAGAGGGATCCCTCCTGGAAAGATCTTGAATTACAATGGGTATGTGTTTGATGCCTTCTACAAACACTCTAATATAAGGCAAATATTTGTTGGTGTGCATTGGGGGAATACATATCAAGGAATTATATATAGAAATGGTACCCACTTCCTTACTAGCAGTTTGTCATCTATATGATGTCCTATGGGGATTCCTATTATTTAGGATTATATATTTGGAAGAATAAATTAAGGTTATATTACTATAATATGGAGTTCACCACCCATTGTTGTGGTTTTGGGTTGGTGAAAATTTCCATATTGGCTGTAGGGGAATAGTGTTTATTTTTTTTGATGTTTATGTCTAGGTTTCCAAAAGGTTGTGGGTGGAAGCCTATGCTATCCTATGGCTTCCACCACTCTATCTATGAATCTTGACATGTAATGATGTCATTAATGATTCTTTTTCAATGTAATGAGACATCCAAAAAATGAAACCACAAAAAAATTAACCCTTAAGTAGAAAATCACAATAAAAAGTGCATGGTCAACCAATCTTCTATTTGTGATAAGAATTATACATCATCTTCACAATTTCTATTCCCCATGAAATTCCACGTAATTTTTTGTGGTTATGATATATATTTCTAAGAGAATTTAGTTCATTGGATTTCCAAATGAATCATCAAACAAAAAGTTGATGTTGGCATAATGTTATGTGTTTTAATTTTTTAAGGGGACTCGTTTCCTACTCCAATACTCTATTATAGATTTGAGCCACATTTATAAAATCATTCTCAAATAAAATACTGGTTACCATGGTCCTGAGAGAGATCAATCATTTCCATCAATCAATGTAAATAATTTTATATATAAGTGGTTCCCTACATTTCCTTTTGCGATAAATTTCTCTATGGTTTGAATCCATTGATTTGGTAACTCAAGAATTTACCACCCTCTAACATGACAGTAGATGTTGTTGATTTGGGATCAGACCCGTGGGAGGGGCTTCCTACATATCCTAATAATGAAAATAAAAACCCACATAGTTTATTACGTGTAAATATAACATGTAATACAATTTAAGATCATGTGTAAAGGTATATTATAGATCTATTCATGCCTGTGAATATATGAAAATTTATGCTTCATTTTTGGTCTCATGAAAAATACAATGATATATTTTTGTTCATGTTAATTTGATGAGAACCTATTTTGATAAGTCTAAAATCGTATGGAATGGATTATATTTCATGAAATTTAAAATTATATGAAAATGACAATATTTCATGTATTTTGACATCATTGGAAAATGACTGCATTTTTAATAGTACATAGCATGATTTGTTGCGAGAAATACATATAAGCATCTATTTTGGGTTTTTTATCATCGAAAACAAAAAAGAGAGAGGGTATGATATTGGATTACTCCTAAAAAGAGTCTCATTATTTGTAGGGCTCATAAATAGGTGACAAAGAGGATACTCAAGAGATTGCTAAAGTCTTTGATGGTTAGGGTTATGTTCTAAAGTGACCAACTTAGATGATCGAAGAGGATTAGACAGAAGAATAATCCACTAATCATCAAAGTTATAGATCGATCATTATCAAAGTATTGTATGATTTATTTAATCACAAATAATATATCAGATAGGAATAAAATATCTTATAGTTCTATAATATGATCTCTGCTTTCCAATATCAAAGTAATTGATGGTTATAACGGTTCACAGAGATTTGAAAAATATAATCATATACTTGTAGATAATCTGGGGGAGCCCCTGGAAGATATGACATTGTAGATGGTTTGTTCAAGATGAAGAGTGTAGAAAATATATTTTGGATAGTTTTCATATCTCAATTGGTTGAGTAGAAATATTTCATCACATAAGGGTTTAATATTGGGATGGTATTGTGAATCAAATGTTCCCCCAAATAGAGGACCAAGATAAAGGGGTTTATTGTTTTCTGATTGAGACACATGTGCAATCAGATGGGTGGAATATATGGATGGGTTTCTAGTTATGTATACTAATAAAGTATTTAAAACATTTAGAAAACTATTTTTGACCCAAAAGAAGAATAATTAGGTTCCACATTGAGGTGTTGTCATAGTATGAACACCATCATAACTGGGAGATATTAATGAATGGGTGCTTGATTGGGTGACATCAGAGAACTATGAATAGTCCTTTTAAGAATCAATTTGTGTGGTCTATTTTATTTGAAACTTTGTTCTTATATGGAATTCATAAGATTCGTGGAAACTCTTCATAAAGGGATCATACACCCTAGTCTTGGGGATGACCCGGTTGAAGTCATTTTATATTGATAATAATGATTTAAAGTCAAAATGACTCATTATATCTATAATTTATCCTTAATTTGGTTTCTAAAATTATCTAATGGGTTATATTTGAAGATTGGGGTGTGAATTATTATTTGTCAGATGTTTTGAGGGACTTTCCTTTACACTTGGTCTGCACCTCAGGTAAAATATCTAGGTCAACAATACTTATATAGGTAATAGGAACCAATCTTAATAATTAAACTAAAAAACCACTCAGGGTGCCAAATTATTATGAATTGGGAATCAATACTATTGGGATTGTTGAAGGAAATGATGATTTGTTTTGTCTTGATTTTGAGATGTATGAAAAATTGGACACCTAGGCACCTAATGAAACTAGGAATTCAATGAATAAGTACCTAACTATCTTCTATATTTTAAAATTATTCAATCATCTCAAGGACATGGTAGAATTATTCCATTTTAAAAATTCAACTACTAATAATTATGATGTGATGGTTTATCCAAACCCTATTATAGAACACTTCTTTGGGAATTTGAGGCTGATATGGAAAATCATATTGAGCATTGTTGGACCACAATATATGAGAAAATTTTGATTTCTCCTCATAATTTTCCACTTTTAACATAATATATTTATATTGTATTCACAAATAAGTGTGATCTTTTTCTCATATGGTTAATCTATTGATTAATTTTATTCATATTTAATACATTTGAACTGATGGATATAGTTATTTTCTAACTTATAAATTCATTTAAATTTTTATTTCTTTTATTTTTCTTCTCAAATAAGTAAGAACATAGACTTGTACTTATGGATGATCTACTATAATTTTACTTGAATATATCAATGTACTTCTCAGATAAAAATAATTTTCATCTACATCTTATCAATATATTCATACATAATGATGATAATAGAATTTATCTCATCAATTATCCTTTTGTATTTTTATTTTAATTTTTAGTTGTTCAAATTCCTTTATTAAATCTATCTTTTCAATTTGGATTTTCTCAACTTCATCAAGTCATTATTCGAGATGTAAATTTCAATATTATTTTATTATATCCTACAAAAATATTATTTATATTTATATTCTCATTATATATTTTTCACATGACTCGCCATCCTCAAAATAAAACTCACTATCATTTTGGTTATCCTTATGAATGAATACATGTTCTTCATATAGATATGCCATAATTACATACTAAGTTGTTTGATTAGAGATTTAATATTTTGGAAGACACTCTTTGTCATTATTAGAATATTCCTCAAAGGATATAATTTTTCTCTTGGATAATTAGGATGAAATATTCTTTTTCCCTTTTAACTGTGCTTTATTTATTTGGAAAAACATCTACTCTCTTAGAGGACCCTTTAGGCACATCTTCATTATCAACATAATTTATATTTATCTAAATATACATTATATTTACATGATAAGTTTATTTATAATATAGAATTTTAAAAGTATACATACCGTTATACTTACCATTTTCCCTCATAAAGTTTATTGGTAGTAATGTGAATGTCTCATTAGATCATTCGAAGTTATCATTTTCATAATGGTCCACCCATATCATCCTTAATATTATATATTTGATATATTTAGGAGAAATATTTTTCTCCATCATATCATTTATTTTTAAGGAAACTATAATTGAAAAATTATACAATAATATATTACTATGAAGCCAATTGACTATGAATTTTTTGACATAAATATCTCAAGGGTTTAGAATATGGTTTAAAACATATATAGGAGAATTATCATGATTAAATTTACCACTATTAAGTTATGAATAGTTTCTCAATATCCAAGGTTTCATAGTAATTTGTAGGATTAATAAATAATGTCATTATTATACCTTAATATTTTAATCACTGATGATTACTATGATTAAGAAAATTGTAGAATGTACTGAGGTTCATTCCCAACATGGATGACTATATGCTTATTGTTTGGTGGTTAATAGAACTGACATATATAATATTGATCTTTTATTATTATGGTAATCCAAGGGAATACAAATTAATATAAAACCTAATGGATATGTTTACACTAACCAACTTCACATGAACCAAATTATTATTATGAAATAAAAAAATATTTTCCAATAAATTAACAATTTGTGAAACTTGATATTCTATAAGACATCTAAAGAATAAAGTACTTCCTAACTATTTAAATATAATATTTTAATCTATTAACAACTAACTCTCTCTAGAATTTTGACCCACACAATTATTCCTCTATAAAATAATTAAAAAATAATATATATATTCAATATAAAAATATCACATAAAGGTACTCCTCATGACCCTCATTTGTATCAGGTTAAAAATAACCTATGAAAGATTATTTTAGTTCTTAAAATATGAATATGAATTAGCTAATAGAAATATCAATGAATCTCATTTAAATATTACTCATTTATCATTATTCATACTTTTCATGAATCCTTTTTTCAAACCATCCAATTTATCCTATTAAATAATATTTGTGGGATTATGTTATTCTATTATATATCCATATATCACATATATAAGAAAGGATAAATTAAACATTAACATACATAACTCTAATCAATATAATTTAATCATATAAATATAATTTTTATCATACAAGAATATTGAAAACCTCAATATATTATTAAATGAGAATAAAATTAATCTCTAATGGGATTTGAAACATATGAGAATCACATATATAACCATTATAAATATTAAATCATTTTTAAACAACTAAATAAGAAAACTCATATATCATTGGAAACTCATTATTGTTATTAAATAAGAGATATTTATTCTTATATAAAATAATATTAATCATATATATAATCCCAAACATTGGTGTTAATCTTACCGAATATATTTCAACATGATTTTATTATTATGTATATTTTTTTATAGATCATTTAATCTTATATCAAATCCAATTATTCTTATGTTGTGGATGGTTACACTTATGTAGCCTTTGTAAACCCCATGTTATTACCACATATATTAACACTTCACAACATATTTAATATCATTAAATTATAACCTCTATTACTCATATATATCCTTTTAAAGTAATCTCCAGACAATATTAGTCCACATAAATCAACTCAACAACAATTGTAGAAACATAAAATGATTATTCAATGTACTAAACCACATAAATTATATTGAAAATGAATAAAACATTATAATCCATGGTACTAACCTGTACATGTTAAGGTAATACATAAGATAATATGTTTATATAATACAAAACCATATAAAATACTACGTGTTAGATTCCTTTCAATGAAAACACATAGAAATACCACATTCTTTACAAAGGGTGACCTTAACAATTATGATCCCACAGAATATCTTGCGTAAGAAAAGTTTTTTATTGGTTAACCCAAATATTATGTGTCTTTGTGTAATGTGTTGTTTCCATTACACTTAGCTGGAAAAACCAAACACTTATGATAAGAAAAAAATTTAGTTGATTGAATTAATATAATGAATTTAGATAAATAGTTATGTACACACTATCCTAGAATCATATCTGATTTGGTTAAAATAATTTTTTACTAGATATAGTCATGAATTTTTTTCCGAGTTTGGATGAGCCTTAATAAATTAAGGATCTTGGTCTAGTAATTAATAAGAAATAAATTAAAAGGAGTCATCATTCTATTATGACAATAATTAATAATAATTCTTATTAAAAGATTGAAATCATGATACTAATTTGATAAAATCTTACATTGTAAATAAAAAATCATCAGCATCTAATATTACTTGGAATAAATTCAGGAAATTTAATTTTATAATGAATCAATATACTAAACATGTAATGAAATTAAAAAAATGGAGTGAAATAAATAATGTAAATTCATTTTAGTATATAAAAATATTCTAGATTAACTGACTATTTACATTTTTTATAAAATTAATATATATTTTGGTATAAATAATTGATGCATATATATGATGTTACAAAGGAGTAAGATATAAGATAATTGATGTAAATTAATTCTCTACTAATTTATTCAATATAATTGACTACATTATTGACATAGAGGGACTATAAGATTTTATTATGGATTTGAATGGATATGGAATTCATTTTTTATCACAATTGGTAATGTTCTCAAAATGTGAATGAATTCAACAAAATTTTAAATCATATTTTTAATGTATTGAGGATAGATGAGAAGTAATTGAATTTTTAAAGTTCATGTACTATGTTGACTATTGAAAATGGTAATGGATTATTTTATATTAAGGTTATTGGATGGAATAATTTTTAGACGCATTCATTGAATCCTAAAAGAGGTGTTATAATGGTGGCTTATTATTCCCGTTAAATAGAATTGTCTAAATTAACTAAAGGGTTTTATGAAAATCCATGGAGATTCCACATATAGTATCATTATTTTAGAAGAAAATCATTTAATTAATAATGGATTATGATTCAAAAATAATTCTATTATATGTACTGAAATTTTAAATCAGTTCAAAATCATGGGAACAAGTGATGGAGGTTTTAGATTGGATAAAAACATAGAAAGAAGTTTGTTATAATTAATATTTGGAAGAAAATGTAATATTTCAAGCTCAGATGGGTCTAAATAAATGATATGTATTCTTATCTCATTTCCCTTATGTGATAAGATAATTTTGTATTAAAAATGAATTTTTAAAAATAAAATCATATCATACACATAATGTACAATATGCCAAACTATATTAAATGGTTTTAGGAGGAAACACTGATAAATTTTTTTCTTAAATAAAACAGTATATCTAACATATTACATAAATTACGAGGGCTATGATCCCATCATCCCTCATTGGAACATTTAAAATAATAAAATATAATATGAGGAATATTGAACTATAAATGTAAAATAATATGAAATATATAGTTTTCAAATGTAAATTTTTAAGATGTGACATCAAAATATTAATTAACAAATACATCCTTTAGAACCAAATGTGTCCTATAACCTGTGACCCACACAACACCAAAAAAATTAAAAATGGAAAACAAATAAAACCCTTAATATGTACTAGTACATTTTATGGTTATAAATATATATAATAGAATTTTGATATATATATATATAAAGTTAATTACAATTTCTAAATCCTTGAAAAATTAAATTATTTTAGCTAAATAAGTAATAATAGTGAATCATTCTTTAAAATTCATAATTTTAAAAAATTGAATTTTTATAGACCTAAATATATTATAGATATATTATTTATTTTATATGTAAGATATATTTATAAAAAGTATTATTAATTTATTAGAAATACGAATAATAATAGATGTTTTTTTTAAAAATGTTTCTTTCAAAGAACTATGTTGTCCTAATATTTTCATGTTATTATTTATAATTTAAATTTCAAAACTGTGGAATTTTAATTTTATAAAATAAAAATAATTTTTAGACTATTTGTGTGATTATTTACTTAGAATGAATTTTTCGGATATTTCTAAAATAGTTCAATTTTTTATAAATAATGAAAAACAATATTTTTACCAGAACTATAACTTTAATGATTAAATAATTATATAAAATATAAATTGAAGTTTTTAAAACCTCGTAGATGATGAAATATTTATTTAAGAATTCATAAAATAATTTTTTAAATATAATTCTAAATTTATAAAATATGTGTTGAACATTTCATAATCTTAAGAAATATTTTTCTCAAAATACACTTTTTTCTTATATTTGATATAGATTTAAATCAAATTTAGATATTCCTTATATAAAATGAATATAATATTATATATCAACAAAATTAAATTATTTATTAAAATTAATTACATTTTTGGCAGAAATGGATGATTAGAAACACAAAAATTAAAGACCTTGATAATTTAATATCAGTTATTTTAAAAGAATTTAATTAATATTATTATATAATTTTTATCTATTGAAATAAATACATACTATCTCAAAATAGCAATCTAATATAATTTATATAACCACATATAAATATATTATCACTCATTTTATTTGAAATAAATACTCAATTAGACTAAAAACACTAAATGGTAGAAAACATTTCTCCTCAAAAAAATTGTTCAAAATACAAAATTTTTTAAAATGAAAATATAGTTTTCAATTATTTGTAAATTTAATTGTATTAAATAGTGGTTAAATTTATTTTTATCACACAAAAATTTGGAAACATGGGTCATTATATTTTTTATAAGGACATATATTTAATAGTTATAATTACTAGTTACTTAATAATTAATGGAAATTCTAACTTGTATGAATATATTGAAAAATAAATGGAATAAATTTAATAAAAATAAAAATGTGAGTTATAGGATTTATAGATATTATTTGACCACCAATTATTATATTTATATTTTTCAGAACCATTGACTAGTTAATAGTGTCATTCCATAAATGAACGATAATTGATGTTCAAAAAAGTTTTATTTTCTTCATTTATAAAATTGGACACTTCACCCATTTAATTTCTCACCCATTCTACCAAACATACTACTACAAATATTTCATTTAACACATAATATAATCATATCTCATTTTCATAATCTATTTTCCTCATTAGTTAGTATAATCACTTCATTTAGAGTGATACTTTTAATATAATGTTCATGGTATCCAAGGGGGTGTTATTTACTCCATTTATTTTCTTCTAAATCCTTCTATTCAACCCTTAACTAACCATAGTAATATAATAAAATTCTTTTCATTATAATACTAATGTTTAATTATAATAATGCAATTACCATTAATTATTCCTTAGCATCAACTTATAAATAAACGAATATGAACTATGTATTGTGTGGATTACCGCCTAAAAAAAGTAACAATTTAAATTTTTCATCCAAATTTTCATTATATAACCAAATAACTAAAAATAATATTAAATAACATAATAAAATATAAATAATATCATTATTTTAATTTTATAATTATACTATAAACATCTATTACAATACTCACAAATCATTATGTAGGTATTTTATGTTTGGTATGATTTATCCACATAATTAAAAAATGTTATTTAACTCATTCATAGATGAATATGGGAAAATAATTACTGATATTAAGAAAATTTAATAATTAAATATTCATTTTCATGTCATTATATGATGAATATATAATGTATGAAAAATATTATTAAAATATCATCTTTGATCACTAAAATTATTAAAATATGCTGAAGCCAATTCAATTTTCATGAACACATACACATAAAATATATAATAAATAAATAGTATAAAAAATAAAAAGTTCATTTTTAAATAAATATATTAGAATTTTGTTCCAAATAATCTATATAATAAATCTAATTAGATTATTTTTGATGTTAGGAACATGCATATAATTATTAATGAACAAGGTAGGGGAATTTGGCCCTTAAATTGGATTCTTTTAGGCATATTATATTTTATGAAACATTTCAATTTCATATGATACAATTTAGAATTAATTTCATTGATTTTATTATACAATATTCCTAAATGTAATCCAAGGAATAAAACTACAAATCAACATATATTATTTATTTTGATTTGGATTTAAGTGTAACCTAAGGCATAAGGTTTTGTACTAACTAAATTTCATTTCATTGATATACAATCATCTTATTAAAATATATTGTTCAATTTTTAAATTATTTTACCTAATGAATACCTTGTATTTTATTCCACTTTCATTTATTAAATATTATAAATTTTCACTATAACATCATTATAAACAAAAATTTCTTTTTGAATATTGTATCATGTATCTTTTTTATATTTTATATCATAAATCCCTAAATATTAATGATATATAATTTTTCCTTGTAAATTTAATACTTTAAGGGGTTTTGATCTGAATATTTTTATAGCATTAGGTGTTATTTTTTACAATTTTTAGTTCC
This sequence comes from Viscum album, assembly GCA_963277665.1. Taxonomy (NCBI): domain Eukaryota; kingdom Viridiplantae; phylum Streptophyta; class Magnoliopsida; order Santalales; family Viscaceae; genus Viscum; species Viscum album. The sequence continues at coordinate 1,818,749,584 of OY728141.1, forward strand.
ATGAAATATGTTCAATATTACAAAAACAATTATTTAATCTATTATATTAAATTAAATATTTCATTAATTTCCATATATATTAATTTCATAATATCCCTCCCATGTTATTTTGATTCAAATTTTGGCACAATTATAAGGGGTTTTAATCTACATTTTTGTTCACTGAGATATGATTCATATTCACCACTTGTTTTCATTTTATATTGTAGGTATTAGTAAATGATTTCCTTTTAAATAGTCTGATAATATTTTATTTTGGGGTATGAATCTTGAAAAATATCTTACCACCTTTTTCCTTTTATATTGACCTCTTTTATTTGGTTGGTTTTCCTTCCAATGGTTTTCCTCTAGAAACACTCTATATATCCTTCCATTTTTTGAAGGGTGTTCACATAGATATAATATTTTGATTTATTTCTAAAAACCATTCTATATATGGTGTTATTGTAGAGATTCATAAATATATTAAAATTAAATCAATTGATTGTAGAAATTGTTAACTTAACCCTATACCACTAATCTATGAAAAGTTAGTTTGAAGGATTCTTATATTGAAAGATGTTTTACAAATTGTTGTGGGAAATTAGAACTCTATTTATGTTTTATTTTAATAAGTATTTTTATTGATTAAAAAATAATATTGGTTTTGTGTTGAATTTTCTATACATTCCATTATACGATGAATACATAAAAAATTATTAGTGATGGGTGTGGGCCAATATAGATATCCCCTTAATGAATCTGTAGGACTGCAAAGACAAACTATGATGGGAAAGTTGTTTTATTCCTTCCCAAAACAAAGAAATTCATAGAATAATGGGGTAATGTCTTGGAATTTCGGTGTAATTTTTATTACTTATATGGAATTATTTTTAGCCCGCAAAATTTGATGGCACATAATTCCGAGGACTGGAGAGCCCAAAATGGAATTTTGATCATTTTTTAGGGTACTTTATGTAAACGTTAAAGCATTATTTTCTATCTTTTGAACCGTGAATCGGATAAAAAGTAAAAGTGCACCATTGAATTCACAATGTTGGTATTTTCCTAGAAATGAAATAACTTCGGCTGACAAGGGATGAGTGTAAAAGTTATTTTTCAGAATTTTTGAGAAAAAATAATAAAATAATTTAAATTAATTATTTTATTTTACTTCTCATTTTAGAGTGGCGGACTATGATGCTATGAGGAAGTGATAGGGAGGTGCCGATGGGCTTCGATGAGGCACAATAATAGTTTGTTAAACAAACAGTGTAACGAAGCTTTAATGACGTGTAACAACGACACAGTTTCTTAAATAAAACAACGTAACAACACGACGTCACATAATAATGGGAACGCTACGACAAACTCCTATTTATAATTCAACGCCCTAGGAAAATATGGATTAAATATGTTGGAGGATTTTATGGAGAACCTCTAATGGACTTTTACCCTAGCGAAGAGTGAAGAACACCAGAAGCACTTTTTCTTTGATGCCTTTTGAATATCAGACCTGAGAAGTGACGTTGATGTCTTAAAACCCTCGAGGACATATGAAGATCAACCCACGAACAGGTTGATCTGTGGATCGTGCATTATAATCTGTGGGGGTGAATTTTCTTTTGGAGTGATTATACGAGATTAAATCTTGGCATGAATGATTGAACACAAACCTCCCAAAGCCTCCCCTTGCATAAACCTCTAAAGAGGATGGCCCGAGCTGACAAAAAAAAGCCCAGAGCACCTCTGCTTGTGTGTTCATGGTGGCCAAATTTTAAAATTGACAACAATTCTAGTTTGAAGGATTATCGGTAATGAAATCCTCTTGGGGAGAATGTTAGTGCAAGTGGAACAAGGAACGGACCACCCGAGCATGTCTAGTGGCCTGTCAAAGATTCCACCAGCACAACAACAAAAATAGTGGCTGGCCTTGCTGGCTGTGTGGAGGCGACAACCTGCACCGGTGGGTCACATTGACCGAGAGGCCGCAACACATCAACTGCGATGGCACGTGGAAGGAAGCGACGGTAGGTGGGCACCATGTAGAGGGGTGGCCCACGTTCAGGCCACCCATTAGGCCAGAGGCCCCGCGACCCATCAGCTACAGAAGGAGTCCGATGCGGCACCTGGAGAGCATTGAGCAAGAGGTGCGGCCCGCCCTTCCGGGGCGCATTTAGTCTAGAGGGGACGCAGATGGATGTCGTGTCACAGGGGATTACACAGGATGCACTGTGTGGCTGGACCCCGTGCTAGTGAGCTGAGCCCCCAGCAGGTCGTACCCACGTAGACGAGCCAGACCCTGCACCTACGGGTCGGACCCGGTCTGACTGGCTGGACTTGTGCCCCATCGGGCTGGGCCGGACTAGATAGGGTCACCGAGTGACCCTACGGGCTGGACCCTTTTCCAACCAATACGGGTCCAACGAGGCCTATTGGGCCTAGCACATTGGCCAGGTGTAACAGACTGACCCCCAACCACACCAGGTCAGTTTGGGTTCATCAGAATGAACCGAGGTATATGGATCCCCCTGAGCTTGGTTGATCGGGTCGGTCTGACCAGGTCGGACTAGGGCCCATCGCAACCGGTCCCTGGTTAATAAGACGTCTGTATCTTAAAAACTGCATGTCCAATTGATTGTATGTTTACGGCATTGTGACCCTCTCGAGTAGGAATTTATTTTGACATTCTTTTTGGTGACTTTCATGGATTCCAACAAGCGATGAATGGCTGGAGGAGAGTTCCCCCCAAGCGTGCTACATACAGAACCATGTGGTTGGCTTATAATGGAAGACTTCTCAATGACGGCCTTGTGGGAAGTGGTTCTATGTGACCCAGTAGGTCCACGGTGGGGAGCGGTTCTGTGTGACCTTTCATACCCACGAAACTCGATAGGAAGAGAAACTTAGTTCGACTAAGGTGGGAAGCGACTCTGTGGGACCCAGTAGGCCCACGGTGGGGAGCGGCTCTATGTGGCCTTGCATACCCACGGTACTCATTAGAGATGAGTACAACAAGAATCCAAGTATATTGGGAAGTGGATCTATGTGACTCAACAATCCCACTATATTCAATAGTGGAGGATTTCTCCCATGACCGAGGAGTTTGATGTTTGCGACTGATGATGCTACTGTTACAACCCTAAAATATACATGGTGCGAGTTTCCTTATGTTTCATGCATTACCTTGAGAAATTTATATGTGTTAATTATTTTTTTTTTGGGGTCCCTACAGAGTATTGTGTTACTCACCCATGCACGGGCTTCACCTATACGGGTTGTGTCTGGTGCAGACGACCAACATTTCGATAGGGGTGCTCAGGGATATGGGATGGAAGGACTCTATGGGGGTGGACTTGGTGGACTATAACTAGGCGGGGTCCTGGAGGACTGGGAAGACATGTCATACTACATCATCTTCCAGTAGCTTCACTACACTCATGATCAGGTGGGGTTTACTGTATATGGCTATTAGAGTACATTTCATACTTTATAGTTTTCAGTACATTTCGTTAGTTTGTATTCTAGACCACTTTCATTCATTTATACTTTCACTCAGTTTATTCAATGGTATATTTTTTCCCTTTTGTGTGTTGGGACTTGGTTTTGCATGCATGTGTGTGTACAGGTATCCATGATAATTCCTCCAACTTGCAGGTTGATGCCTTCAGTTCCAGTCACCGGCCCCTGGCCTTTGTGAGGCACGCTTGGGGTATTCATGGCATGGGCCCTGAGTGGTGAGTCATGAAAAAGTTTTATCAAAGGGTGGTCAGTTCCCCCTCAATGAATGGGAGTCTGATTTTGTGTTTTGGGGAAATAGTGTTAAGTGTTGTGAGATTAAATATTAGATTTAGAGAGACCAATATTGTTGAGTCGACCGACGTATCCATACACCATGACCTTGAATTCTGATTTCATCTCAGTAAAAGAAAACAATAGTTGTATAAGTGTCTCCTTATTTTTAAATATGATTCTAAACACCAGGTATAAGCTTCTAACCATGGTACATATTGATCTATCTCGGGATTCCTCCATGTGGACGACCTTACAGGATCCCGACATGAGGTCGCGGGGATAACCCGCCTTACGACGGGGCGTCCATTCAGGGACCAGTTCTAGAGATGGTCCCACCGGGTGGTGCACTAGTTCAACCACCACCCAATGGTAACCATCTACTACTAGCTTTTTTGTCAGAGGATGTTCATAGGATCTATTCCTTACATGTGTTTCAGAGACAGAGACCTCCCATGTTTAGGGGAGAGATGGATCTTGAGGCTGCTGAGGACAGGCTAGAGGTTATTATGTAGTTCTTCTGCTTATTGAGGACACCGCATGACCAGATGAAGATCTTGGCAGTGAGCCCTCTACATGGATTGGAGGGGAAATGCTGGGGCTTGACCATCTAGACTCATAATGAGGAGACCCAAGATCTGCCTCATCTAGAGCAGCTATGTGTGCATCCAAGAGCTTCTTCACCTAGAGAAGGAAAACATGACAGTGGTCGAGTAGTCAGTGAGGTTCACAGAGTAGGGATTGAGTCTAAAGATCATGTCTTCGTTGGTGTCTCTCAACATCCCTATCCAAGATGGGGTGATGGAATGAGACCTTATAATGGAGAGTTTATTAGAGAAGGAGGCACACACAACTAAATCTACCAGTAGTCCCCAGGCGGTGGAGTCTCCAGAAGGAATCATACACCTGACACATTGGCCCAAGTGGGCCAGATATTTTGGAGGAAGACCACATGAAACAGGGTCGGTGGTGCAGGGTTCCTAGTCCGGAGGGAGTCGGCAGGGAGCCAGGCAGTTCTATGCATTTGGCGGGAAGGGGCACATGGCACATGATTTCATGACCCACCATACAGATGACCAGAAGACGATCGAGGAGCCATTGAGGAAGTGGCAGCGGTTCGAGTGAGGAGGTCCAGAGGGTGGCAGACATTGTAGGGGATCTGGTCAAGACGTAGGTGGTGGGAGACTGTTTTATATGTTACCTCCACCACCCCCAGGTGGTCCAACCCGACCAGAGGGAGTAGGTAGACATGGGCGAGCTCAACACCATGCATTAAAGTCATTCGACCAAGACACTCGAAAGATGATCTGAGATATGATTTGTGTCTTCTACACCCTATATTCATTACTTATAGACATAGGTTCTAGTCACTCTTTCCCTTCCACGACTTGTGATTGGAGCTTGGAGATTACAGTGGAGTCATTGGATCGATCCTTGCGGCTAGAGACATCTATGAGAGGGGATTCAATGATTACCAACTATTTCCGGGTGTGTGAGACTAGTCTAGGAGGGGATATATTTGGTTGGGATCACCTAGTAGCATCGTTGAGGCCTTACGAAGTCATCTTGGTTATAGATTATTTTTCTACATTCCATGTTCAGATCAACTATTTTAGGCATATAAAGCGGTGTGTCCATGGAGATGGGGCCTGGTTTTCATTCACCGGTGAGATTGAAACCCTTTCATTACAGGATAGAATCTCTCGAAGGAGGGTGAAACTGATCACTCACCAGTTGTCTTGACTCACCCTTGGTGCAGTGTAGGAGTGGAGTCCAAGATTTCATGTAGTGGTGGAAGAGTACGATGATGTTTTTCATGATGGGATTCCAGGGATCCCTTTTCATAGAGAGGTGTACTTCTATATCGACCCTTACCCTGAAATGAAACTGATATCCACCCCATCATATTGAATGGATCCCATACTGCTTTGCGAGCTGAGGGTACAACTATATGACTTTCAAGTGAAGGGGTTCGTAAGGCCCAACATTTCACCATGGGAATCCCCAATGCTTTTTTTTGAAAAAGGTAGAAGGGAGTTTGAGGTTGTGCGTGGACTTCCAGCACCTGAATTAGGATAATGTGAAGAACAAGTACCCACTATCGAGAATTTATGACCTCTTAGACCAGCTGAAGGGAGCGAAGTTGTTCTCAAAGATGGACCTCAGATCGGGACATCACCATCATCGAGTGTGGGATGAGGATTTACTGAAGATAGCCTTCAGGGGTCGGTATGGCCACAATTAGTTCATGGTGATGCCTTTCGGCATGACCAATTCCCCAGTAGTGTTCATGTTTCTCATGAATAAGATCTTCCAACCTTACCTTGACCGGTTCATCATGGTCTGCATCGATGACATCTTTGTATATTTAGCATCATAGGAGGATCCCGCTACACACATGTGGATAGTTATGGATACACTATGAGTGAACCATCATAATGGTAAGCTCTTAAAGTGTCAGTTCTATTTATAGAAGATCCACGTTTTAGGACACCACATCTCAGAAGCTAGAGTTGCAGTATATTGAGTGAATAGAGAGGCAATTCATTCTTGGGAGCTTCCAATGAGAGTGACTGAGGTGCAGAGCTTCTTGGGGATGTTTTGTTGCTATCAGAGGTCTGTTCCTGAAATATCTAGATTAGAAGAACCATTTTCAGCATTGAAAGGTAATGGATAACCCTTCATGAGGATAGAGAAATGCTTGACGATTTTTCGGGTTCTGAGGCAGAGACTGACTAGTGCCCCCATCTTTAGACAACCAGAGGAGGGCGTTGGGTATGTAGTTTAATGTGATGCATCGGGGACCGGGTTCAGTTGTGTCCTAATGTAGGAGAAAGCATGGATCGCCTATGACTCACGACAGTTGAGGTTTCATTTTCAAAACTATGTGACCCATGACCTAGAGTTTGTAGCACTGGTCATTTCATTGAAGATGTGGCAGCACTACTTGACGGGGGAGTAGTTTATATTTTACTATGATCAAAAGAGTCTCAAGTATATCTTCTCCCATAAGGACCTAAACTTGAAACAATGGAGACGGCTAGAGTTCCTTAAGGATTATGATTTTGAGATTCTCTATACTCCTGGAAATGGGAACATGGGGAAACATGTTCTCAGTAGGAGGGATGGGTTGTAGCTACAGTGTGATGTGTAAGAGTAGTTAGCTGTGATGCAGGTATCCCTCATGGATGATGGGGAATATTTTTACCTCCAATAGATGGAATTTACTCCCCCACTCATACAGTGAGTTTGGGAGGCACAGTTGGGGGATGTTTACTTTGAGGATTAATGTGCATAGCTACCCTCAGGACGAGCTCTTCATGAATTTTTGATAGGTTGGGAGAACGCCATCCTTTTCTGAGGGAGAACCTTAGACCAAATTAATTACGAGAGGAGGTCTTGAGGGAGTTCCATATATCTTCTATAGTGGTACATCTTGTAGTGGAAAAGATGTACCAGGACCTTTGGCATTAGTACTAGTGGTTAGGGATGAGGAAAACAGTGGCCGAGTTCATTTCACAATGCCTAACTTGTCAGTAAGGGAAGGCCGAGAACCAGGTTTATACAGGCTTGACCCTGCCACTCATGATAATAGAGTGGAAATGGGACAGTATCTTGATGGACTTCATGACAGGGTTACCACGTACTTCTAGAGTTCATGACTCTATTTGGGTGATCATTGACCGACTCACCATGTATGATCACTTCCTACCCATCCGGGAGAAGGGAACAGTAGAGGTCTTGGGACGCCTCTATATCCAAGAGATATTACAGCTTCATGGGGTGGCTTCATCTAAAATCTCAAATCATGATGCCCAATTTACATCCTGTTTGTGGAGGGATTATAGGTGGAATTTGGGATGCAACTACACTTCAACACAACTTTTCGTCCCCATATGGATGGTTAGATGGAGCAGACCATATAGACCATGGAGGACATGTTTTGTGCTTACATCCTTGAATTTGTTCATGTTTTGGAGTACCATCTTCCACTAGTGGATTTTTCATACAACAACATATATCACTCTACCATTGGCATGACACTGTTTGAGGCCTTGTATGGGTGGCTATATAGATCACCCACATGCTGGACCAAACCAAGGGAGTCGAAACTCATGGGTCTAGAGTTGGTACGAGGTACCACCGAGAAGGTGAAAATCATCTACGAGCAGATGAGTAGGGCATAGAGAAAGCAGTATTCTTATGATGACAGGAGATAGAGACACTTGGAGTTTGAGGATTCTGGTCTCACCTCGATAGGGATTTCAGAGATTTGGTCAGGGAAGTAAGCTATCTCTGAGGTTCATTGGTCATTTTCAAATCTTGAGCATAGTTGGTGAGGTGGCGTACCGCATAGATTTTCCCCCACAGATGCATCAGGAGCATGATTTTACCATGTGCTGTAGTTGAGGAGATACGTGCATGATCCATCGCACGTCATTGAAATGGGTGAGATGGACATTGATGATGAGGCGGTGTTTGTGGAGTTCCCAGTCAAGAAATGGGATCGACAGGGGAGGGTTATATTAGGACATTCAATTCCACTAGTGTACATCTAATGGAAGCACATGAATCTCCAGGAGAGCACATTTGAGCGGGAGGCTTATATTCGTGCTCAATGCCCTCATATTTTTGTTTAGTTGTTGTTTTAAATTTTGGGGAAGTAAATCCATAAGGTCAGGAGAATGTAATATCTTGGAATTTCTGTGTAATTGTTTTTATTTGTAAGGAATTATTTATAGACCACAAAATTTGATGGCACATAAAATTGAAGTTTGGAGTGCCCGTAACGGAATTTTAAACTTTTTTGAGGTAAGTTCAGTAAATGTGCAAGTGGGATATTCTATCCTTTGAACCTTTTCTTAGATTAAAAATCGGAGGAAATAGTTGAATTCAGAACGCTGAGATTTTCCTAGAAATGAAGTAACATAGACCATCAAGGGTTGAGCGGAAAAGTTATTTTTTGGACATTTTGTTAAAAAATAATAAAATAATTTAAATGAATTATTTTATTTTCTTCCCCTATTTGGATTTGCGGACATTAATGTTATGGGGAAACGACAGGGCAGCAACAATTCACATCAATGAGGATCGTTATTGTCTTCTTAAACTCGTAGCATAATGACACTTTAATGATGCGTAACAGTGACACTGTTACTTAAATAAAACAGCGTAATGACATGACATCATATCATAATGGGAATGATGCAAGATGCTCCTATTTATAATTTGATACATATGGAAAATATAGAATAAAGGAATTGGGGGATTCTCTAGAAAACCTCTGAAAGACTTCCACCATAGTGAAGAATGAATAATGCTGACATAACATCTTCTTCTTCAATGCCTTTTAAATATCGGATCCAGGAAGTGACGTCAATGCCTTGAAAACCTCGAGGATGAAAATGTTTCTAAGAACTTCAAAAACGTAGGGGTTTTTAATTTTTAAAATTTCTTACCCATACCTTATCTGAAAAACAACAAGTGCAGATCAACCCATGAATAGGTTGATCCATTGATCATGCGTTATAATGGGAGGGTGACTTTTCTTTTGGGTGATTATTCATGATTAAAAATTTGCATGAATGATTGAACTCAAACCACCCTGATCCTCACCCTTGTTATATCCACTAACGTTGAGGGACCGGGATGACTTGAACAAGGCTTGATCACCTCTGATCGTTTTTTCTTGGTTACTGCATTCTCAAAACAGCGACAAGGCCAGTTTCAAGGCTTAATGGTAAAGATATCCTTGCCCGAAGACCATTGGAACAAGTGGTGTATAGAACCAACCATTGGAGCTCATCCGTTGGCCCGCCGAAGATTTTACTGTTGTGCTGACGCTGACAGTTGTAGTGGCGGTGTGCTTGCTGGCAGTGTGGAGGCGGCGACCCACACCAGAGGGATGCATTGACCAGGAAGTTGTGACTCGTCATCCATGGCCACACGTAGGAGGACAGGGTTCCAGTTGGGTGCCGCATGGAGGGGAGGCCCGCGTATGGGCCACCCTACATGCCAGATGGGATACAACCAGTTAGACGCGACATGAGTTAGACGTGGCATGATGAGTAAGCCACACAGAAGGTGAAGCCCGCCCATGCAGGCCGCGTTCAGACCGAAGGGGACATAGCTGGCTACCGCGTCCTAGGGGATCACATCATCTACACCGCACAACCAGTCCCTTTCTAGCGGGATGAGCCTCCTATGGACCGAACCCCATGCCAGCGAGGAAGACCAACATTGGCAGGGCAGACCTATGAGATCTGGACGGACATAAGCTCGTTTGCACTAGGCCAGACTAGACTAGGTCTCTGGGTGACCATGCCGGCTGGACCCTCTGCCAACTGGGCCGGGTATAGCAAGGCATGTTGTGCCTGACCCAATGGATAGAACGGACCATACCAACCCCAACCACCACCAGGTCAGGTCAGGTCCATTAGAATGAATCAGGTATGTGGATACCGCAATCCTGGTTAGTTAGGTAGGTCTGACCGGGTCGGACCGAGCCTCATCGCAACCATTCCCCTGGTTACTAAAACACTTGTGTCATGAGAAGTGCACGTCCAATTGACTGGATGTTTGCGGAATTGGGAGGCTCTTGGAGAGGCAGATCATTCAAGATGCATTTTGGTGACATTAATGGACTCTGATAATTGAAGAATGGATTGAGGAGAAGTTCTCCAAGGCGCGTTATATACGAAACCCTGGAGTTGGCTGAGACTTTAAGACTACTCGACGATGGCCAATGGGAATAGAATATGTGTGAACCGATAGGCCCATGGTGGGGAGTGACTTTGTGTGACCTATTTGACCAATGACACTCAACAGAAAGAGTACCTCAGTTCGACTAAGATGATATGTTGCTATGTGTGACCCGAGAGGCCCAGGGTGGGGACTGGCATTGTGTGACCCAACATACCCTTGGTACTCATTAGAGATGAGTACAAAAACAATCCAAATATAGTGGGAAGTGGTTGTGTGTGGCCCAGAAGGCCCAATGTACTCGGTAGAGGAGGTGTTCTCCAATGCCCGAGGAGTTCGATATTTGCGACTAATGATGATACTATTACTACCCTAGAATATATAATGTGTGATCGACCTTGAGATTCATGATTTACCATGAGGAATTTCTATGTGTTTATTTAGTTCCAACTGAGTACTATGTTACTGACCCCTGAACAGGCTCCGCTCGTACGTGCTGCGTCTGGAGGAGATGTCCGGCATTTCAAGAGGGGTGCTCGGGGAGATGGGACGGACGGATGCTATGATGGTGGGCTTAGTGGACTATGATCAGGTGGGACCTAGTAGGATCTGGTGTAAATTAAGTACTACTTTAGCATCCAATATCTTCATTACTCTCATGATCAGTTGGGGTTTACCAAAGAAGACCATTAGATCACTTTTCATTCTTTATAGTTTTCAATAATTGTCTTGGGTTTGTATTCTGGCCCACTTTCATTCAACTGTAATTGCACTCAGTATATTTAGTGGTATTTTGTTTCCCTTCTGTGAGGTGGGCCTTGGTTGGGCATGTGTGTGCGTACAGGTATCTAGGATAATGCCTCCCACTTGCAGTTTGACGCATTCGATGCTAGTTTCCATCCCCTGGCCTTAGGGAGGTGGGCATGGGTGAGTCGCGACATGAGCCCCGGGGGATGGTTTGTGACAAAAGGACATGATGATATGATCCTGATGTCAAAGATCATGATTTCTTGTCTAAGGGCATGGATTTATCTACATGTTTTTTTTAATTTCATCACTATGGAACCACTTATTATTATCCTTGTTATCTTGTTTATTTATATTATTGTCTGTGGATATATTATTCATTCATTACCATTCAATTCCTTCGTTAATTTTTTGTTATATATTCCAACACTATTATTTATTCTTATATTTTGGCAAGTTATAATATCTAATTTTTATCGCTTACCTTTACCCATACAGTGTGTTTGAGATCACCCTTATTATTATTTCATTTTGAAAGATTATAATAAAATTTATGACACATTATATTTATAATATAATATCTTCTTATGATAATTTTTTTGAGACCATTAGGACTTATTAAATATTATATAGTTTCTTATAGAGAAGAAGAAATTATCATTTGATGAGAAAGATGCGATCTTTATATGTTATCTTTTTTAATATTTATAAAACTATACAAAATAATGTTCCTTCAAATGCATGTGATTAATTATTAGTGGGTGATATTATTATTACATCTTGTTAAAGTTGGGATATCTTAGTTCATTTCATATCTAGAAAGAGAATCATTTATTTTTTAGCATTAGAACTGGAAATATGGGTATAGGGAATCAATGGAGGTATCAATGTATGGTTCAGATAAATTTAGAGGTAATAAAGTTAATTGAGGATCATTAAATTTTTGATAATTTATGTTCCACCTTAATATCATAGTAATATATGAACCATAAGTATTTTTATGAAATATTGAATAATATAAGGATTTTGAGCATAAATATCTAATAAAAACCTGTGGGATATGTATAAGGTATATGTTTTTGTATATGATAAAATTATAATGTTTTGTGATAGTATATATTTTATAGTTCTCCAAAAAAATTAATCCCTACATGGATACTAAAAAGTAGATGTTAATATGTATCATTTGAACCTAGTGGTAATCACTCCAAAATTGTGGTTAAGCACTGACACAATCTTCACTCGGGTGTAGGATTGGTGGACCTAAGACTTTGAACATAGATAGACATTCCTGGGGGATATTTCTTGGTTAATCCTATTTTATTTATATTCTATTATAAATGTATTACTATGATATGTAATTTTGGTATGGAATATTATAAAACCCATCCTAATGAAACCAATATAGATATTATACTTGTTTGTTTGAACATGAAGATAAAGAATTAATTTCAAAGTATAATGCATTTTTAAGATGGCTTTATTTATATTATATTAATTTTATTATAGTTTTGATCACTCATGATAATAAATTTTCCTTTTATAAATTATTTTAGGATAAAATAACCAAACTAATAATGGATTCCATGAACAATACCGATTTTATCCCACTCAGAGAACTAACATTATAATTGATGGAGTACTAAGTCTCTTGATTATGAAAAAGGATATCAAAAATTATTATTAACAGCATGAAAAAAGTAGAGTCTCCAAATGAAAAAATTATGGGAAAGGTGGATTCTTATAAAATTTTGTGTTACATGGTAAATAAAGGAACGAATATTAAATTTCCTATATGATGTAAATGTTGGAAGAAATGAATCAACGATTTCTTGAAGGGAATTAAAATATACCAAAAATATGGAAATAAATGTCAGAAAGTTCCCATATGAATGTGAAAGAGATAAGATGAAAAAATGCTTCAATTATAATGAAATTAGTCACTTTTCAAAGGAATGCACCATTCAAATAAAAATAGGGAAAACAGTCACCATGAATAGCCTAGACCAAGGGAATAAGGAAAATACTATACAATTTTGACTATTGAAGTGGATAGTTGGTTTTCACTCAAGATTTTATAATATTTTTGAAAATGTATGTCCTCACTAACTACTAGATATTGAGCTATTAATAAAAACACATGGTGGTATGATAATTATTAAATATTATTCAATAATTGTCGTATATTACTTCTTACATATCATGATTTATTTCCTTAATATGATGTTGTATTTGGAAATGATTTATTCTATTTTGAAATGGATTATATCAATATTCATATTGGTAATTGTCACTAAATTTTCTAAATTATCCCATGATCAAATATCAATTTTGGCTATTAATTTTAAATGGAAATTAATTTTATCATATAGTTATTTATATCAATTCATGTGTTTCATTGTAATCAAAAAATATTGTTTTAATAATCATTAGAAATCATAGATGGATCATATGGATACTCTCAACTATTTTCCTTTGAGACAAAAAAATAATTTTTCTGTTTGAAATTTATTTAAGTGTTGGATAATGTAACACCCCATGATTATATAATACATGTTTCTTTTCAAAGCTATATTGTTTGATAGCTTGTGATGCACCAAACATTAGTCCAAAAAACTATAGAATTATATAAAACCATTGAATTGTATATTTAGAATTGTTGGGGAAATATAGATATATCTAAAAATTTAAATATATTTTTAAATAAAAATCATGGTCATTATCAATTCTAATGAGTTAATAATTTAAATTAGTATTTCTGAATAACTAATAAAAGTGATATATGAATATAAATGTTACCAATCTAAAATATCACATTATTTGTTTTTTTAAAACAAATAATTTATGGAAAAATATTATTTTATTAATAATATATTAACCCCAATTTCATTATAAATTAATAAGAAATGAGAATATGAATTGGTAATATTCTTAAAAATGCAATTTTTCTATGATTTATTTGGTTTTATTTTTACCGAATTATTTAATGCTTAAATTTTAAAATTGTTGAATTTTAATTTGAAAAAAATAAATATTTGTTTTATATTAATCATTTATATTTTATATTAATATATATATTTTGATTTTTTTGAAATAGTAGATTTTTAGATGAATAATGAAAAAATATTGTTTTTATTGAAACTTTAACTTTTAGGACATTATCATTATAAAATAATGATATATATGTTTATAAATCATTTAAATTATTAATATATTTATTTATTTATTTATTTATTAATAATATAAATTTTTAGTTATCATTAATAAAATCTAAAAACTATGTTTAATAGTTTATGAACATCAAAATATTATTTGTAATGACCCAGATTTTCTCGTGGAAATGTTTTTTCTTAAATACAGGGGAATTTTATGAGTCTGTAGTTTCTGACGGCGCTTGATTCTGATTCCCGGTTTATCCGGAATCTTTTTATGATGTTTTGTTAAAGTATGTTCAGTAAACGTATGCGCAGGATTTTATAACTTTTGAAATGGTGCTCGGAATTGAAATCTTGAGGGCACCGTTGAACTCACAGCGCCAGTTTTCGTTTAAAAAGACATTCACCTCAACTGCGGATGGTCGAGAATAAAAGTTAGTTTTCGGCTTTTTATAAAAAAATAATAAAATAAAGTGTATCCACCCTTTATTTTATTCCAGCTGCCATGTGAGTGCAGGCAGTTGGAACCTCCACTTGGGAGTTGGTGGTGGGACCACCAAACCTTAACCTCCAATGAGAGGTTATGGTGGGGGGACCTACCCGAACCCAACCTCCCATGTGAGGTTAAATGTGGTGTGGGCCACACGAGGCCACCCGACTCCTCATTAATGGGAGGAGACCATAACCTCTCAACTCTCCCTCATTAATAAGGGAGAGCCACTCCACCTTTCCCCAGCTTAATGAACCAAACCCCCCTAATTAATTCGTGCGAAATTTAGTGACATAATTGGGGGGAGCCTCATAATTAAATCACCAAATTGAATTCTATGCCATCAGAATAATAAGATAACATACCTATTATTTTAATTGGGACATATCATTTTGGTGGAACGGTGGAAAGGAATGATAATGAAAAAAGCTCCCAACGAAGAACCATTCTACCAATGGAGAACGCGAAGAACGCCGACGACGCCCTTCTTCTTCAACATTCTTCCTCGGACCCCTTAAACGTGGGATGTGATAGTCCACCAGGGATTATAGGGAGTCCTTCTGTGATTTCAACGAATGACTACAGGTTAATCGAAGGCAGGGGTTTGATTTTCATTTAAAGTATGAACTTTTCCCCAAGTTCTTCCTTTCTCTCAAAATGATTAATGGTGGTAGTTGTTATTAATACTAGCGACCCGTTTGTTATCTCCTTAAACATGGAGGATTCGGGCCGACCTAGCATGACCCGAAATCCTTTGTGGATTTATTCATTCGTATGGTGCTCTACGAAAAGGTGACGAAGGTGGAATCAACGAGGTCGTTCTACCCGCGGCCTCCGCGAACCGTGCCGCCTTTGCGGCACACTATTTTCACCGGCCAAACATTTCCAACCAAGCGGCGCCCATCCCGCCTACCCGTGGAAACCCTGGTCCGCTGCCCACACCCCGCAGGCTCACTGCCTGCGCCCTCAGTGCGCTGCCCGGGCCCTACAGGCATACTACCCGTGCCCCCGGCGAGCTACCCGGCCCCGCCGACACGCTACCCGCGCCCCGTTGGCACGCTGCTTGTGCCCCCCGATGCGCTTCCAGGCCCCCGTCGACGCCCTGCCCGCCGCCCCGGTGCCCTGCACGGCGCCCTGCGCCCGCTTGGCATCCTGCCTGGCACTCCCGTACCCCTTCCGTCGACCTGCCCGGCGCCCCCTCGCCCTTCCGCGACCTGCACGGCCCCCCGCGCCCTGCCGCGGCCTACCCGGCCCCCCCCCCCCCACGGTTAGCCCCGCGTCCTGCCGCATCTGGACTGATGCACCTGCGGCCCGCCAGTGACGATCCGGCCTACCCGCGCCCCACGTGGGCTTCCTGCTAGCCTCCCGACCATTTGCCTTTCGAGCTAACCCACAGTGTTGTTGGTCGAACCGGCCCTGTCTCCCGGGCCGAGTAATCGAGCCGCCTACGTGGCGACTACCTGGTTGAACCACCCACGCGGTCTACTGGGCTCGGCGCAGCGGATCGGGTCAAAACGTAGCGGGATGACCCACCCAATGGGTCGGGTCAGACCCAGCGAGTCTGATCGTGTCGACCCAAACTGGGTCGGCCGAGACTGGGTTGGGTCGAGTCGGTCCGACCGAGTCAGACCAGACCCGGGCCCACAACTGACCCATTACCTTTTTGGGCCATATCTTTGGCACCAGACGTCTATTTGATGAACCATCAGCAGCGCCAGTAAACATGGAGCATAGCCATCCCTTTGAGTATACCCAACTAGAGTTCAGGGTATAGTTGAGTCACCGTCAGGTGGGTTCTTACACCAATCCAACTTGTCCCTCGGGACTACAATGCTAATAACTCACAGACCGAGCGTCTGATTGACGCCCCGTCTGCTGCGTTGATACCCCTATGACATGGAAGTCCCTTGAGATACTTCCACATGAGGCTTCATGACTTTTGGAGTATCAACCTGTAGCTTTTGGAGCGGATCCTCTCAGAGACGAGTGTACAGAGTGCGTAGACCTAGTAGCTGGAAGACCTGATGACATCTTGACCGATTCGACTCGGTGTGATTCAACTAGCCCAGTGCGTAGCACCCAATATTTGGCGGCAAAACCATAGCAAAGGAGGGCCCAGTATTTGGCAGTAGACCCAAGGTACATGATAGGAGGAGTACCTCTACAGGATATTAGGGTGAGCGCCCGGTATTTAGCAGGAGACCCACAACAAACAGAGAGCTTGGAAGTTGGAAGTATACCAACGATACTTGAAAATATGAGTACCTTGGTAGTCCAAGGTTAGTGAGAAGCACCTCGGTGTCATGATAGACCACTGTACTCTGTAGAGGAGGAGTTTGCCAGTAGCTATGGTTTAATTAATAAAAATACTAGTTTGTGTTGAGTGAGTGACCTTTGTGTTTTCCTCATGATTGAGATGGATTACTAGATAACTTAGGTATATGTATGGGCATATACCTAAGTAATGGTTATCCGTTGATTTCATACTTTTTGGTTTATCCTTGTCAGATTTTGTGATACCTTGAGGGTCTTGGGGTCCCTACTAAGTATCGTTATACTCACCCCTGCACGGGCTATGCCCTCACCTCATTGTGTTAGATGAAGATGACGGACAACACTGATGGAGGCCGAGAGCACTGGGACTGGACGGTACCCGGTGGAGGACCTTACAACGTATGGGTGCACGGTAGAGTCTGACGGGCGTGGAATGATGTGGAGACCATCTGTACCTACCCTTCAAGTAGGAACCCTGGAGGACGATCCAGGCGCTGCTTTCACCTATCAACTGTTTTTACCTTTCCAGTTGTACTTGTTTTCAGTTGTATTTGTACTTTACAGTTGGGCTTGTATTCTGGACCCTTTATTTTTATTATATTTGTTTTACAACTTTTACATAGTTTATTCTTCCACTTAGACCCTGTTTGTGTGTGTTTGTGATTTATAAAGGCAATGCCTTCCCAGTTTTAGGGAATTACTCCTTTGGTGATAGTCGCCAACCCCTGGCCAATGGAAGGCGGGTTTAGGGTAGTCATGATATGGGCCCTAGGGGACGATTTGTGAAAAATTAGTATCAGAGAGGTTGGTTCTACGATAGAACATAGGACTCTGATATTTCTTTTTTTGAAGAAGTAGTATTAAGGGCACTAAGTGTGGTTTTCAGTTCAGGGAGTCCAGTGTTGGTGCGGGTGGCCGATGTATCCCTTCACAAGGACCCTGACTTCTGATTTCCAACTCAGTGCACGAAAACACTGATTGTGTGTGTGTTTTCAACAGTTTTTCTTTAATTCATCTCAACCATGTCAGCTCACCAGGTATAGTCTTTTGACCATGTCGCATCTGTTTCATTTAGGATGCCTCCCTACGGATGACCAGTTAGAGCCCCAAGAGTTGTACATACAAACAGCCCGCCGAGCGACGAGGGCTTAGTACAAGGCCCTCTTCTAGATGAGGCACCATCGGAGGCACCAGTGGTACTAATCCTCGTTGGTCCACTGATGCCACCAGCCCTAGTAGGAGAGAGTGCACACCGCTTGAGCGCGCTGCACGAGTTCCAGCACCAGAGGCCACCCAGGATCAGGGGAGAGACGGACCCACAGGTGGCTGAGGATTGGCTGGAGTCTGTGGGAACTGGA
Source organism: Viscum album (assembly GCA_963277665.1). NCBI lineage: Eukaryota > Viridiplantae > Streptophyta > Magnoliopsida > Santalales > Viscaceae > Viscum > Viscum album. The sequence goes on from OY728141.1 coordinate 1,818,768,081, forward strand.
GCGAGGCCTCCTTTATGCAGTAGTATGAAGATATTGGAGCCCGATTCTCCAGGTTCATGATGAGGAGATTCTATTCTGGGAAGTCTTCAAGAGATTGTTCCGAGCAAATTATTTCCCAGCCACCCTTCCAGTGGTGCGGATACAGGAGCTACTTCATCTATAGCAGGGTAGCATGACAATAGCGCAGTACTCAGTGAGGTTCACTGACCTCTCGCGCTACTCCATATATATGGTATAAGACCCATTCGTCAGAGACTGAACCATTAGAAAGGGTCTCAGGTGAGAGATCAGAGTTTCAGTTATCTCCCACAGCATCCCGAGCAAACGGGGGTATTGGAGTGAGGCCTCCTAGAAGAGATTTTCCTTTCTAAGCAATCTCCAATAGCAAGACCCACCACTATTCAACTTGCAGCGAAGTCTTCTGCAACCAATAGTAGACAGATGATGCAGAGGTCCAAGAGGACCAGACCCACAGTTGATTGACCGCATGACATATAATCTGTTGTTTGGGGCACGTAGAGTGGAGACAGAGCCAATCATGCCAGGAGCGGACAATGTTACTCCTGCGGAGGGCATGGTCACATGTCTCGTGACAACCTGACCCGTCGTACTGAAGATCAGTAGATAGTTGAGGGAACTCCTAGGCAGAGGCATAGGTTCTATCGAGGCGGTCTATAGGGCGGAGGTAGACGTTCCAGAGGAGCTGGACGTATAGTAGGTAGTGGACGATGATACGAAGTGCTACCGCCACCACCAACAGGAGGTCCACCCCAATAGCAGGGAGTGGGTGGACAAGGTATAGCTTAGCTTTAGGTAGCTGAGTCCTATGACCACGGCTCTCTAGAGATGATACAAGTATGATCGATGTCTACTCCACATTAGTTGTAGTTCATATAGACATAGGTTGCAGTAACTCATTCATTTCCACTACACTTGTTCGGAGCTTAGAGATTTCGACGGGGCCGTTTGTTACGGCTAGAGACTCCTACAGAAGTAGACTCGATGATTACTCAATGGTTCTGGCAGTGTGAACTTACTCTAGGAGGTGAGATCTTCGGCTGGGATCTCCTCGTAGTGGCGTTCAGGCCTTATGACATCATCTTTGTTATGGACGGGTTATCAACAGTCTATGCTCAGATATTCTGCATTAGGTGCAATGTGGGGTGTGTCCGCAAGGATGGGACCATGTTCACCTTCACAGAAAAAAATGGAACCTTTGCAGCACATGAAGATCTTACTCAGATGAGGGTACAACCGATCAATCACTAGTTTTCATTCCTTACCCTTAGAGCAGTTTATGTGGAGTGTCCGACTTATTTTGTAGCGGTGGACCGGTACTCGGATGTTTTCCCTGACGATGTTCCAGGACTACCTCCACATAGATAGGTGGAATTATACATTATCTTGAACCTCGAGGTGACACTGATATCTACTCTAGCATATCGGGTGGCTCCCGATGAGCTTCGCGATATAAGGTTAAAACTTGAGGACTTGTAGGGAAAGGGATTCATCTGGCCGAGTGTTTCCCCCTGGGCAGCCCCAATTCTATTCTCCAAGAAGGCGGATAGGATCTTAAGGCTCTGTTTCGACTACTTTTGACTGAATCAGGTGACCGTGAAGAACAAGTACCCACTTCCGTGGATTGACAACCTCTTTGATCAGCTCAATGGAGCACATTGGTTCTCGAAGATAGACCTCAGATCAGCCTATCACTAGCTCAGATTTTGAGATGAGGATGTACAGAAGACGGCCTTTAGGTGTCAGTACTACAACAATGAGTTCTTGGATATTCCCTTCAGCATAAACAACGCTCCAGCAGTGTTCATGTGTCTCATGAACAGGAACTTCTAGCCATAACTTGGTCACTTTGTCGTAGTTTTCATCAACAACATACTGATCTACTCGACTACTAAGGAGGAGCATGCCTACCATTTGTGGGCAGTACTGGACACACTCCGAGAGTACCAGATTTATGATAAGATCTTGAAGTTCTCATTTTGGATTCGAGAGGTTCACTTTCTATGGCACGTCATCTCGGAGGCTGGAGTTGTTGTGGATCCAGTGAAGATCGAGGCGATACTTGTTTGGTATCCACCCGTGAGTGTGATGGATGTAAAGAGTTTCATGGGATTTGCAGGATACTATCGGAGATTCGTTCCAGACTTCTCCAGAGTCTCAACACCTCTTTCAGCCATGACGAAGAAGGGGATACCCTTTGTGTGGTCGGAGAGATTCCAGAAGAGCCTTCAGGATCTGAGGAAGATGCTGACTAGTGCCCCCATCTTGAGGCTTTTAGAGGAAGGTGTAGGGTACGTAGTCTACTGCGATGCATCAGGGACCAGACTCGGGTATGTCCTGATGTGGGAATGAGTAGTGATCGCATATGGTTCTCGGCATTTGATAAACATGATAAGAATTACGCTACACATGATTTGGAGTTATCAGTAGTGGTGTTTGCCTTGAAGATGTGGCGTCATTATCTGATGGGCGAAAATTTTACCGTGTACATTGATCACAAGAGTCTCAGGTATATATTCTCTCATAAGGACCTGATCCTGAGACAACAGTGATGGCTTGAGTTCCTCAAGGACTATGACTTCGAGATAGTCTATACACCTGGTAAGGGGAACGTTGTTGCGAATGTGCTCAGCAGGAGGACAGGTACACAACTGCTAGGAATGGCGACAGAGTAGGTGGCTGCCTTACAGATATCCTTTCTGGATAGAGATGGAGAAGCCGATCTACAGTCTTTAACAGTTACTCACCCACATTTTCAGTGAGTCAGGGACGTGTAACATGGGGATGCTGACTGCGAGATGTGACATGCTTAGATGTCCACAGGGTAGAAACCTGATTATTTTTTTGATGGTGGGGTGCATGTCATCCTCTTTTGGGGATGTACTATAGTACAAGTAGCACTTCAGGAGGAAGATACGAGGGAGTTCCACACATCCCCTTTAGCGGTAAATCCTGGGGTGGCGAAGATGTATCAGGACCTCATATGACAGCACTGGTGGCCAGGTATGAAGAAGGTGGTAGAAGAGTTTGTCTCTATGTGCCTCACTTGTCAGCAAGTTAAGGTAGTGCACCAGGTTCCAGTAGGCTTGGTTCAGCCCTTAGAGGTCCCAGAGTGGAAGTGGGATGGTATATCCATGAACTTCGTGTTGGGTCTTCCACATACATCCTGGGGTCACAACTTGATTTGGGTGATCGTTGATTGACCCACCAAGTCAGCCCACATCCTACCAATCAGAGAGTAGGGATCAGTTGAGATCTCGGGACGCCTCTATGTGTAGGAGATTGTGAGATTACATGTAGTACCTTCTTCTATTGTCTCTGACCGTGACACATGGTTTACTTCCTGGCTATAGAAGGGGTTGTAGGAGGCTTTTGGGACACAGATTCGTCTGAGCACTGCATTCCATCCTCAGACAGATGGTCAGACCGAGAGAAACATTCAGACCCTCGGGGATATGCTCTGTGCATGTGTCCTCGACTTCCGTCGCAGCTGGGAGGACCACTTAATTTTGGTGGAGTTTTCCTACAACAACAGTTATTACTCCACTATCGGTATGGAACCTTTTTAGGCCTTGTTGGGTTGGCCATGTAGATCGACACTGTGCTGAACAGACCTAGGGGAGTCAGCACTAGTAGGACCAGAGATGGTACATGCTCCGACGTAGAATGTGCAGATGATCCTGGAGTGGATGATGACTACCCAGAGCAGATAGGAATCGTATGCGGACTAGAGACAGAGAACTCTAGAGTTCAAGGATGGCGACCACGTCTTTCTATGGGTCTCACCTCAATGAGGTCAACCGAGATTTTGCCGAGGCGACGAGTTATCTCTGCATTTAATCAGACATTTCTAGGTCCTTAGTAGAGTTGGTGAGGTGGATTACCTCTTAGATCTTCCACCTCAGTTGCATCGGGTGCACAATGTCTTCCACATATCTCAAATGAGGAGATACGTGCACGACCCATCCCACATCATCGAACATGGAGAGATGGACATCGATGATGGGGTGACTTTCACGGATGTCCCAGTGTAGATCGGGGATCGACAGGAGTGGGTCCTGTGTGGATGGTCGATACCTCAAGTGCGTGTTCTCTGGCAGCATGGGAACCTCTAGGAGAGGACATGGGAGCGGGAGGCTCAGATGTGTGCTCATTACCCTCATTTTTTCCCTTAGTTCATGTTTTAGATTACGGGGGCGTAAAGACATGAGGTGGGGAGAATGTAAAGACCCGGATTTTCGAGTGAATTTGTTTTCTTAAATACATGGGAATTTTACGAGCCTATAGTTTTTTACGGTTATTGATTCTGAGACCCGGTGTGTCCGAATATTTTTCTGAAGTTTTGTTCGGGTACGTTTAGTAAACCTACGAGTGGGATTTTATATGTTTTGAACTGGTGCCCGGAATTGAAATCTATGGGCATCGTTGAACTCTCAGCACCAGTTTTCTCTTAAGAATACTTTCACCTCGACGACGAATAGTCGGGAATAAAATTTAGTTTTTTTCTTTTTATAAAAAAATAAAATAAAGTGTAGCCACCCTTTATTTTATTGCAGCCGCCATGTGAGTGCGGGTATTTGGAACATCCACTTGGGAGTTGGTGGTTGGGCCGCCACACCCAAACCTCTCATGAGAGGTTATGGTGGTGGGTACTACCCGAACCCAACCTCCCATGTGAGGTTAAATGTTGTGGGGACCACACGAGGCCACCCGACCCCTCATTAATGGGAGGAGACCATAACCTCTCATCTCTCCCTCAGTAATGAAGGAGAGCCTCTCCACCTTTCCCCACCTTAATGAACCAAAATCCCCTAATTAATTTTTGCCAACATTCGTGAATTAATTTGAGGGAGACTCACAATTAAATCACCAATTCAAATTCTATTCCAACAGAATAATAAGATAACCTACCTATTATTTTAATTGACATATATCATTTTGGTGGAATGGGGGAAACGAAAGCTAAGGAGAAAAAGCTCCCAATGAAGAACCGTTCTCCCAATGAAGAAGGCGAAGAACGCCTGTGATTCTCTTTTTCTCCAACCTTCTTCCTCAAAATCCTTCGATGGGAGACGTGATAGTCTACCATGGATTGAAGACCATCCTTCTGTGACATCAACGAGCGACTACTGGTGAATCAAAGGTAGGGGTTTGATTTTTATTTGAAGTATGAACTTTTCCCCATGTTCTTCCTTTCTATCAAAATGATGAACGGTGGTAGTTGTGCTTCTTACTAGCAACCCATTTGTTATCTCCTTAAACGTGGAGGATTCGGGCCAACCTAACACGGCCTGACATCCTCTATCGATTTCTTTTTTTTTTTGAGGCAGTCTACGGCAAGGAGATAAAGGTGGAAAAAAAGAGGTCGCGCTACCCTCGACCGCTGCAAACCACGCCACCCCGATGGCACACCGGTGTCCTCGACCAAACATCGTCGGCCAAGCGGTGTCTGACTCGCCTTCCCACGGCGCCCCCAGTGCACTGCCTGCACCTCGCCGACTCGCTACCCATACCCTCAGCGCGCTGCCCGCACCCCGCCGACATGCGGCTCGCGCCCCTGGCACGCTGCCTGGCCCCGACGATACACTACCCGCGCCCCGCCGGCATGCTGCCCGCACCCCGGTGCCCTCCCTGCACCACAGCGCATTGCCTAGTTCCCCGACGCCCTGCCGGTGACCGGCCTGGCACTCCCGCGCCCCTGCTGGCGGCCTGTCCGGTACCCCCGTGCACTGCTGAGGCCTCCCTGACGCCCCCGCACCCTGCCCTGCACCCCCGCAGCTTGTTGCGCCCTGCTCGGTGCACCTGTGGCCTGCCGGTGCACCCGCGTCCTGCCGGTGACCCGCCGGCCTACCCGCGCCCTGCGCGGCCTGCCTCCTGGCCTCCTAGCCACCGTCCTCCCAAGCCGACCGGTGATGTCCCCCATGGTGTCGGTGGCCGAACCGGCTAGGTCTCCCAGTCCGAGTCACCGAGCCGCCTATGTGGCGACTATAGGGTTGAACCACCCAAACGGTCCGCTGGGTCAGGCCCAGCAAACCGGGTGAAAACATAGCGCGCTGACCCACACAATGGGTGGGGTCAGACCCAGTGAGTCTGACCGTGTCGACCCAGACCGGGTCGGCTCCGACTGGGTTGGGCCAAGTCGGTCCGACTGGGTCAGACCGGAACTGGGCCCATTACTGACCCATTACCTTCTTGGGCCATATCATTGGCACCAGATGTTTGTTTGAAGAACCGTTAGTGGCGCTGATACTCATAGAGCATAGCCGTCCCTTTGAGTATACCCCACTGGAGTTCGTGTTATAGTTGAGTCATGGTCAGGTTTGTTCATACATGAATCCAACAGGGCCCCCGAGACTAAAATGATAATACCTCACAGGCGGGGCATCTGATTGACGCGCCGTCTATTGTGTTGAGAACCCTATGACGTTGCGGTCCTTTTAGATACTTCGATGTAATACATAGTTACTTTTTGAGTATAGACCAGTAGCTCGTGGAGCGGATCCTTCCAGCGACAAGCGTACAGAGTATGAAGACCTAGTAGCTGGTAGGCCTGATGACTGATTTACCAATTCGACTTGGAGTGATTCATCTAACCCAGTGGAGAGCGCCCAATATTTTCCTACAGACCCATGGTGGAGGAGTGCCCGATATTTGGTGGCAGACCCGCGGTACTCGACTATAGGAGTACCTCTGCAGGCTATTAGGGGGAGCACCCGGTATTTGGTGGTAGACCCACAATGGACAGAGCACCTAGTACTTGGCTACAGACCCGCGATACTCGACAAGAGGACTTCTTCAATAGTCCATGGTTAGTGAGAAGCGCCTCGGTGTCGTGACTGACCAATGTACTCGACGGAGGATGAGTTCTCCTGTAGTCGTGGTTTCGTTAATAAAAATCCTAGTTTGAGATGTGTCAATGACCTTTGTGTTTTCCTCATGATTGATATGGGTTAATAGATAACTTAGGTATATGTATGGGAATATAAGTAAGTAATTTTTATCCGTTGATTTCATACTTTGTGGTTTATACTTGTTAGATTTTTTGATACCTTGAGGGTCTCAAGGTCCCAACTGAGTATCGTTATACTCAACCTTGCACGGGCTATGCACACACCTTGTTGTGTTGGATGCAGACGACGGACAATGCTGATGGAGGCCAAGAGCACCGGGATTGGATGTTACCCAGAGCGAGGACCTTACATCCTATCAGTACACGATGGAGTCTGACAGACGTGGAGTGTTGTGGAGGCCATCTGTACATACCCTTCAGGTAGGAACCCCGGAGGATGATCTAGGAGCTACTTTCACCTATCATTAGTTTGTCCCTTTCTAGTTGTACTTTTTTCAGTTATATTTGTACTTTAATGTTGGGATTTTATTCTGGCCCCCTTTACTTTCAGTACACTTGTTATACAGCTTTTACTTATTGTTTTCTTCCCCTTGTACTCTGGTTGTGTGTGTTTATGATTTATAAAGGCAATTACATCCCAGTTTTAGGGAATTATGCCTTTGGTTCTAGTCTCCAGCCCCTGGCCTATGGAAGGTGGGCTTGGGGTAGTCATGATACGGGCCCCGAGGGACGGGTCATGGCATTATTTCTCTAAGAACAATTTTTATTTTCTTATATTAAAAACCAATTTTCATCACATATTGAAAATAGATATATAAACTAGGATTTTTTATTTTAGATACAAAATATAATATTATGTAATTATATTAATTTAATTTTGGATATAAAATTATAATTAATAAAATTACAATTAATTACCATGATAATGGTAAGAATATTATTTTTAATAAATTATTTTAATAATGTTTTGAAATTTTTATCTAATAAAATATATTTTTTCCTTATAAAAATGAATCTAAAATAATTTTTACCACCATATATAATATATTATCATTCATTTAGTTATCAGTTTATAAAATATTATATTATGACAAATTAATGTTAAAACAACATCTCTCTACAAAACAAATTTCTATATATTAAATGATTAAAATTAAATCCTAATAATTTATTAATATGAAATTAATTTAGATTTTCTATTTCAAAAACATAAAGTCAATCACACCCATATTATTTATTATCTGAAATTTAATTTATTTACAAAAACATATATTACATAGTTAAAATACTACTATTACTTTGGGAGAATTAAAATGGAATAATGAAAAAAATATTTAGAAAATGAAATGAAACTGGAATATTTTTTTAAAATGGTATGTGAAGAATTTTTCTAGCTTATATCACCCACACTCAATGATTTTTTTAATGATTTATAATTTTATAGGGTGATTCCTATTATAGAAAAATAATTTGTGTTCAAAAAATATCCCTTTACATTGCTTATAAAAGGGGACATGTCGACCCCTACATGACACAACCATTGATTAAATTTTTTCATTAACCACCTAATGTTTTCTCCTAATATAATTCTTTAGCTATTGATAATCCCATATTTAATATAAGTTATCTTCAGAAATTCATTTTAAATATTATTTCCGTGAAAAATTTCAATGAACCACTGTGAATATTACATACACCTTACTTTTTCTTCTTCATTATTATCTTCAAAATCTACCAAAACCATAGAAATATAGTGGCCTCAGTATCATTTTTATAATTAAGTGTTAGTATATTAGGGTTACTTCTATTATTTACTTTATTCTTCCACTTATAAAGAATAAATTACATTAATTGTGTGTTGTGAAGACTGCCTCCTCCATAAAGTAATAATTTTCATTTTTGAAAATGAGTTTCATTATTTATCCAAAACACATAATATATTAATCACCAACATAATTAATGTCACTAATATCATTATTAATATATTTTAATGATATTGAACACTTCATAAACAATACTCACCCATCAAGATATAGTTTTTTCATTATTGGGTTTGTTTAATAACCTACATGAATAGTGGTATAAATCTATATCATGGATGACCATGAGAACATAAATAATAATAATATTATATTTAATTGGAAAAATATTATTCTTTTATGGTTTTTTATTGGTTCTATTAAGTATCTAAATTATTATTAAAACCTCATCTTTGATCGTCATAATTTCCAAAATTTTCTATTGTTAATTAAATATTCTAAAAATCATAAAAAATACAGCAACAATAAATATAATATGATAAAAAATGTCCCATATTAAAAAATATAAAATATCGAGGTTCTTAAAAATGTATCTAATGAAATTTAATTTGATCATTTTTTAAGCTATGTGCATGCATAGAATGAATCATGGAAAAGGTAAGGGATTCTTGGTCACAATTTTTATTCTTTGAGGAATAATATATTATCAGCACTCTTGGAACCCAAACATTACATACATAGATATTACATATTATTTTATTAACACTCATAAAAAATTTAACCATGCCAAAAAGGTATATGTATAGAATCATTGGATATAGGGATACGTAAAAAACTAATTCATAAGATATCTACCTCATCTCCATTTTAGTTATTCATAATGAGAACCCTTCTTATACATATCAAACGTAAAACCAGTCTTTTTAAACTCAGGAAAAGAATAATAATAATAGGTTACCTAAAATGCCTAGTATGGGTAAACAAGGGATACATAATTGATCACATAAACATAACATGAGAAAAAGGGTATGTGTTTATGATCATAACATTTGAAAAAATACCATAAATATGACAGATCATAATCTTTATTCATGTCATAATTCATTGCAGTTAATAAGACATTAATCATAAAGGAATCCAATTACATGAGTCATGATAGTATAATATTAGAATTAGTAACAAATAATGACATACATAGAATCATAAAAGACCATTCCTTAATAATCACAGTTTACATACAAGACTATCATTTTTTATTTGGTTCAATACCCAAACATTAGTAGTATTCATATCTAAAACCCAAGATAGTCATAGTGGACAAAGTCCCTCACTAATTTGGGTTCACTACTCATTAAATATTTGGTTATCTCATGATATATCTATTTGTACCAAATGAATTAGAGGATTATATAATTATAAATTCACTAATTACATAATGAAAATAATATATGTGTGTTACAAAAATATTAGAGAATATTTATTATATAATTACCTATGATAATGAAGTAGGTTTTACAAACATAGAATAATACATAAAAAATAATGATTAAAAAAAAGAACTCATCACTTCATTATAACATAACCAGTGGAAAATAAATGTGTTTCAGAAATATTGTTTCATGGTAATAATAAACCATATATAGGAATAATAATGATGGAATCATCAAATCATATCCATATTAATGGTATGGAAATATCCATAGGTGTCATCTTCGATGGAAAATTCATTTAAAGACCTATTGGAACATTTCATTAGAAAAATATTATTTTTTACTATGAAATATCTTATTTAAAATATAAAAAAATCCAAAATATTAAAGAGAACTTTTTTAAAAAAATTATATTAATTTTATAATGGAATCATAAAATAATTGAGAATTCACGATGGAATGAAATTCCATTACTATGGTATCTGTTAAAATAATGATTTCATTCACATTTTGAGTAAAAATTCAAAAGAACAAAGTTTCGAAAATGAAAAGAATATCCTTTTTAAAATATGTTTTAAAAAATTTAACTTGGGTAAAAATTACAATAAATTTTCATAGGAAAATAGAAAATCATTTTTTAAAACATTTAATTGAAAACACAAACATGTAAGTGAAATATTTATAGATGAATGGTTATATATAGTACGTTTTCAATAAATATATTATTTTATACCTTTGAATAAATAAAGAGAGGAAAATGGGATGAATACCTGTAATCCACAAGAGATAAATAGGCGAGAATAAAAATATAGAGTTTCTAGAGAGTATGATCATAGTATTTCACCGTAAAAAACATTATCATAAAATAACATCATAAACAATGAGATTGTAACATAAAGTCGTTACCCCGTTGGTAAAATTATAATAAAAAACTCAAGAAGGGGATAAAAATTGATTGACATGTATTTTCCCATAACTTTTATTATAATAAAAATAAAATATATTCATTGATATTAAATACCCCATATAATATAAACAATGGGTGAATGTTGAATGTTTCCTATAGAAGTAAAAGTGTATCCAAATTTCCTTACATCTCACACATCATGTGAATTATTTATATTCCTGAGTTTTAAACATATGTTAATTACATATATTCTTAAGAATATTTTTCAGATCATTTATTTTAATTTATTTTAAAAATATATATTATTTTATTTAATCAATTAATTTCACATCATTAATATTTAAGAAATTTATCTCATGAGTCCAACATTAATTTTTTAGGTTTACTATGGTCAATAAAGACATTATCTCATAATACAAAGAGAAATAAATGGGAACTAGTAATAATTTTTAGAAATAAATTATACATTTATAACCAATAATGGAATATGGTTATGAATGATGAACTATGCTACACTCATAATGATAATAGGTTGTATGTACGCATGAGTAACGTTTCCATTTTTCAGCCATCATGATTGAATGAATTTAATTATTATTATATCTTCGAATAATGATCATTATGTATCTAATATAAAATTATTTTATCAAATATATATATATATATATATCATTTAAATGATATTTAAATGAAAATATGAATCACATCAATTCATTGAGGTGGTAATCCAAACGTACACAGAAATAATGTTATAATTATTTAATGAACGGAAATGATAGAAAATATATGTTATATTAAATTTATAGAATGATAAATATGTTCATAATATAATATATATACATTAAATTGATGATCATAAACTACCATGTGATGTGGTGATGGAAAATGAATTACATCGGTTCGTAACACGGAAGTTCGATGTACTCATGAACAATGGTTTCGTATCCCTTTAGATGGATGTAAATTATTAAATTAACATGATAAAATCTCAATATATGAGATATATTTATATTATTAATCTATAATGTTTTAATAATATTTTCATGTGGTGCAATTAGAAAGTAAACTAAAATTATCGGTTATGAACGATAACTTCTCTCTAGACAACCTTTTTAGGCTTCCACTAAAGGCCATCCAATGAGTCTTTTTCTAATAAAAAATTTAATTTAAATGTGATATGATAATTAATGAAGAGATTAGGGTAGTTATTTTCATATCCAAAAGGATTTTGATGTGTGATGAAAATAGAATTGGTGGCGCTCTTTTATAAGTGAGGGGGTGGGGTACTTTTAATATTACAAAAAAGATGAAAATATAAAAAAGAAATTCTCTAGACATATTATTCAAAGTGAATATAGATTCCATAGTAAGGAATTATTTTTTTGAAGAACCATAAAACAATAATAATTGGATAGGTTTATGTTTTTTAAACCTTATCATTGGATTTAACCCCTTAGTTAACCTATTTTGACTTTAATTATGGTAAAAAGTATTTCAACCCTAAAAGGATTATAATGCTTCAATAAATTTATTAATGGCTCATTAATTTACCATGAATGATATTTTGATCCATATTACATACACGTGGCTGAAAAAAATTATGTTATGACTTTTAAATCATTCAATAAAATATTTTTTTATAAAACACTGTTAATGTCCATTTTTGAACTATTCATTTAATTTCAAATTAGAGACATCAAGAAATGGTGGATCTCCAATGTATTATTTTCAAAAATCCCAAATTTTTCATATTTATCGACATAAAAATTAACAGTTTAAGTCACAATAATTATGTTAATTTTATGATTTTTTAAAATTATTTATTTTATTATTTAATATATTGAAGAAATATTTTATTAGTGTTTCGTAAGCATTTAAATAAATTATATAATTTCTAAAAATTAGAAATAAATTACCATTAGAAAAAATAAGTTCAATTTTCTCAAATTGAACATTAATATTCAATACCAACATTCTTTTGTCTATATGAGAACACATAAGACATTATTAAAAGTAATAGAGTGATATTTTTTTATTTTAATTTATATAAAATATTATATTGGTAAATATCATGGGAAGGTGTCCCATAAACAAATAAATATTTATCATGAGGTTATATAGCTAAAAATACCTTCATCAAGTAATATTAAAGATGAAATATTGTGGTCATGCAACTTATTTTGAACCTATGATTATCTGATTTTCCCTTTTAGAAAGGCGTCAAATTTTTACTCTGTTTACAATTCATTCTAACAAAATACAAAGTTTAAATTATTAAATAATATAAATTAATATTTTTCAAAATAATTAATTCATTTTACCAAATTTAATCTCAATAAATGGATGATAATTATTTTATAGGAATCCCACAATGCGTGATGAATAAATTTTTTAGAGTAAATGCCTTTAATAATATAAATTTTTTTTATACCAAGATTAAGTATAATGTTGAATCATATATATTTAATTATATTATTTAATACATAATATCAAATGAAAAATTTTATTCTTATATTTCAACTAAAAGAAATGGTAGTTGTCAAAAACACCATATTTTCACTATTCACTGAAAAATAATTATTTTTGGAAGAAATTAATAATTTCACCCAATTTTTTTATAGTATTGTTTGAGAAATGATGTTTATTTTTTAAAATAAAAGTTCTAAATTTGTATAAATTTATTATTTGTTTAACACAAAAAAATTCAGGAAAAACTTATCTATTGAAAATACATTTCTGAAGCATAAAATGACTATAAAAAATGGGTACTTATTTTTTTTGAGTTAATAAACAAATTATTATTGAGTAGGAATAATTTATATATTTAATATTTTTTTTATTACTAGTAAAACTTAAAAAAATTTAATGTCTATGTTATAATAGTCATTTTTATTATATAATAATTTAATCGTATATTATCATTTGTTAAAAATTAGTGTGGAGTGTAAAATAAGATATCAAAGAGATAAATTTTTTTAAACATATCTATATTAAAAACATATAGTTGTTAAATTTTCATCAACATTAATAAATTTTATCCTAATAATTTGGTCTTGTTCTTGATAATCAAGTGTTATTCTTTTAAAAATTTCTTCTCGAAGGATCCACAATGTAAACAGAGTTAATATAACATCATATTATAATGTCTGAATGGTGTGTACGAAATCCAAATATAATTACATAAAACTAGGTTCCCTAACATGACAAAATAATTTAGAATAGAAAATATGGATATAGAGGGAGAAAATAACACCAATTTACAAATGGAGAGAGATAGAGTACATGATAATGAGAAAGTTGAAAACTGAAAAACCAAAAAACTATGATGGGAGAAAAGACTATAGATGAATCCTAAACGAAGGTAAAAGCATTAAATTTTATTTCCAAATCCTTTTACTAGTTTTGATGTATTATGTTTCTATCAATATAGTGAATATGATAAAATATAAATAAATGATTTCTTTTGATATCATATGCACAATTTCATTGTTCAGTTGTTCATTTCATAATTTCATCATCATCCCTTACTCCACGAAATGAATATTCAAGATGAATTTATCAATATTCAAGCACTATAATTTACTTTTAATGAATCATATGATCCATAAAATTTTTATAATTCATTCCTTATATATATATTTATCATAAAAAACAAAACAATTACCCTAGTTTATCCAATATAGATAAGAATAATATATTACTATCTATAACCTCTACCGTTACACCCAAAATTAATATTTGAACAGTCCATAACTGTTTAACCTTATGTATCCGACAAATTATGTATGACCAAATTCAAAACTATGAAATATAAAATATTTATTCACAAGTATATTTTTTCTAAGATAAAAATTAAAAATATTAAAAAATAAAATATTATTGATCATAGTCCCAAATACCAATCATGTGAATTCCAAGATCATATATTCCCTTGAATCATGATAATCATTTAAAAAATTAAACATCATAAAAACACTATAAAATATTATATTATTCCAAAAAATAATCATTATTTTTATTCCTCAAATAAAATCACATACAATACAATCTATTCCATAAAAGTGAAATAAACATCATTATAAATCACATTGTTATAAAATAACTAACCAGTTTAGAGGTTTCTTACAGTATCCCATTTACATTATATATATCAATCATATCTTTATGAAAACTGAACATTATTACAAAAACATAAGGGATATTTCATGGGTTATATTTCCCTCAATTAAATTTTCATAGAAAATATCACCTTAACTAAATATCTTATCTACATTATTGGTGTAATTCAACATATCCTTAAAAATTATCAAGACAAAGAAACTACTGGATAATCCTTATTTGTTTCAGGATTCCAAAAACCATTATAACACAAAAAAATACTTCTATAATGAAATTTTCAATAATTTATACATAAACACTTCAATCTAATCACTTTAATGATTGGAATGACATTGGTCATTACATGGTTGAGAAGATAATCCTTAAACATGGGAATTGAGTTGATTAATTACAATTCACCCACACATAAAACATTTAATTCCTCAAAAAATAATTCCTCTATGAACATAATTTTATCTCATGAAACCTCTTCCCCTGCTTCTAAAACATTCTCTTGGGTGCTCATTCCATCAATCTTGACATGAATAAAATTTATCAGTCATTCTTCTATTTTAAATACCATATAAACAATCATCAATTTTCATATTCCTATTTTATATAATGTAAGGAATTCCACTAATGAATAAATTATAAATTATATATCATGACAAATAATTAGTAATAATAACAACGTTTCACATTCGAGTTCCTGATTCATTTAGTTTCTCATGGGATCCATAACTCCATTATCCATCAGATTCACCATTAATATGAATCCACTTAATTATAGACATTTTCCAAAAGAAAAAAGAATATTGTGAGTAATAATAACCTCATTAAAAAACACATAAATCATGAAAAATCATTTATTTTATGTCTAAATCCAGGAATGTTCCTTTTTATCCATGATACCAATGGTTTAACTTATACCTTACAAGATCATCACCAAAACTATAGGATGATGTCTTGTATATAAACATTTCCCCAGGGTTCACACAGAAGTTTTATCATTTTATTAAAAATTGGTTATATAATGTTTTATATGATATAAACTATAGACACACAGAATTTTCATACATTGATATTTCATCTTGTTATATGAATACTCATAAAATAAAAATTCATGTGAGAATAATATAGGTATGTCACTTTTTATAACATGGATACATAAACAACTATTTTTAAGTTATTTAAATTATATCTCATATAATATTACATAACTAGAACCATTCATAGATATATCATACTAAAAACATTACATCACAAAAAGTAAACATAATAAAGGGTGAAAACATATGTTTTGTATGGGTAGATCAGGAATACATAATTGAATACATAAACATAACATGAGAAAAGTGGAATTATATTATGAGATATAAAATTAAAAACCATACCAAACATTTCAAATATAATAATCAATTTTCTTATCATAAAGCATATCATTTCATAAGACCTGAATCAAACAAATGTATAACACTTGTCACAAGAGAATGACATTCACATAATACATGGATTTGTGGTACACAAAAAAGCATAAAAATCGTTTCAATCATAGTCAAATATTTCTTCTAAGACTATCATTATGGATTTAATTCACTCCCTAATACATTTTTGTAGTCATGGTTCACTCATAAGATGATTATAGTGGAAAACTTTCTTTATGAACTCAGTTCACTCCCCATTGTTGTCATATTGTTTTTCACAAAATATCCATCTTTAACCAAATACATTAAAGGCTATATAATTCTAGGACCATATGAAAAATAATTAAAATAAAATATATATGTTCCCATTGATCATAATATATTAACCATTTATTAACTAGTGAAAATGAAATATTTTTCATAAACATTTCATATTCCATGGAAAAGAAACATGGTTTTATAATGATTTAACAATTTCCTCTTCACATAACTCATTCCAAAGAAATTAGATTGACAAAAATATATTTATAATAATAATAAACCATCTAAATAAATAATAATTATGGTATCAGTGGATCGTATCCCCAATAAATATTTGGAAACATCAAAGGATATCATCTTTAATAGTAAATGATTTTAAAGATAACCTCAAACATTTATTGATGAAAATTTATTTTTTTACTATGAAATAAAATGTTTAAAATTTAAATATTTCCCTAATATTTCAGAAAATATTTATTTTAATAATACGATTGAATCATATAATAGAAGCCCCAAATAATTGAGCAGTCATGAAAATAGAAAATTCATTTCATGTCATATATATTAAAACAAATATTCATATCTCATTTTTATTATAAATTAAAAAGTACCAAATTAAAACAAATTATTTCATTTAAACAATATTTTTTAAAAAAAAAAATATGAAAATTAATATTTATAGGAAAAAATTATAACATTCTTGATAATGTTTTTAAGAAAACATGGGATTGGAAGAGAAATATTCCCCACATAATCATAAAACATTGTCTATTTTCCTTATAACTATTATTTTGATACTTTGATTATTTAATGAGTTTATAATGAAATAAAAAGATTATATATCTCAATATAGACATATTAGAATAACTTTTATCAATTTTTTGAGAGATATATTATAATATTTTACCATAAAAACACAATTATAAGAAATACCAATAAAAATTGATATTATAACATAAAACTCTTACCACTTTGGTAACAATAAAATAAGTTACTCTTGAAAAATCTAACATTATATGGATATGTATATCCACATATTATCCATGATTATAATCATAGAATACTTTCATGGTCATTATATTCACCACATGAATGGAATAAATGGTTAATACAACACGTATCTCCCAAAATAAAAAATTAGATGAAAATATATAACATTGAGTTTGTATCATCAAATACATTGTCATTATTCATGATTAATTTATTTAATTTATTTAATTAATATAATAAAAAAATCAATTTTATAATTAATTTTAATTTATTTAATACCATGTTATATGCAGTTAATTAATTTTTAAATTTCACATCGGACATGTTGATGGTATTCAAATGATAAGTCCATAATAACTATGGAATTATGTATATGGATAATGTGGTCATTATTTAATCAACTAAAAAATAATAATCATGAAATAAATTTCAATTTTTTGCATCCATTAATCTTTCAAACCCATAAAATATAATTTGTGCTTAAAAAATTATGAATGCTATAATCAGGGCGATGATGGGTCGTATGATCGTATAAGTAACATTTCCATTTATCAATGATCATGATGAAAAGAAGTTAAGTGTTATTTTAACTATAAATAAGTATATTTATATCATAAATATTATTATATTCCTTTAGATACATTTTTATATATTATTGATATGATGTGGAAATGGAAAATGAATCTCACCGCTTCATGGAGGTGGTAATCCACATGTTCGCATAAATGAATATATCAATTTTCTGTGAATAGAATGTTATGAAAATATATGATAATTTAATTTTCTAGAAAGATAAATATTTCATAAATATCATAAATGTATATCTATATATATAATCTATCATCTTATTCATCCATGGGAGGAGATGAGGGAAAATCGTTTACATTGGTTCATGAGGTTGTAGTTCAATGTACACACGATTGATGGTTTCTTTTCCCATTTTTTGGAGGAGGAGATAGAAGTAGGTTATATAAATAACATAAAAAAATATTATTATATTGTATATACTTATGTTATCATATGATATTGTTTTAAAAATATTTTATGTAGGATGAATATGAAATAAATAAAAATAATCAGTTAAGCACAATATATATTCTTTAGACAATGTCTTTAGAACAACAAAAAAATTTCTCAGAGGGATTTATATTCAATCCAAGGAATATAATAAAAAATAAGTGAATTAAATAATGTACTATTATAGGTATTTTCTAAAAACATAGATTTTATGTGTCTAGAAAATAGCAGAGGAGGTACCTTTTCATAAGTGAGGGGAGGGGAACTTCTAAAATTTCATAAAATATTATCATTTAAACAGGTCATTATCATGAAAATTTCATCGAAATAGAAATATATTTAAATATTTAATTTTATTTGGTTTAAATATCATTACCAATTAAAATTGTATCTTACTTGTGTAGTTTTTGAAACTTCACTCTTTATTTAACCCCTTAGTTAACCTATTTTAACCATAACAACAATAACATCTATTTCAATCCTAAAGTGTTTTTAATGTTAACATAAATGGGAAAATGAATAAAAATGGACCACTGCAGACATACATAATCACATTCCACTAATTTTTCTCAATATTAGTTTTAAATGAAATTGAAATTATTCAATGTAATATTTTAATTATAAAAATTCAATAATGACATGTTGGGAACTATTCATATAATTTGACATTAAAGACATGCATAGAAAGATTTAATTTCAATATATTATATTAAAATATCCCTAATATTACATATGAACACTATTAGTCACCAAAATTATAATACTTTTAATATTTTTTAAAATCATATACCTCATTTTTTTTATTAATTTAATAAATACTAGGTTGGTGTTAAATAAACATTTTATGTAGTTTTATAATTTCCAAAAATTATATATCAGTTAATATCAAGATTTGTTTTCTAAAATGACCATTAATGTTCATTCACACAATGGTTCTGTCCAAATGGGAACCTATAAGGAATTCTTCATTGTAAGAGAGTGACATTTTTTATTTTATATTACCTAAAATAATATATATGAATATTTCATGCAAAGGTATCCCATAAAAATCATATAAATTAAGGTGATTGGGGTTGAGATAATTTCACAAAATTGGTTTAGTGAAAAATAATTACGGCGTTATCAGTTAGTATTAAATTATGTTGACTTGATTTACCATTATATTTATGTGACAAATATTTATTGTTTTTACTATCTATAATGACCAAAATATAAGATGACCTTATTAAATAATAGTAATTTTGAAGATTAAAAATATAGAATCCATTTTACCAAATAAAATCTATATATGTGTATGAAATATTTATTATAAGTATACCACAATGTTCGATAAAATATTGGTTTAAAAAAATGCCCCTTTAAGTCAAAATGTATTTTTATACCAAGAACATGTCTAATTTTGATACACATGTAACTAATATGAATATATCTAACTATAGTAGACTTATTTTTTCATTAGTTATATTCAAAAATTTTATGGTTCATTTTAAATAAAACAATTTTTAGTTTTTAACATAAAATTGGTATTATTCAGTATTCACTAAGGAATCAATATTTTATGAAAGATAAATATTTTATAAATAATCACAAAATTTTACAATAATTTATTATTTACATATTTATTTTAAAAATTATTTTCATTTTTTAAATAATAATTCTAGAAGAGTTAGAAATTTATTATAAATTTGATGCACAAAATTCCAAAAAATAATCATTTATGATGAAAATGATGTTTTGAAACATAAAATGGCTTAACTATGAATTGAGTACATATATCTGATGAATTAATCATCAAATTGTTTTATAAGGATATATATATATATATATATATATATATTATAATGATCTTATTCTTATTCATAACAATAAAATTATATTTTGGGATAGAATATTCATGTTTAAATAATAATAAATTAATAGAATATTACAATTCTTTTAATACATGGTGTTTTGTGAATTCAAGATATAAATAAAATAAAATTTATTTAATGTTATCTATATTACAAAATCTAAGGGTGTTATGCACATCATTCTTCCATGCATATGGTTTTATTTGGATTTAATTCAAGTGTGTATAGTTTACTATGAGGAACCATTTGATGTTATCCATGTGAAATTTACAATTCCATTGTTATTTATAGACATATTATGCTTTATATTTAAATTTATTATGGAATTATTTTTGGTTATCAATTCCAACTATGTTATTAGTTCTCATATTATGCTCAGTAATGATCATTTAGTGTTACAAATTACCTATAAACATAATTATCATTCTAGGTCACCCTTATTATGTAATTATTTCACCATTTTATGAAGAAATATATTCCATATTATATGTCTAACTGAATATAATTTGCCTATAATTTTCGGTATAGTATAAAGACTTATTATGAATTTTTAAGGATCTTATATAGTGGAGGAAATATACATTTGATGAGAAAATAATGGGCTTTGTTTGGTAATGTTTTTTCATGTCTCCCTAAATCTCTTAACCCATGACATCATTTGAATTTATTTGACTTCATATTTTTTATGATATTGTGATTATTTATAATCAAAATTGGATTTTCATAGTTTATTTCATATTTTGTTTATAATGAAGGTAATTATGGGTACTGGGGATGGGAGTGGGTCTGTGACCTCAATTTAGATATCCCTCCATAGGAAATAAAATTAATTTTTATGACACAAATGGGTTTATTTACCACATTATGGTATTTTGGAAAGAATTATATTAATAATAGACTAATCTGAGAATGTTTTGACATGGTGAAGTTGAAATACTATAATTAAAGGGATACGATGGTTGGAATTCAATTTAAATGTCACATTATATCCAAAATAATTATATATTTTATTGGTATTGGAAAATAAGGTAAATTTTTAAGATAATTTTTTGGAAGATTCATTGAACATGAGTTTTTGTTACCATAGAGAGATGGTTGAGACTCTATTGGAGTTTGTTAAGATCAAGCATTAAAGAAGGAAATAGATAAAATGTTTTGTATTTTTACAGCGAATAATTTTAATACATATGATAATTATATATGGTTATTAATTTTTTTTTGATTAAAACATAAGAAATGTCCAAAATTATGAGATTCATGGAGTTTTATGTAAAGTAATTGCCGTTTAATAGTCTGGAAGTATTTGGATGAAGTATATATGATTTATTGAAGATTATTGTTTCGATGTATAATTTATCTAAAAAAATTGTATGGTATGTGATATACAAGATATATATTTTCACAAGTAAGATAAAATTATCAAGAATAAGATATTTATCTTTTCATACATAAAAATATTAATTCCAGTGAATGATTTATTTTTTATGTATAATATATATATATACCTAAGATAAATATTTCATACGTATAATTTATATTTCATATACAAGATATATTAATCATACATAGGATAATTTTATAAAAACATATTTACTCTCTAAAACACAAGGTTGATTACATTGATATATAAAATTTATGGAAAGAAAAATAGTTAATGAAAAAAAATATTGAAACAGTTTTTGTTGTATCATGGATGAGTGAAGTTATATGTATGTCATCCCCTATACCACTCATGAATTATATTGTTATTTTTTTAATCCCACTAGATGCCTTTTTATTCTTAATTCATATATAATATCTTAAAATATAATCTTATAGAGAGGTGATTTCTAGGCTTCCTATAATTCATATGTAGACACAAACTCTCGCCCCACGTGATACTCATTGTATGTGTTCCTAAGACATTCTCGTGTATCCATATAAGGGTGGTTGAACCCATATTTTGAAACTCAAGGATCACTAAAATGAAAATCCTAGAATATCACCTCAGCCATTACCTATGTATTTCATAAAATTGATCATGAACACACATACCATTTTACATTTTCACCAGCTCATTGACCACTCATGCATAATATTACCTTCTTTTTATTACTACAACATGAAATTTAATTCCAATAGGGTATCTCCTATTTGGAAAATACCTCAAACATGGAGGTGAATTTTGACCTTCTTATAATGTGAAACCAAACACAAACTCTCTTACCATGTGGTACTCCTAGTACAAGAACTTTACATGTCACAGGAAATCCACAGTAGTTTGGTGTAACCCCTGTCATGAAATTTAAGGATCACCGAACATGATAATATAATAATATAAATGGTTATATTCTGTTATGATTATGATCTAATAAAATATCTTTTGATATATATTTCAATTTTTATTTTAATAACCCTAGAATGAATATTAAGTGAAAAACAGAAGTTATTAAAATCATAACATTGAATGATTTGATGTAAAGATGTTTGAATAATTTTCCAAATTTTGAACATTTATAATTGGATTCCTAATTATCACTATTTTTTGAATTATCTTTCTTCATTAATGTTAGAAAATAAATTAGTTCTTTGGGCATTGTTTATCATATGTTCAGATAAAGATGCGATATAAATTATATATAAATATAATTGGTTTGAAAAAAAAATTGTACTAAACATAAGGCCTCACTAGTGTTATATCATATAGGATATGACTATTCCAGTTCTTATGTATGGGTTTTATAGTATTATTAAAGTAACTTTGGAATATAAAATATATAATGTTGTCAAAAAAAGTCTACATTTATAATTCATTAATATTGGATGAAAATATATTCATGAACTGAAATGATAATTACCCACCCAAATTTTGACTTTATGTATTCCCCACCAGATTTTTTGTGACATATTATAGGTCATGATTAAATTTTACTGTTATCATTAATTCAATTTCATAACAAGATACCATATATCTTCATAAGACGAAAAATGAGTTTTTTATGGTGGGTGAGGCTTAAAGCATATCACATTGTTTTCTTACACAATGATTTTGGTATACTAGGGGTTAATTTTTCTTATTTTCATTTCCATATTACCTATGTATAGATAGAAAAACTTGCATGAGAACCTTCATAAATTGATATAATTGTCTCACCAGGGTAGAGGTTGAGCTACTCTAGGGTTGGTTTGATATGTCGCTAGTCACATTGTAGGTTGAGTTGAATAATGGTGGTATTTTTATATGAATTGAAAATTGTGATATATAGTCACTGAATTGTACTAGATTGAAGGAGTGTGTGTTCCTACATAGATAAGGTTTATTTTATGTGATTTTATATAGCTAAATAGAATATTATGTTCATGTAAATTAGAATTAATTAATTTTGAGTTGTTAATTTTACTAATCATTCTATACATATAATATTAAGAATATTTGAGAAACTATATAGGATTGAAGGACCATATCATCTATATTTTCTTGATTTCAAAAAAAGTCACTAGAACATTACTCTTTATTATTATATAGTTGGCAGGAATGGGTATAGAGATACATGTGTTTAATGCAGATCATGAAAAATACTTGTGTATCTTGAGTAGCACAGATTCTTTTCAAGTTTTCATTCATTTATTATATTTATTAATTTAGGAATTAATATTTATTTTCAATGATCTTATTTCATGAGGGGGTACTTTTTTGGTTGAATGAAAAGGGATTGAGTTATAAAAAACACTGAAGTGGAATTAATTTTTTTAAGGTTTATAAAAAATATTTTTTGGATGAATTTTTAAAAATTATTTTTGTTGTTCTGATATGTGGTGAATATGATGATTTCATTAAAAGGAAAATCCTTCATCATTGGGCGGAAAACTTCAATCTATAAGGATGAAATTGTGGTAGTGTTGAATATATTTTGACCCTACATTTGATATATAATGATATCTAGAAAGGATGATGAATAAATGTCAGACACTTGGGATAATTTTTATTTAACATCATTCCAAGGAAAACAAAAGAATCATGACTATAGAGATAATATATG
Source organism: Viscum album (assembly GCA_963277665.1). Classification (NCBI taxonomy): domain Eukaryota; kingdom Viridiplantae; phylum Streptophyta; class Magnoliopsida; order Santalales; family Viscaceae; genus Viscum; species Viscum album. The sequence continues at coordinate 1,818,792,705 of OY728141.1, forward strand.
GTTCATGTGGATCACATGAACCATATTATATAATTAAGGGAATATTTATTTATCATTTCATGGAAATATAATGTATAAATGAATTTAAACACATTGATGAGTCATAATAAAAGGGAGAGATACTAAACATAATGGCATCAAGTTAAAAAATCACTCAATTGGGAATGAATTAGAACTCTATACCATCCAAGTGGTGGTGAACCTGGTATTTAGGCTCAGTTTTGGATTATCAAATCCTCAAAATAGTGTTTCAACATTCAATCTTATTTAAAATGGAATGAATTTCACTAGAATAGGGGATAATATTAACTATGTTTTCCATTTTGTTAAATTCATTTAATTTTCTCCAATGATGTAACCCAAGATCTATTTTTGTTTATCCAAAGATATTTTCCACACCCCCTATTAGGGAAATTTAAAAAATAATAATATCACACACTTGTTCAATCTCATTGGTGTTTCATTTTTGTTGTATATATTATGGGATTTCAAATTTTATCTCATCTAAATTATTTATAATTTCTTTTATTTATTGGATTACATGTTATTTCCACTATAATATCTTAATTGACCATTTAGAGGAGGGTTGGGAGGAATGGTTTAGGAGTGAACAATATTATTTGATCCTTATGAGAGGAAATATAAGAGAGATTTATGATCATTGAATTACTCTTTTGGAGCCAAACACACTATGTGAGTGTAGTAAATTATAATAATGGATTTATAGAAAGAGAGAGATATATATATTTTCCACCAAGTGAATTTTTATTTATTAATTAAGTGAGTAAATATTTCTGTATATTTAACTTTAGTAAAACTTATATTTAATTCTTTTATTCAATTTCACTCTAATACACACACATATTTGGTTCTATACATTCCATTATCTTTGAAACCCATAAAAATAAGAAATCACAAAGGATTGTACCTCATTGAGAAATAACGCATGTCATGCGTTACACAATATTTTTCTTGGGATTTTTTTTATTTCTAGATTGACCCATGATAATGATGTTAAAAAATGGTTTTTTTTCATGGGGAAATTTTTATTTTTATTTTTTATGTTTTCAAAACATGACCATGAATTATCCATGTAATCACTTTTGTTCTGATCTAGAGGTTTTAGAAACATTCCTTGAAGGAGATTGGAACTTAAGAATCATTAAAAAGTTCATGGGGAGTTTTTTACTACTCCATTGATAAACTCCCCTTCATCATCATTGTCAACATATTCTTATTATTATAGAAAGTATAGTTAATACTGAAATACTAAATAAAATACATCTTTGTTAAATAAATCCATAATTTAATTGTGCGAATGATACACTAGCTTTCCAAATTACCAGTTTGTGTCAGTAACTAACCATCTTTATTTTGAATTAAATCACGGATTAATGAATAATCTTCATTTTTTTATGATTTCGGATCATTTCCAAGGACATAAACGAGTATAGAATTATATAAAGAAACATAAAGAATATTGGAAGTTTAAAAGGTCAAATTAAAGTGAAATAATTCCCATTATCTATAAATAACTCTCTCAAAGAATATATGTAAACTCTATAACTTATAGAGGTCACTAGTTTGGATAAGATCCAGATATTATTTTATCAGAAATTCATCCTTACATAGATATATATAAAGGCTAGTAAGTATATTTTTGGGACATGTAATTTTATTGGAGATATTTTATTGGAGAAATGTGAATGGATTATGGAATTTATCACTATAAATCTACATCATCCAATACAATATCACCATTTCATAGTGTTCTTTTACCCAGACCCTATTGACATTAGTGAGAATCTTTGCGAAACTTTTTTAGGAGTAGATGTCATATAAAAATATCAAGTTGTGTTGATGGAATTTATCTATATGATATCCTAAAAATGTTAACAATTCCCTCTAAGAAAAAATATATAGGTTCAAATAAGGTAATGATTAAAAACTCTCCCTTACATGGAACTACAATTAATTAAAAAACATGTATTCTGTGACAATTAGCACTGAAAAAGTGAGTAAAATACTGTATACACAGCCAATGGTGTACTCATTATTCCATTCTATAGATAATTTCAAATAATGTCATTTAAATTTATATGATAATGAAATATGGAAATCTATATAATAAAGTTGTTTCCAAATAGTAGTGAACAGCTAAGGTAGCAAAGAATACTCAAAAATATATTATTGAGTTGTAAACCAATACCCTTGAAGGATACCATTTCAATTTAATTTCAAAAAAATATATCATGTACAACCATTATAATAGAAAAACACTCAATCATATACAATTCAAGACCCTAAGATAAAAAGAAATATTTCTCTTTAAATGAATTCAATTCCTTCAATTTCATTATCAACACACAATATAAAGATTTAAGTAAACATTAATATAATATTATAATATATTTAAGTAAATGTTATAGTTATTACATAACCATTAAAATTGAATGTATGAATAAAAATACCCAAATTATGGAAATATTTTATCAGGGTTTTATATTACACAATTATATTTATTAATTAATAATAAATAAGTTCTCAATTTTTAGTGAAGTAATTTTGTGCTACAAAAATATATTTTATTTAAAAATGGTTTTTATTATAATTAATGAACAGATATTATAATTAATTTATTCAAAATTTAAATGGATTATAATAGAAAACATTTATAATTTTTGTATTCATCATAAAATATTTTTCTCAGGGTTATTTTTAGGACATTTCAATAATAGTTGTTTTTATGTGAATAGTAAGAAATATCAATTTGGAATGTAATGCATCATTTATTACATTATTATGATTTAACTGTGAATTAATAATAATTTTTTAATATTTTTATTAACCAAATATATAATAAAAGTGTTATATGATGTACTTTAAAGCACTAATTTGAATTTGGGAACCCATGCTTGACCTTGTTGAATATAATTGATATTTTATTCAAATTTAAAACTATTTTGGGGTCATTTCAATTAATGGTATAGTTAAATGATCCTATTAATTTTTTATATATATAAGTGCCTAAAAATTTTATACTATTATTTATGGAAATAATTGTTTGGATAAAAATTTTGAATATAATTTTATAGGGAAATTATATTTATTTTTCAATCATGTATTTTTCTAAAAAAATACATTTGTTTTGTGAAATAATATTAAATGTAATATATTCCACCTACATAAATTGAATATAGTAAAATGTATTCCAAGTTTCAAGTAACCCATACCTTTTTTTTAATTCACTTTTTCATATAATTATTTAATCATGCTAAAACCTTATTATTGCATATTTATGAGTAAAAAATGTTTAATGCGGTTTAACTTGAAGATGAAGACTATCATTTATCCAAAACAAGTTTAACTATGATTAATTTGGTTTACCTTGACACTATAAATTAGTATCTTCATGTTTTAGGTTCTTGGGTGCCTCTTCAAAAAAATGATATATATTATATTTAAATCTTTTAAGTAACTCCAAGTGTGATTTTCCCTCACTTATATAAGGTATCCTTTTCACCTCCAATTTCAAAAAATATTTAATACATTAGACTTTCAAACACATACCCAAATAACATATTTTATTCCTAACAATAAACACATATCTTATTTTATTTCCAAAAAATACCATCCCTTCATCTCTTGGTGAGAAACCCAAATGTGATTTTCAAATGAAGAGATATAACACATAACCTGTACTTAAAATATTATTAAATCTTCTAATTCCTTCAAATTGGTTATATCCATATTAAAATTTTTTCCCCAATAAATTAATTATACTGATATATTATTAATATTAATATTGTACAACCATTATCCACCTAATTCACATTCTATGATAAAAGATAACATTGCTCGTGCGTCTGTGTGGATTACGACCTGTTTGAAGTGAGGTGTTTCGTTTTTCAAAACGTATTAACTTTATTAGTTATAATGATAGAATAAATGAATATATAAGGTATTTATGGGGTCATTATATTTTTTAATGTTTAATTATTTTTAACTTTTCCTTATATACCTCCATCCTAATGTGGAATCATCCGTCATGAAAATGTATGAACTACCATCTCCACGTAGTGATGTAATTCATTTTTCATATCCTATTTATAGAAATCATTATAAAAGTGTATTAAATTATTACCTATGATATTCAGGATATTTATAAAATTATAGATATTATGGAACCATGATCAATTTACAAAGACCAAAATTGTTGAATCGAATCATGATTGAAAAATAAAATGTTACCCCCCAATACAATGATTTTCATAAATAATTATCAATCAAAAGGTGATAAGATGATATAATTAAATTAAATATGTTATGATATTTATAATTATGGATATTTAATGGATTAAAAATAAATCAATATTTATTATAAACGTGGTCTGAACATGTATAACGTATGATAAGACTTAAGGTAAGTGATTAACAGTTCAATCTTGTTTTAATTAGAATTATTTATGATTCAATTTACTTTTAGTGAAAAATATTTGATACATATCAAATATACGACATTCAGTTTATTAATCTCTTCTGATTCATGTAATTTTAATGTAATGGAAATGTTTTATTCTATTTGTTAAAATAAAATTAATAGTCTTGTTATTTTTTTAATTATGTATTTTTTTAATTTTTACAGAAAATGTGGAAGGAATCATTGTTTCAACATACTAGGCATGAACCAAATTTTACACCATCATGCTAACTCATTTATTTGAAGATTTAATTAAAATGTTTCATTTTTACTTTCAAATGATATGATTTCCATAATATTTTTTATATTTTTAAATTTTGAATACGTGAATACAAAATTTAATATGTATTTTCCTCTTGAAAAATTTCAGTGATCTTTTATTGTAATGTTTCATCAATGATAACATCTATAGTACCCCGGTTTGAGGTATAGGTCCTTTTTTATGAATTATTATTTGTTTAAAGTGAATGGGATGAGTTTTAAAGAGGTTGGGAGAGTTTGTAATGGTTTTGAATGAGTTTGGAGGCTTTCCATATGGTGCACAGTTTGAGCACGGTTAGGGGAAACCGTGCGGATGTTCCAGGAAACCGTGCAGGGGGAGATAGAAGGCTTCGCACGGCCTGTGTAAGGTTTTCAAAACTATATATGGCAAATGTGCATACCCTTTCTCTCGAGGTAGTAGTGTGTGCATGGTTAGCGCAGGGTTTGCCAAACCGTGTGGGCAAACCGTGCTACCACTTAAAATAGGCTTTCAAAACCCTAGTTCACTTGGGATTGCCTTATTTCTCTCTAATCATCCTCCCACTTGAAAATCACTTTGGATTTTATTCTCTAAAATTTTTTAGGGGCTCTCCCATACATTTTGGAAGCAAATCGAAGGGGTTTCGTGGTGTTTTGAAGGTGTTTCATTCCGGGTAAGTCTCTCCTCTTGGTTTCCTTGTGTTTTCCTCTTGATCTACATCCCCCTCTTTTCCTGTATTCGTGATCTACACTTGATCTGTATAGATCTAGGCTTGTGGTTTCCTTGGATGATAGTTTTAAGGCTTATGAATTTTAGGGGAAGGGATCTAGAGAGGTTTCGAGGGTGTGTTCGCCGGATTTGAGGTGTAGTTGCTTGTGGGTCGATTTCTCATAACCCTGACGGTAGGTGGATTCTCTATAGAATTCACTTATTTATATCTAGTGGTATTGGTTACAATTATTTTGGTTTTCTAGAAATTAAATATGTTTTTATGTGCGATGTAGGTTTGAAATCCATTTGGGGATTTTTTGGGAAAAAGGGGTGTTATGGTGAAAGGATCTTATTGTTGATTTTTAAATAGAGATTTTAAAATGGAATGTTGAGATTGATTTTGGAAAATGGTTGATGAATTTTTTTTTCAATAAATGGATGATTTATTTAAGTGGATTGGTATGCACTGGAATTGATTGATTGCATGTTGTTGTGACATTGGTGGGTTATATGCTTGGTTGTGAATGGTTGAAATGTTGTGTGGAAGAGGGTGGGAAGTCTCACTATAAAAGGTGATGAATAGCGGTTGGAAGAACCGTCACATGAGTAGTGGTTGGGAACTAACACTAGTTGTGAATGGGTGAATGGGTTGGGTGGATGTCCCACAGATTTGGGTTGTTTTTTTGTGAATGGGTGAACAGGTTGGGCGGAATTCCCACTGTTTGGTTGTTCATTATGCATTGCTTTGCACGTTTTAAATTGTTGTGCTAGTATGTAAATGATGAAATCTCATGTGGCATGTTTATTTGTCTTTCCCTTAGTTTCTTGGTTTCGGTGAGATGTCTTGGTAAGGATGTGTTTGGAGTATGGTAATGGTTGCACTTGTGATTAGTTAATATAAACTGTTTTATATAAATTTGATAACAGTTTAATCCTAGGGGCCTGGGTAGGGTAGTCATTTGGGGAAATACTATTGAGTATTTGTATTGACCCCCTACTTTGGAACGTTGGTGTCTTTGCAGATGTTGTGTATCGTGACGTGGGAAATGGTAAGGCATCACCCTCCTTTAGTGGTGCATTGTGATGTCTGGGTGGAGCTTGGAGCATGGAGCTCGGTGTGGAGCCATAGAGTGTGCCTTGGCTTATTTTGTTTCTTTTTTGAGTCTTCCTCATAGTAATCTGATGTGGTATTGGTTGTTTGGTTTTTGGGTTGTATTGTTGAACAACATGGTTTTCCTTTGGGAATACATGCTGGAATGTTTTGGTTGACATTCATCATATAGTGATTGATAGTAGAGGGTTTGGTTAGTTTTGTCTCAAGGGAAAATCATTCCAAAATTTTTTATCGATGCTCTCAGAATTTATTTCAAGCCTTTGGCACCTTAGGAATATCACGTAAGGCCATGTAACCCTAACGGCATCCTCAAGATAATGAGGTAGGGGTGGGGTGTTACATGTGGTATCATTTTTTTGGTCCTTAGCTTTCAAGTGAGAGCAGTTGTCCAGTCGCTTTGGTGCCTTGGTTTTGGAGTTGGAATTCATTGTGGTATATTCATTGAGTTAGGATGGTAGCAATGTGTAGGAATGTTGGAACATATAATGTATAGCATAAAAGGACGTAGTTAAACCTATTATGCTGAAATTCAAGTTACCAGGGAGTTGGGTACATATGTTTTTTGGATACACTTATAGGAATTGGAAATATCATTGTTGTGGGTGTAGGTAATGAGATGTGCAAGTCATATAATGTAAAAATTACATCCCTATAGGATGAAAATTTCATTGGGGTATAATTATTTATGGTGTGATATGAATGTGTGGAATTGTAATGTGAATAAATTGGTATTTTGAAAACTGTTTGGTTTTCAAAATGGTGAAACAAGGAAAATGTGAACTAGTGGAAAGCCTTGTGCGATTGTGTTGTGTAATGTGATTAGAAATGGGAATTATTTATTTATATGTAATTGAGACTCATGCATGTTTGTTTTATATTGATAGAAATGGAACCGGGTAGGCGTCGTAGAGACCAACCAGAAGAGGCTGCTGAGAATGTGGTAGTACCTGATCCTCAGGAGAACCAGCAGCTAGTGAAAAGTATAGTGCATGATTTCCAAGCTGTTGAAAGTGGAAATAAAAGGGATGAACCAAGGCATGTGTATCATGCGGTTCAGTTTCAAAAGCAGAATCCACCCATCTTCAGGGGTGATTCTAGGCCAGAGAGGAAGAAGCATGGTTGAATATAATGAAGAGGATCTTTGAGTTCATGGGAACACCGGTACAGTTAAAAGTAAAGTTGGTTACATATATGTTGCATGATATTTCCCTACGGTGGTGGGAGTTGGCGGTTCAAGCTAGGATGGACCAGGGTATGACATGGGAAGGATTTGAGTAATTTTTTAATAAACATTTCTACCCATATACGTTTAGAATTCAGTGAACGAATGATTTATTCTGTCGGAAGAAAGAGTATATTTCTGTGATGGAGTATGCAGCTATGTTTATGAACTTAGTGAGGTTTTCACCCAAGGTAGCGGGTAGCACGTCATTGAAGGCAACGATATTTGAAGTGTAATTAAGGAAAGAAATACATTCAAAGATAGGATTTCTATGTATAGATGATTATACGGAGATGGTGAATAGAGCCTCGGTGGCTGAGTGGGATTTGATGGGCGCTCCGGGCGGAGGAAGCATGGTGGTACCCATGGGGAATAGTGGGAAATCTAATGCTGGGTTCAAGCGGAGGAGGAACACTTATTCCTTGGGTGGGTGTATGTCACATAATCCGATGACAGGATCAGTGAATATTCCCCCAAAACCCTAGAGCAAACCGGGATGTTTTCAGTGTTGTTCGATGAGAAACATCAAGCGAGATTGTGCGACACCACCTTGACCATGTCATAATTGTAAGCAGATGGGGAATCTACCATGTTATTGTCAGAGTACTCTGAGGTCGGGTTTGCTTGATACTTATACGGGATCGTAGTGGTCGTATGCTTCAACGTTATGGGGATAGCAGCACACCCCTCATTAGTAGAGTAAAGTGGGTCATGGTGATTCTCGGAATACGACGATGCCTAATCAAAGCAATAAAGAGAAGAGTATGGAAACAAAGGCTTTGTTTGGAACTGTGTAGTTTGTGGTGGATGATCAGCGAGGACCATCCACTGTGCGAGGTACTATTCTTTAAAATTCTACCTTGATGAAAGTATTGTTTGATATGCGTGCTTCACACTCTTTTATTGTTGAATGTTTGGTTGAGTTGCTGGGTTTAAGGGAAGAAATGATTCCTTTGGTTTTAAAAATTCAAACTCCTTTGGGTCAAAGAGAGTGTCGATAATTCTTGTGTAGAGCATGTAGTATTATTGTTTGCGAGGTTGAGATAACTTGAAATTTCTCCGTGCTTTAGATTGATGGGTATGATGTAATCCTAGAAATTGATTGGCTGGTGTCATTTAAGGCCCACATCAACTATAATTCATGGAAAATAGATTTTACGACACATGATAGCGTGAGAAATCTCTTTAGAGGAAAGAGGCATGAAAGGTAGGGTGCAACCGGTTTTTTGGCACCAGTAGCGGGCGCATTATCATATCATTTGGCGGTGTGGTCTGTAGAATCGGTAATGGGTGTTGAGCAGAGTGTTCTTCCAGTAGTGGTGGATCAGTTCATGGATGTTTTTCCTGATGAATTCTTCGGGTTACCAGCAATAAGAGAAGTGGATTTTACGATTGATCTCTTTTCAGGGACCAATCCTATATCACTTCCGTCTTACTAGATAGCTCCTACAGAATTGATTGAATTGAAAGTCCTGTCTGAAGACTTAGAAAACAGAGATTTTATCCGGCATAGCACGTCTCCATGGGTAGCGCCACTGTTTTATGTGAAAAAGGCGGATGGAACATTCAAGATCTATGTTGATTATCATCTACTTAACCAAGTTACGATAATGAAAATATATCCACTTCCATGAATTGATGATTTGTTTGACCAGTTGAGGGGAGCCCAGTGGTTCACAAAGAATGACCCGAGGTCGGGATATGATCAATTGCGGGTAAGGAAGGGTGATATTCCAAAAACATCTTTCAGACGTAGATATAGTCATTATGAATATGTGGTTATGCCCTTTGGTCTAAAGATTGCACCAGTGGTATTCATGAAATTTATGAATCAAATATTTCAGAGATATCTGGATTCATTTATGGTGGTGTTTGCAGAGGATATTCAGGTGTATTCAAAGACAAGGGTGGAGCATGAGCAGCACTTGGTGACAGTTCTAGGGATCTTGAGGGATCATTGATTGTACGCCAAATTGTCAAAGTGTGACTTTTGGATGAAGAAAGTCCATTTTCATGGCCATGTAATTTCTGAAGGAGGTGTATCAATGGACTTGGAAAAGATAGAGGTTGTTATCTCATGGAAACCACCAAATAATGTGTTCGATGTACGGACTTTCCTCTGTCTATTTGGGTATTATCAGCGTTTTGTTTGTGATTTTTTCTCATTTGGATTCATCGATGATACCTTTGACAAGAAAGAATATTCCATTCCAGTGGAATGAACATTGTTAGCAGTGTTTCGAAGATCTACAGGGTCACCTTACATCAGCACCAATCATGGTGTTTCCAGAACAAGGAAAAAGGTATGTGGTGTACTGTGATGCATCAAGATTAGGGTTGGGGTGCATTCTCATGCAAGGGAATCATGTGGTTGCATATGGCTCACAGTAGTTGAGGGTTCTTTAGAAGAAATACCCAACTCATGATTTGGAATTGGAAGTAGTGGTCCATGCTTTGAAAGTATGGCGTCATTCTCTCTTCGATGAGAAATTCACAGTATATGCAGATCTTAAGAGCTTGATGCACATTTTATCAAAAATGTATTTGAAATTGAGTCCAATGAGATTGATGGAATATCTCCAAATGTTGGATTTGGACTTGATGTACACACCGATTAAGTGAAATTTGGTGGTGGATGCATTAAGTAGAAAATCATATGCTTAAGTGGTGAAACATGCATCAGACAAGTGGTATTTGGTGTTAGTTATAGGTGATATGTGGTTGGAATGTGAGGACCTGGGAAATAGGGCGTTCTTCTTTCCGGTTTTGTGGATTCCTGAATTGGTTGGCTTGGATAAAGAGGCACAAATATCTGATTCTGACTGTGTGACCATGTGGTTGAGAGTCAATGGTGGGGAGACCATTGACAGTTGGCAACTAAACATAGATTCAGTTTTGTGTTCTCAGATTAAGATGGTTGTACCTGTTTCTTTTCAGGAGGATCTTCTCAGGTCGTATCATCATTATAGGTGGGTTTTGAATCCTAGAATTCAGAAAACATATAAAGAGTTGAAAGCATAGTTTAGGTGGGCTAGTTTGAAAAGAGGTGTGGCTGAGTTTGTTTCAAGATGGTTGACTTGTCAATAGGTCAAGGCAGAGCATCAGAGGCCAGCAAGAATGTTGCAGTCTTTACCAATCCCTATATGGAAGTGGGAGCAAATAGAGATGGATTTTGTCACAGGTCTCCCAAGAAAATTCCGAATGCATGATGCCATTTGGGTGATAGTGGATCATCTAACGAAGTCGGCCCATTTTATCCTGATTCGTGAATCTCATACGGTGGAGAATATGTCCAAAATCTATATCTAGGAGGTGGTAAAGAGTCATGGTGTTCCAGTTCGGAATGTATCTGATAGAGATTCGAGGTTTACATCTCATTTATGTAAATCCTTGCAGTAATCCCTTGGGACATAGTTGACTATTAGCACGGCGTATCACCCTCATATGTATGGTAAATTCGAGATGATGATAAAAAACATTGGAGGATATGTTGTGTGCTTGTGTTATGGATTTTGGTGGATCGTGGGAGGGGCACATGTCATTGTTTGAGTTTCATACAATAACAGTTATCAAGAATATATACAAATGGCCCTGTTTGAAACGTTGGATGGGTGACCGTGTCGTTCCCCACTATGTTGGGTGGAAACGGGTGAGTCCTCGATGGATGGACCGAACCTTGTGTAGGAGACTATGGAGAAGATCTTGTTGATCATGAAGAAAATGAAGACAACTCAAGGTCTTCAGAAATCGTATGCGGATCATCGTCGATGGTCGTTGTTGTTCGAGGTGAGTGATCTTGTTTTCTTGAGTATCTCTCCTAGGTTAGGACATCGTCAGTTTGGGAAGCAGGTAAAGTTATCTATGGTGTATATTATACCTTTTTAGATTCTTGAGCGGGATGGTGAGGTGTCTTATAATTTGGTTTTGTGACCTATGTTCAGTGCAGTGCACAATGTGTTTCATGTGTCGCAGTTGAAAAAGTAACAGCCGGACCATGACCATGTGATTTGATAGGATCATGTTGAGCTAGAACCGGATGTTTTGTTTGTTCATGTTCCAGTGTGGGTTTTGGATAGGAAAGAGAAAGTATTTCATGGTAAAAGCATCAGTTTAGTTCGTGTATTTGGAAACATGGTCAGATTCAAGAGGAGACATGGGAGCGGGATAATGATATGGTCAAGCAATGGCCCGAGCTCTTTCAGCAAATGATGGGTTCACTACTTTCCAAGGACGCAAAGACCAATGGTGGGGAGAATGTAGTACCCCCACATTGAGGTATGTGGCATTTTTATGTTGTTTTTGTGTTTAAAGTGCCTGGGATGAGTTGTTAAGAGGTTGGGAGTGTTTGGAATGGGTTTGAATGAGTTTGGAGGCTTTCCATAGGGAGAATAGTTTGAGCACGATTAGGAGAAACTATGTGGATGCTCCAAGAAACCGTACAGGGGCAGACAGTAGGCTTCACACGTCCTACACACAGTTTTATGAAACATTCGAGGCAATTGTATAGACCCATGCTCTCAAGGTAATAACGTGTACTCAGTTAGCGCACAGTTTTCCTAACCGTGCGAGCAAACTGTGCGGCCACTTAAAATAGGGTTTTAAAACCCGATTTCACTCGAGATGGCCTCATTTATATCTAATCTTCCTCCCACGTGATCCTCACTTGGGATTTTATCCTCTCAAATTTTGGTGGGGCTCTCTCACACGTTTTGGAAGCAACTTGAAGGGGTTTCGTTGTGTTTTGAATGTGGTTCTTCTTGGGTAAGTCTCTCATCTTGGTTTCCTTGTGTTTTCCTCTAGATCTACGTCCCTCTCTTTATTTTTTCTATATATAAACTTTTTGTGTGTAGATCTAGGGTTTTGGTTGCCTTGGATGATGATTTTAAGGCTTATTAATGTTATGGGAAGGGATCTAGAGAGGTTTCGGTGGTGCATTTTCCAGATTTGAGGTGTGGTTTCTTGTAGGTCGATTTCTCGGGAACCCTAAATGTAGGTGGCTTGTCTCTCGACTCAACTTGGTTAGAGCTAGTGCTTTTGGTTACAATTATTTTGGTTGGCATGAAATTAATTTAGTTTTGATGTGTGAAGTTGGTTGGAAATCCATTGAGGGATTTTTGGGAAAAGGGGGTTTTATGGTGAATGGATCTTGCTGTGGATTTTAAAATAGAGATTTAAAAATGGTTTGTTGAGATTGATTTTTGAAAATGGTTGATGAAAAATGGTTTTCAATAAATGGGTGATTTATTTAAGTGGATTGGTATGTGATGGAATTGGTTGATTGCATGTTGTTGTGACATTGGTGGGTTATATGCTTGGTTGTGAATGGTTGAAATATTGTGTGGAGGTGGGCGGGATGTATCACTATAAAAGGTGATGGATAGTGGTCGGAAGAACCAAAATATGAGTAGTGGTCGGGAAGTACCACTAGTTGTGAATGGGTGAACAGGTTGGACGGAAGTCACACCATTTTGGTTATTTTGGTGTAAATGGGTGAATGGGTTGGGCGGAAGTCCGACCATTTTGTTGTTTGTTGTGAAATGATTTTCCAGTTGGAAATTTTTGTGCTAGTATGTAAATGATGAAATGGCTTGTGGCATGTTTATTTTTATTTCCCTTGGTTTCCTGGTTTGGGTGAGATTGCTTGGTATGGATGTGTTTGGCTTTTGGTAATGGTTTCACCATTGATTATTTTATATGAATTGTGTTATATAAATATGCTACCGAATTTATCCAAGTGGCAAGTGTAGGGAATTTATTAGTGGAAATCCTATAAGTAGTTGTACTCACCCCCTACTTTTGTACGTTGGTGTCTTTACTGATGTTGTGTATCCTGACGTGGGAAAAGGTAAGGCATCACTGTCTTTTAGTGGTGCATCGTGATGTCTGTGTGGAGCTTGGAGCATGGATCTTGGTGTGGATCCATGGAGTGTGCCTTGGATTATTTTTTGTCTTTTGTTGAGTCTTACTCATAGTACTCTGAAATGGTATTGGTTTTATTGGTTTTGGGTTGTATTGTGGAACAACTTAGTTGTCCTTTGCGAATTAATTCTTGAATATTTTGGTTGACATGAATCATATAGTGAATGATAGTGGATGGTTTGGTTGGATTTGTCTTAAGGAAAAATAATTCCCCAATTTGTTCTAGAATCCCTTGGCATTTATTGACAGCCTTTGGCTCCTTGGAAACATTGCTTAAGGCCAAGTAACCCTCACTGCCTCTTCAAGACAATGAGGATGGGGTGGGGTGTAACAAAATCCATTGAATTTTATTATACATTAATGTAGTTTGGACTCAATGATACTATCCATATTATTTATATGGATGTTTTATCACAATTATTATGATATTTTTATAAAAATCATTTATTTTTCATGGATTATTCTATGATAAAGTGTTGATAGGTATGTGAAACATGATTCATTTGAACATGTAATAATTTGATGTTATATTATTGTTTTTGTGATCATGTGGAATTAATATGAATGATTTTCATTATATAATAGAATATCTAGGAATTATATATCCATCAAAAACATCAGTTAATTATCGATATCTCATGGGATAATATTTATTTGAATGGTGAGTGAAATCAGTTTACCAAGGGACTATATCCGCTATTATATTATTTATATTGACCATTGAATATAGATATGATTGAATGTGGAGTGTACCAAATCCAATTATATAGTAATTGAATGAATCCTCAATACTAGAAATTATTCTCTATTCTTATGTGAATTCAAGAAACTTATGTCTTTTTCCAATTTTATTTTCCCCAACACATGTCCTTTTAAACCATTATTTTCTAAGTCATATGATCGCCATGATTTATAACATTTATCATGTTTATGATCTATGGTTTGTGGTGTCTGGTGTTAAGATGACACAATCATTCAGTCCATTATACATAAGTTTTTATTAAATGAACAATGAAATATCTCTTACTTACCCATACTAAGAATATGATCTCACCCTTTATTTCCTTTTCTTTTCTCCATGATATGAAGAATGATTTTACATGTGTTATAGTTTCTCATTGTGACGTAAATAATGGGATATGATTTGGTTTATTTACGTTTTAACTATTTATATATCCAATATTCCAATGTTACTAATCCTTTATTATTCTAGCATGAGTCATAATTTTATTCAATGAATATTTATTGAATAATATATAATATCTATGTATGGAAATTATGGGTATAAAGAATTCTTTTCAATGAAATTATTATTAATTTTTGGACACTATTGCGATAAATAATCAATGAGAACTCTTAGGTTCATCCTATTTTTAGGATAATATCCTATGTTATGAAAAATAAAAAAGTTTGGGTTTCTAAAAAATATACATCCATATCTGGATACTAGAATGTGGATTAATCTATGGCATAAATGTAATTAGGGGTAATAACAATATATAGTGTGGATATGGAATTAACTTAATTTTCATTGTTTCATGATGAGTGGTCCTAAGATTATACACATAGCTACACTCATAAGGGATATGTGTGGGTTAATTCCAAATTTCAACATAAACCATTAGGATAGATTTAAATATATGATGATCAATGATGTCATAGTTTAAACATAATACTTCATATATTGAAAAAAATGGAATTTTTTATACATATTATTAATGATTTATCAAGATTATGCGGTTTCTCAGAATTTTTTATTTCCCCACCCTTTGATTTTTAGTGTTAGTCTGTTGTAGAAACCTAATGAAACCATTTTAATACTTAATTTGATGAACATTTAATTCCATTATCTCCTAATGAACTAAATCTTATTAGATATGGAAGGAAAAATATTCTTTATATTATTAAAAATCATTCTCATGCTACAAAAAATGGAGTGATTGCAAATGAGAAAAGTAGGGAACAACATTTTACTAAGTCCTTTATGAGAAAATATACAAATTATTTTTGTGGGTTCACTAATCCCCTAATTGATGATAAATGTTTTAGTAACATTGAATACATACATTAAATCTATAGTTTTTGGAAAATGAAAAGTTAATTTTAATTTGTTATTATTTGGATGGATAAATCATATTCTTATTAAAAACATGAGGCAATGAAAATAAATTGACCGTATGGGGTTGGATGAGTTTAGAGGGTTGTTTTTGACAAGTATGTTCCTCATATTCTTTTAAAAATGCTCTTCCTTAAACATAGTTACCCAAATCTAGTGCATTATTTTAATACATTGAAATGATTACATGGAATAATTTCCCGAAGGATGAATCAGTTTATCAATCATGGAAAATTGATTACATACATGAATTTAACATTATACTTTGTAACATAAAACATAGCCTAAATAATCTTTTGGGAATTCCATTATTCCCCAAGCATAACCCTTTATATAAATCATAATACACTTCTTGGCATCCTGGAAAAAATCATCATAATGTGGTGATCTCAGATGCTCTGTAAGGGTAAACGATATAGAAGAAGATAACATAAATAATCCCAAACATTTATGGAAAGATATAAAATTGAAACAAAATCCCTTTAAATATAAAATTCAGCATAATATGGAAAAGAAAAATCAAATAATTCAATTTCCTTATGAACATGGATATTATACTATTCGAATAATCACATGTAACATTAATAACTAATCTCATAATGATGGAATGCATAATGTTGGACATCTTAACCACAAAGTCAAGGCCTCATGCCGGGACCCTAAATATAAATTTTTTCAAGGCCTTGTGCCAAGATACTGGTTTGTATCTTGAGATCTAACCATGCATCGAAGGGCTATAGTAGTCCCCACCCATCATTTACTAAGTCCAATGTATTCCCCTTATTAAAAGGGTGAAACGTAACATATACATTCATATTAAAACAAGAATATGAAATGTTAATACTTTAACCATGAATGATGAATGGTATAATAATAGCAATCCAGTGTAAAACATATCATAACTCATTTAATACAATATGGAAGATTGTTTTCTAATAAGTCAACCTTAATGAATAATAATATCAAATAAAGGGTGTTGACATAGATGAATATAATCAGTAATACTTTTTGAGAGAAATATCCATTTTTCTTGAAATCATTTAAAATTATCAAAATTTATAAACGAAATCATGTAAATGTGATTTTTTAATCAAGGTGTCCTGTAGCACTTGGAAACATTTTAGCTAAATTTTTATTAGAAAAACATGACCATATAAATAAATCTTTAAAACCATTTTGAAAACATATACATTAGTAAAATAGATTTAGAAAAATAAATCATTAAAATATATAAAATTATGATATAGTTAGAGAGTCGCTACCATGAAAACATAAAATATTCCTTTTGAAAACATTTTTATCAAACATTGACATTGATGATAAATATGTCTTAGTAAATACTTACACATAAACAATCTCGAATAATAATGAGATGGAGGAATTATGTCACGACCCGCCCTCGGGGTCCGTGCCGTGACTACCCCAAGCCCGCCTTCCATAGGCCAGGGGCTGGCGACTAGCACCAAGGCGTAAATCCCGGTAAAAAGGGAAGGCATTGCCTTTGAAAAGTAAACACACACCACAGAGTAAACAAGCGGAAAGTGAACACTAAACAAGCAGAGTACGACTAAAAGTGCGGAAAAGTAAATGGGCCAGAATACAAACCCAAACTGAAAGTAAAGTACAACTCGAAAGGGAAAAACAGCAACTGAAAAGTAAAAGCCGCTACTCCGAGCTGTCCACTGGAAATCCCACCTGAAGGGTGGGTACAGAAAGCTCCTCTGCTCAACGGGTCCCGCCGTCCGCTCCGAGCACGTCCCGCCCAGTGGTCCACCTCCGGGTACCGTCCCGCTG
Organism: Viscum album; assembly: GCA_963277665.1. Classification (NCBI taxonomy): domain Eukaryota; kingdom Viridiplantae; phylum Streptophyta; class Magnoliopsida; order Santalales; family Viscaceae; genus Viscum; species Viscum album. Next base: position 1,818,810,302 of record OY728141.1, read on the forward strand.
TGCAAGCCTCAGCTAAGGTCAACGCTGTCCGTCGTCTGCAACCAACACAACGTAGTGCGGGCAAAGCCCGTGCAGGGGTGAGTATAAGCTACTCAGTAGGGACCCCGAGACCCCTGAAGGTCTCTCAAATCCACAAAGGATAAACCACGAAGTAACAACCGACACTGCTTAGGTATATGCCCATACATATACCTAAGTCATCAATTAAAAATACGCTCCAACCTCCGAGCCCAAGTACAACTCAGTCCACGCAGGAAAGTATACGTATTCCACATAGGAAAGCAAAACATAATCCACACAGGATTGCACAACACAATCCACACAGGAAAGCAACAGGATTCAGCTCACACAGGAATACTTCTTCAGGGACGATAAAGATGATCACTGATCCATCTAAGTCTTCGGACCCACGAAGGATCGATAGGTAACTAACCCCCGCAAAGACCCACACAGGATCGGGCCCACACAGGACCTGTAGGCGCTGGCTCACACAGAACCGCTGAGCGCGGACACACACAGGATCGGGCCCACACAGGACCTCTGTACTGTTGTCGTCGAATCCACACAGGATATCTGTACTGTCGTCGTCGCAGTCACAGTAGCAGTAGAACAGTCGCAGCCAGCACTAGGGTTCCCGCACACAGCAAGCTCGTACGGAGGGTCCGCTCCACGAGCCGAGAGGCTGATACATCAACTGTCACGAAGACCGAATTTGATGTATCCAAAAGTTCCGTATCGTCAACAGGAACTCAACGCAACAGACGGCGCGTCGATCGGACGCCCGGTCTGAGAGTTATTGGCATTTTCGTCTCCGGGGCCCGGTTGGTTTTTAAGACTAAACCAACCCGACCGTACTCCACCTGCGTCCAAACCTCGGGCAGAGTATGCCAAAAGATCCGTCTCACTAAGAGGAACACTACGCGACTGACGGCACGTCAATCGGACGTCCGTAGCTCAAGATATGAGCGTTTCCGCTCCGAAGGCCCGGTTGGTTTCGTGAACGAACCAACCCGGCCGAACTCAAAGAAAACCGAAACCTTGAGTGCGATATACCGAAACGACCGTCTCGATCCAAGGATCGCGTTGCCGCAGACGGTTCGTCATTCGGAGGTCCGAGGCTCAAGTTATGGGCTAAAAACCAAATCTGGTTCGAAACGGGGGGGTCCGGGTCCGGGCCGACCCGGCCCGACCCCCCCCCCCCCCCCCCTGGGGCGGCGCGGCGGCGGCGGCCGGCGGCGGCAGGCAACGGCGGCGGGCGGCGGCGGCGGGCGGCGGCGCGGCGGCGCGGCGGCACGGGGAGCCGCGGGGAAGCCGCACGCACGCGGGGGCTAAGCCCCGCGGTTTTTGAGGGGCGGCGCGGCACAAAGGGCCGCACCCTTTTTTTTTAAAGAAGCCCCCCCCCCCCAAGTGGGGGGCCTGCTGGTGCGGAACCGAGGGGGCCGGCTGCCCCCCTCCTTCAAAGAACCGCCCCCCTCATTAAGAGGGGGGTTTTGTTGAACCGGCCGGGGGATTTATTCCCCCGGTTTTATGTCATCCGGCCGGCCAGCTGGCCGGCCGGTTTTTACCAACGGGACTGGGAATTCCGGTCCCGCCTTCGACTTCCGACGCCGGCGGCCCGGCCGCCGGTCTTCACATCCCGCCGCGGCCCGGATCCGGCCGCGGTCTCCTCGTCCCGCCGCGGCCCGGAACCGGCCGCGGTGTTCGTCGTCCGGCGCGGTGCGACGGCACCGCGCCCCTTTCGCCGTGCCATGATTCTTTTCAACGCGGCGCGACGGCGTCGCGTTCTTGAAGATTTTTCCTTGACGTAGCGCGACGGCGCTGCCTAAAATATTTGCACGATCACCCGCATGGTGCGACGGCACCACGCCACTTGCTTCCACCCGCATGAATAAACATGAACGATGGAGGGGGGTTCGGCCGTGTTCATGCGGTCCGGCCCCCCTCACGTTAAAATAAACAACTCAACTTAAACATTCAGGGTTCAAGTTAGACATGCGAGATCCACGTTCAAGAAATGGAATAAATAAAATAATGAATCAACAACCCCTACCTCGGGTATAAGGTTCGAAGATTCGTCTACGTTCCGCGGAAGACGGCGTCGCGGAGGTCGGGCGTCGCGGTCGTCGTTCGTCAAATCCGTTGACGAAGGGATATGCCCGAAGAGATACGTCGTTGGCGAATCTTCGTATGCCGACGAAGAATGTCCGAAGAGGAAGCGGCGTTCCCTCTTGTTGACACCGAGGACGAAGAAGAGCGGCGTCGTTCTTCGTCGGAGTTTGAGCGTTCTTCGTTCTTCGTCAGAGCTTGAAGATGAAGAGGAAGCTCTCAAAAAGCTCTCAAGGGAACAAACAAACAACCCATAATAAAATAAGATAACATCTTATTTTATTATTACAAAACATAAAAGAATTTGAAAAGTTTGAAATTCAAAATAGTTTAACCCCCAAAATTAATTAAGTAACATAAGTCAATTAAGAGGGGGTTAAGGGAACTTGAAAAGTCTAGGGGTTCGTGTGGGCCCCACCACACTTAATCCTCCCAAGGGAGGTTAAGTGGGTGTGGGTCCCACTTCCAACCCCCTTTGGTAGGTTTTTAACAAACTATAAATAAAATTTGTCTTACAAAAATTTTATTTAACTCAACTGAAAACCCCAAAACTAACTTTCAACTCGCAACAAACGCAACTCCCGAAAAGGTCTCTTTAAGCGAATATCGGTGCTGCGAGTTCATCGGTGCCCTCGGATTTCAATTCCGAGCACCGGATCAAAAGTTAGGAATTCCCGCTCGTTCGTTCACTGAACGTACCCGAGCCAAACTTCGGAAATTAATTCCGGGCACTCCGGGCCTCGGAATCAGGTGCCGTCTGAAACCGCGCTCTTGTAAAATTCTAAAGAAAATTAAGAAAAAAATTTCCCTTGAATTTTACGGGTCTTTACATTACTCCCATCTCAGGGCTTTACGTCCCCGTAAAGATACAACAAAAACTAGGGAAACAAAAGAGGGTACTGAGCACGCATCTGAGCCTCCCGCTCCCAAGTGCTCTCCTGGAGATTCTCGTGCTGCCATCTGATGCGCACAAGAGGAATCGATCGCCCACACAGGACCCGCTCCTGTCGATCCTCTATCTCCACCGGGACCTCCGTAAAAGTCGCCCCATCGTTAACGTCAAGCTCCCCATGATCAATGATGTGCGTCGGGTCGTGCACGTATCTCCTCAGCTGAGATACGTGGAAGACGTCGTGCACCCGGTGCAACTGAGGTGGTAGAGCCAGGCGATAAGCCACCTCGCCAATCCTGCTGAGAATCTGGAAAGGTCCGATGAAGCGCGGAGATAACTTGCCGCCTCGGCCAAATCTCCGAATACCACGTCGAGGTGAGACCCGCAAGAAGACGTGGTCGCCATCCTCGAACTCCAGTGGCCTCCGCCTCCTATCAGCGTATGACTTCTGCCGGCTCTGAGCTGTCCTCATCCGCTCCTGGATGACCTGGACCTTCTCTGTCGTGGCCTGGACCATCTCCGGTCCCACCAGTGCTGACTCTCCGGGGTCTGTCCAGCACAAAGGAGATCTACAAGGTCGGTCGTACAACGCCTCGTACGGTGCCATCCCGATGGTGGAGTGGTAGCTGTTGTTGTACGCGAACTCCACCAAGGGTAGGTGGTCCTCCCAGCTTCGACCAAAGTCAAGGACACATGCGCGGAGCATGTCCTCGAGAGTCTGAATGGTCCTCTCCGTCTGACCATCTGTCTGAGGGTGAAAGGCTGTGCTAAGACGTAGCTGCGTCCCGAACGCCTCCTGTAACCCCTTCCAATGCCGGGATGTAAAGCGGGCATCTCGATCGGAAACGATAGATGATGGCACGCCGTGGAGCCGCACAATCTCCTGAACGTAGAGACGTCCCAAGCTCTCTACTGAGACCTGCTCTCTGATGGGTAAGAAGTGTGCCGACTTGGTGAGGCGGTCAACAATCACCCAGATGGAGTCGTGACCTCTGGAAGTGCGTGGAAGTCCAGTCACGAAGTCCATAGATATGCCGTCCCACTTCCACTCCTGAACCTCCAAGGGCTGTACCAAGCCTGCTGGTACCTGATGCTCTGCCTTCACCTGCTGACAGGTGAGGCATCGAGAAACGAACTCTGCTACAGCCTTCTTCATACCCGGCCACCAATGCTGTCGTCTGAGGTCCTGGTACATCTTCGCCACTCCAGGATGTACCGCCAAAGGAGAAGTGTGAAACTCTCTTAGCACTTCCTCTCGCAAAGCTACTGGTACCATGGTATGTTCTCTGAAAAGGATGTCGTGCTCTGCTCCAAGGGAGAAACCATCAGGTGCCTGTCCCGAGGATATCTGTGCACGCTGTGTCTCACAGTCAGCGTCCCCATGCTGTGCCTCCCTGACTCGCAGCAGTAGTGGAGGAGTGACTGTGAGAGACTGAAGAAAGGCTGCTCCATCTCTATCCACGAAGGATATCTGCAAAGAGGCTAGCTGCTCCGTCGCCTCCTCGAGTAGCTGAATGCCCGTCCTCCTGCTGAGGGCATCGGCTACTACGTTCCCCTTCCCAGGAGTATAGACTATCTCAAAGTCATAGTCCTAGAGGAACTCGAGCCATCGTCGCTGTCTCAGGTTCAGGTCCTTCTGCGAGAAGATATACCTGAGACTCTGATGATCGGAAAAGACCGTAAAGCGCTCGCCCATCAGATAGTGTCGCAAAGTCTTCAGAGCGAAGACCACTACTGCTAACTCCAGGTCATGGGTAGCGTAGTTCTGCTCATGCGGCCTCAACTGACGTGATCCATAGGCGATCACGGCCCGCTCCTGCATCAGAACACATCCGAGTCCGGTCCCTGATGCATCGCAGTAGACTACGTACCCTACTCCCTCCTCAGGCAACCTCAAGATAGGTGCGCTAGTCAATCTCTGTCTCAGCTCCTGGAAGCTCTGCTGACAACTGTCTGACCACACGAAGGGTTTCCCCTTCTTCATCAAAGCTGTGAGTGATGCCGCAACTCTAGAGAAGTCTGGCACGAATCTCCGATAGTATCCAGCTAGTCCCAAGAAACTCCAAACCTCAGTCACGCTCCTGGGTGGCTCCCATGCTAACACAGCCTCAATCTTCGCGGGATCCACTGCAACTCCCGCCTCAGAGATAACGTGTCCCAAAAAGTGGACCTCACGTATCCAGAACTGGAACTTCGAGAGCTTACCATAAAGCTGGTGCTCTCGGAGTGTGTCAAGAACAACTCTCAAGTGATAGGCGTGCTCCTCCTCTGTCGTAGAGTAAATCAGAATGTCGTCGATGAAAACCACAACAAACCGATCGAGGTATGGCTGAAAGATCCTGTTCATGAGAGACATGAACACTGCTGGAGCATTGGTTACACCGAAAGGCATAACCAAGAACTCATAGTGGCCATACCGACATCTGAAGGCCGTCTTCTGCACATCCTCGTCTCTGACTCTGAGCTGATGATAGCCTGACCTGAGGTCTATCTTCGAGAACCATCGTGCTCCCTTGAGCTGATCAAAGAGGTCATCAATCCTCGGTAGCGGATACTTGTTCCTCACTGTCACCTGGTTCAGGCGACGATAGTCAACACAAAGTCGCAAGCTCCCGTCCGCCTTCTTGGCGAACAATATCGGGGAAGCCCAGGGTGAAACACTGGGTCGGATGAACCCCTTGCCCTGCAAGTCCTCAAACTGTACCCGTAGCTCTCGAAGCTCGGCGGGGGCCATCCGATATGCTGGAGTGGATATCGGGGCTGTCCCGGGGTACAAGTCAATATAAAAGTCTACCTCCCTGCGAGGAGGTAGCCCTGGAACGTCGTCGGGGAAAACGTCCGCAAACTGATCCACCACTGCAGGAAAACCAGGACTCCGCACGTCAACTGCTCCAAGGATAAGGCTAGCCAAATGATGAGTGATGGGCTGTCCTCTCCTCCGCGGACGTCCATCCTGTGCTGCTAAGGCTCCCTTCTCGCCGGTGAAGGTGAACCTGCTTCTGTCGGTGCATACACATCGCACCTTGCGCCTAAAACAGTCAATCTGTGCATGGACCGTAGATAGCCAATCCATGCCCAAGATGACGTCGTAAGGCCTCGACGCTGCTACAAGAAGATCCCAGCCGAAGCTCTCGCCTCCTAGAGTAAGCTCACACTGCCGGCACCAGTGCGTAATCGTCGAGTCTGCTCCCGTAGGAGTCTCTAGCCGTAAGGATCGAGCCAACGGCTCTGTCGGAATCTCCGAGCTCCGAACAAGGGCAGCGGCTATGAAAGAATGACTCGCTCCTGTGTCTATAAGAACTGCAGAAAGGGTGGAATAGACACAGATAGTACCTCGAATCATCTCGGGTGCGCCGTGGTCGTAGGCCTCTGCTGCCTGGAGCTGTGCCTGTCGCTGCCCGCCAGCTCCCTGTGGTCGGGGTGGACCTCCTGGTGGTGGTGGTGGCAGAGCCTCAAAGCGTCGCCCACCACCGGCTGCTCGTCCAGCTCCTCTGCCTCGTCCGCCTCCTCCCTGAGGACCGCCACGGTCGACCCTCTGCCTCTGCCTCGGTGGTCCATCAACTGACTGCTGCTCCTCGGCACGGCGGGTCGGGCAGTCGCGAGCCATGTGGCCCTGCCCGCCGCACGAGTAGCACTGTCTGCCTCTCGGAAGACTGGCTTCGTGCTGTGTGCCCCGCACTGCTGAGCCAGTGCCCTGAGATCGTCTGCCCGAAGGTCTGGTCTGTCTGGACCCCTCAGTCATCCGTCGACTGCCTGCTGCAGATGACTCTGCCACGTGCCGCCCTGCGGTGGGTCTCTGTGCTGGTGTAGACTCAGCAAGGAAGCTCTCGATCAGAAGGGCCCGCTCCAGTACTCCTGTCTGAGTCGGTATGCTGAGGGAGATCAGCGATGCCCTGATCTCGTGTCTCAAACCCTGCTCGAAGGTCCGGGCCCGGAAGAATGGGTCCCGTACCATGTCGGTCGAGTAGCGCGAGAGATCGGTAAATCTCGCCGAGTACTGAGCGACCGTCATGCTGCCCTGCCGCAGCTGTAGAAGCTCCTGGATACGCACCGCACGAAGGGTGGCTGGGACGAACTCCGAGCGGAAGAGGCTCTCATAGTCCGTCCAAAGTAGAGATGCCTCATCGTGCACCTGGAGCATCAAGCTCCACCATCGTCCTGCTGCTGCGTGTAGTAGGCTCGCAGCGAGGATCACCATGAGGTCTGCTGGTGTCCTCACTAGCCTAAACACTCGAACTACTGCCTCCAGCCAGTCCTCTGCTGCCTGGGGATCCGTCTCCCCGCGAAACCTGGGCGGACGCTGGCGCTGAAACTCATGCAGTGCGATGAGGCGACATGCATCGTCAGCGGCTGCTGCTGGAAGCATCGGGGGATCGGCGGGTAAAGCTACCGCCGGTGCCACTACTGGCAAAGGGCCCTGCACCGAGGCCTCGTCGCTCGGTGGGCTGTCGTCTCGCTCGACTCTCGGAACCCTAGCTGGCTGCCGTCGTGGGGCCATCCTGAAAAGGAAACAGGTGCGCCACGGTCAGAACAATATACCTGGTGAGCTGATATAAGTAATCACAAAGAAAACTTTGAAACACACACGCAATCAATGTTTTCGTGCATTAAGTCGGAAATCAGAAGTCAGGGTCCTGGTGTACGGATACGTCGGCCGCCGCACCAACACTGGACTCCCTGGACTGATATCCACACTCAATACGCTAAACATTATTGCTTCACATAGAAAAGATCAGAGTTCACGGTAGAACCGAACTCCTCTGATACCAATTTGTCACGACCCGCCCTCGGGGTCCGTGCCGTGACTACCCCAAGCCCGCCTTCCATAGGCCAGGGGCTGGCGACTAGCACCAAGGCGTAAATCCCGGTAAAAAGGGAAGGCATTGCCTTTGAAAAGTAAACACACACCACAGAGTAAACAAGCGGAAAGTAAACACTAAACAAGCAGAGTACGACTGAAAGTGCGGAAAAGTAAATGGGCCAGAATACAAACCCAAACTGAAAGTAAAGTACAACTCGAAAGGGAAAAACAGCAACTGAAAAGTAAAAGCCGCTACTCCGAGCTATCCACTGGAAATCCCACCTGAAGGGTGGGTACAGAAAGCTCCTCTGCTCCACGGGTCCCGCCGTCCGCTCCGAGCACGTCCCGCCCAGTGGTCCACCTCCGGGTACCGTCCCGCTGTGCAAGCCTCAGCTAAGGTCAACGCTGTCCGTCGTCTGCAACCAACACAACGTAGTGCGGGCAAAGCCCGTGCAGGGGTGAGTATAAGCTACTCAGTAGGGACCCCGAGACCCCTGAAGGTCTCTCAAATCCACAAAGGATAAACCACGAAGTAACAACCGACACTGCTTAGGTATATGCCCATACATATACCTAAGTCATCAATTAAAAATACGCTCCAACCTCCGAGCCCAAGTACAACTCAGTCCACGCAGGAAAGTATACGTATTCCACATAGGAAAGCAAAACATAATCCACACAGGATTGCACAACACAATCCACACAGGAAAGCAACAGGATTCACCTCACACAGGAATATTTCTTCAGGGACGACAAAGATGATCACTAATCCATCTAAGTCGTCGGACCCACGAAGGATCGATAGGTAACTAACCCCCGCAAAGACCCACACAGGATCGGGCCCACACAGGACCTGTAGGCGCTGGCTCACACAGAACCGCTGAGCGCGGACCCACACAGGATCGGGCCCACACAGGACCTCTGTACTGTCGTCGTCGAATCCACACAGGATCTCTGTACTGTCGTCGTCGCAGTCACAGTAGCAGTAGAACAGTCGCAGCCAGCACTAGGGTTCCCGCACACAGCAAGCTCGTACGGAGGGTCCGCTCCACGAGCCGAGAGGCTGATACATCAACTGTCACGAAGACCGAAGTTGATGTATCCAAAAGTTCCGTATCGTCAACAGGAACTCAACGCAACAGACGGCGCGTCGATCGGACGCCCGGTCTGAGAGTTATTGGCATTTTCGTCTCCGGGGCCCGGTTGGTTTTTAAGGCTAAACCAACCCGACTGTACTCCACCTGCGTCCAAACCTCGGGCGGAGTATACCAAAAGATCCGTCTCACTAAGAGGAACACTACGCGACTGACGACACGTCAATCGGACGTCCGTAGCTCAAGATATGAGCGTTTCCGCTACGAAGGCCCGGTTGGTTTCGTGAACGTACCAACCCGGCCGAACTAAAAGTAAACCGAAACCTTGAGTGCGATATACCGAAACGACCGTCTCGATCCAAGGATCGCGTTGCCGCAGACGGTTCATCATTCGGAGGTCCGAGGCTCAAGTTATGGGCTAAAAACCAAATCTGGTTCGAAACGGGGGGGTCCGGGTCCGGGCCGACCCGGCCCGACCCCCCCTGGGGCGGCGCGGCGGGCGGCGGCGGCGGGCGGCGGCGTGGCGGCGAGGCGGCGCGGCGGCGCGGGGAGCCGCGGGGAAGCCGCACGCACGCGGGGGCTAAGCCCCGCGGTTTTTGAGGGGCGGCGCGGCACAAAGGGCCGCGCCCTTTTTTTTTTAAAGAAGCCCCCCCCCCCCCCCCCACGTGGGGGGCCTGCTGGTGCGGAACCGAGGGGGCCGGCTGCCCCCCTCCTTCAAAGAACCGCCCCCCTCATTAAGAGGGGGGTTTTGTTGAACCAGCCGGGGGATTTATTCCCCCGGTTTTATGTCATCCAGCCGGCCAGCTGGCCGGCCGGTTTTTACCAACGGGACCGGGAATTCCGGTCCCGCCTTTGACTTCCGACGCCGGCGGCCCGGCCGCCGGTCTTCACATCCCGCCGCGGCCCGGATCCGGCCGCGGTCTCCTCGTCCCGCCGCGGCCCGGAACTGGCCGCGGTGTTCGTCGTCCGGCGCGGTGCGACGGCACCGCGCCCCTTTCGCCGTGCCATGATTCTTTTCAACGCGGCGCGACGGCGTCACGTTCTTGAAGATTTTTCCTTGACGCAGCGCGACGGCGCTGCGTAAAATATTTGCACGATCACCCGCGTGGTGCGACGGCACCACGCCACTTGCTTCCACCCGCATGAATAAACATGAACGATGGAGGGGGGTTCGGCCGTGTTCATGCGGTCCGGCCCCCCTCACGTTAAAATAAACAACTCAACTTAAACATTCAGGGTTCAAGTTAGACATGCGAGATCCACGTTCAAGAAATGGAATAAATAAAATAATGAATCAACAACCCCTACCTCGGGTATAAGGTTCGAAGATTCGTCTACGTTCCGCGGAAGACGGCGTCGCGGAGGTCGGGCGTCGCGGTCGTCGTTCGTCAAATCCGTTGACGAAGGGATATGCCCGAAGAGATACGTCGTTGGCGAATCTTCATATGCCGACGAAGAAGGTCCGAAGAGGAAGCGGTGTTCCCTCTTGTTGACACCGAGGATGAAGAAGAGAGGCGTCGTTCTTCGTCGGAGTTTGAGCGTTCTTCGTTCTTCGTCAGAGCTTGAAGATGAAGAGGAAGCTCTCAAAAAGCTCTCAAGGGAACAAACAAACAACCCATAATAAAATAAGATAACATCTTATTTTATTATTACAAAACATAAAAGAATTTCAAAAGTTTGAAATTCAAAAGAGTTTAACCCCCAAAATTAATTAAGTAACTTAAGTCAATTAAGAGGGGGTTAAGGGAACTTGAAAAGTCTAGGGGTTCGTGTGGGCCCCACCACACTTAATCCTCCCAAGGGAGGTTAAGTGGGTGTCGGTCCCACTTCCAACCCCCTTTGGTAGGTTTTTAACAAACTATAAATAAAATTTGTCTTACACAAATTTTATTTAACTCAACTGAAAACCCCAAAACTAACTTTCAACTCGCAACAAACGCAACTCCCGAAAAGGTCTCTTTAAGCGAATATCGGCGTTGCGAGTTCATCGGTGCCCTCGGATTTCAATTCCGAGCACCGGATCAAAAGTTAGGAATTCCCGCTCGTTCATTCACTGAACGTACCCGAGCCAAACTTCGGAAATTAATTCCGGGCACTCCGGGCCTCGGAATCAGGTGCCGTCTGAAACCGCGCTCTTGTAAAATTCTAAAGAAAATTAAGAAAACAATTTCCCTTGAATTTTATGGGTCTTTACAAATTAACCCGTACCTTATACTTTCCTTTTATAGTTGGTGCATTTAACTTCATGTATAATGACCATAGTATGTTATTAAATTACACCAGAAATATATTCATATTTATGATATCATATATGATTCATTTATGACTTTATAATAGCCATATAATAATAATTTCTCTGTTGGAGAAACATTTTGGGTAATAATCGATTTCTTTATCGTACGTGTTTAACTTGTTATTCTTGTTCATATCACTTATATCATTATTTACATATTTATAGAATATAATACATGATCTATATATCATATATATTCAGAATATAAATATGTATAATAGATAGATATATGAAATGGAAACAAAATTCATGGAGATGGTAGTCCATACATACCCACGAGGGACAATATCATTTTATTGGTGGTGAAACCGTGCTTAATTGAATGGAATATTATATATATACATAATAATTACCATGTTATATCATTAATCGCATTAATTATACCCAGTATTATACCCATCCAAATAATATTGAGTTGAATAAAAAATTATACCCCAACGTGGAGATAGTAAGCCATACTTACGCATGCAGGGTGACATTATCATTCATATGATGTATAAAATAATGAATACGGTTGTAACATATTTATAATAACATCTCAACATGTATAAGTTACTATATTTATTATTTTATAATGGTAAAAACAAAGAAATAGGATGTACAAGAAGGAAAGAACTTTGAAAGAGGTGATAAAACAATTACCTCTTTTTCAGGTGTTTCCTTTTAATTTGAAAAAAGGGATCCTTAGGGCGGTTTTCTAATAAATGTAAGGCCTATAATATGAAGTGAGGGTATTTGGGAGGATATTTGGGTAGGGTTTGGCCAATTCAGATGGCTTTGGATGTGTGAATTAAAAATAAATGGGGGTTCCTTTTTATGAGAGAGGTGTGGGGCACTTTAAAAAAACCCTCAAATATTAATTTATTATAAAATGGTTTTTGGATTCTAATAACTAAAACATTATTTATTTATAGGATATGATTATTATGGGTTATCATCCTTTGAAGAAATAAATTTTAGATATGTTTAGGTCATAAAATTTACCTTATCTTTTAGATTTAACCATTTTTTAAAATAAGATAACTCTTCCCATGTCCACTTGTATTTTTATACTACATAGATAATAACTTTAGAATAAAATGGAAAGATAACCAAAACTGGTTAATTTATCTCATTTTTATCACTATATAAGTTATTTGGACGTAATATAGATTTATAGTTTTTCTATATCATTTAATAATATAGTATTTGATTTAAAAACTCATTTATATGAATTTTAACACTATTTAGTAATTTATTTTTGTTAAATTCATAACAACTAGATTCATTTTATCAAAATGTATTAACTCATCCCTATTATATCAATTTCTTCCATAAAATTCACATATGGCATCAAAAATCTCACATTACATTTATTTTAATATTTATAATATCATTTATTTTAATAATTCATTAATAAAATAATTACTCCATCGTCATTGTGTCATAAATAAATCTAATTATATATAGTCTAAAAATTATAAATAAAATACCATGACCTTGAAAATAGTTTTATATTTATAATGATTATTTATAGTCGAATTTATCTTCTTTATAACACTATATTAAAAATGGTTTAGTTATTAAAATTTGAGTTTAACACTTTTAACTATTTTCAAAATAAATTATATTAATTTTCTTAATCATTACCAAGTAGATCAAATAAGATCATATTTTTTCCTCCAGAAGATTTTGGTCTAAAAACACTTACCCAATGGAATTAGGACACATGTTGGAGTAATTTTATATTATTGTTATATTATTTTTAACAATAATTACAATATTTACTTTTAAACGTGGTAAATAAAATTTAAAATTTACTATTCACCAATAATTATTTTCATCCTATTAAAAAATATTACTTACTGATAACAACCGTGTTTATCGGATTTTTGAAATTCAATTCACAGAATCAGTATTATTACGTTTTATGCCAATTTCAAAATGTGCCTAGAAGGTTAGAAAAAGACCTTAAAAAGATCAATAAAATTTTTATATTTCCAGACTTATTTTAAAATATCTCAAATGACTTACATTGGACTAATATATGTATTATGTATCTATTTTGACTTTAATATAAATTTTAATAAAAACTATTTATTTAAATGAATTTTTTTTATGTACTACGCAATATTTTTCACTATTCATCAAAAAATGAATGTTTTTAGAAAAATAAAAAAAATTCACCCTGACCATATTTTGATATTCCAAACACAAAAATGAAGTCTGTTTTACGAAATTATATTTTTAGGAGTGTTTGAAATTAATTTTATTTTTTGTCAAAAACAGAACAAAAAAGTAGTTCTTTTAAGAAAAGAGTTATTCTAAATATAAATCTATTTTAACAAAACATATACATTTAATTATATATGTGTTTTATTTATGTGAATAAATTATAAATTAAATTTAAAATTTTATTTTTTACAATTAATAAGAAAATATTTAACTTATAAATAAATATATTGATTAAATAATTATAATAATAATGTGTTGTTTTTCCGAAACTCAATCTTTCATATAACACAATCTTTGTCGGTGTTGCCTATAATATAATCAATTAAACTACTTTAAAGGGACAACTTACTTTGAAATCTTGGGTTGTTACAGTCTCCCATCCTTCAATAAATTGCGTTCCCACAATTTGAAAATATTCTTTAAAAATAAAACGTTGAAAATATAAAATACTTCGTGGTAAACCCACATCAAAAATAGGGTTAACAAAATTTAGTCTTAATAAGAGGGAAAGGAAATGAAAAATTCACAAACAAATTATGCATTAGAATCTGGGAACATTGTTAGAAATTAGAGACACATAATTGGAGGAAAAAGGTAAATATTTATAGGGAGTGATTACGTTCATAAATCACAAACAGGTGAATAATAAGTGGATAATTGAGGGTCTCAAAGCTATAAATCTATGATGATTTAAAATATAATTGGTTCCAAAAAATAGAAGGCATTAGGTTAAGAAATTTTTTTAGATACAATTTTTTTTATATGAGGGATTAATTGACTATCAAGATAAAAACTCAATAAAAAATACATGATTTAATTACCTGTCATAATCATAATACCATCCTTTGGTTGTGCTTTGATATATTTTTGTTTCACCCCTTTTTATTGAAATTGAATGATCAAAATGATTTATTAATTCCTGAAGCACATTTTTTAAATCCTAAGGCTCACACGTATTTCATTAATCATATATATGTTTACAAAAATCCAAAATGTTAGGTAGAAATATACATTAAATCATACTTTAACCTCAAACAAAAAAATCAAGTCCTCAACTTACTCCATTACAACCTATAGACTAATCCAAAATACTTGTGTCCAGACTCTCAGTCCAAAAAATTATGGGAGGTAAAAATAATGAAGATATATATTTTCCACATGATAACATGTGAATACCTTCATCATGCTTTCTCAGAAAACATGGTAACACCCTGAATTACCATATTACCTTATTAAATACATTTGTGCTCCCTTATTATTTATAGAATAATGGATATAATTCTTAAATCCCAAAATTTTGTAAACTCCAACAATGATGGAATAAACAAACAATTAATTAGTTCCTTGGTAGTCATGAATATCCAATATCATTTATCCAAATCAATCATCTCTTATTAAAAAAATCACCTCATTAGTATCAAGACCATATTAAGGTTTATTATCCATCAACCATGAATTCTACAAAATGTTTAACATTATATTGAGTAAATTGTATTAGTACCATACAATATCAAATCCTCAATGATATATTATTTTAGTAGAAACACTAATACATTAATTATTACACATGGAATTAGTAATAGCATATGCTTGTCGTTGATCCCTTGGATTATTATAAGATATATTTTCATGATGCATAGAACATTTATTTGTGTAATTCCCCATTTAACTATAGTTGAAACACTAAATATTAGTTTATTCATTCATCCCTTTGCATTCTATTTCCTACTCACCCTTTTCTCTACCCTTATAACAAACAGAAAGTCCTTTCATGTACTTTCAAGGGTGATTATTTCTAATGTTATCACATATGAGAAAATCATTCTTTCCCTTGTTCCCATTACCCAAAATTTAGTCTTCCATACTATACTTCAATGGCTTCCCATCAAATTCATAGGACTCAGATAATTAATTATTTTTCTTATTAACAAATAATAGTATTTCCTCATATGATGAGAATACTTGGGATAATATTTTCCTTCATAATATTTTTTTAAAGACCACGAAATACATGATCCTACTAACTATTTTGATCAAGTGCATTTTTGGGTTCTCATACCTTTTACTAGGCACGATTTCTAAACAATATCACACACAATATTAGATTATGAATCATAATTCATAATCCTAAAATAGTGAAATACTTAGAATAAATTGAAAATTTATGCATACATAATATCAGAAATATAAATATAGTTCCTTTAGGAAAATATTTAATCCTAAATCCTGTATAACGGTTTGTTATGAAAATGTGAATTATCTTAATAATATCCTTTGGGAGTGTCAAACCAGGTGCATAATAAGTCCCATTGTTGTGTACTAGGTTAACCTGATTCGGGCTCGAAACACCTTGTCAGAGCTGTTACTCCTAGATACATCTGTTCCAGAACCACGTCCACTTATAGTATCTAGACAAGGACATATTGCTGGGAAAACCCACATAATATCTACATTACCAAAAGATTTTTATGATCATCTATACTAATCATCAAAGTCTATCTTACTGTAATGTTATCTAATAACAGTAGTTTTAAATCTAGTTTCCAAGGGTTGTACTAAACCTCCCTCTAATACCAATTGTAATGCACCAACCCCAGTTACCCAGAGCCGGTGCATTTCTTTAATACATTACCATGATTACAAGGAATTAAGTCCCGATGGATAGATCAGTTTAGCAGTATTGGAAAATAGATTACATAAATGAAAATTAAATTACACCTTCTAACATAAAACAGAACATAAATTATCCTTTAAGAATTTTAATATTTATCTATATTAACAATTCATATAAATCATAATACAATTCATTGAATCTTGTGAAAAAACATATGAAATGGGTGAGCTCAGATTCTCAGTAAGGGTAATCAATATAGAGGAGGATATGATAAATAATCATAAACTTTTATTGAATGGTATAAAATTGAAACACAATTCCTTTAAACATAAACTTCAGAATAATATAGCAAAGATAGATCAAATAATTCCATTTACATATAAACATGGATATTCTACATGTCGAATATTTACATATATCATCAATAACTAATCTCATAATAATGTAATACAAAATGTCGGATATCTTAACCACAATGTCAAGGCCTCATTCCAAGATTTTAAAAATACTTTTACTCAAGGCCTTGTGCCAAGAAACTTGATTGTATCATGATACCTACTGATGCATCGACGGACTATATCAAGTCCCACCCTTCACATACATAGTCCAATGCATTCCACTTATAAAAAGGTTAAATCATAACATAAAAATTCATATTAATACTAGAATATGAAATGTTAACACATTAACCCTAAACCACGAATGGTATAAAAATAGCACATCCGCAGTCTAACATATAATAAATAATTCAAAAAAATATAGAATAAATTTTTAGAATAAATCATCTTTAATCACGAATAATATCAAATAATGGATGTTGACCTAGATGAAGGTAATCGGTAAAAATCGTTGTGAAAAATATCCTTTTTTCTGGAAATCATTTAAAAGGCACACAATTTATAAATGCAATCATTTAAAAGAGAGTTTTGAATCAAAGTGTCCCATAAAACATTTAATCTTTCGAAAGTAAATATCATTTTAAAACAGTTATATCCATATAAATAAATACATAAAACCATTTTCAAAAACATGAACATTAATTAAATAGATTTAGAAAAATAAATCTTTAAAACATATAAAATGATGATATAGTTAAAGAGTCCTTTCCATAAAACCATAAGATATTACTTTTGAATTTTTTTTATGAAACATGTACATCGATGATAAATATTTCCCAGTAAATAATTTCACATAAACAATCTTGAATAATAATGAGGTTGAGAAATTAACCCTTCCATTATACATTCAATTAGTCGAGGGTATATTTAACCTCATGTATAGTTAACATAGTATGTTATTAAATTATAGCAGAATCATATTAATTTTTAGGATATAATATATGATTCATTTTTGACTTTATTCTACCCATTTAATAATAATTTCCAGGTTAGAGTAACATTTTGGGTAATAATCACATTCTTTATTGTACGTGTTTAACTTGTTATTCATGATCGTATCAATCATATCATGATTAAAAGACTCTCATAATTTAAAACACAATTTAGATATAATATATATTTAGAATATAAATATGTATAATAGATAGATATATGAAATAGAAACACCACTCAGGGAGCCGGTAGTCTGTACATACGCATGAACGTTGTTTCCATTTTTTAACGTATAGTATGGAAGTAAGTAAACGTCATATATTTATATACATAAATATATATTATTCCATAATAAATATTATTTCAGAAGTCTCATACATAATCAATATATATATATATATATATATTTATAAAAATTAAAAAATGGTGGTCATTGAAGTTGAATCTCATCCCGTCATGGAGACGGTAACTCGTATGTACGCATGAGCGACAACATCATTCAATTGATGGTGAAATTATGAGTAATTGGATTTTATATTATATATATATACATAATAATTTACATGATATATTCATTATTTACAATAATTATACTCATTATTATACCCATCCAAATAATATATTGTTGAATAACAAACTAAACCACGACGTCGAGATAGTAAGCCGTATGTACACACACATGGTGACTTTGTCATTAATAGGATGGATAAAATAATGAATATGGTTGTAGAATATTTATAATATCATATCATAATGTAAAATATACTTTATTTATAATTTTATTATCTCAACAACAATGAAATAGGTAGTATAAGAAGATATGAACTTTGAAAGAGGTGATAAAATAACTATCCATTCTTCAGGTGTTTACTTTTGATTTGAACAAAAGGTCTCCTTCAGTTGGCTACATGCTCAATTTGATGAATCTAGGTTGAAGTGAGGTAGTTGGGATGTGATTTGGGTTGGGGTTGGCCGAGAAAAAATTCTTTGGATGTGTGAATTAAAAATAAACGGAGGTTCTCTTTTATAAGAAAGGTGAGGGGAACTTGATGAAAAGATTGAAATATTAATTTATTATAAAATTATGTTCAGAGTATAGTCGATCCAAATTAATGTATTTAGAGGATAATACTAGTATGGATCTAAATACTCTCAAACAATAGGTTTTAGACATATTTAGGTCATAAAATTAACCTTTCTTTTATATTTAACCCTTTGTAAAATAAGGCAACCCTTAACACGTCCTCTTGAATTTCTATACTACATGGTTTATAAAATTACTATAAAATGAAAAGAGAACATAAAGTAGATCATTTTGAAAATTTTTTCACTATCCTAGTTATTTTTCAAAACTATATATTTTTAGAATTTTTATATAATTTTTTATAATAGTATTTTTTTTAAAACCATTTATGTAAATTTTGACACTACTTAGTAATTGATTTTTATTAAAGTCATAAAAACTTGATTACCTCAAAACAAAGGTATTAAATCATCCCTAAGACGTCAATGACATCCATAAAATTCATTTATGAAATCAAAATATTGTAATTACTTTTATTTTAATATTTATAATATCATTTATTTTATTTATTCATTAATAAGGTAATTAATGCATCATCATTGTGTCATAAATAAATTAAATTATATAATGTCTAAAAATTATATACAAAACACCATCATGTAGGAAATATTTTATACTTATAATTAATATTTATAGTCTAATTTATCTTATGTATTACTATATATTAAGAATGGTTTAGTTATTAAAATTTGAATTTAACACTTTTAAATCTTCTTTAAATAAAACATAATAAATGTCCTAATCTTACCCAAGTGGATCAAAGAGGATCATATTTCATTCATAAGGTTTATTTTGGTTGAAAAATGTATAAAATAGAATTAGGACATGTGTCTGGGTAAATTTATATTATTATAATATTATTTTTACCTTTAATTAACCTCATTACTTTGAACCTTGATAAATAAAATTCAAGAGTTACTATTCATCGAAAATTATGTTCATCTTATTGAACCACATTTTACATACTTATGAAAAACGTTTCTGTCGAATATTTGAAATTAAATTTATATATGTGGTAAAATTACGTTTTATTTAAATTTGAAAATGTGCCAAGAAGGCGGGTAAAAGACGTTAAAAAGGTCAATACAATTTTATATATCCAATGTTATTATAAAATGTCCCAAATGAGTTAAATTGGACTAATATAATTATTATGTATCTATTTATAATTTAGGATAAATTTTAATTAAAAAAATTATTTAAATGTAAAAGTCGATTTTTAGGTACTATGCAGTATTTTGCACTTTTCATCAAAAATTGAATATTTTCAAAAAAAATTTAAAAAAATTCACCAAAAGAAAATTTTAATATTATGAATTCAAAAAGAATGTCTATTATACCAAATTATGTTATTATAAGTATCTTAAATTAATTTGTTTGTTCACAAAAGGACATAAAAAGTAGTTCTTTTAAGAAAATACATTTTCTAAATATATAAAAATTTTATCCAAACCTATACATTTCATTATAAATATGTTTTGTTTAAGTAAAAAAAATATAAATAAAATTTAAAATTTATTTGTTACTATTCATATAACATTGTTTAATTGATAAATAAATCTATCGTTTAAATAATTACAATACTAATGTGTTGTTTCGTAGAAACTCAATATTGCGTATAACACAAGCCAAGTCAGTGTTGCGTGCAATATAAGATATTAAAATACGTTAAATAGATAATGTACTATGAAATCTTGGGGTGTTAAAACAAAAATATAGAAGGAATTTCTAGAGCTAAATAAAAAATATGATAAATCTATCAGTACCTCTGAGGTATATTTCAAATGACTTTAGAGGTGATATTTTTGTGTTATCATTTATCCTGAATGTATGATTCATCAATTCGTTAATAGATTAAAGACAAGTCTGTAAAGGGAGTTTTTCAAAAGGCACATCAGTGGATATGAATAAATTGATAGATGTTCTATGAAAGTATATAATGGAGTTACCCATCAATATCAGGTTTTTTATAAGAATATAATGACAGAATTAAATGAATATTATAATAAAGAAATATATAGAAGTAGATGAGATTTCATTTATGCTGAATGTTTTGAAAGAGAAAAAAGTAAATTTTCTTAAGGTGATGGGAATGTTATTTTTGTGGAAAGTTAGGTTATCAGAAAATTAAATCCCTATTTTATGGGTAAAATAAGTGAACTCATGATGGGAATGGCTCGAAACAACCATCGAATGCACAACCCACACTCTAGTCCCCAAAATTCATGGAATATGGAAATTATGATAAAAAGTGATAAAATATAATGGTTAATGATGATGATTTACATCAGGTGCCACTTAAGTCTAGATACAATGAGAAATCACAATTCCTATGTATTAATGATGTTTGGTATGATAAAAAAGTGGTAAAAAGTAAACATCCCATCCACTCAATAACAGTTAATGTCATATTTGATTTAAGATCTACCTACCTATTTATATTATGATAATATTCATAGAATATTACAATTCCACCTTAAGGATTATTTTTATAATTATCCGTGAAAACTCTTAATGGTATGATGATAAAATTTAAGTTTATTATTCTTATCTAATTTATGTTTGTAGGAATGTGGTTCTTGAAAATCTAATTATTCTGTCTCTAGTAGAATTTTTTATATTTTGGGAATGTATTGGATTTATTTATATAAATACTACATATATTTATAATTATGGTAATTAATAATTAATATTTCAAACCAACGTATGATCATCTATTATTTCAATGATAAATATAAACATTCAATAGAAATTACATCTTTTCGTGGTATTCATTCATTTTAAAATGGGTTATTTATAGTAGATTTTTGGGGAGAAACTCACCATCTAGGATATTCATTTTGTAAATGTTTTAATATTTTCTTTTTAAAAGAGATTCCTAGACTTCTTCTGAATTATCTAGTTTATCTTTCATAATAACTCATAGTCAATGCTCCACCTATTTCAATGACACTATATATAATGGTCCCAACTGAATTAAAAGAATAAACTCTAGGAGAATCCCATTAAGATATTATTTCGACTAAGAGCATCACCATGAGGTGAATCTATTACCTTTGTAATGTTCAAAGATTGATCAATGAAACTATATATTGATTAATAAGAGTTGAAATGAACAATATAAATAATATGTATCATCTTCCCCATATTGATGACTCATCTAATCAATTATAGGAGCACAATTTGATTCCAATATTGATCATTGATCGTCATTCAATCAATTAAGGGTCAAAAGTTAAGACATTCCAAAGATAGTTTTTCATATATTGTGTGGATTGTATGAATTTTTAGGGATGTCATTTGTTCTTAAAAAATACCCAATGATATTCATGGATTTAATGAATTGATTTTCTAATGATACCTTTAATTGTTTTTGGTAGTCATTATAGATGATAATATTATATATTCTAAAAGAATAAAAGATCATAATGATCACTTGAAAATTATTATAAAGACCCTAAGGGAATACAAGGTGTTTGAAAATTTTAAAATGTGTAATTTTTTCCTATAGCTTGTTTCATATTTTCTATCATATAATGTCAAGAGAGGATATTTCTCTATGACTAACACCCCCTATAAGGAAAGTTTATTATATGAACACTACCCCAATGGTCCATTGATCACCCACAATGAGTAGCATCAACATCATCCTAGAAAATCCCATCATAGAACCCCCATCACCACTTATGAACCATGTTGCAAAACCATAGAAATTTTCAACACCATCCTTAACACAATAATGAACAATGTCACGCCTCTTTTGGTGATCTGCAACTCCCATAGTAACATGGTCCATTCCCAATGCATTCACATAGAATGACATCTGTTATTATATCATAAAAGAATATCCATAAATAGTATTAATACACTTAGCTAACCTAAGAACCACATATAACACATACCAATCCACACTTCACTATACCCCATTAATTCATATAGGTGTATACAATTAGTAACCATTTGGTACTATAGAACTTCTAAATTAGTTCATTCCTTATCTCACCCATCCCACCACACTCATTCATGTTTAACACACATTACATAACACATGTATTCTTTTGGTATAATTTAGGAACCCCCTACCTATAGTTTAGAGGACTCCACCAATTATATATATCAAAATATTTTAGCTTTAATAAAAATATTTATAAAATCTTAAATAATCTATGAAATTATGGTTTTTAATATATGAATAAATAAAAAGTAATGATGCAAATAAATCAGACATGTTTGTACTATTAACCTTACACATAGCTCAATCCTTCTTTGGACAACAAGATAATTTGATAAGAAATGATGGAGATCCAAATAAGAGAAGAAGAGAGGAATGATAGATATATTAAATGATTTTAGGGATTGATTGTTAATGAAAAGGACCCAAATATAATTCAAATATGTATGTAATCATTTATTTAATATTTTTAGGATATTAGAAACATTGTTCATTATATCATAATTTTTTTAAATATCTCAAACTTACTATTAAACTATACTAGGACAACAACATTAGTAGACAACTATACGATACAACCTTACTAGAAAAAAATTACTATCTAACCATACTAGCTAACCTTACAGGAACGTCAACATTACTAAGGAAAAATAGTTACAATCAAAACGTACTATCTAACCATTTTAGCACAAAACATTACTAGAAAACCATAGTACCACACAAATAATACTATCCATACATAGTAACTAAACATTCTATAAAACCATTATAACCAAAATTAGTAGCATAGAAAACTTACTATCCATTTATACTATTTCAAATCCTATCTAGAAAACCAAACTAGAAACCCTCCCTTTCACTTCCATACAAAGAAATCTTTTGGGAATATATTGCTCAAAATAAAAAATTACATAAATTATCTAAATCAATACAAACCTTCCAATATTAAATTTTGATTTATATTTACATGAATTTCATTCCGGACATTTCATATTATCACAATATCACAACCCAATATTAGAACAACTCCTGAGACTCTATTCACATCCTATAATGACAACTCCAAGGTCTCTATGAGGTCAAAATCCACTAATTATATCTAATACCAAACATTATTCCCCATTAAAAACATGTGTTATAATTAACAACTATCCTAATGATAGATATTTTATCCAGGCACTCTTTAAGTCTCTCAAAAACATTCTAACATAATTCATCAAACAAATATTCGATATCCATTTTTTGTATATTAGTTGAAGGTAAGGATGTTTATCTAAATTATCTAATATGTCGTCTATAGAACAAAACATGTCCCCCAAATTACCTTAAATGTTTTAAAATGGTGATTCATATTAGTGTATATATAATATTAACATTTCCAAATTTTTACATAAGTCCCTTATATAGAAATTATATAAATAAAGACAATACCACATTCTCTGATAAAGAGAAATGTTTCAAAATTTAAATCCAAATTACATTATATGTATCTTTTTAAAACATTGTTATGATTCTCATGGAAACATTTAAAATATATTCCAAAAAATAGTCTAATCATAAAAGATATTTAATAATATGTTAATAAGGTCTGAAATGATACATACCATCCATCGTAGGAATATAACCAGAGTATTTCATAAACCAAAAGGAATACTCATTTATGTATATATACTATTGGAGAATGTAAATGTGATTTTCTCCATGATATTCCAACATAATGAGAACCCGAATATACCTATAGAAAAAATCAAGAGAAAATATTATATACCCATTCTAAATAACATTTTATGAATGTTATTAATAAATTGAATCTGGAATTTTCCATTCTAGGTCTGATGGTTCGATTTCATGTTGGAAAGTAATTCATTAGTTTTCAATTATAAAATAGAGGTTCCTAACATTTTGGTATAATTTATATGGGGACAAACAACATGGTTTTTTTAATTTGGTATGTAATATGAGTCAGTAAATATTTTTTCAGTCTATTTTTAACTATATCCATTAGTTTTGGGTGCATCATTCATTGAGGCTTCCTAACTGGTTTTGATATACTCTCTAGTAGAATCCAATATATAAAAAGTTTGGTATTAATATTATGAATGTCCCGTAGTGACCAATGTATATATTTAGCATTTTGTTTCAATGTGGACAACAATTTATGTTCTTGATTAAGTTCCATGTAGATTGAAACAATCATAAATAATTTTTCATCATATTAAATATAATAATAATTCATATTAAATAGAAGTATTTTTAACTAAAAAATTAATTTTTTTTCTATATATGTTTTTAAATTAGTGTCTACCACATTTTAAACCTGAATATTCAATAGAGAAGAGTCTATGATTGAATTAGTTAGATAATGAAAAAATAATTTTCCCAACTCATTAGAAATTTTTTTGTTATAGATTATTGGTCCAAAATTCAATTAATTTTAAAATAAATATTAACCAAAAGGTTTTGAAATAATAATATTTCCTCCTAAATTTATTATCATATAGAAAATTTATGATCTCATCTAAGGAATAAGATTCTTCAAATTGTATAATAATAATGAAATGATCGACAAGAATAAATTCCATACATTCTCGGATTTTATTATTTACTGTCTCTTCCCTAAATTCCATAAAAAGGGTTCCTTAATGGAAAATAATAATGATTTTTATTTTTTTCATGAATTACATCCCTATAAAGATATTGGAATGTGAACTACATATTTCTTATGCTATGTTTAGAATGTAGAAAAAAATATGGAACAAAAATCATTTACCCCTTTTTCATTACATATTCTAACTCTCCCATAGGTTAGTGTACAAATATTTTGGCTATCTATTCCACTAATTATGTTGGCTTCAACTCTCCCATCTATAGTAAAGTTTAAATCGGGCAAGTAATAACATTTATTGATCCTCCTAAATTACTTGGTGCATTGGTAAATTTATAATTCCATATTATATAGGGGAATAATGATGTACCTAGGGTTCCTACCCATACTCATAAAATATAGAATGATTAAGGTATAAACATTCCTACCTAAGCATTCCCTTCAATCTCCATGTAGTTTAATCCTCATAGTACATAACTCTATGAAAAAGTTTTCATAACAAGAAATATATATGATTTATTCTTGTAGAAAAAAATTATTTCCCATAGTCATGAATGTGTTAAATACATATTTTATTAGGGACATTTCATTTGGTCACATTGGTGCGAGGATTCATGATGGGATGGTTGGTGATGATCGATGTAGAAACTCCATCCTATATTTTCCACAATCATTCAACTATTATGTCTTAATAGGTATCTCTAATGATGGATCCATAGGATTATGTTCCCCTTTACAGGTTTATTTATTTTTAGAATTACCTTATAGTGTTGTCTCATTACTTCCATCTATTTCCCTACCACTTCACAAGGAAATAACACTTATGGTTCTCTTTAATTTAGGATATAATTAGGATAGAATATTACGTAAAATTTTATTTAAATAAGTATAGAGTGTGGGGATAATTTATCTATACTATCTTTTTAACTCCATAAGTTTAGATCCATTAGGATTTAGGGTACATTATGGATTTCCCTGACACTATAAGTATAGAGTGTGGAAGTTGTTCCGTTAGAATAGTGATCATTGGTATATCTTTTAGAAACACTAAAAAAATGGTGGCCTTGGGGGTTTTTGGTTTTTATCTACATACTTTAATATATAGTACTCCATGAATCCTTGGTTATTAAATAGTGGTTGTAATGTCATTTTGTATATGGATTCACACCATTCAGTGTAGTATACGTGGGGATAAAATACTATTAATTGATCCATATAATGGAAAATTGGAGAACCCTTAGGGGTTTAGATGGTTTTACAGTAACCTATTTTAATTGTAACTATATCACCTGGGATGTAAGATCCGTATTTATATATTTATTTAAAGAATATTAAAAAATCATTACCATAGGTAAAACTATGGTAGTAGTATCTGTATCAAATGTTTGAGAGCTATATTATAACATCAATGTCAAATCCTTAACCAATAATAACAATTATTCTAGGAGATCTCCTCCTGAAGATGTATCTTGTAGTTTCGTATCACTATCCAAAAGGCTATCATAGATTAACCTAAATAAATGGTGATAATCTATTAGTTGATTTGGTTAAATTTTATAAAATTTCTTGAGCCTACCTCAATACCCATAAATATTCTCACTACAAGATTTCTTTATCCCGCAAATCATCTTCCTCAGTTGTGTACATATTGATGTATGATATTGTTTCTAAAGAACGATTACCCAGATCTCATTCCATCTTGGGTAGTCACTAAGTTGTAGGTTATACATACATTCCTAGATAGGTTCATCTATGGATAAAGGGAATTCATTATATTTAATTTATCTATATGAAACTACACTCATCTTAAAAGTGTTATAATTATTTTGAAGCTTATTCATTTTTTTTAATTTCAATCCTACAAAACCAAAAAACAAAGAATGAGTTTGGTTATTACTTGCATTAATTTAAAATAAAATGAATTGGATTTAAAAATAATTGATTATATTTATAATTATTGTCTTCTAATAACAATTCTATTAGGGTCTAGATTAACAGAAAAATAGTGTATTCAATATTTTCAATAATAACTTAGTCTCTTGAAAAATATTAGGAGGATGAGGAGGATGAAGAATCTATTAATAAAATTGTAAAAAACTAAATATCCACTTTAAAAATTAATCTTTTCTTCATAACATTATCTTGGAGAGTTCTATCAATATAAAAAATAATTTAAATCATGTGACTTGATAAATACAAGGTTTTTTATTATAAAAATTATTAATGACAAAAATTGTGACTTTTATATACATTTAAGAAGTTTTTTTAATTCCATTTCATAGCTATCATGGGAAGATCTTAATATACAAAAAATTAACCCATTCAAAAAAAGTGTAGTGTGTGACTGTATTTGTCTCTAAGAGAGGCAAAACCTTTGGTTTTTTTCTCAGTATGTCAGGGTTGGAATGATGGTGGAAAATTAATAACTAGCTAGGTATGTTTATTTCAATACAATTAATTAAATTTTTATAAACAATAATTATTGAGCATGTTGTCCAACCTAAGTTATACCCTCACCGAACTTTCTAAATCATAATAATTTTAATTGCAACTCTTCTTATCATTATCTTTTTATCCTATAACAGAGTTAATTAACCTTTAATAGTGTTATAATATCTAATAATGAAATTAAATAATCACTAGACCCTATGACTTTTCCTATCATAGTTATAATATTCCTTTATTTAATCTTAAACTCATCTTTTCATTCCATATCTATATGAGAAATGAATACAGTCAATGGGGTAGGGCGTGAAACCCCATAAATAAAGGAATGGATGGTAAATAAGCAATTAAAAACAATAAAAAACATAAATCATATATAAAAAGAATAAACTCTTTTGATATTTATTTAGAGAGAAATTTGAAAAAATATATTTCATATTTTATTAGCATGGTTTGATGGAATTTTTATTCTATCAAAAAAATAAGTATAGTATGTTATCATGGTAATAAATATATAAAGAATGAAGAAGAATATTTCCACTAATGGAACCCAAAAAAATGAAATCTTTTTCTATTTATATTGTAGAATGAATGTTAAGGAACCCTATCAATGATAGAATTATCAACTTGGGAATCTATAATGCTCGATCTCCCCCATGTGGATGGTATAAAATTCATCATCAAGCTAGAATAAATGTTGTATTCCCTTGATTCAATTATATTCCTTCTCATTATCATTGATCAAGTTCCAACTAAGATTTCACATTCCATTTCTCCTGTTTTAGCCGTGTAGTGGGAATGCAATACTCCCTTGATTTTATTTTTCC
The DNA here is from genome assembly GCA_963277665.1 of Viscum album. Classification (NCBI taxonomy): domain Eukaryota; kingdom Viridiplantae; phylum Streptophyta; class Magnoliopsida; order Santalales; family Viscaceae; genus Viscum; species Viscum album. Next base: position 1,818,838,560 of record OY728141.1, read on the forward strand.
TTGAATGAACTCAATGAGGACTATGTATGATCTCTATGACCATGATTATTTGGTTTTCCATTGGATTTAGTAGAGAATAAATTCATCCAAGTGAAATATGTTTATTAATCATCTTTACTGAGTGGTTAATTTCAAAATGTGTGAAGAATAACATATATTTTTTCTCTTAGAATTTACAATTATATATTTCAAATTTTATCCCCATGAAATATGAATGCCCATTAAATAATAGAGGGTATATAAGGGTGACTCTTATGTAATGAAAAAAAGACTTATACAAATGGGTTAAATTTTTTATGTATCATCATATTCTCTACATTAATGGTATGTACCATTATGTATCAGTATTTTAATTGGATGTTACTTTTATATACAATTTTTACAATGAGAAACTACTAATTATTAACATCTTTTATGTTAAAAATAATTACACTCTATAATAATTTAAATATAGTCAATATATCTTCCTAGAGTGACCCATGAATATTATGAAAAGTTACACTTATGATTCCAATGGATATTTAAATATTCAAATATCTAATGCTCATCCATGAGGCTACATAAATTTATAGAATTGGGTATTCATATAAATGTGGAGACTTATCTAAATTTCAACATGTATCTTCAGAATGACTCATACTTGTGATTAAATTACTCTCATTTATAATAGTGATTAATTTTATATATAAATGTACATTTTCATTTTTATTCATTGGATCAAGTTATTTAAATCTTGTGAAACATGTCCATTTAATAATTTTTAAGCCAACTACTTTATGAAAACAACTTCTTCTTCATGGAATTTACAAAAAAATAATCTCATAAATTCTTATTAATTTTTAGAATGAACCTAAATGTTATAGAAAAAAATATTTATTGTAGGAATTCTCCTATTAATTACAAGATATTACAATAAATTAAATCTGAAAAAATGTAAATAAATCTTAAAACAAAATTTCAATAGCTAGGCATTAATCAGGTAATATGAAGGAATATTAAATATAGATTCATAAGTAATTATATATGATATAATATAAGTTGAAATTCCATAATTTCCATATGAATTTAGTTTCAATGGGATATTTAGGTATATAACCATAAACTTAGTACAAAGTATGTGGCAATTTGTGTTTATTTAGTGTTGTGTTTTTTTATCACAAGAAATAAAAAAAAATTTATTTGAAAATAAATATATTATAAAATCTCAAGGTGTAACATATCCAATTCTTCATGATTCATGGAGTTATTTATCAATGTTTGATGATTATATTCATTTATACCTAGATTCACATACTTTTTTTTAACAATAATGGTCAATAAAACTTCTCTAAAAATTTAGAGGGGCATATTTGATATATTCTTCTTCCAGATCACCATTTTCTAGATAAAATGATAATCATCAGCCTTGGGATCATGGTAACAAAATAAGATTTCTATTATATCAACCAATATTACATAATTAAACTGAATTTGTAGGTACAACTCATGTATCCAACTTCATGAGAACAAATGTGAATATGGATAAAAATGTTTCTCTTCTTTTTGGGTTTATATCAAAATGTTAGAGGAACCATGGTTAAGATTGTTAAATATTTATCATCATGAATTATAAAATAGGCTCTTGGGGAATTAGATAATCTACATAGACTATGTGGTGGTTATTTTATCTATTGGGGGTTGCATTTAAATGGAAGCATATTCTTTACCATAAAATGAGAGGAAAAAATTAAAGGTTTTGAATCATCTATCAATGTGACCCAATGACTCCTTAGATATGAAGTTTTCACCCTAATTTTGTTAATATTATATAAAAAATCCTTATCTATTTTTTCATGGATTAAAATTATGGGAATGTATTATCTCAACAATACTATATAAATATTATTGATTTTGATTTGAAAAAATCCTCTTGTTTGTTTCACTAATGATATTACATTAAGTGTATTTCAGGAAATTAATATTATTTATATTAATTGTTTTAGAACTACATTCATGCATATTATTCACATTGAAGATTTGTAAAAGTGTTTGGAATGTCTAAAGCATATTTTGGAAACATTTTTCATACCGTACATTGAATAAATAATGTAATGAACCAACCCTATGTTTTTATTAATCCTTGATCATAAAGATCGGAACGTATGGTTAATCAACCCTACATTGACCGAAATGAAAGAATAAAGAACCCTACATTTTGATGAACCCATAAATTTGACAAAGAGAAAATGTATGGTTAAAGAATGCTACATATGTATGGGACCCTATGTTTGAGAAGAAAACATATGGATCATCAAACTTAATTTTTTGATCAACCTTACATTCAGAGAATTAATTCTACATAGTTTAAACCTATGTTTGTTATATTTTCATTTTTTGAAGGAACCGTACATTAGACTTTTCATCATTAGATATTTAGATTTACATTTTTATTAGAGTTTCATGCAACAGTCATTATGAAATATCAGGCTGATTTAATGATCATTTTAGAATGATTCAATTCTAGTTATGATTGATTTAAAGAATCATATTAAGTTGGAAAATTGTCTATTATTCATAAGAAAAGTTATCTCTACTCTGATCTGTCTCACGAAATTTAATTCTTACGATTTATCATGCATTCTTCTTGGATATGAATTTTAAAAAGTATGTTATCTGCTTTATTTATCGATTGGTTTATATATTCTATATATGTGTGTATGATTGAAAGAAGAATATATATATTGGGATATATATTGAGTTATAAATTTTAACACATATTCATGATTGAAACTGAAATCTTGTGAAGATCTCTTATAGACCAACTACAGCAATTGATCAGACTCTATTTTCTATAAAATAGGCTATGATGGAAATATATGTACTCTCAATTTAGTATTCTCTTTATGTTTCCTACTTCTATTCGTTGATGTTTTTATTTCAAATATCTGTTGCAACCCGACCGCTTCAGAACTAATCTTTGCAGAAGAAACTATTTCATGAAGAATAAAATCAATCTACCATCACTTCTTGTTTCAAATATGAAGATTAAACAAAACATTTTTTAATCAATATCATTTTACTGATAGTTTAAACTACTCATACTATGTTTTTGTGGAGTATAAGCTTATCAATCAAAGCTCTAGGTTTTTAGTTCTCTGTTAAAGAACTAGAAGAATATGATTTACCCTTATTTGTATCAATGTCAACAGCCTATACATAGTTGTGGATTAGACTTATGATATGAGGACCAAACTAGTGAAATTCATCAAACTCCAACACAGAATAATTGGTGGAGTTCACATGGGGATATTTATGCCCCAAACCACTATAAATAGTCATGTTCTATATTTAACTTTTTATCCGATCCTCATAAATTCATACAGAAGTTAAACACAACTTACTAGTATAATCATCAGTCCATATCAAAAGGAAGAATTGTGAATGATTTTGAAAAGAAACAATTAACCCCCCTCTTGTGTATATTTTTATATTTAGACTTAAAAATTTGTATTTGAAGAGGTATTTTGGAAAAATCTTTAAAAAGATAAAAGTATAAGGCCCATACAAATATGGAAATAACTTATCAGAGAGATGGAATATCAATGATTTGACCACATTATTTCAATGGTGAAACCAATGGATTCTTGAAATCAAAAATGATTATATATTTGAAGAATCAGATATTCAAAGTCTAAAATAAGATAATTACTCCTTATATAATTCCTAAAAAACCTACAACTTGGAATGCTACTATGGAGGTTGAGTATTTCTCGAATTGTAAAGATACAAATACTATAATCTGTGGTATTGTAGTAGATGAATTCAACCATGTGTCATAATTTCCTATAACATATTAAATATTGAAAACCAGTGTAGTTTCTTATGAAGGAACAAACAATTTAAGGAAATTGAGGAATGCAACTGCAAAACTGAAATTTGATATATTCATAATTTTTGATGGAGAAAGTATCAAACAGATGAATAGAAGGCTTACCGATATTATAAATAATATTACATCCATTGGTTATCCTATCAAACTAGAAGATCAATCATGGAATGTTCTAAGAGTACCACCTACTAAATGGAATGGTATATCGGCTACAATTAGATAATCATCACCTATCAAAAATATGAAAATGAGAGAATTGATTGGGAAACTGATGATATATGAAGATGAAATGCAAGATGAAGTTGAAGATCATAAACTCAGTAAAAAAGGATAATAATTCTCAAAATTTAACATCTCACAAGAAAGGAAAAAATAATGAATGAAGTCAGAGAATAAATGAATTCAGATACATTTGATTATGAAATTAAATTGGCTCAATTTTCTAGAAAGTTTAGCATGATTTATTGGAAGAAAAGAAGATTCCAGAAAACCACCACAAGGGATTAGAAATATCCCTAGGATGTCAGATGCTATGAATAAACGAAATTAGGTCATATAAGACTGGATTTTCCCCAGCTAAAAGGTGAAAAGAGAAAGACCAGAAATATATATCAAAAAAATGATGATTATGAATATAAAGGAAGAAGAGCAATGAAGGAAACTTTGAGTGTTTTTGCGGATTCCAACAACTCATCAAAATCTTATTTAGAAAAGGAAGAATAAAATTTGAAATAAACTATGTTGTTCATGGAAGAAGAAGATAAGGTACATACCTATTATTCATATGATTTTGATTTTGATTCAAATTATTCTAATAAAAAATTTTCATTCTACCACAAAATACAAGAATGAAAAAATGAATCCTTATTAACGAAACACAAATCTTTAAAGAATGTTTACAATGTTATTTTATGGTAAAGAGAGGCCTTAATTGAAAAACATTATGTTTTAATTGATAATTTTAACTCAACTACCACAAACTATGGTGATCATGAAAATAAAATTAAAGCATTGAAAGATGAAGTAGAAACTTAAAAAAGTAATTCACTATTCTTTAAAAAATAAGAAAATATTCTGAATGAAATTATTCGTAAAAATGTCATTATAAAGAAAAAATTTTGTATAGGAAGTAAGGATGAAAAATTTAAACTACATTAGAAATATTTTTTCCCAACTCAAAAACATTTACCTGTAATTTTTGTGGAATAGAAGGACATATAACAAAAACTTTTATTAAAGAAATGAAAAAATTAATTGAATTAAAAATTAATTCATTTCAAATAGACTATTTGAAGAAAATGATATGAGTTAGGGAAAACCAATGAAGATATATATTCCTAGATATTTGATAGATAACACTACTAGACCAAAAAGAATATGGGTACCAAAACATATTTTGTTTAAATTTCTATTGTAGGAAACATGTCATGGAAAAAGAAAATATATATGGTATATAGACAGTGGATAATCTATGAATATGAGTGGAAACTCATCAAACATCAATACACTGACTGAAATAGATGAATGCATAGTGACTTTTGCTGATAATTCCATCAGAATGCTAATTTGACTTTGAACTATTGGAGATCCAAAAATATTCTCTATAAATAATTTACTATATATACAAGGGATGAACCATAACCTGATTTTTGTCTCTCAAATCTATGATGATGGATATTATGTTGATTTTTCTAAAAATTCATACTCTGTATTTAATGAAAATTTTCTTATGATTAGATCACCTAGAACTAATAATTCTTATACGTTGGATTTAAATTTCTTCTGTAAACAGAAATATAATTCTTTTAATACTAAGGTAAATGAGTCTTGGATATGGCATAAGAGGCTTGGTCATCGTAATATTTATGATTTACACAAATTATCTAAGAATAAGTAAGTTTTTGAATTACCTAGTCTTATGTTTGATATTGAGATATTTTTTGAAGCATGCCAGATTGGAAAGCAACAAAAAAATTCCTTCAAATCTATTAATGAAATTGATACATCAAAACCTCTAGAACTTATCCACATCGATCATTTTGAAACATAAATAATAGGATGTTTTGATGTAATATTATATGTATATGTTTTATTTTATGATTACTATAGATTTACATGGATTAATTTTCTATAAATGAAAAGTAAATCTTTTATTATTTTAGAAATATATGATAAATTGTTCAAAATAAAAAAGGTATTATGATAATTTCAATAAGAAGTGATCTTGGTGGATAATTTTTGAATTAGTAATTCAATTCCATTTGTTCAAATCTGGGTTTTAAACACACCTTTTCTACACCAATAAATCCTTAACAAAATGGAATTCTTGAAATAAAAAATAGAACTATTCAAGATATGTCTAGGACTATGCAGAATAAATACAATCCACCTACCTACTTATGAACAAAAGCTATATGAATAGCCTACTATATAATAGATATTGTTTTTATTTGGCTTAATTTCAAAAAGAAACCTTATGATCATTTGAATAACAGAAAACCTAAGGTAATTTCATTTAATGTTTTTGGTTGTATGGTGTATATTCTAAACACCAAGGATATTATTGGTAAGTTCAATCCAAAACTGGTGAGGGAATATTATTAAGATACTCTGCTACCCCTAAATCATATAGAGTGTTTAATAAAACGTTAAGCATTGTTGAATAATCAGTTCAAGTGATGTTTGATTAAATAAACCCTTTTATAAAGAAATCATCAAACTAATGAAATTACTGACTATTCTTACAAAATTATATTTGAAATCCTGAAAAATTATTGTGAAAATATCATAAATAAAATATATTCTAGTTCAGAATAACATGACACTAATAAACCAAAAGTTATTTAATTAGACAGACTAGAACTCTAAAGAATCATCCTTATGAAACTATTATATGAGACCTAGACATAGTAATAAGAACAAGAATAAATACCGAAAACCTAGTTGAAATCTTTGACTTTTTATCTATACTAGAACCTAAATATTATAAAGAAGCCTTAGAATATGGGAGTTGGATGTTAGAAATGAATGTTGTGCTAACTAGTTCAAAAGGATTGATGTTTTGTAATTAATTGAAATACAATAAAATTATCCAATTATATGAACTAAGTGGGACTTCTGAAATAAACAAGACGATCAAAGGATTATAATTAAAAATATATATATATTTGTATCCAAATGATACAATCTTGATGGATGTATAGATTATGATGAACTAATTGCCCATGTATCTAGATTATAAGCAACTATAGTTATTTTAGCTTATGCACATCATATGAACATTAAATTCAATCTTATTGATGTGAAATCTTCCTTTTCAAATTTATAATGAATAGAGGAAGTTTATACTGATCATCCTCCTAGTTTTAAATGTTCTAAAAAACGAGATATTGTTTTCAAACTCAGTAAATCTCTATGTAGCCTTAAACAAGCACCTAGAAGTTGGTATCAAATATTATGTTCTTTTCATTGGAAGTATAGATTTATTGTTTAAATAGAAGACCAAACTCTTTTTAATAAAACTATTTTCTACATTATATTATTATTTCAAATCTATGTGGATGATGTTATTTTTTGTTCAAGAAAAATTAACATTCAAACAATTTTTCAGAACAATTGTAAAAATAATTTTAAACCAGTATGATGGGAGAATTGAACTTCATTTTAGGACTTCAAATTTATCCAAATAAATTATGATACTACATTAAACCAAAGTAGTAATATTACAGATTTATTGCAAAATTTTGGTATTGAGAACACAAAGACATATGAAAATTCCATGTATACCAATATAAATATTGATTTGGATGATGATAAAAACTAATGGAAAAAAAGTTATGTAGATGTATGGTTGGTAGTTTGTTATATATTACTGCTTCCAAACATGATATTATGTATTTTATTTTATTATGTGATAGATTTAAAATAAATCAAAAGAATACCATCTTATTGCTATCAAAAAGATGTTTAGATATTTAAAGTGAACTATTTTTCAATCACTTTTTTATCTAAAAGCATCTGATTATAATGTAATATCATATTCAGATGCTGATTTTAGAGGTCGTTGATTTGATAAAAAAAGTACATCAGGAACCTATAAATTTTTAGGAAAATATTTATTATCATGGTCAGGTAGAAACAACACTCAGTTTCTCTATCAGCAGTTGAGGTATAATATATATTTGTAGGTCGATACTATGCACAATTATTATTGATGAGAAATATACTATGGACATTGGATTAAATTTTTATAGAACGCCTATATTCGGTGATAATAGATGTGCAATAAATATTTCAAAAAATTACCATATGTTATTCAATAACTAAGAATATTGATATTAGAAATTATTTTTTTATATATCATGTTCCAAAACTGGATATATCTTCAGAATTTTTAAGTACATAATATCAACTAAATGATATCTTTACTAAACCACATCCCACTGTGAGTTTTGTTTTTATTAAGGGGGTGTTAGGTTATTAATTATTTAAATAAATATTAATCATATTAATAATTTTAATTTTAAAAAAATATTTATCTATTTAATTTTATTACATTTCATTTGATTTTTTTATTAATTTATTCCAGTATATTTATGTTAAAAAATTTTATGATAAAATTAAATTTTATATGTTTTAATATTTAATCTATTATATATTTTAGTAATTTATTTTATATTAAATTTATTCCTGCGAAATGATTTCAAAATTTTTAAAATGATATTATGCAATGACATTGGAGACTAGGAAATGCTAGAAACATTTCGAATACCTAACATTTTCATCTCTCAAACACTTTTTAAATACCAAAACCCTCGTTTACCTTCGTCTACCTTCATGTATCTCTATTTTTATTCGAACCCCAAAGCTTTCGTTTCTCAGAAATGATGAAAACTATTTGAAATGAAGAAGGTGAATCCAACAACCTGAAACATCATAACCTTTTTATAAGAAATATTCTATAGGGAAAATTATTTGATTTCAAATAGTTGTATTAGAAAAATATACTCCTTATTAAAACGCTAACTTTTTATGGATTGGTATCTGTGTTCAATGTGGCAAACTCAGAGTTACTTTATGAGTTAGGACATAAATATTCTATAACAATGTTCATTTTAGTTTGGGTGATTCTAAAGATACAATTTTCACAATAATAGAAGACAAGGAATTTTCAGTTTCATTGAATGAAAATTTTCAAATCATGAACTATCCTTATAAGGGTATCTATTTTTAATCTATGGTCTATAATATATAAGGACCATAATTCTTAAGATATTATTCCTTTTTTGTTTGGTTCGAACAACATTAATTTTTTTTGGAAGGATCTCGAGACAGACCCAAAAAGCATGGTTATATTTATTCAAATAGGAATTGCACCTAGAATGGTTGAGAGGGAGAAGAATATATATCTAGACATGTATATCATGTTTTATTTTATGAGTGAAATGATCCTTAGTTTTACAATATATATGTTCAGATATTTTCACTAATGCTGTCAACCAGATGCTATGATGATTTTTTGTCTTTATTGAATGATTATATCACAAAAGTTTTTTAAGAAAGGAATTATTCGTTTAATATATACTCAAATCTATTTCCATAACAAAAATGTACTCATTTCCGGATATTTTAGGATGTTGGGTTTCGACTGGAGTGCATTTAATGGAAATCTCTTATAGGTTGGTGCAGATGACCAACATAGATCATGATCTATTGCTCAGGGGGAGTAAAGTGAAATTATAAATGAAGGAATTGGCAGATTTTGAGGTGAAGGACCTTCCAAATCAACTTAAAAAAATTTATATATGTTGAAGAAGAAGAGTAATAAGAGGATGTTCAAGAGTAATTGGTTTTAAAACCATGGAAAAGAGGATATCCACCTAATGAAGAACCAGTACTGGGATTAGGTGAGGCTATCGAGTTAGTAAATTTGGAAGAAAATTTTCATGAGGATGACCAATAGTTTGAAAGACATATAAGGGATATATAGGATATTGATTTTCCAGTTTCCCATGAGGAAGAAAAAACTATTCAATAACATAAATAGTTGATCATATCTAGAAATGTGGCTACTGAAATTGTTGAGAATGCAAGTTTCTCTGTTTCTGATCATGTGAATGAAAGAAATCAATATGAAACTGAATAAAAAATAGTTTTTCTTGATATTTTTTCTTATTCAAGTGAAAAATCAATTGAAAAACCAGTGGAGAAATATATGAAAAAATATCCATCAATATCTCTAAAAATTATGGCAGTTGGACACTCAAAAATTGTAGATGAATGTACTTCTGATTCCCTAACAAATAAAGATGATGAGATTATAATTATGTTTAATAATTATCAAGAATAGAATGTTAATCTTTTTAAATATCTGGATGTTTCAATAAAAAAATTACATGATCTTAATTAAAATTCTGTTTCCAAGATGGAATTTGATGCTTCCAAGAGAGAGATGTTGAATGAAGTTGTGAAGATAAAATCTGATGATGTTTCCAAGTCAGACCTTGCTGATCTAAAGTGGTATTTGGGATGCCAATTTGAATCAATAAATAGAACTATAGATCATACTAGTACATCTACCTAGGCTCTTACTACTAGTCCATATCTGATTCGATGATTTTAGGCAATCACCTCGGTCATGGTAGATATGAATGATCATCTTCGAAATATACAATGCAATAGTGCTCCCATTTCAGTTCTGTTGGAAAATAAGAAATTTATAGTTGAACAACTATCATAGACTAAATAGGAACCAGATATCTATAGAACAAATTCAAAGAGAAGATTGATCAATATATGCAGTAAGAGGATAGTTCTCATGAATATTTGAAATTCAATCTTGTTGAGAATTTTCATATCAGTCAAGATTTCAGAGTTTTGATTATGCAATTGGGGGATATAATAATGAAGATTTTTTTTTCACAGATGGCATAGTTGAAAGATATGTTTAAAGCTGATCTAAATACTTTTAACGTTAACCAAACAAACTTCTACAATATCTTCTATACCCGATCCATTTTAGTTGACTAAATTTGTTTCCTAGTCTTACTTATTGTTGTATTTATGCAATTTTTGATCAATAAAATATCCTTATTTTTATTTTTGGGTGCATTATTTCATATTATTTTATGTTTATGTCCCAAGAAAAAAAAACTATACAATTTTTCTAAAAATATTATTATTACATTCACTTATATATCAGTGCAAAAATATTAATGTTTTATTCATTTTCTATAATATATTTTTGATCACACAATAAGGTGGAGAAATTTGGATAAACACTACATTTCTTTTTATAGAAATAATTCTATAAAATTGGATTTTGAATTATTTTATTTTAATTATTTAAAAAATTCTAAATTATGTTCTTAATTTTATGGGTTTTTTTCATCATAATGGGGTAGATTGTTGGGAATATATTGTCTCAACCATACTCTATAAATCTTATTGATTTTGATTCTCACAAATAACATTTTTATCTAATGATATTACTTTAAGTGTATTTTTGGAAATTGATATTCTTTATAATCCATATTTTGGAATTATATTCAAGCTTATTATTTGTGTGGAATATATATCAATGTGTTTGGAACGCTCTTGAAGATATTCTAGAAACATTTTTTATATCGTACATTGAAAAACATAAAGTAAGGAACAAACCGTAAGTTTTTATTAAACCTTATGATAAATGTTTGGAATGTATGGTTAATCAACCCTATGTTGAAAAAAACGTATGGATAAGGAACCCAATGTTTGGATGAAAACATACATTGGATAAAGAGAAAAAGTACGGTTAAATAAACCTATATATGGATCATTAACCATAATTTTGTGATCAAACATACATTTTAAATATTACATTCGATGAAAGAACACTATGTAGTTTAACCCTACATGTGGTATTTTTTCATTTTTTTATCGAACCTTCTGTATGACTTTTCATCATCAGAGAATTGAATTTATGTTTTTACCAAAGTTTCATGCAATGGTATTTATAGAATATCATGCAGATTAAATATCTTTTTTGAATGGTTCAATGATCATTATGATTCATTCAAATAATCATATTCATTAGAGAAATTCTCTTTTATTCTTAGAGGATGTTACAAATACTCTGAGCTATCTCAAGAATTTTAATTCTTACGATTTATCAGGAATTTTTCTTGAATTTTAATTTAAAAAAGAATGATCTCTACTTTATTTATAGATTGATGTATTTGTTCAATATATGTGTGTATGATAAGAAGAATAATATATATATTGATATAAATATTGATCCATATATTGAGACACATATTCATGTTAGAAACTTCATTCCATTGAAGATATTTTACAGATATACTGCAATAATCGATAAGACTCTACTTTCTACAGAAAAGGCTATAGTTGAGATATACATATTCTGAATTTAGAATTTGATGTAAGTTTGTTGTTTTTATTCATTGTAATTTTTATTTTAATGATCTATTACAACTGGATCACTTTGGAACTACTCTTTCCCAAAGATACTATTTTCTCAAGAAGAAGATCCAGCTACCATCAATTTTTGTTTCATCTATGATGTTCAATTGAAACATTTTTTAAAATATATATATTTATTGACTGTTTTAACTACTCATAATCAGTTGTGGTGAAATATCATATTCCTGGTCTATGAATTGTTTTTTTGGGTATCTGTTAAAAAACTAGAAGGCTCCATTTTTAGCCTTATTTGTAATGGTGTCATTTTCATTCAATTAGTTATGGATTGGTCTTATGATATGAGGACCTGACTAGTGAAATTCCCCAAACCCACAGGGAGAGTAATTGGTGCATTTTATATTTCTTTTTTTAACGGGTACCCATAAATTCATACCAAAGAAAAACACTTTTTACCTGTATAATCATCAGTTTTCAACAAAAAGAAGAATTATGAAAAATTTTAAAAGTCACAAATCACACCCCTCATTTCTATATTTGTATATTTTGACCTAATATAAAATATTTTATTTATATCCTATTAGGGAAAATAATTGGTACAATTTTTTTTCCATAAGCTATTGCAACCACATTTTATTTTATAATATCTCTAGGTAGACAAATTCACAGGACTACAAAGGGTAGTTGTCACTGAAAACACTATATATTTCCCATCAAAATAATAAATCTATTATTGATGATATTATGAGGGAAATAGTGTATTCATAAGAATTTAGGGATGTCCAAATAAGATATTGAATGTTATATCTTGGTGAAAATATATGAACTCATAGTCAGAAAATAAGATCTAAAAATCCAGTTATTTGCTCAATTTTTTATGTTTCCACTCCACACACATATCACAATAATAAATAATTAGGTTGGATGGATTCAATAATACTTCACTATAGACCAATTACTTAATGGATGAAACAAGGATATGGTCAATCATAAAACCATCATTAATAATGGGTTGATGGGTATCATTATCATTATGCATTATGGATAAAAAAATGTCCATATGTTCCCTTATATGGAATAATAATGGTATTTTTTTATATAATAAATTACTATATAACATTTTATAGATTTATTATCTATGTGATATGTCCGTACGAAATCACCTATAAACTGAAACTCTTGAATGATTAAATGATTCTCAATGCGGGATTCCCTAAGTAATTTTTAAAGGTGATGTGCATCAAAGAATGAGTGTCTTGATTAAAATTAAATGTTATTAATCAAAATATTATTCATATAGGCAAGGGGAAACCCTTTAAAACATCATGTTCCACCCTTGGCATGAGGCATTAGGTCTGAAGTAGCCTTTGCTGACCATTTCATTCCTTCATTAGAAATAAGGTACATCCATTCCATATATGTGTTAGGATAAAAAAACCTTCCTTAGTTTCTCAGTTGATTGAATAATTACTAGTAGAACATTTGGTTTTTAATTCATTTTTATTTTTTATTTTAACTTCAGTTTTGTAGCACATGTTTTTATAACGACATTATTCAATATATTTTTAATCATAGTTATTAAAAATTGATGCTAAAACTATTATTTCAATATTAACAAAATACAATCAATGTTAATTTAATTATATAATAGATGTAAAAGTTCATTTTTGATGTTATTTATAAAAAACTAATATCATAAGTATTATGGACATTAGTTATAAGAAAACAAATCTAAAATTTTTTTATTACTTAAAAAAATCCATAGATGTTGTTAAATTTTAGGAATGAAAATGAAATCATGAAATTAATAAAATATATAAAAAGAAACAAATATATAACATAAAAAATAATTGTGTCTATTTTTATATATTTGAATGTTTCATTTGACTGAATATTTTTTAGAGGAAACATTCTATGGGGAATTCGAATTTGTGGTTTGTAAATATTGTTGAATCCAAACCTATGAATATCAGGAAAAATAATTTCATGTTTTGTGAAATGAAAAGTTATATTCTCCATCATAAAATAGACTCATTGAAAATCCCATCAATTTAATATAATTAATAATATATAAATTAAATTATTTCACAATAACTATAAATACTATAGAGAAATCATTAACAAAATCTCATGAATGAGACACAATAATTGATACAGGATTATAGAAATGAGTAAAAATGTATTTTGAAGACTAATATAACACTGATGGAATTGTTTTTTTCTCATCATTAAAAGTATTTCCAAGATGTAAAATTGAAAATTGAACTATGAATAAAATTAAACCTTCATTTTTTATCATTGAAAAATTATTATTATTACATTGCATATTTTAATAAGTGAAATTAAAATTACCTACCACAATAGTTCTAACATATGTTAAGTAATAATGGAGGTTAAATGTTTAGTTTTAACATCATTTATTGTATAAATGATTCTAAAAAAATAAAAATAAAATTCCATTTTTTTTGTAATTGATTGGAAAAACATTTTTTACCTCAATTATTAAATAAATGTTTTTAAAACTCTGGTTGGGAAGGAATTATTACTATATCTTATTTTCAATTTTCTTGAGAGTTTTTAAATATAATTCTAACACTCTGAGATTTTTTGAGAAATTTTTTTTATTTCTTATGTTATACGCAACACCAATGGAATCGTTCACAGCACACAATACGGACTTCGCTTGCATTACACGCAATCACGACCTTCCTCGATAGCGTGTGTAGTACGCAATACCGAGTTTCACTAAATAGTGATATATTATTATGAACTAGCCATTTTGAATAGTATTAACTACATTTTGAATATTACTATTCATCTTAGTCATTTTCTAGAACATGGTAAGAGATCATAATAAATTTTTCGGGTAAAATAAGTATTTTTAAAAAAATATAGTTTTACCACCTTTTGATGGTGCACCCACATTAAATCTAGTTTTTGACATGTTTATAAGTTCAATATGACAAAATAAAATTCTCCTTTTGAATCAGGGTATAAAAATTTACTTTGGATAAATTTTTGATATTTTTCTGATAACTTTCATATTTTGATGAATAGTAAAAATAAGCTAATTTTTAATTAAAAATATCATTTTTCATTGAGTTAATTTATATGGTTAAATTATAATATTTAATGGTTCAAAATTATAAATAAAATATATTTTTACCATTTAATATAATGTATGTCATTAGCATTAATTTCACATTGAATTCATAGGTAAAAACATTTCAATCTTTGTCAATGTTTTAACTTCTAAAACCCGTTTTCTTAACAACGTGGTTTATTTTAAATTAACTACTGCAACTTATATGTTTTGAATTTTGAAAAATAGATTCCATATTTAGAATCTGTGGGTCCAAATTATGTTAATAGGCTACTTTTTATTTTTGGGCGTTATGAATAGTAACTACGAAAAATTTTATTTACCATAGTTAAAGGTAAATCGGGTAATTAAGGTTAAATATAAGATTATAAAATTACCCTAACACCTGTAAAAATCCTATTGGATGACTAAAAGTAGATCCATATCACCTGAGGGTCGGATTAGATTCATTTAATGGACTTTTGTCCCTGAAAATAATTTAATTATTATTAAAACCAAAGAATGTGACAACATGTCACTTTCATAAATCTTATAAGTATAATAAATTTACTTTAGTGATAAACGTAATGAAACATCGAAAATGAATAGTTTCTAGAAATATAATACAATTATCTACATCATAGGAATTTATCTAGAATTTATAGGGGTTAAATAATTATCATTAATTATGACACAATAGTGATGTTGAAATTATTTTATCAAATAAATGGTTTTAAAAATATTAAAATAAATATTATATGAACTATTTAATGTGCTCCACTAATTTTCTAGATACAAATGACATTTTATGAATCTATTAAAGCTTTTATTTGAAACATATCTTCTGTATATATTTTATTTAAATTCAAATAAATGAATAGTTTTAAAAATGACACTATTGTTATTTTATAAAAATAACATATTATAAATTTTTTTTAAAATCACAAAAAAATTTAAAAATTATAAATTAAAATTTATATGGTCGACAATGTCATAAAGTGTCAAATTATGGAATATTAAAAACACATATGTAATTATTTATAATAATTTTAAATTTTGAATATTATTACCACAAATAAAATAAAATTGATAAATAAGGATAAATCAAGTTGATAATGTTTAAAATAAATTCCTATCATGTCTAAATTTTTTTGGTTGATGATATTACAACCCTATCTCATATAATATTTGGATTTGAGTCATTCTGGAAGTTTTTATGTGGGGTTGGGAATTAATGTAAACTAATATTTCTTATATTTCCAAAGGTGCCCCTCTCCACCTTTATAAAAGGGCACCTCCTCCCTCTCCTCCTCACACAAATTTGAGCCTTCATGCTCGGAAAATCCATACCCATTTAACTTCCCCTCATCCCTAGAAACTTCTTAGAGGTCTTGGTCTTCTTCAAAGACAAATTTTAGTGCCCTAAGAGGAGGTCTCAATGAGGCGCTTCAAAGAAGAGGTAATGTCCGTTACCGATTCTTTCAACTTTATTTCTTTTTCCACTTATTTTTCTTTAGTTGTTTCATTATGAATTAATAACATCAGTATCACTCATATACTGAAATGTTATTATAATTATGAAACAACCCTCTTTCACCATCTATCAATCCTACGAAAAACAAAATCACCTTGCGTGCGTACGTACGGAATACCATCTCCACGCCGTGGTGTAATCTATTTTACATCACCACCTTACATGGATGGGTATAGTGGTGAAAATAAATAACTATATATGATTATTATAAAGTGGTATAGATTTTGAAATAGTATACATACACTCCAATACAATTCCACGATCATGGGAACGATATCATCGCTCGTGCGTACGTACGGAATACCATCTCCACGATGTGATGTTATTTGTTCTACATGATCTTCATTTCATAATGATTATATAAATGATTTGAATGAATAAATATGATATATAGTACACTAATACCATTCTAGAAATGAGGTATCTATAACCTAAAGGGGAAAATAAGAATTTATTCGACAAAACACGCATAAGAACAAAAAGTAATAAACACCTGAATAACAAGTAGTAATGAAATATTACTAAAAAAAGCTAATAATATTACCATATATGATATCATAACAATAATTATGATTCTGGAATAATTCAATAACATTATTTAAATTATTATACATGAGGTTCAGACACTTACGATGCAAATCGGACCAATGGTAAGAGAAAATATCACAATCTCATTTTTATCTGAGATTGTTTATACTTTGGTATTTATTGGGGTGTATTTTATCATCCAAATTCATGTTCCGTCAATATGTAATATTGTTTCCATCCTCCTAAAATTTTTTAAATCCAATTTTACCCTTAGGTGAGTTTTTAGTAAAGGATATGAAAGGAATCTTTTGTTGCTTTTCGTACAAGGTACATTTTGACTTTTCCGACAAAAGTACGAGAAGAATGTTTTTAACATATATGGCATGAATGTATTTTTAAATAATTATTTCAAAGAAGCTTCCTATACAAATTTTAATGTTTACTTTTAATCAACTTCTTTTATTTTAAAATTGTATGACATGTTAAGAAAGGAAAAATGTTTTTGAAGTAGAAAGGATATTTTCCTCAAGAATGGAGTTCAAGTGTTTTATCAAAATTATTTTACATCATAGAGAATATAGGGTTTTTTTTCTACAACTATTATTACATTTATTTGTTTATGTTGTGATGGAAATTTTTTTTTGAATTCCTTTATGTTATATGAATTGTTTTATGATGTCACGATGTTTATGAATCCCATTTTTATTACACGGGTTATGCAATGATGTATGATTTATGATTTTGTGACACACATAAGTATGGTATCATTATGAGATGGGTGGGACCTATATCTCCCCCCAATTAATTGGGTAAAGATTTTATATCTCATGAGATAGACATGGCTGGAACGGCATGTTAAACCGGTTCAGTGAAACAGGACTGAAACGAGGATTGAACTCGGTTCAGAAATGGACTTTATCCACTAAGATAGTCCTAGCAATCAGTATTGACTAATAAGAAATGATTAACTATTATTATGTTTGTATGCCACAAAGTTTCATGTTGTAAGTTATGATTATTGGGATTACATTTCACTACCATGATTTATCCCATGTTATGAAATTATGATCTCTTTTGTACGGTAAGATTTCCAAAATGTTATGTTCTTATGAATTTGATGTGATTGATATTTCTTTTGTTTACCCTTAATGAGAATTTGAGCTCACCCTTTTGTATGTTTTCTTTCCCCATGTCAGGAGGAAGGGTATTAACTTAGATATGCCAAAAAGGGACTATAGATATGATGAAATAAATGGGAGATAGTGTAGATGATTTATGAACCATTTGTTTATGTTTCCCAGTTTCTAAAGACACCATACCAATACGGTCCTTTCATGGTTTTGTTATATGTTGTAATAAGACTGCTTTAATTTTGAATTATTAACCATGTTTTTAAAGTATGGGTCCCTATAGTTGGTATCAAAGGAAAGGTGTAGTCAACCTTTGGAAACTAGGATGTGAAAGACATAGTAAGAAACCTAAGGATATGTCTAATCATAGAACTCAATATGAGTGTTTTAGAAATGGCCATGAACAACCTATGATAAGACCTTAAGTGTTAGATTTTATTCTTGATTATGTGGTTTTTATATTATAATTAGTGTTTCTCACACTATTCTTCTTGGTTTTAGTCAATGGATGGAACCTGAAGAAACCATGTTAATGCGGAATGCGATTGGAAATGAAATGATTGTCCCCCTGAGTAACCAAACATTATTGGAGCTGGAATGAAAAATCTTGTAGCCATACTCACACAACTTTCTCAAGCTATGAATCATGCATGACTTCTAAATGAGCAAAGGAAAGAGAAACATTATGTCGAATCCTTCATGAGGCAGCGTCCACCTTCATTCAGCGGGTCTTCTGATCCATTAGTGGCTGAATAATGGATCAGTACCATAGAAAAGATATTTTCAGTTCTACAATGTTCTGAACATGATAAATTCATCTTAGTAGTGTATCATTTGGAAGGTGATGCTGATCAATGGTGGAATCTTATTAAGAATATGATGCAAAGGGATGATATTGAGACCATGGAATGGGACTAGTTCAAGAACATATTTATCATTAAGTGTTTCCCTCATATTCTTCAGACAATGATGGAGAAGGAGTTTTTTGAACTAAAGAAAATGGATGATGAATCCATTGGTACCTACGAAGAAAATTTTAAAAGACTTTCAAGGTACACTTCTGTTATTATTATCCAACCTAATAGTAAGATCGATCGATTCTTTAGTGGCTTAAAACCAAGTCTTCGAATGGTGTTAGCCATAAGGGACTTAAATAGCTATGAGGAAATTGTTCAATGTGATCTCAATGTTGAGATGGAGATTGCTGTAACCCATCAGTCACATGGGTTTGATAAGAAGAGGAAAATTTAATTCAAAGGAAAATATAAAGACCACACTGAAAATAAGATGAGTTTTACCTTATGCTCAATGTGTGGAAAGAAACATAGAGGAAATTGTCTTAAGGGGACAAGCAAATGTTATAAGTGTGGATAAGAAGGTCATCGTGCAATTGAATGTCGAAATAATGTGAAGAAGATGTCTAATGATGCAAACAAAGGAAAGGATACACAGGATGAACCTATTACACATCAATGTTTCATGTGCAAGGAGATGGGGAATTATGCCAATCAATTCCCAAATCCAAGGGTTGATGATGATGATTGAGGTCAACAAACTCTTAAGTCCATAAGTAAAGGAAATTCCCATGCAATTACTATCGGCGATGTGGAGTATGACAACGAAGTGTTGAGAGGTAAACATACCATCCACTCTAAAGTAGCAAATGTTTTATTTGATTCTGGATCCACCCACTCTCTTATTTCTGATGAATTTTCTAAGGGTATCACCGTATTACCTCAACAATTAGATGTTGAGTTTGCTGTGACAACTCCTAATGGAACAACAATCGCATAAAAAGTTTACAATTCTTCTTTGATTGAAGTTTGTAGGAATGTGCTTCCTACAAATCTTGTGATCCTTCCTATAGTGGAATTTGATGTGATTCTTGTCATGGATTGGCTTTCTTTATATGGAGCTCATATCAATTGCCAAAGAAGGGAAGTCACATTTCATATTCCAGATCAATATACAATTGTCTATCGATAACATAACCTTCCAGTGGAAATATCTTCTATCTTATGGGTCATGATTCCACTAAATGAAGGTTATTTATCTCAAATGGTTGGAGAGAAACTCACGATTAATAATATGCCCATTTTACAGGACTTTGATGATGTCTTTCTGGAGGAATTACCAGGTCTTCCACCAAATCGTGAAGTTGAGTTTTCAATAGAACTCGTACCAGGTGCTTTGCCTATTTCAAAGACACCTTATAGAATAGCCCCAATTGAGTTGTAGGAATTTAAGAAGAAACTCCATGAGAATCTTGATAAAGGATTCATACGGCCTAGTGCGTCACCTTGAGGAGCACCTGTTCATTTTTATAAGAATAATGATGGATCAATGAGACTCTACATTGATGATCAAGAACTTAACAACATCACTATCAAGAACAAATATCCTCTCCCACTCATTGATGACCTATTTGACCAACTATGCAGAGTTCAAGACTTTTCCATGATTGATCTTTGTTCTGGGTATCATCAATTAAGGGTCAAAAGGGATGATATACCAAAGAAGGCTTTATGTACAAGGTATGGACACTATGAATTTATAGTTATGCCATTTGGTCTTACTAATTCCCCTGATATCTTCATGGATCTGATGAATAGAGTCTTTAGAGACTATCTTGATCAGTTTGTGGTAGTCTTCATAGAAGATATTCTTGTCTATTCAAAGATCAAGGAATAACATGAAGATCACTTGCCAATTGTATTAAAGACCCTAAGAAAGGAGAAGCTTTATGCCAAATTTACCAAGTGTGAATTTTGGCTTAAAAAAGTTGCATTTTTGTGTCACATAATCTCAAAAGAGGGGATATCTGTGGATCCAGAAAAAATAGAGGTTATCAAAAGATGGTTGAGACCAACAACAATAACTGAAATCCGATGTTTTCTTGGATTGGCTGGATATTACCGACATTTTTTGAATTATTTTTCATGGTTATGTAACCCACTCACCAAGTTGACTCGAAAAGGAGTTAAGTTTGTTTGGATGGAGGAATGTGAAGAAAAATTCAAAGTTCTAAAAAGAAGGTTAGCCAGTGCACATGTGCTCACACTATCGTGCAGTGGAGAATGGTTTGTGATCTACAGTGATGAATCCAAGAAGGAATTGGGGTGTGTTGTCATGCAAAATGATATGGTGATAGCTTATGCCTCACGACAGTTGAAAATCCATGAGAAAAATAACCCAACTTATGATTTGGAGTTAGCTGCGGTAATATTTGCATTAAATATTTGGAGGCATTACATTTATGGTGAAAGGTGTGATATTTATACTGATCATAAATGTTTAAAGTATACTTTTCTCACAAAAGGAGCTGAATATGCGTCAATGAAGATGGTTGGAGCTGATTAAGGATTACGACTGCTCAATTCATTACCACCCTGGTAAAGCAAACAAGGTAGTAGACGCATTAAGTCGACAAGACCATGCTAGATTATCCATGATGTGGATCACAAAATAACAAATATTTATGGATTTAAAAAGGATGGAACTTGAAATTTTATTGGAAGGGGAGAAATCTTATCTTTCTCAAATAAATGTTCAACCATCTATACACGTGACGATTAAATAGGCACAAAAAGAAGATGTAGAGTTACAAAAGAATGTGATAAATGTTCCTGAATTCAACATTGACTGTGATAGGATAATAAAGTTCAGGAATCGGGTTTGTGTTCCTCCCCTCCCCGAATTAATGAAGGAGCTACTAGATGAGGCTCATAGTTCTTCTTTATCTATTCATCCTGGAAGCAAGAAGATGTATAGGGACCTGAAAAAGTACTTCTGGTGGGATGGCATGAAAAGAGATGTTGTTGAATATGTCTCTCGATGCTTGGTTTGTCCGCAAGTTAAAGCTGAGAGATAGAAGTCTAAGGGGATGTTACAAACATTTCCCATACCAGAATAGAAATGGGAAAACATCACTATGGACTTTATCACTGGACTTCCTAAAACATCTAAAGGAAATAATGTTATATGGGTCATAGTTGATCATCTTATAAAGCCTGCACACTTCATTTCTATTAGAGAGGATTTCTCTCTAGATCAGCTTGCCAGGATATATGTAAAGGAAGTGGTATGATTTCATGGAGTACCACTTTCTATTATATCTGATCGGGATCCGAGGTTTACCTCACAGTTCTGTTGAAGTCTTCAGCATACTCTGGATACAGAGTTTAGTTTCAGCACTGCTTATCATCGTCAGACAGACGGTCAGTCTAAGAGGACAATTCAAACTCTAGAAGATATGATGATATCTTGCTCTATAGATTTAAAAGGTGGTTGGGATCAACACCTACCTTTGGTGGATTTTTCTTATAATAATAGCTTTCACTCCAGTATTCAAATGGATCCTTTTGAATCTCTCTATGGAATGAAATTCCGAACTCCAACATGCTGGGATGAATTTGGGGAAAGGAAGCTATTAGGACCTGATCATGTTGATGAAATGGCAGAAAAGGTCAGATCTATTCAACAACACAAAAGAGCAGCTTAGAGTCGACAAAAATGTTATGCCGGAAATCGAAGAAAAGACCTAGAGTTTGAAGTGGGTGATAAAGTGTTCTTACAAATATATCCCTGGAAGAGGGTCATGAGATTTGGAAAGAAGGGAAAGTTGATCCCTAGATATATTGGTCCTTGTGAAATTCTGGATCGTGTTGGGAAGGTAGCTTACCGATTGGCGCTTCCACCGAATCTCTCTCAAGTTCATGTTGTGTTCCATGTATCTCTCCTGAGAAAGTACAAACCTGATCCTTCACATGTACACAGCTCAGAAGTTATACCGCTAGAGAAAGATCATTCTTATGAAGAACATCCGATAGAGATTTTGGATCATAGCTAAAAAGTCCTACGGAACAATACCACTCTCTTGGTAAAAGTTTTATGGAAGAACCGACAATTAGGAGAAGCTACATGGGAACTTGAGGATATGACGAGGGAGAGGTATCCTCATCTATTTGTAATGAAGTGACGAATTTCGAGGGTGAAATTCATTTTAAGGGGGGTTGAATGTAACACCCTGAGATTTTATGAGATTTTTCTAATGTCTTATGTTATACGCAACACCAAAGTAATATTTTACAGCACACAATACGGACTTGTCTTGCATTACACGCAATCACGACCTTCCTCGATAGCGTCTGTAGTACGCAATACCGGGTTTCACTAAAAAACGATATATTATTATGAACTAGTTGTTGTGAATAGTATTAACTACATTTTGAATATTATTATTCATCTTACACATTTTCTAGAACATGGTAAGAGAACAAAAAAAAAATTTCGGGTAAAATAAGTATTTTTTCCAAAATGCAGTTTTGCCGCCTTTTAATGATGCACCCAGATTAAATCTAGTTTTTGACATGTTTATAAGTACAATTTGAAAAAATAAAATTCTTCGTTTTAATCAGGGTATAAAAATTTACTTTGGATAAATTTTTGATATTTTTCCGATAACATTCATATTTTGATGAATAGAAAAAATACGCTAATTTTTAATTAAAAACAACTTTTTTCATTGAGATAATTTATATGGTTAAATTATAATATTTAATGTATTTAAAGTATAAATAGAATATATTTTTACCATTTAATAAAATTCATGTCATTAGCATTAATTTCACATTGAATTCATAGGTAAAAACATTTCAATATTTGGCAATGTTTTAACTTCTAAAACTCGTTTTCTTAACAACAAGATTTATTTTAAATTAATTACTTTAACTTATATGTTTTAAATTTTGAAATATGGATTCAATATTCGGAATCATTGGGTCAAAGGTATGTTAATATGATACTTTTTTATTTTTTGGGTACTATGAATAGTAACTTCGGTAAATTTTATTTACCATAGTTAAAGGTAAATCAGGAAATTAAGGGTAAATATAAGATTATAAAATTACCCTAAAACCTGCCAAAATACTATTGGATGACTAAGAGATGACCCATATCACCTAAGAGTTGGATTAGATTCATTTAAAAAACTTTTTTCTATGAAAATAATTTTATTATTATTAAAACCAATGAATGTGACAACATGTCACATTCTTAAATCACATAAGTATAATAATTTTACTTTAGTGATAAACATATTGAAACTACAAAAATTATTAGTCTCCAGAAAGATAATACAATTATATACATCATAGAAATTTATTTATATTTTTTAGGGATTAAATAATTATCATTAATTATGACACAATAGTGATGTTGAAATTATTTTATCCAATAAATCATTTTAAAAATATTAAAATAAATATTATATGAACTATTTAATGTGATACACTAATTTTATAGAAACATATGATCTTTTAAGAATCTATTAATGGTTTTATTTCGAACAAATCTTTTGTATATATTTTATTTAAATTCAAATAAATGAATAGTGTTAAAATTGACACTATTGTTATTTTATAAAAATAAAATATTTTTAAATTGTTTAAAAATCACAAAAATATTTAAAAATTATAAATTAAAATTTATATGGTCTAAAATGTCATAAAGTGTCAAATTATGGAAAATTCACAACACATATGTAATTATTTATGGAAATTTAAAATTTAGAATATTATTACCACAAATAAAATTAAATTGATAAATAAGGATAAATCAAGTTGATAATGTTTAAAATAAATTTTTGAGATGTCTAAATTTTATTGGTTGATGATATTACAACCCTATGTCATATAATCTTCGGATATAAATCATTTTGGAAGTTTTTATGTGGGTTTGGGATTTAATATAACTAATATTTCTTATATTTCCAAAGGTGCCCCTCTCCTCCCTTATAAAAGGTCACCTCCTCCCTCTCCGCCTCACACCAGTTTTAGCCTTCAAGCTCGTCCAATCCCTGCACATTTAACTTCCCCACTTCCCTAGAAACATCCTAGAGGTCCTATTCTTCTTCAATGTCCAATTATAGTCCCCTAAGAGGAGGTCTCAATGAGGCGCTTCAAAGAATAGGTAATGTCTGTTACCGAGTCTTTCAACATTATTTCTTCTTCCACGTCTTATTCATTAGTTTTTTCATTAGGAATTAATAACATCAGTATCACTCATATACTTATATGTAATTATAAGTATGAAACAACCCTATTTAACCATCTATCCATCCTACAGAAAACAAAATCACCGCGCGTGCGTACGTACAGAATACCGTCTCCACGCCGTGGTGTAATCTATTTTCCATCACCACCATACATGGATGGGTATAATAGTGAAAATAAATAACTATATATGATTATTATAAATTTTTATTGATTATGAAATAGTATACATACACTCCAATACAATTCCACGATCATGGAAATGATATCATCGCTTGTGCGTACGTACGGAATACCGTCTCCATGATGTGATGTGATTCGTTCTACATTATATTTATCGAATAATGATTATATAAATGAATTGAATGAATAAATATGATATATAGTACACTAATATCATTCTTTAAATGAGTTTTCTATAACCTAAAGAGAAGAATAAGAATTTATTCGACAAAACACGCATAAGAACAAAAAGTAATAAACTCCCGAATAACAAGTAGTAATGAAATATTACTATTAAGAAGCTAATAATATGACCATATATGATATCATAACAATAATTATGATTCTGTAATAAGTCAATAACATTATTTAAATCATTATACTGGAGGTTCGGACACTTACGAAGAAAATCAGACCTATGGTAAGGGAAAATAATACAATCTCATTTTTATCCGAGATTGTTTATACTTTGGAATTTACTGGGGTGTATTTTATCATCCACATCCTTGTTTCCTCAATATGAAATATTGTTTCCATCCACCAACAATTGTTTAAATCCAATTTTACCCTTAGGTTAGTTTTTAGTAAAGGATATGAATGGAATTTTTTGACATTTTTCGTACGAGGTACTTTTTGACTTTTCCGACAAAAGTACGAGAAGAATGTTTTTCTAACTTATATGGAATGAATGGATATTTAAAACATTATTTCCAAGAAGCATCATTTACAAGTTTTCATGTTTATTTTTAATCAACTTTTTTTAATTTAAAATTGTATGATATGTTAATATAGGAAAAAAAATTTGATGTAGAAAGGATATTTTCTCAAGAATGGAGTTCAAGTGTTTTATCAAAATTATTTTCCATCTAAGAGAATATAGGGTTTTGTTTCTATCCCTATTATTAAATTGATTTTATTATGCTGTGATGAAATTATTTTTATGAATTCTTTTATCTTATATGAATTATTTTATGATTTCACGATGTTTAAGAATCCCATTTTTATTACATGGGTTATGCAATGATATATGATTTATGATTTTGTGCCACACATAAGAATCGTATCATTATGAGATGGGTGGGGCCTATATCTCCCTCTAATTCATTGGTTAAAGATTTTATATCTCATGACATAGACATGGCTGGAACGGAAGATTAAACCGGTTTAGTGAAACATGACTGAAACGAGCAGTGAACTAGGTTTAGAAATGGACATTGTCCACTAAGATAGTCTTGGAAATGAGTCTTGACTAATAAGAAATGATTCTATAGGATTATGTGTGTATGCCACAATGTTTCATGTTTTATGTTGTGATTACTGAGATTACATTTCACTACCATGATTTATCCCATGTTATGAAATTAGGATCTCTTTTCCAGGGTAAGATTTCCCAAATGTAATATTATAATGAATTTGATGTGATTGATATTTCTTTTGTTTATCCTTACTGAGCATTTGAGCTCACCCATTTGTATGTTTTCTTTCCCCAGGTCAGGAAGAAGGGTATTAAGTATGATATTCCAAAAAAGGACTATAGATATGATGAAATAAATGGGAGAT
This sequence comes from Viscum album, assembly GCA_963277665.1. Taxonomy (NCBI): domain Eukaryota; kingdom Viridiplantae; phylum Streptophyta; class Magnoliopsida; order Santalales; family Viscaceae; genus Viscum; species Viscum album. The sequence continues at coordinate 1,818,865,954 of OY728141.1, forward strand.
AGTGTAGATTCTTTATGAACCAGTTGTTTATGTTTCCCAGTTTCTAAAGACACTATACCTATATGGTCCTTTCATGGTTTTGTTATATGATGTAGTGAGTATGCTTCAAGTTTGAAGTATTAACCATGTATGAAAAGTACGGGTCGCTATAATAATTATGTTAGAGAAATACCTATGTGATTTATCATAATATTTATTTTCTTGTTAATATTATTGAACCCCTACCATTTTGTTTCAAAGACATATATAGAATTAGTTACAATGATTCATGTCCATTAGTGTCTATCATGAATTTCCCATCCCTATACTCTATGAACTCATCCCCAATTATTTGTTGGGTAATATTGGTCTATATGAGTATCAAACCTTAATGAAGGGATAAATAAACTGGATTAAATTTACCATGTTATATTTGAACTCCTTTTTTGATTTAATTTATTTTATGTTGGTTGGTTCTAATCCTCACATTGACGGGGGTATTAAATATAAGAGTTTAGTCCTACTTAAGAACTTATAGCTCTTCCATCGATTCTATTTTCCTTCAAAAATATTACATTTACTTGTCGATGACCATTATATTGAATATTTCATCTTAGTTTCTATATATGAAATTGGGGACAATATTGGATAACATAGTTGTTCCCTGATCATTGTTTAGTTCTGGATTCTTATTTTCCAGTCATCTGGTCATCAATTTTTTTTGCACATAACTTTTCGACTTCTCACCACTCACATTCATCATTAGGTGGAGTAGCCGAGGCATGTGAAAAATATGATCGAGGTTTTCCAAAAATTACATATCCATAGTTTATTATTTTATAGATCATATCTTTTTTAATGAACTATTCATGGTTATTATAGCACAACATCCAATTCAAGGGGCAACAATGAAGGTGATCATTCAAAATGATTTCATTATGTATCATGATCTAGAGAATTTAACAAAAAATTTCTCTCGATATATAATGAAAAATCCCAAAAACATATCTTTTCAAAAGGAATATGTCTTTTTCTATAACTCTTTAATGTTAGTTTAGTTTTACACCTTTTCCATTCCAATGAGGGTGTTGTAATTACTATTCTAATTAACGAGGAAGTTTCACATTATATTGAGTTATATTCTTATTGGAGATAGCATCAATGCTTATTTAATTATGAAATTTGCATCTTTTTAATTTCTATAATTCCTCCCATCCATTGATGAATTTATTCATGATTAGTCATTTTAATTTTTAATGGAATCTTCAAACCACTCTAGTATGACTAAAAATTATCAAAATTATCTATAGTAACACAAGGGAACAAGCGGTTTCCAAAACATGTCCCATGTATTTTATTTACATCTATTTAATAACCAATTTAGTAAAAATTCATGTTTTTGTAATATGTTAGAACATTTCATTTGATGATAAGTGTGTAACCATATATTTGATAAGATGTTTTCCATTTTATATGGCTGGGATAGTTTTATTTATTATTATTGAGGTGAATTAGTATGATAACTACTATCATATATATTTCAAATTGTAAATTGATCTTGTTTTCAAGATTCTATAGCGGAAAAATACTGGTCATCCACGGTTTTCATGAAACATTTTTTATAATCCTTTTACTCTATAGTTTCCATCACAATAATTAATCATGTTGTAATGTGCATGAGTTAATACATTAGATCACTCATTAAATTATGTATCGATAATATGATATTCATAAATTTGGGTGGAGGATGAGTCAAGTCTTCCCACTCATGATATGGTTTCCACTACTATTTTACTAGTTCATGCCACTCTTTCATGGATTAAATCCATGCAGGGCATCAATGAACTCAATGAGCATAGAAGAAACTATTTCAATGGCAGATAGATGAGTAAAGGTAGTGGGTAAAAGCATGTTTTTTAAATATGATTACAATTTATGTTTTGTTTGATATGGAATAGTGTGAATCACTTGACATGGTGGTTGTTTTTCTACCAAGGGTTGGAAATTAAATCTAATTAATTTCCTTCAAGATAAATTAAATTGGTTTTCTATGCCCTATGATAATATGATTATTGGAATATAATCTTACATTTCAGTTAGATTCTTCTTTTTGAAGGGGATTATTCATGAGAATAGTAATATTATCATCTTCATAGTTTCACTTAGTAGTTTTATTTCCTGTGAGAAATTCGACACTGATTCCCCTTAATGTATTCACATCGCATTAGGTGACCATATTTAATGAAAAAGGATGGATAATTTAATTGTTTAGTACGTGGGTTATATATTCATCCACAGAAGACCATTTATTCTTATCAGAAGATTTCTGGGTATTTAATAACTAAATCAATAAAAGACCTCCAAAATTATGATTCTACCACTTTTATCTGGTGTGCATATCCTCTTAATGAATTTCTATGTGCTTCAAAATTTTAATGGATCCTCCTCATCTTGACCTTCATTCTCAGTGTTTTTTTTCATTTTTTCTATAGAATTGAAATAAAAAATATTCACCAACATGAATCATGTAGTGGGAATTGAGTCCCTATTTTTATTAGAATGGTTTGGGGACTCATCATCCACTTAATATTCATGGATGGATAAATGATAATCCCCATTAACATATGATTTTCTATAGAACACCATGACATACTATCCTTGTGATGTCTTACACACTCTCATTGATTCTCTCCTAAAATTTACCCGTGGAAGGTAATATTGAGATAGTTCTTAAGAGTTTTCATGGAATGTTCTCTTCATGAGAGAGATGAATCATTATGTGGATGAAATTATAAGGTATATTTTTATGAGTTTCCTCTTTGTCTAGAAAATGATGACATATTCTGAGTGGTGGTATGTAAAAAATATACCAACCATTTATGTGTGTATTGTTTCAACTCTGATACCATCACAGCCTTGCTTTTATATAGATTTGATGTTTTGATTGGCTTTAATGGTGGCAAAAATTTCCACATATCCATATTCAATGTATTCTCATACAACATATCTAGGAAAATTATTTAATATTTCATGGGTAGTCGATATTTTATCCTGCAAAAATCAGAATTTAGTATCCATTTTATGTTATATGTGATCACTATTGAAAGTTGTTGTGTTAATACTGGTTTTCACAATATAAAATGAGTGGGTTGCAATATATTTTCGTACATTATAAGGGAAAAGTTTTTCAATGCATCACTCCCACAATGTATTCATTTTCATGTATTTATAAATAGAGGGAACTTATTGTACATGCCAACATGCATATTTATATATTGGACGTGAGACCTAGATGAAGTCAATGACATAGAAAAAAAAATTTATTGATGAACCATTTCATCCTATGAGTGAATTGAAATTAAGAGATATGTTTTCAACAGACCATTTGATATGTTAAAAAAGGAATAGTATCACTCACTATTTTGTGGAACAAATTAAGAACAATAAAGTAAAGTTAATGGAGGCACTCACACTATATAACTGATATTGAATTTTGGCCAACTATATAAAATTCCAAGTCATCATACTAGAAAATCTCACGTAGTATTTTTATATAGTTAGAAACATCTTCATATGGAGGGTTTTTGGAGTATATATAGTATAATTTTTCACCAATGTCATTTTTCATATAAGGTATGACTACATATTTTAACATTGTTGAATATAATATTCAGGTTTTTCTATGGGGAAAAATAGGATTAGAATTCTATCTAAATATAATTCATTCTACAAGACTAGAAAGTTCACTTCATCTATAAAGAGGGTTTATTCCACCAAATCTAATAATGAAGGTCATTTATCCACTATTATTTGAGGTAGATCTAGATCATTTGAAAAACTATATTTATTTCAATCAAAATGTTCATGGTATGGGGGAGGAATATATGATGATAATTTCTTTGGACTACCAATTTATTGGGATGTGACAACATAGGATGATGAAGAGACGACCAGTGTATATAACCTTAATTTCTTGAGTGAATCTTGATATATCAAAAATTCAATATAATGTTTCATGTAGGAATGGACTTCAGGCTATGCATATGTGTCATTTAGAGGAGGAAAATTGATTCATATTCCCTAGAAGGGACACTTGCATTTTCAGCATGGTTTCCATGGGGAGGGATGTATTGTTTTTTTATTATAATTGAATTTTCAAGGATATCACCCCTTTTTCATTTAACCATCACGCTATTGGAGGAACTCCATTAATAGAATCATGAGTTAGACTCTCATTACTAGAATTCAAAATTTTATATGAAAAACCATTATGATGGAGGATCTAGGGGAACCATCGGTGATTTTTGGTGCTTTCTGATAATGGGGAGGAACTCTAGGGTTGATGATCTTCTGTTTGATACAAATAGGTTGTTCACCATGGGAAAAATATTTAGTGTAATGATTAGGACCTTCACACTAGTTACTCTAGGGAGGTCCAATAGATTTTTTTTGTTATGGTGATTTAGGTTTGACCTTTCCAGTGAATACACTAAGGGGGAAACGTACTGTTTTTTTGTATTTCTTGTATGGAGGATCTCTATATTTATGTTCTACTTCATCTACTATTTATTAGTGGGATGATTCATGGAATATTTTAATGTATTGATTATAGAATATTGGGATATGATCATGAATAATAAATGTACTTTCTCTATGGTTATAATCCTTCCCCGATGATCAATCCTTCTATATTATCTGAGTAAGATGAATGAGGTTGGAAAAATAATCTTAATAGGGATAAAACAATGTGTTAAATGACCTTGATGGGTGGTATCACTCTTAGTAATCACTATAGATTCCCAAAGAATATTCCAACATGATTAATGAGTATGATCCATACCCGGGTACTCCACCATTCCCATTGAAATATAATGATGGGTTCCTTCTATATGATCCATCATGGGTGGATCCTTTGCTGATGTTGAGATATATTGATGAGCTTACGCAAAAAATTAATTATTTTCCATGAATATATACATGTGAAATTTACGATTAATAGTAGTAATAGGGGCATAAGAATAATCATACACATCAATAGCCTACTTTTTCTTATGATCCCTCCTATAGGGTTCATTAGTTTAGACAACTAGATCTAGGAGATCCAGAGTGGTCTCCCCATTATATTCCATATGGGCTGAGGCTATGTGATTTTGGTGTTGATGATGACTCCTATGAACCCTTCAATGAATATCTTAATCAACCATAAAGATATCTTTAATATCTAACTAATACTCCCTAATGTGGGGACACAAAATTTACTATCATCTAGAGATAGATTTCATAAATTATTTAATGTGGAAATAGAGTGTTTGGTCATGTACACCTTCTAATCAAAGGTGAAATACAAATAACTTTAAAAAATCTGAAACGGTTAACATAAAATTATCGAATTTTATTGTTACCCAATAGTTCAACATACCGAAATGTATAAAAAAAATTCACACATATTACACAAAACCAGAAGAATTACAAAACAAACTATACAATAATATTCATCAATGATTAAAATGAAATAATAAAAGATAAAATTAATAGAAATAATACAACAGAAAAAATGCACATGTTTTGGAAAAAAACACCACTCCATGGGGGAATACACTTATATCTCAATAAAAAATAAACTAGTTAGATTGTACCATAAAATATGTACACCCTACCTAGATCGATTTACAGGGTACTCCTTGCATAAAACTCCTTCTATAAACCATAATCAAAGATACTTTCACAATAATTTTATTTATGAGGAATAGTTAGCACAAGTGATCCATGGATAAAAACTCCAATGGGATAGATATTATACCGTCTTATACAACATTATTTATTTTTCACTTAGGACCTAATTCCTCAAATCATTTTTTATAGATTATGCCCTAATCTTCCTGTCAGTTGAATATGGTTTCACCACCTATAAATCATCATGGAGAGAATTCCACTTAGATTTGATCATTTGGGGAATACCTCCCCTTCATCAATGGTAATATTCACCCCAACTATTCATTTTTTAAACACTATAAACTTCTAAAAACACCAATAGTTTAATATTATCTGTCATTCTTAATAACCTTATTTATCCATCATGATTTTTAGGACCCTCATATAACTTCACAGGGATCCTGAAACAAGTACTTTTCACCTCTCTACTTCCCATCAGAAGTGAATAGTTACAAACAAAAACACCACTACATATTTTAAAACGTTCATATAATTATTTGAAACTATCCTTGTTTATGCATCACTCCATGCTCCATGATATGGTGGCACCCTAATTCCATGATTATGGGCATATATCCTTCCCATTTACAACACTTGAGAACCACTAAATTTGGTATCATGCATTCAATAACGAGAATCTAGATTTACATGGTAAATGTGAAACTATCTTTATATAATTTTTCGAATATTAATTACCTAAATTTAATAAATTAATATTTAATAAATTTTAAAACTAAACCACAAAATAGTTCACACTATAAAAATAAATAATTTCCCACTTGAGAATTTTTTGAAAAGGATAATACTAACATTTCCCCATGTAATGTCCATTCTCAATCCATTCCAAATTATTTATCAAACAACACAATCATTAAAAATAGAACATTTAAATATTTTTCCATTTCTAATTCCATCATGCGTCCTACCAAGATTTCCAACATCTATTTAATTTTTAAAAGATGCTCCTCTAGTTCATCAAGACGTTGATCACTTCTTCCATTGAAATCATGATCCCTTTGAATTAATCGATGATATTTCTATATAGTATAAGGCCCTAGCCTTAAACCTTACTTAATCTTGAGTTATTACAAGATTACACATTGAGGATCTTTTCAGGATTAGAGTTTTAGAGAATTAAATCATAAAACTTGCATTACATTACACATATAAACAAAGTGGTTACATAAAGATAGTATTCTTCATTCCCATCAATGGAAATACATTTAAAATAAAACGTGGATTATTTCTTGACACTTCCTTGACACTATCATCATATCATGTACCTTTCCCTTGACCTGTGAAAAAAATTTCCAAAAAAACTTGGGATGAGCATAAAAAGCTCAGTATGGGTTATAAAAACATGGAATGGAAACATGAGTTCATATATACATAAGAATGAAATCATACTTTACCCATAAAACATAGGCACTTTAACATACCTCATAAAATCATGAATAAATCATAGAAATCATAAGACATAAAGGTAACTTGTGGCATTCATAACATTCTTACGTAGGGAGTAAACCTCTTGGTTACGTTTGGAATACCCATCATAGTATATTCCCTAAAATATCTTCGGAGAAACCTTAACGTTTCACTCCTTCGCGTTACCCAATGCATTGGAGAGCTATATCGGGCTCACCCGCCCTTAGTTTATCACAGAACCACCCGTCTTCATAATAATTCCCAAGAACCATAACATAATCATAACACATAAAACATGCATAAAGGAAACATAACATTTCCACATTTCAACCACAAGATATCAATACAACACAAAAAACATTGTGAAAAGCATTTTCAATACCAAAATAAAAGAAAGTAAAACATGGTATTTATTTTTCTTTTAAAAAGAAGGTATGGCTTGTAGAGGAAGCCGAAACTCAAATAACGGTCATGACGGCGGATAAGTCATTGTCGCCACATATGTACGACAAAAACATTCCCTTTTGTCATTTAGTAAACACTTCGTATAAAAAAATATTCCTTTTGAATAAACATAAAAGTCAACGGGGTTTATACATCGTATAAAAGCAAGTTGTGTATAAAATAAAATATGCCTCAATGAAAGGAGATTGAGACGAAGTCCCATACAAGGATCATTTTTTTAAATAAAATAGATTTATTATGTGTATTCACTATAATTACACATAAAGAAAGTACAAATACAGGATAGGACATAATAATATCATGACGTAATTTGAAAGTAGGAGATTAACCCAAAGAATGAAAATTGGGTTAAGAAGTTCCCTTACCTCGTATCTGACTTGAACCGACCGTTCTTTAATCTCTTGAATAATAAACTTGAGTTAATCTCTACTTGATTATGAACCTTTTTCAAGTTCATTATTCCTTTTATACCTTGTTATGAACATCATGTAATCATTTAAGTTAATAGTGTTCATTTTGTCTGTATTTGGTTCTTTAGTCAAAAATAGACTTCTTACACTTACATGCTGTTAATTTTGTCAAAGGTTCATTATATCCAGAATGATATTAATGATTTGGATAACATATATATCATATATATTCATCATATACATGTATTTATAATATTACATCACATTTAGAGGTAAGAAATGAAATGCACCGTTCATGGAGACGGTATGCCGTACGTACGCATGAACGCTACTTCCATTTCTATTTCGTATTTTCTGGAATGGAATAATAATGATATAAGAGTATATTATAATTCCAGTATAATAAAATATATAATATCATTAACTTTATCCTTTACACATCCCACATATGGTATTAACGAATCAAATCACTTTCAGGGGGCGGTAGTCCGCACTTCCTAAAATGAAGATATCGTGTTTACCCATAATGGAAACCATAAAGGAATGCCCAAAATGAAAAAAACAGAATATTGAGGAAAACATAAACATATTATATATCATATATAAAAATAGTGACATCATAATGGCCACCTTTGAAGGTGTTAAATGAGTATTGAACAATCATCATTTGAGGAGGCAGAATTTCACCATCCACGGAAACCGTATGTTCTTTAACCATTTGATGTAGTTTTGCGAGAGTGTAGCTCAAATAAATATTATAAAAAAATCCTAGTATATTTAAGATACTGGTGTTGTTACAAAATAAGTAAATAAAAAGAGTTTAGGGGGTTGGAGAAGCAAAATAAAACAAATGAACATGAGAGAATGAATTACCTTTAAAAGTGTAACTGTTTTTGATTTGATCCTAAAGGCTTCCATTGAAAGGATTCTTCCCAAAGGGAATCCTCTAAGATGAGGAGAGGGATGTGGAGAGAGTAAATGGGCAGGGTTTGGCCGAGCCAAAGGCTTGAGGAGTGTGTGAAATGAGGTAGATGTGGGGGCCTTTTATAAGAGGAGAGGAGGGGCACTTTTGGAAAGTAAAGAAATATTACTTTATTTGAAAATGTGTTTCGGTTTAAAAAGGTCCCACATTGATATAATTCATGGATAACGTGATAAGGGTTCTAAATCCACTCATCCAATTGGTTTTGTCCATGTGTAGTTCATAGATTTTACATTATCTTTCCATTTTAATTAAATCGTCAAATAATGATGTCATCGCTGCATCATTATTATGTCATAAATAATTTAATTTATTTAATGTCTAAAAATCATAAAAAACTACTATGATGTAGGAAATCTTTTTAGATTTCCAATTACTATTTATAATCAAATATCTGATCTTTATAGCCCCATGTGAAAATTGTTTTCGTAAAACGTATTATGTTTGTGTCATTTTTACATTAACATTTAATAAAAAGTTATTTATGTCATTTCCCAACCAAAATGTCTCCATGGGGTCCCCAAGTTGACCCATGGCTTGTCTTGGTCGGCCATGACACAACCAATAAGGTTGGGACATGTGTCTAGGTCATTTAATATTATTAATGCATTATTTATACCTTAAACTACACTAATTACCACTAATCGCGATTAAGAACTTAATAAGTTACTATTCACCAAAAAAATTATTATAATCTCATTGAACCACATTTTACTTCTTAATGACAACCATGTGTGTCGGATTTTTGAAATTCAAAACACAATGATGGCAAAATTTCATTTAAACGGAAAATCAGTCTTTCTAAGTACCACTTAGTGGTTTCACTATTCATCAAAAATTGAGGTTTTTCAGAAAATTACCAAAAATTCACCCTAAGCTATATTTGATATTCTGAATTAAAAAATGAAGTCTATTTTACAAAATTCAAAACATATAAGTCACATTAATTAATTTAATATTTAATTCCCGCTGTCAGAGCAAATAGCGTGTTTTTATGAAACAATAAGTATCAAAAGATTGACACCAGTTTAAGTCCAATTTCAATGTGAAATTGATTCCAATGACCACCATTGGATTAAATGGTAAAAATATATTCATATTACACATTAAGACCAATTCAAAAGATAATATAATCATATAAATAAATTAGATTAAAAAGCAGTTTTGATGTGAAAGGCAGTATTTTTCACATTCATTAAAAAATTAACATTGTCAGAAAAATACCAAAAATTCACACAAAGTAAATTTTGATGTCCCAATCATAAAGAATAAGTTTATTTTGACAAACATAGTTTATAAAATTGTCAAAATATAGATTCAAAAATGGTTTTCCATCAAAAGGCAGTAAAACAATCTTTTAAGAATATTAGTTTATTCCATGCATAAGATTGTATTTATTTTCATTTTAAGCCTCTAAAACACTATCTTAATAATTAATAGACATGGATAAAAATATCTATTATTCATTACTTACTTGGGATGTTACATCCTTCCCCCTTTAGAAAATTGCGTCCCCGCAATTTATTTACTTATCGAATAAATGGGGGTACTTATCCCTCATTTCATTTTCAGATTCCCATGTTGCCTCTTCAATCATGTGGTTTTTCCACAAAACCTTTACCTGGTGAATCACCTTATTCTGTAACACTTACTCCCTGTGGTCAAGAATCTGGACCGGTTGTTCCTCATAAGATAGGTTCTCTTCCAGCTGAACTACCTCTGGACTCAAAACATGAGATGGATCTGGCATATACTTTCTCAACATTGAAATGTGAAAAACATTGTGTACCTGCGATAAACTCGGAGGTAAAGCCACTCGGTATGCAACTGATCCAACTCTCTCCAGAATTTCGTATGGTCCAATGAACCTCGGACTCAACTTTCCTTTCTTACCAAATCTCATCACACTTTTCCCAGGAGAAACCTTGAGAAAAACATGATCACCTACCTCGAAAGATAGATCCTTCCTCTGGTTATCCGCATAACTCTTTTGCCTGCTCTGAGCTGTTCTCATGTGTTTCTGAATCAGCTGAACGTTTTCTTCCATCTCTTCTACCAATTCTGGTCCCATCAAATTCCTTTCACCCACTTCATCCCAGAAAGCTGGAGTTCGACACTGCTTCCCATATAATGCTTGAAATGGTGCCATCTGTATACTAGAATGAAAACTGTTATTATATGAAAATTCAACCAAAGAAAGATGTTGGTCCCAACTTCCCTGATAATCCATAGAACAAGCTCGTAGCATATCCTCCAATGTCTGGATTGTTCGTTCTGACTGCCCATCTGATTGAGGATGAAAAGATGTACTAAAATTTAATTCAGTACCAAACGACTTCTGAAGGCCTTTCCAAAAGTTAGAAGTAAACCTGGGATCACGATCCGATACAATGGAGAGAGGAACTCCATGTAACCTGACTATTTCTTTAAGATACAAATGGGAAAGTTGATCAAGAGATAAAGTATCTCGTATAGCAAGGAAATGAGCAGATTTGGTCAAGCGATCAACAATAACCCAGATTGCATTTTTACCTCGAGATGTCTTCGGTAATCCAACAACAAAGTCCATGGATATATTCTCCCATTTCCACTCTGGCACTGGTAAAGGCTGAAGCATCCCTTTCGGTAACTGCCGCTCTGCTTTAACCTGCTGACAAGTCAAACACTTCACAGTAAAATCAGCAATATCTCTTTTCATTCCATCCCACCAGTAATACTCCCGCAGATCTCTTTACATCTTAGTACTGCCTGGATGAACTGAAAACAGAGAACTATGAGCTTCACATAACAACTCTCTCTTCAACTATGAATCACAAGGCACACACAATCTCTTCCCAAATCTCAAAACACAATCATTATCAATGTTGAATTCAGGCAACTTACCTTTCTGAACCAGCTCTACCTTTTTCTGCAACTCACTATCTTGCTTCTGTGCTTTCTTGATTCTATCTGATAGAGAAGATCTCACTGATACCTGAAACAAAACAGAAGGACTTCCTGTACCAACAACTTCTATGCCAAAGTTCATCAAATCGTTAACCAAAGGATCACGTTCCAACCGCAACATTGTTAATGAAGCATTACTTTTTCGACTCAAAGCATCAGCCACTTTATTTGCTTTTCCCGGATGGTAATGAATTGTACAATCATAATCCTTGATTAATTCCAGCCATCTCCTTTGTCTCATGTTTAACTCTTTCTGAGTGAATATATACTTTAAACTTTTGTGATCGGTATATATTTCACACTTTACTCCATACAAATGATGCCTCCAAATTTTTAAAGCAAAAACAACAGCAGCTAGTTCCAAATCATGTGTAGGGTAATTTACCTCATGAGTTCTCAAGTGTCGTGAAGCATAAGCAATGACCTGATCATTCTGCATTAGGACGCAACCAAGTCCTTTCAATGAAGCATCACTGTATATAACAAACTCACCATTCCTGGAAGGTAGTTCCAAAACTGGAGCATTCACCAATCTTCTTTTCAATTCCTGAAAACAATCATCACATTATTTTGTCCAGATAAACTTAACACCCTTCCGAGTTATCTTAGTCATTGGACTAGATAACCGTGAAAAATTTCTAACAAACCTTCGGTAATATCCCGCCAAACCAAGGAAGCTACGAATCTCGGTTACATTTTTGGGTCTTGGCCATTCTTCCACAACTTTTGTTTTTGCAGGATCAACAGTTATTCCATCTTTAGAAACAATGTGACCAAGGAAAGAAATTTGTTGCAACCAAAACTCACACTTGCTGAATTTCCCATACAGTTTCTTTTCTTTTATGGTTTGCAAGATAACCCTTAAATGTTTTTCATGCTCCTCTTTCCTTTTAGAAAACAACAAAATATCATCAATGAAAACCACCACAAACTTATCCAAGAACTCATGGAAAATTCTATTCATTAAGTCCATGAATACAGCAGGTGCATTGGTTAACCCAAAAGGAATTACTACAAATTCATAATGGCCATATCTCGTACGGAACGCGGTCTTCGGAATATCTTCCTCCTTTACCTTCAGCTGATGGTACCCTGATCTCAAGTCAATCTTTGAAAAAAACTGAGCTCCCTGGAGCTGATCAAACAAATCATCGATATGAGGCAAAGGATATTTGTTCTTAACAATGATATTATTCAAGGCTCTATAATCAATGCAAAGTCTCATAGAACCATCTTTCTTTTTAACAAATAAAACAGGAGCACCCCAAGGTGATGTGCTGGGTCTAATGAAACCTTTCTCTAATAAATCTTGAAATTGCTCCTTCAACTCTAAAAGTTCAATTTGTGCCATTCGATAAGTGGGTTTAGAAATTGGCTTAGCATCAGGAACTAAGTCAACAGTAAACTCATCTTCCCGATCTGGTATTATTCCAGGCAACTCATCAGGAAAAACATCAGGATACTCATTTACCACTGGCACATCATTAATCTGAACAGTTCCTTTATTTTCAACGACGTGTGCAAGGTAACATTCATTTCCATCATTTACATGTTTCTCGGCCTCTTGATATGTTATCAAAAGTAAGGGTTCATTCTTGTAAACAAACTGAAAGTCTTTCTGAAAAGAAACTTCTTTAGCTCTACAGTCAATATTAGTATGGTAAATAGAGAGCCAATCCATACCCAGGATAACATCAAACTCTACTAGAGGTAGAACAATAAGGTTTGCAAGTAGGTTCTTTCCACAGATAAGGATAGGAAGATTCTTATAAATTCTTTTTGCCTCGAAATTTCCCCTAGGTGTTTTTACCAAAAGTTCAGGAGTAATTTCTTGAGATGGTATTCCCATTTTACTAGAAAAGGATTCAGAGATGAAAGAATGTGTAGACCCCGAATCAAACAACACACTGGCATAATCTGAAAAAACAAACAAAGTGCCTGATACAACTTCATTTGATGGACCGACATCTGCTGAAGTAGTTGCAAAGGATTTCACCACCCCTTTCTGCTTGTAGTCTAACTGCTTCCCATCACTCAAGCTCCTTGTCGGACACTCGTTTGCATAGTGCCCCATCTCATTGCACTTATAACATTTCACTAACTGTAAATCAAATTTGGTCTTACCTTCACCTTGATCCTTTTCAGTGCAATCACGAGCCTTATGTCCCATCTTACCACATCGGTAGCACTTTCCAGAATTCATAAGACATTCCCCAGCATGCCTTTTTCCACATTTATCACAAATTGGAAACCTAGTTTTGTTACCATCAGACTTTTTGAAGAATTCTTACCTTTCTCCTGCCACCTCGGTCTCTTCTTCTGCTGGTTATTATAGAACACTTGGTCATCTGAAAACTCCATTTACACCTTCCTAGCACATCGAACAAGCTTTTCATAACTTTTAAACTCACGAGAAGCTAATGCCCTTAGATATTTTGGCTTTAATCCTGAGTAAAAACGATTGATTTTACTATCAAGGTCTCGGATAAAATTTGGAGCATACCTTGCCAATCGAGTGAACCTTTCTTCATAGGCAGCCACTGAGTCTTCTTCATGCCTCAATTCCAAGAATTTCTTTTCCATCCTAAGTTGAACAGCCTTAGGAAAATACTTCTCAAGAAACATACCTTTAAATTCATCCCAGTCGAGAGCATCAATCTCATCGGCGTCCCTGATATTTTTAACCATAGACCAAAACTGATCTGCTTCACCCTCCAAACGGTAAATAGCAAGACTAACCTTTTGATTGTCTGAACACCCCATGACATCAAAAATCTTCTCCAGTGCTTTAATCCACCCTTCAGCTAGCACAGGGTCAGATGATCCTCTGAATGATAGTGGTTGTTGCCTCATGAAATGTTCCACCACTGACATGTTCCTCTTTGGTTGATCTGGATGATCTCGTGCATGGATACTACCACCATTTATCGCTTGAGTCAACTGCGCCATTACTACAACAAACTGTTCAGTTCCAATTCCGACCATTTCTGGATGCTGATTCGGAAGGTTATTTCCTTATGCATGCCTTCCTAGCACTGCTTCCCTGTTTCCTCTGCGGAAAACCATTCTGAACAAACATGTCTTAGATGAAGCAACATGGTAATCTTCAAATGCTATAACATTTCAAACAATTTTTTTTGGATATTCATTTAATAGAATTCTAACTCCTAATGTTATCTAAACCAACCTCTGATACCAACTATAAGGCCCCAGCCTTAAACCTTACTTAATCTTGAGTTATTACAAGATTACACATTGAGGATCTTTTCGGGTTTAGAGTTTTAGAGAATTAGATCATAAAACATGCACTACATTCCACATATAAATAAAGTGGTTACATAAAGATAGTATTCTTCATTCCCATCAATGGAAATACATTTAAAGTAAAACATGGACTATTTCTTGACACTTCCTTGACACTATCATCATATCATGTACCTTTCCCTTGACCTGTGAAAAACATTTCCAAAAAAACTTGGGATGAGCATAAAAAGCTCAGTATGGGTTATAAAAACCTGGAATGGAAACATGAGTTCATATATACATAAGAATGAAATCATACTTTACCCATAAAACATAGGCACTTTAACATACCTCATAAAATCATGAATAAATCATAGAAATCATAAGACATAAAGTTAACTTGAGGCATTCATAACATTCTTACGTAGGGAGTAACCCTCTTGGTTACGTTTGGAATACCCATCATAGTATATTCCCTAAAATCTCTTCGGAGAAACCTTAATGTTTCACTCCTTCACGTTACCCAATGCATTGGAGAGCTATATCGGGCTCACCAGCCCTTACTGTATCACGGAACCACCCCTCTTCATAATAATGCCCAAGAACCATAACATAATCATAACACATAAAACATGCATAAAGGAAACATAACATTTCCACATTTCAATCACAAGATATCAATACAACACAAAAAACATTGTGAAAACCATTTTCAATAACAAAATAAAAGAAAGTAAAAGATGGTATTTATTTTTCTTTTAAAAAGAAAGTATGGCTTGTAGAGGAAGCCGAAACTCAAATAACGGTCACGACGGAGGAGAAGTCGTTGTCGCCGCATATGTATGACAAAAACATTCCCTTTTGTTGTTTAGTAAACTCTTTGTATAAACAAATATTCCTTTTGAATAAACGTAAAATTCAAAGGGGTTTATACACCGTATAAAAGCAAGTTGTGTATAAAATAAAATATGCCTCAATGAAAGGAGATTGAGACGAAGTCCCATACAAGGATCATTTTTTTAAATAAAAGAGATTTATTATGTGTATTCACTATAATTACACATAAAGAAAGTACAAATACAAGATAGGACATAATAATATCATGACGTAATTTTAAAGTAGGAGATTAACCCAAAGAATGGAAATTGGGTTAAGAAGTTCACTTACCTCGTATCCGACTTGAACCGACCGTTCTTTAATCTCCTGAATAATAAACCTGAGTTAATCTCTACTTGCATATAAAACTTTTTCATGTTCAATATTCCTTTTATACCATGTTATGAACATCATGTAATCATTTAAGTTAATAGTGTTCATTTTGTCGGTATTTGGTTCTTAAGTCAAAAATAGACTTCTTACACTTACATGCTGTTAATTTGGTCAAAGGTTCGTTATATCCAGAATGATATTAATGATTTGGATAACATATATATCATATATATTCATCATATACATGTATTTATAATATTACATCACATTTAGAGGTAAGAAATGAAATGCACCGTTCATGGAGACGGTAAGCCGTACGTACGCATGAACACTACTTCCATTTCTATTTCGTATTTTATGGAATAGAATCATAATGATATAAGAGTATATTATAATTCCAGTATAATAACATATATAATATCATTAACTTTATCCTTTACACATCCCACATATGGTATTAATGAATCAAATCACTTTCAGGGGGCGGTAGTCCGCACTTCCTAAAATGAAAATATTGTGTTTACCCATAATGGAAACCATAAAGGAATGTCCAAAATGAAAAAAAACAGAAGCTTAAGGAAAACATAAACATATTATATATCATATAGAAAAATAGTGACATCATAATGGCCACCTTTGAAGGTGTTAAATGAGTATTGAACAATCATCGTTTCGGGAGGCAGAATTTTGCCATCCACGGAAACCGTATGTTCTTTAACCATTTGATGTAGTTGTGCGAGAGTGTAGCTCAAATAAATCTTATAACAAAATCCTAGTATATTTAAGATACTGTTTTTGTTACAAAAGAAGTAAATAAAAATAGTTTAGGGGGTTGGATAAGCAAAATAAAACAAATGAACATGAGAGAATGAATTACCTTTAAAAGTGTAACTCCTTTTGATTTGAGCCTAAAGGCTTCCTTTGAAAGGATTATGCCCAAAGGGAATCCTCTAGGATGAGGAGAGGTATGTGGAGAGAGTAAATGGGTAGGGTTTGGCCGAGCCAAAGGCTTGAGGAGTCTGTGAAATGAGGTAGAGGTGGGGGCCTTTTATAAGTGGAGAGGAGGGGCACTTTTGGAAAGTAAAGAAATATTACTTTATTTGAAAATGTGTTTCGGTTTCAAAAGGTCCCACATTGATATAATTCGTGGATAACGTGATAAGGGTTTGAAATCCACTCATCCAATTGGTTTTGGCCATTAGTAGTTCATAGATTTTACATTATCTTTCAATTTTATTTAAATCGTCAAATAATGATGTCATCGCTGCATCATTATTATGTCATAAATAATTTAATTTATTTAATGTCTAAAAATCATAAAAAAACTACTATGATGTAGGAAATATTTTTATCTTTCCAATGACTATTTATAATCAAATATCTGATCTTTATAGCCCCATGTTAAAATTGTTTTTATAAAACGTATTATGTTTGTGTCGTTTTTACTTTAACATTTAATAAAAAGTTATTTATGTCATTTCCCAACCAAAATGTCTCCATGGGGTCCCCAAGTTGACCCATGGCTTGTATTGGTCGGCCATGACACAACCAATAAGGTTGGGACATGTGTCTAGGTCATTTCATATTATTAAAGCATTATTTATACCTTAATCTACACTAATTACCACTAATCGCGATTAAGAACTTAATAAGTTACTATTCACCAAAAAATTATTATAATCTCATTGAACCACATTTTACTTCTTAATGACAACCATGTATGTCAGATTTTTTAAATTCAAAACACAATGATGGAAAAATTTCATTTAAAAGGAAAATCAGTCTTTATAAGTACCACTTAGTGGTTTCACTATTCATCAAAAATTGAAGTTTTTCAGAAAATTACCAAAAATTCACCCTAAGATATATTTGATATTATGAATTCAAAAATGAAGTCTATTTTACAAAATTTAAAACATATAAGTCACATTAATAAATTTAATAATTAATTCCCGCTGTCCGAGCAAATAGCGTGTTTTTATGAAACAATAAGTATCAAAAGATTGACACCAGTTTAAGTCCAATTTCAAAGTGAAATTGATTCCAATGACCACCATTGGATTAAATGGTAAAAATATATTCATATTAAACATTAAGACCAATTCAAAAGATAATCTAATAATATAAATAAATTAGATTAAAAAGCAGTTTTGATGTAAAATGCAGTATTTTTCACTATTCATTAAAAAATGAACATTGTCAGAAAAATACCAAAAATTCACACAATGTAAATTTTGATGTCCCAATCATAAAGAATAAGTTTATTTTGACAAACATAGTTTATAAAATTGACAAAATATAGATTCAAAAATGGGTTTCCATCAAAAGGCAGTAAAACAATCTTTTAAGAATATTAGTTTATTCCTTGCATAAGATTGTATTTATTTTCATTTTAAGCCTCTAAAACACTATCTTAATAATTAATAGACATGGATAAAAATATCTATTATTCATTACTTACTTGGGATGTTACATATAGAATATAAGCCTAAGATTTATTTCAATTTACTGATGTATTTTTAATAATAATTTGGCGTACACAAACTCTATAGACATATAAGATAAATCATATTAATCTTTGAAAACACTTTCATCAGGATTCTATAATATTTGAGTTTTCTAGAGAAATTAACTATATAAATAGTAAAATAAATTCCCTTGAAATATAATATATCATTCAAGAAGTCTAATATCATCTAAGTAACACAATCTCACTTATAAAATCTTAACACCATTTAAAAACATTTCTCATGGAAATCAATCTAAGACATTGTCCTTTTACAACACTATATTCCATCATGGTTTTAAAAAGTCAAGGATCTATCACGTTATAAGAGAATATATGGAACTTTTAAAATCTACATATAGTAATGCACACTAATGTGGATACACCAATCTCTTCATCACAGCTCCTTTATAAAGGAATATTCATTGGAAATTATTTTTCCCATTTTTTGGATGAATGTTGTCATGTTGAACTCCCCAATTGATTTTCATAGTTATAGTGATTTAAAAATATATGGATTTTATTTTTTATTTATCCATGGATGATACATCCCTACATGAAGTAACCATTCCCTCTATAACACCTTCTATTTTTCCATGTTCAGTCTTGTCAATCTATAAGCTACATGGCTAGCATACCATCTAAACCTCTCACTTTTATATCAATATTTCAAAATTACATATCTAGATTTTAGGAATCCTCAAACATCTATTATTTTCAACACAAGATGGTTAATCATGAACAGAGTTCTGAAAAACACATCAGACATGTGATTGAAGAAAAACACTCACAGATTTATTTTTCCTCATCAATGATGTTATACGGTACAACAAATCAAAGATATAAAATAGAAATTACAAGTTATGATTCATCAATTCATATATTTATATAAGTATAAAATGTCCCATTTCATTTAGGGGCCACTCTCCACAGAAGTTTTTTACTACATGTATTTGAGTTGTAGAAATCCAGGTGGAAAATAAGTGATTTTACCCCCTTATAAAACTTTTCAATATCATTTATCCACAGATTAATACTAATCCCTCTAAAAATACTTATTATAGAAATTATATTCTTCTAACCGATCTTTGATGCCAAATTTTAATTAAATGGGGTGATCAAACACTCATTTCTCTAAGTACATGGCCATATAAAAACAACATGTTTACATCAATCTCTAGTTATCTCTAAATAAAATCTTCCAAAACAATCACCACTGCAATTATCATACATTAAATGATGAGAAATAGAGTTTCAACAACTTGAATCAACTGTGATTGTGAACACTATATAAAAAATAGACACATACTCCCAGGAATTTAATTTTTGGAACCTATAAATTCTAATCATCAAGAATAAACGTACCAATACAAGGAAATTCCAAGAAAAACCTTTCCTCCGTAATTATACATATGATGTTATAAACTAATGAAATGGTATCAAATAATTTTTCCACCTCATAAATATTATCATTGTTTTCATTGACCTATCGTATAAAATAACCTTCTTCTAGATCACGTGACATCCATCCCAGACACACCATCTAGAACATTAACTTGTCCATCCTATTTTTGTTTTAAATTAATCCATAAACCCCACATATAGTAATATATCCATAATGAATACATAAATACTATCTTGTTGTATGAAAAAAAAGAATTATCCAAATTTAAATTCCTCCACCATTTAATTTAAATTTAATATTAACATATAACTATTCTATACATTAGAAATGATTAGAACTAACCCAATTTGAGAATCATAAGGAATGGGATTGTCATCATGGATTATATAATAGTTATGATGAAATAATAGTGATACTAAACTTAGAATTTAAAAAAAGTTAGGGTCTAGTCATATAATGTCTACAACTAAGAACTAATACAATTTATTAAGGACTATACACATTGCAACTCGAAGAAAAAAACCCAAAATCTGTATATGGAAACTAAGAACTATAACATACCTTATTGAAATGATCCCAATGAATCCAATTTGATGGAATTTATTAGAAAAACATACAATTAAGAAACTATATAATATCTATTCCCAAAATAACAAGAGAATAATATCATTGGACTAAAAATAACCCATGAAACAAACTAGAAAAATATAACACATCAAAATTTCATGGTTCATATGTCACTCTTACTGCATGTGGATACACATTGATCATTAATAAAGGTAAAAATAGAGTTACATTAAATAGTAACATTAGGAAACCCTAACTATACATATTTATAAGGGACACCCTATATAAACCCCTTCCATAAAATCTACATGATGAACCATCAACAATATTGTGCATGATGAATACACATCATATGTGCCACATGGAGAAATCCCCTGCATGAATGGATGATACCCCATTATCATTAGATTCATTACACTCTATCCGAGAATTTATGTCCTTAGGGCATCATTTATTTATGATAATTTTAACTTCCATTCAGTCACATAAGATCTCACCACTTTCTGATCTCTGTGTAGAGAGTTCCACTCAGTTCCAACCCCATTAAGAATACGTCCACTCAGTCCAAGGAAACCACCACCATAACTGGTTTTCTAATTACTATTATGAACTTCTAAATTTTTTTTTACTCACTCATATCATTATAAATACCCTTACAAATACCTTGTGAATTTGTGTAACCTTAAATAACAACTATGTAATCCTACACCTAGACATTCAAAACTATATAATTCACATAACTTATGCAAGGTGGTCACTAATAACGTCATCATTTCCTATGGAAATTTCATGCAAATTAAAGAAAATTACTTTCATTTTTCATCTATCTATCCTTAAGAATATGGTGGCACTTCATGTGCTTGCTTCTTGACATAAACCATTCCATTTTCCTACATTTAAACACCACTACCTCCACTATCCTACTTCTATTTACAAAAATTCATACATTCATTAAGATGGGTAAAATATCTTTATTCAATTATAAAAAGATTTATTTTTTATTATTGACATCCAAAATCTTAAACACATAATATGGAAAGATATCTCAAACTCAAACCCAACAAGGGGCCATGTTCATGGTAGTTTCATATCATCAAATGTATTAACCTTGAGCATGTTTATTTAGTAGGAATTAATATTTGGTATGGAGGAAATGAGGTAACATTAATTTACTAGGATGGACATAAAATAAAACTAGAGGTTCTATATTAGAAACATTTTCTCTAAAGGAATCATTTCTAAATCAGACTTCATTATGGTAGGGGCGTATGTTTGTTGTACCACTACCTGACAATGTTTACATAACCAAGATAATTTTTCATTTTTCCAAAACAATATAATATGCCTGATGTTGATATATACCTTTACTAAAATTTCCTTATAGATCGATTGGATATACTAACTAGTGAAACAAAACAAGTAACCCACATGTAATGTATCATAAGAAAATGGGAATTATCAATCGAAAATTTTCATGTGTAATGAATTATATTTTTAGTTCACCATTTTGTTCCACCATATTCCCCATGCTCATTTATCACCTATATTCAGGATCCTTATTTCAAAAATATTGGCATCCATTGGGATTTGTTCATGATGATTTTAATTATGCAAAGTTCATGAGGATGGTGGGATGGATAATTTCTCAAGGGGACTTATTTCATTTTCCTAAGATTTTTAGATTTAATTTATATATATGAAACCCTTCCCATTAAAATTTTTTTTTCATTGAAAAGGTTATTTTTTATTACCATAAACAAATGTCATCTTTTCTATAGACAAAATGTTCTCCATATTTCCCTTAATGGGTTTTTATAATATGGATTAAATACATATAGCCTGGTACTAAAAAATTTATCACCATTTAGGGAGGATATAGGTCTTGTGAAATTAGGATTATCCTCATTATATGGGATTCTTATGCATCCTTATGATGGGAATAATAAATATATAGGAATGAGCTGTTTAATGGGACATGTTGTACCTTTTAAGGTCGTATGAATGGAACCAATGTAGTGAATTTTTTTTCATTAAACAATGTCTGGTGATTTAATTTGTATGTTTAGGAATTTAGGACTTATGATGTTCTTATTATGGTCATGTATCCAAGGAAACTAAAACTTATAGTTTAATAATGTATGATAATGACATATTATGAATAGTTTATGGACACAATTAATGGGATGTTTAAGATTTATTTTAAAGTAATAGTGACTAGACTACTAGATGTAATGAACCTATTAATGGTTAGTGCTTGACATTATCCTATGTGGACCTTTCTAGTTCATCTGATCAGTTGGTAGTAGAAAAAATGGTGTTTTACAAGGTAATATTTATAAAAGGGGTCCCATGATATATATTAATCATTTAAAAGTTAAAAGGGGTGATTTCAAAAATTTATACGTTGTCATGGAATACACATGTTAAGAGGGTCATGGCTAACTGACAAAACTAGAGTGTATGACTGAAAGAATGATTTCTTGTGTGGATATTGACTAGGTCTCGAGTATCTATGTTAGATGATCTGAGTGTATTAGTATAGGGAGTCTTCCCTTGATTTCCCAAGAGATGGATTCCTTATTATCAATATAAGATATGAGGGGATATAACATGTAATCCTATTAGCTTTGGTGGAAAATGTATGAGAGATCATTTACAGGACACCAGACTCAAAATCCCCATTATCAAAGGAATACTATATTGAAGTGGAAAACTGGTATTCATAAGCCATCCATGTACCTTAGGAGGTATCAATGGAGCCTTGTGATAATGGGGTGCCAGAGTGGGATTTATTTTAGGAAGGTCTTTGGTCCCAAAAAATTTGAAACATCCTTGAAGGACTAGTAAAATGAATACCATGTATGGATGGAATGGGTGAGTGAACGCTCTTATGGGTTGTTTTTGTGAGTAGTGATCTAATATTAGTTTCCTAGGTGACGGGGACACCATTATGGATATCCATGATGAATTGAATCATATTAATAGTTAACCAAGTGGAAAGGGTGTTTGGATCCCTAGTATTTATGATATAGGTGTCTTGCGAATCTAGTTACCTCATATGAATGGTTTGGGTGAGTGGAATCCAAGATTAAGTAAACTAGGTGTCTTTGGAATTTCATTCTGTAGTTTGGATGATCCATGTGGATTGGTAAAACATAACCCTGGTATGGTAGTTCATAATGGTGGGGGTCCTTGTCACGACACGACCCAAAGGGGCGGAATCTGTGACTCCCCAAGCCCGCCTCCAATAGGCCAGGGTCTTGCGACTAGCATCGAGTAGGCTATCACACACATGGGAGGCATTAGCTTAAGATACCTGTACACACACACCCACAAACACCTCCATGCAACAATGCAGAGAATAAAAATGAAATCAAAATGCCTTCATACATCTCTCCCAAACCCGTGTACATCAGAAATACAAAAGGAAAAAATAGGGCCCACCAAAAGAAATATAGAAAAGCGTCTAACCTGCTCGGATGAAGGGGTACGCTGCCAAAATCACCACCAGAAAGCTCCTCGGCACTGCTCCGGTAACACACCATTGTCAGTCTCACTCACTCATCTCTACCTGCTCCAGGTCCCCTTGGGACTCCGTCGAAAGTGCTGTGGTCTGCACAAGACACAAACATGTGCGGGCAAAGGCCCTGTTGGGGTGAGTATAAACATACTGAGTAGGCACCCCAAATACCCAAAACAAAAGAGAGAAACTGAAAGGAAACAATCCGCTCATCCCATCCAGATAGAACCCAGATGAGAGAGAAACTCCATCTCATGACCATCCTTGGCTAAACCCAACTAGTCAGCTCAGCTCAGGTGTATTCCCATACATACACCATGAACAATCCAGACATAATCATCTCAGACAACAAGCCACCTGAGGTACTGACCTCATAACCAACAATAGTTCACAACTAGGAGAACACACTCCATGAACACTGTCATCCCAGATGACACGCGCTCGAGAGATACAATCCATCGGGTCCCAAGAAAATATCTCAAACACTCACCCGAGAGACCACGCTCGTCGGATACCGTCACATAGGAAAACCCCGCTAAAACAACATAACCATCAAACTCCTCGGATAGGTGATCGCTCCTAGGGACCTCTAGGGGATACCAGAACCCACTCCAGTAAACGAAGCTCATAGATAGAGGATCACTCTCAAGGTCTACTGGGGGATACCATGACCCGATCTGGCATACGTAGTTTGCACAGATAAGGGATCACACCCAGGTTCCACTAGGGGATACCACAACCCGATCTGGCGCTTGATAGAAGTACATCACTCGGATAGAGGATCATCGCCCATATAAAGGTGTTCACGATAATACATGAACCCTATCTGGTATACCTCACGATTTAGGGGATCGAACTGATGATACCACAACCCTACAGAAACCATGCACTAGGTATGGGATCGCATAACCAATGATACCACAACCCTACTAGAAACCTGATGCTGAGCAGGGGATCGTATACCCGACGATTCCACAACCCTACTGAGCACGACCCACTACGTAAGGGATCATATTCCTGATTATGCCACAAACCCTATGGGGTTAACCTTCTAGATTGGGGATTGCCACCCGTGAATAAGCGGTCACAGTGATACCAAGAACCCGATCTAGGGAAATGACGCTAGAGGATCCCGCTCCAGGCCCACCGGAGGGATGCCACAACTCTAACAGTTTAAACATCTCATTTAGAGGATCAAAAACCTATACGAAGGTTTTGATGTCGCGGTATCCCTCGTGGGAATGAACCAAGGGAGTTCCCTCAACCACTACTGGTCCAAAACATCGCTAACCCAAGAGACCCGCAACAACGCCACACTGCACTCCTCCTAGGATGATATTGAGGCCACCATCACGATATACGTGGAAAAACACACATGATAGGTTGTTTACTCACCCGAACAGACAGCTGGTGAAAAAGGAACTATTCACCGTAGCTTTCCCGTGTGGGGCCCATGCAATGATCCTGAAACTCATCAAGCGGATCATACCACAGTAATCCCTTAGAAAAACACATGGAATTGACTACTCGTTCACCAAAAACAACCACCCGGTGAAAAAGGTACTATTCACCAACGCTAGCTCGGGTGGGGCCCACACCTCGATCTGAAAAAATTTCGAATGGGTTGCACCATTTCGATCCTCTCGGAAAAAACACACAGGATCCACTATTCATCCTCCAAAATCGGACTCCGGGTGCAAATGTTTTGTTTCTCTGCAAACGCCAAAACCCGGCCTCGTGGGGCCCGGACCCCATTCTCAGCCCCAACACCCAAAAAAACATGAAAAGTCCGCCATACCATCAGGGCCTCAACGCCACTGACGGCGCGTCAATCCGACGCTCTGGGTAGAATATACAACAGCCCGAAGTTGAATAATAATAAAATATTATTATTTTATTCAATGTTTCAAGCCCCCATGCCAACTTCCCGACTCACAAAATTCTCAAAGAGATTTCAAAAGTTCTGTCTCGATGCAAGGAATGTGTCTCCACAAACGGCTCACAAATCGGAGTTATGGTTTGTGAGTTACGGGTGTTTAAAGAACCCCTGGAAAATCCTAGACTGAGCACTGATGGCCTTGCCAGAAACCACTGCGTCGCCACCGGATTCCGCCGCTCCACCGTCGCACCTCCACCGTTCCTCACTGGATTCTACCAGGGCCGCCGCCAGAATCCGGGTTTTCTGTAGGAAAACTTCCGGGAACCCCCGGGACCACCACAGTGCTCCAAAAATAGATCGGAAACATGTTTCAGAAACCTCAGGACCCAAAATATACAACCCTTATGACAATTTGAAGAAAAACAACACAAAAACGGGATTCATGATTGTAATACTCGAACCTCCTACCTCACGGTCAAAACACCGATGATCCGCGCTCCAAATCTTCCGCTGCATGATCCTGGAACGCCCGCCGTCGAAATCTGAGCTCGACGGCACTTTGATCGCGTGATTCGGGTGCCGTTTCGCCGTCGAAAGGGGGGGGAGGAGGATGAACTCCTCTGCCCTTCACATGTCCAACAAGGGGTGGAGGGAGATATTTGTTTCCAACTAATTTCTACATAACTATCCTGCCCGACACGCCCCCAACCCCGTGCCCGATGCGTACTAGGATAAGGTCACCCTTAAGGTAAACATGTCTTTCTGAATGCAATGGAGGACTCGGATTTACGATCTGAGACTTCATTCAGAAGTTATTCAAGCCGAAGCTTGAAAACTAACTTTTCCACTTATTTACGAAAACGCCTCTGGTGGAACTTTTAACCACAGGCCCGGGCCCACAATGTTTAGACCCCGCCTAGGGTAAACGGAACGTTCCGGACGCAACTGGACCCTTAGATTCCCGTTCTGAGCTACCGTTTAGGAGATATCACACCCCCGCCACGTGCATAGTATAAAAATACGTAATATCTTTTATAAAATTAATTTTGGGCACATCAAACCTCGGAATCCCATGCCATCTTCATGCCTAGATCTGAAAATAATCATAGAAATAAATCAATGTATGACAGGGCCAAAAACCGGAGTCACTACATCCTCCCCCCTTAGATCATTTCATCCCCGAAAAGTCCTAAGGTGACGGAAAGCGACTAGACTCTCAACTGGGTCTCATATACCAGTGATTTCACCATCAAACACCCATGTCGGAACACATAAGTCAGAGGGACTCGTCCACCTCACCTCGTTACTATCCTCTTTGGGCGGTACTGACTCGCCCACATATTTTTAATCGCGTCAAAAAAACGCGTCTCTTGGGGAAGGATCCCTCTTCCTTATACATTCGAAGCATGCCGAACAACACCCACACAGGGTCTTACCAATGCCCTAAACAAAACTCGAGCATGAAAAAAAAGAAAGAGTACCGCTAAACAGAGTCTATCAAGGCGTACCTCTATCTATACCTGGTGCCTATAGGTCAAAATCCCCTAGGGAATGTAACTATCCTCCCCCTCTACCACCATCTCCATAAGCTTGGTGTGGACAACCAAGGGGTTGGGGTGGTGGAAACTGATACTGCCCACCACCTCCTACTACAGCACCAGCTCTGTCACTACGTCCGCCAGCCTGTGAACCACCTTGCTCGAGAGGCTGCCTCTGCCAAGGCAGTCCATCGACCAACTCCCTCTCAGCAGCACGACGAGTCAGACAATCTCTGGCAAGATGTCCCTGACCATCGCAAGAATAACACCGCCTCTCCTGCGGCTGACCAAAACTGGCCTGTAAGCCTTGAGCCTCAGATCCTCCATCATGGGGGCGCCTACTGAAACGTCGACCACGTCCATACCCCTGAGTCTATCATCGGCCACCAGATGCCAACATCCTGAATCTCATGTTCCCAACACTAACGGGGGGATCTGCTCAGCCAGAAATCTCTCCACCACCAATGCTTGCTCCAACACCCTAGCATAGGTGGGCAGACACAAGGAAACGACACCTGCTTAGATGTCCCTGCATAAATCATGATCGATGTTTTGAGCCATAATGAACAGTTCCTGAACTATATACAAGGAGTAATGCGACAGGTCTGTAAACCTTGCTGATTACTCCGACACAGTCAGACCCTCCTGCCGAAGCTGCAGAAGCTCCTGAATCCGCATTGACCTCATCGTCCCTGGATAGAACTCTCCCCAGAATATTCGCTCAAACTCTTCCCACGTGAGCATATCCTCATCGTGGTACTGCATAACTAGGCTCCACCATCACCCGATAGATCCTTGCAGAAGGCTCGCCGCTAGTACCACCATCTGATCTGGAGGTGTCCTCACTAGGCGGAAAACTCGAGTGACTGATTCAAGTTAGTCATCAGATAGGAGATCACACCTAGGGTATGCTAGGGGATACTAGAAACCTCTCCGGTAAATGAAGCTCACAGATAGGGGATTACACCAAGGGTCTGCTGGGGGATACCACGACCCGATCTGGCATACGTAGTTCACACAGATTGGGGATCACACCCAGGTTCTGTCGGGGGATACAACAACCCGATCTGGCGCTCTACAAAAGCACATCACTCAGATAGAGGATCATCTCCCATATAAAAGTTTTCATTACGATACTGATACCCTATCTGGAATACCTCGTGATTTAGGGGATCGAACTGATGATACCGCAACCCTACAGAAACCATGCACTGAGAAGGGGATCACATAACCAATGATAATGCAACCCTACTATAAACATGATGCTGAGGAGGGGATCATATTCATGATGATGCCACAACCCCACTGAGCACGACCCCTTGCATAAGGGATCATATTCCCAATGATGCCACAAACCCTATGGGGTTAACCTGCTAGATATGGAATCACCGCCCGTGAATAAGCGGTCACAGCGATACCAAGAACCGGATCTAGGGAAAAGATGCTAGAGGATCCCGCTCTGGGCCCACAGGAGAGATTCCAGAACTCTAACAGTTTAAACATCCCATTGAGAGGATCACAAGCCTATACAAAGGTTGTGATGTCGTGCGAACCCTCGTGGGAACGAACCAAGGGAGTTCCCTCAACCACTACTGGTCCAAAACGTCACTAACTCGAGCGACCCGCAACAACACCACACTAGACACCTCCTAAGCTGATACTGAGGCCACCATCACGATCTACATGGAAAAACACGCTGGGGTGGTTGTTTACTGGCCCGAATGGACAACTGGTGAAAAAGGAACTATTCACCATATCTTGCCCATGTGGGGCCCACACAATGATCCCAAAACTCATCAGGCGGATTGTACCACGGTGATCCCCTCAGAAAAACACATCGAATCGACTACTCAGTCACCCAAAACGACCACCCGGTGAAAAAGGTACTATTCACCGATGCCAGCTCGGGAGGGGCCCACACCTCTATCCCAAAACTCATCGAATAGTTCACACCATTGCGATCCTCTCGGAAAAACACACAGGATCGACTATTCATTCGCAAAAATCAGACTCTGGGTGCGAAAGTTGTGTTTGTCTGCAAATGTCAAAACCCAGCCTCGTGGGGCCCGCACCCCGTTCTCAGCCCCAACACCCAAAAACCAAAAGGAAAATTCTGTCGTACCATCATGGACACAACTCCACTGATGGCGCATCAATCGGACGCTCCGGGTAGAAGATACAACGGCCCGAAGTCGAATAATAATATAATATTATTATTTTATTCGATGTTTCAAGCCCTTGGGACAAAATCCCGACTCACATAAATTTTCAAATAGAGTTCAAAAGGTCCAACTTAATGCAATGAAGGCTTCTCCGCAAACGGATCGCAAATCCGAGTTACGGTTTGTGAGTTACAGGGGATTAAAGAACCCCCGTAAAATCCTGGTCGGACCACCACTGGGCTCGCCGGAAAGCACCGCGTCGCCGCCGGATTCCGCCGTGCCGCCGGATTCCACCGCTACAATGCCGCGCCTCCGCCGTGCCTCACCGGATTCTGCCTTGGCCACTACCGGAATCCAGGGTCTTCGCCGGAAATCTTTCAGGAACCCCCGGGAGCACCATGGTGCTCCAAAAATAGATCTGAAACATGTTTCGGAAACCTCGGTACCCGAACTATACAAACCTTATGAAAATTTGAATAAAAAATACACAAAAACGTGATCCGGGATTGTAAAACTCAAACTGCCTACCTCGCGAGCAAAACACCGACGATCCGCGCTCCA
Source organism: Viscum album (assembly GCA_963277665.1). Lineage (NCBI taxonomy): Eukaryota > Viridiplantae > Streptophyta > Magnoliopsida > Santalales > Viscaceae > Viscum > Viscum album. The sequence continues at coordinate 1,818,896,463 of OY728141.1, forward strand.
AAGCATCCGTTGCACGATCCTGGAATGCCTGCCGTCGAAATCTGAGCTCGACGGCACTTTGATCGCGCAACTTGGCCACTGATTCGCTGTTGGAAGAGGAGGAGAGGGAGGAGGAACTCCTCTGCGCTTCACACTTCCAATAAGGGGGGGGGGAGATATTTGTTTCCAACAAATATCTGCTTAACTCTCCTGCCCGACACGCTCCCGAAACTGCGCCCAATGCGAACTATGATAAGGTCGCCTTTAGGGTAAACATGTCGTTCTAAACACAACAGTGAACTCAGATTTACGATATGAGACTCCGTTCAGAAGTTATTCGAGCCGACGCTCAAAAACTAAATTTTCCACTTATTTACGAAAACCCCACTGGTGGCGCTTTCCACCATAGGCCCGCGCCCGCAATGTTTACACCCTTCCAAGGGTAAACGACACGTTCCGAACGCAACCACAACCTCAGATTCATTTTCTGAGCTACCATTTACGAGATATCACACCCCTGCCACGTGCATAGTATAAAAATACTTAATATTTTTTATAAAATTAATTCCGGGCACACCGGGCCTCAGAATCGCACGCCGTCTTCGCGCCAATCTCTGGAATTATTCACAGAAATAATCCAAAGTCTGATAGAGGCAAAAACCCGAGTCACTACAGTACTTTACCCTAGCCATTGATGAGCATAGATGAGGCGGTCATTTATTATTATTTATCTATCAGAATCATTAAGTGTCATTGTTACCCCCAACATATCATTCTTCTACATATATTTTGGCATAGAGAGAAACTGGAAGGGGTGATGGTAGGCTTAGCAATGCCCAAGTATGACATTGAGAGTATCTTCCATAGGTGTGGTTCTAGATTTGTCCTCCATCTTCAAATTCTATGTATTATGTTTTTTATAGGGAAAACTGGTGATGACTATGGATTTTATGTTGATATCTATCTCTCATATACTAATTATTTGATAAAATCTTGTGAAAATAATTTGGAATGGAATCAAATTATATAATGTCTCACATAAGGAAACCATTGAAGGAAATCATGTCCCACGATTCCCCTAACATAAGAATACATGAGAAAAAATGAAAGGAACACACAAGGGACCAATGTGTGAGGAAAGCCTACATATTAGTGATGATTGTGATTTTATGATTGAATCACATGCGTGACATCTAAACTATATGATTCTATTTTATGTAATCATTTTTTCCACTTAAATAATGTCGTTATCCATAGAAAAAGATATTAACAACATTAATAAAGTGCATATTTCACTTCTTTATTTTCCTAAAAGGGGCTATATTGGCTTTTTATTTTATGTATTGAACTTCCCAGATTAAGTTAGATTGTATTATCCTATCAGCTTCATCTTCCACCTAAATATACTGGGTCATATTCACCATTCATTATGCTTATTTACATCCATGAAGGTTATTCAGTATTCTTAAATGATAGATAACAACCAAGATATCCCACATAGGGTTTTCATTGAAATTATAAAAGAATAAATCATGTTTTTTCTTCTAGAATGAGAAGTATTTATCTGTATCGATTAAAATCATGAATAAATTAAACCATGTTGTCTACGTATACTCTTTCATACATAGGTCCACCTACTTTCTTCCATCTATAGTGATTTAGATACCTTCCTCAAGTGTCAAAGGAGCATTCTTGATTTTTCCCTCTTCCTCTTAAATATTTTCAGGAGTGAAAGATATGATGAGTCCATAAAATATAATAGATGATACTAATGAGATTCAATGAATCTAACAACACTCATTAAATATACTATAAGTAATATAGAAACCCAAATCTTAAGAAAAACATTTATTATTTTCAAGAACATTCTACTATAAAATGAAGAACCAAATTTGTATAGCATCCACCAATGTTACTACTCCTCCATATTCAGAAACAATGGTGGATGAAGATAAAAAATAGGTTGTTGAGTAATATTAAATCTATGTGATATATCCAAAGGATATATAAAATCAGTGATTATGTGAGTCTCATTCATTCACACTACATGGATGATAACTACTCATGGTGTAAAGGAGGGAAAAATGAGAACTATAGGAAGAAGAGATTTGATTGAGGCTTAGGAGACATCACCCCATGATATAGAAGTTGTATCATATATAAAAGTATCAATTGAATTATTTTAAATTTAAATTACATAGTTTATGAGTAAACATCATTTGGTAATAATAAATTTTAACCCTTTAGTCAAGAACATAGCTAATAAGTTCATTGATTCTCTACATGTTTACTATTATATTATACGGTAGAACAATCCAAATATTAATTTAAAGAGGCATCACATATGGAAAATTATGATATGATCACTATAGCATGGATATTATACAATATGAAATCCTTTATATGATCTCCTATATTATATTCTAAAAGCATCTAATACAGTTGGGATTTAGGGTTTATATCATCCAATATCCTAATTATTCTAAATCCTCATATAATTTTTTTCCATTTCTCCTTATATTGTTTCATATACTATAACTCTTAAGACTATATCTGGGAAATCCTATGGATATATTTTTAAAAATATTTTAGAATCTATTGTTAACTTACACATGTATCATTTCATATGGAATTTTTGTGAAGACCCTATCCAAAACACCATTGGGATAAACTCTACAACACATTTATATTATCTATCTCAATGAAAATAAATCCATATTAATTAAAAAAGAAGTAATTAATCCCACGATCTTTTGTAGAATAAATAATATATATAAATCACTGTTTCCATAAATGTAAGAAAAAATTTCTTCTTGAAAAGCACCAATACTACTCATGCTACTACAGAATTTGTTTTTATTTTCACAAAACAAATGTATCTCTATACTAATATCCAAATCCAACTTCATTTGTAAGAATTCATCTTTATATGATCTTTTAGTCTAAGACATCATGTGACCATGGGACATGATGTTTGTGAACCCCATATATCCAACTCATATGTTCTAAATTATATTAGTATTGATTGACTAGGTAAAATAATACATTCCATGAAATTCATATTTTTGGATGAGAAAATCACATTACCCTCCCCAAATAGATAAAAAGAATAATTTTCCTATCTAGTTATAGTGTTACAATTCCATGATCTATCTCAATCATGGCCCTATATTTTATAATTATATGATGCATCCATAATTCATCTTTATATCCAATGGGTGTGATCAAATTTGTAACATCAAGTTAGCCACATTCTTGTTTTTCCATTCCCTATATTCATTTTACACAATGTTTGGGTGTGTCTATGGACTCCTGATAAAAGAGATAATTTTACACAATGTTTGGGTGTGTCTGAGAAGTCCTGATAATAGAGTGATTTTTTGGGGTTAAATGAACTATTTTTTGGGAATTTGTTTTTTTATAATATATTATGGGTATAATTTTATTTATAGCATTGTATGTTCTCCTTGAGTTTGAAGAACTCCATGATGGGTTGGAGTTTTCTTCTAAATACATGACTTTTTACTGACTGTAGGAGAAATAAATTCCATGTAATGGGATTAAACATAGTGTAATGTCTATTGGTATGAATCCCTGAGCCTGGTACACTATATAGAAGGATTAAATTCCATCTATTTGGTTCATGTTTTGAGTTGGTAAAAGTATGAATTTTTTAATAAAGCAATGTGTTTTAGGGAATTTTTTATCATCATCGATTATGTGATGTGTAATGGGAATACACATTACCTAAATATGACAATTTTTTATTTTATAGAATTATATGAGTGATTTATGGTTTCATTCATCCCTGGGCTTTTGGCTCTCGACCTAGGACCTCTCGAATGATCTTTTGGATAGCCCAACCCTATCCAAAACAATTCTTTCTATGATTGACCTCCATTAAAATAGGATTTCATTTCACTAGGTGAGAAATAAATTCTTATTCATCATTTACGTTGACCATAGTAATACGATTTTATTGAGTTATTGGATCCATTTATCATTTAGGATAATTCTATGATATCTTTATAGATTTGTCATGTTATATTCGTTTGGAGGATATCCCTTTGGTTTTTTGTGATGCGATATATGATTTTCATGAGGTATGATTTACTATTAATTTACACTAACAGTGTTATTTCTTAATATATTATAAGATGTACACTATTGATTAAAGGTATTCCGTTTATTTCTTTGTAATTTGTTCTATTAGTGGACCCCATTGTTGGAATGTGCTACCCTGAGTTGAGGTATGTGGTTCTGTATGTAGCCAATATTGGATGACCTATATTTAAATTTTTATATAAAATATTTTATAAATGACAAGGTACAATTGATTCAAGTGATTTCTATGTTTGGAAATTGTTTTTCTTTCAAAGATGGGTTCACCATGTTTTTATAAATGAATAATGACTTTCAATGCATTGTGACATAGAGTAATGAAATTTTTCTAATGCATGATTTTGATGAAATTTGTTGATAAATTTTCTAGTAAAATAGAGTGTATGGGAATCCTTTGGAGCTTAGGTGGAATGTTTAGTAATAATCCTTACTTATTTATACTATTGCGTGGTTTCACTAAGGGGTGTTCCTCTACTTACAAGGCAATTTTTTCTATAGACATGGTAAACAATACTGGGAGGTTCACATTTCAGGGGTTCATTTACTACCTATATTTGGTAAATAGACCATGATATTTATTTTTATTCAGGGGATATAAAGGAACCATAGTGAGGCTATGAGGTCTTGGTCAACTATGTATGGGTAGATGGTGGGAGTATTCCCATGATATCACTTGAAGTATTTATTTTTCTATTTTAATGTCCTTTAATTTTAGAAATGTTCTTTGGGATGTGCTGAATTATTTGAGCAATATCCATTTATATATTTTGTTTCATTATTATATTATGTTATCTATTTCTTTGTTTTACTGTATTATATATATTCATACATTTTCCGTGTTGTTTCTTGTTGTCTTGAATAAATATTCTCTCTATACACAATTCGATTCTCATGTTCTATTCAGTATCCTATAGTGATCAGGAATCCCCTTGGGGTATGTTTCAATACTGGTTATATACCATTTTGAGAGGGTATATGGATCAGGTTCAACATAGTTTGGTATTAGTTGTTTTACATCCTAACAATTCCTTGTCTTGGGACATTTGGTATACTATAGAAAGGATTTTTGGGACTTGAGAGGTAGGTTTTAGTGAGTTCCTTTCCAGATCATGATATTAAGATACTAAAGTTTCCATGGGATGTTGGGATATGTGTCTGTTGTTTCGATAATTATTCTTCAAATCAATTTCTTCATAAGGTTTTATATTTGTAATTGAGTTTATCTAGTTGTATGATCATTTTATTATTTCTCTGAACGAAGATATTCCTATGATATGTGTTCCAAAATTACCACAAGAGGGTACAACTGATTCTCGTCAAGGAAATCAGCTTATGTATTGGAAATTTCTCAAGGATATTGTGCAGGTAGTTCATGATGTTAACCAAAAAGTATAGTAATATCAAAAAAAAATGTATAGGTACATCAAAGAAATATAATAAAAGTGATCAATTACATGATTTCATATGATAGAACACACTATCTTTTAGTGGTATGAATAAACCTCCTGAGGCAGAGGACTAGCTTGACAAGATAGCTCAAATCATTGACTTATTGGACAAACATTGAGAGTATTAAGGTGAAGTCTGATGTGTTCATACTTGTGGGTCCCAACATGCGATGGTGGGATTCCATTGTACATTTTTATATTCATGTTGTCTTAGACATGAAGGGTTTCCAGATTCAATTATTTCAGTAGTTTTTTCCAGAGTCCTAAATGAGGATGAAGTCTCTAGATTTCCTCTCATTGAAATAGGAAGATAGATTGGTGCCAGTGTACACCAATTGGTTTTCGGATCTAGTTTATTTTTCACCGTAGGTGGTAAATAATGAATAGTTAAAATCTCAGAAGTACCTATAAGGTTTAAGACTAGATATCAGATTGTAGGTAATTCTAATTAAGCTTTTGACCTGTGCAGAGATAATGGAAAGAGATATGATGGAATATTTAAATTTGGTATGTAGGGTTAGTTATTTTTCAAATTTACCTTCCACATAGTGGAAGCATTAGTGGAGCATTGGGACCAAAGTGGAATAGGAATGATAGTTATAACTTTAGTGTGGGAGGTTATCATCCGCATGAATCCTCTACACCTTCAGTAATATGTTGTTGCGGGCCCATGAACTTCAACCACTATGGAAAGGTTTTGAACACTCAACATTCTATTCCTTTTCCCATGAATATGTGTAATGGTTTTGGCCTCTATGGCCATCTGTAGTGTTTTTTTTCTATCTAGTTCTATGCCAAAATATGGTTTGGGATCACTATCTCCAATGGATGCTATGACACTATCAAATGCCTCAAAAACTATAGTGTTCATGCCACTAGCTTGAGGAGTGAATCACCTTTATTTCGTAGATGGTTTTCTGGTAGAGGTTGATGTGGGCCCAGTGATAGTGATAGGTACCATTATTATTGAATCCTTGGTATTGATTTGTTATTTGATACAGTTGTTTCCCACTCATTTGTAAATGCTAATTTCATTAATATTTTTAAACATTGAAAAATAAAATTTCCATTGTTATGGAATTATTAGCACCTCATGGGAAGAATAAAGTTCATGCGTTTCAGTGTACCTATTATTATCTATCAATAATTGAGTCAAAAAAATTCTGTTATATTCTTGTTCTTGATCTGGATCTTTTTGACATCATCATTGGGATGGACTAGATTTTCAATCGTCGTGATAAGGCTGATTGTTATCATTATCAATTTTTATTTCTTATAGCTGATGGGGGATATTATGTGTTTTCGATAAAGTGGGATATGATGTATGGTTTGTTAGGACAATCCTTCCTATAGTTAAAGAGATTTTTATCTACTATCTCATATGATCTTGATGAGGTTTCTTCGATTATTAATCTTCCCTCTATGGTTTGTGAATTTTATATTGTTTTCAAAATTGATTTCTCTAATTTTCTTATAGACATGGAGTACTAGTTTTTTATTGACTGGTATCCTGAAATGCAGTCGACATTGATAAATTTGTATCATATTACACTAGAATAAATGAGATAGATCAAGATTCAATTGGATGTCTGGATAAAGAAAGGATTTTGTCTCCCCAGTGCGTCACATTGGGAATCCCCTATGTTATTTTCCATGAAGGAAGATGGTTCACTCTGATAATGTGTAATGTTTCAGAAATTTAGGTTGTTAATGATTAATAAAAAGTATCCTTTTCTTGTTTTGGACTATTTTTTTATCATTTAAAGGTTTAAAAGTGGTTTTTGATGATAGATCTTTGTTCAGGATATCATCATATCAGAGTTCATGTGCCTGATATACCGAAGACCTATTCCAAGAGAATGTATGGCCTTTCTGAATATCTATCGATGATGTTTGTTATGACTAAAACTCATAATTGTTTTTGGATATGATGCATTAGTTATTCCATCAGTTAATTGACACTATTTTTGTATTGTTCATTGATGATATTTTTTTACTCATAATCTGATTGGGACCACACGCACTATATGTGTTTGGTTCTATAAATCCTGATGAGTCACTATTTTTATGGAATGATTTTGAAATGCAATTTATAGTTTCAAATAGTGATTTTATAAGGAAACATGATTTTTGTATATGGATTATCTAGTGATCCTAGAAGGTGGAGGTTTTTTTCTTGGGAATATCAATGTAATATATTTTAGATTTAGTGCATTGTTAGTCTTGTTACATTCTATCAATGGATTGTTGAGGATTTATCCAGGTTTTCATCGCATTTGACTTGTATTACTAGGAATGGGGTGCAACTAATATGGGGTGTAATGTTTCGGTCTTATTTTTATGAGAATAATGTACTTACGAAAACTTCTCATATTCTAATATATCCTAAGCATGGTAATGGATACATCGTTTTCTATGATGCTTCTCGTGCTGTTTTGGGTTATATGCTTATGCAGTATGATCATGTGGTGGCTTTTGGTTCTCCCCAGCTTTGAGAACATGAGAAGAGTTACCTCACTATTGAGTTATAGCATTCTTCGGTTAATAAATCACTTAATTTTTTGTGGAACTATCATTTGGAAAAGAGTTTCATGGTATTTTCATACCATAAAAATATTATAAATATAGTCTCTTCGAGTGACATTAATCATAGAACACATTGGTGGGTAGGATACCTTAAATTTTATGAAATCAACATCACCTACAACATGGGGAAGGGGAATTTCATTGCAGACACTCTTCTCATGAATTTACCATTGCAGGAAATTATGACATCAAAGGAAGAGTGGAATAATATGGGACTCTTTGCTAAGTTTCATATAGATTCTTATGAAGATTTTTGGGGTATGGTTATGACCAGTTATCGGTTATCATAATATCTCATGGAGTCTATCCAATAGATTCCATAGAATAATGATGAATTTAAATTATTTCAAGACACATTTTATGGTGAGGACAACATTTCTAGTTTGTCAATCACTTTAAATAGTATTCTATGGTTTGGGGATTTATTTTTTATCCCAACATCTATGTAGTGATCAGTTTTATTTGAATATCAGGGTTCATCATAGGCCATTAATATGTGTATTATAAAGAAATATTGAGACATGAGTAAGGGATTATGGTGTAAGGGTATGAAGTGTGACATTTTAAATTATGTGTCCCATCGATACACCATTCAAAAGATAAATATAGACCATCTCAAACATTTTTGTTTTCATTGGAATTTTATAGTGCTGGTTTGGAAATGGGGCGAGGTATCCGTTGACATCGATTTCTAATTAAAATGGAATACTCAATATATGAATTATATATAGGTGTTGACTGATATCTTGAAGATGTTAACTCATCTCATTCTGATAAGGGAAACCACAAAAGTTCATGCTTTGGGAAAGTAGTATGTACATGGGGTCATGAGGTTACACAGGGTTCCTCATACTATTTTTTAGATAGGGATCCTAGGTTATATCAATTTTATGGATGAGTCTACAAGATATTATGGTGTCTATGTTTAGGTCAAGTGAAACATATCATCCACATATATAGGGAAGATGGAGAGTAACATTCATATTTTTGAGGATATTCATCATACTGTGTCTTGGATTTTGGTTGATCAAGAGATAACCACATGGGATGGATTTTTTTATTATAAAATGATTTATAATTAATTGATCATAATGGATCCATAAAATGAATTATATGGTCTCTCCTTCAGATCACCTATTCGTTGGGAATACATAAGTGAAGCCACCTTAGTGGGACCCCGTTTTATTTAGGGGAATTCTGATAGGATTCATGATATACGTCGATGACTTATTATAGTTAAATGTCGAAGAAAATATTATGATGATCATCAATGTTATTCTTTTTATTTTTCTATAGGTTAAAAAGTCATCATTAATGTTTCTTTTCAGTTGGTTTACTGTTGACATATAAAATAAGTAATGTTGGATTTGAGATATATAGAACCATTTGAGGTCACTCAGTAAATTGTGCTGGTTCCTTATCAGTTGAAATTTTTGGATCAATTAATGGTTATTCATCATGTTGTAAACATATCATATCTCATAAAATATCATCCTAATCCATGTCACATTATGATTTGGGAAGAGATAGAGTTAGTACAAGATGTTTTTGGGGGCATCCAATTGTATATCACTGAATCTCAAGTGAAAAGTCTTGTATGGGAAGCTGATTCCATTGGTGTAATAACCCTAAATTCTAAATTAAGAACCTTATATTTATTAGTATTTCTGGAATGAAACACCGTGTTTTAAAAGGGAATATATTTTCCTGATAAATTAAAATATTAAATAAATACTATATATTCTATTTATTGTAATGAACACAACTCTTTATTAGAATCCATCGCATGGAAGAGTGACATTCCTTGACAGCTTTCATTACACAGATTACTAACCTTTCGTGATAGCTTGTGTTACACGTAGGAATGCGTTTCACCAAGAAACAATGTACTATTAAAAAATTATTATTCAATATTATATAACAGAGATGTTATGTTATAGGTTATGAATAGAATTAGATAACAAACAAACATTTATGGTTTATATAAATATAAAATGAATTCATTGGTCTCTAAATAATGACACGAATAAATAAGAACCAATTTGATATGAAAAAAAATATTATTATTTTTTATGATTCTAAAGGATTTTTTTATCAATAAATATAATTAATTACAATTAGTAAATTATTTATAATTAAATTAATATGTTATATATTCAATCAAAATTTTTTATTCATTTTTTACATTTGAGATACATAATATAATAACAAATACAATTTCAAAAATAAAAACCTAAATTATTGTGAAGGCATTTTTACCACTCTTAATGGGGATCCCATTATAAATAAAAAATATTTACACTTTAACAAATTTATTATTTCAAAATAAACATAATATTTTCAATAAAAAATAAACATTCAAATAAGATGAATTTTTTGTTATTTTTCAGGAATTTTAATTTTTCAGTGAATAATTAAAAATACTTTATTTGAATTCAAAACTGTGTTTTAATTTAATTTGTTTAGATTGTTAAATTACTATTGTAATTTGTATTAAAATAAAATTATATCAAATATATATCAATTAAACCACTTTAGGTTAGTGGTATCAATTTCACTTTGAAATTGACTTCAAAAACTTATCAATCTTTTAGATGTTTTTACTTTAAAAATATGCATTGTTGTCCCACCCACGAGATGTTATTTAAATTAATTTCTACAAAATCTGTGATTATAAAGTGAAAAAATGGATTCGATATTTGTTATAATAATTATTTATAGTGTCTAAAAATTTCAAATTAGTTTAGCATCAAAAATATTAGTGAAATTGATTAAAATTAATTATAATGATTAAGGATAAATTCAGCTCAATAAGGGACTACACCTTAACCTCATGGACCAAAATATCCTATAAAATCTGCCGAAATACATTTTCACTCCATATTTACACCCTATACTCTCTAGTATATAATTTTATCCATTATTGGATCCAATTTCAACATGTAAAACATGGGGATAATTCCTTTGTAAAAATATTACAAGAGTGACACTCCTCCTCTAGTATAAAAGGACACCACTTCTCCCAATTCCACACACCTCTCAAACCACTTAGTATTTTCCAATATCAGTAAAAAAAGTTACCCAATATCCCTCCCCTAGACATTGAAACAATATTTTTTGTTAGGTAGCCTTCCAAGGAAACCCTTTGGTATAATCCAAAAAGTGTTACCCGATATTAATGTTACATTTTCCAATGATCTCTTTCCATTCATTCACCTATCCACTGCCTATACACTTCTTATAACATGATTAAACAACAAAACTAGTATCATCGATATAATATGATGTTTTTATGTTATAATAAATACCTACACACACACACACACCTATATAATTGTTAACTAGCATATTGTTTATGTGTACAGTGAACTACCACCTCACGAAACTAATATTATTCATTTTTACATTATTACATTTCAAGGTATCCATTATGATAGAAAGTTTGTTTATATATGTTATATATAATATATATAATGCCTTTATTCTTCTGTAATTTTTATTAAGAACAACACTTTGTGCTTTCCATCATGTGTTAATACGATAAATTCGTGAAGAAATGTAACTTGCGGTCACAACTCCGATAAGGTATCGTAGGCCTGACTTAGGGTAACTCAGTATATGACAATGGGCCTTAAAATGCACCTAGTTTCACACTCCTGATGGATATTATTAGGATCATTCATTGTTTACTTACAAACCATCAATATGGATTTTAGTAGAGGAAAACTATGAATAACCTAAGATAAACCTAATGTGTCATATTTTAAAGAAATAGGATCCATGAATTATGCTTCATATATTAATTATTTCTAATTATGTGGTTTTCAATATTGAAAAGTGTTTCTCACACTATTATTTATATTTTTAGTCAATTTAGGGAACCTGAAGGAACTTGGGTAACATTGAATTTGATGGAGAATTTACTAATTTGATGTTAAATGGAAGGATCGTTGGAGTGAAGCATTTTGTGATCATTCTTAATCAGATTTCACAGAACGTGATTAACAAAAATTACCTTAACCAACTCTTATAATCACAAAAAAAGAAATATAAGGCATTCACATAGGCTTTTGGTAATGAAGACTATATAGGAAAGTAGATTCAGTTTCCTCTCAATCAATAATGTGGAAAGAATCACCCATGCGATTGTCTTAGATGGTTAAAAAGATGTTTTGACTTTGGAAAAAATGACACAATCAAGTAGCTTCAAAGGAAAAAATGAAGAGTTACATTGATGTAATGGATGAGAATATTGCCCTACCAAATACAACATTGATGGTTAAATTCATTAAGTATAGAATGAATGATCATTACGAAAATCAATGTTCCAAGTGTAATGCTCATGAAGGGAAATAGTAAGGTGCTACGAGTAATAGTTATATTGATGATGATGATGAGACTACTGGTGAAATGTTAAATGAATGAGGTATTAAGTAATATGAGGAGATATCCTTATTAATATCTTATGGATAAAGTAGAATAATCAATGTGTTTATGTATTGGATTCATTAACTATTTCATTTGAATAATTTATTAGTGATGTACTAGTTATAAGAATGATCTAATATTGGATAATTGTATTTTAGTACTTTTCCATTAAGGATTTGAGATAATATGGTGGATGGTATGAAAAAAAGTTAATAATTTCAGAAAACACATGATTGAGGGAAATAAAACACTTAATATATCCCTAATGTTAAGGTAAGGATGTAGAAATGATTGATTTTGATAAGTATAGAATACCATGGAACTAAATAATGATATGTTGACAACTGGTCTATTCTAAACTTGATGGAGTTTACAAAACTTTTATATTGCATTATTATATCCAATAGCATGAGTATCACATAAGTAATATGTAATAATTCATGTTCCCACATGTTTTTCTGGTGATTCAAGTTATTACCTTATTTTAAGAGTGTACATGATGATAGTATTCATAGGTTTGGAATATAAAAAATTTAGATATACTTCAGGGTCATTAAAGGCTATTGATAACAACATTATAGTAATTTATTGACCTTAATTCCAATGTGTTGAATCCTTATATTTAACAAAAGGTAACCATTTATGAATTTTTTTTTAGAACATTGGTTCTAGTTTTAGAGATTGAAATATTATATCACTATATGATGAATCTTGTTCTACAGGATGAATTAGAAATAGTTCATGTCATGACTAAAGGGTAATAATGTTCTTATAGAGACATAAAAAGTAAATATATTTACATCTATTCACACAGAGATATAGAATTTCTCAACTCTAGGAAAATGGATCTTGAAACAAAAAAATTAGTCCTAGTTCCGTTATTTCTGATATATCATGTGGCCCATTAGATCATCACATATTTGGGGATTTGGATTCTCAACAATTTCAAAACCATGTTCTGTATCACTATTAATACTAACATGGCTTCTATATTTTTCTTTTTTATTTATGTTCCCATTTCCTACCCACGTTCTTTTACTAGGGTACCTAATTATATGGACATGGTACATACCTTACTATCTTATTAAGATTATTTGGTGTTAACCCTTTTAATGATTAAGGTCTTTCAATTTTTTTCAATCCCTCTATCACTAAGATCAATTTCAAATTGCGAGGATTCAATTTAAATAAGGTGGGGAAAATGAAACACTATAAAATTATAAAGCAAAAACACTATATTCAATAGTGTTTATGACATGCAACACTGTGTGTAAAAAGGGAATATGTTAATATGATATATTTCAATATTAATAAATATGATATATTATATAGCTTGTATTTCTCAAAAAAACTATGTTATATTTTATTGCACAAAAGAGAGACATTCTTGGATATCTTATGTTACACACCAGAGGGACATTCCTTGAAATTTTCTGTTACATTCATTAGTGACCTTCCTCGATAGATTGTGTTACATGAAAGATCATGTTTCAACAAATAACAATGTATTATTAAAATATTATAATTAAATATAATATAGCATGGCCGTTATGTTAGAGGTTATGAATATTGTTGACCATATTATAAAAATTTATGGTTTATATTTATATGAACGGAATTCATTTGTTACCAATTAAAGGAAAACTAATATAAGATCCAATTCAAAATAAAAAAGAAATATTATTATTTTTATGCTTCCAAAAGAATTTATGTCTTAATAAAAAAAATTGATAAATACTTATAAATTATTTTAATGAAATTTATATGGTATATATTAAATCAATTTTTTTTATATTCATCCATTAGGTTTTATTTTCATAGGATAATAAGAATCCGATTTCACACATAAAACCCAATATTTTTATATGGAAAATTTTAAATCCATTTAGTGGAGAAAACATTTTAAAAATTAATTTATAAATATAATATGTCAAAATAAACTTAATATTTAAAATAGATACATAAAAATTATATTAGGGGTGAATTTTTTCTAATTTTATGTGAAGTTTCATTTGTTAGTGAATAGTTAAAAATGATGAATTTTAATTCAAAACTATTTTTTGTGTAATTTAATAATAGGGTTAAATTAAATTTTGAATTTGTTTTAAATTCTGATTATATAAAATAAATTTAAATTAATAATATACAGGTAATTGTTAGAATTTTCAAATTGAAATTGACTACAAATACATAACCAACTTATGGATGTTGTTACTTTATAAACCTGCATTCTCGTCCAACCCATATAATAATTTTTAAATTAATTTTTTCCAATTATATGATTATAACATGTAAAAATGATTTTCATATCTGGAATCAGAATAATTTATAATGTATAATAAGTTCAATTTAATTTTTTACCAAAAATATTAGAGAATGTTATTAAAATTAATTACAATGATTAATGTTAAACCAATCTTAAAAGGGACTAAACCATAAAAGTAAATCCTCTATCAAAATATATACCTATAAAAAATCTATTTTAATGAATTATTTCTACCCTATACTGTCTTTCCATGAATTTGTTCCATTATTGGATCAACCTTCATCTTGAAAAACAGTGGGAGAATTCCTCTTTAAAAAAAATTCAAAAGTTCCACTCCTCTCCCACTATAAAAGGCCACCAATTCTTACCATTACTTACACATATAAAACACATAGGTTAGGAAAAGATTTTACCAAAATGCTTCCTATCATACCTCACCTAAAAATATAAACCTACCGTTGGGTAGGAAGCCTTCCATGGAATCCATTTGGTATATACCAAAAAGGATTTACGTGATTTTAATGTAACATTTTCTGAAAATATATTTTCTTTCACATACTTCTCAACTCTCTACAGTCTTCTTATTACAAGAATAAATAGAAATAAATGTGTGCTCAATATATAGTGATGTTTTTATGTAAATATTTATACACACACTGACACACACCTCCATATAATGGCTAACAAACATATTGTTTTGGTGTAGGATGAATTACTTCCTCATGAGGTGATGATTGTTTGTTTTTCAGTTAACACCTATCATAGTAGAAATTATGATAGAATTAATGTTTATATATGATATTTATAATGTCATTATTCTTCTGTAATTTTTATTTAAGATTTGCCTTTTTTTCTTTCCATCTTGTGTACATTTGATAATATTGTTTGAAGAAGTTTGGACTATCGCCCCCGCAAAGTTATTTGACTCATTCATGCCATACATGGAATGTTGAAAAAATGTTCTGAATAAAATTATGTCACTTATATAACAAAGATATGATATTTTAATTATAATTTAAATATTCCATTTACTTTTGATTATTCTAATACAGCAATGAAATGAGAGTTGTGGTCACACATATGTACGTCCTACCATCTCCCTAAATGGTACATTTCATTTCTTATCTCCTCAATTTATATATTATTCTAATAAAATGGGTAAAAAATATATATGATAATTAATTCATGCTTTAAATTATGGAGATAGTGAAATTGTGATCTACATGATAGGAATAGAAAACAACAAGTCTAAACATACATTAGAAAATTAGCAAATAAACACCAGAAATAGTGAAAATAATGAACGATTGTTAACAAAAAGGTAATAGGATTTTATAAGAAGAACATATATAATATTAAAAACATGATTATGATTATAGTATAATTTAGTGATATATTTTGAACAAATATACTAGAGGATAAATACCACATAACCAAATTAAGTATAAGGTAAGGGAATTTCATCTCAATTTACATTCCATTAGGAATTTTTTGGTATTATCTAACAATTCACTATTTTTTCCTATATATAATACATAATTTTCATGTTATATGATGAATACCTTTATTCTAATGATATTTTTTGTTTCATTTAATGTCAAAACATTATTCATATTCTGATTCAATTATTTCAAACTGGTGTGGGATGCTTTTTAATTTTTAAGGATTGTTCTCCAAATGAATATTCTTAATTATTATCTTTCTAACCACACATAATTTTTTGATTATCACCATTAAAATTAAAATGGTTACTTTATGTTAATAATTTTATTTTTAATTTTACATAAATATCCATATTATTACACAATAAATGTTATTATTACCTAAACCATATATCATTTTACATACTGTGTTCACCTTGATAGTAATTTTATTAACTAGGTAATCATTGATAAAAGTACATTATTTATTCAATACTGATTTTTGATAAGGAATATTATTTAGTTGATTATTTGATATGAGGAATTCTGTGGACTGGTAATGAAATATTGGTCCCAAATATTGTATAGCACCTCGATGCATCAATATGATCTCATGGGACAAATTATATAGCCAAATTTAATTGGGTTTTATTCATATTTTTAACATGTATTATGGAAGGACTTGATGGTGTAGGTTTTACTTTTTTTATATATGACGTTCAATAAGATAAAATTTACCTCATTTAGATTCAGTTATTATTTATCTATGAAATTTTTCATCAACATATCTATGGATGTAATTCATTCTTAGTTTATCGATTTATGTTATGTTTTTCAGTTTATTACATTGTAATATTATTTATTCCTTATCAAGTTGTGTAAATTGTAAGGGTGATTAGTTATTTACCATTAAATATATATTGATTAATTATTGATTCCATTTAATTTACCCTTACTGAGTATTTGATCTCATCCTTATTATGTTTCTTTCCCAAGGTTATGAAGAATAGAACTTTTAATATGCTTTCAAGGATGTATTTTATTTTTGATTATTGTGTAGCATATTTTATTTTTTCCCCATATATTATGGGTATCATTTATGTAATATTTAATTCCAATACAAATTAATTGACCAGTATTTCAGGATTTTATTCCATGTAAAAATTCTAATGTAATAAAATAATGCACTTTTTCTGAGATTCTGGGGTCGAGGCGTTACAATTGGTAACAATGTTATGGAGACACAAATATTATTCTAAATATACATTAGAGAATTTAGCATTAATGAGGGAGAAGTGGCCTCAAATATTTACGTATAATTATTATTCCACATGACATCCGGAAGACAAAATATCTTATAGTGTGGAGTATTTGACATCACAATACTCAGATATAGAAATGTCCATTCTATTTATTAATCTTCCACTATGTTTTTGTTTCTCATGGTACTCTTGATGATAGAGATATTTTTCTGGGGAAATTAACTAATGTTCAAGGATTTTTTTTGAATTAATTATTTCAAGGTATAAATGTGTTAATGGCCCTAAAAGTTCCCCCTAAGCTAAAAGATTATCCAGAATGGTTTTGAGTTTTACTATGAAAACTAGACATTTTATAGTTTATAAGGAAAACACACATCATGTAATATCTTCATGGTATAATACATTAGTATTATACAGAACATGAACTGATTAATCACTATGTACATGATTCACATCATATATTGGTAAAAGTAGTTTTTTGAAAAAATGAGATGTTTTTCAGCGAATTTTCGTCCTTATTGTTTTAAAAGAAGTGTAATGGTATTACACCCATTTTAAATCTATAATTTTTTTGATTTAAGAGCATTATATGTGTTATTTTTTGTTTTCTACATAAAAATAATTTTTTCTCTCAACTTATAATCTCTACGAGGGAATTTTGGTGTCCGCATCTATATCTAAATCGCTTATTTTAGTGAGTGATATTTGTTGCAGTTGGGTTTCCTCTCTACGAGTGAGAAATCCTTTTTGATTTTTCTTTTAATTTGATAGTGTTATTGTTTTTTCATCATGTTATATGATCTATTGATCTATTATGATAAATCCTTGTTTCATTCAAGATCCATTTTGTGATCTTCCTCCAAAGTCTATCCCATGTGTTGATTGTGGTGTAGCATGTGAGTTTTTATAGGTATGGGTTATTCCTCTTCTTATAAAACCATTTTATTGTTTTGAGTGTATTCTAATATTTAAGGTAATGAATCTATATCCTCTTTTTTCCCATTCATACCTATTTTATGATCCCATTAAGGGGATTTCAAACCTGAGTTGTGGTAGGTGGTTCCATCACTATCCCAACTTGGATGAACTACATTTCTCTAGTTTTAAAAAATTATTTTTTAAATAAAATTGAATGATTTATTTATTTTACTTATGTTTATTGATTTTTTAGATAAAATATGTTTCCCCGAGTTTTCGTAAATGAAAATGGTTCCCAAATAATTGTGAACGGCATTTATGAAATGTTTTTAATGTATGGGTTTGTTTAAATAGATTGATGTTTTTTGGAAAATAAATCACATTATATTCCATTGACACCTGAGTAGAAGGTTTTATAATTTTCATCTTTGTTTGATTCTTCCATGGTGTTCACTCATGAGATTCTCCTCTACTACTAATGTATATTGTTCTAGGAACATGATAGACACAATATATAGGTTTAATTTTTGTGGTGTTCTTATACATGCCTGGATTCAAGGCATGTGTCTTGAGGATTGATGAAGAATTTATTATCTATATTGATGGAATTAGTGTTCAAGATATCTTGAGATACTAGTGATCATTGGAGTTATGTTACATATCGTTCAGAAATGTATAATTTTATCTTCTACTACAATGGATTTGATTTAATATTTATTACATTCATTTTCTTACATGTCTACTTTTATTTATTTGAAACTACTTTAAAATTCTATTTTACATTATTTGGAAATGTGGGGAAATTGTGAAATTAGATTTGTTACCATATTTTTTATATGAAACATCTAAATTATTCATCATGTCTTTTTTCATTAAAGATGATCATGTTCATATTATTTTATAGAGACTTATTATGGAACACTAGGGAAATAACCTACTAAACATATTAGCTCACACCCTATACACCCCATAAATGGTGATTTTCATTTCAATGCTTTTTATTGTCATAAAGGCTCTAAAGTGAGGTGGTGAATTTTTATTCAATTGTGTTTGGGTAGTTAGTGGTGATAGGGGGATTTTTTCACACTCTATATCATGGATTAGTTAGTTTTATATATTTGTGTCATTTGATGATAGACTCGGGCTTTGGTATGTTCTATCTATTTTGTTTTTTATTTTTACAATAATATTATTTCAGTTATGGAATATGTTATCTCTTCCATTTTCAGTATGTTATATGGTAATTTATGTGGGTCTATGTGTGTGTATGTTTGTAATGTTGTTTATTCAGGTTGGGATAAATCGTTCCATATGATTGATGTTTGATGCTTGGGTTCTAGTCTCCATTACATGGGGATTTGAAAATTCCCTATGAGTATTTGGAAATTTAGGCTGGGATCCAATTAGAGATGGTATTTATCTGATGTTTTCCACAAAATTAGAAAAATATGTCCCAAACTATAATTTATACAAAGGTATAAAATACATGTATTACAAGGTCAATCCCATAGAAGGAGGGGAACACAATGACGAAAACTTTTGACCCGAGGTAGATTCATCAATATTTAATATATTTATTAAATTTAACTAATTATTCACTTGAATACTAGTAAAATGAAGAGGCAAAAGAAGATGAGAGGGAAATCAATTTTCCCGGGTAGTTTTACTAAATATATTAATTGAAAATTACATGAAAAATAATAATAATAAATATCTATGAACCCAATAAATTTTACTGATATATGAAATTATAAATCCCAATTAATCATCCTCAGTATTGTAATTAATCATGGCCTGACTTAAAAAAATTTCTAATGTGGATTATGATCTGATTTCGAAAAGAAGAATAATAATATAATCAATGGACATGAATAAATTATCTAAGTCAAGATGGTGGTTATTCATTATTGGAGGAATGTTTTCAATAGATCAATGATCAATAAAATAAATGTGAAATCACAACATAATACCATAATATAAAATTTTCTTATGAGTGAAGGTAAATATGTAATTATTCATATGCATCCCCTTATAATTGATTTTTATCTCCCCTATGGGGTTTCGTAAATCATCATTGGATAGTCATCGATGATGAATAAAACAATACCCATAAAATATAGATTAGTCTGGAAAAGTTGAGAAACATAATTACAAAAATATAATGACTATAATAAAAATAATGATCATCCAATGTTAAAATAAATTAGATAAAAATATGAAGGAAAAACAAAAAGATATCATTGATGAATGAAATATTAGTCAGAACCATAGTGCAAGACTCTAAGTTGGTGAATCATTATTACTTGAAACAATCCCCCATACTCTTATCCAAAAACCTCTATTTATAATCCTATATACAATCCTTAGGTTTCCATGGGTGAAAGATACCATTTCAGGAAAATCTAATCCAAAAGATGTGTTTCCCCCATCAAGATATAAATTCAAATCAATTTTCATATGTATGATAGATTTTTTAACATTTGGTTTTGTTTACAAAACATATAATATAGAGGTATGAACTCCATGATATTTACATCACAAAATGTGTTGTAATTTTTACATTCCATATAATGTTCCCACACCATGTTATGTTTAAACGACATTTAATTTCAATTTCTATCACCAGAAGCCTTGCCATACACTGGTTCTTTATATACAATCCTCTAGGAAATTATGCAACCTTTAAAAATTGTGGAAAACCTTCTTTAAATGTATATATTTATCCTTTTTTACATCAATTTCAAATATCAAAATTTTCATATATTTTTTTCTTTTTGAGTTGTGAATTGTTTAATCATGAAGTTCCTTTACGTTTCTTAATTTCCATATTTTACATCATAGTTATCTACACATCATTCATACAATAAGAAAACATAGAATGTTAATATCATGATTAAATCTCATAATATAAAAACAATTATTTAACTAAAATGCACAAAACACATGAATATATAGATACAAAATAGAGATATCATCTCCATATGAGAGGTCCAATCTCACCTTGGTTATCCTCTGACTAATGACATGGTAAAAAACATACTCAACACCCCCTATATAGATTAGAGTCATGGATTATATAAGTTATCAAATTATTATTGTTCAAATTATAGATATTTCTTTAACCTTATGTAGTGGGAAATACAAATATAAATGACACCCCACTTGTATACCATATATATATATTGTATGACACTACATGCGGTATACATTAAGGGTTGTCTAATGGAGAAAATGTTTTTCTACCAAATGTGAATATTGCCTATCATAATAAAACAAATTCCCCTTATATTAATTTTAACATTTTTAAACAAACCTATAATACTCCATGATGAACCTTATATAGGTAAAATCATTGAAATATTTTGTGAGGTAAATTATCATTACACTTCATGAAATTTATGTCAATATAAATATATATGTCGCCAACATGAAAAAAATGGTAAATTTGATATTTCCATTAATTATAAAACAATAATTTTTTTACAATTAATTTCCTTTAAGAATGATTTCAAAAATCCATACTAATAACATTCTCAAAATCCTATATGATAAACAACCAATTCATCTTTTTTTGATACACATTTCAGAAATTTCTCTAAATTCATTGAATCCCTTTGTACTTCCCACCAGAGACATATGTGTCCATCTAATAAATACAACCAACTAAATTATATAATGAGTAAAATATGTGAAGTAAACAATTTTGAACAATGGCGATAATTTTGAATCATATTAGAATGGTCAACTCCATAAACATATTCAAATTAATTAACATCATATTATACAATGACATTGATTATTCCCATAAATATAATTTAATGTATATTATCATCATTATTGGAACAATTTACATTAAAAATTTCTATATTTAATATTTTGGTAACTAATGTAACTACTAACATTATTACATACCAACATACCATGAGATTTTTTGATTTTTATGTGACATTTATATGAATTAAAAAACATTTTATTTGATAACAAATAGCATCTCTATGTTTAAATATATTCCCACCATCATCTTAGATGAAATTTTATCTTCACAATATCATTAAATGATAAAAAATATCCTTTCTGTTAAATAAAAAATACTCATTTCCAATTTTGGAAATATTGTAGAAAAAAACTATTGCAAACATATCTTATATTATATTCTAATTATATAATGAATTATATTAAATAGCAGATTAGTACTTAAAATTTTACATTAATGTTGGTGTATCGTAAATTTCTCATATGTTAAAAAAAATATTGATAATCCCAGTTATCTTTTATAAGGAACCTTTTATCTATGACTCCTTATCAAAACATGTTATATAATCTGATGAATCATAATCCATGTATATTGAATACATCATCTCATATTGTTCATAAAAACTCTATTTGTGTAAAACATTCTGTTATCATATAAGAATAATGAGATAATGATACACATCCTTCTCTTTGATCCATTTGATCTTGATATATTCTTTTAAACTAAAAAAACATACCATGAAACTAATTTTTTCTTTACTTTAATGAAAAAAAGATCTTTTATTTGTTAATATTATTTTAAACTCTAGTTTAATCACATAATTTATAAACTAACCTTTTTCTATATACCCTTAAAAGAAAAAAATTAATTTCTATACAACTAATACATAATATAGTCATTATTATTATTCATCCAAACATCATTAAGTATATTAAATAATTTCGTATTATTGAATCCTTACTCTTACATTCAAATAAAACCTTTATGTTACAATGATATATTATTCCCAATAAAATAACCATTAAGGGACTCTATATAAAACATTTCTTCTAATAGTTTGAACTTGTTAAAACTTGTACATTAAAAACAACACTAGAACATTTACATCACCTGAAGAAGTCATATTTTCTCAACACACTAAGAAACTATTGAAAATATTTATTAAATATATTAAAATTTCCATAACACATCCATTGATGAAATCAAAATGAAATTAAGAATGATGTCAAGACATAAAGGAATAATCTATTCCAATATAGTTATTAACATACCCAATTATATTGATTATATGAGTAGATAACAAAATTATTTTGGTTATCCTGCATCTAATACCTTTGAAACATTAGGTGAATTATTTATGATTCATATTAGCATAGAGATTCTATGTGTTAAAAAAAACCAATTATCTTTTATTCTGAATGGCATATCCTTCCCATATATAATATCTCTCACATAAGAACTTTTATTATGTATTTTTACCAGTGTAAGAAGTTGTTTATATTATGCTCCTTCATTCTAGGATTTATCTCAAAGATTAGTTTGATGATAATGATTATATGTATCTATATGATAATATTTAATTTCTTGAGCATCACATTTTACATACATTTGATATATATTTATATTAAATGTTACCCCACTAAAATAATGACATCTTTTAACTCATGAAATATATTTCTCGGAAAATAACTATTTTCCTTAAGCAAGGAGTAAATTTTAGAATTCTTGTCACCACTATGTTATTTTTAAAGAGAACCAGCCTAATCATATAGTATTTGACCCTTTAATGGATGAGTGGATAACATATATTTAGATCATGCATATGGATAAATACCACTATATTCCATTGGTATCTTAACTCTTATAGTAAATTAGGTATGTATAACCCAAGTATCATAATATTTTTTTCTTAGCTAACTCTTAGGGTTTACTCAATCTACCATAACATATAAGAGATAATATATGGGAACCATAGTTTATAGGAACCCACTAAATTCAACGATTAAGGTGTCAACTTGTATTTCTTTTAGAAATAATCTATAAGATATTATAATTTAATGAGTATTTAATCTCTCAGTCGCACCTCATGTATTCTCAAAAAATATATGCATTCATTTAATTATTTTTTCATTCCATCCTCCAAATCGATATCCCAAAAATATATTGATATGTTACACATTATAAAACTCATACCTTGTGTTAATAGCAAGAAAAAAGTCATATATATTCACACACATCCGAATGAATCAGATACATAAGTTATATCAAACCCTTTTATGGAAAGGCATAGAATTATAGGAAATCAAGAGAAATTATAGAGATGAAATTTGCCAACTCTCTCCATTCATTAAAATAAAAAAATCCTCCTATCCAATGAGAATTGTGATGAAAATACCCACAACCCAAGGACACATCACATAAGAGAGATTCCATTTTAATATTAATTATAAGAACTAGTATGTATAAATCATAATTAACTACTTAATTGATGCCCATAACTCAAAAAATCCAAAGAAAAGGGTGAATAAAATTAAATCTATTACCATACCAATAATATTTCTACTTAAATACATGTATGATAATCTCAATATGTAGTTTAAATACCATGGGAATAAATCATAAATCAATATTAATAACATATTAATCATATTTATGAATGAATATTTGAATAAATTTTGAAGAAAAAATAAATATATATATTTTACACAACATAATAAATTAATGAAGAATTAATGAATTTATATAGTTATATAAATATTATATAAGGGATTTCCAATAAGAACATTCCATAATTTTAAAAAATAAGAACAATTTACAATTATTATCAATATGATCTTTAACACCCCGAGATTTTATGAAAAATATTCTTTTTAATTTCATTAATGTCTTGTGTCGTACGCTACACCAAAAGGATCTTTCACAACATGCATCCTTGACTTGCCTTCCATTACACGCAAGCGCGACCTTCTGCAATAGCGTGTGTTGTACACAATACCGAGTTTCGCTAAACAATGATATGCTATTAAAATATTAATGAAACCAGCTGTTATGAATAGTAATAACCACTTTTTGAAATTTTGTAAATTTTATTTTTCAAAATAGACTTCGTTTTTGGATTTAGAATATCGAAATTATATTAGGGTGAAATTTTAGTACTTTTCGGATAACTTTCATTTTCTGATGAATAGTTAAAATTTATAAATTTTAATTAAAAACAACCTTTTTAATAGAAATAATTATTAGTGATAAATTATTAATTTGAGTGGTTTTAAAGTATATTTTGAATATATTTTTACAATTTAATACAATGTTGGTTATTGGATATAATTTCACATTTAAACCAGACATAAACATCTGTCAATCTTTTGATAGTTATTATCTCTTAAGAACATGCTATTTGCTTTGACGACGGGAATTAATTTTTAAATTAATTAATTCAACAGATATGATTTGAATTTGGTAAAATAGACATCATTTATGAATTCATAATATCAAATATATCTCAGGCCTAATTTTTTATATTTTTCTGGAAACTTTCATTTTTTGATGAATAGTGAAACCACTAAGTGGTAGTTAAAAAAAATAATTTTTCATAAAACTTAATTTTACCGCTTCTATGAGTGGAATTTTAAAAATTCGAGAGACACGGTTGATGTCAGTAAGTAAAATGATGTTCAATGAGATAAAAATAATTTTTGGTGAATAGTAACTTTTTACTTTTTTTACCACGGTTAAAAGTAAATAGGGTAATTAAGGGTAAAAATGATATTATTATTACCCTAACACATGTCATAATTCTATTGGATAAGTGTAATTCGACCAAAAACAACCTTAAGAATAAAATATGTCCATTTAGGCCCACTTGGATTAGATTAGGACATTTATTATTAATTTATTTAAAGAAGGGTAAAAATAGTTAAAATCAAAGTTTAATAACTAAATCAATTTTAATATAGGGTTATAAAAAAGATAAATTCGACTATAAATATTCATTAGAAAGATAAAAATATTAAATACATAATGATATTTTATTTTTAATTTGTAGACATTAGAAAAGTTAATTTATTTATGACACAAAGATGATGAAGTAATTATCTTATTAATAAAATATTGACATAATTAATGTTATAAATACCCAAATAAATATAATATGAAACATTTTATTAATTCAACTAATTTTATAGGTTAATATGACATGTTATTATAGATATAATTAACGTTTTTTGTCCTAATCAGTCTGTTATGATTTTCACAAATATCAATTACTAAATAGTGTCAAAATTGACATAAAATAGTTTTTAAAACAAATATTATATTATTAATTGTTATTTTTTCCTAAAAATATAAGGTTCAGTAAAATTACTTAGATAAGGTTATATATATTAATAATAAACAACTTGGGGTTCGTTTTCCTTGTTATAGTAAATTTATTATCCCTATAGTGTAATAACACAAAAAGACACGGTAAAAGTACAATTATCTAATTTAAAGTTAAATATAAATGATAAGGTTAAAATAGGAACCTTAACTTGTCTAAATTCTACTGAATGAGTGGCTTTCGACCCATCCCCACCTTAGCTTCTAAATTAATCAATTTGGAGCAATTTAAAACTGAATTTGGCTTTATAATAAAATAATATTTTTATTTATTCCAAAGGTGCCCCTCTCCTCCCTTATAAAAGGGCACCTCCTCCCTCTTTTCCTCACACCAATTTGAGCCTTCAAGCTCGTCCAAACCCTGCCAAATTCACTTCTACACTTCCCTAGCAACATCATAGAGGTTCTGGTCTTCCTCAAAGACCAATTTTAGTTCCCTAAAAGGAGATCTCAAAGAGGCGCTTCAAAGAAGAGGTAATGTCCGTTACCAATTCTTTCAAGATTATTTCTTCTTCCACTTCTTCTTCTTAGGATGTTTCATTATGAAGTAATAACATAAGTATAAATCATATACTGATATGTTATTATAAGTATTAAACAACCTTATTTCACCATCTATCCATCCTACGGAAAAGGAAATCACCACGCGTGCGTACGTACGGAATACCGTCTCCACGACGTGGTGTAATCTATTTTCCATCACCACCTTACTTAGATGGGTATAATGGTGTAAATAATAACTATATATGATTATTTTAAAGTAATATTTATTATGAATTAGTATACATACACTTCAATACAATTCCACCATCATGAGAACGATATCATCGCTCGTGTGTACGTACGGACTACCGTCTGCATGATGCGATGAGATTCATTATCCACGTTAACCATTCACGATTATAAATATATAGAATAAGTAATAATGAAAAATATGACATAATAATGATAATGTATTTATGTGTATATATATGTATGTCATCTACTTAATTCCATTCAATTCAATAAGGAAACGAAAACAGCGTTCATGCGTACGTACGGCCTACCGTCTCCATGAACGGTGTATTTCTTTCCATTTATTGATCTATTATATATATGTATATTCTGAATATATATTATATATAAATCATGATTTATATTCTGGAATTATGTAATCATGATCTATGTAATCTTATGAATAATTACAAGTCAAAACACGGACGACAAATAAAACGATTTTACCCAAAACGCTATTTAACATGGAATTTACAAAAGAACGGGCAATATAAAGTCATAAGCGAACCATATATGATATCATAATAATGCGTATGATTCTGGAATAAGTCAATGACATTATTTAAATCATTATACAGGAGGTTCAGACACTTACGATGCAAATCAGACCTATGGTAAGGGAAAATATCACAATCTCATTTTTATCCGAGATTGTTTATACTTTGGTATTTATTGGGGTGTATTTTATCATCCACATCCATGTTTCCTCAATATTTAATATTATTTCCATCCACATACAATTTTTTAAATCCTATTTTACCCTTCGGTGAGTTTTTAGTAAAAGATATGAAAGGAATATTTTGACGTTTTTCGTACGAGGTACTTTTTGACTTTTCTGACAAAAGTACGAGAAGAATTTTTTTAAACTTATACGGCATGAATGGATTTTTAAAACATTACTTCCAAGAAGCTTCCTTTACATGTTTTCAAATCTATTTCTAATCATCTTCCTTTAGTTTAGAATTGTATGACATGTTACGAAAGGAAAAGTGTTTTTGAAGTAGAAATGATATTATCCTCAAGAAAGGAGTTCAAGTGTTTTATCAAAAAAATTTTCCATCTATGATAATAAAGAGTTCTGTTTCTATCCCTATTATTATATATATTTGATTATGTAGTGATGGAATTATTTTTATGAATTCCGTTATCTTAAATAAATTGTTTTATGATGTCCCAATGTTTAAGATTCCCATTTTTATTACATGGGTTATGCTATGATGTATGGTTTATGATTTTGTGGCACACATAAGAATGGTATCATTATGAGATGGGGGGGACCTATATCTACCTCCAATTAATTGGGTAAAGATTTTATATCTCATGAGATAGACATGGCTGGAACGGCAGGTTAAACCGGTTCAGTGAAACAGGAATGAAACGAGGAGTGAACTCGGTTCAGAAATGGACTTTGTCCACTAAGATAGTCTTGGCAATGAGTATTGACTAATAAGAAATGATTCTCTATGATTATGTGTTTATTCCACAAAGTTTCATGTTTTATGTTATGATTATTGGGATTACATTTCAGTACTATGATTTATACCATTTTATGATATTATGATCTCTTTTGCAGGTTAAAATTTCCAAAACGTTATGTTAATCTGAATATGATGTGATTGATATTTCTTTTGTTTACCCTTACTGAGAATTTGAGCTCACCCTTTTATGTTTTCTTTTCCCCAGGATATAAAGAAAGGTTTTAGGTAAAAAAAGAAGATCTTTATGTGAGATGTTGAAGATATTTCACCACGATTAGAAGATTATATTCCGATTTTCCAAAGACCCTAAACTATTACGGTATTTGTGTGTGTGTTTTTGTTATGTACTATGTATTCCAAAAAAGTAATGTAATGTCCATGTATGTCAAGATTTGGGTCCCTACATGATCTCTTTGATGATGGACATTACGTTGAATTTTCATTAAATATATGATATTTAATTAATTAAAAATCATTTATAGTCTAAATATATTATGGACTTAATTTAGATAATATAAATATCATATATTTATCATTATCTAAACCTTGATCAAATCAATAATAAAAAAGTATTTTGATGAGGGTTAAATATTTTCATAAATAAGGCCTTAATACGAGTAATTCAATATTATGAAATTATGAAGCATTCAAAATTTTAAAAATTATCACTTTAAATTTGGAATTATATTTTAAATTATAAAAATTTCATATATTATCCTTATTATTTATAAATTGACACATTATTTATAGGTCAAATGGCCTTCCATATTGCTTCAAAATGGAATTTATTGAAAATTATATTTAGTATTATTCAATATTCAATAATTTCATCAAAAAACATTAATAATTAATTATATAAATTATATTGAATTTGTTTATAAACATATGTTTTATGGAATAAATATATCATAACACCTTTTTTTATAATTTTAAACCAATTGGTAAACCATAAAATATCAATTCTTAATTAAAATATTGATAAAAATCACTAATATATCATATTTACAACTATAGAAAATGTGTGAGATTACATTACTTCTACATTGGACTAAAACCATTGATCTGATCTATCATGAAATATGAAAATGTCAAAATAAGAATAATTATAGCACTAATAGGGTAACATGATGTTTAAATAGTGTTGTGTATGAATACAATATCATGTTGGGCCAAAAAAACTTCTGTGGAAACTCTATAAAAGGTAATGGGCATGAAAATTATGTTACATTATTCTTCTAAAAAAATTCTTGATATCATCTATGAACTGAGTATGTTCACGGGTAATGGTATAGATATTTTAGGAGGCTAACCCTTCGATGGATGGTGTAGAATAACCCTTGACATCCTAAAATTCGACCATATTAAACGATGAAACTATAAGAAATTAGAATATGTCACAACCTAGGATATCATATATAATATATCAGGACCCTATGTAGAAAATTTTGGCACATAAAATGAAATACAACCCAATAGTATATTAAGTAATCATATATTGTATGTTGCGATCCAAACCACTTTTTACTTTATCATATATCATATTTTTTTATTACATGAACAAACTATGTTATTATATAACATTATATGATATCCAAATCATATGATACATTATTATATAACATAATTGAATAATCGAACCACATATTAGGTTAACTAGTGGTTGGATTAGAAAACTAATAAGTGGGATAAATAAAAATATTTAAGACTAAATCCCTATGTTTTTTGAACAAAACAATTAATTAAAGCAGTATAAATATATAATTTAATTTTTTGAATGATTAATCAAATTTTGAATCACATTCCTGTAATTTTTTTAAAATTACATAAGATTTTAAAATAATCCTTACTAGGTTTAATATAGTGTATTAAACACTAATTATAGGTAACTGACAATGTAATGTTTTTATATAGAGTTTTGATTAATATAACAATTTTCTTTTGAAACATTGTAAAACAAATAAGAAAAAATTGTTATTCTGTCCCAATCCATGTCCTAGACCTCTCTAGTTGGAAAAAAACTATTGAAAATCATTTTTTTAAAACAAAATAATCCAAAATCCTGATATGGTTTTACATATAATAACTACATCGCGGAAATCTAGGTACATACATCCTCTTCTATAGTTATTTATAGGATAACTGGAGAAAAAGAGTAATGGTAAAAGTATATACAAATATTTTGTATACAACAATATCCTATTATAGTGAATATGTAGTGTAAATTGAATACAACACAGATGTTATCATAAAAAGATAAGAAATAGAAGAGAAGAAAGATTATATGAATGAGATCAACCAAATCAACTTTGGTTGGTAAAATTTCAATATATCTATAATTGAAATTCTTAAAATGCATCTTTAACCTACTGTTCAGAAACATAGTGTTGCATGGAACCATTCAGTAATTCAATATGTTAATGAAACTCAAAAGTGTTTCACTAATTATTTAAAGAACAAAAAAATTAGTATATTTCTTATCCGAAAGTAAAAATTCTTCTTAAATAGAGTTCTCAGTCAAATTATAAATTACTGTATAATAATAAATTATTCCTTATATTCATTACCAACCTTAAATTCGTTGCCTATATAAAAAATTATTCAAAATACATCCATTGGATATTTTTTATATACCTCACTAATTAAGTTACACATAGTCTTTACATAATCATGGTTTGTTTGGCTTCTAGTTTCTATCTATGATTGAATTCCATAGTTACATGGCATAGTCATATAGAACAACCAAATGGCACAATTACATAGAATAGTCACATAGAATTTTAACATGGTTTCTTGATGTATTCACATCAATTATTTATGTAGGCATATAGTTTACTCATGTGGGTACTCATTTCCTTCATTTTTTGACTTCTGTTATTCCTGAATTCACTTCTCCTATTAATGTGATCACATTGTTTATTCATGTGATCAGATATTTCCTTCATGAGGTTAGTTCATGTCTTTATTTAGTTAAATATTTTCATCATGTGATATCCTTTATTATTCCTATGGTCACATTATTTCTTCATGCAATATATTATTTTTTTCTAAATGTTGGTTCAATTATACATGTAGTAACATGATCATAAAAATGTATTTAGTTCATGAATTAGTCAAAATTTTCTCATCTAAAGTATGGTTACATGAATGTTAATGTGGTCACATAGATTTCAACATGAATTCACTTTTGTATAGTGACATCAGGACTTTGAAATTTTTATAAATTTTTCCAAAAAATCATTTCATAATCATAATACAAAAAATTCATTAGTAACATAAGAAACATTACTTATAGAAATTAAAATAAATAGGTTCTAGACTAATATAATAGATAGACCTATTTTTATGATCAAAAATCTAGAGAGTTATATATGAAGTGAATTGGGACATGATATACATATATATTTCACCCCCTTTTGGAATTACAAAAAATTAATCGAAAAGGAAAATAAAAATAGATAGTGTATGAATGGAAAGGAAAAACATAAGTATTAACAAAGTATTTTGATAATGTAAAAAGGATTACAATAAAGAGGCACCACATTGTACACCGATCCAAAATAGAATAAGACACATATATATTGTAAAATGGTAGTATATGATCATTTCCCAAGGATGTAAAGGATGATATTGGAGTTTGAGGTTATGGTATAGAGTAATATATAGGTTCATGGATAACTACATACCGATAAATATGAAAAGGGTATTGAAATTGTTTTCTAGGAGACAATCCCAAAGGGTTAATAAGGGATTTTGTATGAGATGTGACAGTATATGGTGGGATTAAAGAAATGAGTTAGAAGGAGGAGCTATGATGGAATTATTTTCATCGTCATGGTATAGTTCATGAAATTTGGTGAAATCCTTAACAGACCGTGATCAATTATCAATAGCCAAAAATTAATATTAATTTCATCCAAAAAGGCTTATAAATATAAGTATGAACTATTCGTTTAACTAATATTGTATAGAAGTATTGAGTCAATCGAGGTATTCAAAAATTAGTAGATAAGGATTTGAACATGGGTTTAAATCATATTTTTTGAAGAACCTAGTGTGATAAAAATCAATGGACCTTCTTAATATATATCCATATCTTTATACATGATTAAAAACATTTCTGAAAAAATCCATTGTATTTTTTTATGGGTTCAAAATCTCACAAAAAACATATCTCATGATTTCAAAAAAATAAATCGTGTCTATATTCAAGTCATCAAGAATAAGTTGTGTGATATACTATTCACTAAAAACACTTTCGGAAAGAGTAGAAGATGAATCTAAAGATGATGTAGGAGGAGTAGTTGATGTGGAACCCTGAAGCTCTAAATTAAAAATTCAGTAATCATTATTCAACATCATATCCTAATGATGGTTATGTAGATCACCATCTCTGGATCTCAATTTTCCAACCGCATTACTCATAAGATCCAATTTCAGATAATGTTTCCACTAATAATGAAAAATCCCTAGACTGAAAATCCATGATACATTATTTTCTCTGATTAGTTACATAATTCTCACAAGACCAACCATAATTTCATTAATAACAGTCATAAATACTAAGGTGAAGTCATTCAAATAATTTATGGTTATATAGGATATAAGGACCCAGCCTTATTACATACATAATCTTGAATTTAGTCAAGAAAAAACTTCCTTTTACATTGAGGATCTTATAAAGATTATATATTTAGATAATTGGGACATAATACATTCATAACATTAGACAATTTTACAGAGTGGATTCCATAAAAATAGATTCCATTTGTTTTCAAACATTAAAACAATAAAACATTAAACATGATTCCTTGGATATTCATCAACATTTAACATGGATTTTTTATTTGTCTTACACATCAATTAACCTGTGAAAATCATTTAAATATTGGGATGAGATCAAAAACTTAGTAATGGATATAAAAAGTTGGAAAGAACAAATTAGTCTCGGAAAAATTGTAACGTATGAAATAATATCAAAATTTATATGTACCACCTATATATATATATTTACATTGTGAACCATGATATTTACACAATAGATAAGAAAATATGTAGACTCATAATGTTATCTTGGATAATTACTTACATAATCTTGTAACCCCTCTCAGCTACCTTATAATTTGTAACCCTCAGAGCTTCCTTATTATTTGTGTAACCAACACAGTTACACTAGGAGTAACCATCGGACTGACCACAAACATAAACATACCCAATGAATTGGGGATAAATATAGGTCCCACCCTTCATCATAAACAATTTCCAAGAACCAGAACATAATCATACAACATGAATAATATCATGATAATATTTTTTTTAATTTTGTAATACATAATTTTAAAAAAGAATTTTAAAATAAAAGCACATTATAAATATTAAAAAATTTAAGAGAGACTTAATAGAGTGGATGTAATATGTATATACAATTTAATTTGACATAATTCAACATTATATAAGAAAAACACATCACATAATCAATTTTAATACCATATAAATAATTAAGTAGAAGTTTAACCAAAAGAATGAAAATTTGGTTAAGAATTCCATTACCTTAGGCTAGTATTACGTAAAACTTGTTTAAAATTCATGTATAATGGTTAAAATAGTGTTATTAGTATTTTAGAGATACATTTACAGGTTTATAACATCTTATTTGATCATTTAATATTGTCATTTTTCCCCTTAATTATTAGTATTTTGTTCCATGCACTGTTTTGTGTGAGTTCCTTACATGATTTCCAGGATTGGTTCAAGATCGATGTACGTTTTAATTGGAAGTGAAACACCAAAATTGGAATGGAAAGGTATTTAAAATTATATAGTACCATAATTTGTACCATTTATCATTTTTTATGTTTTATTTGTGGATTATTCATAAGTTAAAATATTAATGATGCTTATTTTGATCACATTAGTGGTTCTTTGATAATAACAATCGCATTTTGTCTTATAAATTAATACCATTAGGGAAAAAGAATTCCAGAACCATGGATGAGAAATAATACATATATTATAACTTGTTTCAACCATATAAATGGTTTCATGACCAGACATGAATGTATTAATGTAAATGGAAATCACATCGTCCACGATGTTGGAAATTCATCACATCAGAGAAAATGATTTTATTCTTGGAATAAGTGGGAGAGGTGAAGAATAATGATGTTTAATTTTCCATGAAAATGAGAAAATTGGGAATATAGATGATTTATAGAGATTTCATGCCTCTTGGTTAATAATATTTGAATAAATAATAATAAAATAAAGGACCTCAAAATTAAAGAATAATTTAGAAATTCCTTACAAAAATTCGGCTGCCTAACGACTATGCAACATGGTTTTAGAAAATGTTAAAAAGATACGGTGCAAGGGTCACCCATACATAAATGAAAAAAAATCATGAATAAAAGGGAATCAAGAACATGGTATGGAAAATTGAATGTCATACTAAATAAAAGAGAACTTGAAGGAAAAAAAGAATGAAATTGAGAATTTTCTTACCCTGTAGAGTAACTTCTAGAGCATGAAGGTTGGGACATTGGGGGCTTGAGGATACCTTGGGAGGGCTACTAGGGAGTTAAGGAGGCCAGATCTTCGTTGATGAGGAATTTGAAATGAATTTAATGATGTAATGGGTTGGTATTTTTAGCAAAATTGATGGATTATTTTGATAATTTCCAAAGGACATCTCATTAGTGGTATTTTAAAAACCATTGTCTTGCCCATGGTATTTTCCCATGGTTTATTCCATTTGGGACACCTGATAACTTATGTTATTGTACACATGTCAACCAGATTTATTACATCATTAATACATCATTAATGTTGTCATTAACACACTAGAACATAAAACTGTATTTTTTTACTATTCACTGAAAAATCAACTATTTTAGAAAAATCGACGAAATTCACCCTAACCATTTGTCGATGGGTAGAATTCAAAAATGAAGTCCATTTTCAGAAAATAAATTTCTAAATATTTTTAATTTAATTTTTTTTAAAATCATACTTAATTAAAAAAATAATAATATAAAAACTATAACTATTTTTATATCACATTGAAAAATTAATCAATATGTCATTATCTTAAGCCCTTAAGAAAATAAAATAATAATACATTTTACTATTAATTATAGTCATATTACTATTCATATTACTATTCATAAGGGTATGTTACTATTCACCAAACAACATTTTGTTTCAATAGACTCCAAATAACATACTAAACACAATTGTATATAACCATTTTTTGAAATTCAAAACACAGAAGTAGTAAAATTATATTTAAAGGCTACTTATAAAAATTTACGTTAAAAAAATTTCAAGGTTTGAAATTTATTTTTAGAAAACATTGGGGTGTTACATTATCCCCACATTCTAGAAATTGTGTCTCTGCAATTTTATTTTCTTATTAAACAACTGAGAGTTCCTTTCACTCAAAGATTTTTCATACTCCCATGTTTCTTCTTCAACCATGTGGTTTCTCCACAAAACCTATACCCGGTGGATTACCTTATTCCACATTACATGTTCTCTTTTATCAAGAATCAGAATTGGTTTCTCATTAAATGAATGGTTCTCCACCAGCTGAACTACTTTTGGGCTCAAAACATGAGTTGAATCTGGTACACACCTCCTCAACATCGAAACATGAAAACATTGTTTACTTGAGACAAACTCGGATGCAAAGCTAATCGGTATGAAACTAGTCCATCATTTCCCAGGATTTAGAAAGGACCGATGAACCGCGAGCTTAAAATTCCTTTCTTACCAAAATGCATCACACTTTTATAAGGAGATAATTTAAGGAAAACATGGTCACCTTCTTCGAAATAGTTGTCTGTCCATCTGTTATTTGCATAAATTTTTTGCCTGCTCTGAGCTATCCTCATGTGTTGCTGGATCATCTTCATTTTCTCAGCCACATTTTCTACTAATTCGGGCCCCATAAACATTCATTCACCGACCTCATCCCAAAATACTGTAGTCTGACACCACTTTCCGTACAAATCCTCAAAAGGTGCCATCTGTATACTGGAATGAAAACTATTATTATAAGAAAACTCAACTAAAGAAATATGTTGATCCCAACTTCCCTGGAAATCCATTTAACAAGCTAACAACATATTGTACAAATTTTGAATCATTCATTCTTACTGCCCATCAGATTGAAGATGAAATTTTTTATTGAAATTTAACTCTGGTCCAAATGACTTCTAAATTCTCTTCCAAAAGTTAGAAGTGAACCTGTGATCCTGGTCAGATAAAATAGAAAGTGGAATTCCATGTAACCTGAAAATCTTCTTGAGGTACAATTGAGAAATCTGATCCAAATACATTGTATCTCGAATAGAAAAAAATGTGATGATTTTGTCAGATGATCCATAATAACCCAAATTTCATTATTACATCGAGATTTCTTATATGGTCCCCCCACAAATTCCATGGATACATTCTCCCACTTCCACTCTGGCACCGGAAAAGGGTAAAGTAGCCTCTTCGATAAATGTTGCTCTACTTTAACCTACTAACATGTTAATCATCTCATGGTAAAATCTGCAATATCGCTTTTTCATTCCATCCCACCAGTAATACTCTCGAAGGTCTCTATACTTCTTATTACTGCTAGGATGAACCGAAAATGGAGAACTATGAGCTTCACACAACAAAACATTCTTTAACTGAGAATGACAGGGCACATACAACCTTTTTCCAAACCAAAAAAGACAAACTTTATCAAGGTTATATTTTTGAAACTAACACACTTTAACCAATTCTACCTTTTTATATAGCTCACAGTCTTCCTTCTGTGCTCGTATAATTAATTCTGACAATGAACACTACACTAAAACCAGAAACAAAACAGATGTATTCCCTGCAACAACAACTTCTAAGCCAAAATGTATCAAATCATTAATCAAGGGATCCTGTTTCAAACATAGCATGGTAAATTATGCATTATGTTTTCGACTCAAGGCATCCACCACTTTGTTTTCTTTTAAAGGGTGGTAATTGATCATGCAATCATAATATTTTATCAGTTCAGGCCATCTTCTATGCCTCATGTTTAATTCCTTCTGAGTGAATTTATACTTCAGACAGTAATGGTCAGTATATATTTGACATCTGGCTCCATATAAATTATGCCTCCAAATTCTCAAAGAAAAAACCACAACTACCAATTCCAAATCATGTGTGGGATAATTTAACTCATGAGGTTTTAGTTGTCTTGAAGGATAAGAAATTACCCAATCATTGTACATCAATACACATCCATGTCCCTTTAATGAAGAATCACTGTAGATGATGAAATATCCATTTCTGGGAGGCAAGGTGAAAACTGATGTATTTTTCAATCTCTTCTACAGTTCCATAAAACAAACATCACATTCTTCTATTAAAACAAATTTAACCCCTTTCCGTGTTAACTTAGTTATCGAGCTATATAATGGAGAAAATTTCTTAAGAAAACTTCAGTAAGAACCTACTAATCCAAGAAAACTACATATATATGTGTCATTTGTGGGTCTTGGACATTCATAAACCACTTTTGTTTTGGTAGGACCAACTTTTATTCCATATTTATTCGCAATGTTCCTAACAAAATTAATCTATGGAAACCAAAAATCATAGTGGCTGAATTTTCCATACAATTGTTTGTCATTTAAGGTTTGTAAAACAAACCTTAGATGTTTTTCATGATCCTCTTTATTTTTAAGAAAATACCATAATGTCATAAAAAATACAATGAAAAACTTATCCTAGAACTAATGAAATTCTCTATTCATTTGATTCATGAATACAGTAGGAGCATTAGTTAACACAAAGGGCATGCCAACTAATTCATAATGCCCATATCTAGAAAGAGAGGTTGTTTTGGGGATGTCATCCTGCTTCACCTTCAGCTGATGGTATCTAGATCTCAATTCAATCGTGGAAAAGTACTGAGCTCCCTTGAGCTGATCAAACAAGTCGTCAAATTGATGCAAATGATACTTGTTTTTAATAGTGATGATATTAAAATCATTATAATCAATGAAAAGACTCATGGAACTTTCTTTCTTTTTAACAAACAATATTGGGGCTCCCCATGGTGAAGTGCTAGGACAAATGAATCCTTTATTAAGAAAAACCTACAACTGAATTTTCAATTCAAGAAGTACTATCTGAGCCATATGAAATGGGGGTTTTGAAATTGGCTTAATAACATGAACTAAGTCAATTTTGAATTCTACTTCCAGATTAGGTATGACACTAGGTAACCCATTAGTAAAAACATAAAGGTAATGATTTACCATAGACACATCACCAATATGAAAAATTCCCTTTTTTGAACAATATGAGGAAGATAACTTTCATTTACATCTTTTAATAGTTTCTCATCTTCGTGATATGTTATCAATTTTATTGGTTCATTATTGTGTAAAAACTGATCCACTTTCTGAAAAAACAACTTCTTTAGCTCTATAGTGAATCTTAGCATGATATACAGAAAGCCAATCCATTCCAAAAATAACATCAATCTCGACTACAGTTATTAAAAAAATGTTTTCAAGTAATGTATTTCCACATACCATAATTGCATGATTCTTATAATTCCTTTTTTCTATAATATTTCCTCTCTGGTGTTTTAACAACAAGTTCAGGTCTAATTTTTTGAGGTGATTTTTTCAATTTTCCTGATAATTTCTCAGAGATGAAAGAATGTAAAGACCCCATATCAAACAAAACTTTAGCCAAATCTAAGGGAACGAAAAAAGTACCTAATAAAACATCATTGTATGGCCTAACATATTCTGACATAGTCACAAAGGATATCACTACACCTTTCTTCTTATAGTCTGACTTCTTTTCACCATATGTATCTCTCTTTGGGCATGCATTTGCATAATGACCCATCTCACCACATTTAAAACACTTAATATTTTGGTTATCAGGATTATTCATAGGATCATTTTCATTGAAATCTCAGACCATATGTCCAAACTAACCACATTTAAAACCCAAACCAGTTTTTCTAAGTCATTCCCAGGGTGTTTCTTGCCACACTTTTCACAAATAGAAAATTGGATTTTCTTACCATCAGATTTCATTGGTTGATTCATACCCATATCTTTCCACCTAGACCTATTCTTCTTATTTCTCGAAAATTCACATGATCATAATAAAAATCTAACCCTACCCACTTAGAACATCAGAAAAGTTTCTTATAACTTTCAAATTCATGGGTGGCCAACACCCTTCGATTCCCTGGCATCAGTCCTGAGTAAAAGCAATTGATTTTGCTATCAAGATCCAGAATAATATTTGCAGCATGCCTTGAAAGTATGGTGAAGTTCACCTCATACACAATCCATGAATCCTCCTAATTTTGCTTCAATTGAAGGAATTTCTTCTCTATCCTATATCGCACCACATTAGGAAAATATTTTTCAAGGAACAAATATTGTAATTTATCCCACAAAAAGGCATAAACACCCTCTCTACCCCTGTTATTCCTTAATATTGACCACCACTTATCAGCATCACATTAAAAAAAATAAATGGAAACACTTTACTTTTGAATATCTTAACATCCCATAACATCGAATATCTTTTCAAGGGCTTTATCCATCCTTCAGCTTCTATTGGTTCAGAAGATCCATTGAAAGCAGGAGGGTGTTGTCCTATAAAATTTTCCACTACTATCATGTACTCTTATGGTACCTCTAGTTTCTATCTTGCATGGCTTACACCACCATTAATTGCTTGCTTAAGCTGAGCCATTATTGTCACAAACTGCTCAGTTCTAATCCCTACCATTCTGGGCGGCAGATTCAAAAGGATGTCTTTGTATCGGTGACTCCCCAATTCAGCTTCCCTATTTCTTCTGCAGGCAACCATTATGAACAAGTATATCTTAAATGATGCAACCTGGTATTAATTAAATGCTATAACATTTCAAATTAATCATATAGTAAAAATCATTTATGATATTCTTTTAAAATCATCCTAATCTCTAATGTTATCTAAACCATCCTCAGATACCAACTATAAGGACCCGACCTTATGACATACATAATCATGAATTAAATGATGAAAACACTTCCTTTTACATTGAGGATATTTTCAGGTTTATATCTTTACAGAATGGTGACATAATACGTTCATAACGTTACACATTGTTACAATGTTGATACCATGAAAAGAGTTTCCATTTTTTTTCAAATTTTAAAACATTACAACTTTAAACATGATTTATTTACAATTATT
This sequence comes from Viscum album, assembly GCA_963277665.1. Classification (NCBI taxonomy): domain Eukaryota; kingdom Viridiplantae; phylum Streptophyta; class Magnoliopsida; order Santalales; family Viscaceae; genus Viscum; species Viscum album. The sequence goes on from OY728141.1 coordinate 1,818,937,525, forward strand.
CAACATTTAACATGGCATACTTCATTGTATTACACATCCATTAACCAGTGTAAATCATTTAAAACTTGGGATGAGCACAAAAATTCATTAAGGGGGATATAAAAAGGAGGAAATAACACATTAGTCCATGAATACTTGTAATGTATGAAATAATTTTCAAAAGACATACATACCACCTATATATATATACTTAATTTGTGAAACATGAGATTTACACAATACCTAATAACATAATTAGAACCATAAAGGTATCTTGAGGAATTACTTACATAATATTATAACCATGTCGGCTACCTTATAATCTGTAACCCTCTCGGCTACCTTACTACTTTCATAACGATCGTAGTTACACATAGAGTAAACATACTATCGACCTCCAACATAGACATACCCAATAAATTAGAGGGAGATATAGGACACATACTTCATTATAAACAATTCCCAAGAACCATAACATAATCATACAACATGAATAATATCATAACAACATTTCTTTTGAATTTTGTAACACATAATTTTATAAGAATATTTCAAAAGAAAAACACCTTACAAATATCATACAATTGAAGAGAGACTTAATAGAGTAGATGGAATATGTATATACACTGTAATTAGACATAATTCAACATAATATAATAAAAATTTCATCACATAGTTTATTTTAATACCACATAAATAATGAAGTAGAAGGTTAACCGAAAGAATGGAAATCGGGTTAAGAATTCCTTTACGTCGGGCTTGTATTACTTAAAACTTTTTTAATATTCAGGTATAATGGTTAAATGAGTGTTATTAGTATTTTACAGAAACATATTCATGTTTATAAAATCTTATATGATTATTTAATAAACTTATTTCACCCCTTAATTGTTAGTATTTTGTTCCTTGAACTGTTTTTGGCGAGTTCCTTACATAATTTCCATTATTGGTTCATGATGGATGTTCTTGTTGACTGGAAGTGAAACTCCATAATTGTAATGGAAAGGTATTTAAATATTTTTATTACCATAATTTTTTCCATTTACCATTTTTAGGTTTTATTTTTGGATGATTCATATGTTAAAACATTAATGATGTTCCTGTAGATCATTATGGGGTTCTTTGATAATAACAACTTCATTTTGCCTTATAAATTAATACCATGAGTGAAAATTAATTATAGAAACATTGATGAGACATAATAAATATATTATAATCTGGTTTAACAATAGAAATTATTTTATGACCATACTTGAAATAATTAATGTAAATTGAAATCACCTCATTCATGATGTCGGTAAATCAGCACATCACGAACAATGTTTTTATTCCTTGAATAAGTGGGAGAAGAGAAGAATAATGATGACGAATTTTACATGAAAATGAGAACATAAATAATAAACATGATTTCTGGATATTTCATTCCTCTTGGGTAACAATATATGAATAAATAATAATAAAATAATGGAACTCAAAATAAAAGAATAATTGAGAAATCCCTTAAAAAAATATGGCAGCCTAACGACTATGCTACATGGTTTTAGAAAATATTAAAAAGAGAGGAGGAAGGGGTCACCCATATAGATTCGAAACATAATACATAATATATCATGGATAATATGGAAATAATGACCTGGAATGGAAACTTGAATGTTATACCAGATAAAAGAGAACCTGAAAGAAAAAAAGAAAGAAATTTAGAATTCTCTTACATGGTACAGTAACTTCTTGAGATTGAATGATGTGACCTTGAGGGCTTGAGGAAACCTATATAGGGATACTAGGAAATTAAGGAGTCCAGAGATTCATTGATGAGGAATTTGGAATGAATTTAATGAAGGAATGGGTTTGTATTTATAGCATAAGCGAGGGATTGTTTTAATAATTTCCAAGGGACACCTCAGTAGTGGTATTTGCAAAACCATGGATTTCCCTTGGTATTTATCCTTTTTGTAAGAAACATGGTACCCCTAATAAGTAATTTTACTATACAGAAGTAGAACTAATTTATTACATCATTATTACATCATTAATTATGTCATTAACACAATAATAATTAAAACTGTATTTTTTTTACTATTCACCGATTAATCAACTATTTTAAAAAAATCCCCAAAATTCACCCTATCCAATTATATACATGTAGAATTAAAAAATGAAGTCCATTTAATGAAAATAATATTCTTAAATAATGTTAATTTAATTTTTAAATAAAATCAAACATTCATAAAAAATTAATAAATAAAAAATTATAACTATTTTTATATCACATTGAAAAATTAATCAAGATATCCATATCTTAAAGACTTAAGAAAATAAAATAATAATTAAATTTACTAATCATTATGGTCATATTACAACTCACAAGGGTATGTTACTATTCACCTAAAATACAAGTTGGTTACTACAGACTCTAAATAACATACTAAACACAATTGTAAATGACCATTTTTCGAAATTCAATACATAGAAGTAGTGAAATTATGTTTAAATGTTACTTATAAATATATACATTAAAAAAATTAATCATTTCAATTTATTTTTAGAAAAAGATGGGGTGTTACATAGGATATTTGTGGGAAAGAAGAACATATATGCATAGATGGTTCAGAAACCCACAACCTACCATCTAAATAACATTAAAAAAACATTATATCTAAACATAATGACTAAAGTTCTAAATCATCACAATCATGTTTCTCTTTTATTTATAGAACTTTTTTTGAGGAGATATGATATGTTTGTTCACACTGTTAGCCATTGTTTCAACAACATATTTAGTAGTAGTTATACCAACAATTTCTTAAATAAAGTATTAAAATGACGGTTTGGAGGGATTTAATTAAATACATTCTTGATGATTAATATCATTTATAAGAGATCCTTCAAGTTATCTCTAAATAGATGATATTTCAGGTCCACCATGCTTAGGTAAATTTTCCCAATGGTCATCATCATCATATTCAAAATAATCCAGGCCATGTATTGTGGACCCATGGGAATTAGACCTCTAATAATATGCATCTCTTAATCCTACCCTTTGAGTACTTCCAATGAAATTCGATAGAGTGTAATACTATTAAAACCATTATCCAAATTCTTTAGACTTACCTAAGTCATAATATATGGGTTCTTCAATAAAACCACCCATTGATACTTCATGTATTTCTGCAAACTCTATATTCTAACACATATTCATGTTAAGGCATACTTAATATAGAGTCATGGGATTGAAAATATATTTCATGAGTGGGATCCTTGAAATATTCATAGGCTACCCTAGTTTCCTCTCTCGGGTTAACACCATTTTTCCTCTTCTTCATGAGATTTTATATTTTTATAATTCTCAAGAATATTCAACAATTTCATTAGGATAAAGATCATGGTCCACTTGGTCACTTGGTCCAATAGGGTTCTTCACATGATTTCAGATTTTATACAACTTTCCATTATCTATAACATATTCCATTATCCAAGAAGTTGAGATCTCATATTTTTTCCCACGTATCTTCTTACTTAGGAAAAAGACATCAGATAAAATGACACTTTCCTATCCCTTAGAAATGTATATGTTAAACTCTTAGATTGATGAGTTGGAAATAAGTTGTGTGTGGGAATTAAATTTCAATTACGATTTTAATTTCAGTGACATATGTCTCATTACATTCCTTAAAAAAAATAATCTATATTATTTATTATATAAAGAAATACACTTTCTTAGTTTATTAAGGTAATGAATTCCCTTTCCTATAACTTATCAATTTTTGGATGAACTTGACCAATTGTCCCCATTCACTACAAAATTTCACAATAGTTTCGTTTCATGGGTGTCATGATCCAAGTTAATTCTACTAATTCATTCAATAATTCATAATGTGTATGATTTGTTGTGTATTTGTTATTATAGTCTTTATACTATTTTATTCATTGAACTCATAAGAATTTAGAAATGATAATTGAGGGAAACACCAAACATTTTACATTTACAATGCTTCATATGGTTTCACATCTACCACTATAAATTAATTCTATATAGACATAAAAATAATTAAGCAATCATGGATAAAACATCTTACATTTCTCTCTAAAAAACTCTCTCCATCCCTTATTCTGAATCAATTAGAAGTTTAATGTTTTGATGGACTTAAGACACTCAGGATATATATCCATTTTCACATAGAATGTTTGAACAATCAGAAGAGGATTATAAATATTGATAGTATCACTAAGTATACCTAGTTACTTTTTGGATTTCTTTGTAGTAGGTGATATCGAAAGATATTCTTCATTATGAGATCATTTTTCACAAACCATTTATACACTATGATTTGAATAATCAATGGTTTGGGTTTCATTTGTAATGGGAAATAGGCCTGAAAATGTGGGGTTTAAGATAGTTAGAGAAATTATGGGCATGAAAAAGTGAAAGTATATATAAGAATGATAGGTATGATGAATTAGATTCTAAATTGAACTTTATTCCATTATATATATAATATAGTTAAAATAAACTAATTAAAATCCTAAAAACACTATTTCTATGTGAAATAGGCATGGTAGGTCAATTGAATATAATATCATGATATCATAGAAAATTAAAGGTATGTATACTTACTATAAATTCATAGTTGAAATACTTACCATGTGACCAAATGTGCACCATTAATTAGATGAATACATGACAAAGAATTCTCTAACTGACCATGTGAAGAAAATTTCACGATCCCTTTACTTACCATATGATCTAGGCATCATGATTTCAGAATAACAAGATCAGAAAAAATAGATAAAAATACTAAAATAATAAATCAATTTGTATTCCTATATGTTAATAATTATGAAATGAACAAGAAAAATACATGTGTTAAAATTGAAATTAATGGTTTATGAGTAATTATCCCTTCCTGACTCATGTTTGATATAATTCATTCTCTTAATAATTAATGGATCTATGAAAATATCATCCAGACACTATTCAATGCCAATTAACTCAGGAGTTACATTATCTTTTTGAAAATGGTCTCTCATAAAGTAATTATTTATCAATAAAAATTTCCTTATATAGAGACAAAAAATCTTTTAAATATTAATTGAACTATAATTTTCATAGTTTATAGGGACATTTATAAAAAATATCCACAATATAGCCATGAATGTTTCATCTATATAATTTTTTCACAATAACTTGTTACAACTATGTACTCATCATTAGTAGTAAAATTTGCAATAGAATTATTTTTATTATGACACCATGAATCTGTAGACTTTCCCAATAAGTCCTATGCAACAGAGCTTCATTTATAATTACAAATTACTACTAAAACATATATATTTTAATGTCAGCCGAAGTGAAAATGTTATCCAATAGAATAGAACAATCTTAAGTTATTTTTACTTTTTAGGTATTTCAAAGTTATTTTAAAAGAATTTAAATTTGATTAATTTTTATTTTATTGAAAATGATCACACATACGTACAGTAAATATTATATTCGGTTAGATAGTTGTTTTATATAGTAAAATTCAAATCATATTTCTTTATATGGTCTGATCAACTAGTTTTCCAATTTTATCAAGTCCCAACTTATAGATTTTAGTATTGGGAGTATAAATACATTTTCCGTGATCTATAAAAAATTATTTAAAGGTAATTTTTTTAAATTTTTTTTAAATGATTCCTTCCTAATTTTGAAAAATCTAAAAACCTGGGAGTAATTTCAACTAAACCATTATACTCTTATAAAATTCATTTTGTAATGATTTTTAAATTTTATCACACAATGAGTTTTTGGATGATTCAAAATTAATACCATCCATATGTAATTAAACTACCAAAAACCATGGTATATCCTTCTTATGAATAATGTAGGATCATTGATACATTTATATACAACTTATGCAATCAAAAAATAGAATATCCTATCATACTAAGCTCTATGATGTTATTTTAAACCATTCAATGTATCTTTAAATTTGATAAAATGATTTGGAAAATAGGGGTTATAAAATTAAAGGGTTTATTCAACAAAAACATCATGAAAAATATAACCACTAAGATAATAACTATTTCTATCAATTTGATATAGTTATAAATTCCAATGTCTTTCCTATGAAAGTATCACTATAATAGCCCCATGTATTTATACTGGTGTAATGGTTTCTTTATAGTCATTAAACTAATCATGATTTTAACCATCTATAGGCAGTACGACATTATATCTTTCACTTATTCTAGAATCAACAATTGTGTTCCCAAACAACCATTTCGTAATAAGAGTTAAAAATATTTAGAACTTTCCAATATTTCACATATTATGTTTCATTCAAGATGATTCAACACTTCCTGCATAAACATTACCCAAAATTCATCATCAATTGGTTTGGTGATGTTTTTAGGTTCAATATGTTTAAATAACCCTTAATAATCAATCGGGTTTCTAAGAGAATCTATTGTTCAAATAGCCTTATCATGAACTAAAAAATAACATCTAAACAATGTTATCTTCGAGATATAGTGGATATTGGGATAGATTTACTTGGTAGTTAAACTTATACATCATTGTTTAGTTAAATCAATCCCTCAACACTGTGTCATTTTTCAGCCACATGTTTTATAGAAGAATTACTTGTCTTAGTAGAGGTATTGATATTCATTTTAGAAAGGTTATATTCAAGGTTCTCAAAAGTTGTTTTAGGTTCATGTGGATATATTTCATCAAATATTATATATAAATATTCAGTCCCATGTTTTTTTCTTTTATTGAACCCTCTATATGAATTAATAGAGAATGATTAACCAAGGAATAATCATTCATCAATTTTTTCTTCAATAATTTTCAAACATTTAAAGGAATTGAGAATAAATTATTTGCATCGAAAAAATCTAAAATAATTACGATTTGGGTTAATATTATTCCAAAATGTATATAGATTATTATTTTAAATAAATATAATAACGTACCTATTTATAAAATAATAGGTTGTATTTTTAGAGACCCAAGAATGAAGTGTATGGACATTACATTTTTTTGTGGAAATTATAATACATGACACAAACAGACGCCCAATGATCATATTAGTTTAGTTTATTTTGAAACTAGGAACAAAATCATCAAATCATGGATAAAGATCTTAAACATCTCCCACAAAATTTACCCCTATTGTTTTCCTACCTAAAAAATCTCTTTATATATTTGGGAAAATAAAATAGTGAAATAGTGAGCTTAAATACTTAGTAAGGGTAAACATGGAGAACATAATACAAACAATAAACATTTGAATGTAAAAACATTCACATAAATTTTAAACATCAAAATCATGAATCATGAAATAAATCTTGGCATTACATAAGGCATGGATAATAAAGGAACATTAACCATGATAGAATAGCATTGCACTAAAACATGTAATTATAGAAAACTAATAAGAACATAATTTGATTTCCATAGTATCCATGACATAGCTTCCAAGACCAACATAGTGGACCTATTCCACCACTAAACTGAGTTTACTTTCCATTCTATCAGTGTATTACAGAACCTGATTTACATGTCATTGTAGCCTTGCATTACTGAACAATATTTACTTGTCATTCTAGTCTTTTTTATCTCATGAGATATAAATCATTACCCAATTCGTTGGAGGGAGATATTGGTCCCACTTATCTCATAATGAAATCATCGTTGAATGTGACAAAAAACATAAATCATTCATCATAGGATAACACAATAAATAAAATGGGTTTCCTAAACATTATTCCATAATAAAATAATCTATAAAAATATCATTCCATCATTAACATAATAAACTCATAGTAATACTAGGGATATAAACATAACCCTATTTATGGAGCGTCATATTTGATCGAAAATAATTTTGATAAAACACTTGAACTTATTTCTTGTGGAAAATATCCTTTCTTCTTCAAAAATGTTTTCTTTTTTCAAAATGTCACACTATTTTAAAAGAAAAGAATTAAGTTCAAAATAAACCTGATATATTTTAGAGGAAAGATCATGGAAATAATTCTTCATGAAATAGTAAAAATTCATTCATTCCATATAATTTAAAAAAACATTCTCCTCATACTTTTGTCAGAAATGTCAAAAAGTACCTCATATGGTAAACAAAAAAAATATTTCATTGATACCATGTAGTAAATGTAAAAAATGTGTAAAAATGAAATTAAACATGCATAGAAGAATAGTGGACATTTTATGAACATATTTTTAGAAATAATGGATATGGATGATAAATATATCCCTAGTATATAATTACATAAAAATAATCTCAGATAAAAATGAGATTGCAAAAATATCCCTTACCTTATGTCCTATTTCATCGTATGCAACCGAAACCCCTGTAAAGATGGTTCAAACATATTATTAACATGTAACAAAACCATAATACTATATATGATATCATATATGATTGACTCATGGCTTTATATTATCCGTTCATTTTCCAATTCCATGTTAAATGAATGTTTTGGATAATAATCGTTTTATTTATCATACATGTTTTGAATTTTTATTCTTGATATTACTACTTATATCATGACTCACTTACTTAAAAAAATGTAAAAAATGAGTTATATATCATATATATTCATTATATATATATATATATATTTAATATATAGATAATATATATATATATAATAGATAGATAAATGAAATGGAATACACCGTTCATGAGGACTGTAGGCCGAACGAACACATGAACCCTATTTTCATTTCATTATTGACTTGAATGGAACTAAGTAAATAATATATATATATATATATATATCTAATAGGATTATTATATCATATATTTCATGATTATTTATTATATATACTTTATAATCATTCTTGAATTGTAAACATGGAAAATGAATCTCATCGTGTCATGGAGACAATTAGTCGTACGTAGGCACAAGCGACGATATCATTCCCATAGTTGTTGAATGGTATTGAAGTGGATGGTGTATAATATTTCATAATTTGTATCATGTTATAATAATCATATATAGTAATTATTCCCACCATTATACCCATCCATGTAAGGTGGTGTTGAAAAACAAATTACACCATAACGTGGAGACGGTAAGCCGTATATACGCACGTGTGGTGATTTTGTTTTTCAAAGGATGGATAAAAAGCGAAATTGGGTTGTTTAATATTTATAATAACATATAAGTATAATAGTGATAATTATTTTATTACTTTATAATGAAAAAACTAAGGAAATTTATGTACAAGATGAATGAAATTCGAATGAATCGGTAGAAGAGATCACCTCTTCCTCGATGTGCCTATGTTAAATTTTATATAAAGGCACTAGAGTTGGTCTTTTGAGAAGACCAGAACCTCTAAATGTTACATGATAAGTTTATAAGAGAAATGGTTTCAGTTTTTACGATATTGAATGATTAAATGGAGTAAAGTGGAGAGTGAGGATGAACCCTTTAATTAGAGAGGAGGGGTGCACTTTACGAAACTCTCAAAATATTAATTTATTATAAATTTAATTTCAATTAAAAATGGTGAAAAACTTATTTAATTATAAAATAATATGGTTTTGGTTTGAATAAACATAATAAAATAATTTTTATACAATTTTGGAATATTTATTATCCTTATATTTTTGGTTTATCCGTTATTTTACCCTTTTTAATCTTACCGTGATATCATGTTATTTTCACATTCTGGGTTAATGTAATTACAAAATCATGTCAAAAGACAAAAAAATAGTTATTTATAATTTATTTGAACATATATTCACCATTTTTAGGAATATTAGATTTTTAGGAATTTAAAATCATTTAATAAAATATTTTATGTTTTATGTTATGAATAATTTCAATTTTGGAAACTATTCATACTTGACTTTTGTTTAATTAAGAAAAATGTGATTTCTCGAAACCAAAGGGATTAACTCACCCCTAATATTTCAATTTCATATAGAAATTCTTGGATGTCATAAAAATATTCAAATTAATATTATTTTAATATTTATAAATTAATTTATTTGAATCTTTCCCTAATGTGGTAATCACTACATCATAATTGTGTCATAAATAAATATATTTATCTAATGACTAAAAATTATAAATAAAATACGATGATGTATGAAATATTTTTATCTTTATAAAAACTATCTATATAGATATGTATCAGTTATAAAACCTTATATTAAAATCGATTTCATAAAATATATTTGTTTAGGTTATAATTTATCTTTACTATAATTTAATTCTTATAAAATGTCATTTTCACATACATGTGAAACCATGGGGTCTCGAAATTGACCCATGGATTCCCATATTCAAAACTATCTCATAAAATATAATTATGAAATGTTTTAGGGTATTTTAACATTATTAAAATATTATTTGTTTACCCTTATTTAACAGATTTACCCTTTTAACCATGGTAAATAAAATAATTAATGAAGTTACTATTCACAATGTCTAAAAATAGAATGTACCTATTTAAAAAATTTAAACCCTATGATTCCAGATTTTTAATCCATTTTTCCAAATTCAAAACACATAATTTTCAGTAATTAATTTTAAATTAATTCTCGTTGTCAAAACCAAAAACAGGTTTTTATGAAGTAATAACCGTCAAAAGATTGACAAGTGTTTATGTCTAATTTAAAAGTTAAATTACTAATAATGAAAAAAAACATGGATTAAATGATAAAAATACAATCCAATTACGCTTTAAAGTCAATTAAAAAGTTAATATAACTATTCAAATAAATTAGCTAAAAAGGTAGTTTTGTGTTAAAATATTTTATTTTTCACTATTCATTAAAATTTTAATTTTATTAGAAAAAAATTCAAAAAAATTAGATTTTTACATCCTTCTTCAAAATAATAAGTTTATTTAGTAAAATGTAACTTATAAATGTGTCAAAAACTAAATTTAAAATGGGTGTGCCATCAAAAAGTGGTAAAATTGCATTTTTTTAAAAAAAATCTTTTATCAATAAAATTGATTTTGTTCTCGTATCATGTTCTAGAAAATGTTAAAGATGAATGCTAATTTTATATAATATTCTAAATGTGGTTAACAATATTTATAACATCTAGTTATAAAATATTTAAATAATATATTATTTTTTAGTGAAGCACTCTATTGCGTACAAGGTAAGTTATTGAGCAAGGTCGCTCTTGCGTGTAACACAATCCAATTCAGTGATGCATGTAGTGAAAGCTTCCTTTGGTGTTGCGTATCATATAATCCATACATAGTTCATTTATATATTGAAAAAAATCTATACCTACTATTACGTGGTATGAATTCTATCAAAGGAACATGAAATTATGTGCAACAGAAGCCACAAATACTCTTTTGTATACTACGAGATAATACAATGTTGCGTATAAAGAAATATAATCTTGGTGTAGTGTACAAAACATGTCATAAAAGACATTAAAGTAATCTATCTCGTAAAATCTTTGGGTGTTACAATCTACACCCCTTTAAAAAATATTCTCCAATGAAATTCATCAGGGTTATAAATGGTTCTCTATGTGAAAGTTTCTTTTCATGAAACACACATCATAAAAAGGGATAGTAAAACATTACTTTAAAAAGAATGTTTGAAACATAATAGTCAGACAAGGTAACTAATAACATGGATTCCATATAGGAGATCATAGGTGGTATGTGAAAACATAGATATGGAAGAGAAATCTAACCATCGTGTTATGATGGATTGTGATATAGAATAAAGATTAGAGGAAGTTAACTACCAAAAAACCATAAATATTCGATTATTTAAGGGACCATATGATTCATCAAATAAAAGGGTACTAGGATAACATTTTTGGCTTCCAATATACATTCCCAAAAGTTGAATAATTTTGCATTAGAATAAATACTTACTTGATTTTCGTATAATCTCATTGTTTTCTGTGACATGAACAATTTCCATTTCATCTTTAATTTAATGAAATGGAGTTAAAATTTTCATTATTGAGGAGTTAGTAGATAATTTGAAAGATGATAGTTTATTCCATCTATCTCAACATAATGGCCATCACAGAATATCAAATAGGCCAAAGTACTCATGTGTTGAGATAATACATTACTCTAACAGAACCTCTACCGAATGATACCATATACAATCCATAAAGAGATAAAATTACAATCCATTCAAAAATACAAAGCAAAGAAATAGGTGAACTAATTCGACATAACATTTATCTCCCATACCTCATAAGGTAGTTCTTAGATGTCCCATTCCAAACATGTGAATACCTTAATCATGTATTCTCCTTAGTCACAATAACAACATTATTAGCATATATCCTTATTTAAAACATGCATTTTTACTTAATCCAAAACTTTTTGGATATATTAATTATGTCTTAAAAAGTTATATAATTCATCCATGATAGCATAACCCTTTTTTCAATAACTACATAATTAGATTTCAAGAAACTAGAATCATCCAATTTACTTATTCAAATCCAAAATATATTTATCCAAAACTCATTATATTAACATAAGGGACATATTAAGGGTTATATTTTCTTTAATAATGTGGTCTAAATGTATATCACCTTACCCATAAATAACATTTCTATATCTTTAGAACTATTCATCATATCCATTTCAATCCTTTTATTGAAAACACATATATATTTCATGATTAATATTACATAATATTTGAATTACGAAATATGTACACCTCAATCATTCAATTTTGTTCTTAAATTATTAATCATGATCCATCAACATCATATTTACAAAAATATGAATCGTGAATTTTCGTTTCTCAACCCCAGGATTCATAGTTTTAATGTTAAAAATTCTGGAAGAACGTCACATACATTTCAGATATCGTTTACAATCTCTTTATCCTAAATAGTATGACCAATATTTGTTCCATCATCATGATTATATTCATGATATTTCAATTTAGGAAATCGATCTTCATAGTTCCCATAATTTCCACATCTCAAACATTCTCTGGTTATCTATGTTTAGTGTAGTTTGGGATATTGACTATGATTTGAAAGAAAAGTATGAGAAATACATATCAGATATTAGAACCACATAAATTAGGTAAATTACATATAATATTTAAACATATGATATCTTTGGTTAAACCATAGGTTAATCATGACTGTCACAAAAACCTAGGATGGGAACCTATACTTTACTTATCTTTAGGACATCCCTAGATATATCCTTGAAATATATCTAGGGAGATCAGTAATGTTTTCGTATCCATGTTTCCAAAGGTTGACTAAACCTTCACTCTGATACCAACTGAAGATACCCATTCTTGACATACATGTACATTACAATTCCTTTATAGAAAACTTAATACATGACACAAACAGGCACCCAATGATCATATTAGTTTAGTGTCTTTGGAAACATTGAGCAACATTTTCTAATCATGGGGACCGATCATCAACATCTCCCATAAAGATCTTCTCCTTTTGTTTTCATACATGAATCCTTTCATAATATCCTGGGGAAAACAAAACATATAATGGGTGATCTCAAATGATCAGTAAGTGTAAACCTTGATAACATAAAAGATACCATAAACTTTTGCATGTAAAAATATAAACATAAAATTTAAACATCAAAATCATGAGTCCCAAAATAAATCTTGGTAGTACATAAGGCATGGATCATAATGCAACATTAGAAATGATAGCTAAGGCATTGTTTCCATGATGATCATAGTGGATATAGTCCATTACTGAACCGGGTTTACTTGTCTTTCCTACCATGTATTATAGAACCAGATACACTTTCCATTCCTTCCATGCATTACTGAGCCATATTTACTTCTATTACAATCATTTCTATCTCAGGAGATGTAAACCTTTACCCAATGCATTGTAGGGAGATATAGGTCCCACCCTTATCATAAGGAAATAATCCTTGCATGAGCAACAAAATAAAAACCATTCATCATATCGTAACCCAAGAAATAAAATGGGTTTTTAAGACATCATTCCATCATAGAATAATACATTAAAATATCATTCCATCACTAAAATAATAAATTCATATTTAAATAGGGATATAAACATAACCCTATTTAAATATAATCATCTTAGATGGATTTTTTTTATAAAAACATGATCTTTATTCATGAGGAAAATATCCATTCTTTTTCTAAAACTTTTTTTTTCTGAAAATGACCTCTTATTTTAAAATAAAAGGTTTTAGATGGCAACAAACATGATATATTTTAGAGGAAACATAAAGAAAATAATGCATTAAGAAACTGTAAAAATATATTCATGTCGTATAAGATAAAAAACTATACAAATACATTTCTACGAAATGTCAAAAAATACCATGTATTGTAATAAAAAAAGATTTCTTCCGTACCATGTAGTGAAAGTCAAAAATTGGTAAAATTTAATTTTAACATATATAGAAGAATATTAAAAACTTTATGATTTTTTTTTTAGAAAACATAGAAATAGAATATAAATATATATCCAGTATACTCTTACATATAGACAATCTTGGATAAAAATGAGATTGCAAAATTATCTCTTACCTTAGGATCGAGTTCATCTATATGTGTCCAAAAATCATGTATAGTGGGTTTAAGAATATTATTAACATGTAACATAACCATAATAAATTTTATGAATCATATATGATTCAATTATAACTTTATATTACCTATCCATTTGTCAATTTCATTTTAAATAATGGTTTTGGGTAATAATCGTTTTGTTTATCATACATGTTTTGAATTGTTATTCTTGATATTATTACTTACATCATGATTTAATTTTTTCCATATTGTAAAACATGATTTATATATTATAAATATTCAGTATATATATACTAGATAGATAATTTAATTTTAAATATAATAGATTGATAAATGAAATGGAATACACCGTTCATGGAGATGGTAAGCCGTACGTACACATGAACACTGTTTTAATTTCGTTATTGAAATGAATGGATGTAAGCAAATGACATATATATATACATACATAAATCTGGTAGCATTATGATGTCATATATTTCGTTATTGTTTATTATATATACATTATAATCATTCTTTAATTGTTAACATGAAGAACAGATCCCATCGCGTTGTCCAGATGGTAAGTTGTACGTACACATGAGTGACAATATCATTCCAATAGTTGTTGAATGGTATTAAATTGGATTGTTTATAATATCTCAAAATGAGTACCATGTTATAATAATCATATATAGTTATTATTTCCACCATTATACCCATCCTTGTAAGGTGATGGTGAACAACAGATTACCCCACAACATAGAGACGATAATCTGTATGTACGCACCTGTGATGATTTCATTTTTTGTATGATGGATATAAAGTGAAATAGGATTATTTAATGTTTGTCAGAGTGGATACTCAAGAGGTGGTGAATTGAGTTCCTATTAAATGTTTTTGTTTAAAATATTTTTATTGAAATCCCATACTTCATTAATCAAGTTAAACTGTAGTGAATTTATAAATATTGTAAGTGTTTAATTCGTTTCTCAAAGATTGATAGTTTCTTAGTTAAAATAATATGAAGATTAAGTTAGATTTTGAAACTGATTTACTGGTTCACAATAATTACAAACATTTGCTACTTCAACTATCAGAGTTACTTTAAAACAGATTTGAATTTCAAAGTAAATTACAGTGGAATATTGAAAATAGTATAGACTAAAATAAGATGCATAATAGTTTTAACCAATATGTTCAGTATCATGGTGAGACTTATTCCTCTCAAATAGTTTATATAAAACATTGATTCACACCCTGTATTAGGGTTTACAATATTAATCAGACTGTCCAGGTCCTTAGACCTCTACCACAGTTCTATGTGGGAAAACAATGGTATTATGATTTTGGTGTGAGAATTTCATTATCCTCCTTTTCATCATTGGAGTCTATGTGTGTCCAAATAGATTGAATCACACAGTTATCATAATGTGTGGAAAATAATGATCACAATAGAGAAAGAATATAGAGGGAGTTTATAATTCTTTTGAGTGATGTCAATGTAGCTATAAACTCCTTTGGATTGAAGGAAATGAAGCTTTGTGTCCTTTTCTGGATTTTTTTGAGAAAAATAGAGTGTCATGATTAAACTTGTATTCTTCGTGAGGTTCAATAGGGCGAATATGTTACTTAACCTTAAAATATGCTTCGTGTGTTCAGTAGTGTCGAGTTTCATGTAGTGTTCCTTTCTTTTGAAAATTTCTCTGAGTATCATTTTTGTTATTGAGCTCATGTCCTTGATTTTTGTTTTCTATATCACAGATAATTATTCTTGGCCACAATATTCTTTTAACATTGAATGCATGTGTTAGATCCAGCAGGTTTCATGTGTTCAGCACCTCGTACCGTGTACTGTCTGATGATATGTCTATGAAGAATCATTAATTATGTCAGTGCATTAGAATCATCAAATATCATCCTTTGAAATTAAGTTGAAAGATGACAAAAGTGTTTAAGAAACTGTGTCACATTAAGTCATGGAAATGGTGTCTCCTTCACATGGAGTCTAGATTGATCATGATTTCTATGTGTCATGTTGTCTCAGGGTCAGGGTGTCTCACGGTCATGGTGTATTGTTAATGGTGTATAGATACATGGTGTCTGCTTCACGGTGTCTTCTTCACGGTGTCTACATCACAGTGTCTGGCTTCACGGTGTCTGGCTTCATAGTGTTTGGCTTCACGGTGTTTGGCATCACGGTGTCTAGCATCACGGTGCTAGAAATACATAGCAAGTGGCAGACTCACGGTTTCTTAATGTTTTCAAAGTGATTGTGTTCAGACATAAATAATGATGCTAATATAAAGGAATAGACTGAACCATTTGTCAAAGATGGGATTATGAGAGTAGATCAAAGATAATATAATGTAGGTAAATGGAATGTAGAGCAATTAAGATCTTGCATGGATCTTCATAAAGTGTTAGAAAACATTAAACATAAATACACATGATTGGATATAATTAATTGGAGTTAACTAGATTGATTAATATTTTTGAGAATTAAAACATCATTAATACATGATGAGTCAAAAAATCTTCACCTTTTTTATGATGAAAAATCATGTACAGTTAAAGTATATATTGGATTCAACTATAGAGATAAAAGGATATAAAAAGCTAGAACATATAAACTTTTCCCCTTTTGGGAATATCAAAAAGGTGAAATAAGAGAAGGAAAAAGAAACATTACATTATAAAAAGAAAGTTTTAGTACAAGATATAAGAGTGATACAAAAGATAAATAAACCCTATCAAAAAAAGGGTAATCACTGTTCTTCTTTATAGGGTGGACTTATTTTTGCCTTTAGCTACAGTGGGAGAAGAGGAAGCCATAGGGGTAGAGGTTGAGGTAGTAGAATGCAGTGAGGTGGTTGATAAAGAGGGTAATGGAAGGCCTTCAAAGACTGAGGGAGCCAAGGTAGGAGTAGTGGAAGATCTCAGCAGTTGTTCATTGAGAATTACATGCCTGATCGGTCTTAGTGCTTGGCTGATAGACATAGTGGTTGAGGCTATGGTAGAGGTTAAGGTAGGCATCCTAGGTCTGAAAGGCGTAGCTGTTGGTGCAACAACGGTTGTACTCTGGTCATGAACATATGGCTTTAATAGTTGGATGAAATCTGTAATGATATCTCCACCATACTCCTTGTCTTTATCAAAATCATCCTTGTTCACTATAAACTATTCCAACAATCGAGTAAAATCTATGAGCTTCTGGACTTGGATCTTGAAAGCTTGAGTCATAGGAGGAAGCTTCAAATTTTCTACAAGGTACTTGAAATGGTTTGTCATTTGGGCCTTGGAGAAGATTCTCTTGAAGTAGAAATCCACGTTCTTGGAAATCTATTGCTGAGCATCAGCATCAATTTTGGAGTGGATTTCTACTAGTTCAAGAACTCTAGCACCGTTCTTAATCACTTTAGATAAATAAATCACATTGAATCCACTGAGTACATTTTGATGTTCTTCTTTGACTATAGTTCTTAGCAGACAACGGTCCAACGAGGGTTCAAAGGATTGAACAGATGCTTTGATAGATGAAGTCCAAGATTTTAGTTGATTCATCACCTTTTGAAGGCACCCTGTATACTCATTAGTGAGTTTATGAATATTGGAAACAAGATCTTTTGTTTCCATCACATTTTTTTGTTCCTTTCAGTGATCTTTTCATTTAAGGATGCTAGATAAGGTCGAATATGAGAAACACCATCCTATGGGATTTGAGGAGCAACAGGTTCTACAGGAGGAGCAACTTATTCAAATCACGAATGCATCACTCTTTGCATGTCTTCAACCATACATCTTAGGGTCATCACTTCATTACTAATCAGCTTATTTTCAAAACATACTTCTTGAATCTCATGGAGAATCATCAGTAGTATTTTCTAAATAATTTTCTCCAATAATAGTGAGGCATCTCTCCCACTTAAATTGGTCACAATAAGAGGTTGGATATTCATGGTTTTCTCAACTCCAGCTAAGAGGGTATCACCAAATTCCTTTAGATAATCCCTACTTACAAATGATGGCTATTCAGTCAGGGGTTCATGAGTAGGGACTGGTTCAGGCTCAGGTTCCTTCTAACGTGCAGTATTGGAGATCGATTTCAGCTAAAATAGTGAAGAAATATCATGTCTAGTTGCTGTAACATGCCGAGACACATCTACATCATAGAAACATGGAAATTTATACTAAGTGTCTACCAGAATTGACTCAGTTGGATGTGAGGCTTCAATAGACTCAATATTTGGGGTTTGTTCTCCCTCAATAGGTACCTCCTCCTTAGGAATGAGAGGCTAAAGATCTTGGTATAATTCCATAGACTCAACTCAATATTCCTCACTCATTTCCTGTATAGCCAGGTGAAAATCTAGCTCCATCCGTTCTTCAGTAGTAGGTATGATTTCAGGAACAAATTGTTCCACAGTGAGTACTTCAAAACTGGGCTCTTTCAAAATAGGTAGCTCTTCCACTATAGGATCTTTTATTATAGGCTCTCCCACTATATTCTCTTCAATGACATGCTTTTTAGGTTCATTGGAAGCTGATTCTGTTACAGCTTCAGGTTGTGTTTCCAAATTAACAGCTTCGATAGGAGTAGGGACATCTTCTTCAAAAACTACATGAGGAGTTGTAGTCTTGTCCTCCTAAAAAATAATAGCTTCCCTAGGTGGAACTTCAGCCTGTTATTCCTATTCTAAAGGATACTCAACAATATCTCTGGTTCCAAAACAGGATCAGGAATAGATCATGGTCTTGAGGGATAATCCATCAGATTGAATTTCTAATAAATTCTATAATTGTCTTCCACCCATTCCTTTTTCCAAGGATTCATGTTTATCTTCATTCATTTGATAATGGATTTTGAGAGATATTACTCACAGTCCTTAATCACTTCCTCATTTGGTCCAACCATACCCTCGGTAAGAATCATGGTTGATATTAGCCGAGAGTAGAACAGAGAATTTGACTTGGATGTGACATTGATTAACTCACATGTATGGTGTATGATTTAAATTCATAGGATGATCATACGCCCATTTTTCATAAGGTGAATTAGAAACTCATCTTGATATTTTATGACATCAAAACCACCTTTCCTGGGACTAACCAAATTCTGTATAAACTTTAATAGAAGCCTGGATTCTCTATATAATTCAGCAGTAATGACTCTCCTTTGGGTGCCATTTCTAGTTAAGGTTTTCAGGGCATCTTCTAATTCAATGAAATGAGTTGAACGTGGAGGTCCTCTCTGATAGTCCTCATAGATTCCTTTATTAGGTATCCTATGAAATGGATCCCATAACCTCGATAAAAATGAGCATCTCTAGACATAAACCCAGATTCATACAACAAAACTATCACCAAAATCAAAAGAGAACTGAACGTACTGGTAAAAATAATCCACTAACCTAGGGTAGATGAGTCGTTCATCCTTCGAGAACCACTCTAATCAGCCTTGTTGTCCTAACACTCTCAATACTAGAGATTTACTAGACATAATACATCTAGTGAAAATCTATTTCTCAGGTACATCAATGCAGATTACCAAATTTGAATTTAACCTTCATGTGTCAGTAAAGGTGAATCTTCTTATTCTTTAAACTGTGCTTTTCAGGAGTTGATGATGATGGATGATTCATTCTTGTCATTCACTGAAGGTTCGAGCAATAAAAGGGTTTTAGGGAAGAAGGAGGGTTCAAAAAGTGGATGTAGAGGAAAAATCGAGTGAAGAATCGAGTGGTACTATCTTTTTTCTATCATTTCGTAATACCGAACATTTCTAAATGAGGTTTATGGTGAGGCCATGTCTGGTCATTATGGTGAGATAGTAAATGTGCTTTATGGTGAGACTATGAACGAAGTACTCAGTGTGCGTTATAGTGATACAGTAAATGTTAGACAGTTATTAAAAAATAAAAATGGTGAGACAATAAAAATAAAACATTACGGTGAGACAATAAACGTCAGAGGTAGTAATTGAGACATCGTAATCATGAAACAGTAATGTATAACACAATAAGATATGGAATAGTAAGACTATAAATAGTAATAAGTATGGTATCTATTTGTGATTTATCATAACTAGTTCATGTATGATGTAGTATATTCTCTTATAATTTAATGGTTTGGTGAATATATCAACAAGTTGATATTCAGTACCAATGAATTCCAAAGTGATATCACTTTTATGATAATGATATCTCAAAAATTGATGTCTTACATCAATGTGATTTGTCCTATAATGTGAAATAGGATGCTTTGAGATGTTAATAGCACTTGTGTTGTCACAATTTATAATTATATGTCTGAATTGATATCCATAATCTAGTAATGTGTGTTTCATCCACAAAATTTGTGCACAACAACTGCTAGAATCTATGTATTTAACTTTTGCAGTTGATAATGAAGCAAAATGTTGTTTCAGACTACACCATGATACTAGTGATTTGACTAAAAGGTGACATGTCCCAAAGATGCTTTTTATATCTAACATTCTGCCACCGAAGTCATAAATAGAATAATTAAGTAATTCAAATGATTGTTCTTTATGATAAAATTGTCCTAGATTGGGTGTATGCTTGAGGTATTTGAAAATTAACTTTAAAACATTTAAATGAGATTCCTTAGGGTTTTCCGGAAAACAAGAACACATAAACACACTAAACATAGTGTCAGGAAGACTAGCAGATAAGTAGAGTAAACTTCCAATCAATCCTCTATAAGTGGTTTGATCAACAGATTTTCGATCTTCATCCAGATCCAACTTACAAGTGGTACTTATGGGAGTGTCACTAATTTTAGTGTTTTCTAATCCAAAACTCTTTAGAAGATCCTTTGTATATTTAATTTGATTTAAAATAATACCATTTTTATTTTGAAAATCACGAAATCCAAGAAAGTTTTTGAGTTCTCCCATTAAACGTATTTCAATTTTTTTTCATCATTTTAGAAAAACCGTCTCATAAAAAGTTCTTCAATGATCCAAAAAAATTCATCTACATATATTTGAACAACTAAAACATCATTAGAAATTCATTTTATAATAAGGGTAGGATCAACTATTTCTTTTGTAAAACCTTTAGAAATATGAAAAGTAATCAATATGTCATACCAAGCTCATGGAGCTTGCTTCAAACCATATAAGGCTTTTGATAGTTTAAAAATATGATTTGGAAAATGGGGGTTTGTAAATCTAGTGGGGTGTTTAACAAAAACATCCTCAACTATATACCCAATTAATAATACACTTTTATCATGCATATGATATAGTTTGAAATTCAAATGTACAGCATAGGCAAGTAGGATTATGATGGCTTCAAGTCTGGCTACTAGTACAAAGGTCTCCTCATAGTCAATTCCTTCTTTTTGACTATAGCCTTGTGAAACTAGTCTAGCCTTGTTTCTTACAATGTTTCCAGCTTCATAAAAATTATTCCTAAAAACCCATTTAGTGCTTATAGTCAAAGTGTCCTTAGGCCTGACTACTAATTCAAAAAATTTCATTCTTTCAAATTGATTCAATTCGTATTTCATATCCATCAAACAAAATTCATCATTGATCTCATCATTGAAATTTTTAGGTTTGATCTATTAATAAAAAGCGTGATGTTCATCCTAATTTATCAGAGAATCCCTAGTTTGTGTTCCTCTATCTAAATATCCTACTAAAACATCTAAACAATGGTCTTTTAGAGTACTAGTTGGTCTAGAAAATGATGGGCTAGATATTTCAGTTTCATTTTATGTTTTGGTTTCTACAAAAATAGGTTCTGGAAGATATCCAGAACTGGTTGTCTTAACAACAGGTTCAGTGTTTTTTTCACAGAAGTTTCGAAGGAACATATCTTCTTCAGGATTTTCATGAGGGGTCTTAGGTTCATGTGGAATAGTTTCATCAAATTTCATATGTACAGATTCTTCCACACATTTGGTTCTCATATTTAATACTATATAGGCTTTACTAGATATTGAGTAACATAGTAAAATTCCATCATCACTTTTGGAAGAAAATTTGTCAAGATTATCTTTAGTGTTGAAGATAAAAACATTGCAACCAAAATCTCTAAATTAATTTACCTTAGGCTTCCTATTCATTCAATGCTCATAGGGAGACTTTTTAAGAATTGGTCTAATCAAGACTCTATTGATAATGTTACAAGTTGTATTAATAGCTTCAACCCAAATGTAAATTGGAAAATCATATTCATTGAACATTGTCCTAGAAATCTGTTGAAATGCCATAATTATTCTTTCTACTACACAATTCTGCTTAGGGGTTCTATGAGAATATAAGTTGGGACTATATCCATTGTGTGAGCAATAATATTCAAACTCATGATTTTCAAACTCATGGTCGTGATCACTTCTCAACGTCTTGATCCTAATCCCACTATGGTTTTCTACAGACATGTAATATTTGATAAAAAAATAACAATCTTCACTTTTGTGAGAAAGAATGTATACCCAAGTATACCTAGAAAAATAATCTACAAGAACATAAACACAGTGTCTCACATTTAAGCATGAAATTCTTGATGGTCCAAACTAGTCCATGTGAACCAACTTGAGAGTTTGAGAACTAGAAACTTATTTCTTTTATTTGAATGAAACTTTGTGTTGTTTTTCCCTTTTGACAAGGATTACACACTTTGTGGAATGGGAATGATAGTTTAGGTAAGTCTCTAACTAAACCTTTTCTTGTCATTTTGCTACGCGATTGCACATTTTAGTGTCCTAGTATTCTGTTCCATAGCATGAATTCTTTATAAAAAGAATTTAAACAAGTACCATTTTGTTTAGCTAAAGAATTCAAATCAAAAACAGATAGATTTTCATTTATTAATCTAGTAAATACTAAAAAAAATTAGAATTAATCACTCTACATGAATCATTTTCAAATTTTTCATTGAAAACATAATCACACAACTGTGAAATGCTTAAGAGGTTGTATTTTAGTTCATAAACAAATAATACTTTAGATGTTAAATTTGAATCAATGTTACCAATCCAGCCAAAGCTGATGATCCTTCCTTTGGAGTAATCCCAAAAGGTGACATTTCCTACATCAACTATGATAAATATCTTAAAGCATGAGTAGTCTCCTATAATATGATTTGAACATTCACTGTCCATGTACCATATCTTCATACAGGAACATTTCAAGCAAGTTTCCTACAAAAAAGAGTTAGAGAAGTGATAATTTTGGTACACATAATTTCTTGGGTCCATAAAGTGTAGAAAGTAAAACATTATGCACCCATATTTATTTAATGGGTTTCTTATATATAACAGATTCAAACTATTTTAATCAATATTTTTTTTGATCTATAGTTATTTGAATAGCTAGATGAAGCATAAGAACTACTAGAACATGAACTAGCAGCATACTGTCCAGATTCTGGAATAAATTTATTCTTAAAAATCTGTCTCTATCCTAGTTGGTATCCTCAACCAGTAGTATACTTTTGTGACACTTGTTTTCCTAGAATTAGAGTTAGAGTTTTCATTCCATTTGTGAACTTCTCTAAGTCTATTCTATGTTTCTCTTTAGTCAATTTGAGTTTAGTATTCTCCTTTAACAGTTGAGCATTATTTTCCTTTTCTATACTAAAATTGGATTTAATAGTACTAGTTAAGGCATATTATTTCATTAATGATTTGTACGTAACTTTCATCTCATTACAAGTATCTTCTAACATATTACACTATTCAAATAATTCAGCTTTAGACATATTATCATCATTATTTGAATCACTTTCATTTTCAGAATAGTAATCATTATGCATAAGGGAATTTACTGTAACCTTAGATGTTTCAGTCATGAAACACATGTTGGCATGATTCTTTTCATCATAATCAGAAGCTTCAGATCCACTTGAGCTGTCTTCTAAAGAACTCCATGGAGCTTTCATGGCTTTCTTTTATTTTTTTTCCTTGAAATTATATTTCTTCTTAAACATTAATTTTGGACATTCAGCCTTAAATTTTCCTTTCCTTTTACATTCATAATAGTCTATCTCATCATCTTTATCAGTTTTCATCCAATATCTCTTCCAATTATCTCATTGATCATACTTACCCTTAAAATATTATTTTTTGAAAAATATCTTCTTTCTGTAGAATTTCTTGAATCTTCTGGCTATATGAGCCATCTCTTCATCACTATCTGAATCTGATCCTTCACTTGTTGTGCTTCTGACAGGTATGTGGACTTTCTCCTTATCATTTCTTTTTTAATAAGTGGATTTAAATGCCCCTGAATTCTTCTTAGGTTCACCATATTCCTCTTTGTTTAACTTTATAACTTCTTCATACATCGTCAACTTACTAATTAGCTCCTTGATAGGTAGAATACCAATGTCAGATGATTGTCGTATAGAGACAGAGGTTCCTATCCATCTGTCTGGTAATCATCTCATTATTCTCATGATTTTTTCCTTTGCTGCAACAACATTTCCAAGTGATCTCATTGTATTGACTATCTCATTAAACCTGAGATACATATTAGAAATAGATTAATAAAATTTAATTTTAAAATTATCATTCTTAATAGTGTATGTATTTTGTCTCATTTCCTTAAGATTGGTTGTTCCCTCATGGGACACAGCCAGAGTATCCCATATTTCATATGTAGTCTTACAGAAAATTATTCGAATAAATTCTTCATCTCCTAAAGAAAAATATCTTGCATTCATTGATTTAAAATTATTATTGGAAGAAACTTTCTTAGGTTCATCCAATGTGGTTCTAACAGTTTCTGGAATCTTATAATGAGTCTCTATAGTAGTCCAAATGTTAAATCCTATAATTTATAAATGGATTTTCATTTTTATTTTCCATTGGGAATAATTAACCCCATTAAATAAATGTGTCATGTTGGTAGCTACCCCTTCTAATCTATTATCCATAATAAATATGTTTCAAAAATATTTATAAAGAAATATATATTTATAATTACAAGAAATTTTGAGATCCTTAAGATATAACTAAAATCACAGTTGAAAATTTTTCACAAATAGAGTGTTTTGAAATACTTCTTCCAACACCCTCTAATACAAAATGATGGTTGGAGAGGATAATCAAGAGGGGGTGAATTGAGTTCCTATTAAAAAGTTTTGTTTTAAAGATATATATTGAAATCCCCTACTTCATAAAAAAAGTTAAACTGTCGAGAATTTATAAATATTGTTAGTGTTCAATCAGTTTCTCAAAGATTGATTATTTCTCAGTAAACTTAATCTGAATATTAGGTTTGCTTTTGAAACTAACTTACTAGTTCAAAATAATTACAAACACTTTATATTTCAACTATTACAGTTACTTTAACACAGATGTGAAATTCAGAGTAATTATCATCCAAATATTTACAGTATTTTAAATTAAAATAAGATGAAAAACAGGTTTAAACAATAGGTTCAGTCTCAAGCTGAGACTTAGTCCTATCCAACAGTTTATATAAAACATTGATCCACACCCTAGATTGGGGGTTACAATAGTACTCATACTGTCCCGGTCCTCAGACCTCTACCACATTTCTATGCGGGAAAACAACAACAACAACACATAGGCTATCCAGGTCCTCAGACCTCTACCATAGTACTGCGTTGGAAAAGAAAGGTATAAAGAGTTTAGTGTGAGTAATTCAATATCCTCTTGTTCAGCTTAGGAGTTACTGTGTGTCCAAACTGGCAGAAGAACACACTGATCGTAATGTATGGAAAATAATGATCACAGCAGAGCCCGAATATATCGAGAGTTTAGAATGCTCTTATGTGATGTCAATGCAGCTCTAGACTCTTTTGTATTGAATTAGATGAAGCTTTGAGTCCTTTTATGGATGTTGTGAGAAAAATAGAGTTTCACGATTCAACTTGTATTCTTCGTGTGGTTCAAAAGAGCGATGATGTTCCTTAAGATTCAAATATGCATCATGTTTTGAGTAGTGTCGAGTTTCATGTTGTGTGTCTTTCTGTTGAAACTTTCTCTGAGTATCTTCTTCTTTATTGTGCTCACGACCTTGCTTTTCTTTTTCTGTATCGCACATAATGATTCTCGGAACACCCCGCTTTTAACTTGGAATGCATGTGTTGGAGCCAACATGTTCCATGTGTTCTACACCTCGTACCTCATACTGATTGATGATATTTCTAGAAAGGAAAATTAATTATGTCAGTGCATTATGATCATCAAATATGACCATTAGAAATTAAGTTGAATGGCGACAAAATAGTTAAAGAAATTATGTCACAGTAAGTCATGGAAACAATTTCTCTTTCACATGGTGTCTAGATTTATCATGGTGTCTGTGTGTCATGATGTCTAATAGTCACATTGTCTCACAGTCACAGTCTCTTGTTCATAGTGTCTGGCTTCACAGTGTCTGACTTCACAGTGTCTGGATTCATGGTGTCTGGCTTCACAATGCTAGAAATACATAGCTAGTGGCAGACTCACAGAGTCCTAGACTTATCAAAGTGATTGTGTTCAGACTTAAATAATGATGCTAATAAAAATGATTAGACAAAAGATTTTTTCAAAGAAGATATTATGAGAGTAGATAAAAGATAGTATAAAGTAGGTAAACAGAATGTAGATCAATTAATATCTTTCATGTCTCTTCTTAAAGCATGAGAAAAATTTAAACATAAATACACATAATTGGATATAATTTATAGGAGTTAACTAGATTGAATAAGATTTGTGAGAATTAAAACATGATTAATACATGAGGAGTCCATCAATTAATATTTATAAAAACATATTAATATATTATTTATACTGATTTTATTACATTATAATCAAACAAGTAGATACAAGGATTTAATAGGGGAATGATATTTTAATGAATCAGTAGAAGAGATTACCTCTTCATTGACGTGCCTCCTTTAAATTTCCTCTTAGGGCACTAGAGTTAGTCTTTTGAGAAGACCATAACCTGTGGAATGTAACTATGAAATTTGAGAAGATAAATGGGTAGGGTTTGGCCGATCTTGAAGGATAAAAATGGAGTGAACAAGAGATGGAGTAAGTTCCCTTTTATAAGGGAGGAGAGGGTCACTTTAGGGAACTCACAAAAAATTAATTTATATTAAATTCAATTTGGATTCTAAATGTTTCAAAACATATTTAATTATAATATGAGATGATATTGGTTAGAAAACCGATCATACAATATTATCTAAACTTGTTTTGAAGATTTTTTTACCCTTATCGTTTTTGGATTAAACATTATTTTATCTTTTTTAATCTTACTGTGATATCATGTTATTTAAACATTGTGGGTTAATGTAATTACCATATCAAATAAAAAGACCCAAAAAAGCTATTTGTTACATATTTGGACTTATAATAAAAAATTCGCCCCATATTATATTTTTATGAATTTAATATCATTTAATAAACTCATTAATTCTTTAAGTTATGAATTATGTCAATTTTAGACATTATTCAAAAAATAATTTTTTTAAAAATTCAGAACAACCTGATTCCATTAAATAAAATGCATTAAATCATCCATAATATGTCAATGTCATATAGAAAATTCATGGCTAGCATAAAAATGTTAAAATTAAATTTGATTTAATATTTATAAATTCATTTATTTGAATCATTCAATAATGAAGTAATCACTACATCATAATTGTGTCATAAATAAATTTATTTATATAATGTCTAAAAATTATAAATAAAACACCATGATATGTGAAATATTTTCATATTTTTGTTGACTATCTA
This sequence comes from Viscum album, assembly GCA_963277665.1. Lineage (NCBI taxonomy): Eukaryota > Viridiplantae > Streptophyta > Magnoliopsida > Santalales > Viscaceae > Viscum > Viscum album. The sequence goes on from OY728141.1 coordinate 1,818,965,754, forward strand.
TATACATATATATCATTTATATTAACCTAAATTAAAATCGATTTTGTAAAAGATATATTTTTATGTTATAATTATATTTACTTTAAATTAATTATTATAAAATATATTTTTCACATCCATGTGAACCCATGGGGTCCAAAAATAGACACAAGGATGACCATGGGAAGAAATATCTTATTCAATAGGACTATGACATGTATTAGGGTAGTTTAATATTATTACAATATTATATTTTTACCCTTATTTACCATATTTACCCTTTTAACAATGGTAAATAAAATAATTACTCATGTTACCATTTATAAGGGTTAAAAATAAAAAGTACTTATTTACATAGTTTTAACCTTATAATTACAAATATAGAATCCATCTTTCTAAATTCAAAACACATAAGTTATTGTAATTAATTTAAAATTAATTTTCGTTGTCAAAACCAAAAATCGGGTTTTTATGATGTAATAACTATCAAATGATTGACAAGTGATTATGTCCAAAATAAAAGTGAAATTATTCAAAATGACTAAACTTGTTTTAAATAATTAACGTAAAATCTAATTACACATTAAAATAAAATAAAAAGATAATCTAAATATATAAATAAATTAGATAAAAAGGTGTTTTTGAGTTAAAATGTCGTATTTTCACTATTCATTTAATTTTTAAATTTCATTAGTAAAATACCAATAATATAAAATAAGTAAATTTATTGGTCTTGATTTGAAATAATATGATTAATTTCTCAAATTTTAGTTATAAAAGTTTCAAAAATGAGCTTTTAAATGGTTGGGCCATCAAGAGGTGGTAAAACTACATTCTTTAAAAAAATACTCCTTTTATCTGAAAATTGTTTTTTCCCATATCATGTTCTTGAAAATGTTTAAGATAAATTATAATGTAATATATCATAAAAAATGTGGTTAATACTATTCATAATAGAAATTTATATAAGATTTTAATACTATTTTTTTTACTAAACTCGGTATTGCGTACAACGCTAGTTATCGAAGAAGGTCTCTTTTGTGTGCTACGCAAGCCATGTTATTGTTGTGTGTAGTGAAATATTCTATTGGGGATGCGTATAACATAATAAAAACATAGACAATTTATAAATTGATCAAAATCAACACTTATTGTTGCATGAGATGAATTATATCAATGGATCTTCAAATTGTGTTAAACGCAATCCAATAAAACGGTTGCATATACTACAAGATAATACGGTGTTGTGTATAACGCAAGCTAATCTTGGTGTACTGTAAAAAACAAGCCATAAAATAAATTAAAAGAATCTATCTCATAGAGTCTGGAGGTGTTATAGTATTGATGGACTATGCCCAAAAAGAAATTTTTTTTCATATTCATAGCGTATAGTCGAGCTGATCTCTTGAAGAATCATATTTCATCATTCTATAACACCATTCAGTAGGGGATTCCAATGGGGTAGAAAACTTATAATTGTAGCCATGTTGTGATAATACATTTTCGAAGTCCCCATTTTCATAATTATGTAAATGAGCACTCATTATTTTCTGAATAGTATGTCAACTATGATTTTCTACTGAATTTACATATTTTCCAAAATGTGATAAATCTTAAAAAAATTCTAAATAATACACAATCTTAACAACCAAACCATAGTTACCAAGATTCAGTGAAACATTACATAAAATTGGGATGCTCACAAGGGATCAAATCGCAAAATACTAATTAATTTAGTAGCCTTGGAAGTACTAGATATAAACATAAGTTTTCATTACATCGTGAATTGAAAATACGACGACATTACATCCCCTTAAAACATCGTCATATCCCTAACCCTATTCCTATAGTTTAATCTAAATATACTTTTTCACAACCTAGGAAAAATAATTCATTGAAAGGGGTGATATCAGGTGCTCAATAAGGATAACAATAGAGAAAAAACATTCACAAATAAGAATAAAAATTTAGGGAAATGTATAAGACTCAAACATAAGACTTTTAATAATAATATTCAACATACTATGGAAATGTTAAATCAAATAATTCCATTTACTTATTCACATGTATATTTTACTAGTTGAATAATCACATGTAATATCAATAGCCAAATTCATAATAATGGAATGCATAATAACTGACATAATAACCATATAGTAATGGATTCATTCCATTACTACAAATTAGATTTTGTCAAGGCACTATGACAAGATAGAAGTTTGTGTCATGAGACCTATTTTTGCATTGAGGAGCAATATCAGGCTCCACCCATCACATATAAGTCCAATGCATTTCTCATATGAAAAGGTTGAATCATAACATAAACATTCGTATTAAAAATACAATATGATATGTTATTACTTTAACCATAAACCATGAATTCAAAAATACACATCCACCGTCAAACATATCACAAAATCATCAATTCGATAGGAAAAATTATTATCATAATAAATAAACTTCAAACAAGTGTAAAATCCATAAAATGATGCTGACATAGATGAAATAAGAACTATTTGAGAGAAATATCTATTTCAATTTTGAAATCAATTTAAAGTCACATAATTATAAAAGAAAACATTTATTTTTAAAATGTTTGTATAATCTTGTAAGGTAAGACTCAAATGGTGTTATAACGGCCGAAAATAACTGCACCTGTCGTATATGTTAAAAAACATTATTACCTCGATTCGTTGAAAATGTTATAAAGTACCTTGTTTGGAAAAAGACAAAATGATTCTTTCAGAACATTTTATAACAAGTCAAATAGGGGTATACTTGACTTTATCCCATATTAATGGAAATAGTAAAAATGTATTGAAATAAATTTTTAAGATACACGGATGTGGATAATAAAGTGGTTTTAATAGATACTCAAGAATAAATAACCTCAGATAATGAAGAGATTGTAGATTTAAGACTTAACTTGTACTTTTCCATGATCTAGGGTATGTTAAAATATTATATAATAGTTAAATAATTGTTATTAAATTATACAAGAACCACATACATAAATATGATATCATATATCATATTTTAATATTTCATTGTTAATAATATTAATGTAGTATCATTTTTTCAGGTGTTAAATAATTAGTTTTCCATTATATGCTTTGTTACATATGACATTTATGTTATGGATAGGATGTATTTTATTTATATCCAGAATTATATTAAGTTCATAAACATTTTTTTAATCATAAAATTAAAATTACTCTTTAATGGTCATGATGGGGAATGAATCTCATCGTGTTCGTGGAGACTGAAATACGTACGTACGCACGAGAGACAATATCACTCTATTGATGGTGAAATCATATGTAATTGAATGATATATTAAATATACAGAATCATTTTCATGTTTTATTTATTATTTACATCAATTATACTCATTATTACACCCATCCAAATAATGAAGTTTTGAATAACAAACTACTCCACAACGTGGTGACGGTAAGCCATACATACGCACGTGTGGGGACTTTGTCCTTCATAGGATAGATTGAATAATTAATATGGTTGTACCATATTTATAGTAAAATAAAAATATGTATAAGTTACTGGATTAATTATTTTGGTGTGGAAAAAACAAAGAATGAGTTGTGGAAGAAGAAAAGATCTTTGAAAGAGGTGGTGAAATAATTACCTCTTTTTTGGGTGTTTTCTTTTGATTTGATCATAAGAGATCTTTAGTTGGCTTCGAATCAATGTAAGGCCTCTAGGTCATATTTTGGGTAGTTGTGAGGATATTTGAGTAGGTTTTGGCAAATCCCATTGGAATTGGAGGTGTGATTATGAGAGAAGATGAAGTACCCATTTATAAGATAGGTGAGGGTCAGTTTAGGAAAAGCCTGAAATTTTATTTTATTATACAATTGTATTGGGTTTATAATGGTTAATAAAGGAATTAATTCGAGGATAAGGTGGGATTGGATCGAAAACCTCTCAACCAATATGTTTTAGATAGGTTTAGGTCCCCATATTAACCTTATCTTTTAGATTTAACACTTAGTTAAATAGTTTAACTTTTACAAAGTATTCTTGTATTTTTATATTTAATGGTTAATAAACATACTATAAAATTTCATGAAAACCCCAAGTGGTTCATTAATGAAAAATATACTATTATATAAGTCCTCTTACCTATCCACAGATTTTTAGGAATATTATATCAGTTAATAATATAGTATTTGTTTTCAAAACTAACTTATGTAAATTTTGACACTATTTGGTATTTTTTTGTGAAAGTATTAGAAAAATTATCACCTCAAGTTTTTTTTAATCAAAACTAACATGTCACATTAACCAAGAAAATTTGTGGAATACATCTAAAGTTGAAATTCACCATTATATTAATATTTATAATACCAATTATTGTAATCTTTAAATAATATGGTAATTACAAAATCATCATTGTGTCATAAATAAATGTATTTATTTAATGTCTAAAAAATATAAATAAAATACCAATATTTAGGAAATATTTTTTGATTTATAATTTTTTATAGAAGAATTTATCTTATGTATAATTCCATATAAAAAATGTTTTATTTATTAATCATTGAATTTAACACTTTTAAATATTCTTTAAAATAATTATAATAAATGTCTCAATCTAATCCATGTGAACCAAAAAGTAAAATTTTTAATTTATAATGTTGATTTTGGTCAAAAAAAGCTTATCCAATTGAATTAGGACATGTGTTAAGTTATGTATAATATCATTTTTACCTTTAATTTCCCTATTTAGCTTTAACCATGGTAAATAAAATTCAAAAATTACTATTCACCAAAAAATATTTTCATCCTATTGAACCACATTTTACTAACTCATGTCAAATTTTTCTCTCAGATTTTTTTAATTTAATTCACAGAAGTGGTAAAATTATGGTTTATTCAATTTTGAAAATGTGCCTACAAGGTGGGTAAAAGACGTAAAAAGTTCAATAAAATTTTTTCTATCAAATTTTATTATAAAATTACTCCAATGAATTATATTAAACATATATAGATATTATGTATCTATTTTTATTTAAAATAAATTTAAATATAATAAATAATTATTTTAATAAAAAGTAGTTATTAAGGAATAATGCAGTGTTTTTCACCATTCATAAAAAATTGATATTTTGTAGAAAAATTACAAAATATTCACCCTAAGCTAATATTGATGTTCTGAATCCATAAAAGAAGACCATTTTGATAAATAAAATATATAAGAATTTAAAAATTGGGTATTACTATTAATAACGGTTTGATTGATTGGTCGTGGTCGGCTAGAAATCTAAGTTGCGTACAACGCAAGATATTGTATTATTCAAAGATAAATGCACTGTTGAAGCATGGGGTGTTACATTCTTCCCTCCTTAAAATAAGTTTGTCCTAAAAATTTATAGAACAATACTATATAAAAAGATTCGGATGGTTCTTCATCACAAGTTCCTTGGTTTACCACATTGCCTCTTCAATATTCTGGTTTCTACATAGAACATTTAACAGGTGAGTCATCCAGTTTCTCAACAATTGTTCTATATTATCAAAAATCTTGATAAGATATTCACAATAAGACAAACTGAATTCCATTTTATTTCTTAATAGGTGAGTACATTCGTTGGGTAAGTCAGGTATTTTCTCAATAGTGATACATGGAACACATCATGATCTTTGGAGAGACTTGGCGATATTACCAAACAGTTAGCTAAAACTCCAATTCATTCTTGAATTTCGAATGGTCCAATGTACCTGGGACTTAATTTACCCTTATTACTGAATTGTACAACACCCTTCATTGGAGATACCTTCAAGAAAACATGATATCTTACTTGAAATACCAAATCTATCATTCGGTTATCAGTATAGCTCTTTTAACTACAATGAGCTACTTTGATATGGGATTGAATAATCTTCACATTTTCCATTGTTTCCTCAACAAGTTTTGGGCCTATGAGTTTTCATTCACCAACATCATCCCAACAAGTTGGTGTGTGACATCTCTTTCCATATAACACTTCATATGGTGCCATCTGAATACTTGAATGGAAGCTATTGTTATAGTAAAATCCTATTAGAGGTAAATATTGCAACCACATACCTAAAAATGAAAGTGAAGAAGATCTCAAAATGTCTTATATGTTTTGAATAGTCAATGATGATTGTCCATCAGTTTTAGGGTGGTATGCAGTGGTCAAACGAAGTTCAATATCCAGGGATATCTGATGAGTTTTCTATAATCTTGATGTAAAATTGGGATCACAATCAGAAACAATCGATAGTTGTACTCTATGATGTCATAAAACTTCATTAATATATAGTCTTTATAATTTTTCAAGTGGTAAATCTTCTCTTATAACAAGAAAATTTACAAACATGGTAAACGATCCAAAAAGGCCCATTTTCACCATTCATTATAGATTTATTTGGTATCCCCATGACAATATCAATCGTAATATCATCCCATTTCCACTCAGGTATGGGAAGAGATTGTATGAATCCTCCAAGATGTTGTCTTCCAGTATTAACCTATTGAAAAACTATACATATTGACACATAATTATCAATCTCTCTCTTCATGTTGTGCCACCAAAAATGTTCCATAAAATCTCTATACATCTTAGTAATATCTGGGGTATAGAGAAATTGGAGCTATGAGCATCATCCAACAATTCCCTTTTTAGATCATGTTTGTCAAGAACACAAAGTCTCTTCCAAAATTTTAAAATCCCATATTCATATATGAAGTTGATCAATCTCACATCGTTAATAAATCTAATTTTCTTTTTAAACTCCTCATCATCAGTCTGATAAATTTTTATCCTTTCAAGTAATGATGGATTGGAAACCATTTGAAAAAGTATTGATGTTTCACCTTGCATGACTATTCCGATATCCATCTTTACTATATCCATGAACATAGGACCCCTATCAACTATCATCTAGTTCAAAACTCCTTGATCCATTCTTCTCAAATAATCTTCCACCTTATTTGCCTTCCCATGGAGGTAGTGTATATTGTAATCATAATCCTTGAGTGGTTCGATACATCTCCTTTTCCTTATGTTGAGTTATTTTTGTGAGAAAATATATTTAGGACTCTTCTGATCATTATATATCTCACATTTTTTACCATAGAGACAGTGTCTCCATATCATCAAAGCAATTATTACGGTTGCTAACTCAATATCATGAGTAGGATAGTTTTGTTCATGAATTTTTAGTTGTCATGATTCATATGAAATAACTCTATCATTTTTCAAAAGGAAACAACCAAGTGAATTCTTTGAAGTATCACTATAAATAAAAAACTCATCATTCCCTAATGGTAAAGTCAAGAAAGGTGCATTGAATAATAATTTCTTCAATTATTCAAATCATTTTTCAAACGATTTTTTCCAAGCAAATTTAACCCCTTTACGTGTGAGATGGGTTAATGGGTTAGCCAATCAAGAGATATTCTCTAAGACGCACCTATAACAACCTAATAAACAAATGAAACTATGTACCTCTGTTATACTCATTAGTGTTGGCCATTCTGGTATTTCCTTAGTATTTTAAAGATAAATAGAGATTCTATTCTTAGAGACAATATGGCCAATAAAATTAATTTTTTTTGAATCTAGAATTCTCATTTGCTAAACCTCCCATATAATTCAATTCATATGAGGGTTTTTAGTATATTACACAAGTGACATTCAAGATCTTCATATATTTTAGAGTAACCCATGATATCATCAATAATTACCACTATAAATACATCAAGATATTCATGGAAAACTATCTTCATTATACCCATGAAGAAAGAGGGTTAATTAGATAGTCTAAATGGAATTATTGTAAACTAGTAATGCCAATACCTGGTTCAAAATGTAATCTTTGGAATATCTTCCTACTTCACAAATAACTGATGATATCTAGATCAAAGGATAATCTTTGAAAATATTGAGTTGCACGAAGTTGATTGAATAAATAATCAATGCGAGGTAGGGGATACATGTTCTTTATTGTTATAGCATTGATCTTCCACTAGTCAATGCACATCCACATTTACACATCATTATTATTAACAAAAAATAGAGGCGCCCCATGGAGAAACAATAGGGTGGATAAATCTCTTATTTCCCAATTCCTCTAGTTTTTTCTTTAGATCCAATAATTCCACAGTGGCTATTCTATAAGGGGTCCTTGGTATGGTCCTTAAAAGAGGAATTATTCAATAGAAAAATCAATTTATCATTCTATAAGATGTCTAGGTAAATTCCTTAGAAACACATCAACATATTCTTGCACAATAAGTACATAGACTATTTGAACATTCCTTTCCACACCCATAGTTATTTCATTCTCTTCCACCCTTTTACCTCAGACATAGAAATTGTCTTCCCATATCTACTCAATGGTCACGAGGAATGAATTTTTCTATGAAAAGTTCATTAAACTCCCTAAATCCCATATTTAATACTTCATCATCCCCCTTTGTGTTTTGAATTAATGACAACCATTGATCTGCATCTCCCATGAGGTGATAAACTGCCATGAAATTTTTTTCCCTTTGGATACTCCCAAAAGCATGAAATAGTTTCTCTAAGAAACATATCCATTGCTCAACTACAAGAGGATTTGTAGTCCCATTGAATGTTGGTGGTTTTTTCCTCATGAATTTGACTAACATTGATCCACCACATTTTGGATCAGGGTTCTCCATACAGGTAAGGTTATTATTATTCATAAGCCATGTGAGTTGTCACAATATAGTTATAAGTTGTTCAGCACCGATTTCATTACAATCTCCACTAGAATTATACGGAGTTGGCGGTAAATTACTACATGGATTATGTACATTGATATGATTTCCATTCTTTCAACTGGTCACCATTTCTAAACAATGGCATACACAAGATTAGTGTATGAATTACAATACATTATTCCAAACTAGTAAAATACCTTAAATAAATTGAACTGTTTATACATATTTTCCATTATCAAAAAAGTGTTTTCATTGATGAAGTATTTACTCAAAAATCCTTTATAATTTTTTGTAATGAAAATGTGAATTATCCTAAGCAGATCCCCGGGGATATTCAAAACCAATAGTGCAACAATGCCTATTGTCGTGTACTAGGATACCTCAGGTCAAGCCCGAAACTCCATGTCAGAGTTTTCAGTCATATGTATATCTGTGTCAGAGCTGCCTCTACCTACTAGTATCTAGACATGGATGTATATCTTGGAAAATACACAAAATATCTACATCACCAAAATTCAAGGAAGTTGTTCTAAACAAATCCTCAAAATCTATCTTAGGGTAATATTTTTTAATTGGATTTTTTCTAAATCTAGCTTCCACGGTATTTACTAAACATCCCTTGATACCTACTCTAACGCCCCAAACCCAGTTACCTAGAGTAAGTGCAATATTAAATGAATTTTTCATTATCAAAAGGGTTGAAGTCTCAAAAAAACAATCAGTTTAGTAGCCTTGGATGTACAAGATACATACATAAGTTTTACATTACATACTAAAATTGGAAAACAACATCATTGCATCCCCTTTGAAGACACGCATATCCCTTTTCCTATTACTACAGGTTAATCATAATATACTTATTCACATATTGGGAAAAATTAGACATGGAATGGGGTGAGGTCAGGTGCTCAGTAAGGATAACAATATAGAGGAAACTTTTATAAATTAGCATAAACATTTAAGAAAATAAGTAAGACTAAAACACAAGCCTTTTAAACATAATATTCTGTATAATATGGCAACCGTTTATGAAATAATTCAATTTACATATTCTCATGGATATTTTACTAGTCTAATAATCACATTTATTATTAATAGATAATTTCATAATGAGGTAATGAATAATGGCAGAAACCATAACCACATAGTCAAGTCCTCATTCCAAGACTACTAATAAGATTTTTTAAGGACTTATGCCAAGACAATAGTTTGTATAAAGAAACTTACTGATGAATCAAGGATCTATAATAGGCTCCATGCATCACATACCATGTCTAATGCATTTCTCATATAAAAAAGGTTGAAACATAACATAAACATTCGTATTAAAACTAGAATACGAAATGTTAATACTTTAACCAAATACCATGAAATGTATAAAAATAACTCATCCACAATCAAACATATCTAAAAACATCAATACCATATGGAAGATTGTATCATAATAAATCAACTTCAAACAAGTGTAAACTCCATCAAAGGGTATAGACATTGATGAAATCAAAACTATTTAAGAGATATATTGATTTCTTTTTTGAATTAATTTAAAATTCACATAATTATAAAAGGAAAATATTATTTGGAAAATGCTATTTTAATCTTTTAAGGGAATCTTAAAATGTGTTATAATGGCGGAAAATAGTTTCACCTTCCGTATAAGTTAAAAATCATTCTTAACTCAATTCGTCGAAAAGGTCATAAAGTACCTTTTCTGAAAAACAATGGAAAAATTTCTTTTGAAACTTTTTATAACAAGTAAAAAAGGGTATATGTGACTTTAACCCATCTAATTAGATATAATAAAAATGTTTTGAAATAAATTTTTACAAAACATTGATTTGGATGATAAACTGGTCCCAGTATATTCTCACGTATAAAAAACCTTGGATAATGAAGAGATTGTAGAATTAACCCTTACCTTGTGCTTTTACTTGATCAACGGTACGTTAACCTCCTGTAAAATAGTTAAGTACTTTTTTAAATTATACAATAACCATAAAACATAAACATTATATCATATTTGTACTTCTAATGTTTCTTTGTTAATAATATTTCTATAGTATCATTGTTTTGGGTGTTTACTAATTCATTTTCCTTTTTATTCTTTGTTACATAAGCCATGTTTGTTATGCATGTGATGTATTTTATTCATATACATATTGATATTATGTTCTTAAACTTTATTTTTAGTCATTATATGAAAATTACCCTTGAATGGATATGATGGGGAATGAATATCATCGCGTTCGTGGAGACAGTAATCCGTACGTACGCAAGCGTGATGATATCATTCTATTGACGGTGAAATCATATGTAATTGGATGATATATCATATATACAGAATCATTACCATGTTATATTTATTAATTACATCAATTATACTAATTATTATACCAATCTGAATAATGAAGCGTTGACTAACAAACAACACCACGATGTTGATATGGTAAGCCGTACATACACACATATGGTGACATTGTCATTTATAGGATAGATAGAAAATGAATATTTTGTACCATATTTTTTAATAAAATCACAGTATATATAATTTTCTGGAGTTATTTTTTTGGTATGAAAAAAACAAAGGAAGATTAAGTTGTAGAAGAAAATAACATTGAAAGAGGTGGTGAAATTATTACAACTTCTTCGGGTGATTCCTTTTAATTTGATCCAAATGGCTGCTTAGGTTGGATTATGATCAAATTAATGCCTCTAGGTAGAATTAAGGGTAGTTGGGAGGATATTTGAGTAGGTGATGGATGATCGAAATGGCTTTGGAGGTGTGATTTTGAGAGAAAGGGAAGTACCATTTTATAAGACAGTTGAGGGTCACTTTATGAAAAGCGTGAAATATTATTTTATATACAATCATATTCTGTTTATAATGGCTCCAAAAGGATTAATTCATAATCTAAGATATTTTTTGTTCTAAAAACTCTCAACATATAGGATTTAGATAAGTTTAAGTCAACATATTACCCTTTTCTTTTAGATTTAACTCTTAGTTAAATAGTCTCACTTTTACAATGTCTTCTTTTATTTTTATATTACCTGGTTAATATAAATACTATAAAATGACAAGATAACCCCAAGTGGATAATTTATGACATATAAATTATTATATAAGTCATTTTGAAGAATGATAGATTTTTAGTGTCACGACCCGTCCTCGGGGCTCGTTCCGTGACTACCCCAAGTCCGCCTTCCATAGGATAGGGGATGGAGACTAGCACCAAAAGCGTAATTCCCGATAAAAGGGAAGGAATTGCCTTTATATAAGTAAACAAACACAACAGAATATGCAAGATGGAGTAAACAAAATGTATGCTGAGTACAAAAGTAAGTGCTAGAAAGTAAATGGGTCGGTATACAAACCCAACTGAAAGTACAGTACAACTGAGAAAGAATGTACAATAGCTGCAAAGTAAAACAGCAACCACCGGGTTGTCCTCCGGAAATCCCACCTGAAGAATGGGTACAGATAGTATCATCGGTACATCGGGTCTGTCCGTCCGCTCCGTGTACGTCCCGCCAGTTGGGCCACCTCTGGATATCATCCAGCTCCACAAGCCTCGACCACGATCAGTGTTGTCCGTCGTCTGCAACCAACACAACATAGTGCGGTAAATGCCCGTGCAAGGGTGAGTATACGATACTAAGTAGGGACCCCAAGACCCCTGAAGGTCTCCCATAATCCACAAAGGATAATCCAAAAAATAAAGATATAAATACGAAGAGTCAACGAACTGTACTTAGGTATATTCCCATATATATACTTAAGTCATCAATCTCAGTATGACTCCAACATCCGAGCCCAAGCACAAATAGTACACATAGGTAAGAGGTCAATCATAAAAATGATAATGATTGAAAGTCAAGACTCAGCTCATATAGGTTTACTACTCACGAAGAGGTGTGGAGATGATTAGATTTAGCTCTTAAATCATCTCATATGTCGAACCCACATAGGATCCAAGTACAGAAGAAATTGCTGTCGAACCCACGTCAGATCCAAGTAAAGTATCCATCACTACCAATCCTACATAGAATCCAGGTACAACCTTCATCGATGCCGAACCCATGGACGATACATGTAAAGTCGTCATCGATGCTGAACCCACGTAGAATCCAAATTCAGTCATAATCGTCGTCGCATTCGCGACCAGCTCTAGGGTTCTGGTACACATCGTAATCGATTCTGGTAGGGTTCGTTCCACGAGTAAAAAGGTTTCAATACATCAACTGTCACGAAGCCTAGAGTTGATGTATCCCAAAGTTTCATCTCGTAAAAAAGTACTCAACGCGACAGACGGCGCGTCAAACGAACATCCGGTCTGAGAGATATTTGCTTTTCTTTCTAGGGGCCCAGCTGGAAATATGATCAATCCAAACCCGGACAATTACCAAATCTGTCAAAAACTCACATAGAGTATCGTAAAAGGAATGTCTCTCAAAAGAGTCCTAGTGTCGCAGACGGTGCGTCGATCAGACGCACGGTCTTTATGTTATTCTCGTTTAAGTGGATAATGGGCCCGACCCATTTAGCCTAGTGGGCCGGAGGGTCGGGTTAACCCAGTTGGATTGGTCCGACCAAGAAGGGGTGTCGGACCGGCCTGAATGAAAACGAAACTCGGCCTGGCCCGAAGGGGCACAACCCGGGCCAATGTGACACGACCCGGCCCGACCTGGCGCGAACCGGCTCGGCCCAGCATGACACAGCTGGATCGACCTGAAGGGTTAGAAGTTCCGACTGAGGGGGGGGGGGGGGGGGGTTACGCCACCCCCCGTCCCCCTGGTTGTCCAAACCGGCGGCTCCATAGGGCGCCACCCTCCCAAACCGGCCAGCTAGGCCGACCGGTATTCTGGAGCACGCGGCCTGCTCGGGCGGGCCGCTGGTCTTCCAGCGGGACACCCTCCTAGCACCGCGGTCCTACTCCACCCGGCCGGATGACAGGCCGGATGGTTCCTCAGCGTGGAACCCTTTTGGTGATGTGGTTCGCCCCCGCCTGGCCGGCCGAAGGGCCAGGCGGTTCTTCTACCGAAGCGACCCACGATGCGGGCCGCAGTTCCTCCCGCACAGCCGACACGATGACATCGGCTTCCTTAGCCATGTTTTCGGCACGGAGCGATGGCGCTGTTCTTCCCCCGCCTCCGGTTTCCAATTCCAAACAATAAATAAATGACAGAGGGTCGTTGGGTCGTGTTTATTCGGCCCGCACCCTCTACGTTAGGTGGTAACAATCGGCCGAAGATGAATAAGGTTTCACGAAACACAACGAACAATTTTATTCAAATAAAATTGGAACAATTCACCCTACCTCAACAATTGATGACGAACGTCGGCATCGTGAAAGATGACGTCACAAGGTGAGAATTTGTGGATGTCTTCAGAGTGTTCCCAAGGAAGAAATTACATTCCCTCTATTGTCGCGGAGAAGATAATATAATGCAAATCGTCGTTGGAGAATTCCCACGTCGTTGTCTCCTTCCATGTCGCAAAGGAAGAAGAGGATGGAGAACCGTGGTTGTCGAGTCATTCTACGTTGAAGGGTCGATGTTTTTTGTCAGAGAAGAACCGTCCTTCGTTGAGGATGAAGTTCTTCAATAACTGTAGCATTATCCCAATTCCTCCTCACACAACAATTGTCAACCCAAAAAAATAAGGCTTCTCCATATTCTATTTAATCATGCCTTGCATTCAAAATTACAAATTCAAACACTTAATTAATTTAATTGAAGAGGTTCAATCAATAAATTAAGGTGTGTGTTGGAAAGAATTAAAGAGGGAGATAAGGGAGAGAAAGAGTTACTCAATTAAAGGGGAGTTAAAAATTACAAATGGGGTTTAAAAGGAGTTTATGGAATGTGAAAGGTTGGGGCTTGTGTGGGACCACCTCCCAAATATCCTCACATGGGTAGTTAGGTGCTTATGGGTTCCACCCCAACTCCTCCATGTAGGATATAACCACATTATATATAAAATAAAATTTTTCCACAATTTTATTCACTTCTTATTTAATCCACAAATTTTTATCTTCTCCTACCGTGTAAACACATCTACGGTAAAGGTCCCCTTAAGTAATTATTGGTGTTGTGAATTCATCGGTTCCCTCAGATTTCAGTTCCGAGCACAAGTTCAAATGATAGAAAAACCCGCATATTTGTTTACTGAACGCACCCGAGAAAAAATATGGAAATTGATTCCGGGCACAACGGGCCTCCGAATCAAGTTCCGTCAAAAGCCACAGACTCGTAAAATTACAAGGTATTTAGGAAAAAAAATTATTTGAAATTTTAGTGTCTTTACATTACTCCCACCTCAGTGATTTATGTCCCCGTAATGCTACAACATAAACTAGGGAAACAAATGAGGGTATTGAGCTCTCATATGGGCCTCCTGCTCCCACGTTCTCTCATAGAGGTTCCCGTGCTGCCAACTAATCCGTACCAGAGAAATCTACCGTCCATGTAGGACCCGCTCCTGTCGATCCTTGATCTCCACTGGGACCTCTGTGATGGTATCCCCATCATCGATGTCCATCTCTCCAAGATCAATGATGTGGGTTGGGTCATGCGCGTATCTCTTCAGCTGAGATAAGTAGAAGACGTCATGCACCTGGTGCAACTGAGGTGGAAGGGCTAGGCGATAAGCCACCTCGCCAACCCTATTGAGGACCTGGAATGGTCTGATGAAGTGTGAAGATAACTTGCCACCCCGGCCAAATCTCCATAATCCACGTCGAGGTGAGACCTATATAAAAACGGGGTCGCCATCCTTAAACTCCAGTGGTCCCTGTATCCTATCAGCATAGGACTTATGTCTGCTCTGTGAAGTCCTCATCTGCTCCTAGATGATTTGCACCTTCTCTGTCATAGCCTGAACCATCTCTGGTCTTATGAGTGCTGACTCCCCGGGGTCAGTCCAGCGCAGAGGTGATCTTCTTGGTCGGACATACAATGACTCGTAAGGTTCCATACTGATGGTTTAGTGGTACATATTATTGTATGAAAACTCCACCAAGGGTAGGTGATCCTCCCAGCTGTGACCAAAGTCTATGACACATGCACGGAGCATGTCCTCGAGTGTCTAAATGGTCTTCTTAGTCTGGTTATCTGTCTGAGGGTAAAAGGTGGTGCTCAGGCGTATATGCGTCTCAAATGCCTCATACAACCTCTTCCAAAGCCGGTAGGTAAAGTGAGTGTCATGATCAGAGACTATAGATGAAGGCACAACATGAATCTGTATGATCTTCTGAACTTAGAGGTGTCCTAAGCTCTCTACCGATTCCTCCTCTCTGATTGGTAGGAAGTGGGCAGACTTGGTGAGTCGGTCTACGATCACCCAGATGGAGTCATTTCCCCTGGAAGTACGTCGAAGCCCCATCACGAAATCCATGGATATCCCATCTCACTTCCACTCCTGAACCTATAAGGGTTGTACCAAGCCTAATGGTACTTGGTACTCCACCTTCACATGCTGTCAAGTGAGACATCGGGAAACGAACTCTGCTATATCCTTCTTCAAACCCAGCCACCAGTGCTATCGTCTGAGGTCCTGGTACATCTTCTCCACTCCTAGATGTACTGCAAGTGGGGAAGTATGAAACTCCCTCATAACATCCCCCTGAAGTGAATCTAGTACAATTGTACGTCCCCTGAAGAGGATTACGTGCTCACCTCCTTCAGAAAATTCATCAGGCGCCAGCCCTGTGGAAATCTGAGCATGTTGCGTCTCACAGTCAACGTCCCCACGTTGTGCCTCTCTGTCTAACCTGCTGAAGTAGTGGAGGAGTTAACATGAGGGATAGTAGGAAGGCTTCCCCATCTCTATCCACGAAGGATATTTGTAAAGTGGATAACTGTTCCATCGCCTCTCCAAGTAGATGAATACTCGACCTCTTGCTGAGAGCATCAGCCACAACGTTTCCCTTCCCACGAGTATCGACTATATCAAAGTCATAGTCCTGGAGGAACTCAAGCCATATCCACTATCTTAGGTTCAGGTCATTCTGCAAGAAGATGTACCTTAGACTCTGGTGGTAAAAGTAGACTGTAAAGTGCTCGCCCATCAGATAGTGCCGCCACATCTTCAAGGCGATGACCAATGCTACTAACACCAGGACATGGGTTGTGTAGTTCTGCTCATGCTAACTCAACTATCGTGAATCATAGGTGATCAATACCCGCTTCAGCATCAGGACACACCCGAGTCCAGTTCCTGAGGGATCGTAGTAATCTACGTACCCTATGCCCTCCTTTAGTAGCATCGAGATGGGCGCACTGCTCAATCTCTGTCTGAGCTCCTGGAAGCTCTGCTGACATCTATCTAACCACACGAAGGGTTTCCCCTTCTTCATCAATGCTGAAAGCGGTACTGAAACTCTGGAGAAGTCTGGAAAAAATCACTGATAGTACCTATCCAGACCTAGTAAACTCCGCACCTCCGTCACACTCCTGGGTGGCTCCTAAGAAAGTATTACCGCGATCTTCGCAGGATACACAACAACTCCCATCTCCGATATAATGTGACCCAATAAGTAAACCTCTCGAATCCATAACATGATCTTTGAGAGCTTACCATAAAGATGGTGCTCTCGGAGTGTGTCCAGTACAACCCGTAAGTTGTAGGCGTGCATTCCTCACTAGTCGAGTAAATCAGTATGTTTTCAATGAAAACATCGATAAAATGATCAAGGTAAGGCTGGAAGATCCTATTAATGAGACTCATGAACACTGCTAGTGCATTAGTTATGTCGAAAGGCATAAACAAGTACTCGTAGGTGCCATACCGACACCTGAAGGCCGTCTTCTGCATATCCTCATCTCGAACTTGGAGCTGATGATAACCTGACCTGAGGTCTATCTTCGAGAACCATCGTGCTCCCTTGAGCTGATCAAAGAGGTCATCAAACCTCGGGAGTGGGTACTTGTTCTTTACGGTCACCTAGTTCAGGCGACGGTAGTCAACACATAGTCGCAAGCTTCAAAACACATTATTGGCGAACCAAATCAGAGAAGCACAGGATGAAACACTTGGTCAAATGAATCCCTTGCCCTGCAAGTCCTCCAGCTATACCCGCAGCTCACGAATCTCAGCAGGATCCATACGATATGCTAAGTAGATATCAGTGTTGTCCCAGGGTACATGTAAATATTGATGTCTACCTATCGGTGAGGAGGTAGTCCTAGAACGTCGTCAGGGAAAACATCTGCATATTGTTCCACCACAATAGGAAAAATCAGACTCCTCACATCAACCTCTACGAGGATGAGACTAGCCAACAAATGTGTGATCGGCTTCCCTCTACTCTGCGTAAGTCCATCCTGCACTATAAAGGCTCCGTTTTGGGCGGTGAAGGTAAACCTTCTCCCATCTGTGCGGACACACCGCACCTTGCGCATAATACAATCAATCTGGGCATGGAGTGTAGATAACAAATCCATACCCAAGAAGACGTCGTAAAGCCTCGACACCAGAACAAGAAGATCCCAGCCGATGATCTCGCCTCCTAGAGTAAGCTCACACAGCCGGTACCAGTGGGTAATCGTCGAGTCTGCTCTCGTATAAGTCTCTAGCCGTGAGGATCGAGCCAGCGGCTCCGTCGGAATCTCCGAGCTCCGAACAAGGGAAACAACAATAAAAAAATGACTCGCTCCAATGTCTATAAGAACTGCAGAAAGCGTGGAGTAGACAAAGATAGTACCTTGAATCATCTCAGGTGCGCCGTGGTCATATGCCTCCACTGCCTAGAGATGAACTTGCCTGTGTCTACTAGCTCCCTGTGCTCGAGGTGGACCTTCTGGTGGTCGTGGTGGTAGAGCCTCGAAGCTTCGTCCACCACCTGCTGCTCTGCCAGCTCCTCTGGCTCATCCTCTTGCTCCCTGCGGAAGGCCATGACCGAACCTCTGCCTCTGCTGGGGTGGTCCCTCAACCGTCAGATGCTCCTCTGCATGGTGGGTCTGGTAGTCCTGAGCCATGTGGCCTTTCCCGCCGCATGCATAGCACTGCCTACCTATCGTATGACTGGCTCTGCTGTGTGTGCCCCGCACATCCGAATCAGTATCCTGAGGTCACCCACTTGATGGCCTGGTCTGCTTGGACCTCTGTGACATCAGTATACTTCCAGCTGTAGAATAATCCGCTACGTGTCGCCCTACAGTAGGCTTTGCTGATGGCGTCAGCTCAGCAATAAATCTCTCCACAAGAAGTGCTCCCTCCAGTACTCTTGCCTGTGTCAGAATGCTGAGGGAGATCATCAATGCTCTGATCTTATGCCTCAGTCCCTGCTCAAATGTCGGGGCCCAGAAGAATTGGTCCCATATCATGTTCGTGGAGTAGTTTGAGAGGTCGTTAAATCTCAACGAGTACTGGGATACTGACATGCTGGCCTGCCACAGCTGTAGCAACTCCTGGATATGCACCGCACGAAGGGTGGCTAGAACAAACTCAAAGTGGAAGAGACCCTAGAAGTCCATCCAATGTAGAGAAGCCTCATCGTGCACCTGAATCATCAGACTCCACCGTCTACCTAATACTGCGTGAAAGAGACTCTCGGCAAGGATCACCATATGATCTGCTGGTCTCCTACCAATCTGATGACTCGGACGATAGCCTCCAGCCAATCCTCTACTACCTGAGGGTCCGTCTCTCCGCAGAACCTGGGTGGCCTCTGTCACTGAAACTCGTGCAGCGCACTCAGGCGACGTTCACTCTCCATTACTGGGGCTTGTGGTATCGGTGGCCCAGTGGGTAGAGGTACCACTGGTGCCTCTGCTATAATGGGGCCCGGCATCGAGGCCCCGTCGCTCGGTGGGCTGCCATCCTGTACGTAACTAGGAACCCTAGCTGGCTGCCTACGTGGGGCCATCCTGAAAAGTTACAGCTGTGCCATAGTTAATACAATATACCTGGTGAGTTGACACAAATTAATCTCAAAAAAACTTTTGAAACACACTTCCAATTACTGTTTTCATGCACTGAGTCTGAAATCAGAAGTGAGGGTCATGGTGTTTGGATACATCGACCGCCTCACCAACACTGGACTCCCTAGACTGATAACCACACTCAATACTCTAAAAAATATTTCTTCATAGAAATAAATCATCAGAGCTCCTGAGTTCTGCAGTAGAACCGACTCTTTTGATACCAATTTGTCATGAACCGAATTCGGGGCACGTGCCGTGACTACCCCAAACCCGCCTTACACAGGCCAGGTGCTGGTGTCTAGAACCAAAGGAAAACAAAACTTTACCCGAAGGGGCACGGTCTGGCCCGAAGGGGTGCAGCCCGGCCCAGCCTGGCATGGCCTGACCAGGCACGCGGCCTGGCTCGCTCGCCTGTGGGGCGAGCGGCTCAGCCCAAAGGACGAGCAGTTCTGAGGGGGCATACCCCCCCAGCTTCCCGAACCGGCAGCCCCTTAGGGCACTACCCTCCCAAACTGGCCGGCCTTCTGGTGCATGAATCCCGCACGGGCGGGCCGCCGGTCTTACAGCGCAGCGCCCTCATGGCGTCGTGGTCCAGCTCTGCCAGGCCGGCCAATTCCTCAGCACGACGCCCTCCTGGCTATGCGGTTCAGCTCCGCCCGGCTGGCTGATGGGCCGGCCGATTCTTTTGACGAAGCGGCCTGCGATGAGGCCCACTGTTCCTGCCCCACAGCCGGCACGATGGCGCCGGCATCCATCCCCGTGTTTCCAGCACTGCACGATGGCATCGTTCATCGCCCACCTCCGGTTTCCAATTCCAAAGTATATTGAAACAAGAGAGGGTCGTCAGGCCGTTTTGGTTCGGCCCATGCCTTCCGCATTAGGCGATAACAATCACTCGAAGATGAACAAGGTTTCACAAAACACAACGAACAATTTTATTCAAATAAAATTGGAACAATTCACCCTACCTCAATAATTTATGAAGAACATAGGCGTCATGGAAGACAACGTTGTGAGGTGATAATTCATGGACGACATCGGAGTGTGCCCGAGGAAGAAACTGCATTCCCTCTATTGTCGCGGAGAATAGAATATAAGGCGCGTCGTCGTTGGTGAATTCCCATGTCGGTGTCTCCTTCCATGTCACGAAGGAAGAAGTGGATGGAGAACTATAATGACCCATACTTTACATACATTGTTAATACTTCAAAATTGAAGCATACTTATTACAAAATATAACAAAAACCACGAATGGACCGTATAGGTATAATGTCTTTAGAAACTGGGAAACATAAACAACTGGTTCATAAAGCCTCAACTTTGCCTCCCACTTATTTCATAATATCTAGAGTCCCTTTTTGGCATATCCTACTTAATAACCTTCTTCCTGACCTGGGGAAAGAAAACATACAAAAAGGGTGAGCTCAATTGCTCAGTAAGGGTAATCAAAAGAAATATCGATCACATTGTATACACAAGAACATAACTTTTGGAAATCTTAACCTCTAAAAGAGATCATAATTTCATAACATGGGATAAATCATGACAGTGAAATGTAATCACAATAATCATAACTTAAAACCTGAAACTTTGTGGCATACACACATAATCATAGAGAATCATTTCTTGTTAGTCAAGACTCATTTCCAAGACTATTTTAGTGGACAAAGTCCCTTTCTGAACCGATTCACCCTCGTTTCAGTCCTGTTTCACTGAACCGGTATAACCTACCGTTCCAGCCATGTCTATCTCATGAGATATAAAATCATTACCCAATGCATTGGAGGGAGATATAGGTCCCACCCATCTCATAATGATACCATTCTTATGTGCGCCACAAAATCATAAACCATACATCATTTCATAACCCATGTAATAAAAATTGGAATCTTAAATATCATGACAACATAAAACAATTCATATACGATAAAGGAATTCATAAAAATAATTCCATCACAACATAATCAAATCAATGTAATAATAGGGATAAAAACAGAACCCTTTATTTTCTTAGATGGAAAATAATTTTGATAAAACAATTTAACTTCATTCTTGAGGAAAATATCCTTTCTACTTCAAAAACACTTTTCCGTTCTTAACATTTCGTAAAATTATAAACTAAAAGAAGTTGATTAAAAATAAACTTGAAAACTTGAAAAGGAAGCTTCTTGGAAATAATGTTTCAAAAATCCATTCATGTCGTATAAGTTAAAAAAACATCCTTCTCGTACTTTTTCCGGAAAAGTCAAAAAGTACCTCGTACGAAAAACGACAAAAGATTCCTTTCATATCTTTTACTAAAAACTCACCGAAGGGTAAAATTGGATTTAAAAAATTTTAGGTGGATGGAAATAATATTACATATTGAGGAAACATGGATGTGGATGATGAAATACACCCCAATAAATACCAAAGTATACACAATCTCGGATAAAAATGAGATTGTGATATTTCCCTTACCTTAGGCCCGGCTTGATTTGTAAGTGTCCGAACCTCCTGTATAATGATTTAAATAATGTTATTGAATTATTCCAGAATCATACTTATTTTTATGATATCATATATGATAATTTTCTTAACTTCTTAGTAGTAATATTTCATTGCTACTTGTTATTCGGGTGTTTATAACTTTTTGTTCTTATGCGTGTTTTGTCGAATAAATTCTTTTTATTCTCTTTAGGTTATAGAAACCTCATTTACAGAATGGTATTAGTGTAATATATATCATATTCATTCATTCAATTCATTTATATAATCATTATGAAATGAATATCATGTAGAACGAGTCGCATCACATCATGGAGACGGTATTCTGTATGTACGCACGAGTGATGATATCATTCTTATGGTTGTGGAATTGTATTGGAGTGTATATATACTATTTCAGAATCAGTATAACTTTATAATAGTCATATATAGTCATTATTTACATCATTATAACCATCCAAGTAAGGTGGTGGTGGAAAATATATTACACCACGGTGTGGAGACGGTATTCCATACGTACGCACGCGCGGTGATTTCTTTTTCCGTAGGATGGATAGATGGTGAAAAGGGTTGTTTCATAATTATAATAACATATCAGTATATGAGTGATACTGATTTTTTTACTTCATAATGAAACAATTAACGAAGAAGAAGTGGATGAAGATATAAAGATGAAAGAATCGGTAACAGACATTACCTCTTCTTTGAAGTGCTTCTTTGAGACCTTCTTTTAGGGCACTAAAATTGGTCTTTGAAGAAGACCAGGACCTCTAGGATGTCTCTAGGGAAGTGTAGAGGAGAAAGTGGAAGGGGTTGGCCGAGCTTGTAGGATCAAAGTGGTGTGAGGAAGAGGGGGAGGAGGTGTCCTTTTATAAGGGAGGAGAGGGGCACCTTTGGAATAACAAAAAATATTATTTTATTATAAAGTCAAGTTCGATTTTAAATAGCTCCAAATTGATTTATTTCAATGCTGAGGTGGGTATGGGTCAAAATCCTCTCATCCAATAGAACTTAGACATGTTTAGGTTCCTATTTTAACCTTATCATTTAGATTTAACATTAAGTTAAATAATTTTACTTTTACCATGTCTTCTTGTGTTATTATACTATACGGTTAATAAACTTACTATAAGCAGCCAAACTAACCCCAAGTTGTTTATTATTAATATATATAACCTTATCTAAGTCATTTCGTAGAACCTTAGATTTTTAGGAATAAAATAACAATTACCAATATAATATTTGTTTTAAAAACTATTTTATGTCAATTTTGACACTATTTATTAATTGATTTTTGTGAAAATCATAACAGAATTATTAGTTCTAACCAAGTTAATTAAATCAATACTAACATGTCATATTAACCTAGAAAATTAGTGGGATTCATAAAAAGTCACATATTTCATTTATTTTGGTGTTTATAACATCAATTATGTCAATATTTCATTAATAAGATAATTATTGCATCATCATTGTGTCATAAATAAATTAAATTATTTAATGTCTAAAAATTACAAATAAAATATCATTATGTAGGAAATCGTTTTATCTTTCTAATGAATATTTATAGTCGAATTTATATTTTGTATAACCCCATATTAAAAATGATTTACTTATTAAACATTGATTTTAACTATTTTAACCCTTCTTTAAATAAATTAATAATAAATGTCCTAATCTAATCCAAGTGGGCCTAAATGGTCATATTTTATTCCTAAGTTTGTTTTTGGTCGAGTTACACTATCCAATAGAATTGGGACATGTGTTAGGGTAATAATAATATCATCTTTAGCCTTAATTACCTTATTTACTTTTAACCGTGGTTAAAAAAAGTAAAAAGTTACTATTCACAAAAAAAATTATTTTAATCTCATTGAACCACATTTTACTTACTGACATCAACCGTGTCTCTCGGATTTTTGAAATTCCACTCACCGAAGCGGTAAAATTATGTTTTACGAAAAATTCCGTTTTTTAACTACCACTTAGTGGTTTCACTATTCATAAAAAATTGAAAGTTTTCAGAAAAATACCAAAATTTCAACCTAGGCTAATTTCGATATTCCGAATCCAAAAATGAAGTCCATTTTGAAAAATAAAATTTATAAAATTTCAAAAAGTGGTTGTTACTATTCATAACGGCTAGTTTTAATAATATTTTAATAGCATATCGTTGTTTAGTGAAACTCGGTATTACGTACGATGCAAGCTATCGAGGAAGGTCGCGATTTCGTGTAAGGAAAGCCAAGCAATTGTTGTGTAGAAAAAGTTTTCTTTGATGATTTATATAACATAAAAGTCTCGGTTGTTACATTCTACCCCCCTTAAAATGAATTTTCCCTCGAAATTTGTAACTTTGTAACAAACCGATGAGGATACCTCTCCCTCATCATATCCTCAAGCTCTCATGTAGCTTCTTCTAATTGGTGGTTCCTCCATAAATCTTTCACCAATCGAGTGGTCTTGTTTCGTAGGAATTTTTCGCTACGATCCAGAATCTCTATCTGTTGTTCTTCGTAAGAAAGATCTTGCTCCATCGGTACAACTTCTGAGATGAGTACATGTGAAGGATCATGTATGTACTTTCTCAGGAGAGATACATGGAACACATGGTGAACTTGAGAGAGATTCGGTGAATGCGCCAGTCGGTAAGCTACCTTCCCAACATGATCCAGTATTTCGAAAGGACCGATATATCTAGGGCTCAACTTCCCCTTTTTTTCAAATCTCATAACCCTCTTCCAGGGAGATATTCATAAGAACACTTTATTACCCACTTCAAACTCTAGGTATTTTCTTCGGTTGTCGGCATAACTTTTCTGTCGAATCTGAGCTGCTCTTATGTGTTGTTGAATAGATCTGACATTTTCTGCCATTTCATCAACGAGATCAGGTCCTAATAGCTTTCTTTCCCCAACTTCATCCCAGCAAGTTGGAGTCATGTATTTCTTTCCATAGAGAGCTTCATAAGGAGCCATCTGAATACTAGAGTGAAAGCTATTATTATAAGAAAATTCTACCAAAGGTAGGTGTTGATCCCAACCTCCTTTGAAATCCATAGAGCAAGATCTCAACATATCTTCTAGGGTTTGAATTGTTCTCTCAGACTGACCGTCTATCCGAGGATGATAAGCAGTGCTGAAACTCAACTCTGTATCCAGAGTATGCTAAAGACTTCGCCAGAACTTCGAGGTAAATCTCGGATCCCAATCAGATATAATAGAAAGTGGTACTCCATGCAATCTTACCACTTCCTTTACATATATCCTAGCAAGCTGATCCAGATAGAAATCCTCTCTAATAGCAATGAAGTGTGCAGACTTTGTAAGACGATCAACTATGACCCAGATAGCATTATTACCTTTGGATGTTTTAGGAAGTTCTGTGACAAAGTCCATAGTAATGATTTCCCATTTCCATTCGGTTATAGGTAATGGTTGTAACAACCTCTTAGAATTCAATCTCTCAGCTTTAACTTGTTGACAAACCAAGCATCGATAGACATATTCAGAAACATCTCTTTTCATGCCATCCCAACAGAAGTACTCTTTCAGGTACCTATACATCTTCGTGCTTCCAGGATGAATAGAGAATGAAGAACTATGAGCCTCATCCAGCAGCTCCTTCTTTAATTCGGGGATGGGAGGAACAGAAACCCAATTCCTGAACTTTATTATCCCATCACAATCATGGTTGAACTCAGGAACATTTCTCACCTTCTTTTGTAACTCGACATCTTCTTTCTGTGCCTCTTTAATCTTCACATGTATAGATGGTTGAACATTCATTTGAGAAAGATAAGATTTTTCCCCTTCCATTATAATTCCAAGATCCATCCATAGTAAATCCATAAATATTGGATCTTTTGTGATCCTCATCATGGATAAACTAGCATGGTCTTGTCGACTTAATGCATTTGCCACCTTGTTTTCTTTCCTAGTGTGGTAATGGATTGAGTAGTCGTAATCCTTAATCAGCTCCAACCATCTTCTTTGATGCATATTCAGCTCCTTTTTTGTGAAAATATACATTAAACTTTTATGATCAGTATAAATATCACACCTTTCACCATAATGGTAATGCCTCCAAATCTTTAATGCAAAGATTACCGCAGATAACTCCAAATCATGTGTTGGGTAATTTTTCTCATGGATTTTCAACTGTCCTGAGGCATAAGCTATAACCATATCATTTTTCATAAGAACACACCCCAATACCTTCTTGGATGCATCAATGTAGATCACAGACCTTTCTCTACTACAAGGCAGTGTGAGCACAGGTGCACTGGATAACCTTCTATTAAACTCCTTGAAATTCTCTTCATATTCCTCCGTCAAGACAAACTTAACTCCTTTCCGAGTCAACTTGGTGAGTGGATTATATAATTGTGAAAAATATTTCACAAAACGTCGATAATATCCAGCCAATCCAAGAAAACATCGGATCTTAGTTACCGTTGTTGGTCTCGACCATCTTTCGATAACCTTTGTTTTTTCTGGATCCACATATATCCACTCTTTTGAGATTATGTGACCCAAAAATGCAACTTTTTAAAGCAAAAATTCACACATTGTAAATTTGGCATAAAGATTCTCCTTTCTCAGGGTCTTCAATATAATTCTCAAGGGATATTCATGTTCTTCCTTGCTCTTTGAATAGACAAGAATATCGTCTATAAAGACTACCACAAATTGATCAACATAGTCTCTAAAGACTCTATTCATCAGATCCATGAAGATAGCAGAGGCATTAGTAAGACCAAATGGAATCACTATAAATTCATAGTGTCCATAACTTGTACGGAAAGACGTCTTTGGTATATCCTCCCTTTTGACCCTTAATTGATGATACCCTGAACGAAGATCAATCTTGGAATAGTATTGAGCTCTGCGTAGTTGGTCAAATAGGTCATCAATGCGCGGGAGAGGATATTAGTTCTTGATAGTGATCTTGTTACGTTATCGATAATCAATGCAGAGTCTCATTGATCCATCTTTCTTCCTAAAAAATAGAACAGGTGCTCCCCAAGGTGATGCACTAGGGCATATGAATCCCTTATCAAGATTATCTTGGAGTTTCTTCTTCAATTCCTGCAACTCAATTGGGGCCATTCTATAAGGTGTCTTTGAAATAGGCAAAGCACCCGGTATGAGTTCTATTGAAAACTCAACGTCAAGATTTGGTGGAAGACTTGGTAATTCCTCCGGAAAGACATCATCAAACTCTCGTACAATGGGAATATTCTTAATTTTGAGTTTCTCACCAACCATTTGAGATAAATAACCTTCATTTAGTGGAATCAATACCCATAAAATGGAAGAAATTTCCACTGGAAGGTTATGTTCATCCTTGCATTGATAGATGATCATACATTGATCTGGAATATGAAATGTGACTTCCCTTGTTTGTAAATTGATATGAGCTCCATACAAAGAAATCCAATCCATGCCAATAATCATTGATCTGGAATATGAAATGTGACTTCCCTTGTTTGTAAATTGATATGAGCTCCATACAAAGAAATCCAATCCATGCCAATAATCACATCAAATTCCCCTATAGGAAGGATCACAAGATTTGCAGGAAGCACTTTCCCACAAACTTCGATCGGAGAAGAATTATAAACTTTTGATGCGAATGTTGTGCCATTAGGTGTTGTCACAGCTAACTCAACATCTAATTGTTGAGGTAATACGGTGATACCCTTAGAAAATTCTTCAGAAATTACAGAGTGGGTGGATCCAGAATCAAATAAAACATTTTCTACTTTAGAGTGGATGGTAAGTGTACCTTTCACCACATCGTTATCGTACTCCACATCGCTGATAGAAATTGCATGTGACTTTCCCTTGTCTTTAGCCTTAAGAGTTTGTTGACGTCGACCATCATTATCAACCCTTGGATTAGGGCATTTATTGGCATAATGCCCCATCTCCTTGCACTTGAAACATTGAAGTGTAGTAGGTTCATTCTGTGTATCCCTTCCTTTTTTGCTTCATTAGACATCTTCATCCCATCTTTGTGGAATTCAAATGCCTGATGACCTTCCTTTCCACATTTGAAACATTTACTTGTCCCTTTAAGAAAACTCCCTCCATGTTTCTTTCCACACATTGAGCATAAGGGAATGCTCATCTTCTTTTCTGTGGTCTCTTTAGATTTTCCTTTGAATTCCATTTTCCTCTTCTTATCAAACCCATATGACTGATGGGATACTCCAATCTCCATCTCGACTTTGAGAGCACATCGAATGATTTCCTCGTAGCTATTGAAGTCCCTTATGGCTAATGCCCTTCGAAGACATGGTTTTAAGCCACTAAAGAATCGATCGATCTTACTCCCAGGTTGGATAATAATATCAGAAGCGTACCATGCAAGTCTTGTAGAATTTGCTTCATAGGTACCAACAGATTCATCATCCTTTTGCTTCAGTTCAATAAACTCGTTCTCCGTCTTTGTTCGGAGAATACGAGGGACGTACTTATGGACAAATAAGTTCTTGAACTCGTCCCATTCCATGGACTAAATTTCATCCCTTTGCCTCGTATTCTTAATAAGATTCCACCATTGATCAGCATGTCCTTCCAAACGATACACTGCTAGGATGACTTTATCATGTTCAGAACATTGATGAACTGAAAATATCTTTTCAGTAGTACTAATACATTGTTCAGCAACTAATGGATCAGTAGACCCGCTGAAAGAAGGTGGACGCTGCCTCATGAAGGATTCAAAAGAATGTTGCTCCTTCTTTTGCTCGTTTGGAAGTCCTACATGATTCATAGCTTGAGAAAGTTGTGAGAGCATGGCTACAAGATTTTGCATTCCAGATCCCATAACGTTTGGTTGCTCAGGGGGACAATCATTTCATTGCACGTCGCATTCCGCATTAACACGATTCCTTCGGGCTCCAGCCATTGAATAAAACCTAGAAGAATAGTGTGAGCAACACTAATTATAATAGGAAAACCACAAACTCAAAAATAAAATTTCACACTTAAGGTATTATCCTAGGTTATTCATGGCCATTTCTAAAACACTAATATTGTGTTCTATGCTTAGACTTATCCTTAGGGTTCTTACTAAGGCTTTCACATCCTAGTTTCCAAAGGTTGACTATACCTTTCCTCTGATACCAACTATAACGACCCATACATTACATACATTGTTAATACTTCAAAATTGAAGCATACTTATTACAACATATAACAAAAACCACGAAAGGACCATATAGGTATAGTGTATTTAGAAACTGGGAAACATAAACAACTGGTTCATAAAGCCTCAACTTTGCCTCCCACTTATTTCATCATATCTAGAGTCTCTTTTTGGAATATCCTACTTAATAACCTTCTTCCAGGCCTGAGGAAAGAAAAAATACAAAAAAGGTGAGCTCAAATGCTCAGTAAGGGTAAACAAAAGAAATATCGATCACATTGTATACACAAGCACATAACTTTTGGAAATCTTAACCTGCAAAAGAGATCATAATTTCATAACATGGGATAAATCATTATAGTGAAATGTTATCACAATAATCATAACATAAAACATGAAACTTTGTGGCATAAACACATAATCATAGAGAATCATTTCTTATTAGTCAAGACTCATTTCCAAGACTATCTTAGTGGACAAAGTCCCTTTCTGAACAGAGTCACCCTCGTTTCAGTCCTGTTTCACTGAACCGGTATAACCTACCGTTCTAACCATGTCTATCTCATGAGATATAAAATCTTTACCCAATGCATTGGAGGGAGATATAGGTCCCACCATCTCATAATGATACCATTCTTATGTGTGCCAAAAAATCATAAACCATACATAATTGCATAACCCATGTAATAAAAATGGGAATCTTAAATATCATGACATCATAAAACAATTAATATACGATAAAGGAATTAATAAAAATAGTTCCATCACAACATAATCAAATCAATGTAATAATAGGGATAAAAACATAATCCTTTATTATCTTAGATGGAAAATAATTTTGATAAATCAATTTAACTTCATTTTTGAGGAAAATATCCTTTCTAATTCAAAAACACTTTTCCTTTCTTAACATGTCGTAAAATTATAAACTAAAAGAATTTTATTAAAAATAAACTTGAAAACTTGTAAAGGAAGCTTCTTGGAAATAATGTTTTAAAAATCCACTCATTCCGTATAAGTTAAAAAAAATCCTTCTCGTACTTTTGCCGGAAAAGTCAAAAAGTACCTTGTACGAAAAACGACAAAAGATTCATTTCATATATTTTACTAAAAACTCTCCGAAGGGTAAAATTGGATTTAAAAAATTTTAGGTGGATGGAAATAATATTAAATATTGAGGAAACATGGATGTGGATGATAAAATACACCCCAGTAAATACCAAAGTATAAACAATCTCAGATAAAAATGAGATTGTGATATTTCCATTACCTTAGGTACGACTTGCTTTGTAAGTGTCCAAACCTCCTGTATAATGATATAAATAATGTTATTGACTTATTCCAGAATCATACGTATTTTTATGATATCATATATGGTCATTTGCTTAGCTTCATAGTAGTAATATTTCATTGCTACTTGTTATTCGGGTGTTTATAACTTTTTGTTCTTATGCGTGGTTTGTCGAATAAATTCTTATTCTTCTCTTAAGGTTATAGATACCACATTTCCAGAATGGTATTAGTGTAATATATATCATATTCATTCATTCAATTCATTTATATAATCATTATTAAATGAAGATCATGTAGAACGAGTCGCATCACATTGTGGAGACAGTATTCCGTACGTACGCACGAGTGATGATATCATTCCTATGATCGTGGAATTGTATTGGAGTGTATGTATACTATTTCAGAATCAGTATCACTTTATAATAGTCATATATAGTCATTATATACACCATTATACCCATCCATGTAAGGTGGTGGTGGAAAATAGATTACACCACGGCGTGGAGACGGTATTCCGTACGTACGCACGCGTGGTGATTTCTTTTTCCGTAGGATGGATAGATGGTGAAATAGGGTTGTTTCATACATATAATAACATATAAATATATGAGTGATACTGATGTTATTACTTCACAATGAGACAATTAAAGAATAATAAGTGGAAGAAAAAATAAAGATGAAAGAATCGGTAACGGACATTACCTCTTCTTTGAAGTGCTTCTTTGAGACCTTCTTTTAGGGAACTAAAATTGGTCTTTGAAGAAGACCGGGACCTCTAGGATGTCTATAGGGAAGTGGAGAGGAGAAAGTGGCAGGTTTTGGCCGAGCTTGAAGGCTCAAAGCGGTTTGAGGAAGAGGGGGAGGAGGTGTCCTTTTATAAGGGAGGAGAGGGGCACCTTTGGAATAACAAAAAATATTATTTTATTATAAAGTCAAGTTCGGTTTTAAATAGCTAAAAATTGAGTTATTTCGATGATAAGGTGGGGATGGGTCGAAATACTCTCATCCAATAGAATTTAGACAAGTTTTGGTTCCAATTTTAACCTTATCATTTAGATTTAACATTAAGTTAAATAATTTTACTTTTACCATGTCTTCTTTTGTTCTTATACTATAAAGTTAATAAACATAATATAAGCAGCCAAACGAACCCCAAGTTGTTTATTATTAATATAAATAACCTTATCTAAGTAATTTATCTGAACCGTAGATTTTTAGAAATAAAATAACAATTACCAATATAATATTTGTTTTAAAAACTATTTTATGTCAATTTTGACAGTATTTAGTAATTGATTTTTGTGAAAATCATAACAGAATTATTAGTTCGAACCAAGTTAATTAAATCAATAATAACATGTCATATTAACCTAGAAAATTAGTGGGATTCATAAAAAGTCTCAAATTTCATTTATTTTGGTGTTTATAACATCAATTATGTCACTATTTCATTAATAAGATAATTACTCCATCATCATTGTGTCATAAATAAATTAAATTATTTATTGTCTAAAAATTAAAAATAAAATACCATTATGTATGAAATCTTTTTATGATTCTAATGAATATTTATAGTCGTATTTATATTATGTATAACCAAATATTAAAAATTATTTACTTATTAAACTTTGATTTTAACTATTTTAACCCATCTTTAAATAAATTAATAATAAATGTCCTAATCTAATCCAAGTGGGCCTAAATGGTCATATTTTATTTCTATGTTTTTTTGGTCGAATTACACTATCCAATAGAATTAGGACATGTGTTAGGGTAATAATAATATCATCTTTACCCTTAATTACCTTATTTACTTTTAATCGTGGTAAAAAAAAGTAAAAAGTTACTATTCACCAAAAAAATTATTTTCATATCATTGAACCACATTTTACATACTGACATCAACCGTGTCTCTCGGATTTTTGAAATTCCACTCACAGAAGTGGTAAAATTAAGTTTTATGAAAAATTCAGTTTTTTTAACAACCACTTAGTGGTTTCACTATTCACCAAAAATTGAAAGTTTTCAGAAAAATACCAAAATTTCACCCTTGACTAATTTCGATATTCCGAATCCAAAAATGAAGTCCATTTTGAAAAATAAAATTTATAAAATTTCAAAAAGTGGTTGTTACTATTCATAACGGCTAGTTTTATTAATATTTTAATAGCATATCGTTGTTTAGTGAAACTCGGTATTGCGTACGACGCATGCTATCGAGGAAGGTCGCGATTTCATGTGAGGCAAGCCAAGAAAGTGTTGTGTAGAAAAAGATTCTTTTGATGATTTATATAAAATAAAAGTCTCAGGTGTTACAAGAACTGTGGTTGCCATGTCTTTCTACTTTGAAGTGTCTATGTTCTTCATTGGAGATGAACCGTCCTTCATTGAGGATGATGTTCTTCAAAAACTCTAGAGTTCTCGCAATTCCTCCTTAGACAACAATTGCCAACCCAAATAAAATATGGATTCCTCTTATTTTATTTAATATTGACATTCATTCAAAATTTAAAATTCAAAAACTTAATTATTTTAATTGAAGAGGTTCAGTCAATTAATTAAGGTGTGTGTTGGAAAGAATTAAAGATGGAGAGAGGGGAGAGAAAGAGTTAGTCAATTATTGGGGAGTTAACAATTAAGAAGGGGGTTTAAAAGGAGTTTTGGGAATGTGATAGGTTGGGGATCATGTGGGCCCCACCTCAAAAATGTCCTCACATGGGAAGTTAGGTGCTTATGGGTCCCATCCCAACTCAACATGTAGGATATAACCACATTAGATATAAAATAAAATTGTTCCACAATTTTATTCACTTCTTATTTAATCCACAAATTTTTAACTTCTCCTCTTGTGAAAACACATCTCTATGGTAAAAGTCCCCTTAAGAAATTTCCGGCATTGCGAGTTCATCGGTGCCCACAGATTTCAATTCCGAGCACCAGTTCAAAAGATAGAAATACTCGCTCATTCGATACTTAACGCACCCGAGCTAAACATCAGAAATTGATTCCGGGCACACCGGACCTCGGAATCAAGTGCCGTCAGAATCCACATACTCGTAATATTTCAAACAATTTAAGAGAAAAATTTCCTTGAAATGTTCTGGTTTTTAAATTTAGTAATATTATATTGATTAATAATATGGTATTTGTTTTATAAACTCTTTTTGTCAATTTTGACACTATTTTGTATTTGGTTTTTGTGAAAGTCATAACAACATTATCACTTAGAAAAGTATATATTTAATCAACCATATAATATCATATTAAGTAATATAATTAGTGTAATACATCAAAATTCTTAATTTATAGATATATTAATATTTATAATATCAAATATTTTTATCTTTCAATAATATTGTAATTACTACATCATCATTGGGTCATAAATATATTTATTTATTTAATTTATACAAATTATAAATAAAATACCAATATTTATGAATTTTTTTATATTTCTAATTTATATTTATAGTAGAAGTTATCTTATGTATAATCCTATATTAAAAATGTTTTAGTTATTAAACATTGAATTTAACACTTTTAACTCTTTTGTAAATAAAATAATAATAAATGTCCTAATCTAAACCTAGTGTACAAAAAGGATCATTTTAATTTAATAAGGTTGATTTTGGTCTAAAACACTTATCCAATAGAATTACGACACGTGTTAGAGTAATTGTAATATCATTTTTAAAATTAATTACCCTATTTACTTTTATCAGCGTTGAATCAAATTCAAAAGTAACTATTCTCAAAAATCATTTTCATCGTATTGAACAACATTTTACATACTGATGTCAACTGTATCTATCTGATGTTTGAAATTCAATTCATATAAGTGTTATAATTATATTTTATAAAAAATTGTTAAAGTGCCTATAAGGTGGGTAAAAGACTTTAAAAGTTTAATAAAATTTTAAATATCTAATCGTATTATAAATTTACTCCAATGAATTACATTGAACATATATAGGTATTATGTATCTATTTTGATCTAAAATAAATTCAAATAAAATAACTAATTATTTAAATAAAAATTAGGTTGTAAACAATAACGTAGTGTTCCTCACTATTAATCAAAAATTGAATGTTTTTAGAAAATTACCAAAAATTCACCCTAAGATAATTTGGATATTCCTAATCCAAAAACAAAGTCCATTAGGATAAATAAAATTTATAAATATTCAAATAGTGGATATTACTATTCATAATGGCTAGTTTTATTGGTCATGGTGTACTGGAACTCGAAGATGCGTACATCATATGCTATTGTATTATTCAAAGGGAAATGTACCGTGGAAGCTTGGGGTGTTACACAACCATATCAAGAATATTATTCTAAATTAAAATATAAATAATACTCCCCATTTAAGATAGGAACTCTCTAAGGTTAAAAAAATTCATGTGAACTGACATTAGTGGTCGAGAAGTTGAAAATTATTTCTTCTCATTGAATGAAATCTTATGTTGTTTTCCTTTTTTACAAGGGTTACAGATGTTTTATTTTAGGAATTTTATATTAGTAATATCCATAAATAATTATTTCCTAGTTATTTTGATAAGGGAGTGATTTTTAAAGGGGGTAGATATCTTATTTCATTGATATTATTTTTTTTATGAAAGTAACAAAATCAAGAACTATTTGTAGAAAATAATAAATCTATGTGAACTACATCAAAATTATTATTACATAAGGAACTAGAGACTAATGCATGTTAAAAATCATAGATTTTTAAAGAATTATTTTCAAACATATTTTGATAAACATCATCAAATAATAATTGGATTCTACAAAGATAATTGCTTAAACCATCAAAAAATAAGAAATATGAAATTAAAACAAACATAGAATACCAATTTGTCTAAGTCCAATTATTTTTCTTTCATCATAGTCACCAAATGTGAAATTTACACTACCACCTTAATAATCCTATTACGGTTTGAGTAGTCTCCAAATATATTTCTGAAACATCCATTATCCTAATGCAATAAATTTTCATTTGTAGGATTAAAGAATGTTTCCAACACAAAATATAGATAATTGTTTTTGTAACCATGATTTTCTAGGTCCAATGAATTTAGAAAAAATATATTTTGGGATCCAAATATTTTTAATAGTTTTTGAATATATATAATTCATTATTTTTGAAATAAAAACATTATTGAGACCATAATAATATGAACTATTTATTGCATTTTATGAGCTTGATCTAGTAATAAATTCATTCTTGTAAATTTTCCATTGACCATTCTACTGTCCAATCTGAGAAGAATACTTAGCTATGGTATGTTTACTAAAAGTTGTGGTTGAATTTCTATCCCTATTGTAAACTGATAAAGATGCATTTTAAGTTGTTTATTTATCATTTTATGTTCATTATTAAAATTTATGAAATGATTAATCAATTAATTTCAATAGAAATATCATATTTAATATGAACAAATATAGCTTTTCATATCATTAATTTTTTAAAATTTTCTCTTTTCTTAATGGTTTCATAAATATTCAAATAAATATTAACTGGTCATATTTTCATTTTTAGATATATTAGAAATATTAGAGGGATATGTAGATACCATACTTGTTACATCAGATGTTCTTTTCATAATGAACATATTTTATCCATCATCATTATCCTCTTTGCTCGAATTAGACTTAGTGGAACCTTCTTTAGAGGAACTCAAGTTTTATTTCAACGATTTATAAAGGCCTTTTTTTTCCTCATAACGTATCTTAGAATATATTTTCTTTCATTCATCAATGATATTCGGTTTTCCCTTGCGTTCGTAAAAATTCACTTCTCCTAGTTGATTATACCTTTTCTAATTTCTTCTTCTATCATATTTTTCTCCTTAGTTTTATTTCATGAAAATCATCTTGTTCCTATAGAACATCATAAATTACATAGCTAGGTGAGTTTTCTCATCATCATATTCATCAGGTGACTCATCCTCCGGTAATCTATTTTCTATTATTTTATCTTCATCTATGAATTACAATGTTTTTAATGTAACTGATTTTATATTTTAATCATCATGTTTTTGTTCACATTAAACTCTTCCACATTCAACATGATTTATCCAATAAAATCCTTTACTAGAAGTTTGATTATATCACATCACTCTTGGATGAAGATATTGGTTCCTCTCGATCGATCTATTAGTCATTAAATGGGTTTAATCACTTGACCCTTATCTTCAAGTTTCATTCCATGTTCATTCATTGTATTGAAAATTTCTTTTATTCAAGGATAAATTTTAGAAGTTGATTCTTCACATTTCATTTACAAAGAGTCATATTTATTTTTATTGGTACTGGTGTACATTTATTTGGAATTTTAAATCCTATCATGATGCACAACAAGTGTATCCAAAATTTCATAAGTTGTAGAACTTGTAGAAATTATGTTAAATTATCCTTGTCCTAATGAAAATATAAAGAAATTTGTCATTCTATAATTACATTCATAAGAGGATTTAGTTTCAAAACTCAAATTAACTCTATAAGAATAAGGTATTTCATATGTTTTTCTATATTATAATTTAAATATCATAGATAATTATTTTAAGATGATTTTTCCTCTTAATTTACCACATAGAATAGTTTGTGCTGTAAAACTGAGGTTTTATGTTATTATATGTTCCGTCAATTATATTTTTATCCCTAAAAATATAAATTGAAAATAAACATAAATTTTGATCTTTTTTTGTAAAATATCCATTAAATCTAAAGGGTATATATAGAAAATAATGATCCTCTAATAACAAATGATGCGCAGAGTTGAAAACCCACGCAGTTTTGAATTGAGTTTTCAAATAAAATTTAAATTTTAAATGACTTAAAACTAAATCCACCAGTTTATAATACATCATAGTCAACTAAAACACTAGAAATAGATAAATCATTCTTTTCAAAATATGTACCCTAGGATCGATTTCTTATTATATAATAAAGTGTCCAAATTACATTAACATTTGAAATTAACCTAATTATTTTAAACACATTACACAAAACCATAATTCAATAAAACGTTAAATTTTATGTTTTTGGATATAATATTAAAATTAAAACATCTTTGAATTTAGAAAATATTAAGAACAAAACACACATCAGGCAAAAAAATGTTTAGTATCAATCAGATAACTAGTCCTCTAGACATTGAAATCACCTTATACCATATAGTCATAAAAAAATTAACATATTCACAACATGGTCATGTTTGACATATAACAGCTAGGGAGATGCTTTTCGGGAGACACATAACCTCTCCCATATTCATACACGAGTGAAAATGTGTGAAATAGTAATGTAAGGTGTATCTAGTAATCATCAGTATGACACATGATCCAATGCTAATGAATA
This sequence comes from Viscum album, assembly GCA_963277665.1. Classification (NCBI taxonomy): domain Eukaryota; kingdom Viridiplantae; phylum Streptophyta; class Magnoliopsida; order Santalales; family Viscaceae; genus Viscum; species Viscum album. The sequence goes on from OY728141.1 coordinate 1,819,003,700, forward strand.
TAGTGTATAAATAAAACATATCTCAAATGTAAGTTAAATTAGAGAGATAATTATATGAGAAGAAACATTGTCTATTGTAGATCAATCTGATCAGATTGAGTGGAATAATTTTCATGAAATCATACCATGTTCTGCACATATAGGTTAGAAAGAACAGAGTGGCATGGAAGTGTTCATCAATATATTACGTTGGAGTTAGTCCTCAGTGTATCATAATGTCTCTCAAGAACGCATGTATAACCTTTTCTCTTTTCCAAAATTGGATAATATTGTTAAAGACATAACCTTATCTCATTATCCATTAGGGAATATTCATAAATTAATTATCATAAACATTAGTAAAATTAATTTCTCCAAATATGAAATAAATTTATCAAAACATCGCCATTTTTGAATTTGAATTTACATCGATTATTAAGCAAGACACAGTCACCTAGTATTAAGTTATTTGTAGATACATTGGGATATGGATAATATCCATTGATACATTCCATAGTTACTAGGAATGGTTACTTGGCATGGTCACATGGAATGGTCTCTTGGTTTCATCACACATTCAATTTATTTAGGCATCTCGTCACTTTTTTCATCATCATGTCACTTATTGTAAACATGTTGTCACTTTATGTCATCATGTTTTCACCTCATTTCTATATAGAGTCACATTTTTTCCTTATGTGGTCACTTTGTTTCATCATGTGGTTGCTTCTTTTATCCATATTTTCACATTAATTCCTCATTCAATTACATCATATTTCATGTAATAGCATATTTTCTTCAAATAGTTGGTTGTGTATTTTAAGAGGTCTGTTGACCTTAAATGTGAGTTAATTTTAATACATAACCAGTATTTTATCTTCTGAGACATGGTTACATGACTATTCAGAGAGACACTTCAATTAAAACATGTGGTCACATCAACATGACCACTTCAAGACTAGGAATATTTTATAAATTTGGTTAGAAAAATATTTCAATATAATAAAACATAAAATTCATTCATAAGAAACCGGATTTGTGGATATTAAAATATAGTGTCGATTAAATAATCCAACATTATCAAATTACATCATAGTATGATCTTACTATATATTAAATTATCATAGAACATAATGATTACTATAGTCAAAATGATGAGTGGTTTTTATGAAACACACCAGATTCCATTGAAAACATGATACTATTTTAAAACAAAAAAAGTGAAGTTATTATTATTCTACACAATTTTGAGTATAATTAAATTTTTAATGACTATGATACCTTTAAAGAGTTTTAAAAGATCAAATGAAACTTATTAAACATTGCTTAATCAATGTAAAACCCAAACTATAAAGATCACCATAAATTAATATTGAATCCATGTTATTAAAAAATAAAGATAAATATTCGTATACCTTACAATTATGTTTTAAATAATTCATTTTTACCCATCATGGTTGATGAATATAAAAAAATAGGTAGTTTTATAACAGCCCTCACAGTTGAAATTCCCATTGGCTATAATGAGTCACTCGTTACACAAGTGGGATTTATCCATACATTATGTGATGCTACTGAAAAATGGTTTAAAGGAGGATGAATATTAGATGTACATGAATGAGTAATTCAATTAAGGATTGAAAAACAACTCCCCATTATATGGTAATAAGATTATATATATAGTTCCCATGAATCTCTAGAGACATGGAATTGGTGATATGAAAGTGGTGTTGTTACATGTATATATGATTCTAGTGAATTATTAGCAAGAAAATAATATATGTGATTTGGAAATAAAATATGAATTTTAATTTAGATTCAAGGGCCCTAAAATATTATCTTATGTTTATCCATTTTAAGAACCTCTATTTACACTTTTTCATACACTAAATATTCATGTTTCAAGGGGGGAAGTCATCTACACTATAGCCTATACATTGAATGGTCCATATCTTGATGTGGTTGATTTTAACAAAACTATAAATTAAGGACCAATATATTTCAATATCATAAATATATTTATATATGAAAAATGGAATGGTTTTCCCATGTAAAATTGTTTTCTATCCTTTTTTCTATTAAATAATCTAATATATGGAACTTAGTGTTACTAGTCTATTCAAGGTATATCTCAGTTGAATAATTTTTATCTCAAACCTTAGATGACGTGAAAGATCATAAATGATGAATTACAGAGGATCTTTTTGTTGGTGATGAAATATAATATTTATAATTAAGTTAGGTTGGAAAAAAAGATTCCTCAAAATTCCATTCTTCTATGAAATGGGAGTACATATTTTTTCCAGGAGGAAACTCTATGAAATGTGACTTGCGTGAAAGATAAATATGTACTGATATGTTATTTTAATTATTGGAACTACTGAATGTATTTTTAGTCATTAGCATTATATGAACCAATATTTCATAAATATTATGTTGAGTGGACACATATCTATCTATGGGTTGGTCTATAAACATTATAGGTTTTGAATGTGACCTGGATGATTGAAGATCAGATTAATACTCCAGTTGATCTTTATAGAATGTATGGTTTTTAGATGAAAATAAATATATTACAATAATGGAAATGGGGCCTATATTTTAGTGTCCAAAATGATTAAATCATCCCTTAACTCTATGATGGTATTCTCAATTATTTTTGGGGAATTATAGTTCATATTAGTCCTCCTCATTAGTGAAGTGTTACATCAACTGGAATAAATTTAATAAGTCATATTTTATGTCCCCAATACAGATAATATGTATTCGATATGCTGCTCCTAATAATCATAGTGGGGGGGGGGAATAATTTTAGATGGTTTCAGACTACATAGGGTAACTATGATTTCTTTTCTTACCATTTATTGTACACAAAAAATTATTATTCCAAGTCACAAAATTTTGTGGGGATGAATATTTTAGCTTTCTAAATTTATAGAGTGTTTGGGGAGTGACTAGTTGATTCATTCAAATCATGTGTACTATAAGTTCTTGAGTGACCAACCAAATAGTCATGTTGTCATCAAGTGTTTATATGTTCTTACATTGGACTTCATACCACTCTTCTTATTCCATCAGAGAAGATGAAACATAGGTCACCTACGCTAGTGCTATTTCAAAAAATTTCATTTAAAAATTAATTATCTTATAAAAAATGTCCTTAAAAATAAACTATTATTGGACATTGATCACAAAAATTTGATATAAGGTTAATTTATAAAGGTGTTTATTTAGAAAATACAAAGTTGGGTCTCATAATCCTTGGAAATTAGAAAACATTCTTCTCTAGGGTAGTTAATCCAAAATGAGGAACCCCTATTTTTGAAATAAATAATAACTTTTCTCCTAATATTTGAATTTTGAGTGAGTTTTATACTATATTATATTATGAATGGTTTTTTTGTTTATGATGAGGTACCATATGATAGTGAGTGGGCCAAGGGGTTGTAGTAGCATTGATTTTGGTTTGATAAATATAAAAAAAAGTTATACATTATTCTTAAATTGTGTTGATCACATCATGTGAGATTTAAATTTGAAACACCAAAAGGATTATTCTAGAAATTGTGAAGCTACTTTAAGCTCTCATAATAAACCATGATATATCAAAAGGATAAGTAGTGTATATAAAACATCTTATATATTCTCAATGAATATTTCTAATAACTACGCTAATATAAGTGTCATATTTAGGTGGGAAGTTGTTCTTTTACACCTGGTAATGAAATATGAATGTAATGACTTAGAATTTATATATAATATTGGTATTAGGAATAAATTTTTGTCATATTTTTGTAATGTATCATAAACATAGAAAAAATATAAAAATAAAAACAATTTATCTCATTAATGGAGATTGTTCCATTATTAAACAATTAAGCCACTGAAACATCAAACATATTACAGTGGGACAAAAAATAGAAAATAATAAAAGTATATTGATAAATTTTTGATCATTATAATCTACAAAAAGTATCTCCCCATGAACAAAACTATAGAATTGAAAAAAGTATAAGTAAACCTATTAATATTTTTAAAAACTGAAATATAGAACCTTGGGAGGTAGTGTATTGAAAGGTATATGAAGGGATGAAGAGGTATTTATGGGAATTAATATGACCATTATAACATAAATGTGACTATTGGAATAGTAATGTGACCATTGGAATAGTATCAGCATCATTAAGAATAGTGACCATGGCGTTATGATATTAACATGACATTAAAATAATAATATATAATATAAATGATATTTCTCATGATTTATTTAATAAATTTTAAAAAAATTAATTCTATAAAACAAATTTAATTGCTAAAAACTCAATACAATTATAAAAACATTTTTTTAAAAATCTATTTTAATATATTTCATTAAACCATAATTTTAATTTTAATAATTAAAAAATTTAATGTTAGAAATTTTTTGGAAAATTGAAATTTATTTTTTGAATTAATAATTAAATATTTTATATGGGTAATATATTAATTTTTTTAACATAATCTAATTTTTATGTAAATATTAAAAATACAATTCTTAAATAAACTGTCTATTTTAATTAGATCATTCAATATTAATTAATGATCTAATTTATTATAAAATTTCAGTTTCAACCAAATTTTTTTTTACTTTGATAGATAATATATGAATAAAAATCCAAAACCTATATATTATTTTATAAAGAATAAATTATATATTATGCTATTATAATATCAACTGTGCTATTTTTTAAATTTCCTTTTTAATAAAATAATGAATTTATATATGTAAATCCATAAAATATCTAAAATAATTTTATTTTATTCAACTATTTCATAAAATTTAAATAATATTTCTATTATAATGTTTAAAATAGAAATTATATTTAAATAAATAATTTTTCATAAATGGCCCTTTTCCTCATGTATAAATTCTCCATCTTTATTCCTATTGAGAACAACTTCACATCCACTTACCAATTCCAAATATCTCCTCAATTATCCTCTATTTAGACCCTTTTATTCCTTAGGGACGTTCTAAAGTAATAAAAATATAATATTTCACAATGTCAAGGGTCCTAGAAATGGAAAAACATCAAGAGAGAGGTAATTTCTGTTTGTCTTTTTAGTTAGTATTCCTATTCTAATTACTTATTCTCTTATTATTTTGTAATAAATACCAAATGAACAAATTTAAAATAAATACTAACATGATATTGGTAGTGTATATATTATATAAAAATTATATTTAAAATATAAAAATGTATTATTATATATCACACCACCTCTTTGGACATTATCCTATTAATGGTCGGGCATAATCCAAAAAGGATGCTGAAAATACATTTCATATCACTTCCCTTATGGATTATTGCAATCAATATAGAAACGTTTTTTATCTAACTCTCCATTTATAGTTCTAGTCATACATGAAACCAATTACATTCCTCATGTAAATCCCATCCGCAAAATTTTTATAATGTTGGTGCATATTTACATAGATTTTTAAAAAAATTGATTTTCATAAGTGACAATACTCATCATCATATATATTGTAACAATATTAACTACCAATGATAAATTTTATTTGAAATTTATTCTTTACTATTAATCGAATACTATCACCATCAATCTTACCTAGATCCATTTTCATCTCCACCCTTCATCCTTTAATCAGAACTCCCATTTTTCTAAATTCTTTGTTTCCCCTATGATTGATATGTCATCTCAGAAATTACAGTGGATTTTAATGAATACATTTCATCATAAATTTATGTCTCTCAATATCCATAATCACTATGATTTTCTCCTTTTTTGGGTATTATAGTTCACCATTATCCATCCGAATTGAGAAGTTAATCTCACACTAAAAACTCTATCCTATTTTTGGTACTATTATTGATTTAAAAAATTCAGTTTAGATACTACTCTTTCAGGCTCTATAACTTCTTATTTACTTACTACTACATTCCCACATAAATCCTTAGTAGTTCTCGAGAATTATACCTATTTTTCAATTCATCTCACCATTTGAATTATAATTATTCCATCTGAATCCACTAGGTTTTGTGAACTTTTGATATTATTATCTGGAAAAAAATGAAGTTCAATATTTTATTCCTTTCCATTTAATTAATTTTCAGACAAATTATATCCATTTTTCGTGACATTTCATTAAATTGAACATCCATACATCAGTTTTCGTGTCTTTTATCATCAACCACTGGGCAAAATCTAAAATATTCATTTTAATATCCCTAAAGAAAGATGAATTGTAAATTTCCACATGTTTATATTTACTCATAACAACAATTACGGTGTATCTAATAATTTTGAATATTTTTTTGTTGAATACATCTTAATGTTTACTAGACCATAGATATTAAAAGTGTTATTATGAAATAACAGTATAAAAACTTTTGTTTACTATGTTCAATTTTATGTTCATAACTTCATCATGAATTACATTTTTAATTAATATGTGTAAAAACATAATTCGATATGTATCTCTGAATGTCAAATTTATCCTTAATTATATAGTATTGTATTTTGGAATTTCAAGAATATTTATCTCCATCAAGATATCATTATTCTGACATATTTTTTTTTATGTTTCATCTATTGTATTAGAAAACAATGTTGGGCTATATGAAATTTGGGTTTTTTTTATTTTCCTTCTTCTCCATGGCCTTCCATTTAATTAATTATTCGAAAAATCATATTTAATTTTATGCAATTAAAAAATCATGTCCTTGTTTCATTATTAAATAATGATACAAAGTAATGTGACCCATTATCTGATAGAACAAGTGAAGGACCCAAAATATCAAAGTTAACAGGGTCTAATTTCTAGGACCTAACATTACATTTGTTCAAGTTGAAGGACACCCACTCCTACTTCATAAGATCAAGACTCCTAACAATTCTGAACATTATGTGATCATGCTTTAGAATATCATTTATAGTAATATTTTTTTTCTTCTCACATAAAATCCCGAGCCTAAAATTCTAAAACACCATACTATCAAAATGATAAATCATAAGAAATTAAATCTCAACACATTATTTTACTTTAATTTAGGATCACATCCTTCTCTCATCAAGAAAACACCATAAAATAGTGACTCACCCTCTTTGTTCCACTGTAAAATCCCATCTCGATGCCTAAATCATCAATCTGCTATGTGAAACTTATTTTCTTCTATATCCTTATGGTGTTTATGAATACTTTAAGTTGAATGTATATTTCATAATTCTTCTATACATTGACACATCACTTTTAAATAACAATCAAAACTTCATTAACATCCGAATGTAAAACAAGTGATGGACCCTGATTATACAAGTGAACTTGTTTTAATTTCTGGGACCTAACATTAAATTTGTTCATGTTTAAGTACACCCACTCCTACTTCATAAGATCAAGACTCGTAAAAATTATGAACATTATGTGATCAATCTTTTTAATATCATTCATAGTAATAATTTCGTTTCTTCTCACATAAATGCCTGAGCCTAAAATTCAAGAACCCCATACTATCAAAATGATAAATCACAAGAAATTAAATATTAATATATTCTTATACTTTAATTTAGGATCACATCCTTTTCTCATCAATAAAACACCATAAAACAGTGATTAAGCTTCCATGTTCCACTATTAAATCCCTTCTCAAAGCCTAAATCATCAATATGCTATGTGAAATTTATTTTCTTCACTATCCTTACGGTGTTTATGAATTCCTTCAGTTGAAAGAATATCTCTTTATTCTTCTAGACATTAACACATCACTTTTTTGTCCTTTTATCCCACACCACCAACTTATTGGACTATGTCGAAACAAATATCCCTTTCTTCCCTTTTATGACTTATCATCTAATTATTTTTTATAATTTCGCAATTTATGTGATCATACTCATTATTTTGTATTGATTTCACTTTTGGAAATAGCTTCCAAATCAATCCACATGAGATTGTCATTTAGGATACTATTAATAACATATATAAACACTAATTTAATTTTACATATGAATTAATAAATATTGTTTCCATAACATATCATGAATATAGCATTGAGGAAAACAGTAGATGTTTCCAGACATCATCTAGGAATTTCACCTTATATGATTTAATGTCACACCATATAAATTTGAAATAATTCACATGATCTGAGGATGGTATTCCTTATTAAATACTTTGGTTGCATAACTTATATATCATGAACACATAATTAAGTGTCATTGGATTCTCATACATATCTGACAATGCCTTCATTAGCTCAACCATAGTGTTAACTTCTCTGATCTTAAAGGATAAGATTTGTGCTAGTGAAATCCTGATCAAACCCAATTTCTTATTATAACGTAGTTTCCATTATTCAATTTTCATAGTTTATGGATGAACCCCAATTAAGGAAACATATAGGTCTTTTTAATGGGATGGTTCTCAATATGTATTTTTTGCAGCCATACTCAATTCCATCAAACATATTAACCTAAATCTGAAATTCATCTGACACAATACCTTATTATAACAATAAAATTCCATTGGAAATTAAAATACATATAGGTAATATTGTGGGATTCCTACACTACATAAGAGTGTGATGAATAGTTAGTACTGAACTAGGATCTAATTCAACTTTCTCATAATCATCCTCACTTTTGGATTCCGCAATGATATCCATCATATTATACACTTAGTGAAAAAAATCATTTAGTGTCCTATTTATACTAAATACACTATACGATAGAAATTTCATACACCATCATCACTGCACCATGTACCCCTATCACCCACATAAGAAAACACATAACTAAAAAATAAGGATTACCTATAATGTAAAAAATAAAGAAATAACACATTGGATTATATGGTTCAGACAATATATCCTACGTACATAGGGGAAAAAATATTTCCTTCCATCGTTAAAAAAATCCAGGAATTATAATCAAATTTTAAAGCAAAAAATTATACACTAATTACATGTAATATGATGATCATATTTAGTTTTAACTCTTACGTTCATGATCCACATGGTAGTTTGGTGGTTCTGCATCCATGTAGATAATATCATCCAGTCAAACGAGAAGAACTATGATATGAGAATTATAGATAAACAACCATAGATTAATAATTAATATCTATTACCTATATAAATTGGCTCATGGCCCATGATTTTTGTGAAAAGTGATTCTATAATATCCCTATATCCCAAATCATAAGGACCACCTAGTAACCTCCATTGAACATTTTACATCCCACCAAAAAAATTTCCACATTTTATGACCATAAGAAAAGGTCAGTGTTTATCAAATATGGGCCACACTAATGTGTTTCTCTGGAAACTTTTGAAACTCTAAGACCAATGCATCCTCATGTATTTCATTACCTTGTATATGTAATTATTAGTTCAGGTATGATTCATACTCTCATTCGTTTGGGCATTTTGAGTGAGTCAAAAATTAAAACACACATTTTGGAGTTGGGATATCCATGTTGAAGAGCATAATGCCTTGGAAGATTTTAGTTATGTACCAGTGTAAAATTGGTATAGAAATAACACTCATTTTGGTTGGTGTGGATCTATTTCATTATAATGGTGGTATTTTTATATTTAGTCAGACGTGAGGAAGTTACAACACTGTGTTTATGGCTATATTGGTGTGTATGGAATTTTGATATAACTAGTAGAATACCTATTAGATAAGAATAAGGTTAAAGTTATTAATTGAAGAGGATTTTTGAATTCATGTAGTTTTATGAGGTTTCTTTAGAATTTCCATGTTTTACAAGTGTGATGGAAGTGTAAAATCGATTCGCTCTAAGCCTTGTTGTTCATTGCATGTGTTGTGGTAAATGTTTATAATGTCCATTTTGGGTACCAATACAACATAATTTATGTTAAACCCATATGAAAATAGTATAATTAAAGTACATGGATGCTGGAAGCTATTAATTTAATGCTTTTGAATTTCACATCGTATTTTGATTGAATTAACTATGGTAATTTTTGAAGGATATATTTCATAGTGGAGGGTGCAATGAGTTCCATTATAAATAATTGGTTGAGTTCTCATTTATGTTCAAATTTTATTCTAATTCATAAAACACTGAATAACCCCAAGCCCCCTTTGGTGTTTCTCATTCATCCCATATTGAATCTAAACCACCTAAAACATGCACTAATTTTTATATTGATCCAAGGTTCTCATCTTATTATATATTTTAGATTTCACGTTAATTTCTTTATCCATAGAGGTTTTTGAAGAGTGGTTCTTTTGTTTTTGGTCATTATTTGTGATTTTTTCCATTGGGGTCCATTGTTTTTAGGTCTTTGGGTGGTTCCTATAATGATTAAAAATGTTTGATCCTGGATTTCTTCCATAATTTTGTCATTCTTCCTGATGCACCAATCATGGTATAGGATATAAGACATATCCTTATAAACTTTTGTTAGATTTGGTGTCCTAGAACCAACTCTTTGTACATTTATTACATGAATATTTAATGTATTTAAATATTAAACATCTTATTATTTATTTTTCTTTGATCTACAGTACTATAAGTTTATAATTTCATAGATCATTTGACGTATTAATAAGGTTTTACCAGTTCCCCAATATGATGAGAACCATGAAGTACCATGATTATATTCATAAATATTGTTTTGTGGTTGGATGAAAAACTACGATGGGGCACATATAATAAAAATAATTAGGTGTGAGTACTCATAAGAAGATGATACATCTTCTCATGATGTACACACTTAATAATATTCTTGATGAGAGATTATGAGAACAGCCCTATGTGTACGAATTCCACATGTTTGGGTGTCATCAGATATTCATATCTTCAAGTGTGTGTAATGTTCCTTAGACATTAAGATGATCATTAATACTTATCATGACTTGAACTCTTATATTTTATGATAAAAACATTCATTCTATATGTTGGTGGGAAGTAGGGCACATAGGGTGCATCCCAGATGAACTGTTATTAATAGATAAGTCAAGGAATGCTTTTATCCTTCCATTTATGGAAGTTTATTTCTCATCCCTTTGATTAAAATAGACCAGTCACTGTAAATTCCATGGCCATAATGTAATGACAAGTTTTTTTCAAGTAGTCAAAGAATGATTTATCAAGCATATAGTTTTATGACATGATCATGAAACATTATTGATAAGATATTCTAAAAAATGTATTATATTACACGGTGTGCGTTTGTATTTAAATTTCATCATTCAGACTTTATGTTCTTTCTCTTGGGTTCCTTCACCCATTTCTACAAAATAATATTAAACTTCAGGCAGACCTGACTAATGCCAATGACAATGAATACTTGAGGGTCACACACAAAGTGTTTCTGGTTGCCTTACTAAAATTCTATGTGAATTAAATTAATGGAGTAAATATAATTCTCATGACCGAGGAATTATTTTATTCAAGTTAAAATGATCGGATAATCTAAATTAATATTTATTCACCACGTTGTGAATATAATATATTTGTTTATTTTATTGAACATTTAATTAATATTTTTTTCCAATTTTTAAATAAAACTATTAATTTACGAGAATAAAATATTTTATTTGGGTGTTAAATAAATGCAATAGGAGTTCTAATGGAAAAAGATCGTGTCCACTAACAAAATAAATATTTACAAGTTGATAAATAATGTTTATCTAATTGGTACAAGAAATAATTATAATACTACTGTTATCATTATGTGGCACAAGATTCCATTTATGGTTCCTTTTTCCACATGTTGACATGTTGAGACGGTATGTGATTATGATAAACTATATAATAACAAATTTAGGATCAAAATAAAATAGATAATGGGTAAAGTATACAATGATTCTAAAAATAAAAGAGGGTTGTGAATTTTATACTTTTAAAAAAATCCTTTGGAACTTTTAAATATGGTTATGTTTAACAGGGTTAAATAATGTAATTCACAAAACCTCTAAATCTACACACATTCTTTATGCCGGAAATATAATTCCGAGAAAGTGAATCTAGAAAGATGGTTCTGGAAATGAATCATAAATATAGTTTACAATGATTAAGATTCTACCTTAAAGAGTATAGAATCTAACTAAATCAGAGTACAAGTATAGGGAATTATAGGATAGTTATACATTCGTCAACAATAAAAATGCAGAGGAAAACATGTAACAAAACAAGTAACAAGTAGTAAATCTTTTAACACAATGAGAAGTATTTCCAAAAACCTTGGATATAGGTCTCTTGATTTATACTTTCCAAAAAGACTGTCTTACCCACACCAGGGTAAGCCCTCGATACGAAGATCAAAGTCTATCTTGTTATCCCCGCAAGCCCTCAACTTCAAGGTAGTCGAAACCTCTGTCTTCCTATCCTTGGAAGACCACGATTATAAACAACACAAATTAGAGTCACACAAACAAAATCTAAATCAGAATTTCAGTACGCACTATGCAATGAGAGTATCTCTCTCTATAAATCACATCAGATCAGCAGTTGCCCAAAAGTTCTGAGCTCTTTTAAATGAGCTTATATTTATAGGCACAACTTCAATAGTAGACTCCCTCCTTCAATAGTGATATTTTTCCTTGAATTTCAGAGGGACCTGTACACGTGATACTCAAACAAAGATCAGCGAGTAACTGAAAGAACGCCATCATTTTATAACAAAACAATTATAAGAAAATATATGGTTACATAACTAAAACCCAATATTCGGAATGTAATAAAATGAATGTTCAGAGTCTAACCAAAATTGAATTCAGAGTCAATAATACATGGAAATTGAGATTCTGTTTTTTGGAATTCGGATCCTGAAGTCTACATAATTCCAGAGTCATGATGTCAATAATATTTAGAATCTGGATTCACAAGAATTCGGAACCAGAACATACAAAGTTCAGAGTCAGTGTGCATGAGAATTCAGAGTGAGAACTCATAAGAGTTCGGAGTATGAATTCAGAGAACACAGAGTCAGAACTCAGAAGAGTTCGTAACCATAATTCATAATCTGAATTCGAAGTTAGAACTTAGAAGAGTTCGTAACTAGAATTCATAATCCGAATTCGGAGTCAAAACTCAGAATTTTTTGTAATCAGAATTTGTAATAAATATTTGGAGTCAGAACACAGATGAGTCAGTATCTAGAATTCATAATCAAAACTCTAAGAATTCGGATTCAAAAACAAAATTCTTTATATCTAAGTAATAATAGGATTCTGAGTTTTTGGTTTCAAACAAAATTTTATACGTAATGAAAATTATGATATGAAAAATGAAAACATGGTAAGGATAAATTTCCTTGGGGATGGAAGTTTATCCTTATATAAGTAAAACATAGGGTATAAATATATTTTCCTTGAGATAAGGGTTTTTTGATTTTAAAAACAAGAAGGAATGGTATAGTCAGAAGGAAAACCTTATTGACTCTAAAATCTCCCCCTTTTTGCAAAGCACAAAAATCCTTATGAAAAAGAATATATGGACTTAGAATAATTTTTTCTAGACATTGAAACAAAAATTATCTCCCTTTTCTCATTGGCAAATATGAATATGACTAACTCCCCCGTAGGCTTTGGAACACAAAGGATTGTATTCTAGTTTTACGGAATGTGTTTTTTTATTTAGCTTGAATATGGAAATCATCGTTATGAGAACTCCCCCATAGATACACTCCCCCTTACTTATAGATATTTAATCTATACATAAAATTCATTTTCCTTCTCCCCCTTTGTGATTTTCAAAAAGACTTTGAGGGAATAGAAAAAAATGGTCCCGGAAATATTAGTTCAAACATCCAAACAAAAAAAATCAACCAAAATTTCAATTAGATTCGAAGAATTTGTATAGGGAAAAAATACAACAAAAGATCAGATTGATCTATTTTCCTTCCTTGTCCTTGGGTATTAACTTCTTTACTATGGTTTTCAGTATCTTTAGTTACATGTGATCTTCCTCTGCTTGCTTCTCTAAGGAGTTTATCCTATCATCCTGAGCCTTCAGAGTCTCTTCCTATGCCTTTAAAAAGTCATCTTGCTTCACTAGCTTTTCTTCAATATTGATATGGAGATCCCTTTCTCGTTTCTAGCATTAAGCAACAGAGTTCATCTTCCCATCTAGATCCTTGACCTCCAAAATCCGAGTATTATGTTCAAGATTTATCTTTTCCTCAAAGATATTTGTGAGATCCTTGATTTTTCTGTGTTGAGTATCAAAGGTTTCCTTGAAATCATCTTGTAACTCATCAATCTATCTTAAATATTCAACTATATTATTTGACCAACTGACCATTTTTTACAAGATTTTCTATGGGAACTGTAGTTCATAAGGAAGTTCTTGTAATCAGCCTCAATCTTTATGCACCTATCCATCACCATGGATATAGAATCTGATTTCTGATTCAAGATATGTTGAAGTATCTTGACATATGGTGTTAATGGTTGGAACGATTAGAATGGTGTCAACAAGCTTCTTTAGTGATTGAATGACAAAATCATGTCCCAGAGCTGATGATGAAAAATATGAGACTTTTCTTGGTGATGGTTCTTTCTCTAGCTCGACAGGCTTCCTCTTAGAATATCCAGTATATGTTTTTTCTTTAATGTAATTTTGGTTGGTGTGTTAAGAACCACATGTTTTCCCTTGTCGGTTCTCAGAACAGGTTCCTCATATGGTGACTCATGATTGCTTTCAGATAACTGAACAATTTTGTTTTCATAAATTTATTCTATCCTAGATCTGGCCTCAATATCCTTAGGGTGTATGAAGTGATGATTATAACTTTCTTCCTCAGATAATTTTTTCACTTCATCTTCATCCTTCTCATCAATTCCCGGGGTAGCAAACTTCGACGATCCGACATGAGATGTCTGGATTGAAAATTTTTCGAATGGACATTCCTTCTCATAAAAGTCTTCAACTTTCTTTATTAGATCAGTTGTATCATCACTGCATTCATCTTCTTTTACTTCTTCTACAACTTCCTTTTCTTCGACAAAATATTCCAGTACTTTTTCTGCGTTCATGAACTTCTTCCCCAGAGTATCAGGTAATGGTTCTACTGAGAAATATTTCGGAACATAAATGTTCTCAGATTCTATTTCAGTATCCCTTAGAAGGTATTGACAAATTTCAGCCTCATACAATTTCTTCATAAACTTCCTCTCTCTGGATTGCTTCTCAAGCTCTTCAGCATACTTCTCTTTTAGAGACATGGCCTCAGCAGGATCTAGACCAAACTCTGGTTATCATTCCTTCCAGTTCTTTTTATCCGCCCTCTATTTGGCTACTACCTCATCCGGATAGGCTTTTGGCTTCTTGGGATTTAGAGGTGTGGTTTGATTTTTCTTAGCTTTAGGGGTTTCACCGTCAGCTTCTATATCCTTCAATCTTATTTTCTTTCCAGCCTTCTTCGACGGTTCATCCTCTTCTGCATTTTTTGGAACGACTTCTGCTTCTTCCACGGGTAGATCATAAAACTCTCTAGAATATTTTGAAAAATCGAAAATCATTATTTTCAAAGTGTCACCACTAAATAACATAACTTTTCAATTCCATGGCATGGAACTAAAAGGAATCTTGAAGTACTCAAGACGCCGAACAATCAACTTGGATAGTAGGGAAGGATACATGATTATTTGTGCTCTCAAATTCCCATTACGGATATTCTCTATCGTAATGAGAATATGCTTCATCAGATTATTCTTCCTTAGATTTACCAAAAAATATAAGATATTCATATCACTTTTCTTCAGTGTGTCCTTGTCACCCTTTCTCGGTCTGATAAATCCCTGAACCCATAACTGAAGGATCCAATTATTTGTGTACAAATGAGAAATCTTTGTGGTCTTAATATCTAAAAGTCCATGACAATCCAAAGCCTTCACCATTACAAAACTTCCTTGAACATATGGTAGCCTATGGAAACAAAATTATGCCTCTCCTTCATAGGATAACCCTACCAAGCTAACAACCATGGTGTATGAAAGTGCATATGTTTTTCCATATCTTTTGAAGAGAAATTTTTCTCTCCATCTTCCATGAAAAAACAAACTTATTCATAAAATTCGATCAGCGGATCCAGATACACTATATCCTAAGCTCATAGCATTGATATGGATACACTCTCCCATCCATTAAGCCTGATATTCTTTGAAATAATAGAGTCATACTTGTTGAAGAATTTTGGATAAACCAACCTCTCCCGGTATACTTGCCACACCGCAATCGGCTTGACAGAAGACATCTCTTGAGAATGAACTTCACCAGACATTTGGAATTGTGAAACTTTTGAAAATCCGGAATGGGATTTTGATGATGGGATGATATTCGACACGCAAAATCTTGCAAACCGATGTGGGACAACCATCAGGGTCCCCTTTTTATAGGTGTTGATGTGATGATTCATCTTCTCTGTCAATCCAATGAATGAGAATTCCATAGATTTGATCTAACAGATGAAAAGATAGACTCAATGATGATTTGGTAGGATCTGATCTTCTGAGGGTTTTTAAAAGAAAACATTCTGATAAAAGAAAACAAGAATCCATGAAATTGTAAAATCAAAAGAAACAATAAGCAAGTAGAAGGTGATTATGAAAACTCAAGAAATAATCATACCTTTAAGACTATCAGGAGAATTAATCGTATTGAGGAAAATTCTTCTTATAGAACATTAGATTCCGAAAAAACATGAGTACGAAAAAAATGAGTACGCAGATCTTTAGTTCAAAAATTTTCATTACCAAAATCTTCATTATGAAAATATTCATTACGAAAATATTCATTACGAAAAATTTCAAGTATGAAAAACCTTATTATGAAAATTTAGAATATGAAGAAAACATCATTACGAGAAATATGAAAAACTGCATTACTAGAAATTTTTGAATACTAACAAGAAAAATTACCCCCCTATGAAATGGATTTTATTTCTGTAAGGATATTTGATCAACAGGAAGTTAATGAGGAAAATTACATTACATTTATCATTACTAGCTTCTGATTAATGTATTCAAATCTATGAGAGGGTATAGATTTTGTGAAAATATCATAAAGGTGATCTTGTGTTCCGATAAATTGAAGAATGATATCTCATTTTTGTGTGTGATCCCTAAGAAAGTGATTGCTAATGTCTATGTGCACTGCACGAGAGTGGTGTGCATGGTTTTTACTAAGGGAAATGTAACTTGTATTATCACACAAAATTTTTGTTTTGGTAAAACTCATACCATAGTTCGTGAGTGTGTTGCATCCACAACACTTGATCAAAAAAACTTCCGGCTGCAACATATTCAGCTTCAGCAATAGAAAGTGCTACTGAGTGTTGCTTATTACATGAACAAGAAACAAATTAATCTCCTAAGAAATTCCCTGTTCCGGATGTACTCTTTCTATCCATTCTACATCCACCAAAGTCACCAATCGAATTTTTTTAAAACAAAATCATTTCTAGAAGTATAAAATAGTCCTAAATCCATGGTTCCCTTTAAGTAGGGAATTTTTCTCACTACATTTAAATGAGATTACATAGGATTGTATTGATATCTTGAAAATAATCATACTATAAACATTATGATTGGACTACTAGAAATCAAGTAGAGTAAACATTCTATCATACCTCTAAAAGATGTTTGATCTACTGGTTTCCCACGTTAATCAAGATCAAGTGTGTTTGAGGTACCAATGGGAGTACTTATACTCTTAGTGTTGTCATATACATACTTTTTAAGAAGATATTTAATTTACATATGTTGGGATATATAGATTACTTTTGGGTTTTGAGAGATTTCGAAACCATGGAAGAATGTTAACCCACCCATCATACTCATTTCAAACTCATATTTCATTAGATACGCAAAGGAATCAGTTAAATATTGCTGAGTTGAACCAAGTATAATGTCATCAACATAAATTTTAACAATCAAGTCATTTTTCTTATCTTCCATTATAAAAAGGGTTGGATCAGTATTTCCCTTTACATAATTATTTTTAATCAAAAATCATGTAAGTCTATCATATCAGGCTTGAGGGGCTTGCTTAAGTCCATACAATGCTTTGGTAAGTCTAAAAACATGATCAGGATATTTTGTGTCTTCAAAACTAGGAGGTTGTTGAAAAAAACTTCCTCTTATACATAACCATTAAAGAAATCACATTTCACATCCATTTTAAAAAGTCTGAAAATGAAGAATGATGCAAAGACAAGTAAAATACGAATAGATTCATGTCTAGCTACTCGAGCATAGGTTTCTTCATAGTCCATTCCTTCTTTTTTGATTATATCCTTTGGTAACCAATCCAGCTTTATTTCTAACAATGATTCCATTTTCATGACACTAATTTATGAAAACCCATTTTACTCCAATAATAGAAGTTTCTTAGGTCTTTCAACCAAGGTCTAGACTTTATTCCTTTCGAATTCATTTAGTTCATCTTGAATGTCTTTAATCCAATCATCATCACCTAAAGACTCATCAATGCTTTTTGGTTCTAATTTGGAAAGGAATGTTAAGTGTTCTACTTAGTTTATCTAGGAACTTCTAGTCCTTACAGTTTGATTCACGTCACCAATGATGTTCTCACTAGGATTATTCTTTGGAAATGACTGATTTGGGTTTTGTAAAACCTGTTCATCAACATAGGGTAGGAAATCTTCTAGGTTAAATGTTTCAGAAGTATCTTCAAGGAAATGTTCCTTACCAGAAGGATCCTCTATTAAAGGTTGATAATCAGGTCTTTAAAAGACATCAGAAGATATAGGTTGGGTTTGTTCAAAATCAAAGGGATCAGTTTCATCAAATTTGACATGTACTGTTTCTTCAACAGTACATGTGTTTTTATTGAAAACTATATAAGCCTTAAAAGTTGTGGAGTAGCCTATGAAAATTCATTCATCATATTTTGGTGCGAATTTATGTAGATTATCTTTAGTATTCAGAACGAATACCTTGCAACCAAAAACCATTAAGTAGGAATGTCTAGGATTTCTACCATTCCATAACTCATAAAAAGTTTTATTAAGAAAAGGTCTAATCAAAACTAGATTTATAGTATAACAAGCAGTACTGACAGCATCAGCCCAAAAATGTCTGACTATAAAATATTCGCTCAATATGGTTCTTGTTATCTTTTGAAGAATTATATTTTTTCTTTCAACAACACCATTCTGTTGAGGAGTTATTGGTGTGGAGAAATTGTGAGTAATGCCTTTTCTACTACAAAATGTTTTAAAATCAAAATTTTGAAAATCTCTACCATGATCACTATGAATAGTTTTTAATGTAAGATTTTTCTCATTTTAAACTCAGGCTCTAAAACTTTTGAAATAAGATAAATCTTAAGACATTTTTGCTAAAAAATAGACCCATGTAAATCTAGTGTAATTATCCACCATGAAAAATACATAATACATGCCCCCAATTCTTCCAGTTTGTGTAGAACCAAAGAGATCCATATGTACTAACTATAATGCATCAGTAGTTGAGACTTCACCAACTGATTTAAAACATGATTTTTGTTCCTTTCCATATTGACAAGGGTCACAACCTTTTGAATAATCAAATCTAATCCCCGGTACATCCTTCTCTAATATTTTCTTAGAATTTTTTCTTATGTTCTTAAGGTTACAATTTCTTAACCTTCTATGTCATAACCAAGAATGATCCTCCATTTCACTAAGGAGAGGTAGATCGTGGTTCCTACGGTCTTCTAATATTAGTGTGTAAGCATTCTCTAGAATATGGGTAGAAAAAATAAATTCATCCTTGGATTTGTGTACTAGGCACTTGTCATTGCTAAAATTCACAAGGGAACCTTCATCAAATAATTAGCTTATGCTAATGAGGTTGTGCTTAAGACCCTTACCAAATAAAACATTTTAAATCAATGGTATTCGAAGATGAACGATGATACCTATACCAATAATTTCTCCCTGAGAATTATCTCTGGAAGTTACTTTTCATCCTTTCATCTTGATAATATTTTCAAAATAGTATTTGTTACCAGTCATATGCAGGGAACATCCACTATCCATGTACTAAGTATAGTTGTTTTCACCTTCTCTTTTTTCCTAAAAATTAGAAAATGTTAGGATTTCGGAATCCAAACTTTCTTGGATCCAGAAATCTCAGAAAGAAAAATTTTAGGCAACAACATCTTTTAAAAAAAATTATGCATTATGAAATCCTAAAGAATGGGTCTTGTTTAAGGAAAAAAAAATTTACCAGTTTCCACCACACTGATACATAGTACAGAATGAAGCACTTTGAGGAACAAAATATTGTTACTAAAAATCAGTTTAGAACCACTATAACAAAAACCAGAACTATTTCTTAGACATTAGATTTGGAATTACATTTTATCAAAACTTTCCATACCTATGGTAATGTTTGAAAAACACTTACTCAAGGAAAAGATTTCAGATTTTAGTTTGATAACCAAGTTCATGTCTTCTAAACCATTTTATTTTGAACTAGATCAAGGATAATGAAAATTTCTATGAAATTATGCTTTCTAGATCATTAGAATTTCATTCTTCTCAGAATTTAATTCCTCAAGATTTTTTGAAATATTTTCAAAATCAATATTTTTCTTATCATGATCATTAGAAATATCTGATATTTCCATAGTAAAAATAGTATTCCTAGATTTTTCCTTATCAAAAATTTTCATGACTTTTATGTTCTCAATTTCAAGGAGTTTGGAAAACCTAGAAACTTCTTCATAGGAAGTTAAAGTATTATCTTCATCAGAATAAGATTGTTTATATGAAGAGTTATAATATTTATCATTACTATAATTTGAATTTAAAAAATCATTGGTCATTGATTCAGCATTGTGTACCTTATCCAATAAACAATGATTTTTAATAGGTAGTCTGGCTATTAGATGAAGATTATTTTATCCAGAAGATTCATAATCTGAAGCTTCATTTTAAGTGTCACCACCTATAACACTCCAGGTGTCATTATCTTTCAATAATTTCTTAGCATTATCCTTGTAATACGTCTTTCTGTTTTTCTCTGAATGTCTTTCATTTCTTTCTTTTCTCTTGTGCATAGGACAATCAGGTCTTATATCTCCAGCTCTCATGCATTTATAAAATGTAACTTCTGATCCTTTCTTATCCTTCCTTTCGTACTTCTTATATCTAGATTGAAAGTTCCTCTGTATAGCTATCTAGTTCATCCTTCGAGCAAGATTTTCTAACTCATTCTCTGTGGAAGCACTTCCACTAGATTCATATTGGATAACAACCTTATTTGTTTTGGATCTATTAACTTTATCAGGAGTCTTAGAATTCATATGATTTGAAGTAGTAGTATAAGAAACACTGCCATTCCCATTCTTCTTCTTTACATTATCAGCATCTCTCTTTATTCACTTCTCATGCTGATGAAGAGTTCCCAATAGTTCATCTACAGTTATCTGAGTAACCTTTCTGTCTCATCAATAGTAGTTCTCTTGGGTTCCCACTCTTTGGGCTTGATGTCTATGATCTTATCAACATGATATTAATCATCTAATCATTTCTCACCCATGGAATTTAAACTATTCACAATAGACATGAATCTTTGTTGCACCTTACACATGGGTTCTCCATAAGGAAATATAATGCCATGGTATTCAGCTCTGGGAATGGCTCTTCTTGTTTCAATAACATTGAAAGTTCCAAAGTGAGTGACTTCAAGTCACATCCAAATACAATTTGCTACTACACAAGATAAAATTTGTCTATATATATTTCTAGTCATGGAGCAATGAAAAGAATTGTGTACCTTATAATTTAGTAGATATTAATGATTTTCTTGATTGTTAAAGGTACAAACTTCTTTTTCAGGGATTTTATTTCCTTCAGTAAGCACAAAAAAAACTATCAACACCAGTATTGATAATGAAAGTCTTAATGTGATCTCTCCAATATTCATAATCATTTCCATCAAAAATAGGTGGTCTAGTTGGATTGAAATTGTCTATGGAACCAACATTTATTCCTTCCATCTTATAGAAAATTCATTCAACACAAACATGATAGTAATAAAGGTTTGTAAGAATGGAAAATATTACTTAGCCAAAAAAATATAGAACAAGAGTATCACTAAGAAAAAATGAATCCAAACATTATGAGTCCGAAAAAATGATTCCGAGAAAATAATGAGATGAACTATTGCCTAAAACTAATCATGAGATTAATTCAGATTGAACCAAAAATTATGATGACAATTTTTCAATTAGTTCAGGATTTAAGGTCACCTCCTATGATACCAATTGTTGAGATGGTATTTGAGTATGATATACAATATAATACCAAATTTAGAATCTAATTAAAAGAGATAATGAGTAAAGTATCTAATGATTCTTGAAATAAAAGAGGGGGGTGAGTTGTATACATTTACAAAAACCCTTTTGAACATTTAAAGATGATTATGTTTAACAGGGTTAACCAAGTTAATTCACAAACACACTTCTTCTACAAACTTGATTGATTCGTGAAATATGATTTTGAGAAACTGAATATGGAAAGATGGTTCTAGAAATGAAACTAAAAGAATGTTAACAATGTTGAAGATTCTACCTTAAAGCGTATAGAATCGAACTAAATCAGAGTAAATGTATACAGAATTATAGGATAGTTATAATTTCCTAAACAATACAAATGCAATGGAAAACTTGTAACAAAACAAGTAACAAATAGTAAATCTTTTAACCCAAAGAGAAGGGTATCCAATAACCATGGATAATG
This sequence comes from Viscum album, assembly GCA_963277665.1. Taxonomy (NCBI): domain Eukaryota; kingdom Viridiplantae; phylum Streptophyta; class Magnoliopsida; order Santalales; family Viscaceae; genus Viscum; species Viscum album. Next base: position 1,819,026,409 of record OY728141.1, read on the forward strand.
GTCCCTTGATTTATACTTTCAAGAAATACTGCCTTACCCACACCAGGGTAAGCCCTTTATACGAAGATCAGAGTCTGTCTTACTATCCCCGCAAGCCCTCAACTTCAAGGTTGTCGGCACCTCTGTCTTCCTATCCTCATAAGCCCTCGATTGTACATAGAAACAATCGGAGTTCCACAAAAAAAATCTGAACTAGAAGTTAAGTACACACTGAGCAATGAGTGAATATCCCTCTAGAAATAACTTCAGATTAAAAGTTGTCCAAAAGTTTTGAGCTCTTTCAAATGAGATCCTATTTATAGGAACGACTTCAATGGTCGGCTCCCTCCTCCAACATACATTTTTTTCCTTGAATTTCAGAGGGACCTCTACACGTGACACTCAAACAACGATTGATGAGTAACTGAAAGCATGACATTGTTTTATAACAAAACAAGTATTAGAAAAAATATGGTTACATAACAAATATTAATATTAGGAATGTAAGCAAATGAATGTTCGGAGTCTAGCCAAAATTGAATTTGGAGTCTATAATATAAGGATATGCAGATTCTGTTTTCTAGGAATTCAAAACATGAATTATATAGATTTCTAGAGTCTGGATTTCAAGGAAATTCAGAATCTGGATTCACAATAATTCAGAACCAAAACTTACAATGTTCAGAGTAAGAACTCATAAGAGTTCGGAGTCTGAATTCAGAGAACTCAGAGTCAGAACTCAGAAGAGTTCATAACAAGAATTCGTAATCAGAATTCGGGGTCAGATCATAGAAGAGTTTGTAACAGTAATTGGTAATCAGAATTCAGAGTCAGAACTCAAGAGAGTTCATAACCAGAATTCATAATCAGAATTCAGAGACAGAACTCAGATGAATTCGTAACCAGAATTTGTAATCTGAATTCTGAGAATTTGGATTCAAAAATAGAATGCTTCATATCTAGGTAATTATAGGATTCTGAGGTTTTGGTTTCAAACCGAATTTTATACATCGAAAAAATTATGATATGAACAATGAAAACATGGTAATGATAAATTTCCATGGGGAAGGAAATTTTTCATTATAGAAGTAAAACATAGGTTTTAAAGAGTTTTTCCTTGAGATAAGGTGTTTGTGCTTTTGAAAACCATAAAGAATGGTAAAGTCATAAGGAAACCCTTATTGACTCAACATGACACACCACAAATAATGGTGATTTTATTGTCATTATGTGTAATGAGTTTTCTCTAATAGTTTTAATTTCATTTTAATTGCTATTCCAAAAATTAAATTTTGTAACTCAAACCTCATGTCTATTAATAAGAAGGTATGTCTATTGTGACAAACCCTAGTGAATTGAGAATTATTGAGCAAAAAATTTCTCTCATTACTCCTCCCATCTCTCCCTCTCAAGAACAAGGGATTATTATCAAAATTGAAGAACCAGTGATAAATATTGCTCGATGGAAGACATTCATTCCACCCAGCTAGCACCCTGAGAACGAGTGGTGTTGATAGAAGACCATTAGAGCATATGTGGATCACTTATAGAGGGTTTCTACATTTTATCCTCACAAGTGCATCAAAGGTAATTTCAAAGTGTCATTCCAGATGATCAACGACTATAAATGAAGAATGTTCCAAAGAACTAGGCCTTAAATTTCTTCATAAATTATTACATTAAATATAAACATGATATTCAAGATCCTATTTTAGAGATCCAGTTCTATATTTCTCTTTGTCTAATTCATTGATTCCAAACTGTGGATACTACAATTTATCATCATACTGATCCTAGATTATTCACCGATTACAAAAAAATAATAGTTGGGCTCTGACAACTGCCACACTTCTGCTGCGCTAGTATCCTACAAGTGGTGTCAGAGTGGTCACATCATCATTTAAAATTATTTAAATAATTACCTGATGATTTACACATTAATAATTTAGTTTGTAAATTCTTGTTTAATGATTCTTATAATCTAAATTTCATGATCTTTTATTAAACTTTTTGTATCTTGATGAACTAACTGAAACAAATATTTTTTTATTAATATTTAATCGATGATCTCATCAGGAGAGGCCAACGATTCTGTGTAGGTAATACAGTAGTACAGACCATGTTTTCGGATTTAGTCATCATTTAATATCCCATTAATGCCATTTTATATGGATTACTCACTTTTTACTTGTTGTTCTACTCATCAAGAGTAATTTGGTAATTACTCAGGTCATGAAAATTAATGAAATGCAGTGTAGTTAAATTTTACACTTAATGTTGACCAAGAGAGACTAGAATACGGTCAGCCAAGTTACATGCCATGTAGGCCACGGGACACATCATGTCTTCCCTTCGAGTCAAGGGAAAAACCATGTATCCCATACATAGAAAAGTCGGCTGGTAACCATGTAACCATATGAGAACACATCGTGTGGCCCACTGGATATGTCATGTACTCAAATATTTCTGAAGTTCACCTCACAAGACGAGTCGCTAGGCGTGTACTTTGGATAAGATGGTGAAGGCAGTACATGCTATGTAGTCTGAAATAGATGTCATGTACATTACCAAATTACATATAATTAAAACATTATTGTTTGTGTACTATTCATAATTACATATCATGTAGATTCGACTGGTGTTCGCCATGTTACCTCCATGGCGATGTATGAGAATATCAGAGAAATTTAAAAAACTGATTATGATAAAAGTATTTATTAATTAAAGATAATAATTAATCGATTCAATAATGATTTATCTTAATAAGAATGACTTAATTAATGTTTTATTAAATACGTAAGTCGTTGAATGTGTGTGGATGATCATGAGCTTTACATGACCTTTATATGTGTTTGGTTTCCCATTAATTTATTTTAAATTAAATATATGGTCTGTATGACATCTCCACTCATTAATATGTAGGGCATCCATGCCCATGGTATCTTTTATGTAAACCCTCTTTCTACTCCACAGAAACATGTTAATTAAAAAACATATTTAATGGATGGAGCTCCCTAGCTGGTGGAGGCGGTTCACGCTGGATCTAAGACAAAACCATTCTTAAGAGATACAAAGGTGGATTAGTGGAATGTTATAAACAAAAACCCAAAAGGATTTTGTTTTTTATCCCCTATGACAGGGCTAGTTAATCAACCACTATATAAACTAACCATTAGAAAATATCATTATTATTCCCTTTAATTTATTTTATTTCTGTTAGTTGCATGGTTTAGGATTATAGATGTGTTGTCATGATCACATATTTAATTAATTAAAAAATAATTCATGTTTAACTAAAATAAACAATTCTTATGTGAATATATTATCAAGACATGATTAATCACTTATGTAGGTTCCCCATAATATTAACAAGCATGTGATAAAAATAATAAAAAATTACACATAAGAGATAAAATCCATCAATAAAATATTAAGTCAGACTAGGCCTTCTGTTACTTGATTAAGGGCTATACATAATAATACTATGTGTTTAAACAACCCTTGTTCGGACAATTAATTTTAATAATGCATATCTTATGAATGTTTCAGGTTCACATAACCATATTACGTCAATAAGTGTAGCCATTTCTTGAATTGCTATAATATGGGAGGCATGTGTTGAGGAAATCCATTTATGTATTTCTTAATTGGAAAGTCCACTCAACGGATCAAGGCACTGCAATACCGCAATTGGAAAAGTCCTACCTCCCTAAAATACAATAAAATATATTAACCAACCCTTTTGGGGTTACGAGAAGGGAAATATGGATCCTTTCCACTAGAATGTCCAAGAAACTAGACATTCCATGTTCAATAGTGATGACCATTGGTAATTAATAAAATAGTGGGAGTCTTAATAAAATTAATTTATTATTTCTCATAAAATATAATCAATAATGTAATAATTATATAATATTTTAATTGTAGAATAAAAAAGAAAAACTTTTCAACCACACTATCCTTATGATCAATGCTGGATGAAGACAATATCTTTACTAGAAATAACTTTTAGGAATGGTTTAGTTACCTTCGGGTCATTCTATTCCATGAATGGAAATCTTATGTGTTAGAGTCCTCATTACATAATCCGCATTCCCTAGAGGTGAGTGATTAGGAGTTCCTGGTCTACGAAAAACATATAAACTATGCATTTGACTTTAAATGTGTTATGTTATCAACAATATATAGTTAACTCATGAAGTCTCACAAAAATATGGATTTATATATCATGCTTGATCACCTTCATGGTCTTTAATAGTAGAGAGAATGATATGAATGGTTTGAGTTGTCCAAGTTACTTTTTTAGTGTATATATGGAGAGGGTTCTCTAGATGATCCTCACACAGTCATTTTCATTGGCTACGTCGAGCATTTAATGGTTCTAGGGTTTAAACACCCCAAAAAATGGGTACTGATCTCATTCTCACATCACGTCCTCGAAGATTCTCTATTTTTTTGTGAATTTCAATATGAAAAATATGATTAGTCTCTACTAGATCATATTTTCCTCCCTCACCAACTGGATGAATACATGAAGCACAATAATCCTTCTATTCTTATGGTGAATAAGATGAATGGAAAGGTGAGGAGATTTTATCCCAATGATTCCTCACACCCTTTCATGAAATGGAAGATCAAAGGGGACAGACAGGAACAAGAAGATGTTTTTCTATCATGTAAAAATAAGGGGCATTGAAGAAAAATTACACCAAACTAAAGAAGAAAGGGGAAGCTTCTAGTGGATTTTTTATTGAGTGAAATTAGTCTGTTTCTATAAATTGAGTATTTGATACAGCCTATGGTTCACACATGTGTATCCAAATACAGGAACCGATTTTATTCAATAAAATTAATCAAGGGTATGTAGATCTACAATCTGCCAATGGAGTTATATTTTCTAACGTAGTTGTCAAGGACTATGACCTCACATTTCCGACTGGGATGATCTAGGTATTAGATGGTTGTTATTATCCACCTTTTGTAACCAAAAACCTTATTCATGTATCTAGACTAGATACAGATGGATTAAATTTCATCTTTAGAAATGAATGTTATTTAGTTTATAAATATATCATCTGTTTAGGTTTTCACATTTATATAATGGTCTTTACGTTTTGGATTACACAATACCAGTAATGGAAATCAATAATGAAACTACCTCACTTGAATCATACCACATCCAACTTTGGAATCACCAACTAAGCCATGTACTCGAGAAACACTTGACAAAGTTACATCAATATGGATATTTAGATTCTTTTGAACTTAAACCACTTGGTGTATGTCATACATGTTTACAAGGATAAATATCCAAATCACCATTTAGTGGGATTGGTGAATGATCCAATGAGATTCTTGAATTGGTTCACACAGATGTGGGTGGGCCATTTCTAGTTGAAGCAAGTGGTGCGTACTCATACTTCATTACCTTTACTAATTATTTTAGTATATATGGATATATCTACTTAAAGAGTTATAAGTCATGTTCTTTTGATAAGTTCAAGGAATACAAGGATGAATTTGAGTATCTTCTTTGTACGAAGATTAAGAAACTCCACTCATACAGAGGTGGATAATATCTTAATCAATACTTAATTGATTACAAACGAGAGTTTGGGATCCTTTACCAACTCACTCATCCTTACACACCCTAGTGGAATTGTTTAAGTGAAAGGAGTAACCGCTCCTTATTAAACCTAGGGAGATCAATGATGAGTCATGCAAGTATTACATTATCCTTTTGGGGACATACATTACAAAAAGCGACACAAATACTAAACCAAGTACTGACAAAATTGATAAATGGAATTCCATATGTTCTTTGGAGTGAAAGAAATTCCATGTTATCGAATATATTTGTGTGGGGAAGAAAAGATTTTGTTAAGGCCTATTCACATAACAAACTTTAACCCTGAGGAACATAGTGTACCCTTATAGAACACCCCATGGAAAAAGGGGTTATTACCTATACGAACCCGTAGAAAAAGGGTATAGTGGAATGAAATGCTATATTACATGAGAACGATCACATATCTAAAAGCAATAGTGGGAGAGAGATATACTTTGATGAAGTTGAGGCTTAAGATACACAAGAGTTGGTAATTGAGAAGATTCACAAATCCCCATGGAAGAATGATCTATTATAGAGACACAAGTACCGCATAGAGGAACAAGAGAGGTTAGAGAACATGAAAAAAAATATTTTTTAGTTATCATGGTTGGTGAACCATTATTAGTTTATAATAATGATCTTCTAACCTACAAGGAGGATGTAAGTGGAACAAATGTTGCCAGGTGACAAGAAGCTATGAATTATGAAATGGATTCCATGCACCAGAAAAATGTCTTGATTTCAGAATATCCTCTAGTAGATGTAAATCTAGTGGGTTAAAAATGGGTATTCATGATGAAATTGGAAATTGAAGGACATGTCAATACCTATAAGGCACGACTAGTTGAAAAAGGGTTTAAACAATGTCAAGGCATTGACTATGAATAAATATTTTCACCAATTGAATTGATTAAATCCATCAAAATTATATTGTCCATTGTCTATTACCATGACATTGTGATTTGGAAAATAGATGTCAAAACAACCATCCTCAAATGGATCCATTAGGAAGATCTCTATATGTCACAACCAGAAGGGTTTATGATACCAAAGAATCCAAATAATATATGCATGATTCAAAAAACCATTTATGTATTATAGTGACTATCTAGGTCATGTAACATTTAGTTTTATGAATCCATAATAGAATTTTGTTTTATAATGAAAGAATGTTATCCTTGTGTCTACAAAAGCTTTAGTGGGAGTGCATTATTTTTCCTAATATTATATGTTGATGAAATATTACTTATTGTAAAAGTAATACACGTCTTATAGTCTATTATGGTATGGTTAAATATATTATTCTCCATGAAGGACTTGGGAGAGGCATCATATATACTTGGGATCAAGATCCATTGTGATTGATCCAAGATATTGCTCGGCCTAAGTCAATGTACATTCATTGACAAGGTACTAAAGAGATTCACTATGGAGGTTTCCAAGAGGGGATATTTTTCGGCATTACATGGTATACATTATTCCAAGAAAATGTGTCCTCAGATGCATGAGCAGAGAAAGAGAATGGAATAGACTCCATATGCATCAGTGATTGGGTGATTCATGCATGTCATGCTATATACAAAGCTAGATGTCACCTATACATTGAGTGTGGTTGAAAGATATCAAACTCATCCAAGTGACCTCCATTTTATGGCAGCCAAGAATATCCTTAAGTATCATAGGCATTGTAAAGATATGTTCAAGTTATATGAAAGAGATGATGAACTACTCATCTAAGGATTTGAATATGCTTGTTTCTAGACTAGTCAAGAGGACATGAAGTTGCAAACATGATAAATCTTCACTTTGAATGGATGTGTTGTGAGATGGAAGAGCTCAATGAAATTTTTGTTAAGATTTTCTATTACAGAGTACAAGTATATCACACCATCAGAGGAATCTAAAGGAGTAGTTTGAATTCAGTACTTTATCCAAGAGTTGGATGTCATACCTAGTAGTAAAGATTCCATCCCACTTTATTGTCATAATACTACAGAAGTGGCTCTCAAAAAAGATCGAAGGTCATATCATCAGACATAGAACATACTATGAAACTGTCATCTATTGAAGGATTTATCTCAGAGAGGTGAATTTGTAGTGAGTAGTATTTTCCACATTGGACAATGTGGTTGAGCCCATGACTAAATCCTTGACTTTGTACAAACATAATCATCATGTGATTTCTATCAAACTAATAGTTTTAGGTAGTTGACTCCAGTCCAAGTGGATGTGTTTTGGAGATTTTGTTCTTCATCCAACTATTTATACATTTATTATATGAATATTTAATTTATTAAAATACTAATCGTCTTATTACATATTATTCATTTTTTTCATTACAAAAATGTAATAATTTCCTTGAGGATTTTCCCATTAATAAGGTCATAGAATATCCCCAATATAATGAGACCCTTGAAGAGCTAAGAAAATATTCTTAAATGCATTTAAAATATTGGATGACATATTGTGATGGGACACATAGTATATAGAATATCATGTGAGATTACTACTAAGAAGACGAGACTTCTTCTCATGATGTTCGAACATGGTAATCATCAAGATGGGAGATTTTGAGAACTAACCCACCTATAGGAATTGCACATGTTTTGGTGTCATCAGATATTCCTATCATTGAGTGTTTTTAATGGTCTTTAGAATGTAATTTTATCATTAATACATTTCCTGATTCACGTACTTATATATGATAAAGAAAACCATCATTTCATGTATTGGTGGGAAGTAGGGTGTGATGGGTGCGTCACAAATTATATGTTATAAATGGATAAGTGGAGGTAGGATTTTTCCCTTCCATTTATGGATGTTGATATCTAAACCCTTTGATTGAAAGAGATCCATAACCCTAATTTCCATGTCCATGGTGTAACAACGAGTTTATTTCAGGTAGTGAAACAATGACATATCAATAATATAGGTTGACGAAACAACAATGAAACCTTCTTGATGGGATATTATGATAAAGGGATAAACTTAAATGGTGAGAATTCGTATGTGGATGTCATAATTATGACATTATGGTCTTTATCATGGGTTTCTTAACCCATTGCTAGACAGTAATCATGGAATTTTGGCAAGACCACCCAATTCTAATGAGGAAGAATCCAAGAGGGCCACACACTGCGTGTTTATATAGGTCTCGATTAAATTATATATGAATTTAATAAATGGAAAAAAATAATTCTAAGGATCAAGGAATAATTTTATACATGTTAAAACTATCACATAAATTATATAAATATTTATTCATCGAAATGTGAATAAAATATATATATTTATTTTATTGAACATTTAATAAATATTTATTTACATGTTTTTAAATAGAAATATTTATTTAAAGGAATAAAATATTTTATTCGTGTATCCAACAAATGGAGGGGGAATTCGAACCGACCAAGAGAATGTCCTTTGTTAAATTAATTATTAAATGCTAGTAAATAATGTTTATCTAGTTGGCATAATAAGTAATAACAAAACTATTATCATGACGTGGCAAATGATTTCATTAATGGTTTAGTTTTTTGCAAGTTATATCACCATAAATAATGATGGTTTTATTGTTTTTATGTGGCATGTGTTTTTACTATTAGTTATAATTTCATTTTAATTGTTTTTTCACAATTTAATAGTTTAGTTGAAAACCTATGTCTGTTAATAGGTAGATATATCTATTGTTCCAAACCCTGGTGTATTGAGAATTTTTGAGGCAATAATTTTCTCTCTTGACTCCTCTCATCTCTCCCTCTCAATAACAAGATAAGTTCATCATGACCAAAGAACGAGTGATCAAGAACGATCGATGCAACCCCTTCGTTCATCCATGATAACACCTGGGGAATAAGTGGTGTTTATTAGAAACCATTAGATCATGTTTGGATCACATCTATAGGGATTATACTTTGTACCCTTTCATGATCAACAAATGAAACCCAAAAGTGTCATTCCTGATGATCAACGATCATCAATGAAGAAAGTACCAATGAATTAGGCATTTAATTTCTTCAGAAATTAATAATTAATTATAAATATGAAGTGAAAGATCCTATTTCTCATATCCGGACTTATTCTTCTCTTTTTATAAATCATTGATTTCAATCTGTGGATACTGGAATTCATCATCGTATTGATCCTGAATTGGTCTTCCATTATGGAAAAATCAATGTTTGGCCCTCCCAAATTCCATGCTTTCACTAGCCCCAGATCTAAAAAAATATTTCTTAACAATGAATGTATTATAATTCCACCACCACAAAATCCCAAATCCAGTGCATTATTACATTACATTGGCATGATTAAAAGGAATCAAATCCTGAAGGACTATTCAATTTAGCAGTCTTGGAAGACCAGATTACATACACGATAAAAATAATACATTGGTAAATAAGAAATAAAAACATGATACACAAGAAAATGAAATAAATTTCTTCCATGAATGCTTATTCAATTATTTATTCTTCATTTCCTATGGAATGAAACATAATAAGGGTTATCTCAAATGATTAGTAATGATAAATACAATAGAAATGATAAAGAATCAATCAAAATGGAAAGGAAACTAACAGAATAAAAATTCCATTTATACAATGAGATAAGTTATAATGTATATGGAAATTTAAATAATTGAAAATTCTTTCCATTAATCAACAAAACTAAAAATAATATAAAAACATGGATATGTCGATACAAAATATCTGGGATAAATCATAACTGATGAAAATGCTTAATTGTTGGACACCATGTTTTCTAGGTACATAAAAACTTGAAATATCCAGAAATATTATAATATGGTTTAGATATAGGGTAAAACCCCATCTAACGTGGCTATCCAACTCCTTAATCTCACGAGACTACTGTTTTATTGAATAGATTTCATTCACTGGTCCCCAACCCATAGGTAATTACTTAAAATGATTTTAACTTATGTCTACCAGTCCAAAGAATTCATCATATTAAATAATAAAATAAATAATTTTCAGTTATAAATATCTATATTGAAAAAAGAAAATCGATTTATCAATAATACCTTATAGAAGGATTAGTAATAATAAGGTTTGTGGGCATTAAATTAATCTTGAGGAAAAATAATATTTAAACATTCCAATGTATCCCATATAATATTTACACCATTAAATAATAATTACACATGCAATAAATGAAACATATAACATGACGAGAGTAATATGATTCAATATACAACATGTAAAAGGGAAATATATACACCAAATAAAATTTAATTGGGGAATAACAAAAATTATGTTTCAATGGAATGTAAATTGAGAAAAAATCTATTACTTTGTCATTCTTTCTATTAATTGTTCTGTAGACTCTATTATAGTGGTTTGAAATATGTTAATTACTATAACAGAACCATAATAAAATTTATAATGTCAAATATTATATTCTTAAAATATTTCATCCCCATTTTGTCATCATTTTTTCATTATTTAATCTATTTCCGGTGCTAATTTCCAGGTTTTACAAAATAATTTTTTTTCATGTTATTTGTTGTTCTTATTAACTATATAATAGTTTCATCATCAATATATTGTAAAACATGACTAAATTATCTTATATATCCATTACATACGTATTTTGAATATTCCACAATATTTGGATATTAAAAATGAAGTGCACTGTCCATGGAGACAGTAGGTTGTACGTGCGCATGAACGCTACATTAATTCATTATTCTATTAAAATAATGAAAAATAAATGACAAATTTGTATATTATAATTCCATAATAATATATATATTATTTATGTTACATATATTTTAGCACCATCATTTATATGTTCCATGTATGGCATGAATGTCGTATCCCTTTGACGGGGCGGTAGTCCACACTTTCTCAAATGAAATTATCACATTTACCCAACATGGAAAGCATAATGGTATGATTTAAATAAAAAAACAAAGAATAATAAAGTCATTATAAATAAAATTTATTTCATATTTAAATATGTTTTACATTTTAATATACACCATTTGAGGGCATAGGGGAAAATTAGACAATCAACATTCTGTGAGGCAGTAGTTTATTATATAGAGAAACAGTATGTTCATTACTAATTACATGGAGGTGTGTGAAAGCATATATATAACACATAGAATAAAAAAATTCTAGTATATTTAGGATAATATTTTTTTATTTAATAATATAATAAGAATGGTATATATATTGTAGAGAATTGAAATGAAACTAGAAAGCATGAGAGACGGTGTTACCTCTTAATCAGGTAAATTAATTCGGTTTGTGAAAAATGATTCCTTGGATGGTTTTATTCCCATGTGGAGGCTTCTATCTCTAGGGTAGATATATTAAGATACTATTCTGATATATTATTAATGAAAAAATATGGCATTATTGGTGCGAGTAAGGGGTTGAGAGCTTGCCTTTTTATAGTGTTGGGGGAGTGGTGTGTTTGTAAATACTAAAAGGTATTCATGAATGGGCGGTCGACCATAATTAAGGTGAATAAAAAAACTAATTGATTAAAGGAGATGAATTTCCATCAAAAACCGCATCTAGTAAAAAATATGTGCATTTTAATTATTTTGTACCATAACTTCTAATATTCCAAATTTTTTTCATTTGGTTTTAAATAAAGTATCTAGTTTTCTAATTATATTAATTTAACCATTAACACAAAATTAAAGTGATATTTATTAGATAATATAGACCCAATATATTATTATCATTATATATAATTTACAAATTAAATTCGGATATGTTTTGGAAATTAATTTTAAAACAACCGCCTGTGACGCACAAAAACGCTGCTTGAACCCAAACCGTGTTAGCAACATTTTTATAGTATATGTCTCAATATGTTAATTATATAAGTTTAATTGTTATATTAATAGACCATATATAATATTTTTTGTCACTTAAAAATCAATATTCACAATACAAGATTTTATTTAATTTAAATTTATTTAATAAGATTTATTTATTATAAAATATCAATAATGTCAATTTTGACATTATTTATATAATGGTAATTATAAAATATCAATATTATGTTGGAATTAAAATATATTAGGACTACAGTTGTATATCAAAATAAATTCATCTAAAAAATAAATATATACAATAATTAAATCATTTAACTTCTCTTTTAATACTTATTGTATAATTTATTTTTGCTAATTATTTACTATATAATCAGTATAATGGCATATCATAATAATCTTATATAACTAAACCTTCTATAAAAATTATTGTTAAATTATTATGAAAATAGTAACCCATATATCACAATAAATTATAGGTTTATCTAGAAAATATGATATTTTGTACATTTCTAAATAATTTGTAGATGTAAAATGTATGGAATGTTGCCTTTTTTTCTTTTTCCTTACTTCACCTTTTATATAAGGAACTTCTATATAATAATATCCCAATACCAAATATATTTCAAAGAAAATGGGGACAAGGACAAATTGTTGGCAGAAATTTCATTTTTTAAAAATGTCCATGTCCTTTGGTCTTTAATATTATGGTTCGGTCCCATATTAAACTAAATCAGACCATATTCACTAATTATTTTTAATCACTTTCAATAATCATTTCGAAAAAAAAACTAAATTGATTTTATTAGACCAACAATTTAATATTAATTATATCTATGAAATTTTTATTTTTAAAATTCAAATCAATGAAGTTGTAAAATTAAGATTAACACTAATCTTGAAAATGGGGTGAAATAAAATGTTTTTCTTGTGGAAAAACATTCAAATATTTTTTATTATTTTTTAATCAATTTCAAAGTAAATTTAATTATAATTAAATTTATATTATAAAAATATATTTAATTGAATTATTGCGACTGTAAAAAATCAAAAAGATAAATTATAATTACTAATTATTTAAATGAAAAGGATGTTTCTAACTAAATTATAGTAATTTTCACTATTCATCAAAAAATGATTTTTCTTAGAGATATCACAAAAATTCACCCAAAGATAATATCAAAACTCTGAATAAAAAAATGAATTTAATTTTTACAAATAAAATTCATAAAAGTGTTAAAATTTAGTTTTGAAATTAATTCTTTATTTAAAAGGAGGTAAAACACAGTCTTGCATGTAACACATGTTAATTTAGAATTTTCTTAATAGTAATTTTAAATTTCAGTATAAGGCATGCTAACAAAAAAATTATATTTGTTATAAAAAGAAATTATTTCAACTTCTATCGATTTCACATTCTCCCAACCATAATTAAATTGTGTCCTCATAATATAACTTGATCTCGGTAATCAAGGGATTTAATATAAAGTGTTGTTGAAAGACCCACATCATAAAAAAGTTTAATTCAATATATTAAATTTACGAGATAAAGTAAATAAAAATGGTCTTGTAACTAGGTTACCTTGTAAGAGAAATAGGTGAAAAATGGATACATGGATATGGAAGAGAAATTCAGTAATCAAGTTCTAATGAAGAGTGAAAGAGAAGATGTTCAAATTAATGTTGTAGCCCACAAGTCCATAAACCATAGGTGGGAGTAAAGATCATTGATATCATCAAAAATTAATATAATAAGAAAAAATTTTTATTTCAGAACTATTTTTTATAGTTACAGAATTATTTCACTCCATAAGAATATAAGTAAATATACATTTTTATTAACAAAATTGTTTCCTTTGAATACACCTTGAAATATTTCTAGTTTGTGTCATAACATATGATATAGAATATTGCGATTTAATACATTTCCATATAAATTATAATCTAATGATCTTCTTAAACCATTTTATAAATGGTTAAATTATATAACTTGTTATGATCTAATCACTACTGAATGAATGTCACTGAACATACAAAGTAAACATATCATTAGTCCTTAATGAACATGAATCATCTCTAAATGTTCACAATTCCAAACATGTGAATAAAATCATTATGTATCCTCTTGGAATTTGTTAATAACTCGAATTTTCATAAAACTTTATAGGAAACATGCATTCTCCCTTATTCTGTAAGTGAGACACATGTTATTGGATATATTACTCAAAACCAAAAAGTGTTGTCAACTTAATCTGTGATTGAATAGATCAGTTGTCAACAATTAATTATTATATTCCAAGGTAGTAAATACTTATCCAAATGAATCATTCCATCATCATTATCCTAACATCATGAAAATATTAAGTGTTTTCATTCCCTTAATCATTTTTTTCCATTAATTATATCTTTCTACTAAATAACATTTCATGGAACCATTAAGTATATGATCTCATATTCGTAATGAAAAATTATTGCAATACAATCTCCATATATTCCATAATTCATATAAAATCCACATTACAGATAAAATATTCAAATGATATAATTATTGAACAATCATATTAATCATTCCACTTTATCTGTGGTAGTATCATAACATCATCACTAAGTAATAACCTCATATAGGGTATAATCCTTGAACACATGGGACATTGATTCATATAGTGTATCATCTCCTTACGGTGAAATAATTGAACAATAGAAACCATTTTATTTCACATTAAATCATGAACATAGTGTTTTTTTCAAAACACTTATAAAAAATGCTCATTTCATCCATGCATTTACTAGGGTGATTCCTTTCAATTTATCACATGTGGGAGAATCCTTATTTCCCATATTCCCTTTATACATATTTTTCTCTCATATCCACTTATACCCATTAAATACAAATGAATCAGAAAATTATTTACTTATCTTATTAACACATGATATTATTTCCACAAATGATCATAACACACTGGGGACTATTTCCCTTTAAAATTTTGTCAAAATACCAATAATGATACGATACTTCTCACTATTTGTGTCATGTACCTTGGTGGAGTTCCCAATTCTTTTTCTAGTCCCCATTTCAAAACATTTCCATATACTAAATTACCACAAAAAATTATGAACATATTATAATTATAAACATTGTATAACACATAACATAAATTTAGTCATTGTAAATAATAGAACCATAAACACTGACTACATTGTGGAAATCATTACATCTTAAATCCTTTATAATGGTTGGTTTATAAAATGCGACTTATCCATAGCGTATCCCCCATGATTTTTAAAAAAAGGCATGAAATAAGACCATTTTCGTGTACCAGGTTACCTTGAGTCAAGTTTGGAACACCATAATAGAGTTTTTACTTCTAGGAAAATGTATTCTAGAACCACGTCCTCTTCTAGTATGCAGACAAGGATGTATTTCTTGGAATTACCACAAAATATTTACTCTACCAAAATTATAGGATGTTCTTAAAAACTTATTCTTAATGAATATCATAGGGTTTTTCTACCAAATATATGTTTTCTACATTTATATTGCAAGGTTGTATTTAAAATTCCTTTGATACAAACTATAACAACCTGAACCTTGAAGAATATATCTAGTTCATTATTACATTACATTGGCATGATTACAAGGAATTAAATCTCAAAGGACCGTTCAGTTTAACAGCCTTGGAAATCTGGATTACATAAATGATACCCATAATTCATTGGTAAATATAAAATTAAAGCATGATACATAATAGAATGAAATAAATTGTATCCTTTAATTCATATTCAATGATTTATTCTATATGTCCTGGGGAAATAAACCTACTAAGGGTGAGCTCAAATTCTCAATATGGGTAAATACAAAGGAAGCATTAATCAATAAATCTATATGGAAGGAATGATTATTGAATAAAATTTACCTTCATACAACTAGATAAGGTATAATCAATATGGGAATTTAAGAAAATGAAAAGAAAATCCATTAATCAACAAAAAAAATCTAAAGAAATGTCGATGCAAAGTCTCGTAGGTAAATAATAACTGAGGAAAATGAATAATTATTAGATTCCATGTTTTCTAGGTACATAGAACTACTACCATCAAGACCTTTCACAACACGATTTATCTATATGGTAGAAACATATATTAGGAGAATATTCCAATATTTCGTCTCAATGAGACTATCAATGCATTGAGGGGATTTAATTCACATGTCCCCAACTCGTAGGTCTTTCCTTAAAAGGTCCCCAACCCATGTCTGTCAGTCCAAATATTTCCTCATATTTAATAATAAAATAAATAATATGCCATAAAAATTATCCATATTGAATAAATAATATGGGTATTTCAATAATACATTTGAGTATGGTATGTAATAACATGTGTTGTGGACATTAAATCATTCTTAATGAAAAAAAATATTTAAACATTCCAATGTGTCCCATTACACATTGAAAAATTTAAATCATAATTCAAAATGAATTAAATTTAAATTATAATATAATTATAGAATTTATATTCCTGATAAAACATGTAAAAGTTAAATATATAGACCAAATAAATTTGAATTCGAGCATAACAAAAAATATGCCTCATTGGAATGTAAATTGAGATGAAATCCCTTTCATTTACCATATTTCTATTGTGTGGTATTCATAATCCTATATAGTTGTATAAAATTTGTAAATATCTAAAAATATAACCATATTAATTTTTATAATATCATATATTTACATCCTAAAATATTTTATCACTCGTTTGTTAGCACTTTTTTATTATTTTAACTTTTTTGGGTGTTAATTTCACAGTTTTCTGAAATACATTTTTATTTTTTATTTTGTGTTTTATTTAATATATCATGGTATCATAATCTATATAATGTATTAAATTAATATATTATGTTATATATTATGTGCATATTCATTTATAATAGTCCATAATATTTGGAGAATATAAATGAAGTGTATCGTTCATGGAGACGGCAGGTCGTATGTACATATGAAGGTTATTTTTAATTCATTATTGTATTAAAATAATGAAAACTAAAAGATACATATTTATAATATAATTCTAGTATCATTTATATTTTTTATATGTAACATATTTTTATTAACATAATCCTTTATATGCTCCATGTATTGCATGAATGAGTCATATCTCATTAAAGCGGAAGTAGTCAGCACTACTCAAATGAAATTATTGTATTTAGCCAACTTGGAATGCATAAAATTATTTTTTAAATAATAATTAAATAAGAATACAGAAATTATAAAAAACATATATATCATATATAAATAGAGTTTCGATCATAATAGCCACCATGATATGTGGTAAGGGAAAATTGAACAATCATCGTTTCATGTGGTAGTAGTTCATCGTACACAGAAACAGTATGTTTGTTGCCCATTAGATGAAGGTGTTCCTTTGTTAAGGTTGAAACCTTAGAGTAAAAAAATCCTAGAATATTTAGGATACTGTTATTGTTATTTAATAATAGAATAATTATATTATAGGGCATGGATAATGGAAATTAATGTAAAAATCATGAGAGAAGGTGTTACCTATCGACCAGGTAAATTATTTTTGTTTGTACCAAATTCATCCTTGAATGGTATTATTCCAAAGGTAAGGATTATAGTTCTATAGGAGTTATGTGGTGATTCTATTTTTAAATAGGTGGGATCATCCAATGTGGGTGGGAGGTGTTAAAATGTGGTAGAGTTCATTCCTTTATATATTGGAGGGGGAGTGGTGCTTTTGTAAAAAGTAAAAGGTATTCAATAATGGCTGGTCTACCTTAGCAAAATTGCCTCCAAAACATAAAACTAATGTAATAAGGTATACTCATGGTAAATAAAAACCTCATACAAAAAAATATGTTCATTTTAATAATTTGGTTCCTTAACTTCTACGATTCCCATCTTTTATCATTTTGGTTTTTATTAGACTCTAGTTTTCTAATATAATTAATTAAACAATTATGACTAAGTTAAAGTGATATTTATTATAAATTATATAGAAACTGAATTAATAATATTATATAATATTTATAAAATAAAATAATTATTTTTTTGGAAAATAATTTTAAAACAAGCACATGTGACCCACAAAAACGCTTCTTGAACCCTGACCATTTAACAACATTTTAATAGTATATGGGCCAATATATTAATTTTAAAAGATTAATTGGTCCATTTATTGAACATATATAATATTTATTAAACCCTAAAAAACACTTTGATCAATATAGTGTTTTTATTGACATTAATTCATTTAATATGATTTATTTAATTTAAAATATCAACAATGTCAATTTTGACATTATTTAATTAATATTAATTTAAAAATATCAATATTATTATGGAATTAATGTATTATATTTAAAGTTGTGTATCATGATATAGTCATGTAAAATAAATAAATAAATTCAATAATTCAATCAATTAACTTCAATTTTAATATATATAGTATTATATAATTTAGTTAGTTAATAAATAAATTTTCACTATATTGGGGTTTCATTATAATTTTAAGTATCTAAACCATCTATAGAAATTATTGATAAATTATTATGATAATATTTCACATATAACTTAAAAATTGATAATTTTGACTGAAAATATGATCTTCTTTACATATGTAAATTTTTTTATAAATATTAAGGGTAATGAAAGTTCACTTTTTTTCTTTTTCCTTAAATTTTTATATAGGGTAATTCGATTTAATAATATCCTAATAACCCTTATATTTTGAAACATGTGGGGAATTGTTAAAATTATTGGTAGCCAATGGATTTTTGATTTGTTTCAATGTCATTTTGATCCTTAATATTAATGGTTCACCACTTATTATGTTTAATCATACCTTAATCACTGTAATTAAATTTAATCACACTGACTAATCATTTTTGTCAAAAAATTAAGTTGATCTTATTAGACTATAAATATCATACTAATTAAATCAGTGTATGTCACATTTTCAAACATCAAATCCCAGAACTGGGAAAATATATATTAGCACTAATCCCACTGACAGGGATAAATAATTGGTCTTTACAGTAGAAATATTTTCAAATGTTTGTTAAGTTTGTATATTCAATTACAAGTTTAAATTTATTATATTGAACATGATTGTATAAAAATATGTATAATTAATCTATTATTAACCTAAAAGAAATAAAAAATATAAATTGTCATTAATAAAAATTTAAATGAAAATGACGTTTTTAACTAAATTGTATTAATTTCCACTATTCATAAAAATGAAATTTCTCAGAAAAATACCAAATGTTAACTATAAGATAAAATCAACATTATTTGTTAATAAATGATGTTTATTTTTAAAAACAAAATTCATAAAAGTGTCAAAATTTAGTTTTAAAAAAGAATCTCTATTTAAAAGGTTGTAAAACTCAGTCTTGCATGTAATGCAAGTTAAGTTAGTGTTGTGTGTATTTTATGACTAAATTTGTGTATAAGGAAATCTGAAAACAAAATTATAATTATTATAAAAGGAAAATATTTTGATGATTTTGGTTACCACATGTATCATGTTTTTTATTTCTGTGGATTGATTTTTATAATTATCCTAATTAAGATAAAGAAGTGAAATAAAATAAATTTATGTGAAGTAGGTGATCCACATGAACATTATAAAATGTCATGATAATTATTACTGATGATTTTAATGATTCTTTTATTTAATTTATTGGGTTTATTTGAGTTAAGGAGGCCAATTTGGAGACCTTTTTCCATGTTATATAATATTATATGTTGTGATAATTAGTAATGTTTTATTAAAATTCTTGGAAAATAGTGTTCTTTATTATTGTTATGGTGTCTAAAATAAATAGATGATTTTATTTTAATGAGTGTTTTATTGAAATTAGAATGGTTCTAAAAAATATTTTGGGATCTTTTCATGAATGGGGTTTTAATTACTTAATTTTAAATATGTATAATGAATTAATATAAATATTTTCTATGGACAAAAATTCCTTTTATAATCCTATTGGTAATTTAAAATATTAAAAAAAATTAAGTTTAAACAAAAAAATTATATTTTAAATAAATTCATTATTTTTAAAACATTATGACAATTCATTAAGGGACTAAATTTATGTAAATTGAATTTTTGTTTCTATAGATGGTATTGTTGAGGACCCTTTTTAACTAAGATTATTGTATTTATTATTTGGGAGACAGAATTTGTGAAGTGAATAAAGTGATTTCATGATTTCATGTTGTTTTAATATATAGTGGTGTGTTATTTATGATATTTATTTGTTAATTATAGAAATAATTTTCGAATAAGTGATTTTTTACATGAAGGATGAGCTAATTCGATAAATTGGTGGTATGTGGGTAGAAATGATTCTTGTTGTCTATTGTGTTTTATCATTTTCTAGGTTATGATTTATGAGTTTGAATTTAATTTATTTTTTTATCTTTGTATTAAATATCTGTTATCCGATCCCATTCGGGTTTTGTTCTAAGAATGTGGAATAAGGTTTTATAAGATAAGGTGTTTTTTGGATTATAATGTTCAGATGTTTTGATATTAGTCTAGAGTATAACGACTCAAGGTTGAAGAATGGTTAGAATAGGTTGAGTATACCTTAAAACATGAAAGGACTCCATGTAAACTATGATTTTTCCTAAAAATGTTTTTGATTTGAGGGTTGGCTCGGGTGTGGTGAAATATGAATTATAATGAGCCAGGAGAGATTTCCTTGGAAGAATTCATTTTCTTGGTTAAGAATGTAATGAACCGAAATTTACACAATTTAAATTCCCTACATATAATTATTTTATTTAGTATAAACCACATAAAATCACTTTGAGAACAAAATAATTACATTGTAAATGAAAAATGAAAGAAATAATAGGAATTTGTAGAAGTTAAGGAACCTATACCGATGAAAAAGTAACTTCACCATTAAAATAGGAATATAACCATTAGGAATAGTGAATCATCCAAAAGAATACTTACCACACCTATGAAAGTGTATATATTATTTAGGAACTACATGATTGAAAATATGGTATAATTATATTATAGTATAATTAAATGAATATTATAAAAGTTATTAATTAAATTTTGTCATTTTAATAAAACATAAATATTTATTTACTATTTTATAATTAAAATAATTATTTAAAAAAATATAATTTCATAATATGGATTCATAAATTAACATTTATGTATAATTATTATAAGATAATTTTATGAGACCTTAATTAATTTTTCAAAGTGTTATAAAATCGGTTATAACTTTAGAATCATTATTCCCCAAGTCAATGACGAGTTAAAAAAAATTCACATATGTAGAAAATTTCTTTCATTAAAACAACATTAATTTTTAATTTTTCACATTGAAAAATGTTTTGGGTGAATTTTTGGGATTTTTCTAATGTACATGAATTTTTAGAATAGTGAAATATGATAATTTAAGATAAAACCTAAATACATGAATTTTTTAATAACTATTTCTGAAAGTCATATATAATAATAAAAAAAAATATCCGTAATTATTATATTATATTTAGTGATAATCTTCATACTATTCCTATACTTGATACAAAATAATAAACTAGTGAATAAAATAATGAGAAAACACCTCTCTCATCCATTTTAAATTCCATCCCTCACCACCTCATTTCATCACAAATCTGTATCATTAAATAATTTTCATGTTCATAACAATACTATTCCCAATACCAATCCTCACATATAGGATCCCTTGGTCTCGTCAAAATACCAAACCCTTTTCCATAAGGAGGTTCTCAAGGTGGAGAAATTCATGATGTAAAATCACCTTTATTTTTTTCAATATCATTTTATTTCTTATCATCTCCTAAAATACACCTATCCAAGATTCATGAAAACTATATTATATTTTATATACTATATTTTTATTATTTTAATTGAGTAATTCATTTTTTAATCTCTTCCTTCTCTTTTTATTCTGAAAATGAAAATATCATCCGTGGTGTGTCAATTTATCGCCACCGTGGATGATGTGTTCAAATTTTCCACTACTACATTCAAGTATGGTCATAAAACCATAATAATGGTTAAATAAGATAATACTATAGATATTATAAGTTATATAATATTATTTAAGAAATATATATACATGATATTATATAAAATGTTATGATTTTGTGACCGAAAAATCTGAAAAAAATATATATTAATTTTCATTAATAATTTATCTAATGATTCATAATAATACCATATAAAAAATGATATATAATATCCTTAAATATTATAAATTCTTATTAATGAAATATAATTTATAGTCTAGAGAACTATTCTTTTTATACATGAACTTCCATACTCATATACAAGAGAACTAGTCGTCAAAACCAAGAAATGAATAATCCAGAATGATGAAATTAAACTCTATAACTCATAAAACATCACATAATTTTACTAAATAAATTTATAATGAATCAAATTCAGGTATTAATGGTTCTTTATTTCTTAATTAATGATGTTAATTTTGATTATTCATGATATTAAAGAGAATAAAACATTATGATTCAATATAAGGGGATTCTAAAACCCAAGTCTCTTTCTTCAGAGTTTCCCTATTTCACTCCATTTTCAATATGGATGTTACGTTAATGTTAATTATATATCATTTCCCTTTAAAAAACTTTTCATTTATGGGATATAAATTATACTAATATGGTTTTATAAAAAAATGATAATATTTTTTTAATAGAACTCTTATGCCAAAAAATACAACTTTTACATCTCCAGATATTTTTTCTTCTTCACTCAAGATTGATGATTCTTATACAAAATATGTTATAAACTATTTCATTTGGGAACCCAAAAGTATTATTTATGAATTAAACCCATTCCTTTCCATGGGATATTTTATTTCCAAGATTGATATATGTTCTATGTGGCATTCATGATAATGTAAATGTTATGATGTGATGGGTGCGCCCTGAATTATATAGCGCATGTAAATATTATCATGTGATGGGTGAAAATGGAATTATGTAGTGATACAATGAATTATTTAATGTGATATTTATAATGAAATAAAATGAAATATTTGTGAACATGATGCCTAAATTGTTCACAACTATGTGTTGTATGTGACAACAAAGACATGATTTTAAATTATAATGCATTTCCCCATTCCGTGCAATTATCAAATGCTCCAATTCATGATTATAATGATAATGTTATTATGATGATTAGTCCCACCCATGTATTATGTCTCTTATTAATCCTCTTACGGGAGTTTTATCTCAACCCTTATTTTGAGGTATATCCTCACGTGATTACAGATAGTATGGAGAACACGAGGGATAATAAGATGCGAGATAATTAGTAATTAAATAAATAATTATGTTTGATTATGATTTTTTTTGTTTCTCCTCATTTTTTCGAAGACAGTAAACCATTGTATCCTATTTTTGTAGTCAAATTTTATTTTTTATCGTTAAAATTATGTAATAGTAATGTATTTAAATCAGGGTCACTATAGTTGGAATCAGAGAAGATTTTAGTTTTTTTTGGAATTAGGAATGGAGAACATTAGTGAAAATACTTAGTATGAGACTATGTATATGTAAAAACCCTTGATTTTTTATAAAAATTATAAACATAGAGATCCCACAAGATATGACTTTAGAATTTATTTCATAAATGATTAAATTATTTATTAATGACTTTTTGACTTATTTTTTTGTGAAATTTTATTTCTACTTTAGAAAAACGTAGGAAACAGGAGAAACCAAGTCAACTACCCATGTGAGGGACTATGTTTTGATTACATGAATGACATACCCAATTCCTTGGGAGGTTGAGTTCAAAAATTCATGGTGATTCTTACCCATCTATCTTGGGCTATGAAAAATAAATGAATAATACCCAAAATCCTTCTTCACCTAATATGGAGAAAGTAGTTATTGAGTCTTTTATATATAAATGACCACCAACCATTAGTTTATCATTCAATCCAATTTTCATGGAATAGTGGGTCAACTCAATAGAGAATCTCTTTTATGGTCTCATTGTCCTATGATGTTGAAGGTGAGTTTGGAAATTTATTTTTGAGATGGAGAGCCTGATCAATGGTGGGAGTTGATTGGGAATAGAAATCTGAAGGATGAAAATAAATAGATGGAGTGGGAAGAAATTAGGAATATATGTCATGAAAATAATTTCCCTCTTTAATCATCATTTAAATATATAGATACAATTATGAGATCTGATTAAAAAGGAAGGACACTCTATCCAAGATTATATATGAAATTTCACTATACATTCAATGTAAATCTCTGTTTTGAATTAATATATAATAGAAAAATAGATTGATTCTTTATTCGTTTAAAACCAAATCTTTTAAAGGATTTATCAATTAGAGACACTGGAATTTAGGAAGAAGTGGTTTGATGTGATCTCAATGTGTAGATTGAGTTTGTAGAATGGTTCCACATAGATGAATATAAGAATGGAATGATGGAGTTTTAAGATGGGTGATCTCAGAAAAATGTGGAAAGGCAAATCAACCACTCACATGGGAAATATTTAGGTATAATTATTATGTGAACTGCAAAAAATGGATAAAGATATGTTTTCTGTGTGGGAGAGAAGACCACCGATATCATGAATGTATACGAGACGTGAGGAAGTTGGAAAATGTGGTATAATAAAGGAGAGATCTGCCAATGGTACAAAGTTTCAACTATAGGGATCAAGGTAACTATGAATTCCCGCAAACAAAACCTCAAATCATTGAGGGAAATCAGTATTAGCATCCACCAAATCCAACAATGCTAGGGAAATCATATTCCATCAATGTTTCTGAGTTGGAGACAAAAAATAATGTGGTGATAGGTACTATGTTTATCCATTCAATAATAGTAAACATATTATTTGATTCGGTGTCTACGCATTCTTTCATATCCTGGATTTTTAGTATATCCACTAAAACACTAATTAGTAATATGGAGTTTGAGTTAACTATGAGAATAGAAAATGGGCCAATTAGTATACCCTAAGTTTATAACTCCTCCTCAGTTAATGTTTGGGGACAAAACCTCCCAGAAAATATTGTCATACTTCATTTTTTGGAGTTTGATTCTATTTTGTCCATTGATGGGCTATCTTTATACAAATAAAAAATCAACTGTTGGGAAAGGTAGATCACCGTTCACATTTAGATGAATAATCCAATTATATACACTTTTGAGGAGGATGATTAATCTTCATCAGATATATCATCTCAAATGTGGATATTTTTTCATTATGAGCAAGTATATCAATATCAAATGATTGAGACAAAGGATAGAATCATGATCCAAGTCATTCCCATTATAAGGGACTATACTGATGTGTTCCAAAAATAATTTCCTAGCCTCCCTCCAAACTGATATGTTGAGTTCTCAATTGAAATTATTCATGGATCTCTCCCTATATCAAGTACACATTATATAAAGTACCCCATTGAGTTGGAGGAACTAAAGAAGAAGTTAAAATATAATCTAAACAAGGGTTTTATATGCATGAGTGTTTCACCATGGGGAGAAATATTTTTCATAATCAAGATGAATAAATGATATATTCACCTCTGCATTGATTATTTTGAGCTCAACAATATTATGATTAAGAAAATGTATCCCCTTACACATATCGATGACATGTTCAGTAAACTGTAAGGGGATAATCATTTCTCTACGATGGGCCTTCGGACAGTAAATCATAAATTAAAGGTTAGGAAGGAATATATTTCCAAGACTGCCTTTAGAATGTGGTACTGACACAATGAATTTATAGTGATGCCTTTAAGACTCACAAATGATCCACCAATATTCATAAACATAATGAATGGAGTCTTTATATATTACCTAGAAATTTTTTTTGTATTTTTTATTGATGATATAATGATATACTCCATGATCAAGGAGGGAGATGAAGATGATTTTAATAGTATTCTAATGACCTTCGGATGGTAAGAAATTTATGAAATGTACAATAAATGAGAATTCGAGATGAAGGAAGTATCATTCTCTGGGCATTTTATAACTAGAAGAGGAATATCTGTGGACCCTTATATGAAAACTAGATCAAAGAGTGGCTCAATACAATATCTGTAATGGAGATATGTAGTTTCCAAAGTCTATATAGGAATTTACGATTATTTGTTGTGAAATATTCATGGTTTTCAAACCCACTAAAAATGATGAATCTGAAAGGAAAGAAGTTTTATTGAACTACTTAATGTGAATATTGATTAAAAGACTCCAAAAATAGGCTTATCACCATGATAATAATCACACTTTTGATAAGTGGATAACTCTGTTTGGTATATAGGGATTCTTTAGCGAATGTATTATTCTATTTACTAATTAGAATTGATAAATTGATATTGTGTGCATTAACAAAGTTGAAAATTAATGGTAAAAAATACCCCAAGCATTATATGGAGTGGAAAACTATGATATTTGTGTAGAAAATATAGGGGAGTTATCATTATGGTGAGAAGTGTGAGATATATATGGATCATAAGATCCATAAACATATATTAGAATAGATTGAACTTGATATGCACCATCAAATATTGTTAGTGCTCAACATGGATTATGACTGCACAATCCACTAACATCCTCGTATAAAAAATAAAGTGTAGGATTCTCTAAGTAGAATAGATCCAAAAACATTATCAATGATCGAAAATGAGAAAGATATAATCTTTCTATATTTTCAAGGGATGGTTGTGGGAATAATAAATTATGTTACATCACCAATACACTCTCAAATAATTTCCCAAAAATCCCTTATTGATAAAATAAATGATGGTTAAAGAAATGATGTGGAAGTTTAGATGAATGTAGAAGCTATGAGAAAAGGGAAATACTTAGTGTTTAAAAAGTATGAGGAAATAATTGTTATATTTTGGTCATGACTATGTGTTTTTTCAAACATAGAGGTAAATAAGGAGCTTCTGAGTAATGCACATAGCCCGACCATCTCTATTCACCCATAGAGCTCAATGATGTTTCAAGATCTCTGAGAGAACTATTGGTTGGACAATATGAAAAATGAGATCACTAATTATATTTAAATGTTGATATTTTTTGTAGAATGTGAAGTATGATAGGAAAAATTATAATGGGATTATGAAACCATTTCATAGAACAACATGGAAATGGGAAAACAACACCATGGGTTTAGTCACTAGATATCTGAAGACATCTAGAGGAAACAATGAAATATGGGTTGTTGTAGATCATAATATAAAGACAGTTCAATTTATCAAAATTCTAGAGGAATTCCCATGGAATCTACTTGAATAATTATAAATTCGAGAAGAGGTAATGATACATGGACTACCACAATCAATTTGATCGGATGAAGATCCAAATTTCATAAAAGGTCCCATCCTTAGAAATTATATAATCTTGACGTAAGTCAAAAAAAATATACTTTATTTCATATTGTGGATTTATTCATGTTTAAAGATGTAGATAATTAAGACATATTTCATGAATAAAAACTCAAATTTTACAATGTAGGAACTTCTAATCAATATATTTTTTATAAACATTTTTTTTAAAAAAAACATGGTTTCATTTCATGTTTAATAATCATATCTTTTACATGATCCCATCATTGACTCTATTCACCCTCAAATCCTATGAAAAACATTTATCATCAAGGTATGAGTATGAAAACATCAGATGGGGATGCACAAATACGGAAACTATTAGTCTTGTGAAAACATGTAAACTCATGATTACATTCTCATAAAGTAATACATTTCACCCTTAATAAGTTTTAAATACTTTACGTTGAATATAATCGCATTTTATGCCTTTTTTAATTAATATATTACAATAAAACCTTAGAAGTAATTTATATCATATAATTGTAACTAGGTACATAATCATAATTAATGGTAATAATCATATGATACACTTCCATACATATCACTCTTACAGACAGAATATCCATACAACTGACTTCAATGGCCAATGCATTGGTGTATATAATGTAACCACTCATCCTGGGTTTATCACTGAACCACCTTTCATCAATTTATCGCATAACCACCCATAAAATTTACAAGTAACATTATATAATCATAACTCATAAAATATTTCAATTTTCAACATTTCTCTCATAAAATGCAAACGTCAATGAAAAGAAATCATTTAATGATTTTGAAATAATCACTCCATTTAAAAACCATTTTCAATACCTAAATACCAAGAAAATAGAATAAGATATTTATTTTTCTATTGAAAATCACATTAATGATTTTTTATGTATCCAAATATGAAATAGAATTCATGGTGGTAGAGAAGTCGTTATAACCATATATGTTAAAAAGAACATTCCTTTTTTCATTTTTCAAAACATCCAGATAAAATATGTAAAAATATTAATTACAAAAAAAATTAATGAAATTAAAAAGATAAATAAGATTCCTATAAAATATTAATATATATATATAATAAATAGGTGAAATAGTATCAATGATATTGACATAGAAAAAAAATTTGACAAATAAATCATTAATCATTCAAAGTGTCCCATACCACAATGAAAATTTAAATCATAAGCCACATAGGCATTTAATAAATCATTAAATTAAATGTGTATATATGAAACATTGATTTTAATTTTAAATGGGGATATATTACACTTTATGAAAATTATATTGGTGATTATCATTAAAATATTCCTCAACTAAAGTATATTGAGACGAATACATAATTATTAATGTTCATGCCAGACAATTTGTCTATATTTGATACATGAGTCAAAAATGAACTTGGTGTGATGTCAATATTCATTATGGTGATAATTCAATAATATCCAGAATAATATTCAGGACCTAATTATCATTTATATACATAAGTATACATTTAAATTCAACCATTATGTATGGTTATGAAAAATGAAAAATAATATAATCCTGGACACGGTAGGATATACATACACATGAGTAACATTTTCCATTTTTCATTGATCATTATTGAAATAAGGTAAGTATTATTATAATTTTAAGGAATTATAATGACATAAATAATAAAATATTAATCATTTAAATATAATTATATATACCATTAAAGTGAAAGTGAATAAAAATAAATCACATACTGTAACACCCCAGGTAAATAAAGAATATGACATTTCATATTTATCCATATTTGTGAATAATTTTTTTAAATAACATTAAAGGGGATGCTATGCTCGATGGCGTACCCAACACGCAACAACGAGTTTCTTGGGAATCTTACGTTGCACTCTAATAATACAATAATATTATTTTAAATGATAGTTAACATGTAGCCGTTGTAATGGCGGGAATGGATAGAAATAACTAAAATATGATTATATATGTTTTTAAATGTTTTTACATTTATCCAATAAAAGATAATGGCTTAAAATATGGAAAGAATTCAATTTTAGGCGTATATGCCCTAGTTTTCACTAAAGGTTCCATTATCACCTTTTGATGGCGAACCGTCATTAAATATAGTTTGGATCACTCTTATACATTCTTTTGGACCAAATAAAACTCTTATTAAGAATCGGGACATAAAAATTTACTTTGTGTAAATTTTTGGTATCTTTCCGATAAAGTTCATTTTTTTAATGAATAGTGTAGAATGTTGTGTTTTAATTCAAAACCTCTTTTTAATCTAATTTATTTATATGATTAGATAATATTTTGAATTGGTTTTAAAGTTAAATTAGAAAATATTTTTACCATTAAATCCAATAGTGGTCGTTTGAATTAATTTCACTTTGAAATCAGACTTAAACTAGTGTCAATCTTTTGATACTTATTGTTTTATAAAAACACGCTATTTGCTCTGACAGCGGGAATTAATTATTAAATTAATTAATGTGACTAATATTTTTTGAATTTTGTAAAACGGACTTCATTTTTGAATTCGGAATATCAAATATAGCTTAGGGTGAATTTTTGGGATTTTTCTGAAAAACTTCAATTTTGATGAATAGTGAAACCACTAAGTGGTACTTATAAAAGTTGATTTTTTTGTTTAAATAAAATTTTACCACTTATGTGTTTTGAATTTAGAAAATACGACATACATGGTTGTCATTAAGAAGTAAAATGTGGTTCAATGGGATAAAAATAATTTTTTGGTGAATAGTAACTTATTAAGTTTTTAATCGCGATTAGTGGTAATTAGTGTAGTTTAAGGTAAAAATAATGCTTTAATAAAATAAGATGAGCTTGAAACATGACTTACCCTCATTGGTTGTATCATGGCCGACCAAGAAAAGCCATGGGTCAACTTGGGGACCCCATGTATCCACTTTGGTTGGGAAATGACATAAATAACATTTTATTTAATGTAAAAGTAAAATTGACACAAACATGATATGTTTTACTAAAACAATTTTTAAGTGGGGTTATACAAGTCATATTTTTGATTATAAATATTAATTGGAAAGATAAAAAGATATCCTACATCATAGTATTTTTTTTATATAATTTTTAGACATTAAATAAATTAAATTATTTATGAAATAATAATGATGCAGCGATGACATCATTATTTGACGATTTAAATAAAATGGAAAGATAATGTAAAATCTATGAACTACACATGTCCAAAACATATTGGATGAGTGGATTTCGAAGCCTTATAACCTTATCCACGAATTATATCAATGTGGGACCTTTTGAAACCGAAACACATTTTCAAATAAAGTAATATTTCTTTACTTTCCAATAGTGCCCCTCCTCTCCTCTTATAAAAGCCCCCCACCTCTACCTCATTTAACACACTCCTAAAGCCTTTGGCTCGGCCAACCCCTGACCATTTACTCTCTCCACATCCCTCTCCTCATCCTAGAGGATTCCCTTTGGGCAGAATCCTTTCAAAGGAAGCCTTTAGGCTCAAATCAAAAGGAGTTACACTTTTAAACGTAATTCATTCTCTCATGTTCATTTGTTTTATTTTGCTTCTCCAACCCCCTAAAACTCTTTTTATTTACTTCTTTTGTAACAACACCAGTATCTTCAATATACTAGGATGCTTTTATAAGATTTATTCGAGCTACACTCTCACACAACTACATCAAATGGTTAAAGAACATACGGTTTCCGTGGATGGTGAAATTCTGCCTCCCGAAACGATGATTGTTCAATACTCATTTAACACCGTCAAAGGTGGCCATTATGATGTCACTATTTTTATATATGATATATAATATGATTATGTTTTATTTATTCTTCTGTATTTTTCATTTTTTTCTTACCTTTATGGCTTCCATTATGGGTATACGCGATATCTTCATTTAAGGAAGTGCGGACTACCGCCCCCTCAAAGTGATTTGATTCGTTAAATACCATATGTGGGATTAATAAAGTATGGAAATATGATATTATATATGATATTATACTGGAATTATAATATACCTTTATATCATTATTATTCCATTCTATAAAATACGAAATAGAAATGAAAGTAGCGTTCATGCGTACGTACGGCTTA
Source organism: Viscum album (assembly GCA_963277665.1). NCBI lineage: Eukaryota > Viridiplantae > Streptophyta > Magnoliopsida > Santalales > Viscaceae > Viscum > Viscum album. The sequence goes on from OY728141.1 coordinate 1,819,058,312, forward strand.
CCGTCTCCATGAACGGTGCATTTCATTTCTTACCTCTAAATGATTATGTAATGTTATAAATGCATGAATTTACTGGATATATATGACATATATGATATCTACATAATGAATACAATTCTGGATATAATAAACATTTGGCCACACGAACAACATGTAATTGTAAGAAGTCCACTTTCGACTTAAGAACCAAATATCGACAAAACAAATATTATTAACATAAATGATTACATAATTTTTATGACATGGTAATAAGTGGAATAAAAGTAATAATTAACTTGAAAAAGGTTCTTAAGGAATTATAAATTAACTCAAGTTTATTATTCAGGAGATTAAAGAACGATCGAGTCAAGTCGGACCCGAGGTAAGGGATCCTACTCCTCTCTTTCTTTTTAAGTACACACTTTTATGTCATTCCTTTTAAAGCTCATAATTCTTGTTATTGGGATGATCTTTTATATTACATTTACTGTAATTTTTATGTTCATGTCATGAGAAACCTTATTCTCTCTCATCAATCCATTTTGGGAGTTTTGAGTGGCGCCGTTAGGCTGCCGAACTTTCGTAAGAGATCTAACCTCTCTCTTTCTTTTTAAGTACTCTCCTTTGTGTCACTTATTCTAAGCTCCTATTGGTTATGTTGGGGGATTTTCTTTTATATTCCTCTTGCTTTAAATTCTATTTTAATATGATGGGATACTCTATTTGATCTCATCAATCCATTTTGGAAGTTTTAAGTGGCGTCGTTAGGCTGCTGAGTTTTCATAAGGGATTTTCATCTCACTTTTATTCCCGTGAGATTTATGCTACATTTGCCACAAATTCCATTGAGTGGTGTATGTACTGCCCACTATTCTACTCTTTGTGTAATATAACTTCGTTTATGCATATTTAAATCGATTATCTATTGTCCTTCTTTCATGGGGTGTATGTTTGGAAAGATACCCAAGTCGGTAAGGGAACCTTTCACCCTCCTCTTTTTTTAAAAGACTTCTTTTGTTGGGTCTTTTAATTTACATATTTTTATGTTGGGATATGTTCTCATATATCCTTATTAATTTAAATTTAATGTCCAAGTGATGAGATACACATTTTATCTCTCATCAACTCATTTTGATGTGATGTCGTTAGGCTGTCAAGGAAACTTTTTAACCCAATTTCGATTTCTTTGGGTTCAACATGTAGTCATTGAATATGTCGTCCATTGAATATGTGTGAATGACCTTTTTACACTTAATATCCAATTATATTGGGTGTATTTATATTTTTCACACATATTTTTGAGATTTATTTGTCCTTAATTTAAGGATACCTTCTTTATAAGGGATTTCATCACATTTGACATTTCTATTGAGGGTTCATTGTTGTTATGCACCAATTCACTCTTATATGGTGTATATACTGTCCTTTGGAGTATTATATCATGAATCCATTTATTCTAATGATATTATAAAGTTTTGACTAAATGTTATTCCTCAACTATTGTATTCAAGTGTCTTTAATTTTGGTAAAACCCCTTTAACCAAAATATCGTTTTAAATGTTTTAATTATTTGTTCTTATTAATATCCCTGTTTTCAAAATGGTTTTAAGGATTTATTTTTATGGATATTAATGGTTTAAAATTTTAAGCTTCAAGGTGGTATGGGACACTTTGATTCAAAAATATCTTTATTAAATGTTTTAAATGGTTTTGGAAAAGGTTTCTTTCTGAATGGATTCAATATTTCAATATACTAAAATGTTATATTGTGATTGAAATGTGAAAATGTTATGTTTCCTTTATGCATATTTTATGTGACACATTTATGTTATGGTTCTTGGGAATTGTTATGAAAACGGGTGGTTCCATGATAAACTAAGGGCGGGTGAGCCCTTTTTAGATCTCCAATGCATTGGGTAACGCGAAGGAGTGAAATGTTAAGGTTTATCCGAAGAGATTTAGGGAATATACTATGATGGGTATTCCAAACGTAACCAAGAGGGTTACTCCCTACGTAAGAATGTTATGAATGCCTCAAGTTACCTTTATGTCTTATGTTTTCTATGATTTATTCATGGTTTGGTGAGGTATGTTAAAGTGCTTATGTTTTATGGGTAAAGTATGATTTCATTATCATTTATATATGAACTGATGTTTCCTTTCCATATTTTTCGTAACCCTTACTGAGCTTTTTATGCTCATCCCAAGTTTTTGAAATGTTTTTAACAGGTCAAGGGAAAGGTACATGATGTGATGATAGTGTCAAGGATGTGTCAAGAAAGAATCCGTGTTATATTTTAAATATGTTTCCGTTGATGGGAAGAATGAATACTGTCTTTTATGTAACCACTTTGTTTAAATGTGGAATGTAATGCAAGTTTCATGATCTAATTCTCTAAAACTCTAAACCTGAAAAGATCCTCAATGTGTAATCTTGTAATAACTCAAGATTAAGTAAGGTTTAAGGCTGGGGCCTTATAATTGGTATCAAAGGCCGGTTTAGATATCTTTAGAGGTTAGGGTATTCTTTAATCATAAGTGACATTACCATAATGGTTAGGATTTCAGAAAGAGCCCTAGTTTTAGATAAAGTGAATGAGTAAGTATATCTTTGTGTTTACCTTCCTCGTTAGTACATGATGGTTTTGTTGATATACTCACACTGACCTTTTTGGTTTTAGTAAATGGCTGGATCTAGCAGGAACCAAAGTGACAATGGGTTTGAAGGAAACTGTGGTGGTTCTCTGATTAAGATACTCGATGAGATGGGGGATTCAATGAGGAATCTCATGGTTTTTCTAAACCAACTATCAAGGAGTCATGATCAACCACTTGAACCATGGTGAGTTCTCTAATGCATCATGTACGAGATGGCCAACTCAATGTGGAAATTCAGGTAATAATTATTAAGGTAACCATTAGGGTTTATATGATCCTTACTTTTGAGGTAATTATGGGTTATTATATGATATGATGGAAAATGAAGGGCATGAGATAAAATTGAGGTTAAAATATGTTATGATTATTCTTGAAGATTTTATCTCATTTTGGGGAATGTTTTAAGAATTATATAGTTTTGGAAAAAGGACAACACGCAGACCGTGTGACATCCCGTCGCGTCGGACAAAGCTGCGGGAATCGAACCCACAACCAAAGTGCGACTGGTATTTATCGCCTACCACTAGACTACGTGAAGTCCCTGGTTATTTGACTGATTCTTTTTAGTTATATGATTTTATGAATTAAGAGTAAGTTGATTTTGGAGGATATGTGATTAGGATAATTACTTTTCAATGTGAGACTTTAGGAGCAACTGATGTTGTTTGGAGATAAATGTTACGATTTAACTTGGTAGACTATGTGACTAAATCCTTCAAATATTTGGGTTTCAATCTTAGTTTGGTTTACTTTGAAGAATTTTATGGACAAATGGTCCTCGTTGAACTTTGGGTTTTGTTGGACAAATTTTGAAGATTAAGAATAGATTTTCTTTTTATAAAGGGTTATCCTTTTCTGGATTATCTGATCTTGTACTAGCCTTTTTGGTTTTGGTTTTGGTTAAAGACATGGGAATTATATAGTTCTATTTTGTGGATTAGGTGATTCTCTAGAAGTTGATTATAGTACTCTTAATGTGAACAAGTCTTCCTAAATACTCGTATTTTGGAGAAAATATGAGTTTGTGTAAGGAATCTAATAAAAGTTGAAAGTCAATATGATAAGTGATTATGTTTCCTTATAAATAAATTCATCAATAAAAAGTAACTTAAAACAAAAATGTTGTCTATTAACGTTTCCTACTGGGGAATCGAATACCGTTTAACCCATCACAAGTTTGTGATTTTCTCGTGGTTAACTTTCTCCTAAACATGTTTTCTATCACTCTCCATCAGAACATGACCCTTTGTTTTTTCCTCCATGTCCATATTTTCATACTTGGAATCCTAGTATGGGTTAACTCGGGTGACCTTTGTACTTATCTCTCTTTATTTTAAAGTGTTTGTTTTACCGACTTTTGTTCCGATGTGGGCCTTTCAAGGATGTTTCCAAGCGCAATTTTAAAATTGCGAGGACGCAATTCCCAAAAGGGGGGAAGGATGTAACACCCCAGGTAAATAAAGAATATGACATTTCATATTTATCCATATTTGTGAATAAAATATTTAAATAACTCTAAAGGGGACGCTATGCTCGATGGCGTACCCAACACGCAACAACGAGTTTCTTGGAAATCTTACATTGCACTCTAATAATAAAATAATATTATTTTAAATGGTAGTTAACATGTAGCCGTTGTAATGGCGGGAATGTATAGAAATAACTACAATGTGATTATATATGTTTTTAAATGTTTTTACATTTATCCAATAAAAGATAATGGCTTAAAATACGGAAAGAATTCAATTTTAGGCGTATATGCCCTAGTTTTCACTAAAGGTTCACTTATCACCTTTTGATGGCGAACCGTCATTAAATATAGTTTTGATCACTCTTATACATTCTTTTGGACCAAATAAAACTCTTATTATGAATCGGGACATCAAAATTTACTTTGTGTAAATTTTTGGTATCTTTCCGATAAAGTTCATTTTTTTTAATGAATAGTGTAGAATGTTGTGTTTTAATTCAAAACCACTTTTTAATCTAATTTATTTATATGATTAGATAATATTTTGAATTGGTTTTAAAGTGAAATTAGAAAATATTTTTACCATTAAATCCAATAGTGGTCGTTTGAATTAATTTCACTTTGAAATCAGACTTAAACTAGTGTCAATCTTTTGATACTTATTGTTTTATAAAAACACGCTATTTGCTCTGACAGCGGGAATTAATTATTAAATTAATTAATGTGACGAATATTTTTTGAATTTTGTAAAACGGACTTCATTTTTGAATTCGGAATATCAAATATAGCTTAGGGTGAATTTTTGGGATTTTTCTGAAAAACTTCAATTTTTGATGAATAGTGAAACCACTAAGTGGTACTTATAAAAGCTGATTTTTTGTTTAAATGAAATTTTACCACTTATGTGTTTTGAATTTCAAAAATCCGACATACATGGTTGTCATTAAGAAGTAAAATGTGGTTCAATGGGATAAAAATAATTTTTTGGTGAATAGTAACTTATTATGTTTTTAATCGCGATTAGTGGTAATTAATGTAGTGTAATGTAAAAATAATGCTTTAATAAAATAAGATGAGCTTGACACATGTCTTACCCTCATTGGTTGTATCATGGCCGACCAAGACAATCCATGGGTCAACTTGGGGACCCCATGGATCCACTTTGGTTGGGAAATGACATAAATAACATTTTATTTAATGTAAAAGTAAAATTGACACAAACATGATATGATTTACTAAAACAATTTTTAAGTTTGGTTATACAAGTCATCTTTTTGATTATAAATATTCATTGGAAAGATAAAAAGATTTACTACATCATAGTATTTTTTTTATATAATTTTTAGACATTAAATAAATTAAATTATTTATGACATAATAATGATGCAGCGATGACATCATTATTTGACGATTTAAATAAAATGGAAAGATAATGTAAAATCTATGAACTACACATGTCCAAAACTTATTGGATGAGTGGATTTAGAAGACGTATCACCTTATCCACGAATTATATCAATGTGGGACCTTTTGAAACCGAAACACATTTTCAAATAAAGTAATATTTCTTTACATTCCAATAGTGCCCATCCTCTCCTCTTATAAAAGGCCCCCACCTCTACCTCATTTAACACACTCCTCAAGCCATTGGCTCGGCCAAACCCTGCCCATTTACTCTCTCCACATCCCTCTCCTCATCCTAGAGGATTCCCTTTGGGCAGAATCCTTTCAAAGGAATCCTTTAGGCTCAAATCAAAAGGAGTTACACTTTTAAAGGTAATTCATTCTCTCATGTTCAATTGTTTTATTTTGCTTCTCCAACCCCCTAAAACTCTTTTTATTTACTTATTTTGTAACAACAACAATATCTTCAATATACTAGGATGTTGTTATAAGATTTATTCTAGATACACTCTCACACAACTACATCAAATGGTTAAAGAACATACGGTTTCCTTGGATGGTGAAATTCTGCCTTCCGAAACGATGATTGTTCAATACTCATTTAACACCTTCAAAGGTGGCCATTATGATGTCACTATTTTTATATATGATATATAATATGTTTATGTTTTATTTATTCTTCTGTATTTTTCATTTTTGTCTTACCTTTATGTCTTCCATTATGGGTATACGCGATATCTTCATTTAAGGAAGTGCGGACTACCGCCCCCTCAAAGTGATTTGATTCGTTAAATACCATATGTGGGATGAATAAAGGATGGAAATATGATATTATATATGATATTATACTGGAATTATAATATACCTTTATATCATTATTATTCCATTCTATAAAATACGAAATAGAAATGAAAGTAGCGTTCATGCGTACGTACGGCTTACCGTCTCCATGTACGGTGCATTTCATTTCATACCTCTAAATGATTAGGTAATGTTATAAATGCATGAATGTACTGGATATATATGACATATATGATATCTACATAATGAATACAATTCTGTATATAATAAACATTTTGCCACACGAACAACATGTAATTGTAAGAAGTCCACTTTTGACTTAAGAACCAAATATCGGCAAAACAAATATTATTAACTTAAATGTTTACATAATGTTTATGACATGGTAATAAGTGGTATAAAAGTAATATTTAACTTGAAAAAGGTTCTTAAGGAATTAGAAATTAACTCAAGTTTATTATTCAGGAGATTAAAGAACGATCGAGTCAAGTCAGACCCGAGGTAAGGGATCCTACTCCTCTGTTTCTTTTTAAGTACACACTTTTATGTCATTCCTTTTAAAGATCATCTTTCTTGTTATTGGGATGATCTTTTATATTACATTTACTGTAATTTTTATGTTCATGTGATGAGAGACCATATTCTCTCTCATCAATCCATTTTGGGAGTTTTGAGTGGCGCCGTTAGGCTGCCGAACTTTCATAAGAGATCTAACCTCTATCTTTCTTATTAAGTACTCCCCTTCGTGTCACTTCTTCTAAGCTCCTATTGGTTATGTTGGGGGATTTTCTTTTATATTCCTCTTTCTGTAAATTCTATTGTAATATGATGGGATACTCTATTTGATCTCATCAATCCATTTTGGAAGTTTTAAGTGGCGTCGATAGGCTGCTGAGTTTTTGTAAGGGATTTTCATCTCACTTTTATTCCCGTGAGATTTATGCTACATTTGCCACAAATTCCATTGAGTGGTGTATGTACTGCCCACTATTCTACTCTTTGTGTAATATAACTTCGTTTATGCGTATTTACATCGATGATCTATTGTCCTTCTTTCATGGGGTGTATGTTTGGAAAAATACCCAAGTCGGTAAGGGAACCTTTTACCCACCTCTTTTTTTAAAAGACTTCTTTTGTTGGGTCTTTTAATTTACATATTGTTATGTTGGGATATGTTCTCATATATCCTTATTGATGTAAATTTTATGTCCAAGTGATGTGATACACTTTTTATCTCTCATCAACTCATTTTGATGTGATGTCGTTAGGCTGTCAAGGAAACTTTTTAACCCAATTTCGATTTCTTTGGGTTCAACATGTAGTCATTGAATATGTCGTCCATTGAATATGTGTGAATGACCTTTTTACACTTAATATCCACTTATATTGGGTGTATTTATATTTTTCACACATATTTTTGAGATTGATTTGTCCTTAATTTAAGGATACCTTCTTTATAAGGGATTTCATCACATTTGACATTTCTATTGAGGGTTCATTGTTGTTATGCACCAATTCACTCTTATATGGTGTATATACTGTCCTTTGGAGTATTATATCATGAATCCATTTATTCTCATGATATTATAAAGTTTTTACTAAATGTTATTCCTCAACTATTGTATTCAAGTGTCTCTAATTTTGGTAAAACCCCTTTAACCAAAATATCGTTTTAAATGTTTTAATTATTTGTTCTTATTAATATACATGTTTTCAAAATGGTTTCAAGGATTTATTTATATGGATATTAATGGTTTAAAATTTTAAGCTTCAAGGTGGTATGGGACAATTTGATTCAAAAATCTCTTTATTAAATGTTTTAAATGGTTTTGGAAATGGTTTCTTTTTGAATGGATTCAATATTTCAATATACTAAAATGTTATATTGTGATTGAAATGTGAAAATGTTATGTTTCCTTTATGCATGTTTTATGTGACACATTTATGTTATGGTTCTTGGGCATTGTTATGAAAACGGGTGGTTCCGTGATAAACTAAGGGCGGGTGAGCCCGTTATAGCTCCCCAATGCATTGGGTAATGCGAAGGTGTGAAACGTTAAGGTTTCTCCGAAGAGATTTAGGGAATATACTGTGATGGGTATTCCAAACGTAACCAAGAGGGTTACTCCCTACGTAAGAATGTTATGAATGCCTCAAGTTACCTTTATGTCTTATGTTTTCTATGATTTATTCATGGTTTGGTGAGGTATGTTAAAGTTCTTATGTTTTATGGGTAAAGTATGATTTCATTATCATGTATATATGAACTCATGTTTCCTTTCTATATTTTTCGTAACCCTTACTGAGCTTTTTATGCTCATCCCAAGTTTTTGAAATGTTTTTCACAGGTCATGGGAAAGGTACATGATGTGATGATATTGTCAAGGATGTGTCAAGAAAGAATTTGTGTTATATTTTAAATATGTTTCCGTTGATGGGAAGAATGAATACTGTCTTTTATGTAACCACTTTGTTTAAATGTGGAATATAATGCAAGTTTCATGATCTAATTCTCTAAAAATATAAACCTGAAAAGATCCTCAATGTGTAATCTTTTAATAACTCAAGATTAAGTAAGGTTTAAGGCTGGGGCCTTATACATACCATCGTGGAAGTGGTAGTTCACAAGTACACACGAACAATATTATCATTTTTATGTGCATGGTATGTATGAATATAAATGATATATAATTATATTATTATTATTATTATTTCATTAATATAACATATTAACATTATTTACAATTTTATTACAAGTCATGAGAGATAGTTATGGAAAACGAATTATATCTGTTTGTGGAGGTGATAGATTACACGCACGCACGAGCGATTAATTCCTTTCACATTTGACTAAAATTAAGATAGATTTAGGTGATTATATAAACATAATAACATATAATTATACTGAGTATTTTTTATTTATTATATCACCACAGTTTAAGATGATTAGAATGAAGTGGAATAAGAAATAAAACCAAAATATTGGATTAAAGACGATAGCTTTCCTTTGGAAAACCATCGTAGATTAACACCTTAACAACTCTAAGGGTGTGTTATGTATAAAGAAATTCAAAAAAAATAGTTCTAGATTTTAGGGAGGGTTTGAGGTATATATCTATAGAAAAAATTTGAGTTAGAAGTGTAATAAATAGAGATGAATGGGTTCCCATTTATTATATAGGGGGGGGGGTGCTCTTGGAATTATAAAAATGTATTAAGTTACTATATATTCATTCTTTTTTAAAAAGTTGTAATAATTGATTAATTTAGAGTATAGTATGAGTATGGGATTAAATATAATAAATAAATAGAAATTATTCAAGTGATGAATGTCTTTTAAATCCTTACATTTTTGTTTAAAACCATTTAACTCCTAGTGTTTTATTAAGTATTTTATACTTTGAGGGTCAATAGAAATACCAAAAAATTACAAAAGGCCAATTAATGAGTCACTAATGATATTTTTAGACTTATATCGTCTTTTTTTCCATATCCATGATTTTTTTATATTCTTGAACAAGTAATTAAATATTTAATATTTTAAAACAAGATTACTATAAATTTTAAAAATATACATTTCTAGACATTTTAAAAGTATAATAAGTTCAAGATAATGTCAAAAAAAACTATTTTAACACATTATTATCTTTTAAATGTAGTCTATAAACTTAGTGGATGGATTAAATTTTGTCAAATTATATTTATTTATGAATTTATAATGTCATTTATTTGACTTTTTAATTAATTAAGCAATTATTGCATCCTCGTTATGTCACCATTTAATTTAAATATTTATTTTATAAAAAAATATAAATAAATTACCATAATGTAGGTAATAATTTTATATTTCAAAATAATATTTATAGGTGAAGAGATCCCTAGTATAACACCAAATTATTAATACATTACTTGATGAAAAAGGGTAAAATGAATGAATTTTTGGTGGATATAATAATATAGATGCTTTAATGTAATCCGGGTTGCTCCATGGTGTCATGTAATCGACCCAATTATTTTATTTGTCATAATACACTCATCCAATTTAATTATGAAAAACTTTAGTGTAATTTTATATTTTAATAATATTATTTTTACCTTTAATCACCTGTTTTACATTTAACCATGGTAATAAAATGTATCACTACAATCACTATTAATAATGTCCAGAAAGGGACCTATTTACATAATTAGGATCTTATAATTCCAAATTTTGAATAAATATTTCCGAATTGAAAACCCAGAATTATCAGTATCTAAGAAAAAATTAATCACATTAACTGAATATGAAAATATGTTTATAATGTAAAACATTCAAATATTCACATAGTTCTATATCCTATTTCAAAGTAATATTTATTAAAAATACATAAATTTGATTAACTGATATAAAATTATCTAACTATACTTTAAAACCAATTAATAGGAAAATCTAAAAATATAAATAAATTTTCCTAAAATACAGTATTGATTTTAAATTGACTGTTTTTCACTATATATTAAAATAGAAATTTTATCATCAAAATACCAAAGATTAAAAACAACTATGTCCATACTCTAAATAAGAAGTTTACATTATCAAATAAAATATATAACAGTGTCAAAAAATATATTTAAAAAGGCGTGTCATTAAAAGATGAAAAAACTACATTTTTATAAAAACAGTCATTTTATCTGTAAAATTGATTTTTTCATATATAATTTAATAAAAAAATTTATGAAATTTTTTAAATATTATGTTGAATTTATATTTCATTAATATTATCCCCAAATAGAGAAGCTTTATAAAAAAGTATTCTCATTTAAATAGTTTATCATAAAAACAAATCCTTTATATTTTCCACATTCCATATTTACTCTATTTTAAAATAAGAATTTTAATGGGTAAGTGTGAACCCAACAAAAATCCTACCAGATACATCCACATACATATCACAACCAATGGAAAAACAAAAGTACCACACCAAATAAAATTTTTCCAATTATAAATTCAAATTTCATAATGGGATCAAGCACATCCTTTATATTAAATTGTTTTTTTTCATTTCTAATATATTTGGTAACCAATGATTCATTATATAATTATTTTAAAACCATATTTTCATAATTCAGTTAATCCTTTTCATTTCTTCCATTATAATTTCTATGTGATAACTATCATATTAAATAATAATATAATTATTTTCATTTAAGGTAAATGTGGCGTATCTTGTGTGTTATCAAACATATTGTTTCCTTTTAAAGGCTCTAGATGTTACATTATCCCCCCCTTAATAAATTGTGACCTCACAATTTGAACTATGCATCTAAATATTTGGGTTTGACTTTTCAAAATACCATTGTTGAAATCCCACATCGAAAAAAGTTAAACAGGACATCAAATTTCTAATAATTAAATGGAAATAAGATTATCATCTTAGATAACACATACTAAGGTTCCTTGAAGGAAAACCTAGACATGGAAGAGAAAATAAACTCTAATAGACTAATAGAGAGTGATAGTGAACTTGATCATGGAATGTTGACCATCAAAATACCGTAAATAGTTGATGGGTCAAAAGTCATTTGATAAAAGTATATGTATAACGTTTTTTCTTCAAGATCCATTTTGTAATGTTGATGAATTATTTTACTACATGAACCAAGAACCTAAAGAAATATAAATTCTAGAAATGTATATCTTCAACCATTAATAAAATTCCACCACAATATCATATTTTTCTCCAAATGATGAGTATTCAAGAATATTTTTTCATGCTTGAAGAACTAGAATCAACCTATAGACAATCACAAAATCCCAAATAGATTAACCATGTATTCCTCATGTCCACAAAATTTTACCAAAACCAAAATGTTTGGGATAAGTTAATATAATTCCTTAAAATAATAAACCTTATTTTATGAAATACATCTTAAAACCTAAAAATTCAAATGTTATACCCAAAGTTCAACATAGACCATTCATCAAATAAATATCCTAAATAATTCCTCAAAATAAACCAAACAAATATTGAAACCAAAATATCAGATGGATTTAATCAAAAAATCATCAAAGATAAAATTTATACATTAATTTCTAATTTAAATCAATTAATTTATAATTATCATAATAAATTAACTATCCTAATAATCATCAATATATGCTAACCATTTCCATATGTAACATGAATCACTAAAATTCAATCATAGATTATTCAAAAATATTATTCAACCATAATTTCTAAAATAAAATACCTTAGTATAATGTTTCCTTTATCATAAAGTATTCCCAAAAAATGTCAACCTAAGTTATATTAATCACATAATCATCAAATAATTTAACTAAAATTAAAAATTCATACTTCTAAGGACATTACGTAGGAAATTGGTAGGTGATGCACCCTTACAACCCTTTGGTTGTGCGTTCCATTCCTTCGATCTTTCTGGACATGATGGGTTTTCACCCATCCTGTGGGTTATCCTTTACTATTAAACTCAATAATTCTTATAACATGTTTTAGCCTCAAATTTTATATCATAGCCATAATTTTTTATTTAAAAATGTAATATTCCATAATTAAAATAAAATAAAATATCATATGAACCCTAAATGTTATCTATTCCTATATAATTATATCCACAAAAAACACTTCTTCTTCAAATATCATCTCCACATTAAAATGTCAGGGTTACTTATTACACAACTTAGAAAAATCAATGGTACCCCTATCATAAAAAGAGTATAAATACTTTTAATCATTTCCACATCCTTAAGTATACCGTAACTATTAGATTCTTTATATGTAGACATCCTATTGTTTGAACATTATTTATAAACCACTAACTATTCATTGAAACAATATATATAAATACTTCATTCATGATATTAATTATATAGTAATGATTTATAAATATTAGTTGGATCATATTTTGTACATTAGGTATTAGATGATTATAAATACCATGAATATTGATATTAGGATCTTCAGGATGTTCAATTTCAATTTCATCATTTTTTCCTACATTCAAAAAGTAAACATTTAGACCAATTTTGGTATTTCATCTATTTAATGAGTTTGAAAGTTGACACCTTGAAATCATATGAAAAAGATAAAATTTCCCACAATTTTTTTTCTAATGAGTAGGTTTTGGATAACTCAAAAATTTCCATTCTTGTGATTTGAATACTCAAGAAGCTGTAAAAATCATTCAAACATGATTTTGCAATAATAGTGATGATAAAATCAATGGGGAGGGATGAGAAGGTTGTATAAGATCTATTTCCTTCCACCAGAACATGTGATCCTTAATCGTCTAAAAATAACATCACTTTAGAAAAATAAATTAGTAAAAGAATAATACTCTATACGGTGAAGATAACAATAAAATTTTATAATACTCTAATTTATTTACATCCTTATATCTCTGTTGATTTCGGTTTTTATAAAATCTACCTAATATACCATAATACTAAAAAAATCACCATACAATAATAACCATCTTGGTTATAAAGGATCTTTATCCTATACATAGATAACATCATAACCTCTAATGCTATCTTTAACATTACTCTGATACCAATTGTAAGGACCCGACATTAAACATTACATAATCATGACTTATGTCAAGAATTGAACTTTTTTTACATTGAGGATCTTTTCAAGTATACACATTTTGATATGAGGCCATAATTCATACATAATAACTCAACTGTTACTATGTAGACACTTCTACTTACTATTTATTTTATCATAAACAACCACTTTTTAAAATAAATATTGTTTCGTTTAATGTTTAATCATTATAAAATTTCCCTGATCCCATACATGACTCGATTCACCCTTAAATCCCATGAAATTTTTAATAACTTGGGATGAGCATAAAAAGTTCAGCAAGGGATGTACAAATATGTAAAATTATTAGACTGGTGAAAACATGTAGACACATGAATAATTCATCATAAAGTACACATTTCACCATTAAGTAGTAGTAAATACATTCCTTTTAGTATAATCTCTTTAACTAACTTTTATGTAGTCAATATATAACAATAATTCCCATTGAAATCTTATATTATATATAAATGTAACATCAGACATAATGATTCATAAATGGAATAACAATACGATCGACTTCAATACATATCACTCTTACAAATGTAATTCCCCTACGACTAACATCCATATGAAATGAATTGGAGGTTATAATGTAACCACTCATACATGGTTAATCACAGAACCACCCTTCCTTATTTATCATATAACATTCTATCAATGATCTAAGTACCATTATTTAATCATAACATAATTTTTTTTTCAATTTTCATCATTCCATACATAAAATGTCATTTTCATTCAAAAGAAATCATTTCATGATATTGAAATAATCATTCTATTTTCAAAACCATTTTAATTAAGAAAATTCCTCAAAAATGTAATAAGTTAGTTCATTTTCTTAAAAAACATTAAGGATTATAGTTGAATCCAGATATCAAATAACTGTCATGATGGTAGATAAGTAGTTGTTGCTGTATACATTAAAAAGAATGTTACTTTTGTCATTTTTCATAATATTAATATAAAACATGTAAAAATATTCACTATGAAAACATTTTTAATTTAATTAAAAATATTTATAATATTACTCTCAAATAATTTTATATACATATAATAAATATGTAAAATAATAAGAATAATACTAACATGGAGAGAAAAGATTTTATAAATAAATAAATAATAATTAAAAGCATCACATACCCCTTTGAAAATGTAAATCATAATCCACATGAACAATAAATAAGAAACTAAATAAAATGAGGAAACCTAAAATATGGATTTGAATTGTCAAGGGAGTGGTATATACACTTTATAAATGAATAAAGGTGTCTATGATTATGAAATGACCCAATGATGAAATCCCTTACCTCGAGTCAGATTCTTCAAGTATGTTATTTATCTTCCTGAATAATAATATTAATATGATTATTTATATTATTTATATAATTTTTAATATTTATTATTCCTTTTGAATAACTAATAAACTTGTTACAAAAAATATGCAATTATTTATGTTCATGTTGGACGTTAAGTAGATAATTAATTCTAAAGTATAAAATAAACATAGTAAGATTTTAGTAGTCCATGTGGTCATAAGCCCATCATCATCAAAATAATATTCATGAAATTAATGTAATTTTTAAACATTAGTTATACCTTTAAATAAAACCATTTATTACAGTTAGAAAAATGAACAATGTTAAAATCCGAGAGACAGTACATCGTACGTACGCATAAGAAACATCTTCCATTTTTCATTGATCCTTAAGGAGATATTGTAAGTATTTTTTTGTCTTTAAATAATGATCAGAAAATAATTAATATCATATTAATAATTTAAATATACCTATATTTATTGTACAAGTGTTTTTCTGAATAAAGCAAATCACACCGCTTCATGGAGATGTTAGTTCACACGAACTTGCGAATCGCGTTATATATTATTATTTTATAATTATTAATATATCCTGAATATCAAATATTAATATTAATTCAATAAATATAACTAGTTGTGATATAGGGTTGTGAAAAAAATTATATTGGTCTGTGAAGGTGATAGTTGACATGTATGATAGAATAAATAATTCCATTCTCATTTGATGGATGCAGAGATGGATTTAGGTGATTATATTAACATAATTACATATAAGAATATTGAGGATACATTATTCATTATATCATCAAGGATGAATTATATTTTAATGAATTAGAAGAAGAAATAAAGCTAAAATACTTGATTAAAAATGATACCATTCTTTTGCATGACAACGTTTGATTATCACCTTAACACCTATAAGGATGGTGTTATGCTGAAAATAAGGATTCAAGTATGTGGATAGGGATTCTGGGAATGGTTTATTGTAGATAATGGCTGATGAAAATTGTTTTCAAGTGTAATTAATAATGATTAATAGGTTCCCTTTTATATGAGAGGGGTGGGAGACTCTTGAAATGTTTAAATGTATTAAATTAATATAAACTAATTTTAAATTTCAAAGTGGTATAAATAAATTTCTTTAAAATATAGAATGATTAGAGGTCAAGATATAATCATCCAATAAAAATTATAAAAATGTTTTTTTATCCTTATCCTTTTTGTTTGAGCACTTTTAACTCTACCTGTTTGTTATGTAATTTACACATTGAGGGTCAATATAATTAGTATAACATGCTAAATGACTAATTAATGTGTCATTAATGAAATTTGTATACCTATATAATCTATTTGTATGAATATTTATTTTTTATAGTTTTTATAACATTTAATAAAATAGTTTATATTTTAAAATACCATTAGTGTCAATTTTGATACTATTTATTTCTTGACTACATAAAAAGACCATAACTTCAATATATAGACAACAAAACTTTTTTAACACAACACTAGAATGATAGAGTAATCTCTAAAATTCTTCCATGTAATAAATTATGTTAAAATATTTTTATTTAAATATTTATAATGTCATTTATTTGATAATTTCATTAATTAAGCATTTACTAATCATCAATATGTAACCATTTAATTTAAATATTTATTTCCCAAAAATAATAAATAATTTAAAATGATGTATGTAATAATTTAATAAATATAAATAAAATTTATTGTTGAATATATCTCATTAATAACCACATATTAAAAAAACTTTACTTGGTAAAAACATGTAGTACCCCCGGATTTTGGTATGTAACCCCTTTATTGGTAGCTAAGTCACGTTGTCTCGTTGATATCTAAGTAATAGATTCTCGATGGGTAGCTAAGTCACGAAGAATTTCTCGATCATCTTCCATGAAATCTTACTTAGAGGATTTCATAAGTACCACCTCATCACATGGGTCCCATAACTATAGACGACACATCAGTTAGATCTGTGGTCTAAAAGAGACGTCCAATTTTATAAAAAGGGCCCAGTTGTGTCCGGGACCGGCTCGGTCGGTCCAGTGGGGACATGCATGGCTAGTCAATTAGTCGCCCACATTTATAGCGCATGGCCTATAGAGATCAGACTGCTACTCCTACGTGGCACCAGGAAAGCGCCATGTCCGTCCAACCTCTGTGGTCGACGGTCCGTGGCCTCCCACTTCACCGCAGCTCACACCGAGTGTGCCTCCTCCGATAGTGATGTCGAAAATATCTATCCATTCTTCTTGCACATGGAACCCAGGGTGGCGCCACCTCCTTCTTATGGGCCCCACCACACTGGTGGTGCCGCACCATTTTCACTTTTCACGGGCCACCGGGTCCACTCCGATAGTCCGATCACAGATCCTTCTACGCCTTCAGGTATCGTGGGTTACCGCCATCACTACCAAGCCCCCAGATTCACCTTTCCTCTATTTTGAAGATACGACTATCAAAAATGAACAAAGAGAGGGGATAGGGCCTTATTGGTATTGGCCCACGCCTTCCACATTAGATGTTGGTAAACACATGGGAGGATTTGGATCATAGTTCCATGAATAATAATTTAATCCTCATATACATAACCCAAGAAGAATACCCTCCCTCTAGAACACATGATACTTGGATCAACCTATTCGTGGGTTGATATGCATTCATTGTTGTAGTCATCATTTATCATCTCTCGAATCCATCCCACCAGCATTCTTCAATGACATTTATTTTCGGAGATAGGGATAGTGAGAAGATCCATGTTCGTCAGAGCATTTCCAATTGTAATTTCCCAAATCTAGATCCTTGTATAATCAAAGGAAGGAGACACATTGTTCATCACCACACATACCCATTAATGAGATTCATTAATGATTCAGCACCTCCTCGTCATTTTACTACAGCATTTGTTGGTCATTTCATCATAGTGGAAATAGTATGAATAAAATAATCTTTTAGTTGTATTTTTTATTTGTTTTAACTAAAAGTATGAAATTTATCTTTTCCCATCGACCCCTGCCAGTGGAGTTTAGGACCTTCTTAGTCGAATCCTGGTGTTCTGAATTCAACGGTTCTCTCTATTTTTTGATTTAGGGACCGATTCAAAAGTAATAAAAACCCAATCGCATGATTACATTATGTACATTAAAAAATCTTTAAAAAATGTTCCAAACTCTCTGGGCCACGAAATGATGTGCCATCTCAGAGACAGTTTTAGAAATTATTCCACATAATTAAAAAATTACTTGATAAAATTCATGAGATTAAATTATTCCCCCTTTTTGGTCTTCACATCATCGTTAGCCAAAACAATGATAAAAAAATGGGGGTAATTGTCCTGAATATGAGAATCTCACTCCCATGTGCGCTCCTAGAGGTTACCATGCTTCCAAAGAACTTGAACTAGAGGAATTGATCATCCTAGGGGGACCCACTTCTTTTGTTTTTCTATATATACTAGAAACTCCATAAATTTCACCCAATATTTAATGTCCAGCTCGCCCCAGTCGATGATGTTCGATGGATTGTGCATGTATTTCCTCAGCTGTGACACATGGAAAACATTGTGCAACCAGTTAATCTATGGGGGAAGAGCTGGGTGGTACAACACATCACCAACTCATCTATGAATATGGAAAGGCCCTATAAAGCTCAGAGATAACTTACCACCCTATGAAAATCTGTGTATTCCTCATTGAGGTAAAACCCAGAAGAAAACACGGTCTCCCTCTTCGAACTCCAAGGGTCACCTTCTCTTATCAGAATATTATTTCATTCTGGTCTGTGTTTTCCTCATCCAGTCCTAGATGATCTACACCTTCACAGTGGTATCCCATACCAACTTCAGACCCAAGAGTGATGACTCTCATGGGTTTGTCCAGTGTAGAAGATATCTGCAAGGCTGCTAGAACAATGCCACAAATGGTGCCATTCCAATGGTGGAGTTGTATCTACTGTTGTACGCAAACTCCACAAGTGGTAGGTGGTCCTGCAAAGTGCGACCTAAATCTGGGACACTGTCACGAAGCATGTATTCTAGGGTCTGAATGGTCGGCTCTATCTAACCATCCATGTGGGGGTGAAAGTCTGTGCTCAAGCGCAAATGAGTCCCCAATGCCTCCTACAATCCCTTTCACAACCAGGATGTAAAGCATGAATCATATTCTTAGACCATCATAGAAGGAAGCCTATGTATCTACACTATCTCCTAAAAGTAGAGGTGTCTTAGTCCCTCTATCAATCCCTACTCCTAGATGCGTACAAAGTGAGATGACGGGGTCAGTCATTAAACAATAACCTAGATAGGATCGTGACCCCTAGACGTGTGTGGTAACCCCGTCACAATGTCAATCAAGATACTATCCCACATCCATTCTAGTAAAAAGGTGGTTATGCCAAGCCATGTGGGACTGGATTCGTAGCCTTCACTTGATGGCAAGTGAGGCATCATGAAACGAACTCTACCACCAATATTGATATCATAGGTCCCGATACATCTTCACCACTCCATGGTGTACCACCAAAGGGGATGTGTGGAACTCCCTAAACACCTTCTCCAACAACATCGTTGGTACTAATGTATGTCCTTTGAAAAACATGATGTGCTCACCAACTATCGAAATTCCATCAAGAGAATGTCCTAAGGATAACTGAGATCATCTGGCCTCAATGTTAAGATCTAGAAGTTGTGCCTCTATGATTCGCTGTAGAAGTGGAGGAATGACAGTCATCAACTGAAGGTAAGATACTCCATCAACATCCACAAATGATATCTACATCACATCTAGATACTATGTCACCTCACTCAGTAGTTAGGAACTATACGTCCAACTGAGTGCATCTACCACTACGTTCCCTTTCCAAGTTGTATAGAGAATCTCAAAGTCATAGTCCTGGAGGAACTCCATACATCCCTGTTGCCTCAAGTTCAAGTCCTTCATTGAGAAGATATACCTAAGAATATTATGGTCAGTGTAGATGGTATACAATTCACCATTCAAGTAGTGTTTCCACATCTTCATGGTGAAGACCATTGCAACGTACTCTAGCTCATGGGTCATGTATTTATACTCAAGTTGACTCAACAACTATCAGTCATAGGTGATCACTTCTCCCTACTAAATCATGAAAAAAAATTTCTGGCCCCTAATGCATCGTAGAAGAATACATACCCATCACCCCCTTCTGGTTGTCTCAAGATGGGGACACTCCCTAGTCTCCACCTCAGCTTCTAGAAAATCTAATTAACTTCATCCTAAATACGAATGGATTTATATTCATTAGTGAAGCCGAAAAGGGTACTTATACTATAGAAATTTTATGTAAGAACCATTGGCAGTATCTAGAAAACCACAAGAAACACTGCAACTCAGTCACACACCTGGGTGTCAACCAAGCAAACACAACTTTTATCTTTTCTAGATCCACTGCAAATCAATCCCTTGAGTTGACATTTCCAAGAAAGTGGAATTCCCGAATCCAGAAATAGCACATAGAGAGATTAAAATAATGCTAGTTCTCTCGGAGTGTATCCATAACAATCCGAAGGTGTGTAGTGTGCTCCTCCTCTAACACCAAGTACACCGAGATGTCATCAATGAAGACCACAATAATACGATTAGGGTAAGGCTAGAAGATCTTGTTAACGATTCCCATGAATTCCACTAGGGTATTGGTCATGCCGAAGGGAAACACTAAGATCTTTTAGTGTCCATACCGACATCTGAAGGGAATCTTTTGTACTTCCTTATATTATACCCGAAGCTGATGGTAACCAGACCTGAGGTCTATCTTTGACAACCATATCTCTCCCTTCAGCTGATCAAAGTTGTCATCAATCCCAGGCAGTGGATACTTATTCTTCACAATCACTGGGTTCAGGTGTCATAAGTACACACATATCCTCAAGCTCCCGTCTGCCTTCTTGGAAACCAACACTAAAGCTACCCATGGTGAAATACAGGGCCATATGAACCCATTATCCAATAAGTCCTCCAGCTATACAATCAATTCACAAATATATATGGGAGCCATCTGTTATTATAGTGTGGATATCGGTGTATTCCCTAAGTACAGATCGATGTAGAAGTCTACATATAAGTGAGGATGCAGTCCTAAAACAACCTTAGGAAAGACATCCTCATACTTTTCCACCACTACAATAACGCTCAGACTCCTCTCGTCCACCACACTGATGGTAAGACTAGCCAACTAGTCGGTAATTGGTTGCACGCTCCACCTATAATTTCCATAATATGCTACAAAAGACCAATCACATCATTTAAAGAAATAATGTTTCCATCCTTGCGAACACACCACACTTTGTGCCTAATATAGATGATCTAATCAAGTATTATAGATAACTAGTCCATACCAAAAATCACATCACAATGCCTCGACGCCACTACATAAAAATCTCAACTAAATCTCTCACCTCCCAGAGTAGGCTCACACTACCAGCCAAAATGTTTAATCATTGAATCCCATCCTATAAGAGTCTCTAATCATATGGATCGAGCAACTCAATCCATCAGAATCTCCGAGCCTTGGACAAGGTTTATGGAAAAGAAAGAGTGACTTGCACCTATGTCTCCAAAAATTCTAGCTAATGTAGATTAAAAAATGATCATACCTCTAATCATCTCTCGAGTTTCATGGTTGTAGGCCTCCATCACCTAATGTTGGCCCTAGCCATGTCCACATACTTCTGAATATCATGATGGACTGCTTGGGGGTGGTGGTGGAAGTACATCATATCGCCTCCCACCGTTTGCGGCTCAACATACAACATACCACATCCACCTCTTTGTTGACCGCCCTATTCAACTCTCGGCCTCTACATTCACGGTACCTTGAACGCATGTGTATCATCTGTATGGTAGGTCGGGGAGTCTTGAGTTGTGTGCCCCTACCCACCGCACGTGAAGCACAACCTATTCCTTTGGTAGTGTCCACTTCCCATGGGGCCTCGTACTAATGATCCAGTATCACAGGATCATCCCTGGTGGGTCAGGTCATATTGGACCCATGTGTCAGTTGTCAGATACCCAATACTGAGGACTCTACTATCTATCGTCCAGTGGTAGCTCTTATAGCTGGTGAATGTTTATGGAAAGAAGTTCAATAATAAAATGGCTCACTCCAGCACCCAAGCCTGCATAGGGATACTGTGAGAGATCATATGTGCTATGATCTCTCATCTAAGCCCCTTCTCAATGGTTAGAGACCTAATTAAAGGATCGCACACCATATTTGAAGAGTATAAAGAGAGGTTTGTTAACCTCACATAGTACTCAACCATGGTCAAGCTCCCCTGTCGTAAGTGGATTAGCTCTTGTATACGGATTGAGCACATGGTCATGAGGAAGAAATCCTACTAGAAAAGGTGCTCGATGTCTTCCCAAGTGAGGTTAGAATCCTCGTTCATATGTAGTGTCAAGATCCTTCATCTCCCTGCCACACCCTATAGAAGCTTGTCGCATGAACATATATCTGTTCTGAATGTTTTCTAACCAGGGTGAAAACTAACCTAACCGCCTCCAACAAATCTTTAGCTTCCTAAGGATCTATCTAACCTATAATCCTCAGAGGACTCTACCTATAGAACTCATGCAACAAACTCGGTCTACATGCATCTTATACTGGTAAGGCTGGTAGCATGTTTTTTTGGGTGGGTGGTGGTGCTTCTGGTACACCACCAGGGGGTGCCATCTCAGAAACTTGTCCCTGCACTAATTCCTCATCACTCGGTGGACCATCATAATGATCCTATACTAGGATACTGGCTAGCTATCTATGTGAAGGCATCTTTAGAGAAATAAAGATGAACTGTGGTCACTAAATAAATCTTGCTGAGATAACTATAACACAAAGAGATCGTGAATAACATTTTAATTACACAAGAAACCAGTGTTTTCATGCACTGAGTAGGAAAAAATAATTCATGGTATTGTTGTATGGATACGTCTACCGCCACACCAACACTAGTCTCCCTAAATTATAATGTCAAAAATGAAACATTTAAAATTGTTCCCCAAATAAAAAAACTAACTTATGACCTTTGAGGTAGAACCGACCCCCTTTGATACCACTTCGTCACAACTTATTTCCCGGGGCCCATTCTCTGACTACCCTAATACCCCCTTCCGTAATCCAGGTTATAGGGACTAGCACCGAAAGGATTATACCCAAAAAGGAAGGAATTTCTTTTAAACTTGTAAACACAAACATAGCTCATACTTTGGAATGTAAATATGGAACGAGGATACCAATAATATTAATGTCACATGAGGAATCAACCATTCAAGTAAAGTAGAAACTGAAAAGAAAAAAGAGGCCATAATACAAACCCAACTAAAAAAGAATGTAAAGTAAAAGTAAATACAATATCCAGAGTTCATCCTCCATGTACCCTACTAAAAGGGTAGGTACATGTCACTGTTTCATGTCACTGAAGTGTACTACATCTTTATATCCACCTCTAAGCACCATCTGGCCCTAGCTCTCAAAGATCCTAGTCAAAGATATCTGTAATATGCACAACACACAATAGGTGTGGGTGATTCCCAAGTTGGGTTGAAGATAAAAATACTTAATTTGGACCCAAAACCAACTTCGTTCTCATAGAATTTAACAAAATAAAACACAATGTAATTCAAAATGAACAGAGACACGAGAGTCAGATCGACATAGGTATAACTTAATGTGCAAATAGAAAAACCAATGGTTGAAAACATAGAGCATTATTATAGAAAAGTAGCTCATCCTTGATGAGTCATTTAGGCTAGATAGGTCTCTTATACCTATTCAGTACATGATTCCCGAAGTCTTTCTGATTTTTGAGTCATAAAGCTGCGCTAGGTAGCTCAGTCACAGAGTCTCGCTGGTAGTTGAGTAACGGAGTCTCTATGGGGAGTTGAGTCATGATGTCTTACTGATTGTTGAGTCACAAATCCTTGCTCGTTGGCTAAGTCACGCAGCCTCACTGATAGCTATGTCACTGAGTCTCTCTTGGTACCTATGTCAAAAAATCTTGCAGATAGCTGAGTCACAGAGTCTCGCTGGGTAGCTGAGTAACAAAATCTCACTAACAGATGAGTCACGAAGTCTCATTGGGTATATGAGTCCCAAAACATCGCTGAGAAAAATTCCATGGAAACATACATAGATGATTTCAAAAGGAACTACCCATAACGTGGGTCCTAACACTGCAGACAACACGTCATTCAAACACACATTTTGGGAGATACGTCCATTTTTGCAAACAGAGGTCAGTTATGTCTGTGTCCTATCTTACAGGTTCGAAACGACTAGTCCAACCTGACTCGGGGACTGGCATGACACGATCATGTCCATCTGGCCTATTTTTTGATCCCATAAGGCCTTATTAGACCCATTTGTGGTTGGCCTTGGGTCCAGTATGCTTGGTAACCTAGTGACCTAAAATTTATCTCACTCATCCAGCACTGGTGGGTCACTCTATTTTCCATGCTCAGGTAGCTGTGTGGCCCATCATTATCTGGTTGGTACGATCCTATAAATCAGACCCCTCAAAAATATTTCTAGTCCACTCAGGCAGCCTGGTCCGCTAGATCAACATAGCCTGGTGGGCTAGCTGGCTCTGCTAGTTCGGTTGGGGTGTTTGCGACTGTTCTGCCAGATTCCCCTTTTACAGTGCACGGCCCATGGGAAGCGGGCCACTCCTCTTATGTGGTTACCCACTGGCGTCGTGTCTAGACAACCATTGCATCCTCCCCCTTGTTCGGGGAATTCAACGAGTGTGTCTCCTCCACAAGAATGACTGGTAAGAGTCGGTCGCTCGTCCCGCAGAAGTCCCCTAGGGTGGTGTCAAACTAGAGGCACCTTTTACGGGCCACCAGGTCCTCTCTAGTGGTCCGATCGTAGATCCATCTGTGCCTTCGAGCATCTTGGGTTTCCACCATCCTTTCCATTACCTAGGATTAACCTTTCCACCATTTCAAGGATGTGTCCACAAAGAAGGCACAAGCAGATGTGTTTGGGCCTTGTGCATGTCATCCTATGCCCTCTATATTAAAAATTTGAAAACACAGGGCATGATTGGAATCATAGTTCTATCAACATTAATTTAGTCCCAATCTAGACAACCACAGAATAATACCCTCCCGCAAGAACCTATTATCCTAAGACCAACCTATTTGTGAGTTGATCCACGTTCATTGTTTTTATGATTATGGATAGAACAATTAAAACAACAAAGACCTCTACCTGGATTGAGGATCTATCATTGTTGATTGACGAAGCTCTGAGTCATCTTCGATCCTTGATCAGTCATCATTCTTCATCATTCATCATCTCTTGAATTATTCCCACTGGTGTTCATCAACGGTGTTCATCGTATCAGAGAGAGAGAGAGGGAGAGAGGTTCCCCATTAGTACGAGATTTTTTCACATCAATCCCTAACTCTTTCTCCATTTTTAATTAAAGGAATGAGACACATTGGGAATCACCACTATGTCTCTTTAATGAGGTCCATTAATGACTCAATGTATCCTCATTACTACACCACATCATTGACTTTATGATTCATCGTTTCAGAAATAGTTTGAATAAAATATAATTTTATGTTTAATTTAATTTTTTTACTAAAAGTCTGCAATTTATCTTTTTCAGTCGACCCGCACTGGTCGATGGTAGGCCCATCTTAGGTGAATCCCAAATTTCAAAATTCAACAGCACCCTCATATTTTCAATCTTATAACCAGTTCAAAAGGTAGAAAAACCCACTCGCATGATTACTTAACCTACTTTTAGAAAAGTTCTAAAATATGTTATAGCCTTTCTAAGCCTCAACAATCATGTGCCATCATAGAGAATATTTTTGAAATAATTCCATGTAATTAAAAAAATACACAGAGATATCTGGGACATTATATCATATCTCTATCCATTCTAATTAATTAATTCTACAATTAATTAAGAATGTTTAATAATGTCAATTATCTCATAATTAATTTAACAATTAATTATTCATGGTATAAATTCAGAATATCCCAGTTTCAAATTTACTTTAACTAGTAAATTCCCCAAATTAATTATTTTAATCAAGAAGAAAATTGATAAACATATAATAGAAACTCTAAAATTAGATATATAATTGTAATAAATACATAGATATTTGAATTTTAGACTACCTACCTCATGAATGGTGATGAACATTCATCAACGGAAGTCCCCAATTTGAAGTAGATAAAACAAGAATGTGAATAAAAACATTTCCAATATCCAATATCTAAATCCATTATTAAATTAAATAAGATATCTTAATTCTATATCTAAATCCAATGATACTATATCTAGATTCAACAAATCTAGATCTAGATCCAACAATCCAAGATCAAGATTCAAGAAATCAATATTTATATACAAAAGGGGAAAAACAAATTTCTTTTATCTGGTAAGTGGAGTAGAAGAGGGAGATATATATAAATGAGAAGAACAATCATACACAGGAGGTGAAAAGAGGGTCTAGGTCGAAGAAAGTGGTGCACAATGGAGCATCGATCAAAGGTGGAGGTGTGTTGAGGCTCTCCATCAGGGAGGAGTGGTCTATAGAGGCATTCAAATGAGTAATATGGGTGTTAGGACTATTACAGAATGTAGGATGTGTCAATTTAATATTATGGGTGATAGAATTATATGACATCAATTATCATTTGATGTTGTGTAAATGTACTGATTTATTTTATGATTTTTTCCATTGAAGTCTCATCCCAAAAAATAAAATTAAATGACTTGAAATTACATGTGTTGTAATTTAATTTCATTACATGTCGATACGTGGTGTAAAATAGTTAAAGGGAGGGTAATATGCATTCGTTACATGTCGACATATGTCAAAAACTATATTCGTGACATGTTGACATGTGTTGAAAAATAGTTAGAGGGGTGTAAATTTTTGAAGGTGTGAACTAATTCAAGCAATGAATTAAATTCACAGGGTCTACCAAAAAGAATTTATGCCATGAATTGGGTACATAACATGTATTTTTTCGGTAGTGAGAACTCACAACTCAATCTTGGTGCACCCTTGGAAAAGGTAGCATCTTACAAGGGTGTGGTGGAGGATTGAGCAGAACCTTTTCAGAGCCTCGACCTAAAATTTCTCTTAATTTTCCAAATTTTCAGCAATCATTTGATCCCCTAATAATGGATTATCTTTATGTGAAAATGAATATGTGAATAATTTATGATACAACATCTCTTGATGATTTCTCTAGGAGGCCTACTACATATGAATATAATAAATATGTTCTGAATTAATTGAATTTATTTTAAAAAATATATTTTACGATAAACATAATAACAACATAAATGTTTCCACCCACTGACAAATGAATTTATTTCCATGTCCTGATATCTATACTACTATACATAAGGCATGGATTTAGATCATGTTCACTCCATAAAATATAAAATGAATCCAAGTTTATTTCAAAATCCCTTCATCTTGTTTCTGAAAATGATTGGTATGTTTCCTTAATTCCATTTATCTCTTTAAATTCAACTTTCATCGATAATATAATATATAAAATATTAATAAATCTACAACACTTAAACCATTTAGAAAAAAAATAAATATTTTTAGAAATTTTGAAGTCATGGACCCCAATAGAAGATCGTTTACTGACTTTCCAACACTCCCCTAATCATGGAATTAAATAATTTCCCTAAAATAAATTTGTATTATGAGGTATGTCATTCAATTTTTTCATGTTTTGTGGTTTTGTGGTCTCTCACATCAAGGATAAGTATCCCAATATTCACTCATTATTGATGTTAATGTTTTGGTAAACGTATAATTTAATGATGTTCATATTTAGGTTCTATTCAATCTGCAAAAGAATAACATGTTAAATTTTTTTTATGAAATTTAGGTTTATTTTAATTAATGATTTTTATTAATATATATATATAGTTATATAAAAAATATACTTATCTCAGGTACCCTTCCTTTATGTTTATCATTTTTAATGTTGTATTTTACATTCAAAAAATTATTTCCACCTATATTTGATTAATTTTTTTGACATTAATAAATAAAAAATATATTATTCAAAATTGAAAATAGAATTTTTAATATTAGATTTTTGAAACAGAAAATGTGTAAAAAAAAAACTGAATTCAAAAACTGACAAAAAAAAATTAGTAAAATTATTATCATATACAAATCTCTAACAATTTTCACTTAATTTTTTTTATAAATTATTAAATTTTATAAATAAAATTTTTATCTTTCATAAAAGAATTAATAATAGAAATATTTTGTTAAATAAAATCATATTCCTAAAAATATCAAATAAAAAAAAAATATTCACCCCAAATATGATTAATGAAAACTGTTTTGAAATAAAAATAGATATTTAGATATAATGATTTTAAAAAATATAAAAAATGGTTAGAATTATGATCACATATATATATATATATTTAAATATCAATGTAAAAAAATATGTTTTTTAACATTGTCTATTTTACAAAAATCATACATCCTTATTAATTAATTGATTAATTCAGTGTCTTCCCATATCCCATCAACCTGATCATTAAATTTTTCATAGAGAATGTATAGATAACAATCATTGTTGTCATCAAATAATCATGTAAAAGGTGGAGATATTTCAAATAAATTTTCAATATCATATATATTCTAAACCTCTAAATGAATTTTCCATATTAAAAAAACATTAATCTAATAATATAATTAAGAAAAAAATATATTTATTTTTCATGAATTACCATAATAAATGATTCATTCATGAAATTATATAATTTAAAAGAAATAAGTGTAAATCCATAGTAATCTTGATTCTATCCACTATTCCTACCAACCCAATTACACATAAATACTATTACCTAAAATATAATATATTCAATCTCATATATTTTCTCAATGCTTCTATAATATGATGTAGGTGAAGAAATTTGGTTTTTATGTTTTTAATTGGATAAATGATGTTCTTCGGTGACAAAAATTACTCAACTATTTTGAATATTACCATTTTTATATTGTTTTCTATGTAAAATGATTAGATATTAATATAAAAAACCTGACCATGTGATCTCAATAAAACATATTACCATTGAATACCATTTCAATACATCTTATAAAAATAAATATGTAGTCATTTTATCCTTATCAATAAATAAAATGTGTTTTTATATTCATTCATCAACCATGTTTCATTTTATATTGGATATTGATCAATCAATCTAGTAATATGTAATGATATATATGGTTGAACCACACCTATGTTTTCTTTAAATTTATAAATTTATATGTAGCACTTCAGAACAAGGATTTAACATTACCATTAAGGAACAGATCCCCATTACATCAATATCAACTTTCCAATGTCATGATATAAGGAGAAAATAATGTTCTACTTCAAAAATTTATCATTATATAACATAACCTCCTCTTTTGATATATATTTTTGAACAACAAATTCCTCTAGTTTATGTATATTCTTAACATATCCCTTCAAAAATATGATATATCTTTTAAAATGATACATCCAATGTAAATAAATATGCCCATAAAATCATATATCTATTGACAATTGAATTAATAGATGAACAACTAAATAAAATATTCTGGTGTAAAATAAATTTATATTTGATAATTTCTAATTACAACTTCATTATCCAACACATTTATCAAATCTATATCTATGAAATTGATGAAAATTTAAATGGAAAAGTAAAATGAACTAATTATATACTTATTTATAGTTATTTTAAATATTACATGTAGTAAAACCAGTAGGAACAACTAAATTAATACATGAAATTCATGAGATTTAATATCTATTATATTCAAAAAAATTAAATGACCCATATTTGTAACATTTGAAGAAAATAACATTGTAATTTAAAACCATATAGGGATGGAAACTTTATTACATATCACCCTTAATTAATCAGTCATAATATGGAAGACAAATTTGTCTATTTCCAATCATTGTAGGATCTAACTCCAAAAAATGTTAATTGGGTTATTATGTCCATCCATGCTTTAAATATATATTTTCATTTTCCTTTTGTTTTTAATAATTTTCAAGTTATACTATCCCAAATATTTTTTAATACATAAGTTGTAGATACCCAAAGATTGACCTACATAGACATTACATTACTTTTTCAGAATATCTTATACATAACCAAAAACCAACACCAAAGCACCGTAATAGTTTAGTGTCTTTGGAAACTTGAAATAGAATATTCTAATCTTGGTGAAATATCTTCAACATCTCCCATAATGATCTTCCATTTTTTTCTTAACTAAAACCATTATTTATATCATGGGGAAAAGAAAACATATAAAGGGTGATCTCAAATTCTCAGTAAGGGTAAGCATGGAGAAAATAAAAGAAACCATATAGATTTGAACATCAAAACATGAACATAATATTTAAACATCTAAATAATGGGCAATGACATTAAACATGGCAGTACGTAAGGAATAAATCACAATGGACCATCAATAATGACAAAATATCTTGGAAATAAAACTTTTTAATTGTGTAAAAACATTAATCACATGATATGATTTCCATAGTAGCTAAGGCATTTCTTCCAAGACCATCTTAGTGGACAAAGTCCCTTACTGAACCGAGTTCACTCCTCATTCCAGTCCTGTATCACTGAACTGGATTAACTTGTCGTTGCAGCCATGTCTATCTCATGAGATATAAATCTTTACCCGATGCATTATAGGGAGATATAGGTCCCTCCCATCTCATAATGAAACCAATCATACGTGTGCCATTAAATGAACATAAATCATTCATCATTACCAAAAGAATAAAATGGGTTTCATAAACATCTCCCATCATAACATAATCTATATAAAAAATGGATATCATTTCATCATAAGAAAATTGAAACCATTTAAATCATAGAGGCATTATACTTGAATCATACACATATAAAATAATTCCATCATATATGGAAAATGGTTTTGAGAAAAAACATGAAATTAATTCTTGAGGAAAATATCATTTCTTCTTCAAAATCATTTTCTTTTCACAAAATCCCATGTAATTAAAAAAATATATATTTTGTTGAAAATAATAAAAAAATCTTGTGGAGGAAGCATCATGAAAATAAGGCTTTATGAAATTGTAAAAATCCAATCATGTCGTATAAGTTAAATAAACATTCTCCTCGTACTTTTGAAGTAAAAGTCAAAAAGTATATCGTATGTTAAACAAAAGAAAGATTCCTTCCATTCATCGTAGTAAACGTCAAAAAGGGGTAAAAATGACTTTAAACATACATATAGGAATTGTAAAAATTGTATGAAATCATTTTGAGAATACATGTACATGGATGATAAATATAACCCTAGTAAATAATTACAAATATACAATCTTAGATAATAACGAGATTGGAAAAATTTTCCCTTACCTTATGTCTGATATGATTATTACGTATCCGAACCTCCTGTATAATAATTTAAATAATTTCATTGACTTATTACAGAATCAAATTCATTGTTATGATATCATATATGGTTCACTTATGACTTTATATTATCGGTTCTTTTGTAAATTCCATGTTAAAGCAGTGTTTTGGGTAAAATATTTTTATTTTTTGTACATGTTTCGAGTTGTTGTTCATGATATTATTATTTCTTATATCATGATTTAATTACTTCCAGAATGTAAATCCTGATTTATATATCATATATATTCATTATATATATATATATATATAATAGATAGTTAAATGAAATGAAACAAAGCATTCATGGAGACGGTAGGCCATATGTCTGCATCAACATTATTTTCTTTTCCTTATTGACATGAATGGAAGTAAGTAGATGACATATATATATATATATACAGTAGCTTTATCATGTCATATATTTCATTATTATTCATTATATATGATTTATAATCATTATTGAATTGTTAACATGGAAAATGAATCGCATCGTGTGATGGAGACGGTAGTCCTTACGTACGCACGAGCGATGATATCATTCCCATGATAGTGGAATTGTATTGAAGTGTATGTATACTATTTCATAATCAATATAACTTTACAATAATCACATATAGTTATTCTTCACACCATTATACCCATCCAAGTAAGGTGGTGGTGGAAAACAGATTACACCACGGCGTGGAGACGGTATTCCTTACATACGCACACACGGTGATTTCATTTTCCGTTGGATGGATAGAATGTTAAATACGATTGTTTTATATATATAATAACATATCAGTATATTATTGATACTTATTTTATTACTTCATAATGAATCAACTAAATAAGAGCATGTAGAAGAAGAAATAAATTTGAAAGAATCGGTAATGGATATTACCTCTTTTTCAATACGCCTCTTCGAAACATCCTCTTAAGGAACCAAAATTGGTATTTGAAGAAGACTAGGACGTATATTATGTTTATAGGGAAGTTGAGAAGGAAAATGGGCAGAGTTTGGCCAAACTTCAAGGATCAAAATGGTGTGAGGAGGAGAGGGAGGAGGTGCCCTTTTATAAGTGAGGAGAGGGGAACCTTTGGAAACCACAAAAATATTAATTTATAATAAATCAAAACCCACATAAAAACGTCCAAAAATGACTCATATACTAATATTAGATGTAATTGGGATGTAATATCATCAACCAATTATATTTAGATCTGTTGGGAGATTATATTAAACATTATCAACTAGATTTATCCTTATTTAATCTATTTAATTTTATTTGTGGTAATAATATTATTGATTTTAAATTGTTATAAATAATTACTTATATGTTGTTAATTGTCAATAATTTTATACTTTATTACATTGTAGACCATAAAAATTTTAATTTATATTTTTTATATTTTTTTTTATTTTTAAACAATTTTATAATATATATATTTTTTATAAAATAACAATTTTGTCAATTTTGACACTATTGATTTATTTGAATTTAAATAAAAAATAAACAAAATATATGATCAAAATAAAAAATTTTATAGATTCATAACATGTCATATTTAACTATAAAATTAGTGAAGAATATTAAATATTTCATATAATATTTATTTTAATATTTTGAAAATGATTTATTTGATATTTCAATCAATAAAATAATATCAACATCACTATTGTGTCACCGTTATTGATAATTATTTAACCCCTAAAAATTCTAAATAAATGTACATGATGTAGAGAATTTTGTTAGATTTCTGGAGACTATATATATCCGAAGTTTTATGATGTTTATCACAAAATTAAAATTATTACACTTATAAGATTTAAGAGAGTAAGATGTTGTCACTTTCTTTGGTTTTAATAATAATTATATTATTTCATGGTCAAAATCAATGAAATGAATCTAGTCCGACCCTTAGGTGATATTGGTTGATTTTTATTCGTCGAATAGGATTTTGGAAAGTGTTATGGTAATTTTATAATCTTATTTTTACCCTTAATTACCCGATTTACCTTTAACTGTAGTATATAAAAATTACTGTAGTTACTATTCATAATATCAAAAAAATAATAGTAACCTATTAACATAATTTGGACCCACTTAATACAAATATGGAATCCATTTTTCATAATTAAAAACATAGCAGTTGCAGTAATTATTTTAAAATTAATCATGTTACTAAGAAATCATGTTTTAAAAGTTTACACATTGCCAAAGATTTTAATGTTTGTACCTATTAATTCAATGTAAAATTAATGATAATTACATAAATTATATTAAATGGTAAAAATATATTCTATTTATACTTTAAATCCATTAAAAATTAAAATTTAAACATATAAATTATTGCGATGAAAAAAGCTGGTTTTAATTAAAATATAACATCTTTTTACTATTCATTAAAATATGAAAGTTATCCGAATAATCTGAAAAATTTATCCAAAGTAAATTTTTATATCTTGATTTAAAAGAAGAATTTTATATTGTCATATTTTACTTATAAACATGTCAAAAAATAGATTTAATGTGGGTGTACCATCAAAAGGAGGCAAAACTGCATTTTTTGAAAGATGCTTATTTTACTCGAAAATTTTATTTTCTTCTCATAACATGTTCTAGAAAATGTTTAAGATGAATAATAATGTTATAAAATTTAAAATTTAGTCAATAATATTCATAAATTCTAGTTTATAATAAAATAATAACCATATAATGTTGTTTAGTGAAACCAGGTATTGCGTACAACACATGCTATCGAGGAAGGTTGTGATTGCATGTAATGCAAGCCAAGTCATGGTTGTATGTAGTGTATGACTCCTTTTATGTTGCATATAATAGAATCCAACCATATTTCATTTATAAATTTAATATATATATATATATATATATACAAACACACACTCAATGTTGCGTAGAATAACTACTTTCAAATGAACATGAAATTGTGTGTAACCCGATACAAGATTAGTGTTGCGTATACTGAAATCTAATATTGTGTTGCATATAACACAAGATAATATTGGTGTAGCGTACAACAGAAGATATGAAAGAAATTAAAAAGAATATATCTTATAAAATATTGAGGTATTACATTCTACCGCCCATAAAATGAATTTTTCCCTTGAAATTCATTGGGGTTATAAATGGATTATTACATGAGAGTTTATTTCATAAAAACCCACATCGTAAAAAGGATTACAAAAAATTATCTTTAAAAACTAAAGTATGAAACATAACGGTTACCCAAATTAACTAATCACTGGTTTTCCACACAGGAGAACATAGGTGAAAATATGGATATGGAAGTGAAATCTAACAATCATGTTCTGATGGAGAGTGGTATAGAACATGGCTATGAAAAAGCCATAAATTTGTGATGATCTATGGTACCATCTGATTCATAATATATGAGGACACTAGGACAATATTTATGTTTTTCAAGATCATTTCCCTAAAGATGAAAAATTGATGAATTTAAGTAAAAACTTACTTGATTTTGGTATAATCTTATTGTTGTTTGTGCCTTGAAAAATTTCCACGTCATCTCTTAAAGTAATGAAGTTGAATTTGTCTTCTGTGATGTGTTAGTAGATCCTGAGATTGATTCATAGGACATTCCATCTGTCTCAAACAAAAGGATAGAAAATGTTTTTAAATATAAATAAGTCCATCTATAGTGAGATTAATCGTATATGGTTCTTTAAATGGTCTTATACTTCATATATCAAATCGTTTAATAAAATAAAACTAGTCTCTACTAACTAGGAACTTCATGTAGATCAGTGGTAGGTGATAAATTAATGTCGCACTTCGATTGTTTGTTCGATTCCCGTAGCCTTGTTCGATGAGATAGGTTGTCTCCCGTTCGGCAGGTTTTCCATTTTCTTAAACTAAACTATTATAACATTCAATCAATAATATCGAAAAAAGTTCTTGCCCTAATCAATACTAACTTCTATTCAACATAATCCATTCAATCTTTCGTCTTATTCAAAATACCATAAATTAGATTCCATGATACTATTTTGAAATCCCGTTACATAAATATTTAATCATTACACAACATCATTGTCATAATCAAAATCACAAATAGTGATTGCATGTGACTTCCATTTATCCTTGTCCTTAAGAGGTTTCTCATGTTGATCATCATTAAACCTTGGAATAGGGCATTGATTAGTATAATGCCCCATTTCTTTTCACTAAATGCATTGAAGTGTTGGTGGTGCATTCTCTGCAGTATTTTCTTTATTCACATCATTAGCAACCCTTTTTCAATTACTTCGACACTCAGCTGCTCGATAACCTTCTTTTCCACACTTAAAACATTTTATATCCCCATTAATACAATTTCCACCATTCTTATTTCCACACTTTGAGAATAAAGAAACATTGATCTTCATTTCACCATTATTCTGAGATTTCTCCTTGAACTCCATCTATCATTTTTTGTCAAAAACCTGAGATGGATATGTAACACAAATTTTCAGTTCTACCATGATATCACAAAGCACTATATCATCATATCTACTGATGTCTCATATAGCTAATTCCCTTCGAAGACTTGGTTTTAAGCCACTAATGAATCGATCAACTTTAATTTCAGGTTGGATGATAAATCCAGATGCATACATTGAAAGCCTTGTATAATTTGCTTCGTATATGACAACAGATTCATCATCCTTTTTCTTAAGCTCAAGGAACTCTTTTTCCGTCTTTTTTCAAAAAATACGAGGGAAGTACTTATTAAAAAGCATGTTCTTGAGCTCGTCCCATTCCATTAATTCAATTTCATATTGGGGCCTTGTATTCTTAATTAGAGTCCACCACTGGTCTAATTCACCTTCTAAATGGTAAACAACCAAAATTTCATTTTCATGCTCTGAACAGCAATGTTAGGAAAATATCTTTTCAGTAGTATAGATACACTATTCAGCAATAAGTGGATTAGAAGTCCCACTGAATGAAGGTGGACATTGCCTCATGAAGGACTCAATAGAATATTGTTCCCTTATCTGCTCATTCGCAAGTCCTGAATGATTCATATCTTGTGTAAGTATAGAAATAAGAATTTTAATTCCATTTCCAATAAGATTTAGTTGTTCAGGAGGTCAACCATTTCATTTTCCATTACATTGATCAACACAGTTCTTTCAGGTTCCATCCATCATCTAAAACCCAAAAATAAAAGTGTGAGAGGAAGAAATCATTATAGGAAAACAACATAATAAAGGGGAATTACTTTCAATATCTAACATCTTAGGTTTAATTCTATGATCGTTACCATAATCCAAGGACTATAACCTATAGTTATATTTAACCTTAGGGACATCCCTAGAAAAACCATAGAAATATCTCTAGGGATTTCACTTAAGTTTTCACAACCATGTTTCCAGAGGTTAACTAAACCTTTCCTCGGATACCAACTGTAGAGACCCAAAGTTTTATGTACATAGGCATTACATTACCATTGCAGAATATATAATACATAACAAAAAAATACACCAAAGGACCATAATAGTTTAGTGTCTTTTGAAACTCGGAATACAATTTCTAATCTTGGTGAAAGATCTTCAACATCTCCCATAAAGAACATCCTTTTTTTCTTACCTAAAACCATTCTTTATGTCCTAGGGAAAAGAAAACATATAAAGGGTGAACTCAAATTCTCAATAAGGGTAAGCATGGAGAAAATAAAACAAACCATATACATTTGAACTTCAAAACATGAACATCATATTTAAACATCAAAATCTTGAGCAATGACATAAAACATGGAAATACGTAAGGCATAGATTATAATGGAACATCAATCATGATAAAATAGATTGGAAATAAAATCTATAATTGTGAAAAACATTAATCAAATGTTATGATTTCCATAGTAGCCAAGGCATTGCTGCCAATACAATCTTAGTGGACAATGTCCCTTACTGAACCGAGTTCACTCCTAATTCAAGTCCTGTATCACTGAACCAAATTAACATTCCATTCCAGCCATGTCTATCTCATGAGATATAAATCTTTACCAAATGCATTAGAGGGAGATATCGGTCCCACCCATCTCATAATGAAATAATTATTACGTGTGACACAATATGAACATAAATCATTCTTCATTACCCAAATAATAAAATGGGTTTCATAAACATCATCTGATCATAACATAATCCATATAAAAAATCAATAAAATTTCATCATAATAAAAGTGAAACCATGTAAATAATAGTGACATTTTACTTGAAACATTCACATATGGAATAATGTCATCTTATATGGAAAATGGTTTGGATAAAACAATTGAAATCAATTCTTGAGGAAAATATCCTTTCTTCTTCAAAATCATTTTTTTTTCACAAAATGCCATGAAATTTTAAAAAAAGGGATTTTGTTTTAAATAATCATGAAATATTGTGGAGGAAGCTACATGAAAATAAGGTTCTATGAAATCGTAAAAATCCATTCATTCCGTACAAGTTAAAAAACATTCTCGTCATACTTTTTCCGAAAAAGTCAAAAAGTACATCGTATGGTAAACAAAAGAATGATTCCTTCCATTCATCATAGTAAAAGTAAAAAGGGGTATAAATGTCTCTAATAATACATATAGGAATAGTAAAATTTTTATGAAACCATTTTGAGAAAACATGGACATGGATGATATATATAACCCCAGTAAATACTTACGAATAAACAATCATAGATAAAAACGAGATTGGAAAAGTTATCCCTTACCTTATGTCTAATAAGCATTGTATGTATTCGATCCTCCTGTATAATGATTTAAATAATATCATTTAATAATTACTGAATCATATTCAATGTTATGATATCATATATGGTTCACTTATGACTTTATATTACCTGTTCTTTT
Source organism: Viscum album (assembly GCA_963277665.1). NCBI lineage: Eukaryota > Viridiplantae > Streptophyta > Magnoliopsida > Santalales > Viscaceae > Viscum > Viscum album. The sequence continues at coordinate 1,819,096,897 of OY728141.1, forward strand.
GTAAATTCCATGTTAAAGCAGTGTTTTGGGTAAAATCGTTTTATTTATCGTACGTGTTTGGACTTGTTGTTATTGATATTATTATTGATGATATCATTATTTAATTACTTATAGAATTTAAATATTGATTTATATATCATATATATATATTATATATATATATATATATAATAGATAGATAAATGAGATGAAATAAACCATTCATGGAGACGGTAGGCCATTCGTACGCATGAATGTTGTTTTTTTCCTTATTGACTTGAATGGATGTAAGTAGATGACATATATATACATAAATACAGTAGATTTATCATGTCATATATTTCATTTTTTTCTTTATATATAGTTTATAATCATTATTAAATTGTTAACTTGGAAAATGAATCCCATCACCTCGTGGAGACGGTAGCCCGTACATACGCACTAGCGATGATATCGTTCCCATGATCGTGGAATTGTATTGAAGTGTATTTAAACAATTTCAGAATCAATATCACATTAAAATAATCATATATAGTTATTCATAACACCATTATACCCATCCAAGTAATGTGGTGGTGGAAAAGAGATTACACCACGGCGTGGAGATGGTATTCTGTACGTACACACGCGCGGTGATTTCATTTTCCATAGGATGGATAGAAGGTGAAATAGGGTTGTTTCATATTTATAATAACATATAATTATATGAGTTATACTGATGTTATTACTTCATAATGAAAAAACTAAATAAGAGGATGTATAAAAGAAATAAATTTGAAAGAATCGGTAACATATATTACCACTTCTTCGATACGCCACTTTGAAACCTCCTATTAGGGCACTAAAATTGGTCTCTGAAGAATACCAGGACCTATAGAATGTTTCTAGGGATGTTTATAAGGAAAATGGTCAGGGTTTTTTCGAGCATCAAGGCTCAAAATGGTGTGAGGAGGAGAGGGTGGAGGTTCCCTTTTATAAGGGAGGAGAGGGGCACCTTCGAAAACCTCAAAAATATTAATTTATAATAAATCATACCCAACATAAAAATTTAAAAAAATTAATCATATCCAAATATTATATTATCTAGGGTTTTAATATCATCATCCAACAAAATTTGGACTTGTTGGGAAATTATTTTAAACATTATCAACTTGATTGATCCTTATTTAATCTATTTAATTTTATTTGTGGTAATAATAATCTAGATTTTAAATTATTATAAATAATTACTTATATGTTGTGAATTGTCAATAATTTTATACTTTATGACGTTTTCTAGCATAAAAATTTTAATCTATAATTTGTAAATATTTTTGTGATTTTTAAACAATTTTATAATATATTATTTTTCTAAAATAACAATAGTGTCAATTTTAACACTATTCATTTATTTGAATTTAAATAAAATATAAACATAATATATTTTCAAAATAAAAGCTTTAATAGATTAATAAAATTTCATATTTACCTATAAAATTAGTGGATCACATTAAATAGTTCATATAATATTTTTCTAATATTTTGAAAACGATTTTTTTGAAATTTCAATAAATAAAATAATTTAAACATCACTATTGTGTCACCATTAATGATAATTATTTAATCCCCAAAAATTCTAAATAATTTCACATGATGTAGATACATTTATTAGCTTTCTAGAGACTATTTATATCCGAAGGTTTATGAAGTTTATCACAAAATTAAAATTATTACATTTATATGATTTAAGAGAGTGACATGTTGTCACTTTCTTTGGTTTTTTAATAATTATATTATTTCATGGTCAAAAGTCCATGAAATGAATCTAGTACGACCATTAAATGATATGGGTTGACTTTTATTCATCCAATAGGATTTTTTTAATTGTTAGGGTAATTTTATAATCTTATTTTTATCCTTTATTACCTGATTTACCTTTAACTGTAGTAAATAAAAATTACCGTAGTTACTATTCATAATATCAAAAAAAAATTAAAATAACCTATTAACATAATTTGGACCCACATAATCATAATATGGAATCATTTTTTGAAAATTAAAAACATAGAAGTTGAAGTAATTAATTTTAAATTAATCCTGTTTTAAAGCAAACATGTTTTAAATGATAAAACATTGGAAAGGATTGAAATGTTATTACCTATGAATTCAATGTAAAATTAATGATAATGACATAAATTATATTAAATGGTAAAAATATATTCTATTTATAATTTATTACTATTAAATATTATAATTTAACCATATAAATTTTTGCGATGAAAAAAGTAGTTTTTAATTAAAATATAGCTTCTTTTTACTATTCATTAAAATATGAAAGTTATCCGAATAATCTGAAAAATTAATCCAAAGTAAATATTTATATCCTGATTTCATAGAAGAAATTTATTTTGTGAAATTTAACTTATAAAAATGTCAAAAACTAGATTTAAAGTTGGTGTGCCATCAAAAGGTGGCAAAACTATATTTTTTGAAAAATACTTATTTTACTCGAAAAAATTATTTTGTTCTCATACCATGATCTAGAAAATGTGTAAGATGAATAATAATGTTATAAAATTCAAACGTTATTTAATACTATTCATAAAGGCTAGTTTATAATTATATTATAACCATATATCGTTGTTTATTGAAACTCGATATTGCGTACAACACAGGCTATCGGGGAAGGTCGTGATTGCATGTAATGCAAGTCGAGTCAGTGTTGCATGTAGTGTAAGACTCCATTGTTGTTGCGTATAACAGAATCCAACCATATTTCATTTAAACATTGAATATATTTATATATACTCAATGCTTTGTAGAATAACTACTATCAAATGAAAATGAAATTGTGTGTAACATGATCCAATATTAGTGTTACGTATACTGCATGCTAATACGGTATTGCGTATAGTGTAGGATAATCTTAGTGTAGCATACAACATAAGATATGAAAAAAATTAAAAAGAATATATCTTATAAAATATCGTGGTATTACATAAGTAACCTCAATGTAATGTTTAAATTCTAAAAATTTATAAAATGTTTTCTTGAATAATGTGGAATATTTTTTCCATGTTTTTGTTTGTTTACAAGAACATCCTTTCTTACCAAATGTGAAATCTGTGTTTTCCACCCAATCATATTATTCATCAGCTGTAAATGGTTGTGGGGTATAATCATAATCATGTAAACTATTAAATTTATTTCTTAATCCTTGACAAGGATTATCCATTTGATAATCACTTATGTCCTCTATTCACTATTTTACTTCCATTCTGGAATTTATAATATAAGTTCCCATATTATTAAATTGGAAAGGAATTATGTCATTTAAAAAAATACCCTAGTTCCATATGGAATAAATTAATGTATTGTGCACATTATCATAGAACAAAAGAGAAAATATTATTTATTTTATACATCAAATAATATAAAAATTGTCTCCTATAGAAATTTCAAATCATTAAATAATGTTGATAGATAAATAACATTATCCTTTCAGCTTGTTTCCATCCATAAATCATCAATCAATTCATCACATATTTCTTTTGCATATATATTTTCAGTGATAAGTTATTGTCAATAAGAAAAATAGGGCTTGATTGATTGGATAAAGATTCATTAATATGTATTCATTCCATCAGTGCACCAACCCATTCTATGATATATAACATGATTTCCAAAATCTAAAAATGCGCGGTAAAATATTTTCCATTATGATGAATTGGCTGGGTAATGTCTGTTTCCACGAGATAGGTGCTCAGCTATATTCCATCAAAAACTCTTTGAATCATTATAATATAAAAAGAGATGATAAATATAAGGAATTATTAGAATATATCATATTTCCTTACCCAGATGGTGAAGTTACTATTCTTCAAAATGAATCACATTTGGATATTTTATCTATTTAATATTAGGATGTACCATATTTAGGAAATTCTAATAAACATTAATATTCCTTACACTACATCACAAAATCATTCTAGAATAAATGTATCTATTAATATACTAATCCCATTAGGAATAATATTTTTCAACCTTATAATTGGAATATCGAATCCTATTGCCTTTGAGAAGTCCTCATTTTAAAAGTTCAAGAAATTCAATTAATATTTTATCATTCCATCATTTTATTTTTTCATGTTAACTAATACCAGGACAATGAATAACACTATAAACATTGTGCATCATGAGGAAATTGGGTTCCCATCATCTTTACGTAGTGGTTCAATACTTTTTAATGGTTTCAACACCTAAATCACAAATTAATTCTTCATGATAGTCCCCAAACTCATTCTGAACATCTTTATAATAATTAGATCTTGACTTGTTTTTTATTTCACCATGATTGATCAAAAATATATAATTATAACTATATCCATAGAAATTTATATTTTTTGTGATATCTCAATAACCAAATTTGGTCATTTTCAAACACTTCACATATGGATAAAAAATTACAACAATATTTTTCAATATTTGTCTTCCAAAACACTATTAAACAGTAATCCCCTATCATATTTAATATGAAGTTCTTTGTTCATTAATCCATTTATGATTCATTTGTTACCAAAAAGTCACAAAATAAAAAAATAATATAGTAATGCATATTAGATTTTAAATACATATAAAAAAATCAAGTAAGTGCATATAATAATATAATTATATAAAAATAAATATATTTTTAATTAATATCATAAAAAATTTGAAAAATGAAAATTATGTCAAAACAAAAAAAAATTAATGTAATATAATTATCAAAAAAATTAGAATTTTTAAATGAAAAAAATTATTTAAAAAATATGATATCAACTATAAAAATATTATAATGAGAAAAAATAATGAAAATTAAACATATAAAAAATTACAAACAAATTAATGGATGAATGAAGTTTATATCTATTAGTTAATAAATTAATCATCATTAGATAAAAAATAAACTAAAAAATATTTTGCTCTACATTCTAAAATTGTTCATGAATTCAGATGAACTCAGTCAAAGGTGGGGGACATTGGGAGAATGCTTCCAGATTTATGGGAATATTTTTTTGAAAACAATATATACCAAAAGGACCAAACAAAAACAGTATATCATGGTATCTATTCAAGTGATTTATTTTTTTCCAAGGTAAGATAATATTGAGTGTTATGGCAGAACTAAAATATGATGGATGATTAATAATAAAAAATTCAAAAAGAAGATGAAAAATTAATGAATGTATATGATCAAGTGTGGCCAGGTGTCATCGAAAGTAGAGAGGATGAGGGATTTTGAAAGATAACGTATGAAAAATAATTTCATGTCTAGGTATTCTAGTTTTAAATAAATGATGGATTTATATAAAACAAAGGTTAAAAAAAATCACTTTTCATTTAATGGAGTTATATAAAAAATAATGTAAAATCTTTGATGATGAATCATTCTTTTCTACTATAGTAAGACATATTTTTCCTTAATATAGTGCAATCACTTTGAATCAAAAAACTTTTTGATACTTAATTTCATTTAAATAACACCACATGGGCATCATTTTATTTATCTACATTTTAAAAAAAGTGGATTTTAAAATATTTTCATTTGAAAATCCTTAAAAAATTGAAAAAGTGATCTACTCATACTTATTTGTAGGTATGATTAATTTATGAACACCCTTGTTAGAGACCGCTTCTACCTTATGTAGAAAGTGAAGATTTTGGATAACCTTTGCATATCATGGGAATCACCTTTACACAGCCTAATACATCTCACTTTACCTTTACATAGGTTTTTGAGTTTTTTGATTTACCATATTTAAGTACAAGTTACCTTTACAAAGCCATTGGTTTACCCTTATATCGCCTACATATTTTCAAGGCTACTTTAAAACATATCATTTTTTATAGATCTAAATTTACATATCTCTTGGAAATATTTCTTACCATTACATTGATTGTGTAATTTTGAATTTAACTTTACATAACCTTTATCCTAACTTTATATAGATTTTATTTTTGATGTGACCATTAAACATGTAATTTACCGATAATATAGATACCAGATTTCAAAATTATTATTATAATATTTGGAATAATGTTTTCTCAATAAATTAAACACATAAATTCATTAGATTCATCCATTATGTTCTCTAATGCCTATGATGAGCTTCAACAAACATACTCTTATAACATCAAATGGCATGCACCAAGAATTATAATTCAATGAGTTCTAAAAGATTTATACTGTGATTTAAAATACTTTTACTCAATACATGAAGATACTTACATTCATCTAAGGCTCACATGGAGTTCTTACTTGGTTAAATGGGGGACTATGACTTTTTTTCAGTTAAACTTCAGAATTCCATATTTTTTTAAATGAAATCAAAAATCTTAAAACATCTATGGGAAGTTCTAATACACCCATTAACAAATCACATAACTTATATAAATTTATAAAACCATTTTAGAAACCTCAATTGCATTCCAAATCACACATGTGGTGTCACTACACATTAGTTTATTCTTTTATCTTGGTATTTATAAAATACCATCCATGTGTTCTCAGACACTAATTTCACCAATAAATCATAGGACTACATGGTGATGTATTCTATAAGCCATTTTTCATGATTTATTTTGGTATTTATATAGAAAAAGTTTTCACAAACTGTATCACTTATCATTAACCTAAGGTGTATTTCAATAATAATTTAATTTAAAGGGGATTATCACGTAAAAGCTATCTTTTCCAAACATATTTTATAACATATAATACTCCATTTATGTTCACATCTGGAAAACCAGCTAGTATTCTTTAACAAAACCACATGGATAGTTCCTATAATCATCACATAATGTGTGGATACTCAATTCATCACCCACTTTTTTTAAGAATTCATTTATTTTCATATTAGACATTGAAAAAAATGTAATAATATTTCCAGAAAATCAAAAAGGGAAACTCAATCTACCCTTCTAGGTTTTTTTATAAATTCTATTTAAACACAATAACTAAATTCTTCTCTAATCCACATTATTTAGAATAAATAAAATTTTGGAGAAAATTTTTCCAAATTAATGTGAGGGTTACCTCATCCATTTTAAATACCACCATATTCTCCCATATGTTTCATACATCATTATTATATCCCTTACATGATATTTTTTTCATTCTTTTTTGAGGTAGGATGAAATAACTTCAATCATTGAAATAATCCATTAGTTTATAAATATAATCCTACATTGTAAATCTTGGTTTAGAAAACAAGATCCTATAACAAAGACACCAAAGTTTTCCATTAAATTTTCTCAATGTGGTTTCAACATTAATTTTTTAACAAAAAGGTTGTACAAGATAATTTTTCATTATATTCCAAATCATACTCACATTCTAAAAAACAACACGAAAATATAATTCACATTTTTTTAGTTCCATATTTTTTGTATAATCACTCCCCTTCAATGATTAGAGTATTCAAATATCATAAAAAGAATGAAGAGTGGGTTTCATTATTATAACATCTACATTTATTTAGGATTTCCATGTTTTATATTTTGATTTTATAATTATTCTATGATGTCCATGAATACATTAGTTTCTATCTCATAAGTATTCCTTCAATAATATATAACCATGCATAATTTATTCTATAAATAATATCTAATAAGTTATTGTATTAGTAGAAAACATGATACCAATTATAAATTAATACCACTTGAAATAATCATTATATTAGTTACCAATCAATAAAATAAAATCATCACAAGTAGAAATTATTATTCTCTTTCATCACCTTTAATCAAATTTTAAAAATCACATTCAATGGGTATGTAATAATAATTTCGGTTTTCCATTTATCATCAGTTCTTCTATTGGGGTAGGGAACTATTTCTCAAACCAAGTGTAAATTCTATTTGAATCATTAAAATGACTTTACATACTCAATATTACTTACTTATTGATCTTCCAAATCAATTCGTCATTTAGAAACATGGTTTTGTTCTGGTTTTCATTTTTTTCTACCAAAACATGGATTACAATCATTAGAAAAAAGAGAAAATATTTTAATATCAACTAGGTCTAGTCTCTTACCCTCTTAAGACTGGTTTTTTCATATTACAAAACACTCTATTTTCACAATCTCAACATTCTTCATTAGTTTTGATATATTTTCAACACAAATTTGAGCTTGTGAAGTTTCTAGTTCTCTCCAATTGTCACTATCCATATTTTTTTTACCAGGAATCAATTTTAATAATTGGTTGGATATATGTCCTTCCGATTTTACCTTCCACACAAATCATCATTAACCATTAGGTTTTCCATTTTAGGAAACCTCCCAACCCCATCACTAATAATTTCTTCCAATATACCAAACTTATTATGTATTTCCTTGATGAAAATTCCTTTTGATTCAAGATATCTTGGATTATTATTATTTACCATCAACCACATTGAAAAATGGTTAAATATGTAGCCTTTTGTACACAAAAGGAACAAATTATAATTTATGTTGTTATAACATTATTTTACTTCAAAAAATATATCTTAGAAGTTTCTTTCTATAAATTTTTCATTAATTCATCATTCCTCAAGACATACCTTATTTTTATTTAATCCACCTCATATATTTTTGTCTCCTTTTCTCCAAATTGTCATATGTGTTGTGGCTAGATGGAACATACCCATATTCCTTGTATGTGTGTCCATAAATGTAGTTGTAATTGTATAATTTTTCATGTGATTGAAATATAGTTTTTTCTCAAATAAATTCTTCATCTATGATACCAAATTTTATTTTCAAGGACTTTACTGTTTTTTTGTTATTATCCAGAATAATTTAGGATTTATATGACATTTATATGTTTACATATTATAATAACAAAAAATATATAAATATTTTCAATCCCCTATCATATAAAATATTCCATCAAATCATGTTCTTTTATTTTTTTCATGCATGATGTCTAGATTTTCTAAATTATTTACCATGCTGGTTTTTAGTAGAAGTCACACACTTTTATGATCCAATTTGGGGTACTCTCATCATGGATATTCTCAAATGAACTCTTGATTTTGTGGGGGTGTTATTTTTAATTTTAACTAACACTCATATGTACAAAATTATTTATTTAATCTAGAAATTTCATCTGAGACAAATTTAAATTTAACTTTTTATGAATATATCGACACATTCTGCCGGAGAATTAGTTGGAGGATTCAACATGTTTTCTCCAAATTTCAATTCCACTAGTTTATGTCCCTTTTAGGGGAAATACTTATCAAGAACATGAGTTGTTGAATATATATTATTAGTTCTCTAGTATGTTTCATTTGGGATCAATTAACTCTTTTTAAATGTTACATCCAACTCAAGACATCTCATATTGAGGTAATATTTCTCATCCTAAACTAAATTGATCCCACCATTCCAATACCACTTCAACACATGAATATTTTACCCATGATGTGTGATTCATTATTTTATATTATTTTCATGTTCATTGATTCATTTAGTGTTTACTTCCTACTAATGTTCATTGACACCATGTGTAGCCATGTTTAATTATTAAATATCATTGATAATCTCTCCAATGGTCATAGTAAGAAATATCACAAATTCAAACATTGATGTTTTATTCATCCATTTAATATTGTTATGTTTCTATATTTAAGTAACGCTTTTTAGATATCATCACTATGATGAGTGAGTTAGGTTTTCACAACTATCTTTCCAATTCCTTTTGAATTACTTTAGTATCTTCTATTACCTGTAATTTTATAACATCTAGAGTTTAAAGAAATAGAAAAATAAAAGAAATAAAAAGAATTGAAACATAAATTAAATTAATATCATCTTCATATTGGACGTTATGATTATATGTTAATACATAAGCATCATCATATCATGGACTACTATAACCAATAAGACTACATTCATCTATGCATTATTTCTCGAACATCATTAATATTTTACACTATTTATTTTCCTATTCCATTCTTCTTTTTTAAAAATTTATTGGATTAAATTTAAAAATCTATTATAGATGGAATAAGTATTATTTATTTTATCTAATGATCCTATTAAAAATTCTCAAACTTTTACATGTTGAACTTTTTATATGTATAATAGGGAAAATGAAATCTCAATCCTACTTAAAAGAAATATTCTCTAATACTAATTAGAGTACCCCTTAGGATCGATGTTGAAACATGAAGAGGGGTGAATCAAGGCATCATGACCCTGTCCCCTAAAATAGTTACCATTCTAGGATGGAAATTACAAAAAGATTATAGTGAAATACTTAGTCCCACCACCAATAGGCCTTGAGTAGGAGACTAGAACTAATGGTATATTAACCATACATGTGAGTGGCATTACACTCTGGTAGAACATAAAAAAGATGTATAAGATAGATACAAAAATAAAAAAATTATTATATATATATATATAAATAAATGTCATGTGGAAATGTGAAATATCATACAGGGATGAAACAACAAAAAATGAAACAAAAAGTACAAAAAGGTAAAGATAGAAATCATCATGAAGCCCAAATAGATCCTAAAAAACAACGACCTAGTTATATTCTTCATAATACCCAACCTTAGCCTACTAAAGTAAAATACATTTATATATACATGGCTTTAACATTACGGTATACTCAGCAGGATCCTCCATGGTGCCCCTCATACAAAAAATAAAGATAGCATGCTCAAGAATTATAAAAAATAGTGAATCTAAGTCATCACCTAAATAGTTACACAAAGTTCCATTCATCACAATTGATAAATATCATAATTTATCAAATAAAAGGTAGAATGTAATAGAAAAAAATACATCCTTGGTACCCTACTCCCATTTCCCTAGTGGTTTCCTCACTACTAAAAAATGACATATCCTGATCCATCTCTCTATAAAATAAGCCATCATGAAGACAACTAAGAAAGGCATCAAAACATGCACTAGATGAATCACATCCTCACATAATCTTATATTCCATCTTCATATAGTTACCTTGTATTTTTATGGAGCCACCAAAATTTCTATGATGTGTATCATACATTGGGTGACATACCTCAAGCCATCATTGACTATACACCGAGTAAGGAACCTCAATCCATCACAGACTATACATGCCATACCTATAATCATCAACTCGATACTATATCCAAAGTTACATGTGGGAAATAATCACAAGTTTTCGATTCCCTATTCAAATATATATGGGAAAATTTAATATTGTGCATACCAGCATATGTAACTACAAAGATAATAGGTTGAGGACACACTAGGTAATTGGTCATCCCAGTTTCCAATGAGTTTTAGTATCCCAAACCTAAGTGTTTGTGTTATAATTTGAATCATTGATTATAAAAGTTATAATATATCTCCTATCCACATTATAGTAATAAAAATTTCCAATTATCAACTACATATATCTTCTCTTAGACACCCGAGTTCCACTATTAGGACTACATATCCAATAACAATAGAAGAATTTAAAGAGATACATTAATTAATTATATTATTTATAAAATTTAATTTCAATTATTAATTTTGTATATATAAAATAAACCATTAATATTATTTCAAGATACATTAATTATTCCTCATTGTGATGTCAATTCCCTCTAGGTATAATCATAATGGAGTCCATGCCTTCTCAAGAATAACATCTTTTCACCTTTTTCATTCCATTAACACCAACCTCATGGGATTAGAATTTGTTATTAATATTCATCATTGTTTCATATACCAGGTACATTGGAAAAAATACTGAGCTACTACTATAAGGAAACATATAACTAAACACATCCATTTTCCTTAGGTATTGGTGAACTGAATATAGATAAAACAAGAAAACTGACCATTGCTCAGAAAAAAAATTCATTTCAAGAAAGCATCTAGCTTTTTCAAATTAATAGATAAGATGCTATTCGACCCATTCATCCATCATTGGTGTCATCCTCAACAACCCCATCCAAATCCTGATATGTTTATCTATCACAACCGTAATTTGAAACCACAACATTAGTTCCTCTCCACCCATATCACATAATCAATCCTAGGATCAGCCATCCCATGATCATATCACAACCTTATGTGAAACTAATATCTAAATAACATTAAAAAACATCTATATATAATCAATAATATCCAATAACTAAATAACACTCCAAAAACATGGAAATCAACATTTCCACATAATGGATCTGTCTTGATTCCAAACTTAGGACACTCATCCTTCTCAGGAATACAGAAAATGGATTTCCTAGTAATTATCTTTATCAAAAAACATATTCTTATTCAATCTTTAATTAAATGATTCATTATTCAAAAGTTTCAAATATGGGAAACCTTCGACATCAAGCTATTAACATTCTCATTATTATTCCTTTTAATTTGAAAATTCTGAATGAGAATTATCATAAATCACATTCTTTTCCATTTCCGTTATCATGGAAGAACATATTTAATTAAACATATAACTTTCATAACTTTTAATAAAAATAAAACTACTACAAACACCATGTTAATTTTACAAGATTCTTATTTAATTTTTAGGATACTTATTCCCAATTACAAACTTTATGTTATTTACCATTTTCATCCATGAACAACATGATAATCTATAGCATGAAAATAAAATATAAAAAGAATTACATAGATAGAACACTATCAATGAAAATAAAGTTGAAGCTCTCGTGGGTGTGGTGGAGTGGTCGAAGGCTCCGCTTCCCTCAGGGGAGGTCGGGGGTTCGAACCCTGTCAGGGGGTATGCTTTAAAAAGCATGTTCACTACACGCGGTGCACGCTTACACACTGGTTACCCAAGCGTTTACGCAGTGCCGGCCCCCGTTGGGGAACTGGGCTTCACCCCTTGGGTGGGCCTGGGGAAGGTAGGGGATTTTCGGGCCATTGCATGCCTGACCACGTAACCACTCGTGGGCTGGGCCATCACCCACAATGTTTCCTGGCCCCTACCATTTATAAACAAGAAAAAAAGGAAATGAAAATAAAGTGGAAAACTATTATAATGGTTGAATGAAAAAACATTTGGTCATTGAAACTGATTATTTATTAATCTGGTTCAATAATTTTTAGGTTAATTCCATTTCCATCACAAGGGATAAACCTTATTAACAATATTGTGGAACTGAAATAAATAAGAGAATAAATGAATCCCCTTCCTCAAAGGATTCAACATTAATTTAATGTGAAAAGTCTAAAAACATTGATCAATATCACCCCTCTTACCAGAGCTATATCCATTGATGGACACCACAGAATAGCCACACAAATAGACAACCAAGATAAGTCCAATAAAATTATAATGAGAAACAAAAATCAAGCAGAAAGAAGAAGTGGAAGGATCTAGATCGAGGAACCATGATGTAAAAAGTGGTAGATCATACCATTGGTCATTGAATATTGAACACATGAATCCAAGATCAATCCCCATTGAAGGGATCCCAAAAATCCTAATTAGAGGTTCACCGATCACAGATAAATTGAGGGACAATTCATAGGGTTTGAGAAAACCAAAGATGCAACAATTTATATTGGACGTTTCCACATCATATTTGTATTGTATAAAACCCTTAAAAATAATAAAATCATAATTATTTTTATGTCCCACTAGAAAATGACTTTCCACAAAATATTTGACCCCAATTTATTTCATCTAATGAGGCACTATATGAACCATCTTTATAAAATCTGTGAACTTCAAATTCATGAGGTAAACACCATAAAAAACATAAAGAATCACGTGAATCAGTGTAAGGAATTGTATGAAATGATTTAGATATGTGAAACTATATCTCACCCAATCCATCAACTATAAATCTATGAAATGAAACCCTTAAACATTTTGAATTCTATTTGCTTGCTGATTTTAGTATCAAAACACCTCAAAACCCACTCTATGACTACTATAAGAACCATGGGATTAATAAACATGCAAGGTGTTGGACATTATGGATTTTGGAACTTATATAATATACCTCTCAAACAATTACAATTCTCAATATTCCAAATTAGAAATAAGAGAAAAAAAGAAAAGGGGATTTCCAAATAGTCACCCCTCAAGATACCTTTCAAGGATATCACGAAAAAAAGAACTCAACTACCTCATCATAGGAATAGTGAGAAACCAAAAAATTTAAATACCAACTTTTACACACTATATCAGGAGATATACTTTAAACTGAGAGAAAATGATAAAAAAAGAAACCAGAGGTATCAATCTCAAAATAATATATGTAAACATTTTTAAAACCAACAATGTTACTAGAGAAAATAAAAACATAAAAAGCTCAGTGTACTAAGTATAGATTTATGACTCATATTCCCATGTACTCTCCTCCATGACACTATTCCCAGGGAAGGAATGAACCAATAGAATAGCAGGCATGCACAATATCTTCTCCACGATGTCTTGGATCTCCCAAAGACACTCCTTGAAGATCACAACATAGTTAAGATCAATATATCACTGCATAGATTACAGGATATTCATACTAAAAGTAATGAATTATTTATTACATATTAGAAACATTTAATTGAGATCATCTACGTGGGAAGTGTTCTCATTTATTCCACACCTCCACTCGAGCCATCCCTTCAAAGGGCCCTGCCAGTTGGTGAGAAAAACACACCCAAGGACAAACCATAACATCCCATGTTAAGGAGACTCCTTCTGGAATAGGTGATATCCATCTTCTAACTCTATATGTATCCTCCTACGATCAGCTAGATTTTATAATGATGGTGTGTTTTCTTCATCTTATTCTAAATTTCTTGAACCAAATATTTCATATTATTTTCTAGTTTTGGATTGATAATTACTACACCTATAAAACTGGTTAATCACAATCGAGAATTGAAACGTCGCCTTTATAGTGATTTAAACAACACCAAACCATTGAGGGAGTGAGAAATATTTTTTATATAAACTAGAAAAAGGGTAGGTACCTTATATATGAACCTTCAATATACATAACACTAGAGCACAACATATCTTATAGACTCTGTATGTTCCTCTCAATATGACCATATATATAATGATGAAAAGATGTAATCATGAATAATTATGATCCTAAAACCTATTGGATAACCATCCACAACCTATAGGTAAACGAGGATATCTAACGTATATGACCATCCTTAAGACTCTATGGAGTCACCATTAGTATTCTATATACTACCTTGATAAAAACTCCATTAGGATAAACTTCATGAATAATATAAATTGGTATGATTTCATCAATATATTCAATAACACCAACAGAAGATCATAAATTTTCAAAGAATAAGGTAAATCATTAAATAAGTCCATTGATATGTCCTCCAACTTCTGTTATAGAACATCTAATTAGCTAGAGAAAACTACTAGGAATAAAGATCTTAGCATTCAACTTCTAAAAGAACAAACATCACAGCAGAGATGTACCACCAAGGGTGAGAAATATCACACATGGAGAACCATATCATTAATCTTTGGAGGTATGAAAATCCTTTTCAATAACAACACATGGTTCTATCCCTGCCGAGACTAGCAATATGTGGAGTCTCTAAAAACAATTTGGTCCTTCCAGTTCTGCACCTTAGAATCCTTGAGCTGGGACTCCTTCACTCGCTGCACTAAAGACAACTGAATTTTCATTTTGAAAAGTGAACCACTGACTCCAACCTATCCCATATCAAGATGAATCACAACAAGTTATTTTACGACTCCCTAGGAGTCCCTATATTCACACAAGGCATCACTAAATGAAACCATTCTTTGAACATAAACTAAAACATTTCCCTTGTTGAATTTGTATGAAATATCTAGGTTGTAATTTTAAAGTAATTTCATCCCATGATGATGATTCAAGTTAAAGTCATTTTGATAGAAGTCCTAACTCATTCTATTTTTGATGATAATACAATTTCTCACAAATGTGGTAATTTTAATAAAACATCAAATAAAACACAACTATCACAAACTCATGATCACAGGTGTTATATTTATTCTTATGAAAACATAACATCCAAAACTCGATTGAAATAAGTTATCAGAACTACATCATAACACAACCCGCAAAAAGATGTGAATATTTGCAAAAAATCTCAAACATAACTCTCTACATTGAAAAAAATGTATTAGAGGGCTGACCAACTTCCCCATCAGCTACATGAATGCTAACTAACATTGGTTAGTCCATGAGAATGTCTAATCATTTTTTATGGTTTTAAGGGGAGTCATTACCCAATAGACAACAATTATGAAAGTCATGTATAGCCTAAATGACCTAGAAAACATCACACCACTACCATTTTATTGGGGGATTAAGAAGGAGAAAAGAGATTCTATATTCAAAGGATCCACATCTACTCCATTATGGAATACCACATTCCCGAAGAAATGAACCTCAATATAAAAAACTCATTGTTTGGAAATTTCTCAAATAATTTCTGATGACTAATAACTCCCAAAATGGTAGTTAGATTAATAGAATTATCATACTCATATGAGGATTAAATAAGGATGTCGATAAAAACCACTATGGACATATCTAGGAACTCTCTAAACACTATGTTCATCAACACCTATAACATAGCTGGAGTATTCATCACATAGAATAAAATCACAAATAACTAAAAAATCCCTTGATTAAAATGTAAATAATACAAGTGAATATCTTGATCCATCACCCACTTTTGATGACATCATTACCTTAGATCAATCTTGGAGACCCACAAGCAACATTCAGTTGATCTAATAAATCATAAATCAATGGAATAAGATAGTGATCATCAACATCACTTGGTTCAAGAGACTATAATCAATACAAATACATATACCAAAATTTATCTTAATTACCAAAAAACGAATTCATTTGGAGGGGACACAGTAATCCAAACAAAACATTAATGAAATAGGTGTTCAATTTGGACTCACATATCTCACAACTCAAAAGATTCCATCCAATATGGAGACATCTAGATTAGAATGGTTTCTAGTTGTAGGTCTATGGGAATCTCAACCTCATATCGAGGGGGTAATGCTATAACCTCTTATGGAAATAGATCATTGAATACTTCCAAAAACATAGGAATCATTGACTCATGAACCTCTATTGAACATAGAATCATCTTGGCCATCAATGTTTTAAATGTCCAGACACATCTTTTCCCCATCAAAAGGGTCTTTCTCACAAATGAACACAGATGGATCTCTTCTGACATTATAGAACACAACCATGATCTTGATGTTGTCCATGATATCCTATAGTAAATATTATCAATAAATCCCATGGATGATGATATACAGTAGTATCTATAAAAACAGAAAGTCTAGTCAAGAGTGGTGATACCCCAGCATAAGCTCATATCTCTACAAACTTCATACAAACTAGCTCGGCCTCCAACTAGTCTAGTAAATTGCAAGGGTAATGGAAGTCCTTACACCTCATTTCCCATAAAATGGTAGATGGTAGATGATATATATAAGTGTTTATCTCATGAATAAAAAAACAATGCACCTTGGTAGTAAACAAGAAAATTCCAACTCAAATGATTTCTGTCTCACCATGTGCGAGCAGCACTAAAGCATGATGTTGTCTATGACAAGATCAATGGCCTCTATTACCATACTGAGGACCACCTTCATAGCTACACACTTCCTTATTTAGAAAAGGATCATCTTGGTGCGATACTCTACCAACCTCATATCCTCTCCACTTATCCCAAACTAGAACCCCCTACTAATATTATCTGAGATAAAACATTCTCAATAGAGGAACAAAAGGTAGAAAACATGGAAAATCATTACAACATAGAAATTTTTGATCTCTCTACTCTTATGAACTTTTAAAAAATAATATAAACAAACATTAGATCTCTTGTATTTGGTCTGTGAGCCACTATACTTGGTTAATTGAGGTAATGAGGGCTCAGACCATCCCCTGACTGACTGAATGCTCTTCGATCCAATAAAATGAGAAAAATAGAATATAGATCTATTTCATGAGGAATCCTAATGAATCCCCTATCAAAAAGATTAGGTTATGTGCAGTGTCCTAGAAATGAATTTTTCCACTTCCAACACCACAATATTCATCATCAGCACAAATAGGGTAACCTAGTGTGTGATCTCTAGATTCGAATCCTCTTAGAAATTCCTCACCATTACCTCCTAAGAAAAACACATATAAAGAATATCATGGAACAATCATAAAATGGATCCCAAGAACTGAAATAAAGGAGCTCCCCTATAGAAGAGTATGAAACACCAAGTGACTAGATGCATTCATATTCAAAGAAGGTAACTCCCCAAGAAATGAATCTCGTAACATCTCCCATGGCTCCATCGACTCCTTATGATCCTTGAGGAACAATAACTGTCACTTGCACATAGATCCACTAATCATTTTCATAACCAATGAAACCCAGTGCCCTTTTAGAGGATGGGACTAACTGAAATCTATCTGAAACTCACCCAATCAATCTTCTAAGATTGAATCTAATTTGAATCCCTCATAGTTATACAAGCTCTGGTATTAAAAATCTCAGAGTATCATCCACCATGTGTCATCATCCACAACATTAAATATATGACGATATTATGGGACATCGTTCTAAACTTATTTTGTGTGAAAATGAAGAGGTTATCTACTTGGGGAAATTATTGTATAAATAATTTTCTATTGATGCTCCTGAACATGTTATATAGAAAATTTATATTAGTTATTATATTTTTTTAATCTCTTTATGATTTTAACCATTTCAATGGTCTACCCATAAGAAATATTTTAGGAATGAATAATGATACAACAAAAAAACATGGTTCTCTAACTTAAAACTAGTATGAAATCATTTGGTGGGATTAGTGAAGAAAATGGTAATTGTAGAAGATCCCTGGGGGCCCTAAATACCCATGTCTTAGTCAGTCTCCCATTTTTACATTGCTTACAAAACATAGTTAAAATTGTTTTAGTACAAACTCATGAAATCTCACTTGCCCCAAACACCAAACATCATCATGTCCCTTAACCAAAACCTATGATACACACTTTCATGAACATATCCCTATTATGTACCCCACCTTGGATGGTAATGTGATATAGAGGATGGTGACTAATTGAGTCCCCCTCTAGCAGGCATCGAGTTTTTCACTAGCACAAAGGGTATAATAAAAATACATATGGTAGTCATTTCCCAATACGAAAACATTGGGAGGAATGAGATAAGATAGATACCCAAATAAAATCCTAATCAGACATATATGTTAATAAATCCTATTCTTATACATCAAATTTCATATATTTATTGAAACAAATAAAAAAACTACATGTAGTAACATGTATATATGATAGAAACAATGAATATTATACAGCTTTTAAAAACCACAAGCTATAAATATTTAACATGATATCCAACTTTCTTTTACTGATAAAATTTTTTTTATATATACATGGGGTGATAATAATAGTTCACTCCATATGATATTCCCCAGACCCCCATGTGTAAATTTTAAAAGAAATGATGCTAAAGAACAATGAACAACTGGGAAACTAACTCCTCACCTATACAGGTATACAAATTCCAAGTCCCACCATAGATTACTCTCAAAATTTATTTCATAAAGTATATAATATAATATAATAATAAAACATCATGGGAACCCCACTATAATGACTATGAATACTATCAATGGAAATTCCCTTCTTATAATTATGAAATATTGTATAATCACATAAAATCATATTAATAATGAAATAAAAACATTATAATTGATGAATTAAATAAATAAAAGACATTTCAAGAATTTATGTAGTATATTCCAAAGGAATAATATCTTGAATATTGGAATAGTAACATAGCATATATGAATAGTAAACCAGACATTTGAATAGTAACCCCACCAATGAAAGAATAAATAATATTTATCCATCTTATTAGGGGCAATATGATATAATTTTATGTGTAAAAAATA
The DNA here is from genome assembly GCA_963277665.1 of Viscum album. NCBI lineage: Eukaryota > Viridiplantae > Streptophyta > Magnoliopsida > Santalales > Viscaceae > Viscum > Viscum album. Next base: position 1,819,116,829 of record OY728141.1, read on the forward strand.
TATTAAAACTTGTTAATGAAGTGATAATACTTTCATACGTTATAAATAATTAATTGATTTTTTTAATAATTTATAATTTAAAATAAAATTTATTTTCAAAAAATGTATTCATAAGTTAGTATTTTAATGTCTTATAATTATAAGTTAATTTTATGAGACCTTAGTAAAATTTTGAAAGTGTTATAAAGGCAGTTATAATATAAAAAACTGTAATTTTCAAGTAAATTATTATTTTAATAAAAAATTTAATTTTTTAATATTTAGTGAATTAGTTTCATAAAATAGAGTTCATTTTTTAATTCTAGAAGATGAAAACTATTTATGGATAATTTTTTTGGTTTTTTCTAAAATACATGAATTTATTGTGAATAGTGAAATATGGTAATTTAGGGTATTTATATATTATAAGTTAAAAACACTATTCCTTGAGTCATCGCTGATGTAAAAACCCTAATAACTAACTTACATTAATTTTATTAACATAATTATGATAATTATCAAACTATTAAATGTATCGATCCTAAATAATAAACCAATCATTAAAATAAGGGGAAAACACCGCTCTTATTCGCTATAAATACCACTCCTCTCTACCTCTTCTCATCACACCTCTAAATCCTTGATACTTCTCCAAATTCAACTACAATATCCTCCAAATCCCCTATCATGCACTTTGGATCTTTTTTTTCTAAATAAAATACCAAATTGAATCCCATGAGGAGGTTCTCAAGAAGAACGAATCAATAGGTAAACCTTCTTCCTTTCCTTTTAATTTATTTTCTAGTTTCTTTCTTTTATATATGTATCATCACCTACCATAATCCAAATGGTATGATAACTCTAGTACCATATATATAAGGGAATAATAATATTCTAATAGAATAATACATCATCATATCACTTTTTTCTTCATTTTATACAAGAAAATTAAAACAACATATGTGATGTCTTAATTTATTGCATCTAAGGACTATGATGTTTTTAATTTATAATACTATATTAAATTATAGAAATGAAACAATTTTTATGGATTTAACATGTTATAATATATGTATTATATCTTATTTATTAATCTCTAATAATTTTATACACATGATAATAATTTATAAAACATAATGTGTTCATTGTGATAAAAAAACATCAAAAATAAACCCAAAAAATTATCGTTAAATATATATCTAATGATTCACCGTCATTCCACTAAACCAAATAATTTATAAGAACAATTTCCCCATTTTATGAAAACTAATAAATTTTCTTTTTAGTTATATTTTATTAACCCCACTTTACAAAAACTTTCATACATGTATACAAGTAAAATGATCATGAAAACCATGGAAACCAATACTCCCAAATGATGAAATTGATTCTCATAACCCATCACAAGGGCATAAAAGAAAAAAATAAAGTTATAACAAATAATATTAATATATAAATGGAAATGTAATTAATAAATAATGAATCTAATTGGATTATTAAGGACATTAAGATCATGTGAAGAATATCTTTGGACATATGGAAAGGGATTGTACCCAAACCTCCATTATTCATTCAGGTTATTCTTTCACTATTTTTACCAAAATTAAATTATCTTTTGTTTTTATGGGAATATTATTTTTTGGGTTCATATTTTCCAAATTCATGTATCAAGATTTGTTCAACCTTCTTTTTTAGGGATATATATGTAGTTAAATGGGTTACTGGTCAGTTCTTCCTGATATGGAAGCCTAGTTTAAGGGAACTTCAAGAATTCTAACCCATTTTGATGTTCACTCTATAATATATTTTTAATCCACAATTGTTTTTAAGATATATCATTTTATAATAAATCGTTATTGTTTCACTTAATATTTTCTATAAAATATTATTCCATTTCCACTTTAATTTATCATTAATATCTTCCTTAAACCAAGATAAAATGTTTTAATTATAAATATTATTAAATACATATTTTACATGTTATCACTATATTTTGACAAAAATTATCATGATATATCTCTATTTTAGGTTATAAGTTTCATTATAAGATTTTAATCCTTTCTTTCATGGACACCATTGTGATATTCTCTTATGTTATTCCTTTTGAACAAAATTATGATACTGAATTCTTTCCCTGGGTAACCCTTGGGGTTATTTTTGATTCCTTATGTATGATTCATCATGTTTCACTCATATTCATGAACATGTGATGACGGGTGAACCAATGTAATTCTCCAATGCAATGGGTAATGCTTAGTCTCATGAGACACTAGTTAATTGATCTTGTTTATTAGCCATGAATCACGCTCCATGTGCAATAGTCTTGGTAGATAACATTGAATTATTATACTTTGTGCTCAATGTGAACTGAATCCTGATTTTATCATGTTTTATTTTCTTTCCAGATAACCCAAAATACCATGATTACATATTTTATTCTTCTTTATGTACATACAATCTGTTTATGTCATATTATTATACATACTAACCCATGTGATATGCCTTATTCCCTTACTGGTCCTTTTAGCTCATCCCTTTTTTCATGTTATACATAGGTTATCATATATAGATGCAATCGATCAAAATAATTTAATATCTAATAATGGATTATAAATAAATTTATTAATTTTTTAGTCCCATTTTTTCAACATTATGTACCAAGTCTTCAAAATATTATAGACTTCATGACCTTTGGCTTGTAATATGACAGTTAATTTTTTTCAAAATCACGTAATATTATATGAAAATGATAGGGTTTCTATAGTTGTTATCATAGGATGGTCTAGTTATTATGGAGATTAGGAAAAGAGAAATTTAATAAGAATCACAGGGATTAGAATAAGTCTAATAAAACATCGTTATTCTTTCGTAAGTATTAATTACGTGGTTTATCAAGAAAATAAATTCCTATCTTGATACTAACTGAAGAAAATGATCTCACACATATATTACTAGGAGTAATAACACCAACATGGTCTCTTGAGATGAACTCAAGGTTAACTAGGAGACGACAAGAGGACTTATGACACACCTGGTTTGACACTCCCCGAGGACATGATTTGGTAAATTCATAAATGCATTAAGAACCATTTTTATGGTAACATAAGAAAAGACTCTCATAAAAATATTTCTGAGAAAATAAATATTTTATATCCAATATTGATACCTCTTAATCAGAATTTATGATATCATTTTCTTTTAAAAGTTTATCATTTGTATGTTCAATGTTTCTTTTTACATGATTATTAGCTATGTATTCAAGCTCCATAATTTAACTATATTTTTTTAATTTATTGAAGGGAAATAGAATAACGTGTTCCAACAATAAATGTGATAGGAAATGTTATGAGATCCCTAATAATTTGCTAAATATGATGGTAATTGGTTCTCAAAACATTATGATAGTACATTATTAGTAATTTTTTGTTCTGAATATAAACATAAATCATGTGGAACACCCACATTCTTCAAGGAAATTGCTTGTTGTCATTGAATCCTTCATGTGGAAAAGGAATCCTATGTTTAGAGGATATTTTCATCCCGTACTCATGGAAGAGTTGATTAACTCAATTGAAAAAAATATTCTCTATCCTCCATTGCTCTAGAGAAGAGAATGTTGGATTGGTTGTCTATCGTTTTGATGGGGAAGTTGATCAGGGGTAGAAACTGATAAAAAATACATATTCTACGTAGGAAATTGATACCATGGATTTGAAGGAATTTAAAAAACTATTTTCCAATAACTATGTTCTTTGAACCCTCTGTCTCAAAATGGAAATATAGTTCCTTATACTTAAGCAGATAGAAGATGAGTCTATTAGGGCACTTGAGAAAACATTACCAGACTTTCAAGATACGTCTTCAACTATGTCACAAACATAGGAAGAAACTTGGATTTCTTTTTTATAAGACTAATTTTGAGTCAAATAAATGTGTTCGAGACTTCAAACTTCGACAATTATGAAGTGATTTTTAATTGTGCCATCAAGGATGAAATGGATATCAGAGACTCGCAATGGCCTCATGGGATTGGTGAAAAAAAAGAAAATAAACTATAATAACGGGGGAATAAGAAATAAATACCATGAAAAAAAAAAGAAAATCAAATATTCTACGTGTCAAAATTATAGGAAGAAAAATCCTGGGAACTATCTAAAGGGAACCAATAAATGCTTCAAATGTGGATGAATTAGGCATCTGGCTAAGAACATTCAAAGGGTCATGATGAATGAAACTAACATAGAAGAATAAATAAGGATTAGATCAATAGTCCACTTGTAGTTCAGTGTTTCAACTATAAAAAACATAGTAATTTTGATAACCAATGACCTATGCCCTGGGTTTTTGGAGGCAGAAAACAACAACCTATAGAGAAAAAAGGATGAGTATATGCTATCACTACTTCTACTGTGAAGTAGTAAAATTTTATGGTGACTAGTTTTCTGATTATTCATTCAGGAATAAATAATGTACTATTTGATTCTAGTTCCAATAATTCTTTTATATCATTCATGTTTAGTAAAATAATTCAAACACCACCTCAAAATATGGATGTTTTTTTATCTATGAGAATATGTAATTGTGTAATAATTTCATAGAAAGTATATTACTCATCCCCAGTTAAGGATTGTGGATTGAACCTCCCAAAAAATGATGTCATACTTCCTCTACTGATGTTTGATTCTATATTTGGACGGTATTCCCTATATTTATACAAAGCCAACACCAAATGTCTGGAAAGGGAGACCACTCTTCACATCCCAAAGCATCCTACAATTTAGTAATAGTGTAAGGAGAAGGAGGAATCTACTTTAGAATAATTTTATTAAGTGAGGATGTTACTATCTTATGAAAAAGCATATATAGATCATATTATTTATACAATGGAGAGAATCATTCTCAAATGCATGACTAGTTTAAGTAACTACACAAATGTATTCAGTGGAGACTTGTCTGGAATTCGCCCTGATCAATAGGTTGTGTTATAAACTGAACTTATTCCAGGATCTCCCCCTATATCAAGGAAACCATATAGAATATACACCCTAAATATTTAATATCTAAAGAATTAGTTATAATAGAATTTTGAAAATGGGTTATTTTCCAGAGTGCTTCACCACGGGGTTCAACAATCATATTCATTAATAAAAAGGATGGACCAAAGAGCCTATAGATTTTTTATCATAAAATCAATAAAATCATAATAAAGAACAAGTATCCAATACCTCAGGTATATTAATTATTTGATCAGCTATGTAGGGCCAATTATTTATCAATGGTGGAACTTCGATCAGGATATCGTCAATTAAAGGTGAGGAAAAAAGATATTCCTGGGATAGTCTTTTGAATAAGGTATAGACACTATGATTTTATAGAGATTAACTTTGGACTCACCAATGCTCTAGAAATGTACATGGATTATATTAATATATTATTTAGAGTTTACCTTTCCAAATTTGTGGTAGTCCTAATATATTATATTCATAAATAATTCAAGAGCATGGAGGGACATGAGGTGAATTTTAATTCCATCCTAAAGGCATTGATTAGGGGGAAATTATGCAAGGTATAGTAAATGTGAGTTATGGATGTAGTATGTATCATACTTGGGCTATCCCATCACTATATACATAATACATGTGGACCCTTCAATGATAAAGGTAATTGAAGAGTGGACCAGGAAAAAAACTGTAACCGAAATCCATAGTTTAATTTTCTTAGTTGGTTACAACATATGATTTGTGAATAACTTATCATTATTTTGAAACCCAACAACCAATATGATATAGAAGGAATTGGAGTATTTATGGACTCAATAATGTCAGCAAAGTACTAAGGAGCTCAAAAAGAGGCTTATCACTACAAGAGTACTCACACTCACATAGGGTGGAGAAATCATTATTGTATACAATGATGATTTAATGAATGGATTAGGATATGTATTTATTAAAAATCATAAAGTGATATCATTTAAATAAATGTAGTTTAAAATTCTAGACCATAACTATCTAATGCATAATTTGGAATTGGTGTTTTTGATCTTCATGATGAATACCTGGAGGCATTATCTCTATTGAGAGACGTGTGAGATATATAATTATCACAATAATGTAAAATATATATTCACCAATAAGAAGATTAATTTGTACCAATGAAGATGGTTTGAGCTCATCAAGGATTATGATAGCTCAATCTACTACAATCTTGGTATGGAAAATAAGGTGTTGGGTGCTATAAGTAGAAAATATCATAAATCATTAGAAATGATGAGAATTGAGAAGGATATAATCTTCATAGATTAGTAAAGGATGGACAAGTGAATCATTAAGTAAGGAAAATCCTCAATAATTTCTCAAATGAATGCTCAGCCGTCCCTCATTGAGAAAATAAAGGATCTTCAAATAAATAAAGTGGAAATTACGAAAATTATAGAATATATAAATAATGGGAAATTATCTATGTTAATGATTTATAAGGATGGATTTAAAAGATTTAGGTCATGGTTATTCATACCATTTGATCCAAATATTGTGAATGTGATTCTGAATGGCGCACATAGGATGAAATTCTCTTTTAAAATAGGGAGAACAAAGATGTATCTAGATCACTAATAGAACTATTGGTGGAAAAATATAAATATTGGGATTGATGAATATACGTAAAAGTACATTCAATTTCATCAAATTAAGGACGAAAGGGAAAATTATAATGGGATGATACAACAATTAGCCATACCAACATGGAAATAGGAAAAACCCACCATGGACTTTGTCATTGGACTTCCAAATACTTCTAGATGGAATTGTTCTAAATGGGTTATTATGGACCTTCTTACAAAGGAAGCTTACTTTTTCTCAATTCGATAAATCATATCATTGGATAATCTTGGATAGATATATATAAGTAAATAGTAAGGACGCATGGAGTACCATTATCGTTTGTATCCAATCAAGGTCCTAGATTCACCTCGATGTTTAGGAAAATTATGCAAAATTCTACAAGAAATGATCTGAACTATAGTATGACCTATCATCATCAAACATGTTGAAAATATGAGCCAACTATTCAAACAGTATAATACATTTTCAAAGCATGTTCTATGGGATTTAAAAGAGGATGGGGCCAATATTTTCCTTTGTTTGAGTTCTCTTACAACAATAGTTTCCCCAGAAGAATCTAAAGGGATCCATTTGAATCCATTTATGGGAAAAGTGGAAGAACACATGCATTATAGAATGATGTCAGTGAAAATAATATTCTAGGACCAGAAATGGAAAAATAAAAGGTGGAAAATGTAAAAACCATTTAGTTGCGCATCAAGGATTCTGAAGGTTGACAAAAGTGTTTTATAGACCATCATCGATGAGACCTTGAGCATAAAGTTGAAGACATGGTATTACTCTAAATAACTCAATGGAATCATGTTATGATTATTGGGAAGAATGAAAACTGATGTCTCATGTAGATTGGCCCCTTCGAGATCCCTGATCATGTCAGATCTTTAGCCTATTGACTAGAACATCCATAAACCATGTCTCATGTACATTCTGTATTCCATGTATCGCTATTACGGAATTATATACAAGATCCTTCACATGTATGGATTTAAGAGGTGTTATTGATGGAAAATGGTATTTCTTACATGGAAAATCCTGGGAATATAATAGATTATAGAGATAATGTTATACAAAACAACACTGGTCATCTCGTTAAAGATTTATGGATGAACTATACATATGATGATGATACATGGAAATTAGAGGAAGGGATGAATGAAAAGTACCCACACCCATTTTTAACATTGAACGTAAATCAAAATTTCAAGGCTGAAATTAAATAAGGGGGTGAATGTAACGACCCTGAATTCTATCAATGGTAATTCCATTCTCATAATTTTGAAATATTGTATAATAAAATAAAATTAAATTAATAACAAATTAAAAACCTTATAAATTACGAATTAATGAAATAAAAGGCATTTATAGATGTTATGAAACATATAACAAAGGAATTGTAACTTCACCTTTGGAATAGTAACATGACCCCTATGAATAGTAAACCATAAAATTTAAGAGTGGCATCACCAATGAATTTATTTGTAAAACTTATCCATATTATATCTGAAAAGTTGATATAATTATATCAGAATATAAATCAATAAATATTTTAAAATTTACTAATTATGTGTTAGAATTTATGAAAGACATAAGTGTTTAATTATAATTTTATGACTAATTTAATATTTTAAAAGAAAATTTATTTTAATAAATTGAACTCATAAATTATTTTTTTTAGTTTTTCTTATTATAGATAATTTTATGAGACCTTAGTTATTATTTTAAAGTGTTATAAAAAATAAGTTATAATTTTAAAATTTGAATTTTTCTTGTAAGTTATGAATTTATTAAAAAATTAAATTTATAATATTTAAAAACTATATTCATAAAATGGATTTATTTTTTTAATTATAAACATTGAAAAATAGTTTGGGTGAATTATATGTATTTTTCTATAATAATTGAATTTTTGGTGAATAGTGAAATAGGGTGATTTTTGATATTTATACATTATAAGTAGGAAAGAATATTCGTTGAGTCATCACTAATGTAAGAACCATAATATTTAACTTCTCATCATTATATAAATATTTCTAATGATAATTACAAATCTATTTGTATTATTGAAGCAAAATAATATAGTGATGGATATAATAATGATAAAACACAACTCTCCTCCTCTATAAATACAACTTCTCAACACCTCTTCTCCTCACACATCTCAATCCTTTAACCTTGTTCAAATTATACTAATATATCCTTGTAATACCATCCTCTATGACTAAGATATTTGTTTCTTAATAAATTCCCAAAACTAACCCCCTAAGAATGTTCTCAAGAAGAAGTAATCATGGGTGAAAACCCTCTTCCTTTTCTTTTAATTTATTTTCATGTTCCTTTACTTTCTTTTCCCCTCCTCACCCAACCTCATCAAAATTGTATTATAACACTATTAAATTACATATAATGTAATTTTATTAGGATAAATTAGTAATTCATCATTATCTCTCTTTCCCCTCCTTTTATACTAAAAATGAAAAAATCATATGTGTTGGGTTAATTTATCACATTAAAGGATGAAAAAGTTTTCAATTTCCTTTACCATATTCATGGTTTTTCATGAATCAATTTTTATGGTTGAACCCATTTAAGATATATTTAACATATCTTATGTTAGGTTCTAAAATCTTTTTAAACACATTATATTAATTTATATAACCAAATGAGTTCATTTTGATCGAAAACCACAAAAAGTAACACAAACAATTATCGTTAAATATATATTTAATGATTCAGCTTCATTACTAAAATCCAAATGAAATGTAATTCCAATTTAACGTCTATAAGAAAATTATTAAAATATATTTTGAATTATCGATAATTACCCCCACATTACATGAACTTTCATACCTATATACAAGTAAGTCGATCATGAAAACTGAGGAAACCAATGATTGTAATGATGAAATTGAGTATCTTAACCCATAAAAGGATATACATGTACTTACTGATGTTATAATAAATCAAATACATGTATAAAGGGTTATTAAAATATTAATTAATTTATATTTATTTTATCCTGGACAGTAAGATCATGTGAAGGACACCATCAATAAAAAGCTAAGGGATTCTACTTGAATCTCCATTATTAATTCAGGTTACTATTTCAATCTTATTTCCCAAAATAAATTCTATTTTTTAAATTAAATCAATTAAATGTTTCCTAAATTTTACAAACACGTGTATGAAGATCCTTGCATCTTTTATTGGGGTTATACATGTTTTTAAAATTTTCACAACTCGATTTCTCCATAAGAAAGACCGATTTAAGGGAACTTCACATAATCTTACCCATTTTTAAGTGCACTATATAATATATTCTTAAACAATAATTATTTTCCAAAAATATATTATTTTATATTGAAATAATTATTGGTTCACTTATATTTTTTTCTAAAATATTATTTTATTTTCTTGTTTAAATTCTCTATAATATTTTCATTAAATCACACTAAAATGTTTTAATTATAAAGTTTCATAAATACTATTTTACAAGTTTTCACTGTAGTTTTATATCACCTATCATGATCTTTATCTATTTTACCATATTAATTTCCATGTATTATTTAAATCATTTCTTTCATGGACATCATGGTGATATTACTTTATGATATTGTTTTTTACATGATTATGATGCCCAATTCTAGCCAAGGGTAACCCTTAGGTTTATGATTAATACCTTAGACATGATTCATCATGTGTAACACATATTAATGAACATGGGATGATGGGTTTTTCCTAATAGCTGTCAAATGCATTGTTTAATTCTTAGTCTTGTGAGACATCATGGTCAATGATCAATTTGGTTACCCTTGACTCATTTCCCATGTGTAATGGTCTTGGTGGTAATCCATGACATGTGCTCCACTAGGAGAAATGGGCCTTGAACCACTCTTATGTCATGTTGTATGTTGTTTCCATATCTCCTATGATTCCATGATTACATATTTCATTCTTACTTATGTATATCCATTTCATCTATGTCATCTTCTTGTTCCTACGATCCCATGTTCTATACTTTATTCTTATGTTTATTCCCTTATTTGGATTTTTAGCTCATCCATTTCTCCATGTTATCCTGAGGTTATCCTATATAGATATAAGGGCTCCAAGGAATTTAGAAGCTCATAATAGTGGATAAATAAAGATATTTTTTTTTTCAGTCCCATGTTATTTGTTTTAAGTACCTTGTCCTATAAATACCATAGGATTTACAATCATTAGCTTGGAATTTGATAGTTTATTACATTTAAAATCATGTAATATTATGTGAAAAGTCTAGGCTCTCTATACACACTCCCTCTTCCCTAATAGTTTTCCACCCTTGCCCAATGTCACATGTCCTTAGCCATCACTCTCTAAAACAAGGTTACTCAATAACACTTGTTCAAGGCATCACAACATGCACCTCATGCATAAAATCATCACATCATCCCATATTATATATATATATAGAAGAAAACTTCTTTCTATGATCCACCACAACCTGTAAGATTTTTATCATACATCAAGCACTATACCTCTCAAGACATCAAATCCCATACACCATGTAAGGAACCAAATATCCTCATAGACTATACATGTCATACCTATTATCATCCTTTGGATACTATATCTAGAGATAAATGCATTTGAAATAACCCCAAGACATAACATCCCTCAACACACATATATGGGAAAAATTAACACCATGTATACCATAACAAGTAACTTAAAATAGAAGATATTGGTGCTAGATGGGGTATTCATCCATCCTTCTTCACACCAGGATGTTGGGGAAAACACCCTCTCGGAGTCCACTAGGTGTCAGTCTCACCAACTAATATGCATAGGCTAGTGTATAAAATCACCAAATATACAAGATATAATATATCTCACAAAAAACATTGGAATAAACTCTCCTTAAGATCATATGAATTTATTATCTCTCACACAACCGATTTCCACCAGTATATACTATATATCCTATAAGAACCCATTAATTTAAATAGATATATTCATTACATCATTGATATTTATAATTAAATTTTGTTAATTAATTTATTTTTCAATAAATTATCCATTATCATTATTTTAATATATATTCATTGACCATTTTTATGGAGTCCATCCCCTCTAGTCATAACCAAAACTGAGTCCAATGATTATGAATATGAGCATCTTTTCATCATTTTCATTCCATCAAACTAAAACATGTGGGTTAGTATTTATTATTCATTATAAACATATTTCCTTATACCTAGTACTCTATAAACCATATAATACTACCACCAAGTGGAACCAAGAAACCAAACACATCATGTAACCTCATCCAGTGGGGAATGGAATGTAGAAAAAACAAGATACATGGAAATCATCAACTAAAAAAATTATTTCAAGAATGCATACAGCTTTATCATGTCATTGGGTAATCCCATGTTGAAATTGTCACATCTTTTATAGTTTCATTCCCAATACCAACAGGTATATTCAAATGCATCTCACAAAACAGGTTTCTACTACTGCCACAACACTTGATCCTTCCCACCCACATCCCATCAGCCATCTATAGATATTCCATACATGGATCATATCACATCATGAAAAGAACCTGACATGCAGAAAACATCACAAAAAATAGAAGGAACTATGAACTCATAGTCATTAGGGAAATATTTTTCCTAAAATAATTCATCCAACCACCACAAATAAATGAGCTCTCACGACTTAAAACATAGTGAAATATTCCTTATCAAGATGATGGGAAAATCAGTCCCTATCAATTATCTTTACTAAAAAACAGTTTTTATTCCAGCATGAATTAACTTAATAAATATTAATAGGTTCCATATATAAGTATCCAAAGTTATCAAGATAAAATAATTGATAAAATTTTAAATAATCTCTTAGTATGAAAACATGTTTCATCCAACAGTGAGATGATAAATTTAATTATCATGCCTTTTTATTTCACCATTCACAAGAAGAATTTTTATTCTTCATCTTTATTTACCAATTCTATAATCATTTAGGTAGACATATAATTATGCATTTTATTTGCATCATTTAAATTATCATTGAATTATTAGAAACACGATATTCAATTAACATGCTTCTTCTTAAATGATTTTTCCAAAAAATTAACATTTACCATATTTACCGTCATTTTCACATTCCATCAATAAAAACATTAAAATCAATAAAATCATAATACATGCTAAGAAAAATAACATAGATTAAAAAAATCTAGAAAATATTGCGGAAAAATATTATCATGGTACAATATAACAACATCTTATTTCTACACCCAATTATTTATTGATATGGTTCAATAATTTATATATGAATTTCATTTCAATCAAAAGGGATAAACCATGATTTCATTACGATTCCATTTAATTATATAGTAAAATCGATGAATTCCCTACCTCAAAGGAAGGAATTTTATTCGCATGATAATAGGACAACGTTGTAGATCCCAATCACCCCCATCGCAATTGATACCTCCATCCAAGGACATCATGGCACATCTACACCAACAAAAAACTCCAAAAAAACTTCTTTAAAATGGTGATAAAATGCCATCAGATGGAATCAATAAGAGGAACTATACATAGTTGATAAAAATAAAATAAAAGTTGTAGAACATACCCAGGATCACAGTTGAATGAACACAGGAATCCATGTTTCAATCGACTTCAATGGAATCCAAAAATTCCTAAAGAGATTTTAGTATATCGGTATAAAATTGGAAAAAATGTTTTTTAGAAAATCCAAGGCAGTACAATTTATAAATGCAATGTTTACAGTGGATTTTCACAAGGTGAAACCCTTAAAATCATGGATGTGTCGGGTTTTTATGTCTAATCGAAAAATAAATCACCTTATACAATTAATACCAGATTTATTTCACATATTGAGGAGCCCTATGAACCAACCATACCCATTTTTATGAACTAGATATTCATGAATTTAACCCCCTACACAACATAATTAATTTCATAAATTGGCCTCAAACAAGCATAAATTTCTTTAAGGCCATAAATCGGGTTCTCACCCAAGAATTGAACTATAAATTCATGACATGAAACCCTTACACATCATGAATTATTCTTTATTACATATTTTATAATCCAAACATTAATGGATCCTCCATTTACCTCCTTCGAGCACCATGAGATTCATAAACACACAAAATTTCAAAATATATGGTTCTAGGACCTGAAAAAAGTATTTCATATATTCGATTAAATTTTAACTTTCCTAGATTTTTTAAACTCCATTTATAATTTAACCATTATTATCATATAGTGAATGTCGATATATTTTATATTTAGACTAGAATTCATCAATATTAAGAAGGGAATGTTATGAAAATAAATAAGAACACAATATTTTTTTGTAGGGTTTCCCTCAAGGTCCTACTATTTTCTATGTTTTTTTGTTCATCTAATCAAGGGGTTTTCCCCTATAATGAATTATTGAAAAAAATGGATGGTTCTTATTACACATACACATATTCTCATTGTTGATACACTTTTAATAATCCCATAGGATTTCACATTCTAGAATAACACTGGACTCATGTCGGTTTCCCCAAACTATTTTCGTAGTATCACACCATGATATCCAAACATACCCAAACTCAAATAGGTTCTATGGTGTGAAAACTATTTTTGAAAGTGTCTTATTACAAAAAATTCTCTTAATTCAATCTCTAATTTAGTACATTATGCCTCTATATCCACCAAAACAGATCTAATTCCCCTCAATATCATCTTCTTTGTATAATATTATATCACTATGAGTGATTATGATATCTTGTTTACTATTACATCTCATTTTAATGATCTTATAATAATCCTACTTGCCATGATTTCTGACTCAAAATATGAAATTATTGACTCCAAAAAATATGTACAATAACAACAGGTTGGTTATTCGTCCTCTTTTTTATCCTCTTCTCAATAGATAATCTATCTCATCTAAACTAATAGTCATATCAAATATCATTATTATTATTTTTAGATTTCATAACCACATTTTCATTATCTTCCTCATAAAATTATGATCCTACTTATTCTTCATCGAGATTGATATTAAATATTTTACCTAGTATAACACATCAACTCTCATAATCCAAAACACACATTCCCTTACTTTTTTTATATAATGGTTTCATGAAAAATTATTTTCAAAATATGAAATTTAGAATATATTTGTAAGACATGATTCTTACGAACACCATTTAATTTCTATAATCTTTTTAATATAGGGATTTTACCATGATCCTCACATTCCTTTTTCCTATTATTAATGGTTGTATACTATATAATAACATGATTTATCATACCTTATCTGCCATTATATTTGTCTCAAAAAAATGTAGATCTACTAGTTATTTCCAATAGGTCTGATTTTGGATCATATATTTATCATCTTATACTAAATCTATTCACCTCATTTTCCTTCACACTATATATAAACCAGGTCACATTTTCTTAATCTGTTAAAAAAGAACATCAAATCCGGGTATATTATATAATATATAACACACATTTATGAATAACTGATATTTAATAATGGGAACCTATAAATTATTACAGCATTACTTATCCCATTCTGAACTCCAATATTCAACTCTTGAAACCATGACTTATTCTATGTAATAGTCACTATTTTAGTGTCATGGATATCACTTAAGAATCCATATTCATATATTATCTAGAAAAATTAAATTTAATCACAAAACCTTATGACATATTACATCATTTAATGAAACCATATGTGAATCATATGATTTATCGTAATGTTGAAAACAATAATGGAATTTAAAATATTTTATAATCAACATTACATTGCCTCAAAAATTCAAACATTACCTTTATATATCTCTTTATTTTTACAGACCACACTTACATTGGTGAATGTTACTTTTACATAGGTATAGTATTCTCTTTTCACAAACTACATATTTTCAAGCCTACCTTTATGGAACTCACTATTTCCTAGATCTAAATTTATATAACCCATTAAATAATTTTCTTATATTTACATATAAAATTTACTCCCAATATTACTTTTATATAACATTCATTCTACATTCATACAACAAGGGTTTTTAGTGTGGCCATTATGTAGGTCCTTTAAATATATTCTAGTTATGAAAATCTCTAATGTTTACACTATGATTTATAATATTACGCTCAACAAATAAATGTCATTCAATTAGTATAGTGTTATGCTATGTTAGAGGCTTAGACTAAGCTTTAAAATATTGTTTCATAGTACTTCAAAATTTATATTATAAAAAAATTCTTATGATGACTTCTCAAAGACCTACACTGAGATTCATATGACATAATCATAGATGTCCAAAATAAATATTCTCAGGAAAGGAATACATTAGTTTCTTGAAGTATTACACAGGGGATTTTTTCATTTTTTCTATAGAAACTCCAATATAACATATTAAATTAAATCACTTATGAAAATTTTTAAACATCCACTCGCCATTCTCAAACACTCATAAATACCACACATATATTTTTTGAATTTATCAAGCATTCATAGACACATCAACTCCATTATAAAGAATTCATGCTATATCTACACATTTTTTAGTATGTATATGGAGTTTTCTTCCCTATATTTATAGTCAGGATCATGGAAAATAGAAAACATCTACCAATTTTTAGGAAAACCAATATTAGTAGTAAATCATAGGAACATAATTGGATGGATTCTTCAAAACATGTATATATGACATATTATTCAACTATTATAAATAGAGTTTTTACATGAAATAGAACATATATATAATATGTGTCAGGGTTCAACAATCATTTGATTTGAAGGGGTTTCTCACAAAGTAACATGCATGCCCAAACTTATTTCCCTTCATGTGATACTCCATTTGTATCCACAATGGAAGAGACATATGTTCTCTATTTTCCAAACCATATCGCCATCACCAATGATATCCGTTTAATGGGTGGATACATAATACATCACCCATTTTTATCTAAAAACACACTACCTTCCGTATAACACATTGAAAATAAATAAAATAAAATCAAAACACAACCCAAAATGTATCTTCAATGATCAATTTGAAATTTTAATTCGGTAAACCATGTTGAGTTGTACCATATGATCATATCGAGGATACGCCTAATGAACATTCTTTTGATCCTAATTGTAGTTGAAATGGAATCTATGTCGATATATTTGATTCCAAAACACACTATAGAAAATAATTAACCACAGAATGATTTTAGGATGAAAACCTTATTATTTTGATTTAATTTTTCTAACATAAATCCTCTTGATACTAAATGGTATTCTTGAGAGGGGAACCAACTCTTCCCCTTAATCCCAAATGAACTAAAAGTCAATAAACCAAACTTAAACCATGTTTATGATATTACATTAGTGATGACGTTGTGGAAGGATGAATTAAGTGATATGAAGTTATTTTACCATAAAGTCCTAATGGTTTGATTTAAATATAATGTGTTATATTATGATAGTCCAAATGGTTTTTAAAATGTTAAGGTGAGTGGGGTTTTATATAATTATCTTTATTTATAAATGTTTTCTTTTGAAATACCTTCCATTGTTAAATTATCTATTTATTTGAAGTAATTAACCAATTATGTTTTCAAAGACATTCACTTTTTTCCTCCTTTCAGATTTCTTTTCTAAAATAGATTTTTTATAAATATGTGTTTGAAACACATATATAGCATGGTTAAACAAATATACAATTTCAAAAAACACATTTTTCTTATGTTTTGTTTAGTGAATTAAATTAGTACTTAATTCATTACCTTAAAAAAAATTTACCTTACACACTGTCTCGAGTTAAATGAATTTATAACATTAATTATTTTATTATGGTTTAAACAAAAATATGGGACCTTGGACAACCTTGTTTTGTTATGTGATCATTTTGAAACACGTACAAAAAATATCATTGCTTTAGAAACATTATATTAAGCCCTACTACTAGAGGGATATAGTTAGTGCCTCATTTTGTTGACCATGCCAAGTCTAAAAATATTGAATATGCCTAGAATATCACTACATTTTTAATATTTATAGGTTGTTTTAAAGAGAGAATGTTTCATACTGCATACATCATTCATATTAAGATAAGAATTCAAGAAACTTGTATGGTAGTATTTTCATTATAAATAACCTATTATTTTTTCCATTCTTACACACCATGGTTGTACTGCTATTAGGATGATGTATAGTATTCATGTCTGATATACGTTTGATATGGAGTATATTTTATCATTTGTATATAGAAATTATCTTTTAATTTCATATATAAAATGCCTATTTTTTATATATTTCATGTATATCATTTGGAATAGATCATTTTTATTATATTGATATGGAGTATTATTATTGTTATGATATGAATCATGAAAATTATTGTGATTTTGTACGAGTTTATTGAGGAAATATAGATGATAATGTGTTTTTCTATTATTACATGATGTAATTATGATTTTCATGATATGAGAAATAATTCCACATATATATATATAATTTGATTTTCAATGTATTTCATATGAACTATGTGGAAATTGTCTTCGAAGTTTCATTTCATGACCCCTAACCTCCTAAGAGACCATAATTTGGAGGTAGAGAAGTTAGATAGAGATAGATCTTGACCCCAGAGTCCCGCTTTCAATTGCCCCCATGTTGGATAGTAGCATTGAGGGTAATAAAATCTCATATTATCAATGGAAATACCCTCTATAAATGAAATAGGATAAGGAAAAAGGATAAAGAATGAAAAAATAACCATAAGAAAATATAAGGGTATAACAAAAAAACATTCAACAATGCATAAATAAAGTAAAACCAATAAAATGAAAATGTCTCCAAAGTAAGTACAAAAAATACAAGTCTACTAAAGTGGATCAACAACAACACCAGCCAAACAAGTATTTTTAGATTCATCCCCATTGACCTTTGGGAAACATTAAAATAGATTATATACATAGGGTAAGCCTAATTTGTCTACTCGGTGGGTACATAACAAAGGTATTATGTGAATATGTGAAAATATAATTCTATTTCACAAATGTAAAAACAATAGATCAACAAACGAAAATATTCAAGTCATCTAATAAAACCCATCCTCGCCTTGGGTATCAGACCAAATCACAAATCCAATATAATAATATATCATCAAGACAGTAACAATACAAAGAACCCCAATACTACTTCCCCACTAGTTTTCCACTCACACACCCCAATATTGAATATTAAATGCTCACAAACCTTCCACATATACCATATCACATCACATTCATCATACATACACTGGTGCCACACATCACATCATATCACATCCCTACCTCAGACACCCACGCCGAACAATACATCACATCACATCCTACACCATGACACCAGGGAAAACACACTACATCACATCACTTCACAACGAAGACCAAATAATTATGGTAACAATATTGAGAAAGACACCAACCTCATTCCCTCATACTACCATGCATGACCCACACCACATATCACATCACAACACATCACGTCTGACTTATAGACAGGTAGGGAAACACATCATATCCATCTTGAAGACACCTTATTTATAACATAAATGATGTGTAATCTATAACCCCAACATATATTACTATGGCTGAAGGAATAATGGGAAAGAGACGGTAGAGAACAATCTATATCACTTCCATCCTAGATATTCTGGAAAACACCCAAAACTCAGCCCCATTAAGAATTAGTATGGTTATTCAACTCATTTGGATAACATATAAAATATCAAAAATATAGATGATATATAGAAATCACGAAATAAATAACCTATGTGTTCATATCAATAATAATAGCACACACCACATCACCACCATTTACCACACATCAACTATCTAAACCTCCACTACAAAAATATGAAACACCACATGACCACCACACATAAAACAAAAATTCCACTTTCCACTTACATGATTCATAAATTTTATTAATTATTTATTTTATTTCACAATAAAATACTCATTATTTTATTCATTCCAATATAATACATTAATCACACATATGCTTTTAGTCCACCTTTTTTATTTACTAGCCTATTTTATTTCTTTTTTCATCACAGTTATTCCCATGGATAATAAAAAACTAGCATAACCATGAAAGGATACAATAGTCCCATGTCACACATTCCCCACCACAGCTCTAAACATCCACCATCATCATCACATCACTTCTTTAAGGCCATATCACAAAACAACAATAGTATAACATCATAACCATATACAACAAAAAATTAATTACTCGACAATTACTTCACCAAAAACACTGTTCCACAACCATTGGGCAACAAAAAATGTTCCAAAACCAATACGCCACAACCTATTCACCACAAAAAATGCACGAAAACTTCTAATCCATAACCAATATAGCAGTACCACTGTTTGATAACAACTACACCATAAAAGGTTTGCCACATCCTCTTCACCATAACCACTACACCACAATAAAAATGCCACAACTACTTCTCTAAAACCCCAACGCCACAACTTCATCACAAAATGTCACAATAATTAAAAAATATCCTTCATGTTAATCACTATCTACATCATAGCCTCACATAGCACATGGCCCGCTAGTCTCCACCATCATGGACCAATATCCCAAAAAACATATGGAAACCCAATAATGCACAACCACTGAACATCAATACAAACTGGATTCCACAATTATTCAATTCCATTATCACATATATTATTTATTTAGCATTAGTATTATCGCACAAACCATATGTCTAGGGGAAACCAATTAGTAGTGAAATATATGTTATTTATCCTTTTATTGATGTTGTGATCACATAATAACAAAACAAGGTTTGTTGTAGTATAACAACTACTTCACAAACAAGGCTCCCAATGACAGTTAGTTTTTTTGAAATGGAGACATGAATGCATAATATCATCAATAACATATATCAATTCATTAGATCATGACACAACCCCCCATTCCAATCAATTCAACTATGAATAATAATTATTTTATAATGCTGACACTTATTATTCAAAAACATGTTATAAAAACATGAAAATCCTACACATATCCCGTAATGGTTTAGAATGAGGGCCCCTTCCTCAAGGATGATTTCTAATCTTGTTGTGCACCACATGGTGAAGAAGAAACTACCCAAAATCCACCACTGGAAATGGAACTCTTGGATCAAACTGGACTATAGAAAATGGTTTTAAAAATAATAACACATATACACCTCTAACAACAAACACGCAACTGCAGATGGTCTTTAAACATGAATAGAAGGAAACCACTAGAAATATTAGGATAAATCACCATGTATTGTTAATATTAATACACTAGAGAAAATAGACTAAAGTATGGAGAAGGGACATAATATTAACTAAGATCTATGTAGGATTCATAAAAACTGAGATATAATGAGGTGCAGGTGAATTAAAGGAAAATTGGACTTTCAATGGTTGAAAATAATCTAGAAACTAACACATTCATGTCGTATAACCCATTCAAACTATAAATTCCAATGTTTTTAACTTCCATAAAAAATCATTTCGATTCAACCATTAATTAGTTACACATTTTGAATCCTCCTTTCATGACATGAATCTATTTCACTTTTCCCACATCATCCACAATCAATCCATGAATTCACCAGCTTCACAAGAAGAGATTTACTAATTCATATCATGTGAACCATTCACCAAATGAATATCCAATATCATATCTACTTCACCTCCAACCACTACGAATCCTACGCAAGCCTCATATGAAGCACCTTCAATAACCAAACCAGAAAAATAATGGAATTGGAAGGAAATAAACATTACATTTGATACCAATCATATGATTCAGGTCCTTGAGAATCAAAACCGGAACTAGAAGGAATGGGGTCTCAACAACCACCTCATGAGATACAAGTCAATGTTCTTGTTATTCCTCGACAATGCCACCAACCAAATATGCCAAATAAAATACCAATGAAAAAAAACACTCAATAACATCAACCTACCCATATCTGAATCCAACCAATTCCACAACCAACACACAACTTCTCAATGAGAACATAATTCAGAGAATTTAATCCTCTATTTCAACATACTATCAGCTCTGGGTGGAACTGACTCATCTACATGGTCTTAATCACATCATAGTCTAGTGTATATCAATTATCAATCAAGTGCTTCCCTTTTTATGAGTCAAACATTTTATCACACATCAAAAAACAAGGAAACAAAAAATCTTATAAAATGGTTAGGTCAAAGTATCACATCATCCCAAACAAAATTTAACAAATAAAGGCTCATAAGAACTCAGATTTCTGGGAATGAATCTTTACCTATTTTTCCATGTATTATCCTCCTAGACACCTTAACTCCGCAATATCTAAATCAAGGGAATTATTCATACATGAAACACCTTCTTTTGAAGATCCTCGATCCCTACTAACCAATCTGTAACATCTCATAATCTTAAATATCTAACTCTCAGTAGTCAATAACATGGTATTCATTATGACAATACTGACAAAGCTAAGACTTGTGGAAGACATCTTAGATCCTCTCCAACTGTTGTGGAAATTCCAATTGATACGCCACCACAATAAGATGCCCCAACACGTCATATGTCTAAAAAAAATGGGATAAAGTTTACTCCCCCTTCCAATCCCATGTTTACCATGTCATCGGTAGAATCAAAAGAAAACATAGTCTCCAACATCAAAGTGTTGGGCCTTCACATATTATTAGAATAAGTATCCTGATGCCCATGTTCTGCCCACATCCACTCATGAACAAAATTAATTTTCTCTTTTGTGATCTATACCACATCCGGACCAAGAACTACAGACTCCCCATCCTACATCTAGCATGAAATAGAATAACATGGTCTCCCATAAAATCCCTCAAACAAAGCTATATTAAAGGTATATAGATAACTATATTTGTATGAGAACTAGTCCAATGATAGGTGTCATACCCAAGATCTAACAGAGCCAAAGTTGTATGCCTACAACATATCCTAGAGTGTTTGAATGTTCTACTCTAACTTCCAATCAATCTATGGGTGGAATGCCAGGCTATGTTACAACTCGGTTCAAAACTATTGTAGCAATAACCTAAAAAATTCATGAGGTAAATTATGGATCCTGATTAGCGAAGATGGTCTATAGTACCCCGTGGATCCAAACCACATCATCTGCCTACAGCCTCGCAAAATCATATATGACACATGACTCAAGAATATCAAGGAAATGAACCTATTTCATCATTAAATATACTATCACATAGCCTGCATCACGTCCTTTATGAGATTAGGGTACCCCTATAATGAAATCAATTGATATTTCCACCCATTTTGACCTGACGACATCCATGTAATGCAACAAACCTATCAGAACACGGTTCTCTACATTAACCTACTGACAAAATAGACATTTTTCGACAAACTCCACCACCAGTTTCATCAACCATGGATAACAAATATGTATCCCCAAGGCACCATATATCATTCTCTCATTAGAATCTACCATTAATTCTAATCTATGAATCTCATAGTGAAGTCCACAATTCATCGCATGTCCGTGAAACAACTTCCATCGGCCGAACACCTAGTTTCGATCATCCTCTGACCATCCCTATGGTGTGTCACCATGGAAAAAATGATCAAGAATCACCTACTCCACTAATTCTCCCCACTGAGACTCCTCCACCACCAATAACAAAGATGACTCAATCATAATCTTATGAAGATCACCTTATCCAATTCTCTCCCAATCATCAATATCCCTTGCTTCATGGTACTTCATTATTTTCAATATATCTGATGACTACCGAGATACATCTTCTTAGGAAATTCAACTAAATACATCATCAAATAAATTACACTCCCATGGTGTATCATTAATCCTAATATTTTACTACAAAATAAACTCTAACCGTATATGATGGCATGGATTCCAATACCGCTAATAGAAAACATATCTCCGACTCTTGTGGTCTGTGAAAGAAACAAAATGCTTGTTGGTGAGGTAATACCTCTTCCAATTTAGCTCGAATAAAAATTGTTCCAACTCTATATCATGGCTATCATAATTAAAATAATTAGGATGTAAATACATATGCACATAACATATCTTTACTATTTTCTACCTCGGCACACATCCTAATACTAGAGGGAAATCGTTATAAAAAAAATAAAAAAACAACCTCCTTAGGAAACTGAATCATTGGAGCACATACCAACTTATCCATCATGTAGCTGAACATTTCATGAAACTAATCTATCCATAAAAATTATTGGTCCTTCCTAGAGTAAACTAACAACTAGGCAACAAATCCAAATAAATTGGGTAAAAAATTACGATAACAACACATGAGACCATGGAATCTAAAAAATTATTCTAAATTATTAGATGCTTCCAATGAAAAATCTAATTCATACATCAATGATTCCCACTCCACACCATATTGTGACAGAACATGTCTAATGATACACATATCTCACAACCATAATTGAAACATTGAAAAAAATCTATAAATATAGTGGTGTTGAAGGACCAAGAAAAAAACTCTAAAATGTATGGAATCATCCTCCTCCAAATTAAAGTGTACCAAGATATCATTAAAAAATACAATGATGACCTAGTCAAGTAACTCATTGAACATGGATTTCATAAGCCTCGTGAACATATTTGGTGCATTCATAATAATTAATGACAACAAATCATCAATGAAGTGTCCATACCTATATAAGAAGGTAGTTTTATGAACATCGTCATCATTAACCTTAAACTGGGGATATCCTAAACACAGATAGATCTTATAGTACCATTGAGATTCTTTCACCTAGTCGAACAAATCATCAATCCTAAAAAAGGGAAATGGTTCCTAACTGCCACCTGATTCAACCTTCAGTTATCTATAAAAAACCTCTTCTTATTATCTTCCTTCTAGTAAGATAACAATGGTGAAACCAAAGATTCAACACTGGGTCACATGAAACCCATCTACATCTTATCATCCACTTATATCCTCAAATAACACATACCAATGGGTTCCATTTTATAAGGATCCATCAAACTTGGAGACATAAAAATATGAAACTCTATCCCAAAATCTACATTTCATCAAGGTGTTAGTTCCTTAACCTCCTCAAAAAAATATAATAACTCCTCAAGAATATCCCCAATATGATATTATACTTACACCTCCATCAAATGTGACAAATGAGGCTCCACTTCTCTACCACCAATCTGATTACCGCAGTCTCCATTGAATGCCACTCGATGGACCACAATATTAGAATATGAAAATATTATTCTAAATTTTTCAATGACATAACACACAGTATATAGCGAATACATCCCATGGATAATATCATATAGCATATCTTGAATATAAATAATCCCCCCACCACTGAATGTTGAAGCCCCATCACCAGTTTATATCCCAACCACACATCAATCAAGGAATGCTGACCGCCATCCAACATTGATAACATGAGAGGAAGTAGAAGCCTCTATACATGTGGTCCCAAAATAAGGACCAATGAAGGATTAAAAAAATTAGTGTGAGGATCTACAATATAACAAAGGATACATAAGAGTATATGATAAAATAATCACAACTCAAACTAATCCCATCTCTACTAGCGTTGTGCCCACAAAAAATTATATCTAGCCACAATTTGACCCTCTCCCTATATTGTTCAATCCTCCACAGCAATGATCTTAATGAGGTATCTATGTAAATGAAACATCATGAGGCTACCCAATGGAAAATAACATTCTATCATCTATTGAACAATAATTTCTTGACCATGCCACAAAAACTACATCAACAAAACTGTGGCTACTAAAAAGGGTCCTGATCAACCATATGAAACTAAAATCCCCATGTTGAAAGACACTAAGCCTGGTGGTTCTCATATCTACCATAGGTATGTAAAATAATCAAAAAAATCCCCAGAATCTGCTCATAGAGAACAAGACCATAGTAGTTGGGATTGAAACTGTAACGAATATTTCCCCACTGAATGGAACCCTGACTTCGTGAAAACCTACGGCTCAATACTGCTCAGCTCAAATAAAAAAAATACATGCAACCATGTAAAAAATCAACACCCAAATAAATAATCCTATTGATAACCTCACACATTTTATAAACCTTTAGATATATTTGATGGTAAATGGATTGACTGCTTACCTGATCACTAGTTGAAAAGCCTCCACCAGATATTGTGCTCTTGACTCCTCATCTAGAAAATAATATATAGAAAACTGAAGGATTTCCTCGAACCTAATCACTAACTTCATTACAATGAGATTCCCTTGTTGAGGTAAATAATTTCTGCCTCTCAGGTGCCCTCTGATTTGAAGAATGAAACTATTCCTTGAAATCCCTTTAATATATGGCCATATTTTTTTCTCTCCTTACAATCACTAAGAAAACATCCACCACTGACATGTAGCTACCCGCATCTAAATAACTACTAGAATAACCTATGACTCAACTCATTCTAAGATCATACCCAAAGTGATCTATGTCTCTTTTATCATGTTATCTATTTTTAGATAGAAGACACTCTCATCATACTTACCCAAAATCTACAGTTGAAATGAATGAAATGCCTAATTCAATGCCTCATCCTCCACTATCGGTTCAACACTCTAATGGCCAAATAGATCATCTAACTGAACCTCACCATCTTGATTGATTCATGGATTATGAAAATGATTCATTCCTATAAAAGAGAACATAATATGCTCAATATCATTGAATTTTATCAAAGATTATAATTTTTAATTTTATTTTTTCTCACAATAACCCATTCTAGATATGAAAAAGAAACAACCAGGACGCATACAACTATCCTAGGTCTCTACCCAAAAAATATGTATGACTCGATTGGTACATCAATAAGCCCAGAACAGTGCCCTATATTAAAGGGGGTCTTAAGATCACTGGACCTAGTTGGTCTCATTGGCCTATATCACGCACCAAGTTCAATGGGAACTACTTTCATACCAACCTATACAATCCTCACTATCCCAAAATCTAATGTATATTATATATATTAACCATATTACTTGGATATTACTATTTCATGCCCCCTCCCACCCATGAAACCACAATGAGAAGAGAGAGAGAGATAATGACCCCCTGAGTCCTCCCTCTAGTAGGCCCCTTGATGAAATCAAGAACCATCAGTATAAATGTCTCAAGATATGGGAGGAATTACCCTACATAAGTGAAATAAGTGCAGAAGAGGAAATTTATAATGACCAAAAAACTCCATGTGACAATATAAGGTTAAACAAAAAACTGCCCCCACAATGCATGAATAATGTTAAAACTGATACAATAATAAATTATCCCAAGTAAATAACAAAAAAATCTATAGTAGTGATTCAATAATAGATTTGACCCCACTAGTAATATTCAGATTGGCCCCCAGTGTCCAATTTGAATCCTAAAAAATATTTTATATAGGTTAGATGAGAATAAACCTTATACTTAGTTGGGACATAACCAAAGCCTTAAGTGAACATGTGAAAAGATAATTCAAATTATACATTGAAAAAACATTAGAACCAAAAGGATCATATATCTGTAATATTACTAAACCCATAATTACAGGGAACTCCCACTAAATCTGGCATCCAGTATAATAATATAACATCTATATCATTGAAATGTAAGGCACCCACTCTCTCTTCCCCATTTATTTTTCGTAATCACTCCCAATGTGGAATTTCTTATGCACCCAATCCATCCAAACCAACCACATAATATCATATCAAATACCTCATGATGAAACTAATTCCATATATCACATCATATCATATCCCACCAAAAAAACATGGGATAATTAATCACATCACATTAGATCACTACTCGAACCAGAGATGTATGGTGTTATGAACATGAATAACATCAACCTCATGCCCTCCTCCCACCACAAATTACCCCCACCACATATAATATCACACCACATCCTCCCACCACACATTTCCACCACCACATATAACATATCACCCCATTGAAACCTAAGGGAATACATAAAATCTCGTCTGAGGACACCTTTTACATCACATAAGTGCTAGGTAGTCTCAAACATCCACATGTATCACTACTATTGATTGTATAGAAGAAGAGAGGGTTTACCCACCCATTTGTATCACTACTATCATGGATGATGGGGAAAATTTCTAAAACATAGCCCCTATATGTATTGGTAAGGTTATCTAACTATGTTGGTGGGTGCATGAAATAAGATATTCATACATGAAATATAGATATCACATAATATAAAACCTATGGTTTTAACTCAAAAAACAATAGCGCACACCACATCACCTCGACATACAACACATATACCATCTCAACCACTACCACAATTGTATGCAACCCCACATAGAAACCAAAAAATCTAGTCAAACATTCAATGTACCACTTACATGATTTATCATTTTTATTTATTATTCATTTAATTTATCATCACACTACTCATCATTTCATTCAATTCAGTTTAATATATTTATAAAATTCATTTTTCATTTCCACCATGTTTATTTAACGAAATACTTTGTTTTATTTATAATAACAATTCATATAATGGAAGGAAGGAATCTATATCAACCATGCCATGCTACAGCATTACCAACTCACAAAACCATTGCTATAGCACAACACAACCTAATTCATCATTGAATCATATCCACAATGACTTCTCACAACAACACAACCATATTACAATAGCACTAAATACCATAAAAATAAAATGTTTCACAACTACTATGCTATAACCACATCACCACCACTACTATTCCACAACCCATATGCCACAACCACTATTCTGCTACCAATACTCCATAACCACTTTTTCTAAATCCTCTATGTAACAACCACTATGAAACATCCTGTATTCCACAACCACTACACCCCAAAAGAATCACCATAAACTCGATTCCATAACCACTCCTTCACAACCACTACGCTAGAACCACTACAATAGAACCACTGTACAATGAACTCTACACCACATCCTCTGCAGACCACATCACACAACTACCCACATCACATCAATGATAACCAATATCTGTGTCATAGCCTCATGGACCACATGGACCTTATAGTCGCCACCATCACTATAATATCGCTCAATACTCATTATTCAAAAACAAAAGGCAAAAATACAAATAACAAAAACACAGACTTTCATCATTAATTATTTTGTGGAATTATCAAATACCGTATTTTTTTATATGGGGGTTTTCACAAAATCTTGATATCTAAGGGATACCAATTATTAAAAAAATATAAATTCCATATCTTTTAATTTTGGTTCTTATCATAAAAAATAACAACGACCATTTTTCAATAAGAAATAATGCCTTGAAAAGGAAACATGTTGACTTTATTTTCAGAATTCAAAATACGCTTCCAGAATATCATGAAAAACATATATCAAAGTATTAAAGCTTTTGTAAACTAACAATTCTAATATGTTCAACTATTATAATTAATTGCATGATTAGGTTAACCAATAAAATCCACCCAAAGGTAAAAAAAATAAAAATACCATACATACCATGTAAAATGGTGAGAATGATGATCCCCTACCTCAAGGAAACTTACCAAACTCACTAAGAACCACATGAAGAAGATGAAACAACCAATAATGAACCACAACACAAAGGACTTATTGATCAATCTACACCCCTATAAAGGTTAATCAAAAAAGAAACCCATACATACCCCAATCCAAAAAACACACCACTGTAGTGGCTATCTGAAGAAGAAATGAAGTAAAACCATGGAAATGAGAGGAGATCCCACCACAGATCACTATCAGAAATCCACCACAACCAACAGATCAAAGCAGGATAAAGGGGAATGAATATTCTATATTATTCACCAAGGGTTCAACCAATATAAAAGAAAAATAGGTACAACAATATGAAAGGAGAAGCAACCTCACAAGTGTTAAAAATAACATCAAACCTCACACTTTCACATCATGTAACCAATTCAAAAAATGAATTATCATAATTTTTTATTCATCCAAAATTTACATCTCCAACCCATTTAATTCACTACATTTCATGAGTTCACCTTTCACGACATGATTATATTTCATTTTGCACACCTCATTTGAACACAAATCATGAATTCACTAATTTCTCAAGAAACAAAATACCATTTAACATTGTTTATGCCACTCTCATAATGATTATCTTTCATTGGATCAAATTCACCTTGAATCACCATGAAACATCATCAAGACTCCTTTAAAAGACATTAAACACACACAAAATTGGGAATGAGATATTCTAGGAAGACACAAAACATTTTATTCCATCCAACCATTTTTGTAATGGATATACATTGAAATATATCTATATTTATATACACTACTCAATATGAGTAGAGGGGCCTCCAATAGTGAAATTATTTTGTGTGTTTCTTCAAGTGTCAATTTATAAACATAATGAGTATATAATGTTCCTCCCTTGGAGGACGATTATGGATACATAACAAAATATAAACATTTTATACAAGTATCATTTTTTGAAATTTACATGTTTCCATTTTATTTTCACTATGTTAGGCCCTATTTTAATTTAACATCTATTAGAGATTGTATTATATTTATTTGTGTATCACACTTAAAAAATTGAGACGTAAAAGGATAAATGTTGATACCCTTTTCAGAAAGGTGTAACATTCATTTCAAGTGCATTCCAAATTAGAAATACATAGTTATGAAAACTTATCCTAGAGTAGATTCATTATGGGTAACCTACTATGAAATTACATGTGGTGTGTGTGAGTTAGGAAAAATAAAATAGAAAGAGTGTGTGTTTGTAGGTGGGGATATTCCTTACTCTGAAAAGTGATCCAAGTAGGGAATAATCATATTTTGTCGTGAAGGAATTCAAGGTATTATAGTATATCCTTGGGGTTAAATGTTATGGTTCACAGTCCAGAGGTGGGTTGTGAAAAATGGTATCATAGCCAATAAAAAAATGAAAGTTCATTAGAACTTCCGAGTGTGGTGTTTTGACTACGAAAATGACAGTGGTGTGCTATAAAGGGAGACGTAGAGTGTAACAACCTTGGAAAGCAGAGACGTAAAATAAAAAATGATTCTACCTATGTCAATAAGGTGGATAATTATTTTTAGGAACCTTATTAATTAAAAATATATATTTATCTAATATTATCGTGGATTTGTGTTATGATGTCTGACCTCATGGGATGCTACTCGAGGTGTGTGTGGGTTTGGACAAATCCACTGAAATAACATGTGTTGTCCTGGGGGATAATCATTAGACAAGTAAGTGATCTAGATGAGAAATATAAAATGATGTTCTGAAAAAAAACCAAGTTATAACTAGGGACCCTTGGGGTAAAATGATTTGGTTCATCACCCAAGGTAGTTTATCATGTTATAAAATTAGAGTAAAAACGTTAAATGTATAAAAATAACTTTACTTACAAATATAATGTTAATTCGATATCTTTTATTTTAATTAAAAATTAGTTTTGATATTCATAAATAGATTATTTAACTAAATGGAATCATAATTTGGATTTAGTGCATCAAAAAAATTTCATAATGGTTGTCAAATAATTTTACTAGAAAATAATTACCATTGTAATCAAATTTAATAATGGTTAATAAGGGTAAAAAGAGGTAACTAAATGTTCATAGATTATTTTTCTCAATTAACATTACACTTAGAAAATCTTGAAACAAATTGTTAGGATCTAAACCCATATACACATGTATGTCAAACCATTCTTTAATGAACATTCTTATGATTCCATCTTTACCATACACATAACATTAGTTTCCAAGGAAAAATATATTTTTTACCTATAAAATCATATCACCTACACCCACTATAAGCCACAAAAATACATTGAAATTACATTAAACCACTATCCAATTTTAATCATATAGATAACTCTTCCTAATTTATCATTCCTTTTATATAGGAAGGTGTCATGTTTTCTATTTAGAAGAAGTCATTAAAATGAATATTGAAGTCCTCAACATGTGTATTATCCACTCAATAACATTTTATTATCTATATTTTTTTTAAAAATATAGCCAAACTAAAATAATAATATAATAATAATAACGACATTAAAATTTTATTACATGAATATAATTTTCATTTTATACCTTCCTCCCATCCATTCAAAAAATTAAAATTTCCCTTGTGTTATGTGTGGACTACCGCCCCCCTTGAGTGGTGTATTTTGTTTCATATCACTGCCTTTCACGATGGACCTTAAAATTTTATTCAATAAATTTGTAATATATTTACTACATGATTAATAGTTTAGAAAACACAATTATGAATTGTACTTGAAATATATATGAAAAGTGATCATTGAAAATTTTATCGCCAAACAAATGAGCATACAAAAAGGGAAAATAATTTCTTATTTATAATGAAGAGATTATTATCATACCACATTTATCCCACACATCAAAATTATAATTTAACATTTTAATAAAACATTTATAAGATCATTATATATAATTTATAATTATATTATCAATAAATATTTTCATAATAATTTTTATCCAATGATTAAAACATTTTCTTTATTAGCTCTATTTTATCATCAACATGAATATTTCTATAAATTTATGTCTTTAATGAATATGGAATATTATTTATTAGTAAGAGTATATATTAATTATTAATTTTTTAATATTATATAATGGTAATATTATCATTTAACCCTTATATTAATATACCACCTTTTAATACATAAATATTACTAAAATAAGTTGATCACTGATTTCATCTTCATAGATCATAACAAAAAAATGTCTATAAATTAAGTAAGAAATGTATAAATAATTATTTAAAACCTATTCCATTACCTTAAATATCTAATTAATGATGATATATTAATCACATAATAATGATTAAAATAACTATTTTTATGGTTTTATAAAATGAAAATAGTTATTAACTTATGAAATGATAATAAAATATAAAAAACTAAAATATTTCCCAATAATGATTATAAAATAAGGTTATAAATTTTAATATATCTTAATGACATTATAAAATAATTAATTATGGTAGTTTTTTTTATTATACATATGGAAATTGTGTGTCTGATTTAGAAGGAATCCAAGGAATGGTGTTTTCTTGAACCAACATGTTTCACTATGTCATTATAATTCCATTTTTATAATTGTATAACAATATTACTTTATAATATTCTATAATGATATTTTATTTTATTTTCTCCTTATTTTATTGGTAATTCTTTTCCTAAAATCCATGTTTTCTTCTTTTATTGTTTTTTTCTTCATAAAAATATATCGTTATTAATAATTATTTCCATCAATTCTAATGGTTGTTTATCTTCCACAATCGTATTATTTCCTTTAAAAATGTATTAATTTATTTTCAAATCCAAATATATAATATCCCATGTGATTTTCATATTTATCTAAACCTATTTTCATAATTTATTCAATATTTATTATAATGTGGGTTTCAGTAAGCATATTTTATAATATTAAAAATATTTTTCTTTTCATAATAGTATATTTTATCTTCCACTAATGCTTTGTGGAATTATGAATTATTTTCCCCAATTTTCCATCATTGAAGTTATTTTTACAAAAAAAAATTTGAAATTTTTTTATTTTATTCTTCTTGAAAATAACTTCAAAACTGGCCAATAAAAAAATATTTTTATGTAAAGGGTAAAAAAGTTTTATGACTTTTTTATTTCACTTCCACTTTCCTCTAAATATATAGGAGAAAAAATATACTATGGAGTTTTGTTTCAGGAATAACAATTTAAATGATTTTCATAAAATATTCATTTTTAATGTAATTTTGGTTTCATCTAATAAAATTCAAGATGCTATTTTATTTTATACAATTTGGAATCACTAATAAAATCATTTTCATTCCATTGGTTCTTTATAAAATGATAAATGATTTATTTCATGGGGAAATAAAATTTATGAATGGTTATTAGATATTGGACTCGGTTCAATATTCTTATAAAACATCGGATAATGATTTATAACTCATATGAAAATAATTCCGGGAAGGATCTTGATTCTTAATCCACTATTTTATCAGTGCAAAGAATATGATTCTTAATATGATATGATATTGGATTAAAGAAGGTGATAACTTTTCTACATTGTTATTATTTCTATTATTATTTTTATTCTACATTAATTTCTTTTGTATCATAATCGTGTAATGATTGATATAGTCATATGTTATTCACAAATATTTATGAGTTTACTAATAAATATTGATCCCTTTTATGTTTGGTGTGATGTTCTAATGGTATATTCATACTTGATGATTATATTCTCATACCGAGATGACCTTCTTATGTTCTTTTAGTTATATCTATAATGTTTAAACTATGTACATATACAATCTCAGGCTTTCATGCGTTATATTTACCTAATTTATGAAGAATATTGTTATTGATGATGTTTCTAAAGAATATCCTCTATAAAATATTTGTGTGAGAGATATTGAAGATATTATAGAATAAAATTATTATATAACAAAAATCCAAGGGAATATAAACATTCTGTGTTGGGATTGTGAGTTTATTAGGACGTGTAATGTTAAATTAATGTGAAATATTTTCATTTTTACCTTTTATTATAGAAAATAGTATCAGATCCTCTGTGTAAGGAATAAATTTTTAGCACCGCACAAGGTAGTGTGGGATTTGGTCATATTAGTTGGTATGAAAATGTGGTTTAGTTAATTTCTGGATGACTTTATTTAACTATTAAGATTACGATGGGATTTTTTTTGAAAACCGTACCTATATGTCTTAATATAAGAGAAATCCTAAGTTTTTTATAAATAATATATTATGTAGTTTTCAAGAAATGAAATCCCTATCAATATAGAAACTATTGAATGTATGCTCAGACATTATTTCACCCAGGGTTATAAACATAAGGTTTTTTGGTTATGAGTTTGGAGTATCTT
The DNA here is from genome assembly GCA_963277665.1 of Viscum album. Lineage (NCBI taxonomy): Eukaryota > Viridiplantae > Streptophyta > Magnoliopsida > Santalales > Viscaceae > Viscum > Viscum album. The sequence goes on from OY728141.1 coordinate 1,819,151,473, forward strand.
AATATGGTGCATAAAATTAAAACTTATTTCTCACCTACATTGACACACTCAAGGTATCTTTGTGTTGATTCTCATTCCCTTTAAACCCAATCATGAAGTATTTAAATAGAATATTAGGACATAATATATAAATATCGAAGATGGAGTACTTAATAATAATATGTACCTAGAAAACCTAGAATAAAAACCCAATGATTATTAATCTATATGAATAAAGAATTTGTTTACTTTTCTGAGTTCATTTTTTACATCTTTAATGTTATGAATTTAAGTATTTTTATATTTCAACTTTCCATTATTTGATGTTGTCACACCCCGACTGACACTTAATCTTAATTTAATTATTTTGGGTATTTATTTTAAGCAACAGTTTGAATAAGTTGTTTAAAAAAATTCATTTTATACAGGTGTGTTCCCGTGTGCATGATTGTGCTCGGTTCCAATCCTTGATAACCAAATGTTTTAATTATTTTTAAATTTGTCATTACACAGGCACGCGACTGGGCGCGCGACCACGCACGCACCCACGCCCGTAACCATGTGGAGTGTTCAGACTTAGTTAATAATGATATTATTAATATTTTGGTTGATTTTATTGTTAGTGATAAATTCATTATTTCTTTATTGGGGTTTTTTGAGCCTCTATTTATTTTTTTATCCCCTTTTTTTCTTTATATTTTATTTTCCCTTTTATTATTTATTTTACTTTCTTTCCTTTTCTTTTTAATTCTTTTTTTTCTACCTCTACCTCACCATCTCTCTCTCTCCTGTTGCCTTCCCCTTTTCAGGAAACCCTACCCGTGCGGACCTTTACCCCTCTCCTCCATGGCAGCGCGAACCTCCCACTCCCCTTGCTAATCTCCTCCGGTGTGGCCTCCTCTAGCACGGATCGTCCTCTCCTCCTCTCTTCCAGCAAGACAACCCTAGCGCCATCACCTTGCACCCGCCTCACCTCGCCTCTCCTCCATCATGGAAGCCCCATTTCCCCAACACCCCGGCCGACATCCTCCAGCGTGAACCACCCCTATCCTTCCATATTTTCCTACCGCGCCACACCCATCTCGGGTCCCCCCTTGCGTACACATCCTCCTTCCAGTGAACCATTCCCTTCCGGCCTCCTCTAGGCGCCTCCCTCCCTAGACCACCCCTCTCAATCCCCCTCTGGCGTGACAGACCGGGACCGGCGCCGCCCTGCGCTACCTCCTCCCTCACCGGACCACTCCTCTCAAGCACTTCAGCGGGACACACCCAGACTGTAGCCCTCCTCTCTATCTGCTGCATTTCCCCACATCTCCCCTGGCCACAACCCCCTTCCAAGTCTCGTTCGAAGACTGGACTGCCTCGACACACCTTCTCCCTTTGGTTGCACCCCCTTCTTGCAAGCATCCAGCCTGCACGGCACACCTCCGGTCGTGACTCCCTTAGTTGTGCCTTCTTTCGACAAGGCTCCAGCCGGCACGATGCCTTCTGGCACCCACAAACCCACTCAAATAGCATCTCAAAACCCCTTGATGGCTTATTTTTGTTTTTATGGTTTTTTTGGCATGTGGTGGGAGTTTCTTGCCAAGATCACAAGGTTTCCTACATTCCGAGGTAGGTGGTTCCACGCTTAGTTATTTTTTGATTAATTGATTTTCATGTTTGGTTAATTTGGCATAGTATTTCGTTATTTTGTGTAGTGCGACTTTGTTCACTTCTGAAATTTGATTGGCATTTGAATGGTTTGGTGGCTTTTTTATTTTATCTTCGCGCTTTTCGCTAAAAACCCATATTTGGTAGTTTCCAATTTTTAGATCGAATAGTTACCTGTTTAATTTGTGTAGTTGGCACGAAGTATGTTTATGACATGGCGTTGAGTGAATTTGGTCATAAAAGATGGTTCAATGTGTGTTAATGGTTGAAAAAAAGTTACTTCTTTATAATTGATTCATAAAATTTTATTTTTGGTCTTCATAAGTTGTGTAGTTTGTGCAAAGGCGTATGAAATGTGGTGTAAGGTTTTTTGTCAAACTTTTTGAGTGGTGCATGTCACATTTTAATATTGTATTTGAGTGCGTGCAGTGTTGGAATGTGTTTTGGACTTATAAATAGTCATTTTTGTGTGTGTAAAACCATGTGGCACCCTTTTTCTATTGTTTTATAAACATTTTTAAATGGTTTATTAGATTATGTCAATGGTGTGAGAAGTGTTTGGAAAATGTTTTAGTGGGCGTATTAATTCAAATTCTTCATGTGTGTGGAAATGGTTGTGATGGCGTGTGTAGTGTCTTCTTTGATTTGAGTGTATGGTTATGACTTGTGACATGAAATCTGAACTACTTGAGCACAAACGGGAAGCTTTGGTACATGGTGGTCGGACTAGGACTAGTGTGCTACTGATTCAGAAGTGGAATCATCCCGGTTGAACATAGATGGATTGACGACTACAACACTAACTAAACATTGGGATGATGTTAGTGACCACTAGGTTATGGATTGTTTCCCTACTAGTGTCTCGTGCACGAGAATGTATATTATTGTGTTAATGTACTATTGCTCACCGAGACATGATGTTCTAGGGTCCCACTTCTTGCTAGTATCTCTAGGGCCTCTCCCATGTATTTTTCTCCTCTTTTTCTTGCGCTCACCGTCGGCACACGGTGTGACGTTGGAGTTACCCAAAAAAAATGTGTGTGTGTGTGTTTGTGTGTGTTAATTTATGTTGTTTTCCATTTATAGTACTTTTCCCATAAAAACTATTTTCTTAAAAATTCTTTAAGCACTTATTAATTTACATTCAATAAAATTAGAAATGTATTGTTTTTTTAAAAATTATGCATCGAACCTTTTCTCAGTGGCATCCTACTTGGCTTTTAGGATTCACCCTATATACACCCTTTGGTGTATGTAGTTTTTGTTTCATCAACACTCCAGGATGAGTCACCGTGCACAAAAACGGTGGTTAACGTTGTCAGTGGCGTCCTCGTGATGGTTTGGTGACGATGGCTTGGTGATGTGACTTCTCATGTCACACATAGGTTTGTGTTGGAGTTTTGGTTTTTCCTTGAAGTAGTCTCTTATGGGTTTTTAGTTCAAGTTGTTAACTTAAAAATTTGAACTTTATATAAGGGCATGTTTGGTTTTCTATTTTTACTTTTCTTTTATTCACCTTGCTGTTTGTTTTATATTTCTCTATTCGGGTAAATCAATCCCATGTTTTATTTTTCATACCAGGGAACTTATGCTAGCCTTGGGGATTGAGAACGCCCTTCAGGCCATGTCCTGGACCGGACTGGCCACCAAATCGGATGGCGACCGTGCCTGGTTCATGAGAAAATGGTATCAGAGGGGAGGTTTTGTTCTTGTTATTTGGGGTGTTAGGTATATCGGAGAGAGGATTGTCAGTAGTCGAGTGGTAGGTGCAGGAAGAGTGTCATGAACTCTTTCTCGTTCCGATCCTCGATTAACCAGGGATAGTCCGGGATCTCTATTTTGGATTTTGTCTTTGTGGATGGGGGATGACAATAAGAGTAAACTGGTACCGTGTGTGGTCTCACCTGGAGTAGTGACCCATGTGATGCCCAAGAGTATGGTTTGACACTTCTAGTGATTGGTGCTTGCCTAGGGCATGGTCTGCTAAACCATGTAGCCAAGTTAGACATGACCACTAGTCCTCTGCCCAAGTACTTTAATGTTTGTGATATCTTGCTTCAATTTTGGGATTGGCGCAAAATTGTTTTCCATTTAAAAGGGAAGCAGGCATTGGTGTTTCTCTTATTATATTTTGGTGTGTGTTTGGCATGATATTTGGGTTGCGTTTCACTTGGACCTGGTTTTTGGAATTTGTTGTTTGATTTGTTGAAAATTGAAATCTTAAAATAATGACTTCTGTTATCTAAATTTGAAGTGGGTTTTTTTATTAATGTAATGCATTTTGAAATTTTTTCTTGAATCTTGGAAATGAGTTTTTTTTTAAAAAGGATAGTATTTTTGGAATATTGAGAATATTTTATTTTTGAAAGAGGATGAACCTTGCTTTGTCTAGTGGTATTCCTAAGGATACTCATGTGAGAACATGGAAGAGATTAATTTATAGTTGGTAGATTGTGTGGATGGGTGCCTGGGTGGTAGATAAATGGAAATCTGCGAGGCATCTAGGAATATCAGTGGTGAGTGATTGATTTTAAAAGTTTCATCTTGCTTCTGGAAAAGTGGGTTTTTCTATAAAATGTGGTTTTGTGCTTAAATGGATTTGGAATTGGAAAATGGATTTGAGTCTGGAGTTAAAGCAATGGGTTCGAAAGAGTTGTTCGGTCTTATTGCACTGTGTTCGGTTTCTGAAGAGGGTTATTTTCTTTAAGAATAACTTGATGTTTTAGATTGGAATTATTGGATTTGTTTTTGGAATGTTGATGTTTGTTTTCTGATGTTTTTTGATTTGTGGAAGGCTGTTTTTTGTTTTTGGTTTGGGATATTCCCCCTAGAAACGTCCCATGGGTTCCAGCAGGTCTCTATCATTTCATGGCCCAGCTCAGACTCTCAGTGGAGTGGCAGAGTTAGGTTCCACTTTGTGGTGTCGACTGTTCATAGGCGTCGATATCAGTTGGATGTCGTTGAGTGCATTGGGAAAGTTGGAAGTTTCTCTAGTTTTGGAGGAAATCTGGATGTTGTGTATGCGTAAGTTGTCTCGAATATGTTTGGAGGAGCGAGACTAAACCAGCAAATAGTGATAGTTCCATTTTCGTTGAGAATAGCGACGTTGTGAGAAACCATCAAAACTAGTCTCATTCTGTGGTTGTACCTTTGTGAAGTCGATGGAAATTAGTGGATCTCGTGGGTGCTTGACCAGTAAACAAAGGGTGAAGGAGGTATGATGAACATTCTGATGAGCTGGTTTCATGATCTCCAGAGGTTGTGTGGAACAACCTGCTTAAAGCTTGTAATAGTTTTTGGTCCCGTTTATTTTGTGGTAAGTGAATGTTCCTCGTCCGATAAGGAGTGTGAACCAAAGGGACTTTTTCTAGGAGTTCCCCTTCCATCAGTTTGAGTCGCGCATTTGACGGACCGCTCATTTCCATATCTCTAGGGTGGTCAGTCAGGCGCTCAAAGTTGTTCGCCGCATTTCTTAGTTGGTATGTTGATGGAGTGTCCAATTGGGGGACGAGGAGTAGTATGCAGGTTGATTTTCTACAATAGGAAGTTCCAGTCAGAGGTGGTTAGTTTATGACTGCGAGGTGGTAGATGCTTCAGACATCAGGGCCCTAGCCATAGGTCTCGGGGTGACGCTTGCGCGCAGTCAAAACTCGTCGGACGTGGTATGAGTTTGGTCCGACTAATTTCTGTAATTATGGATGGGGACAACTTAAATTTCTTAATTGAAGTATCTCCTCTGATGGATTCATTTTTTTGTGATGGGTATGAGGGTCGTGTATCCTTGTTGCAGTCTTAGTTTGTGGGAGTCCCTCATGGGGCTTAAAGAGGTTCCGAAAATCCGTATTCCTGTAAAGCTGACGAGCATGCTTTGTGAACATTCTCGTGGATGGTTACGGATCTGAATTTTTCTCATTTTGGGGATTCTGTTGTCCTGTGGAATTGACGTGCACCTCTCCAGTTTTCTACAAAGTTTAGGGGGTTTTGCTATCAACACCATCTTATGTGGTTGAGTGTGGTCCACTATTGGAATTTTCTGTGAACGTAAAACTGTGCTAGTGGGTTTGTGATGAAGATTCTAGTCCGTATCTCTCAAAGTAAAATGGGAATGCCCACATGGGTTTTGTGGTGTTAGGAAATTTTAAAATGGTGTGGAGACCCAGTGTGGGTCTCACTAATGTCCCCTCTTGTGTTGGTTAAACATAGGAGACTTTCAGGGTTAAGCTAGTATTACAGGTTTAAAGATTTGTGAGTTGTTTTGGTTTGAAGAAACAATGATTGAAAAGAATCCTAATATGGTGGGGAGACCACCATAGTATGGGCTTGTGGAAGACCTTGTTTTCAAAGTGTGCTTGGCGGAGCAACCAATCGTTTCTACTCCTCCTTTCCTCGACCATGCTAATTGGTTAGCTTAGATAGTTGGTTGATGGATGTTTGTTTATAGTGATCTCTCGCTACCCTTGTAATCCCTCAGATAGGGGTCGGTGTGTTCCATGTTGTAGATGTGTTTGGAGGTGAGTTCCTTACTGTTGGTTATTTTTTTCGTAGTGTTTCAGGCATTGAGTTCATTGATGTTTCAGGTCAAGGGTGTTTTGAATGCCCGATCTTCGGGAGATTGAGGTATGTTTTATGTGTCTTCGTGGTCTCTCTTGGAACCCTTGGTTGACCTAGTCTTTTGGGTCTTTATGGGGGCTGAAAGTGTTATGGTGGGGAGAATTATCACACCCCGACCGATGCTTTATCTTAATTTAATTATTTTGGGTGCAGAAAGTGTCATGATATTGTTATTATTTTGGTTGATTTTATTATTAGTGATAAATTCATTATATTTTTAGGAATGTTATTTTTTTAACCTCATATTATTTTTTAATCCTTATATTTTTCTTTTTATTTTATTTTCCCTTTTATTCTTTAATTTCCTTTCCTTTCTTTTCTTTTTCATTCTTTTTTTCTACCATTCCCTCACTATCTCCCTCTCCTGTTTCCCTCCCCTTTTGTGAAACCATACCCACACAGACCTCTTCCCCTCTCCTCCACAGCGGCGCGGACCTCCCTCTCCCCTTTCATTCCTCCTTCGGCACGACCTCCTCTTGTGTGGACCATCCCCTCCTCCTATCATCCGGCAAGACAACTTCAGCACCATCACCTCGCACCCGCCTCACCTCACCTATCCTCCATCACGGAAGCCCCATTTCCCCTATACCCCTGCCGACTTCCTCCGGTGCGAACCACCCCTTACCTTCCATATTTTTCCACCGCGCCACACCCTGCTCAGGTTCCCCCTTGCGCACACCTCATACTTCCAGCGAACCTTTCCCGGATGGCCTCCTTTCAGCGCCTCCCCCTCCGGACCACCCCTCTCAAACCCCCACTGGCATGACGCACCTGGACCAGCGCCGCCCTGCGCTACCTCCTCCCTCACCGGACCGCTCCTCTCAAGCACTCCGGCGTGACGCACCCAGACCATCATCCTCATCTCTATCTGCTGCTTTTCCCACATCTCCCCTAGCTGTACCACCCCTCCTTGGCTTGTTCAAATACCAAACATCCCTGACACACCTTCCCCCTTCGGTCACACCCCCTTCCGGCAAGCCTCCAACCTGCGCAGCACACCTCCAGTCGCGTCTCCCTTGGCTGCGCCTTCTTCCGGCGAGGCTCCAGCCGGCGCAACAACTTCAGGCACCCACACATCCACTCAGACAGCATGTCAGACACATTTCTGGCTTAATTGTTTTGTTTATGGTGTGTTTGGAATGCGGAAGGAGTTTTGCGCTAAGCTCACGAGGTTTCGTACATTACGATGTAGGTGTTTCCATGATTAATTATTGTTTGATTAATTTGTTGGAACCAGGTTCTTCAAAGCATGATTTGGTGTATGGTTTGTGTTTGTTCTCAATCCTCAGTGGAAGATCAGGGTGTGTACCAACAAAGCGATCATACCGTTCAAGCAGAAAATAGTAGTGAAGGTGGCGCTGTTTCCCAGTGTTCGCCAAATTTTTGGGCCTAAAAATCGGCCAATAAAGTAAACTGTTTTTGGAAAAGGTACTTGCGCGCCGTGCTCTTGGAGGATAAAAGACTTGCGCGCCATATGTTTTTGAGGATCAGAACATCAAAATTTGGCTAAGGAAAGAAGGTCGCGCAAGTGTTGGTTGGGTCGCGCAAGTGAGTTGCGCGGCAGAGTTTATTGAAGACAAGTCTTGCGCGCCGTCGAGGGACTTGCGCGCCGTCGACGGACTTGTGCGCCGCCGCGTAGGGGGTCCAGTTTGCCTATAAATACTGGACCACCCCTCCTAATTTTGAACGGAGTTCAAGGCCGAGAGATTGTTCGAGCTCTCGTCGCGCAGGTGGTTGAGTCACGCAGGTGGTTGTTTTGTCGCGCAAGTAGAGCTTGCGCGCCGGTTTTTGGCTGTGCACCCAAGGTAATTTGGAAGAGAAAGGAAGTGGACCGCGCAAGTTTTTAGTTGGGGAAGGAAGAGTCACGCATGTGTGTTGATGACACTTGCGCGCCATTTTGGACTTGCGCGCCATAGTGGGACTTGCGCGACTGTCTTGGAGAAGCGCGCCTGTTTTTGCTGAAGCCCACCGGCGTGTTTGGAGCTGCACGAAAGCCGAGAGACTACTCGGTACATTCGAGGAAATGAGATATTCTTCTTCTGGTGAGAATCAAACTTCAATAGAGAATCTACATACAACAAAGGATGCACTCTTATGCAAATGAAGAAGAGACCCTCATGTCTATAAACTGAGTGGGACTTCACCAATGGCAGTGAGCCAGGGGGAGTCAACGGGAGTGACCCGAGGGACGCAGTGAGCTATCCTTGAACAATTGTAAAGGCGGTGAGCCTGGGACAGAGTGTCTGTACCCGAACTTTTGTATCCACAGCTAGTGAAGCATAGTGGATTTAGGTACGACCGGCAAGCTGTCGGCGTATGCTCCTTGGACGTAGCCCTTAGTGGTGAACCAAGTAAAAATGGTTGTGTCTTCTCTGTGCATGTGAATGTTTTAATTCTGATCATAATCATCATACAGGTTCAACAAGTTCCTACCAACGTGGGAACAAGATCCAACACATTAAAAGAAAAAGTGGTCACCCTGATTCACCCCTCCCCTCTCAGGGTGTCCCGGGGTCCTTCAAGTGGTATCAGAGGGTAAAGGTTGCTGGTGTTGAATCTGACCTTCTTTGTCATGGAAAACGCCGTCAATGTCAGGGGAGTCCCTCACTTCGATGGAAGCAATTTCCAGATCTGGAAGAACAGAATGAGATCTCATCTAAGATCTCTTGGAATGGAAGTACTTTTTTCTACTGTGCAAGGAATACATGTCACTGATCCAATAGGTCTGGCTATGACTGAAACAGACATGAAACTTCTTGATGCAGATGCTAAAGCACAGAATGCTCTCACTGCAGCCCTTTCTGATCAGATTTACCTGAAGGTGATGAATTTCACCTCAGCAAAATCTATGTGGGATAAACTTGAGAATATTTATGAAGGTGATAGAAAAGTGAAGGAGGCGAAACTACAAGTGCTACACAATCGGTTTGATGATCTGAAGATGCATCCAGACGAGAATGCAGACTCTTTCTTCAATCGAATTACAGAAGTGGTTGGAGAAATTCGGGGTCTAGGCGAATAAATCAAAGACATTGATATTGTAAAGAAAATATTAAGAAGACTTCCACCTCTGTATAATGCGAAGGTGTCAGCTCTTGAGGAAAGGGATCTTTCCAAACTTTCTCTAGATGACTTACTGAGCAGTTTGGTAGCATATGAAATGAGAGTCAAACCAGAAGATGCTACGACTCGGGTGGGCAAGGAAATGGCATTCAAGGCCATGGATAAATTGAAAATCTCAAAGGATAGTAGCAGTGATGATGACGAAGAGAAAGAAATTCATTCCCACATTGCAAAGAAGTTCCAGAAGGGGAAAGGGAAATTCAAAGGGAAGTTACCTCTCGCATGTTTCCGTTGTGGAAAAGTTGGGCACATTGCCTCTCAGTGCTTGAAGAATATCAATGATGATGATAGTGAAGATGAAAACTTCAAGAAGCCTCAAAGAAGGTTCTTCAAAAAGGGAGACTTCAAATCTGGTAAGAAAATGCAAAGGAAGAGTTTTGTCTGTGAAGAGGAAGAAGATGACAATGAATTCTGTGATGAAGAAGAACCAGAATTCAAAACTGGGAACCATGCTTCTATGATGGCCACTGTTGAAAAGTCAGAAGATACTGATGGTGAAAAACAACTGAGAACTTGTGTAGATCCCGAGGTGCAACTTAAGGATGCAGTTAGTAAGCTTAAGATTAAATGTAAGAGCTGCAATAAGTGGAAATCAATTGTAGAAGAATCAACTGAATATGTTGATCAACTTGAAGCTGAAATTGAACGACTGGAAGAATTTGTGAAGGTACAGTCTAAAATAATTGAAAGCAATGATGATGCAGTTGATATGAAGCTGAGAATTGAAGAGCAGGCAAAGGTCATCAATGACCTCACATCCAGACTGGATGAATAATCCAAGACTGTTGAGGGTCTTGAGGAGGAAGTAGTTACTCTAAGGAGTAAAATGGAGACAGAATCAGTTCCAAAAGGATCGAGGAAGAAAATACAGTTCGGAAGATTCTCAGATGCAGAATTACTTGCAAGAGCCAAGTGTGGTTCAGATGGGGTTGGAAAAATCTTGAGTGATCAAAGACCTGCTTACATGGGAAAGAGTGGAATTGGCTGTGAGGCTGAGTCATCAACTGCTGGAAGTGAAAAGATCCAAAAGAAAGACAAGATGAAAGCTGAACATGATGAAATGTTACCTAGAGTGCTGAAAAAGGAACCCTCAATCCAAACTAAAAGGAGACCTGAAAATTATCCTCAAACATTCAAAAATGACAGACAGTCTTACTATTCTCCCAAGGAAGAAGGTATAAGGAGAAATTCAAGTGAGAAGACATTTCCTCTCATGAAGTGTCAGTTCTGTGGCTATCTTGGCCATACCATGTCTTATTGTGAAGAGGCAAGAAGCTATCTGAATGGAGAAGATATAGATTCTCAACAAAGGAGAACAATCTCATATCCTAATTCTCATAGAAGAAATAATTTCTATGGATATTGTTTTTGTTGTTCTAACTTTGGTCATAAGGCCATTAATTGCAGGAAAAAAAGAGACATAGACACCTCATACCGAAGTTCAAGACAAGTCAAGTCTCGTCAGCAAGACAGTGTTGCTCTTTTAAACAGGTTCTCACCTCTCACAGAAGACTTTGACTATGAAGAACCTGGGTATGCGGAAGAGATAGTTGAAAGGCCATCAGTCCTATATACTCAATCTAATGTCTCATGGAAGGAAAGGAAGAAGATTGAGAAATCGAACCTTGCAGAGGTAGCCCTCAAAGCTACAAAGAACAACAGTACCTGGATTCTGGATAGCGGTTTTTCATCTCATATGACGGGTAATGCCGGCCTACTAACGAATATCATAAAGAATGTTGATGGTACAGTAAGATTTGGTAATGATGGGGCTCTGAAAATCAAAGGGAGTGGAAGTACCCAATTAGCTAATGGAGAACTAAAGAAGACTGATGTCCTTTACGTAGATGGCCTACGCCATAATCTCCTTAGCGTGAGTCAACTCTGTGACTCAGGACTTATAGTTACTTTTAATCAGAAAGGCTGCACCATCAAGGGAAAAACCGGCAATTCACTTATGAAAGGATGCAGAACAGAAGGCACCTTGTATTAGGTTGATAGTGAAGAAAATGTATGTTACATGACTGTTGAAGAAGAAAACAATTTGTGGCATCGGAGATTGGGACACATCAATCAACAAGACATGGAGAAAATATCAAAATTGAGAATTGTCATGGACATCCCCAACCTGAAGCGTGAGCGTGAAAAATCCTATGATGCTTGTATTCGTGGGAAGCTGGTCTGCAGTTCATATCGGCCAAAGAAGAAAAAGGCATCTCACCTTCTTGATCTGATTCATACAGATGTTTTTGGTCCCATAAATGTTGCCGGAACTCATGGAGAAAGGTACTTTGTCCTTTTCATAGATGATTACAGTCGAATGGCATGTGTAATGGTCATTCACCGGAAACGACAGGTCCTTGACTGCATGAAAACATATCGGCGAATCGCCGAGAATTATACTGGACGAACAATCAAAGTGTTGCGATCTGACAATGGAGGAGAATACACGTCCATTGAATTTGAAAATTATCTGGAGAAGCATGGGATACAACATGAGGTAGCTGCTGTGAGAACTCCACAAAAAAATGGAGTTGTTGAACGAAGGAATCGACAGGTGAACAACATGGCACGCACTATGCTGATTGAGAGTCGTATTCCACGACATTACTGGAAAGAGGCTATTCAAGCTGCAGTGTACATTCAGAATCGAACAGGACTTTATATGGGTGAGATGAAGACACCATATGAATTGTGGCATGGACGGAAGCCTTCTCTAAAATACTTTCGTGTCTTTGGAAGTAAGTGCTTCATTAGGAACAAAGAAGGAAATCAGGGGAAATATGGTGACAACGCAGATGAAGGAATCTTCCTCGGTTACTCAATGAACATCAAAGCCTACAAATGTTTCATCAATCGTTTGGGAAGGATTGTGGAAAGCAATGATGTTAAGATAATTGAAGAGAAAACGACAAATGCTTCACGGACGTCATATGCTGATGTGATAGAAAGTCATGAAGAATGTGGACATGAAGAAACTACAAATGCAGAAATAGAGGAAGCTGTTCAAAACATTCATCAATCACATAATGATGTTGACTCAGAAGAAGAATCTGAAGAAGAAACTATGGCTGAAGAGAATTCTACTGAACCTCGCAGGAGAAATCGAAGAGCTGAGATTGATCCATCCAACATAATTGGGGATATGAGTGCACCCACTCAAACCAGAAGGATGAGTAATACCACGCAATCTGCATTTCTATCAGTTGTAGAGCCATCCTCATTCGAAGAAGCTACAAAAGATGAATCTTGGGTGAAAGCCATGAATGATGAATTAGATCAGATTGATAAGAATCAGACATGGGATCTTGTCCAGAGACCCGAAGGTCACAATGTGATTGGTACCAAATGGATCTTCAAAAATAAGTTTGATGAGCATGGAAGTGTTATCAGAAACAAGGCACGACTGGTAAGTAAAGGATACTCCCAGATTGAAGGTATTGATATTGAAGAAACCTTTTCTCCAGTTGCTAGACTGGAATCAATCAGGCTTTTCCTTGCCATGGCACTCCAAAGAGGATATAAAGTATATCAAATGGATGTCAAGACAGCATTCTTGAATGGTGTACTCGAAGAAGAAGTCTACATTGAACAACCAGTGGGCTTTGTCTTGGGTACCGATGAAACAAAGGTCTGCAAACTAAAGAAAGCTCTATATGGTTTGAAGCAGGCACCACGGGCGTGGTACTCACGACTAGATTCATATCTCAAGAAGTTAGAATTCAAAAGAGGAGGATTTGATCACAATCTCTATGTGAAGAATTATCCAAAACATCAATTCATGGTTCTTGTCTACGTTGATGATATCATATTTAGTGGCAGTAGGAAGAAATCAGTGCATGAATTTTCCAACCACATGAAATCAGAATTTGAAATGTCTATGATTGGGGAGCTCACATATTTCTTGGGGCTGCAAGTGATTCAAAAGAAGGAATACACATTCATTTCTCAGGAAAAATATGAAAGAGAGCTGCTGAAGAATTTCAATATGCAAGACTCCAAACCAATGTCAACTCCGATTGCAGTTGGAACTAAACTTGGGAAGCATGAGGATGGGAACTCTGTTGATCCCACCATGTACAGGAGGATCATTGGTAGCCTACTGTACCTGACAGCGACAAGGCCAGATATTGTCTTTGCAACATGCCTTGCGGCCCGCTTTCAGAGTAATCCAAAGGAGGAACATATGGCAGCAGTAAAAAGAATCATGAGGTACATTCAAGGTACACATAACTTCGGGTTATTTTTTGCTGCAGGCAGGGACAGTGAATTATCAGCATTTTCTGATGCTGACTGGGCTGGTGATGTCGTAGATAGAAAGTCCACTAGTGGTGGAGCTTTCTATATTGGGCAGAAATGTGTTGGCTGGTTGAGCAAGAAACAAGAAAGTACTTCTCTTAGTACTGCTGAAGCTGAATATATCTCCGCCACAAAAGCATGCACTCAACTTCTTTGGATGAAGCAGCAGCTAACAGATATTGGTGATAAGGTGCAGCAACCAATGGTGATTTATTGTGATAACAAAAGTGCAATTGATCTTACGAAGAATCTGGTTCAGCATTCTCGTACAAAACATATTGAAATACGATATCATTTTATCAAAGAAAAGGTTGAACAAGGAGTGATTAAAATGGATCATGTTGGAACTAATGAGCAAGTGGATGATATCCTAACCAAGCCATTGTCCGCGGTTGTGTTCGAGAAGCATCGGTTGAACCTCGGTGTTCGACCACCTCCTACTGCATAAGGAGGCACCGGAAGTCCCCTCTCCCTGTTTGTTTTAACTGTTTTTATCTACTTATGGCTGTGATGCAGGTTTATGGGGGAGATACTATCCAGGGGGAGTATGGCTTGAGCTGAACGTTGAACAAACTTTTCGGTCTTTGGTTTTATTGTCAATGGGGGAGAAAGGAATAAATTCAAGGCAAGAAATTCTTCTGTGATGAGAAGTGTAAGATTGTGATGAGAAGTTTAATAAGGATAAATAAGGATAACATCGGGCGTCATGGAGAATTTAAATTCAAGGCAAGAAATTCTTCTGTGATGAGAAGTGTAAGATTGTGATGAGAAGTTTAATAAGGATAACATCGGGCATCATGGAGAATTTCAAAACACTAAGACCCAATTCAAGCTTTCTCTCTTATTTTCTACACCGAGCATTGCTCACGTAGACTTAGAGTGTTGGATGAGTTGATTCTTGCGTTTTGGATTTTCTCATGGTTGGAGATCTATTGAATTTATTCTGATTGCCAACAAACCCAAAGGGGGAGATTGTTGGAACCAGGTTCTTCAAAGCATGATTTGGTGTATGGTTTGTGTTTGTTTTCAATCCTCAGTGGAAGTTCAGGGTGTGTACCAACAAAGCGATCATACCGTTCAAGCATAAAACAGTAGTGAAGGTGGAGATGTTTTCCAGTGTTCGCCAAATTTTTGGGCCTAAAAATCGGCCAATAAAGTAAACTATTTTTGGCAAAGGTACTTGCGCGCCGTGCTCTTGGAGGATAAAAGACTTGTGCGCCATATGTTTTTGAGGATCAGAACATCAAAATTTGGCTAAGGAAAGAAGGTCGCGCAAGTGTTGGTTGGGTCGCGCAAGTGAGTTGCGCGACAGAGTTTATTGAAGACAAGTCTTGCGTGTCGTCGAGGGACTTGCGCGCCGTCGAAGGACTTGCGTGCCGCCGCGTAGGGGGTCCAGTTTGCCTATAAATACTGGACCACCCCTCCTCATTTTGAACGGAGTTCAAGGCCGAGAGATTGTTCGAGCTCTCATCGCGCAGGTGGTTGAGTCGCGCAGGTGGTTGTTTTGTCGTGCAAGTAGAGCTTGCGCGCCGGTTTTTGGCTGTGCGCCCAAGGTAATTTGGAAGAGAAAGGAAGTGGACCGCACAAGTTTGTAGTTGGGGAAGGAAGAGTCGCGCATGTGTGTTGATGACACTTGCGCGCCAGTTTGGACTTGCGCGCCGTAGTGGGACTTGCGCGACTATCTTGGAGAAGCGCGCCTGTTTTTGCTGAATCCCACCGGCGTGTTTGGAGCTGCACGAAAGCCGATAGACTACTCGGTACATTCGAGGAAAAGAGATATTCTTCTTCTGGTGAGAATAAAACTTCAATAGAGCATCTACATACAACAAAGGATGCACTATTATGCAAATGAAGAAGAGACCCTCACGTCTATAAACTGAGTTGGACTTCACCAACGGCAGTGAGCCAGGGGGAGTCAACGGGAGTGACCCGAGGGACGCAGTGAGCTGTCCCTGAACAATTGTAAAGGAAGTGAGCCTGGGACAGAGTGTCTGTACCCGAACATTTGTATCCGCAGCTAGTGAAGCATAATGGATTTAGGTACGACCGGAAACCTGTCGGCGTATGCTCCTTGGACGTAGCCCTTAGTGGTGAACCAAGTAAAAATGGTTGTGTCTTCTCTGTGCATGTGAATGTTTTCATTCTGATCATAATCATCATAGAGGTTCAACAAGTTCCTACCAACGTGGGAACAAGATCCAACACATTAAAAGAAAAAGTGGTCACCCTGATTCACCCCTCCCCTCTCAGGGTGTCCCGGGGTCCTTCATAATTGATTTTCATGTTTGGTTAATTTGGAATATTATTTTATTTTTTTTTTATTGTGAAGTTTTTCTCTTTGGAAAATTGATTTTCATTTGAATGGTTTGGTTTCTTGTTTATTTTATCTGCGCGCTTTCTGCTGAAAACCCATATTTGGTAGTTACCATTTTCTAGATTGCACAGTTACCTATTTAATCTGTGCAGTTGGTGCGAAGTATGTTTTTGACATGCAGTTGAGTGAATTTCGTCATAAGATATGGTTCTGTGTGGGTGAAAGAATTATGCTATGTTACTTCTTTATAATTGATTCATAAAATTTTATTTTTGGTCTTGATAAATTTTGGAGTTTGTGAAAAGGCGTCAGACATGTGGTGTAAGGTTTTTCGTCAGACTGGTTGAGTGGTTCAGGTCACATTATAAAAATGTATTTGAGTGTGTGCAGTGTTGGAATGCTTTTTGGACTTATAAATAGTCACTTTTGACTGTGTAAAACCTTGTGGCACCCTTTTTCTTTTATTTTATAAACATCTTTTAAATGGATTATTATATTATGTCAGTGGTGTGAGATGTGTGTTGAAAATGTTTTACTGCGAGTATAATTTCAAATGCTTCTTGGGTGTGAAAATGGTTGTTTTGGCATGTGTAGTGTGTTGATTGATTTGGGTGTATGGTTATTACTTGTGACACAGACTCTAAACTACTTGAGCACAAACGGGAAGGCTGGGTACTAGGTGGGCGGACTAGGAGTAGAGTTCTAGTGATTAGGAAGTATAACCACCCATACATTACATTGTTAATAATTCAAAATTCAAGCATACTTATTACAACATATAACAAAACCACGAAAGGACCGTATATGTATAGTGTCTTTAGAAACTGGGAAACATAAACAACTGGTTCATAAAGCGTCTACACTATCTCCCATTTATTTCATCATATCTATAGTCCCTTGTGGCATATCATACTTAATAACCTTCTACCTGACCTGGGGAAAGAAAACATACAAAAGGGTGAGCTCAAATGCTCAGTAAGGGTAAACAAAAGAAATATCAATCGCATCACATTCATAAGAACATAACTTTTGGAAATCATAACCGGCAAAAGAGATCATAATTTCATAACATGGGATAAATCATTTTAGAGAAATGGAATCCCAATAATCATAACTTAAAACATGAAACTTTGTGTCATAGACACATAATCATAGAGAATCATTTCTTATTAGTCAAGACTCATTGGCAAGACTATCTTAGTGGAAAAAGTCCATCTCTGAACCGAGTTCACTCCTTGTTTCTGTCATGTTTCACTGAACCAGTATAACCTACCGTTCCAACCATTTCTATCTCATGAGATATAAAATCTTTACCCAATGCATTGGAGGGATATATAGGTCCCACCCATCTCATAATGATACCATTCTTATGTGTGCCACAAAATCATAAATCATACATAATTGCATAACCCATGTAATAAAAATGGGATTCTTAAACAACATGACATCATAAAAAAATTCATATAAGATAAAGGAATTCATAAAAATAATTCCATCACAACATAATCAAATCAATGTAATATTAGGGATATAAATAGAACCCTATATTATCTTAGATGGAAAATAATTTTGATAAAACACTTGAACTCTATTCTTGAGGAAAATATCCTTTCTACTTCAAAAACACATTTCCTTTCTTAACATGTCATTCAATTCTAAACTAAAAGAAGTTGATTAAAAATAAACTTGAAAACTTGTAAGGTAAGATTCTTCGAAATAATGTTTTAAAAATCCATTCATGCCGTATAAGTTAAAAGAAAACATTCTTCTCGTACTTTTGTCGGAAAGTCAAAAAGTACATCGTACGAAAAACGACAATAGATTCCTTTCACATCTTTTACTAAAATATCACCGAATGGTAGAATTGGATTTAAAAAATTTTAGGTGGATGGAAATAATATTACATATTGACGAAACATGGATTTGGATGATAAAATACACCCCAGTAAATACCAAAGTACAAATAATCTCGGATATAAATGAGATTGTGATATTTCCCTTACCTTAGGTCTGATTTGATTCGAAAGTGTCCAAACCTCATGTATAATGATTTAAATAATGTCATTGACTTATTCTAGAATCATAATTACTATTATGATATCATATATGGTCATATTCTTAGCTTCTTAGTAGTAATATTTCATTGCCACTTGTTATTCGGGTGTTTATAACTTTTTGTTCTTATGCGTGTTTTGTCGAATAAATTCATATTCTTCTCTTTAGGTTATAGATTCCTTATTTCCAGAATGGTATTAGTGTAATATATATCATATTCATTCATTAAATTCATTTATATAATCATTATGAAATTAAGATCATGTAGAACGAGTCGCATCACATCGTGGAGACGGTATTCAATACGTACACACCAGTGATGATATCGTTCCTATGATCGTGGAATTGTATTGGAGTGTATGTATACTATTTCAGAATCAATAACACTTTATAATAGTAATATATAGTCATTAGTTACACCATTATATCCATCCAAGTAAGGTGGTGGTGGAAAATAGATTACACCATGGCGTGGAGACGGTATTCTGTACGTATGCACGCGCGGTGATTTCTTTTTCCGTAGGATGGATAGATGGTGAAATAGGTTTTTTTCATACTTATAAAAAAATATCAGTATGTGAGTGATACTGATGTTATTACTTCATAATGAAACAACTAAATAAGAATAATTGGAAGAAGAAATAAAGATGAAAGAATCGGTAACAGACATTATCTCTTCTTTGAAGTGCTTCTTTGAGACCTCCTTTTAGGGCACTAAAATAGGTCTTTGAAGAAGTCCAGAACCTCTAGGATGTTTCTAGGGAAGTGTAGAGAAGAAATTTTCAGGGGTTTGACGAGCATGAAGCCTCAATGTGGTGTGAGGAAGAGGGGGATGAGGTGCCCTTTTATAAGGGAGGAGAGGGGCACCTTTGGAATAACTAAAAATATTATTTTATTATAAAGTCAAATTCGGTTTTTAATAGCTCCAAATTGATATAATTCGAAGATAAGGTGGGTAGGGGTCTAAATCCTCTCATAAAATAGAATTTAGACAAGTTTAGGTATCAATTTTAACCTTATGATTTAGATTTAACTTTAAGATAGATAATTTAACTTTTACAGTGTCTTCTTGTTTTCTTATATTATAAGGTTAATAAACTTACTATATCAAGCCAAAAGAACCCCAAGTTTTTTATTATTAATATATATAACCTTATCTAAGTCATTTGGCCTAACCTCAGATTTTTAGGAAAAAATAAAAATTAATAATATAATATTAGTTTTAAAAACTATTTTATGTCAATTTTGACACTATTTAGTAATTGATTTTTGTGAAAATCATAACAAAATGATTAGTTCGAACCAAGTTAATTAAATCAATATCAACATGTCATATTAACCTAGAAAATTAGTGTAATTCATAAAAATTCTCTAATTACATTTATTTGGGTCTTTATAACATCAATTATGTCAATATTTCATTAATAACATAAATACTGCATCATCGTTGTGTCATAAATAAATTAAATTATTTAAGGTCTAAAAAATAAAAATAAAATAACAGTATGTAGGAAATATTTTTATATTTCTAAGGAATATTTATAGTCGAATATATCTTATGTATAACCTCATATTAAAAATGATTTACTTATTAAACATTGATTTTAACTATTTAACCCTTCTTTAAATAAATTAATAATAAATGTCCTAATCTAATCCATGTGGGCCTAAATGGTCATATTTTATTTCTAAGGTTGTTTTTGGTCTAATTACACTTTTCCAATAGAATTAGGACATGTTTTAGGGTAATAATAATAACATTTTTATCCTTAATTACCCTATTTACTTTTAACGGTGGTAAATAAAAGTAAAAAGTTACTATTCACCAAAAAAATATTTTCATCTCATTGAACAACTTTTTAGTCCTTGATATTAACCATGTCTCTCGGATTTTTGAAATTCCACTCACAGAAGCGGTAAAATTGTGTTTTATGAAAAATTCAGTTTTTTAACTACCACTTAGTGGTTTCACAATTCATCAAAAAATGAAAGTTTTTATAAAATTACCAAAATTTCACCCTAGGCTAATTTCGATATTCCGAATTCAAAAATGAAGTCCATTTTGAAAAATAAGAATTATTAAATTTCAAAAAGTGGTTATTACTATTCATAACGGCTAGTTTTAATAATATTTTAATAGCATATCGTTGTTTAGTTAAACTCGGTATTACGTACGATGCAAGCTATCGAGGAAGGACGCGGTTGCGTGTAAAGAAAGACAAACTAGTGTTGTGTGTAGTAAAAGATTCCTTTGATGATTTATAGAACATAAAAACAAAATATTTGTCATAAAAGTCTCGGGCGTTACATTCTACCCCCCTTAAAATGAATTTCTCCATCGAAATTCGTCACTTTGTCACAAATAGATGAGGATACCTCTCCCTCATCATATCCTCAAGCTCCCTTGTAGCTTCTTATAATTGGTGGTTCCTCCATAAAACTTTCTCCAATCGAGTGGTCCTGCTTCGTATGACTTTTTCGCTACGATCCAGAATCTCTATCGGCTGTTCATCATAAGAATGATCTTGCTCCAGTGGTACAAATTCTGAGCTAAGTACATGTGAAGGATCAGGTATGTACTTTCTCAGGAGAGATACATGGAACACATCGTGAACTTGAGAGAGATTCGGTGGAAGCACCTATCGGTAAGCTACCTTCCCAACACGACCCAGTATTTCGAAAGGACCGATATATCTAGGGCTCACCATCCCATTCTTTCCAAATCTCATGACTCTCTTCCAGGGAGATATTTGTAAGAACACTTTATCACCCACTTCAAACTCTAGGTCTTTTCTTCGGTTGTCGGCATAACTTTTCTATCGACTCTGAGCTGCTCTTATGTGTTGTTGAATAGATCTGACCTTTTCTGCCATTTCATCAATGAGATCAGGTCCTAATAGCTTTCTTTCCCCTACTTCATCCCAGCAAGTTAGAGTCCTACATTTCTTTCCATAGAGAGCTTCATAAGGAGCCATCTGGATACTAGAGTGAAAGCTATTATTATAAGAAAATTCCACCAAAGGTAGGTGTTGATCCCAACCACCTTTTAAATCAATAGATCAAGCTCTCAACATATCTTTTTGGGTTTGAATTGTTCTCTCAGACTGACTTTATGTCTGCGGATGATAAGCAATGCTGAAACTCAACTCTATATCAATAGTATGCTGAAGACTTCGCCAGAACATCGAGGTAAATCTCGGATCCCGATCAGATATAATAGAAAGTGGTACTCCATGCAATCTTACCACTTCGTTTACATATATCCTGTCAAGCGGATCTAGAGAGAAATCTTCTCTAATAGCAATGAAGTGTGTAGACTTGGTAAGATGATCAACTATGACCCAGATAGCATTATTTCCTTTGGAAGTTTTAGGAAGTCCTGTGACAAAGTCCATAGTGATGTTTTCCCATTTCCATTTGGGTATGGGTAATGGTTGTAACGTCCCCTTAGAATTCTGTCTCTCAGCTTTAACTTGCTGACAAACCAAGAATCGAGAGACATATTCAGCAACATCTCTTTTCATTCCATCCCACCAGAAGTACTCTTTCAGGTCCCTATACATCTTCGTGCTTCCAGGATGAATAGAGAATGAAGAACTATGAGCATCATCTAGCAGCTCCTTCTTTAGTTCCAGGATGGGAGGAACACAAACCCGATTCTTGAACTTTATTATCCCATAACAATCAAGGTTGAATTCAGGAACATTTCTCACATTCTTTTGTAACTCGACATCTTCTTTATGTGCCTCTTTAATCTTCACATGTATAGATGGTTGAACATTCATTTGAGAAAGATATGATTTTTCCCCTTCCATTATAATTCCAAGATCCATCCTTTGTAAATCAATAAATATTGGATCTTTTGTGATCCTCATCATGGATAAACTGGCATGGTCTTGTCGAATTAATGCATCTGCCACCTTGTTTGCTCTCCCAGGGTGATAATGGATTGAGAAGTCATAATCCTTAATCAGCTCCAACCATCTTCTTTGATGCCTATTCAGCTCCTTTTGTGTGAAAATATACATTAAAATTTTATGATCAGTATAAATATCACACCTTTCACAATAAAGATAATTCCTCCAAATCTTTAATGCAAAGATTACCACAGCTAACTTCAAATATTGTGTTTGGTAATTTTGCTCATGGATTTTCAACTGTCATGAGGCATAAGATATCACCATATCATTTTGCATAAGAACACACCCCAATCCCTTCTTGGATGCATCACTATAGATCACAAACCTTTCTCCACTACAAGGCAGTGTGATCACAGGTACACTGGATAACCTTCTTTTCAACTCCTTGAAATTCTCATCACATTCCTCCGTCCAGACCAACTTAACTCCTTTCCGAGTCAACTTGGTGAGTGGATTAGATAATCGTGAAAAATCTTTCACAAAAAGTCGATAATATCCAGCCAAACCAAAAATACTTCGAATCTCAGTTACTGTTGTTGGTCTCGACCATCTTTCGATAACCTCTGCTTTTGTTGGATCCACAGATATCCCCTCTTTTGAGATTATGTGACCCAAAAATTAAACTTTTTGAAGCCAAAATTCACACTTGGTAAATTTGGCATAAAGCTTCTCCTTTCTCAGGGTCTTCAGTATAATTCTCAAGTGATCTTCATGTTCTTCCTTTCTCATTGAATAAACAAGAATATCGTCTATAAAGGCTACCACAAATTGATCAAGATATTCTCTAAAGACACTATTCATCAGATCCATGAAGATTGCAGGGGCATTAGTAAGACCAAATAGCATCACTATAAATTCATAGTGTCCATACCTTGTACGGAAAGTCGTCTTTGGTATATCCTCCCTTTTGACACTTAATTGATGATACCCTGAATGAAGATTAATCTTGGAATATTATTGAGCTCAGCGTAGTTGGTCAAATAAGTCATCAATGCGTGGGAGAGGATATTTGTTCTTGATAGTGATCTTGTTAAGATCTCGATAATCAATGCAGAGTCTCATTTATCCATCTTTCTTCTTAACAAATAGAACAGGTGCTCCCCAAGGTGACGCACTAGGGAGTATGAATCCCTTATCAATATTCTCTTGGAGTTACTTCTTCAATTCATATAACTCAATTGGGGACATTCTATAAGGAGTCTTTGAAATAGTCAAAGCACCCGGTACAAGTTCTATTGAAAACTCAACTTCACGATTTGGTGGAAGACCCGGTAATTCCTCCAGAAAGACATCATCAAACTCCCAAACAATGGGCATATTATTAATCGTGAGTTTCTCACCAACCATTTGAGGTAAATAACCTTTATTTAGTGGAATCAAGACCCATAAGGTAGAAGGAATTTCCACTGGAAGGTTACGTTCATCCTTGCATTGATAGACGATCATAGATTGATCTGGAATATAAAATGTGACTTCCCTTATTTGGAAATTGATATGAGCTCCATATAAAGAAAGCCAATCCACGCCAAGAATCACATCAAATTCCACTATAGGAAGGATCACAATATTTGAAGGAAACACTTTCCCACAAACTTCGATCGAAGAATAATTATAAACTTTTGATGCGACTGTTGTGCCATTAGGTGTTGTCACAGCTAACTCAACATCTAATTGTTGAGGTAATACGATGATAACCTTAGAAAATTCTTCAGAAATAAAAGAGTGGGTGGATCCAGAATCAAATAAAACATTTGCTTCATTAGAGTGGATGGTAAGTGTACCTTTCACCGCATCGTTATTGTACTCCACATCGCAGATAGAAATTGCATGTGACTTTCCTTTGTCTTTAGCCTTAAGAGTTTGTTGACGTCGACCATCATTATCAACCCTTGGATTAGGGAATTTATTGGCATAATGCCCCATCTCCTTGCACTTGAAACATTGAAGTGTAGTAGATTCATTCTGTGTATCCCTTCCTTTGTTTGCATCATTAGACATCTTATTCCCATCATCGTGACATTCAAATGCCCGATGACCTTCCTTTCCTCATTTGAAACATTTACTTGCCCCTTTAAGACAAATCCATCCATGTTTCATTCCACACATTGAGCATAAGGGAAAGCTCATCTTCTTTTCAGTGTGCTCTTTAGATTTTCCTTTGAATTCCATTTTCCTCTTCTTATCAAACCCATATGACTGATGGGTTACTCAAATATCCATCTCCACTTTGAGATCACATCGGATGATTTCCTCATAGCTATTGAAGTCCCTTATGGCTAAGGCCATTCGAAGACTTGGTTTTAAGCCACTAAAGAATCGATCGATCTTACTCTCAGGTTGGATAATAATAACAGAATCGTACCTTGCATGTCTTGTAAAATTTGACTCATAGGTACCAATAGATTCATCATCCTTTTACTTCAGTTCAAGAAACTCTTTCTCCATCTTTGTTCAGAGAATACAAGGGATTTACTTATTGAAAAATAAGTTCTTGAACTCATCCCATTCCGTGGACTCAATTTCATCCCTTTGCCTCGTATTCTTAATAAGATTCCACCATTGATCAGAATCACCTTCCAAGCGATACACTACTATGATGACTTTATCATGCTTAGAACATTGAAGAACTGAAAATATCTTTTCAGTAGTACTAATACATTGTTCAGCAACTAATGGATCAGTAGACCCGCTGAATGAAGGAGGACGTTGTCTCATGAAGGATTCAACAGAATGTTGCTCCTTCCTTTGCTCGTTTGGAAGTCCTGCATGATTCATAGATTGAGAAAGTTGTGTGAGCATGGCTAAAAGATTTTGTGTTCCAACTCCCATAACGTTTGGTTGCTCAGGGGGACAATCATTGCATTGCCCATCGCATTCCACATTAACACGGTTCCTTCGGGTTCCAGTCATTGACTAAAACCAAGATTAATAGTGTGAGAAACACTAATAATAATAGGAAAACCACATAATCAAGAATAAAATTTCACACTTAAGGTCTTATCCTAGGTTATTCATGGCCATTTCTAAAACACTAAGATTGTGTTCTATGCTTAGAATTATCCTTAGGGTTCTAACTAACGCTTTCACATCCTAGTTTCCAAAGGTTGACTATACCTTTCCTCTGATACCAACTATAACGACCCATTCATTACATACATTGTTAATACATAAAAATTGAAGCATACTTATTACAACATATAACAAAACCACAAAAGGACCGTATAGGTATAGTGTCTTTAGAAACTGGGAAACATAAACAACTGGTTCATAATGCGTCTACATTGTCTCCCATTTATTTCATCATATCTATAGTCCCTTTTGGAATATCTTACATAATAACCTTATTCCTGACCTGGGAAAAGAAAACATACAAAAGGGTGAGCTCAAATGCTCAGTAAGGGTAAACAAAAGAAATATCAATCACATCATATTCATAAGAACATAACTTTTGGAAATCTTAACCTGCAAAAGAGAGCATAATTTCATAACATGGGATAAATCATAGTAGTGAAATGGAATCCCAATAATCATAACATAAAACATGAAACTTTGTGGCATACACACATAATCATAGAGAATCATTTCGTATTAGTCAATACACATTTCCAAGACAATCTTAGTGGACAAAGTCCATTTCTAAACCGAGTTCACTCCTCGTTTCAGTCCTGTTTCACTGAACCGGTATAACCTACCATTCCAGCCATGTCTATCTCATGAGATATAAAATAACTACCCAATGCATTGGAGGGAGATATAGGTCCCACCCATCTCATAATGATACCATTCTTATGTGTGCCACAAAATCATATATCATATATCATTGCATAACCCATGTAATAAAAATGGGATTCTTAAACAAGATGACATCATAAAACAATTCATATAAGATAAAGGAATTCATAAAAATAATTCCATCACAACATAATCAAATCAACGTAATAATAGGTATATAAAAATTACCCTATATTATCTTAGATGGAATTTTTTTTTGATAAAACACTTGAACTCTATTCTTGAGGAATATATCCTTTCTACTTCAAAAACACTTTTCCTTTCTTTACATGTCATTAAATTCTAAACTAAAAGAATTTTATAAAAAATAAACTCGAAAACTTGTAAGGGAAGCTTCTTCTAAATAATGTTCTAAAAATCCATTCATGCCGTATAAGTTAAAAGAAAACATCTTTCTCGTACTTTTGTCGGAAAGTCAAAAAGTACCTCGTACGAAAAACGACAAAATATTCCTTTCATATCTTTTACTAAAATCTCACTGAATGGTAAAATTGGATTTAAACAATTGTATGTGGATGGAAATAATATTACATATTGATGAAACATGGATGTGGATGATAAAATACACCCCAGTAAATACCAAACTATAAACAATCTCGGATAAAAATGAGATTTTGATATTTCCCTTACCTTAGGTCCGATTTGCTTCGAAAGTGTCCAAACCTCCTGTATAATGATTTAAATAATGTTATTGACTTATTACAGAATCATAATTATTGTTATGATAACATATATAGTCATTTTCTTAGCTTCTTAGTAGTAATATTTCATTGCCACTTGTTATTCGGGTGTTTATAACTTTTTGTTCTTATGCGTGTTTTGTCGAATAAATTCTTATTCTATTCTTTTGGTTATAGATACCTCATTTCCAGAATGTTATTAGTGTAATATAAATCATATTAATTCATTAAATTCATTTATATAATCATTATGAAATGAATATCATGTAGAACGAGTCGCATCACATCGTGGAGACGGTATTCCATACGTACGCACGAGGGATGATATCGTTCCTATGATCGTGTAATTGTATTGGAGTTTATGTATACTATTTCAGAATCAATATCACTTTATAATAGTCATATATAGTCATTATTTACACCATTATACCCATCCAAGTAAGGTGGTTGTGTAAAATAGATTACACCACGGCGTGGAGACGGTATTCCGTACGTACGCACGTGCAATGATTTATTTTTCCGTAGGATGGATAGATGGTGAAATAGGGTTGTTTCATACATATAATAACATATCAGTATGTTATTTATACTGATGTTATTACTTCATAATGAAACAACTAAAGAAAAAGAAGTGGAAGAAGAAATAAATATGAAAGAATCGGTAACGGACATTACCTCTTCTTTAAAGTGCTTCTTTGAGTCCTACTTTTAAGGCACTAAAATAGGTCTTTGAAGAATACCAGAACCTCTAAGATGTTTCTAGGGAAGTCGAGAGAAGAAATTGTCAGGGGTTGGCTGAGCTTGAAGCCTCAATGTGGTGTGAGGAAGAGGGGTAGGAGGTGCCCTTTTATAAGGGAGGAGAGGGGCACCTTTGGAATAACTAAAAATATTATTTTATTATAAAGTCAAATTCGGTTTTTAATAGCTCCAAATTGATATATTTTGAAGATAAGGTGGGTAGGAGTCGAAATCTGCTCATCCAATAGAATTTAGACAAGTTTAGGTATCAATTTTAACCTTATCATTTAGATTTATCATTACGTTAGATAATTTATCTTTTACTGTGTCTTCTTGTTTTCTTATACTATAAGGTTAATAAACTTACTATATCAAGACAAACGAACACAAGGTTGTTTATTATTAAAATATATAACCTTATCTATGTCATTTTTCCGAACCTTAGATTTTTAGTAATAAAATAACAATTAATAATATAATATTTGTTTTAAAAACTATTTTATGTCAATTTTGACACTATTTAGTAATTGAATTTTTTGAAAATCATAACAGAATGATTAGTTCGAACCAAGTAAGTTAAATCAATATTAACATGTCATATTAACCTAGAAAATTAGTTTAATTCATAAAAAGTCTCTAATTACATTTATTTGGGTATTTATAACATCAATTATGTCAATATTTCATTAATAAGATAATTACTGCATCATCGTTGTGTCATAACGAAATCAAATTATTTAATGTATAAAAATCACAAATAAAATAAAATTATGTAGGAAATACATTTATCTTTCTAATGAATATTTATAGTCGAATTTATCTTATGTATAACCTAATATTATAAATGATTTACTTATTAAACTTTGATTTTAACTATTTAACCCTTCTTTAAATAAATTAATAATAAATGTCCTAATCTAATACAAGTGGGCCTAAATGGTCATATTTTATTCCTAAGGTTATTTTTGGTCGAATTAAACTTGTACAATAGAATTAGGACATGTGTTAAGGTAATAATAATATCATTTTTACACTTAATTACCCTATTTGCTTTTAACCGTGGTAAATAAAAGTAAAAAGTTACTATTCACCAAAAATTATTTTCATCTCATTGAACCACATTTTAGTACTTGATATTAACCGTGCCTCTCGGATTTTCAAAATTCCACTCACAGAAGTGGTAAAATTAAGTTTTATGAAAAATTCATTTTTTTTAACTACCACTTAGTGGATTCACTATTCATCAAAAAATGAAAGTTTTCAGAAAAATACCAAAATTTCACCCTAGGCTAATTTCGATATTCCGAATCCAAAAATGAAGTCCATTTTGAAAAATAAAAATTATAAAATTTCAATAAGTGGTTATTACTATTCATAACGACTGGTTTTAATAATATTTTAATAGCATATCGTTGTTTAGTGAAACTCGGTATTGCGTACGACACAAGCTATCGAGGAAGGCCGCGGTTGTGTGTAAAGCAAGCCAAGCTAGTGTTGTGTGTAGTAAAAGAATCCTTTGATGATTTATATAACATAAAAAAAATATTTCTCATAAAAGTCTCGGACGTTACAGGAAGTGTCATCTGCCCGGTTTCACTTAGTTGGATTGACGACTACAACACTAACTAAAATTTTGGATGATGTTGGAGACCACTAGGTTATGGATGTGTTTCCCAACTAGTGGATCGTGCGCGAGAATGTATATTATTGTGTTCCTATACTATTTCCCACTGAGACACGATGTTCTAGGGTCCCACTTCTCTCTAGTATCTTTAGGGCCTCTCCTATGTATTGTGCTCCTCTTTTTCTTGTGCTCACCGTCGGCACACAGTGTGACATTGGAGTTTCCCAAAAAACTTGTGTGTGTGTGTATGTGTGTGTTAATTTATGTTGTTTTTAATTTGGAGTAGTTTCCCCTTAAAAACAGTTTTCATTAAAATTCTTTTAGCACTTATTTATTTTTATTCCATAAAATTGAAAATTTATTTGTCATCTAATAATTATATGTGGAACCTTTTCTCAGTGGCATCCTACTGGGATTTTATCTTACAACATACATACACCCTTGGGTATATGTAGTTTATATTTCTTCTACATTCTAGGTTGAGGCATCGTGCACAACATTGGTGGTTCGCGTTGTCAGCAGCGCCATTATGTTGGTTTGGAGGTGGTGGATTGGTTATGTGACTCCTCATGTCGCACAGAGGTTTGTGTTGGAGTTTTGGTTTTGTCCATTACATAGTCTATTTTGGGTTTTCATTTCAATTTGTTAACATTAAAATATGAACATGGTATAAGGGCATGTTTGGTTGTCTGTTATTAGTTTTAATTTATTCACCTTGCTGTTTGTTTTATATTTCTATATTCGGGTAAATCATTCCCATGTTTTATTTTTCATACCTGAGCACTTGTGCCAGCCCGTGGGGATTGGGAATTCCCTTTGTGCCATGTCGCGTACCGGACCAAACACCGGGTCAGATGGCGACCCGGCCTGGTTCGTGACAAAAGTAATGGTTGAATTTCAATGAAATTGATATAAAAATTGGTTCCCAAGAAAATGAAGAGTCTTCACTAAAAAATCCAAGTGAAATAAGAACATGATTGATAAATATTATTGTTAATATTAATAATATATCCAAAGATGTGATTAACCATTTCAGTATATTCAAATTTACAAATTCACTAAAAAAGAGGAAATTGGTTTTTATTGAAAAGCTGGTGATAAAGGCCATAGAGAAAAGAAGACTGAGAAGATTGCATGCCAATAATGTGGGAATATTTATCAAAGGAAATTTATTAAATGAATTTAAATATATTTTATTTATAATAATTGATGTCATGAAGTAGTAAAATGCCAAGGATAATGATTTTTTGGGTAATCATGATTGTGGAAAATAATGTTCCCCATAGAGAATCACAAAAATTTTGATTTATTAAATGAATAGACAATGGGAATTGTATAAATATATGCAAAAATGATGTTATAATTCGGTTAATAGGACCTAAAAACCTCTTATACTAAGGAAACAAATAAGAAATTATGTATTGACTACAAATGAAATGTATCATAATAATTATGGTCCCCATATCCTATACTCTAGATTTATATATGCCTTATTAGATTATAGGTATAAACAATATATAATCAATAATTTTATTTATAAGTTTATAAAATTATCACCCTAATTATTTATTATTAAATTATCAAAAAAAATCTAGTATTAATATTATTTCATCTAATCATGAAGTCTAATAGACAGTGCATCATGAATATACTATTATTTTTCATCTAGATGAATTTATTGTGTTTTTAGAAATTAATTGGCTACAACCACATAGTCACTATTTATTAAAAAATAGGATAATGAAATTTCATATACCAAATCAACCTATGTTCATTAATCAGTGGAAGGATGACTATGAACTCTTACGGAAAATTAATTTCATTATATAGGTTTCAATTACCAATTATAAGGGGTATTTAGCTCAAATATTTGGAGACAAACATAGTATTAAGGCTATCTCTACACTATCAGGATTATATTTTTCCTAGTCATACATAACATTGTAAGGTAAACATATCATTATAAATTATTTATCTAGTCATGACTGTGTATATATTATACACATTTATATTCATCAGTAGAATAAATTAAAATTGAGAAAATGGAATTCATTTAATGGGGGGAATAAAACACCCCATGTTTTGAACCCATTTTCCTTATTTAAATTATACTTATATAATTGTAAATAAAATATCTCTATTCTTTAAAAACCAAAATAAATTTGGACAAAACGAATCCATATAAAATCCGAATCTAACTAATTAAAAATTATTCATTCATAATATAAAATTATAAAATATATACATAAAACAAAGTATTTCACTCAATGAAATATTATATACCATTGATTATTAAAACCAATAAAATGTATAAATTAAATATGGGACACAAAATAAAAATGCATAATATCTTCAAAACTAAGATATCCTCCGTAAAATTGTCTATGAATCAATGAACTAATGAGAAGGGTATTGAATCATTGGTTGTTTCCTTTAACTATTTCAGAAAATTAGAAATAAACAATTTGATCCGTTAATAAATGATCCATTAATGATTTTTAATAAGCCATAAACATTTTAATTAGATGATTAAACATGATACGTCACTAATAAATTTTACATGGTCTAAACCTAGTGGGAGTTCCTACTCCTTAACATGTTTGACTCCTGCCATGAAGTAAATTATTCAATATAATTTTTTAATACAATTAAAGGGGATATTCCATGTATCATCCTTTATCATTATTCATATACATCATCTAGGTATTTAAAAAGATTATTTCTGGTAATAAAATGATCAAAATGAGATGAGAATGATATCATAGGAATATGGTTTTGCAATAACGGTTGATAATCATCCCATATAACTTTCAACATTCATTGTTTAAATTGATCACATAATCTAGATCCGTGGGATGATATTATTTTCAAAATGTAGTCTCATATTTTCATCTCTTGATTGGTCGATATCATATAAATAGTGATGATTCCTTTATAACATTGAGAACTACAATGGCTTTAACTATTGTAATTTTTTTTCTCTTGATTTTGATGTTATTTTTTCAAACTTCTCACTCTTTAATAGATCCTCACATTTTTACTATTTTAAAATCTATAAAATTAATTATTTTTAAAGGAATCAATTCTAGATAATAATTCTAAAAACATCAATTAATATAATCTTACAACAGATCCCCCTATTATTTTTTCATTCAGTTAGGCTAACAAACATGTACAAAAATATATTGAATATTATTCTATTTCATTTTTTGTCATTCTATAGAAATATAACAGTTATTTAATTATACATTATTATAAAAATTTTCAAGAGTGATTCAAACTGATTTTATCTCATATTTCTACATGAAATGTTTTTATATTTAAGAACATAATAACATATTAAATCAAAAATTAAAACTCTAAAAAATATCTTGAATAATTTCTTGACAATATGATATTGATAGTTTGAAATCAAAAATAGACTAGAATCCTTACATTGACATTTTATATTTAATATCTGGAGTTTATTCAAGTATTACCTTAGATATGATTCATTTTTTAAATATGTAATTGAACAATACATTAAAATTAAAATATATATTTTCTGTGATGATAATTTTTAAAATAACCTATGAAATAAATTCCATCACACTTTAGATGTGATATTTTACTACATGATGATTGATTCTAAAAACACCAATTTTGATTTTATTAAAATATTTATGCTCTGGGAAATCTATTTTTCTATCAATAAAAAACCATAAATTTTATAATTCATGAATTATTATTTAGATCTAAATCCACCAACTAAAGGATTTTGTTCAATTATAATGGCCTATATTCTATTCTAAAAAATTAATTTTATATTTATTATGAATTTATACATTCATTACTTCGAACTAATTTTTATATCATATATCATAGTAGATAAATCTAAAAAAACTTGTTTCCCACATAAAATATGTGATATTGGAAA
This sequence comes from Viscum album, assembly GCA_963277665.1. Classification (NCBI taxonomy): domain Eukaryota; kingdom Viridiplantae; phylum Streptophyta; class Magnoliopsida; order Santalales; family Viscaceae; genus Viscum; species Viscum album. The sequence goes on from OY728141.1 coordinate 1,819,184,177, forward strand.
AATGTTTTTTCTCTATGATTCAAATACATACACATAAGGAATTTTAAATTATCTCTAATTGTATAGTATCATTATATTTTTAGAACATCATAACTTCTTAAAACTACCTCCATTCCATCTAAAACACATTTCAAGACCTACAAAATCAACTAAAACACTTTCTTCATTTCTGAAATAATGTTTATAATAGATTAAAACCAATAACCACTTCATAAAAAACTCTATGGATATATCAATATCCCTATTATGGACTACTTGGAAACATATATCAACTCTTCAGAATGACCCTATATCTAGTAGATTGTGCATTAATAAACTTGGAAATTAATATGTTATAGTATGTATCACATGATAATTGTCTTTCATGACACAAAAAAATTTAGTTATGTTTTTTTTATAATTCTATGCCTTAATGTTATGACCTTTTTTCAAGTTACATATTTGAATGCCACCTCATTTAATGCATTCAATATCACTATAAACAAACACATCCATTAAGAATTATTTTTTTATTTCGATAATAATATTATGTTTAATCCTCAGTTTATCAATAATTCCTTAACATTTTTATACAATATTATGTCACCACAAAACCCCCATTTTCAAAAAAAATCCATAGCATACATGTAGTACCTTTTCACACTTCATTAAAAATGATGAGAGGGATAACTTGTTGTTTGAGCCTGATGTCCTCAAATCTCTCACTCAAAATTTCCTTGGTAAAAACTTATTAGAATTATTATCTTGTTGGAAATATAATAAATAATTATTGAACAACCTTCATCACTTTCTAAAATAAAATATTACGTGGTATTGATATGTTTATATCTATAATGTTGCATAGTATTTTTTTGAGAGTTCTATGGAACTCATATTTTCATAATAAATATGTATAGGTTTCTTGAAAACCACTTTTAAATCATCTAGATACACTTTTATACAGAAAATTGTTTCACATGAATGTTTTATATACAATGTAATTGGCTTCAATTGTACTCAAAGACAATAACTATTTCTTCTTGTTCTATCTTATTACACAAATTTTAATAAGGAATAGTTCTCCAGCATATTTGGTGTTTCATTCTATGAAATTTTAAACAAAAGATATATCATCAAAAATCATCTAATATTTTGTTATCCACTTTTTTACAACTATGAAATGGTTTGTGCTTCCATGAAAAATACTATAATTGTCACGGATACCAAGATCTGAGATTATTTTCGATAATTATGGATTACAATATACAAATTCTATAAAAATGAAATATCTACCCTTGATGTACTGATGAATAATGGGATACCAATATTTCTTCTAAATTCTCATTGATTTGTGTTCTTCGTATTCTTATATTTCACCTATTTTGTTCCAATATCAATGGGAGTGGAAACATCCTTTGTATCATTCATTATAATTTTAAAAAAAAAATTCTTTAGACTTTTTTTCTTTTTATAAATTTATATAAGTATCTTCATAAATAAATTTAATAATAGGAAGTAAATGATTTCTCCTAAAAAATTCATCTCAGAATTATACATCATTTAATTTGAAAAATAATTACATAGGTACTCCCGATCACTTGAAAATATTATGATTTCAACATAGAACAAAACAATTAGAGTAACTAGGTTATATTATTTTAAATATGTGTTAATATCCACCATACCTTATGAAAATTTTAGATTTTTGGTGCATCTATATAGTTTGAAGTACTAGGAACAATGATCCAATTTCACGCCATATAATTATTTATAAAAGTTTAAAACTATGGTCCCATCATTATCAAGAATGAATGCCCCATGTTTCTTAATAAGAGATTATTCCTCCGGGTCTCCATTAAGGAAATTTGACTTCATATAAATTTAGTAAAAATTGTATTTTATTTCATTTCAACTAATAATTGAATAATGATGGGTTCGCTTCATGAAACTAATGAAAATGTTTCATTAAAATTTACGTATACTTTTTGATATATGAATTTTTAAATCAGCCAACCATTGATCAACGACTCTTTTTATATATCGTTGAGTTTCTTTATAAATACCAACTTAATGCCTATAAAATCATTATTTCTAGACATCATTAAAAACATTTTAGTATTTTTTCTCAATTTAATCACCCTCTTAATTAATGGAAGTTATCCTCAATCCATGTATATGTGACTAAAAATTGTATTTTAGTATAATTTTTTGAAATCATAGTAGTTTGATTCCAAATTCCAAACATTATTATAGCCTAAAGTATATCTTCTTGATCAACAATAATAATTTCCAAATATACATGATTTATCACCCATAGAGGTCTTGTTTTATAATCTTTTTTAGAATCTTCTTTATCGAGAGTAAAAAATTTATGATATACTTCATGATTATTCACCATGTTTTCTTGTTCAATGGGATTGTTTTTTTGGCATTTAAAAAACATTTTCTTCTAAAAAACAACTTGCTGTATGAAATGTACATAATATCTTGGACTGGTTATGAATAATTTTAATATCACAATATTGAATGATTTTATGTAGAATTTTTTTTCAATGCTTGTAACCATATCAATTTGAATGTCAATAGATGTAAATTATTTCATCATTGTCCTCTCAAAATCAAACTATGTTAATTCCATTGATTTTCACAAAACATTTGGTTATAAATGATATGAATTAATTCATAGTTGTATTTATTTGTAATAATTAATCATTAGATTATTTTTTCAATCACAACTTGTTAGGAATCTATTCTGATGATGGATTGTGGTGCACAAAGCGTATCTCTAAAAACAATATTTTTTGAATAAAAATATTACTTCTCTTTTCAACTAGGATTGTATTTGTCCTCTCAGTATTTATGTTTTCTTTTATAGTGTATGGTGTTGTAAATTGATTTTTCAATTCCTTGGTTTTATGGATAATTTTAAAATTCAATAAATGTGAATTTATGGTCATTATATGGTCTTAGCATCAAGATGTATACTCTTAGCTCTTTCTCAACTTTTATATTATATATTTTGAACAAGTTAATTACTCAGACATGTGATTTTGGACCATGTTTATATTAATCAATGTGAAATCATCTCTGAATGAAATGAAACATATATCACATCAAGAATATTAATTCATTATATAGCCACACCAATTCCATTATATGAGTTCAAGTGGTCTTAGTGACTGCATCTCCACTCTTCTATGTGTTGATTTAGTCAAATTCCATTTTTTTAATATTACACAGATTTCCTCTCTCCTTATTTACATTTGAGGAATTTATATTATAAGATATTCTTGGATATTTGAATTTGACTCATTTGTTCAAGGTTTACTAGGTAACCTAAGAATCAATTCATTATCTTAATTATCAATCTAGTATCATGGGTTAGTTGCATATCTAATTATTAACGGGTTCCAAATTTTCATTATCCTCCAGTGATTCCAATTCAATCAATATAAGATTTTATGGAACATGAGTTTTTATTCAATATAACTCCACAAAATTTTATTACACTAAAGAGTTGTTCTTAATCCATTTAATATAAGGAACATCTTATAAATGAGTGTTATTTTCATCAATCACAATGAACCAAAATCCTTTAACTCTCAATTAATTTTCAATGATTAATATCACTGATCCTTCATGATGATATTTAATGATTTTCAATAGCTTTGTATCACCACACATATTTGAGGAATAACAAATTTCCAAGATCCATGGAATAATGTTATATTTTTCATTTAATGAATCATCAATAAAAATGGATATTTCCACATAATCTAAATTGATTTTCATTTCACATATTCATTATGTGGTACTTGCCTAGGAAAATTTGGCATGGACTATTCAGCACTTCGAACTTCTTCCACACATCCTCCACATACTTTATCCATGGATTCAAATAAAATGTGTTTAGCAGGATAATGGGTTATTGAACATTCAGTTTTCTTTATGGGTGAGTTTATTTTCATATTATCATAATTTCAACCACATTATTCATATCATTTACCTGATAATGATAACATCTTTTAGTAAGATCAATCCATGTGACCGAAATTTCTTCAATACTTATAGTGCCAATGTAATATAGGCCTTATAGTAATGTATGTTATTCTAATTATTTTAAGAATATTGGAATGGTATTGATGAGACTTTATTCATACCTTAAGATGTTGGATTGGTTGATATTTTATTCTCTTCCACATATGAATGACAGAGATTATCATCACCATTCTTATCCCACATGTGGTGAGAATTTAAATCTATATCTACAGGGTTAGGAAAAATAATATTACTTTTAGACATATTGGATATGGTTTTGACTTTATTAATTGATTACAAATTTTCAATATAATATGATTACTTAGCCTTGAACTCCCTTGATTTACTATAATAATATTGTATCATTATCAACTCCTATAAAACATTTGGATATTTAGATTGATCATTACTGATCTCTTATTATTTTAGAATAATTTATTCCCCCTGATATTTACCAATATTTTCATCTTATGTAATCATCCTCTGGATGTCTTAAATTTCATCAAAATATGTAGCTTTTTTGATGAAATTAATAAGAAGAATTATCCTTCTTTGCATCCATTTTATTCAAGAGTTTATTTTCATTCATGGGTTGTGTATTCTAATATATGAATTCCTACATTTAAAATTTTATTATATGATTCATATAGGTAATTTTATCATATTCTCCATCACATATTTAATGTTACACATGTATCAATACATGATCTATGAAATTTTATAAATTTTTGTCATCATATTTACATGAATAGAAACCTGAAGACAAAACTTCCACTTCATCTGAAATTTTTCTTCTTTTTCTTCATAGAAGATTTTTCTTAATCTAATTTCATTTGGAGGATTCCTTTTTGTAATTTCAACATCCGTTATTTTTATGATTATCTTCCTTAACATTATACACTCCAATATTATTGTTTTCATAATTGATGGAAAAATTACAAATATCACCATAAATAAAGAATTTAAGTTGAATATTAGCATTAAAATTTCCTTTTACTTTCCTATATCTCCTTATGATAAGTAAAATAATTCTCTTATGTTCATAATATTTTTCATTTACATTATCTGGGTCACATTTTTTTTCAACTACTAAATAATTTTTCATTATCATCCTCATAACTCTTATAAATTATAATTCTACTTCATTTTCATATTTCTATTTAAATTTTGGATCATTTCTCAGTTCATATGAACTGATAATGTCGTGTATCTCATCAAGGTATATTTCCTACCTATTATTGAGTTGAAATTTTGGGATCTGACCTACATTGAAAATTTAACATAATGTTGTAGAAAATAGTTGTCATTCAATATTACACAAACAAAAAACAAAATGATAGTAAAAATTTCATTCAAACTTGTAATGAATCCATTAGTTATTTCATGTTTCCCCCTTGATTTCTTCAACATGAATTATCTATTTTTTCTCAACTTATATGCCATAAATTTTTTCTTATAAACCACATTCAATAATATCTTTTATTTCCATTTCAATTTGTAATACAATCACATTTGTATAAAAATTATAAGATAAATATATAATAATTGAATTTCTCTCTTCCCATAAGTCTCCATATTTATCTTGTTAGTAAAATTAATTTGAGCACTAATGTAAATTGGTGGTATGATAGATGTGACAACATAAATAAATTTAAGGCCAAATGCTAAAATAATGATAAAAATATTATAATTTAATGCTTGATAATTATGTACATAAATGTTTTCAAAACTACCAATATTATCCTAATTAATGTTATCTATCATAAGCTAGTCAATGATCTGATAAAGGGATCCAGAAATCACAAATATCACATTAAACTCCAAAATTATTATTTTTTCACTTAAAAGAGTGGGGTTATATCTGTGGTGGTTACCATTTAAAATTTATTTCAATTTTAAATAATACTACATATACAGTTATGATAAAATCTGCTAAAAATGTCTAATAGTCCTTAACCAATTGAAAAAAAATGTCACAATAAATTTTTCTATGGTTCGAAACCATTTTGGGTTCCAAATACTTGTGTTTTTTGTTTTAATCATGCTAGGGATTCTCATATATATTATTATAATTATATAAAATTAGATAATATAGGTATCAGTCTATAACTTATTTACCAAAATCCATAATGGATTTATACAACATAACACTACTAATACAACGATTATAATGAGATGGGATATATCTCTTCAGAATCTTGTTACTCGGTAATAGTTAATGATTTTACCAACATGCCTTAATCATAGAGAGTGTAAATTTCACACTCTATTTAGAATCAGATGATTATATACTATTCAAAACTCAATATAAAATTTAAAACACCTAAATTTTAGATCTATAATAGGTGTTTATGAATGATTTAGAACATTTTTTTCCAAACCATCTTTAAATAGTGAACTTTTATGAAATATAAAACTTGAAATATTATTTTCACATATTTCTATCTTCTATAGAACATAATATTTCTCAAATTTTCAACTCCAATAATTAATTTAATTTAGAACAGAACAATTCCATATCAGTATTCTCAGAATATCATTTAATATAATCGTACAACAAGATCCTCCATGATTTTAATGTTTGTGTTGGATTACATTCAAACACAAAAATTTTCTAAATATTCTCCTATTCATTTAGAAAAATTTCTATAGAAAAAAAAACTAATAACCATCTTTATTTAAAGTATCAAACAAATGATTGAATAAAAATATATGATTTTTTAATTCTAGGAATACTCACCGTCCTGTTCATATAAATCTAATTCAAATTCATATGTTGTCAAATATGATATAAAAAAAATACTGTATAGCCCAAAAAAAGAAATCATTAACATGGAAATTGAAACTCAAAACATTAGAATAAATAAATACATAATCATATGTAGGTGATTATATGAAATAAAAACCATCTTATAAAAAAAATTGATATTATATATTTATTATCAAGATTTTTTTTCAAGAATGACCACATCTGGAATATTTTTATTAGTCTTAAATTAAAAAACACTTGAAACATCAATAAGAAATTTAAAAAGACCTTATTTTTTATAAATCACATATGAAATGGAATAAATAAAAATTTATTTGTTATATTTTACTCTATTATTATCGATTCAAAAAATGATGTGTTTTATTTCATTTCAATATTTAAATTCTAGAAAAATGATTTTTTAATCAATAGAAAAATATAAATTTTCTTTGTCATGATCGCTTGGAATAAGAAATGTTTTTAAAAAAAGGCGTAAGATTAATGGTAAAGTAATATATACAAGTTGTACAATATGATCAAAAATATATGATATACTCATATGTTTATTCTTTTTCTAAATGATGAATTTGGATCTTCATAGATTCTTATTCTCATAAGACTTATGTTCTGTAAATAAATGACTTGCGCTCATACTAATATATAAACTGAGTTCATCAATGATATGGTAGAGATTGTTTAATTATTCTAAGATTATACAATATAATAATATTTTTATAATAACATCACAAAAATTATGGAAACTACCTCTAGAAACACTTAAAAATCTTTTTAAACGCCTCAATAACATCTCAAACACTTTCACTGAATCTTAACCATGGTTGGAAACAGATGAAAACCAATTACAACTTCATAAAAAACAACAAGGGTACATAACATTATATCATATTATCCCTTAAGAATCATTATCATTAAAACTAAACTTATAAATATAAAACATCATTAAATTATGCATTGTCCGGAATAATTACTTTATATAAATTTATGGAATGAGAAATGGGATTTAAGTGCTATGAATTGAATGAATTTGAACGATACAATAGGGGAGATATATATGTTATAAAGGGAAATATGACCATTGAAAATACTATCATGGGAAATATGTTCATTGGATATACATTTATCTAATATGTATATTGAAGTTATTTATTTTTTGACAAAAAATATAATATAATTTAGAAATAATAAATAAGTCAATAAACATAATACATATCGAAAATAATAAATTATAAAAATATATGTATGCATTAAAAATTATTAATTTAAAAGTATTATATGATGTAATTATAAAATTAAAATATAGTTTTCTATATTAATGTATTAATAAAATTAACTTTTTTGTTATAAATAATTATTTTCAATGGTGTTCATTAAAGATTTTTTAAATGTGAAATTGTGTTAATATTATTTTAATTATCGATTATCATTATAACAATATATTTAATCACTGCTAAGGAATGATTTGAAATGGAATTAATTGATGAAATATATAATAAAATAAATTAGCATTCAACTGATAGAAATATATGAAATGTAATCAGAAATATTTCATTTAATGCTTAATAATAGGTATTAAACAAAAAAAAATTCTGGGATATATTCACCTATATTAAAATTATTTTATTATCTCCCAAATTGTTTGAATATAAGATCTTTTATTCATATTTGGAATTAAATTGTTAAAATTATGTAACAAGTTCAGTTTTATTTTATACAATAAAATAATCTATTGAGAGTAATGTTATTTATCATGGTAATAGTAAAAAGGATATTTTCATGAAAAAATATTTATATAAATGTTCTATAATTTTATAAAATAAAATAAATTTATAAATTCTTAGTAGCCCAAATATTATTTTTTAGATTCAAGAAAATATTATAGCTCCCATATATTTTTTTATTTTATATGAAGTACGAATAAATACTCTTATTGTAGAAAAAATTATTTTTCATAAATTCTTTTCAAAAAATTATGTTTTAATTTAATAGATAATTTTCTCATATTAAGAAGTTTAATTAGATTAAATGGATTAAAAAATAACATTGATCGTGTAAAAATTTTGTAAAGGTTATCTGATATTTTTATTAACAATATAATTAAAATGGAAATAATTTAACTGTAAATAATGGTATAAAAGATGTATCTTAATATTTCTCGAGTCTTTTGAAGTTAAATTGACACTATAAAATTATATAATACCTTTTATAGTTTTTAAATTCACATATTCATTTGTCACCAACCATTACTCATCTAATTCCCCATTTATTCTATTTGTCCCCCTTGCCATACAATAGTTTCTATAATAAAGTATCTATTTTTCACCAATAAAATGAGCTCACATCCACTAACATAAATCCACACATATAATATTAAATTCCATTGAAAATATAACCATATTTACGTCCCATGTTCCTATTCAATTTTTTTCAACCCTTGGTCACAGGAATGATTTCCAAGGAATCCCTTTGGGAAAAGTCGTTCAATAGAAGAATAAAGTCCTCGACCTGAGTACAATCAACTCCCTAACCTTTTTTATCTATATTTCTCAAACCATGATTTTTAGACTACACTAATAAGATAAAATTAGTGTCATTAGTATACAAAAAAATTATTATATTCATGTAGTACACATTTTGAATCTTCCTCCCACCCATTTGACAGATAATATTGTCACTCATGTTACGTGCAGACTACCACCTCCATAGACTTTGTATTTTTTTCATCACCTACATTCATTGGGGGTTATAAACATTTATTTTAGGAATAAATATGATATTTTTAAAATGAATAATATTTTTCGTTGTTAAATAAGTAATTATATTAATAAATTTTAATATAATGGATCATTGAAAACATTACCCTCTAAAACGATCCTACCAAGAGGAAAAATGATTTCTTCATTATAACTATAAAATTCGTGTCTTCCCATAATCCTAAAATACATACTAAATATAATATTACGCATCCTTAACCCTTAAATAAATTATTATTATTATGCAATATTTATGTTGATACTAAATATCTTTATATGCATACTTATCCATTGATTATTGGATGTTCTTTTTTAGGTCGGTGTGACAACCTATATGAAAAATGACCTAAATTTTTACATGGGTAAATATTTTAAAATAATTTATAGTATGATTAGGTGTTATAGAGTAAATATTTTTTTGGTACTATAATTTTAATATTAACACATAAACCCAATGCCAATATACTGCCATTAGTTAAATAATATTTACTAAAACAAGATTATTGTAAGAACTCTGCTCTTTATGAAGGTAGAGATCCATTAAATTTATTAAATCCTCAGTTTAAATGATTATGCATGTCTTCATAAGAATTAAGTTTCTGGATATGGAGGTATTAGGTGTTTCTAGGGATATTTTTTAGCCCAAATCCTATTTTTTGGGCAGAAATATTCTTGGAGTGTTGTTAATTTAAAACATCTTAGGCATGTCACATTGTATGAAAAAACATGCAAGGATGGGTAGTGGCCTGCTCAGGCTGCAATGTTAGGAAAAACCACGAAATTTGTGGAGCACGGCCATGAATCAATGCCTACAATTTTGAAAAAGGGATTTTTCACATTTTTTACATGGTTCTTCAAACCATGTGGACACATCAAGGGATGGTCCCATCCCTATAGATTAACATGCATGGGTGACACCTAGTTTGGCCAAACCATGTAGCGAAACTATGAGACCCTATATTTTTGTTGAAATTACGAAACTACCAATAATTAATTATATTTTTAAAACTATTCCCACATTCATCATATTCACAAAAAAAACCCAACCATTTGAATCTTTATTGGGTGAATATTCATAGAATCATTGTAACTCCTCTTTCTGAGATCAACTTCAAGATCCAATCAATTTATTGGATCTGAATCAGTTAGTTCTCAATACCTGTTTATCAGTACTTCATTTGATTTGTTATTGGCTACATTATTCAGGTGAAAGATAATTTTTTCATAATCTACTTCTTTTCTTCAATTTTCCTCTAATCTTAATTTAATAATGAGATGATACTGGATGATCTATCCACTATGGACCTCTAGTAGGTTTCCTCGTGTCCTTCTTTAAATTTATATGTTTTTATATATTCCATTGTGTTACACACCCAATTCATGGGTGATTCCTTGAAATGAATTTAGATATGTTAATAAAATTGATAGGTATCACCTATTAAATTAAAGAATCCTATTAATGAATGGTTATAAGCTGATCTCATTGAATTGGAACCACCCCTTAGGTGTGTTGAGCATTTTGAATGGGCCATTTTTTAGGGAATATGAAATTGGACACCCATATTGATGTTTATTTTACCCCTTATTTTTTGATGTTAATATTGATTTTTCAGTTTATATTGAATTGTTAATGAAAATTATTTAGGTTAGTGAATGTAGGTCATGTCCATTGGCCTTTCCATGGAATGGATTATTAATCATGATATGATTGTTTAAATGAAATTCCCACGTGAGTTATTTTAAGTAAATCCATACATGATTTTCCAATGTTTGATTCATCTTTTGAGGAAAGACTAGATGCAATGATCATGATTTTTAACATGGCATGTTTAAATGAAATGAAATATATGAATTTTATTAAATTGTATCAGTTAAATGATTAATTTGCATGGGGGTCACATGATTTATAAGAGAATCTCATGGAAGGACTCAATTAGTTTGTACCTTGAATATAATCAAGTAATACATGGAATCCCAAGTATAATACAAAGGACAGACTCAAAGGATTACCTATTATATTCTAGGAGACTCTTTGATTCCATAGGGAATGATAAGGACAAACTCAAAGGGAAATTTATTATTATTCCATATGTGATACGTGGGATCCTATAGTGGACTTCCAAGAATGAAATTGAATGATTTAGATGTTATAACACACATGGAGTCATGCCTAGGTTCTTGAGAATCACCCTAGATGTGTTCATAGGGTGTATGTATATATTATACCAATAGAGAAATCTATATCCCAAATTTGGGGTTCCATATATGGAATCTAGTTATAAATTTAATAATGAATGAAAAGATATGTATGATGCATCTTTAAAGCGAAATAACATTCTTGGATTGATTCTTTGTTAATAATTTATGGATGGCCTACTTTGATATACATTTATAATGTTACCATTGCAGATTCTAGGAATTATACTAGGTCTCGAGATATACTTAAATGAGGTTGAATGATTAAATGGACATCATATAATTGTGAACCTAGTTTTTATATGTGGTTTACAATCAGTACATCCTTGATTATTACATTATTGCCTCAACAAATGTAATAAATATTTTCACTGAATGGATGGCACATTCCCTTAGGTTGTTCCCAACAAGGATTATGTCTCACACCATGTTCGGGCCACCATTCAGGACCCAAAAAGGATACATGATTGCATGTATTTATAAGGGAATGCACCTTGCTACGGGCTCCTGATAGGCAGTTAAGATATGGGGAGCATGAGACCGACATGAGGCTCATGATTCCTGTTGGGATAGTTTTTGGCCTTTTTATCTTTTTTTACATTTATTATACACATTAATTGTATACCTATTTTGGATACTTTACTAGACACATGAAATGTATCATAATTTTTATATGGTCTATCTTCTGGAAATGTTTATATATGTGTATTCTGATGTTCAACTATTTTTTTAGTTACTATAATGCTTATGCTACTATATTTTATTGATTCTAATATATTAAACTCTTTTATTTAAGTAATAGTGTCCCCACTGACACACCCACTCCCTCGCATATAGTCAGCAACCTCAGGAGTTTGGGGAGATGTGTTTGAGGCCATGTGGCCAACCGTCTCGGGGCACTATTAAGTGTATTCTAGGTCTTGGATGTTACAAAGTGGTAACATAACATTATTATCTAGTTTTAATTACTATTTGAAAACAATATAATTGTATTTTAAGGAATATTAATTTGTTAATGAGTTTTTCTTGGGCATTGAAAACCCATAGAAAAGAAAAAAACTAGAATTACCTCAAATTAAAATTGATGTTTTCGAGAATTTAAATATTACAGTTTATTTGATTCCATTGTTGGGTGATGCACAAGAATTTTGATGTTATTATTCATATGATTGAACGTTATATTTTGTTTCAACATGATGAGATGATGGTATGAAATCTCATGCATCATTTTCAGAACATTACAAGAATAACCTGCCTACATTATGTCATTCCATTTAGGATGAACTACACATTTCACACTATTGTGATAGGTTCCGTGATAGATATTCGTACTATTATGATATATATTCTAGAATTTTTTATTATGTGAATTTGGTGTATGTCATAATTTGGTTCCTGAGGAGTAGGTGAACTCAGGGATTGGAATTTGGTGAACCATTTGTTTCAACCCATTTAAACTGACTCCGATTAAAATGTGAAATAAGTATGAATTTAAATTAAAATGGATTCTTATATATATGAATTAAATGGAAACTTAATTGTTTATAACAGAGACTATAGACCAGATATGACCTTAGTAATGGGATGTATTCTATATCAACAGCTTATATATGATCTTTACATTACACAGAATAGACTCTAGATGTATGTAGATGGGTGTGTTCTAATATACAAAGGATTGTAAAAATCCTATTTCAATTTCTATGATTTTGAGATGTAAACGTTGAATGTGATCTCAAACTATAGTTTTTTTGGCATTGTGGGTGCATTCCACCATGGAAAACTCTTGTAGTACACCAACAGGGTTGCAAAGGTCATATTGCAGAGGTGGTGGGCCATGGGATACCAATGGCTCTCTAGTAGTTCCAGCTTCAGCACCAGTAGTAGTACCATACACAAGAGTAGAGCCAATATTATGTGATGGGATATTTCACTTTATGCAGTTATTTTAGTGAGCCCCACAACCAACCCCAACTATGGAAGAATTTATGAGTGACATCCAACAAAAACATTCACCCACATTTTCGAGGGATGGAAGACCACATGCTGAAGATTCATGTATAAATTCCATGCTATATGTCCTGGAGAATCTAGAGATTTCACCTGAGAGTAGGGTAAACATTGCAATATATATGAATCATGATTCCACCAAGATATGGTGGGATGTCACAACTCAGATAGAACTTTATCGGTAGATGGATTTGAGGGATTTTCATAATTTTTTCTATAAATAATTCTATAAAGATACATTGATGGATGATAGAACCCTTGATTTTATGCATCATAAATAAGGTTCATAATCTGTTATGGATTATTCATCCCTTTTTACAACTCGACCATGCATCACACATATTATGATGGGTGATGGGTTATATAAATATATAAAATTATTTGATGGCCTTAGGTAAAATGTCTGATTTTGGGTTAATATATTTTTGTTGACTACCATTTCTAGAAAAGTGAATTAAGAACCGATAACATAGTGTAACTAGAGAGAGGATGGATGAGTTCACCAGTGTGGATTGACATCTAGGTCTGTAACTGCATTGAAGGCTAGTAGGAAGCATCATTTAGACCTTCCACATGGTGACATTACAATTTAGATCACATACTCAGGTAGCCATGTGAGGTGCTACCAGTGTGTTATGTCGAGAAATACATGGTCTCACTATACATGTGACCCATTCAAGTGTCCTTCTTGCCACAATATTGGACATATATAATGTTTTTGTACGTCGTTTCTTCTACTAGACAATTAGAGAAGGTTTGTACCAACTCCACATTTAAGAGTGGGGTGATCGTCATCTCAATAAGTAAGTAGTTACAATACAGTTGGTCGATCAGGCCAAGGTGGTGGTCATGCTCGTGATAGTCACACAATGTTTTAACAATGACAGTAGGTGGAATCTATTTAGGGTTTCAAGGAATTAACACTGGTTCATGGTTCAGTCCATATATAGATAGTGCAATAGACCTTTGATGATAAGGATCCCAGAACATTTATTATAAGAGGTACTATTCTTGTAGCCTCTACTTTAGCTTATATACTATTTGATATAAGGGGTTATCTTAGCTTTATATATGTTCAAACTTTGGAGATACCTTCCCTTAGTGTTCAAACATATGATGGTTTTATGACACATGATACTCTACATGGGATTATAATAGATGATTTACATCAATGTAGGGAGTGACTCCTTGAGAATGGTGGGTGTCACTTTATATGTGACCTCTTTTTCCTTGAGATGATAGGTTTTAATGTCATTCTCAGGAAAGATCAGTTTGTCCCCTTCTATGGTGTCGTTGATTATATTACTTTAGGGTGACCTTCAAATCATCATAGGGAAGAGGGTCTATTAAAAAGGGGGAATGAGATGTCTAGGAAAAATTTGTTGGACATGAGCATCACAGGATGGACGAGTTTATAGCTATGTTTGGGATTTTATATATTAATGACTAGGTAATGCGTCTGAATTATTTTCCTATAGTGGTTGGATGTTTTAGGGATGTTTTAGCAGATTACATTTCAGGATTACCTCTAGTGGGAGCGGTATAGTTCTCTATTGATCTAGTTCTAGGAGTTTCACCAGTATCCATTCGTACTTACCTAATGTCTACCACTAATATGCAAGAGCCCAAGAGGCAGCTAGAGGATTTTTAGGCAAAGGGGTTTACCTGAGCCAGTACATTCCATGGGGTTCGCCTGTCCTTTTTGAGAAAATGGAGGTCATAACCCTTAGAGTATGTGTGGATTAAAAGAAATTGAACTAGTTAATGGTTAAGAATCAGTATCTTATACAATGGATATAATATATTTTTTACTAGGTTTGTGGAGCTAAGGTATTATCATATATTGATTTGAGATATTTTTATCATCATGATCATGATATTCCATAATACATACCATTCACATCATTTTTTTTGCTGGTGTGGCCTATATGAGTATTTGGTTATGTCATTTGGTCTCACGAATGCACCTGCATTCTTTATGGAACTAATGAACGAAATGCTCCATCTTTATTTGGAATCAATTTTGGTAATTTTTAGGGACGATATATTGGTGTATTCTCACAATCATCATGACCATTAACATCATCTTGACATAATATTGAATACACTTCTCTGGAATCATTTGTATGCTAATGTCATAATTTTCCACTTTTGGATGGATCATATTCACTTCCTTGGCTGCATTATCTCATAGTTAAAAGTATTAGTGACATAGAGAAGGTGATAGTTTTAGTTTCATAGGTTCATCCCAGAATGTCTCTAAGGTATTGAGTTTCTTAGGGCTATATACTAACTATAGGTAGTTCATTCAAGACATGTAACATATAAAAACACCATGTATGGAATTGAATAAAACTGTGTGATGTTTGTATGGTTATATTTCATGAAGAAGGAATTTCAAGTGATTAAAATGAGATTTTCATCACCATCAACACTGATATTTCTAGATCTAGGATAGAGTTTCATATTTTATTGTGATGTATCTAGTATTGGACTAGAAGATGTTATTATGAAAGCAGATATTGTTTTGGGGTACATGTCTTAACAGTTGATACCTCACAAGAGGAATTACTTGATTCATGTCCTCCAGTTTGATGTAGTTGGTCATGCATTGCTCTTTTGAAGGCATTAATATTTGGATTGGATTTTTTATTGTCTACAAACCACAAAATCCTTTTGTACATATTTTCACATCCTTATCTGAACCCATGGGAGAAAAGGTTGTTTGAATACCTATAGTCCTTAGATTTCAATCTTTTCTATATACCTATAAAAGGTAATGCAGTGGGTAGTTCATAGAGTAGGATGAATTAGATACAGTTAGTTCAGTTGGCTAATAGAATGTGGAAAATTATGGCATTCTTTTCTGAGATTTCAATAGAGATGCTTGATAGTCCGGGGAAAGAGTTTCTATCATTTTTATATGACCCCTATAACTTTAAAGGTAGATTTAGGATGAGGCTACTATAAGAGAAATAAGGTCTAGTCCTATAAGAATGTGTGGTAGGTGAGGACCCTCTTCCATGTTGGGAAGTAAGTGAGGATGAAATTCTGTTTCTACATGGTCATGTATGGGTTTCATCAGACATGCACGAGAAACTAATGTGGGAATTTTATTCTTCTTTTTGACAAACGCATCCTGGTGTCCGAAAGATGTATTAGAATGTCAATTGAAAATACTAGTTTCTATGTATAAAAAGATATGTTCCTGGTTTTGATCAGGGATGGTCTACCTATCATTGGTTGAAGGCCGAGCACCAGTGACCAGTAGGACCACTTCCGCATCTACCCATTCTAGAGTAGAACATGGATGATGTCGTATTTGGTTTATAATAGTTTTACTTAGTCCACCTCATGGTAATGATGTCATGTGGGTCATTATTTATAGGATCAAAAAAATTTCTCATTTACAACCAATCACAGAGCCATTTTAGTAGATGAGCTTGGGAGTTTGTATATTTATGAGATAATAAAACATCAAAAGGTCCCAAATAATATATTTAGAGAGAAACACCTAGTTTACATATCATTTAAAAATGCTTTAATAGATTTTGTTGGGTACAAAAGTTATTCTGAGAACAACATACCACCCTCAATATGATATCTAATTAGAATATACAGTACGAGTTCTTGAGGACCTGATGGTGGCATGTGTTATAGATGCTAGGTGGTCTCAGGAGAGACTCATTCCCCTGAATGAATTTTCCTACAACAATATCATTCAGGATACTATTCATATGGCTCCTTAAGAGTATTTTTATACTTGTCTACTCCCATCACCCCTATCTTTATTATAGGTAAGAGAGGAATCTATGCAAGGACCTCATCATGTTTAGGAAACTGAAGAGTGGGTGCAGTTGATTTAGAAGTGGATGGATACTCCTTAGTCTCGTCAGTAATCTTACACCAATAATATTACAATACCTTTGGAGTTCATGTTTGGGGATCATGTATTTTTACATGTTTCACTAAGGTTGGGAATTATGATAATTATGAGATTGGGTAATCATTAATTGTGGTATGTTGGGGCCATTCGATATTCTATAGGGAATCGAGAATGTATTATTTTGGTTGTAGTTACCCCAGTGGTACTGCTTTATGCATGATGTATTCCATATTTCATAGTTGAAAAATTACTATTCATACATGTCTCATAACATCATTCCCATGGAGATTGACTTATAGGTACATGCATCCATTGAGGTTCATAAAATTAATATTGTGGATCATTGAATAAAAGTTCTCTAAGAGATATTTATTCCTTTAATATATGGGTTGCTAAAGCACAACCTTGTATATGATGAGACCTTGGAGCTGGAGGATGACATACGATCACAACATCCAGATTTATTGAAATATTATTCATCACCAAACTACGAATGGTAATTCGGGGACAAATTGATTTAAGGGGGATGTTGGAAGGAACCTAATTCTTTATAAAGGTACATATCCTTTTATTTCTATTAATTATATACTGAAATTTTCAAATATGACCTCATAATAATTCTCCCTAAGGTTATGGATGTAACGAGGTTATTCAGGGACGAATTGGATCCCGTAACCATTGTTTTAGGGAGAAATAATCCTAGCACACTCTTTGTTTAAAATATGTGTGGTAGGCCATATTGATAGATAACGTCGTGCGAGGTTGGGTAGTGGGGAGCTAAAGGTAACATAATTAGACCAAACTGTGCGATTTGGGGTGCACGTTCATATGTCCATGTTTACAATTTTCACAAAGGATGTTTTCATGGGTTTAGCATAATTAGCCATACTTTGTGGTGAACTTATGTGATGTGACCTTCCCTAGAGTTATGTGTGTATGGTTAGAACATGGTTTGAAAAAACTGTGAGACAAAACCATGCAACCATATATTTTGGGTGAAATTATGAAACTGCCTATAATTAATTCTATTTCTAACCATATTCTCCCATTCCCCCTACAGACATCAAAACCAACCATTTGAATCTCCCATGGGTGACTACTCTATGAGTCTTGAAAACTTCTCCAACAAATCATGGATTTATGCACTGATCCTTTCATTGTATATGCATCTACGAGTTCCCATTTACTTTATAGTTGTTCCTCCTTTTATTTGGTATCATTTGTTCTATTTAAAATCCAAATAATTTTCCCTATTAATAGGTTATCATCCATTCTTATTTTTTCTCCCTATCTGTGTGAAATAAGAAGATGATATTAGAATATATATCAGATATGAACCAATGGAAGGTGGTCTCATGCCATTTGTTAAAATTATAAGTGTTTATATATTTCATTTTTCCATACACAAAATTCTCAGACGACAACATGAAATGAATATATACCCTTAATTTAAATTGATAGCTATAGCCTATTCAATTAAATATGCTCTTCAATGAAAGGATATAGGTTTATCACCTTGATTTGGAACCACCACTTATGTGTGTTTTCAATTTTCATATTCTATTTTAATGGAATATGAAGTTAGACCCCCTTTGTGGTTCCTATTACCCCTATTATGGGATTTTAATATTTCATTTTTCATTTTTTGTTGAATTGTGAATTGAAATGATTTAGCATATTAAATGGATTCCATTTCCCAAAGAATTACTGTATAATGGATTATTAATATTTGGATTTTTGATTATATAAAATGTCCATGTGAGTTAAATTAAAGGCTATATTTCTAATATTTCCCAATGCTTGAGTCACTTTTTGAGGTGATAATAGATGTAATTTTTATTTATTTAACCATTACATGTTTAAATCATATTGATTAAATGATTTTTATTAAATTGCATTAGATAAATTCTTATATTCCATGACTGACACATGGATTGTTCTGAGAATTCCCTAGACGGACTAGATTTCCTTATACCTTGTTTATGCTTAAATGACACATGGAATCCCTTGGGGAAAAACCAGGATAGACTCATAGGATTCACTATTATTTGTTAGGTGACACATGGATTCCTTATGGAATTCCAAGGATATAGACAAATATAATTTTATGATTATTCTAGGTGTGATACTTGCGATATTTTAGTGGACTGAAAAAGACGGACAAGAATGGTAGAGATTTAGTACAACAACTTGAGTGATAACATGGATCTTGAGGATCACAATTCATGGGATTCTTTGGTGATGGATTATATTATGCCTAAAAAATACCTAGATTCCAAATTTTGGGTTCCATGGGCAGGAACATTTTCTAAACTGAATAACGAAAGAAATTAGATGTATTATGTGTCTTCCAAGAAAAATAATAAGCATGGATAAAAACTTTGTTTATACTTTAGGGGTGGAATGCATTTCAATAATTTGATAATGTTTTCAAGGGGTTTCTGAACATTATTCCTTGTCTTAAGACATAATTTAACGAGGTGGAATGAGTAAATAAGCATGATTAAAATGAGAACTCGGTTTCGAGAGGATGATTACAATCACTACTACCTTTACTATTACATTATTTTCATCACTGTAGTAATAAATATTCACTAACTGGAGGGAAAATTGAATTGGGTGGTTTCCTACTAGGATTATGTATCACACGCTCTTCGATCCACAATTGGGGACCCGAACAGATTATATGATTGTAGGTATTGATAAGGTAAAGTGCACTATTACATGTTCCTTATATCGTTTTAGAAGCAGATCATCATGGGACTGAGCTAAAGCTCATGATGCAAGATGAGATACAATTCATCCTTTTTGTACATTCATTCTATGTATTTCAGACCAACCTTGTATACATGTTTTCAATACTTTAATAGACACATGACATGTATCATAATTTTGTATATGGTATTCATTCCAGCATTATTTATATATTAGTTTTCCATTGTATACTTCTTGCCTTATAATTATAATTCCTCTACTATTGTATTTTATTTATTTATCTACGATAGACTTTGGAAAAGAGGGAATAGTATCCCTCTTGAAACACTTAATCCCTTACCGCTAGTTGAAAGCCTCTAGAAATTTGGGTGTTGCGCTTGAGTACATGTGGACAACTGGGCTCAGGCACTGTTTAGTGGATTTCAAGTCACAAACATTACAAAGTTGTATTAGGGAAATCATTTAGAGTTTGTTTTACTATTTTCCAATAATAGAATTAGATAAGAAGTAAAAAGAATTGGTAATTGATCAATAACTAGGAATATCTAACCCACATACAAGAAAAAGCCAAATTGTCCCGAATTAAAATTGTTGTTTTCAGGATTTTGACTATTATAATGGATTTGATTCAACCATTAGGTGATGCAATTGAATTATTATGGTGTTACTAATATGAATTTGGGTTATATTTTATTCCAAAAAGATATGATGAGGGTGTTACATCTCAAGAATCAATTTAGAAACATTATAGGAATCACATGACTTGCATTATGCCAAACCATTTAGGACGCATGACTTGTTGCATGTTGCTGTGATAGGTGTCATGATAGATATACTTAGTGTTGTGATATATATTCGTGGATCTGTTATGGTGTGAATATTTTGTATATTATACTTTGGTTCCTAAGGTGTATGGAACCTCATGTATTAGAATTTGGGGAACCATTTACTTTAATCTCTTTAAAGTGAATGAGATATAAATGTGAAATGAGTATGAATTTAGATGAAAATTAATTTATATATGTATAAATGAAATATAAAATTAATTTTTTTTATGTCGGATAAGATTACCCATACAGAATCACAATAGTTTCCACTATGTGGAATCTCTATCTTTTATACAATCCTTACATCTCCTAAACCTAACACTAGTAGTAGGAAGAGGGGTGTGTTCTAATATAGGAAAGATTGTAACAATCTTTTTTGAATATCTGTAATTATGAGCAGTGAAATTTTAAAATGACAAAAACTGAGTTGTTTATTTGGTATTGTACAGGCATGCCGGTATAATGACCTCCATTCATACTCAAGTAGGGTGGAAATGATCAAAATATGGATGTGGTGGTCCTTTCACTAACACTAGATCATCTAGTAGTGCCTATTGCGTCATTATTTGTAGAACTAGACAAAAGTGATGAGGAACAGTTTTCTAATGGGTTCTTTTGCTTTATACACACCATTTAGGTAGCATTGTCACATGCCCTAACTATGGAAGACTTTATGCATGAGTTACAACAATAGTTTTTCCCTTGTTTCCTGGGATGTAGAACTATAAGCTGTAGATTCAAGGCTACATTCCATGCTATCTATCTTTTAGCATATAGAGACACCTCCTCAAATGAGAATAAATTTTGCTATATATATATATTGTCTTATTCATACAAGAGACTATGGGATTCCATAACTCATAAGGAAATTCATTAGGAGATGTACTTGATGAATTTTCGTACATCTATCTATTACTAAATATATCTCATGATGTTGATGGTCGATAGAGATTGGGTGTTTTGGCACCTTGTGTAGGGCATGATATCAATTATGGATTATTCAACCCAAATTACAGAGCTCCATGCTATACACCTATTCTAATGGGTGTGGAGTTATAAAAAACTATGAGATTTGATTATGTTCATTGTTGAGACATATGATAACTTGTGATGTTATTTCGGCTAAATACCATTACTACAATATTGAATTAAACATTGGTCAAAGAGCATAGACTGATGGAGGATGGAGGTTTGAACTAGAGGGGTTTAGTATCTAGATCTTGTAGTACATGAATCAGTAGAAGGAATCATCATCTAGAGCATCCATCTGGTCGTATTATCTGTTAGAGAACATACTCAGGTATCCAGGTGAGGAGCTACCAGTGTAGTAGGTCTGGAAATATGAGGCATCAGTGTACAAGGAACCCATTGAGTGTTTCCATATAGCATGATGGGACATATACAACACTTCTATATAACAATTATTATTCGAAACATTGAAAAAGTACATACACTAACTCCATATTTAGTAATGGGGTCAATAGAAGCACATTAGGTATGGAGGATTAATATAGTTAGCTGATCAGGTTGAGGTGGCGGTCGTTGTAATCAGACACCAGTTTTACTTCAACAGTGTGGTGGATTTTCCTAAGGAATCTAGGCAGTATCATAGGGATGTGGTTCAGGACATATATACAAAGTTCAATAGACCATTGAGGAACACGATCCTAGACCTTCTACTATTATAGGCACTATTATTGTATCTTCTACATTATATTCTTTAATTTTTAATATTGGGGATTCTCATATCTTTATATTTTTTCCCATTGTGGAGATCATTGGGATCATTATTCAATCCTATGATGGTTTTAGAACAATTAGTACTATTTGGGCCATTAGAATAGAATATGTATGTAAATTTAGGGAGTGATCTATTTATATTGGTTTGTTTCACTTTATATGGGACCTATTTTTCCAAAATATTATAGGATTTGATGTTAATCTTATGACGAATTAGTTGGTCTCCTTCCATAATTTCGTTGATTTTTTTGTCATATGGTGACTCTCACATCCCCATAGGGTGGATTGTTTATTCATTAGGGCGAATGAGAAGTCTAAGAATGCTGAGAAGGACCTGTTCATCATGAGATTGGCGGGATGACATTCGAGAGTGAATGTTTATATTTGGATGATTAGGGAATATGTCTAGAAGATTTCCCATGAATGGTTGATCATTTTAGGGATATTTTACTTAATGAAATTTCAGGATTACCTTTAGTTAGAGAGGTTGATTTTTCTATCAAGCATGTCACAAGAGATTCACTGGTATCCATTCCTCCATGAAGGTGGAAAATACAGAAATTAAATAGATCACGAGGTAGAAAATGGATTTAGAGGAAATGTGTTTTATCTATTCCAGAACGTCTCTAGGGTTTCTGCTGAACATTTTTTGAAAAAGGAAAATGGAACCCTTAGGCTATGTGTTGATTACCAAAAATTTAACTAGATTATGGTTAAGAGTAGATATCCTATTCCCAGGATGAATGATCTTAATAACCAGATATGAGAAGCATGAGTATTCTCAAAGATTGATTTGAGATTTGGTTATCATCAATTGTGCATTTGAGCATCAGTCATACCTCGCATCTCATTTAATTGTTGGAAGGTTATATATAAGTATTTGGTTAGGTTTTTTGGTCTCACAAATACACCAAAAATATTCATTGTACTAATGAAAAAAATGTTAAATAATTATTAGGATTAGTTTTTGTTTTATTTCATGGATAATATCTTCGTGTTTTCTCACAATCAGCATGACCATACCAAACATCTTAATATGATATTGAATACATTGAAATAATATCAGTTATATACTATGCTCATAAAGTTCCACTTCTTAATGGTTCATGTTCACTTCATGGGTCACATTATCTCATATAAAGGTGCATAAATATACCCATTGTGGGTGAGAAATATAGTTTTTTGGGAGAAACCAAATAGTTTCGTTGAGGTATGGTGTTTCTTAGGGATGGACGATTACAAAAATAATTTCCTTTAGGACTTCTTATTCTTAGAAGAACCGCATGCTAGCTTGACTAAGAAGGTGTAATGTTTTTAAGGTCATATTCCTGCAACAAGGAATTTCAATATCCAAATGAGATATTGACTTGAACACTGATTATGATTTTTATTGTTTTAGGAATGAGTTACACTATTTAGTAAGATACATTAGGTATTGGTGTAGTAGATGTTCTTATACAGGGGGATAGAGTTGTGGCATACACATTTCAGTAATTCATTCCACATGAGAGGAATTAAATGATACATGATATCGATTCTACTGTAGTTGTTTACACATTTCCTTTTTGAAGAAGTTACTACATAGAGAGAGTTTTTGGTGTACATGGTCCAAAAAAATCCTCACATACTTATTTACAAAGCATGATCTGAACCTGAGGAATCAAATGTTTGATGAATACATACAGTCTTATTATTTCTATCATTCCAACATACCAGGTAAATGAAATTATTTGGATGATGCACTGAGTGGGAGGACTCATATACAGGCAGTTCAGAAGACTAGTAGCGAGTGGAAGATCATAGATTTGTTTTCTAAGATGCACTTGGTGGTACAAGAAGCTAAGGATAAATGTTTCTATAATGCTTAGTTTTTACCTCTACCCTTCTATATAGAGTTATGATAAGGTAGATATAATAATCTAAAGGCATAGTCATACAAAAGAGTATGGTAGGTGAGGATCCTCCTCCTAGATGGACTATAGGAAAGGATGAAATTCAATGAGAACATGGTCACATATGGGTTTTATCAGACATGTGAACGAAACTGACAAGAGACATTCATGCTTCATCTTGGGATGTTTATCATAAAACCACCAAGATGTATTAAGATTTACATAGCCAATACTAGTGGACAGGTATGAAAAGAGAAAAACCATTTTTTCATGAGATGTTGCCCATTTTAGTAGGTGATGGAGGACCACCAGTGAACAGTAAACATTTATAGTAGCTTCCTATTCCTGTGGTAAAATGGGATTGTATCATGATGGATTTTTTGATGGGTATACTAAGGTCACCTCAAGGTAATGATTCCATTTGGGATGTCACTAATATGTGGACAAAGGATACCAATTTTCTACCAATCAAGGAGACCTTTTATGTTGACGATAATAGGGGGTTGGTTATGCATGAGATTGTATAAGTTCACGATGTCCCGTGAACTATCATTTCTGATAGGAATGTCCAGTTTACATCTCATTTCATGAATATTTTTCACAAGGTGTTTTGTATACAGATTCTTCTGAGAATATAATACCACCCTCATAATGATTTATAGTATGATTATATGATACGGGTGCTTGAGGACATGGGCATGAATCATAGATTGGGGGGTCTCGATAGATACATATACACATGGTTGATTTTAATTAAAGTAATATCTTTTAGTTTAATATACAGATGGATACTTATGATGATTTGTATTATAGGTCAGAAAAATCACCAATGTATGTTTTATACGTAGGAGAGACATCCAGGCTTGAACCTCTTTTTGTTCAAGAAACCATAGAGTAGGTGCATTTGATCTTGAAGCGGATAACTACTGTAGAGTGTTTCCAGAAATATTACACTAATTTCTATAAATAAACTAAAGTGTTTGAGGTCAAGGATTTGGTATTTTTAAACATTTCACTAAGTGTGGGACATAGGAAAATAATGAGATAAGGTAAACATTCACGATGGTATGTTGGGCCATTTGAGATTCTAGGTAGAGTAGGGCTATAGACTATCGGTTGTGGTTACCTCAGAGGTACTATGCCATGCACGATGCCTTCCATGATTCAATGCTTTGACCATAATATACAGACTCATATCATTCCTTTTACCAAAGGACATCTATTTTTAGTTAGATACACCCTTTGAGGAGTATCATGTTTGTATTTTAGATCATAGCACGAAGGTTATCCATGGACACTCTGTTCATTTTTCATGGATGATATAACAACATAATCATGTGTATATCAAGACCTGAGAGGGGGCAGACAATGTATAGTAATAGTGACTATATTTATTCATATATTATTCTTCACCACCGTTATATGGGAAATTCGTGGATGAATTTTCTTTAGGTGGTGTGGGGGGGGGAGTTTGTATGAAATCGGTTCTTTATAAAGGAAAAAATTCTTTATCTTCTATTAATTCTCATTTAGATTGTTTATATACAGCCTTATAAGAATTCCTATTGAGGTTTTCGAGGTGTCTGGGGTGTCTGGGACGGGTTCAGAGTCTAGAAACTGTGGTTCTAGGAGAAATAAACCTGGAACATAGTGATTTTAATCCTTGTGGGGTAGTTCACATGGTTAGATTAAATAGTACTAGGCTGGGAAATGGGGAGATACAATCCACACAGTTATACAAGACAATATGATTTGGGGTGAACGACTTTATAACCATGAATATAATTTTGATATAGTGTTATTTCATGGTATTCACTCAATTAATCAATTTTTTCGAAAAAAATGTGTGATGTGCCCTTCCCTATGGCTAAGCATCAACAATTGTCATTGGTTTAGATAAACTGTTCGGCCGTATCTTTAGGGTGAAATAATGTAACTACCCTTGATTAATTATATTTATAACCCATTCTCTCATTCCATATATGCACAGAAAACCGATCTTGTTAAAGGTATTTGGCAGAGTATTCCAGGAATCAAGGTAGCTCCTCATTCATATATCAGACTCAAGTGTTTATCAACTAGTTCGATCAATATAAGTGATTTATCAATTCCATTTTATTCCTTATTCCATTTATTTGGTATCAGATATGCTATTTATGTGAATGAAACTTTTCCATATTAAGAGTTTCTTCAACCCTTCGTTGATTTTATCCTTAAATGAATCAAATCAGTAGCTGATAATGGATGTACTATCCACTAAAAACCTATGGTAGGTGTTCTAATACCTTTCATTAAATGTCAAAGTGTTTATATATATCATTTTAATACATGAACATTTCTCTAAGGACAACATGAAAATGAATTTAGATCCTTTAATTAATTTGATAGGTATAACCTATTTAGTTATTGTTTGCACTTAATGAATGGGTATTCGTTGATCAGTTTCATTTGATACCACCCCTTAAGTGTTTGTTGTATTTTATTAGACCATTTTGATGGAATAAGAAATTTGATCCCCTTTTAAGTGTGCCACATACCCATTATTATGAGATGTTAATATTGAATTTTCATTTAATATCGAATTTAGAATTGAAATGGTACACAATAGGGAATTGATGAAATGTCCATAGGCCTTTCTATATGATTTTTTATTAATATTCAGGTACTTGTATAAGTGCGATAACAATGTGTGTTAAATTAATGTCTTGCCTTATAACTTTCAAAATGATTTTTTCACCATTTGAGGTGATACAAGATGTAATTTTATTGGGTTCTACCTAAATGAATATTAATGAAAATTATTAAATGATTTTCATTAAATGGTATTGGTTAAATACTTATATGCCTTGGTTGAAACATAGATTCATATGATAATTCATAAGATAAACTAAATTTCCTTATACAGCGATTATGATAGAGTGATATATGGAATCCGTAGCTGACTATAATGGGATGACTCAGATGGTTTACTATTATATGTTCGGTGACACATGGAGTCCATATGGAATGCCAATGATGGACTGAAAACGTAATTTGATCATTATTCATGGGGTGATACGTGGTATTACATAGTGGACCTCCATATATGTACCTTAATGGACGAGATTTTATGCATCACCTAGAGAGATACCCGAGTTCAGGAATATTTCCACGGATGGGCTCATATGGTGTTTGATTATATTATAAATGTCACATTACCTAGATTCTAAATCAGGTGTTATATGGATAAGATCAGGTTTTAAATTGAAAAATGAATGTAATGAAATGTATGACATGTCTTCCAAGCCAATGAACACGCTTTTATTTTATCATTTCTTTATGTATGGACTATTTAGGCAAACCTACAATCATGTTATCATATGGGATGATAAGAAATATGATTGGTATCAAAACATACATAAATAACGTGGAATGATTAAATGACCTTGATTAAAATAAAAAATTTATTTTTGTAGGATGATTTCATTCAGTACTTCCTTTCTTATTAATTTACTACCAACACTAATTTGATATATATATTTATTTACTGACTAGATGGAACAAGACCCTTGGTGATTGCCTGTAGTGATTATGTGTCACATACTCTTAGGGGAACCCATGGGGACCCCAAAATGTTCTATGATTGTAGGTATTCGAAAGGGAATGTGACCTACTATATGTTCTTGATAGTTTCTTGGGAGTAGGGGAGTAGGGGATTGATCTGAGGCTTGTGATGCTTGCTGGGATACGTTTTGGCCAGTTTTTTAATTTTTTCCATGTATTGTACACCTTCCTGAAATATAGTTTTTGTCTTCTTTTTTAGACACATGAAATGTATCATCATTTTATATATGGTATTTATTGTTACATGGATTATATATTAATATTCCATTATTACTTATTTTCTATTTATTAGACTACCTCAGTTAAAGTATGTTATTGATTACTATATGTAACACACTTTTAGTGAGGATATAATCACCCCACAAACACACCTCGGATGCCAGCATTATTTGGTAGCCTCTGTCATTTTGGGAAATACGCTTGAGGCCATGTTGTCAAACGAGCTCTTGGCACTATTGAGTGGCTTCCAATTCAGGGAAATTACACTTTTAATCGATATCACCTTCATGAATCATATGCAAAAACTCATGGAATGATATTAATAATTTATAAAGCATTAGGAAACATCTATTCTAGTACCTTAATAAATATTAAAAAATTAACTTTTTATCAATGAATGACGATTGGTATGTCCATTATGATGCATTTACGAAACAAACTAAATTATTACTATATGTTGATGAAAATTAACTACAACCAACAAATTTATTAAGGAGAATTATTATAACATATGTTTATAAAAGGAAATATATATGGATATGGTTATAAAAAATTTATTAATATTTTTATGATTATTATATTGGGTGTTATATAATTTATGACCAAACAAGAATATAATGCATGGGATTTTCTTGACTCAAATATTTTCCTTGATTCATAATCATTTCTCTTTGAATTTTGTCTTATAAAATTATTTTATTCCTTCCTATAAAGATATTATATTATATTTACTCATTTATATCTATTTAATCTACAAATTTATATCTAATTAAACCACTTTTATGGATTTCACATTCATAAAAATATGACATTGTTAAGAATAATTCTCACCTTTAGAATGGATCAAAATCTACCATGTAATTATTCATTATTTCTAAAAAAATTCCTTTATTTTGAAATAATAGCAGATAATATATCACTCTATCATAATATTTATCTTTATCTATTTTCAAAATATATTTTTATTAATATTTATAATATATGGGTTTTTTTAAATGTTATTTGAAATATTAAACATTTTTCACTTTACAATATTGTAACTTTTATATTACACACCACATTGGTGGGATTGACCTTTATTTCAACTCAAGTTTCCATCATCGGAATTTTTTTCATAGGTTTTCATTAAAATATTCTTCAATTAAACCTCATTAAAATTATTTTTAAGGTGATTTGTAACATTTTCTTTTGGGGATATGGATTAATATTTTTTAAGAGAGATTTTTTATAATTTCAATTGAACTTTATTTTATATCCCTAAATTATTATTATTCTATAGAATTATGGTTCCTAAATAAAAATATAAATACTTTCTAAATTATTCCTTTTTGGTGATTTAGTATTTTTCATCATTTGATCAAAATTATGATGTTATTTTTTTCAACCCATTATGAAACATTAAAAACACATTTTTCTTCAATGACTTCATTAGGATATGAGAAATGGTAAATTTCATGTGTCACAGATATGTAAGTA
The DNA here is from genome assembly GCA_963277665.1 of Viscum album. Classification (NCBI taxonomy): domain Eukaryota; kingdom Viridiplantae; phylum Streptophyta; class Magnoliopsida; order Santalales; family Viscaceae; genus Viscum; species Viscum album. The sequence continues at coordinate 1,819,214,278 of OY728141.1, forward strand.
TGTGTATTATATTATGGGTTAGGTCCTATATAAATCACAAATGCATTAAGTAATGCTTAATATATCAATTGAGAATTGTTCAAGGCCATAACATAATTCCAAAAAAGTACATAATGAGAGGAAGGGACATTATTCAATATACACTGTGTAATAGGTCATGAATGTGATTTTTGATCCACTATGTTATGACTAATATACTTCTGCTTGTTCCACATTCATATGTTTTTCAATGTACTAATTTTAAGGTGTCCCAAATCTTATGAAATGCTCAGATCATTATGTATTGATTAATAAATTTTGAACCATTTTAATTTTAATACAATCTCTTAATGATATGTTTATGGACATTGATTTTTTTTCTCACACACATATGATTTTCCTATAGTCTCGTATGATGTCTGAGTATTATCTTAAATTTTTACCTCACTAAGAATATAATATCATCCTTTCTTATGTTTTTTACATATATTATGATGATTATTATTATTTATGATGATTCTAAAGGATATCATGTAAAACGATATGTGTAAGTCAATGATATAATGGAAAGAGTGGGTCAATTTCATTCAAAAATAAATTTAAAATGATTCATTAAAATAAAATAATTTTACATGAAATAATTTCTTTAATAATAATATAATCAATTATAGATTATGTATCTGAATATAAAACTTCAATAATTGTGTAAATTATATTTTAGACATTAAAAATGACAATATTTATAAAGAATTTGTTAAAAAGATCAAGAATGAGCCATTGTATATACCACCATCAAGAATGATTGATATGTTTATATTTCTCACTTATTTTTAACATAAACAAATAAAAAGGTAAAAATACACATCCCATTTTTTATTATATAAAAAACACCACAAATATGACCCTAATATAATGGAACACATGATGAAATAACCGTCAATTGAATGGTGGTGAGAACCTATATAAGAAGTTGAGATGATATATACTGGTTTTTAAAAAATCTATTACAATGAACTAAATTCCCTCTATAGGAATTAATAAAAAATGAGACAATATGAGAGATGGATATATATAAAAATGGTAGAAGAGGAAGGTATTTTAAGAAAATATAATAAGATATAAAATAACTGTAAGAGAAAGAAGAAAATATAAATTCTATTGATTTCTCAAATCCAAATTTTCCTTTTATGAATTAAAATATTCTTGGAGAATATAATGGATTGATTTGGAGGTAATTTTCTATATTATAGGTTTGTTGTAGTTTTATTCTGATCAAAGCCTCTTTATGTATTTTTTATAGCACACATAGGTGAAAAAATATTCTCGAATTCCTCTAGTTTTATTAAAGTCAGAAGATAAAAAATAGGGAAAATTTTAATGTAATTAATGAAGGTTTTAACTAACTAATAGACATATTTAATGGTGTGAACCTATGGGTCACACCTAAAATATATTTATTCCATTAACTAAAAAATCATAATTTTTATTCATGGTGTGAAGGGGAGTTATCTAATAAAAATATTTTCACTAATTTTAGTGAATAATATTTTTCAAGTGAACTAAAATTTATGCTAAGCATTTACGGTGTGAATAAGGTTTCATGAAGTGAGGTAGGTAATCATTATGTGAGATAATTAACATAAGAACATAAAATTATTAGAAAACATCTTTATTAATTTTTATACTAAGAACTCATTACTTGTTCAACAATCTCCACATTATAATGCTCACATATATTCAATATGATTAAAATAAAAGATAAGAGATAAAAAATAGGTGAAAAAGTGGAAGGAACGGATAATATATTTATAAATACCATATCCATGAACTAATATGTTTCCCCATGAAATAAGTCCCTTCCCATATAGATCTTCCAACATTTTAAAACTTTTCAATATTTATCCCCATTACATTAATCCTTTCCCCCCCTAATGCATTAATATTTTCTCTTTCATAACCATTAAACTATTATCCCTAATGTTTATTATCAAAAATAATTATAAAGTAAAAGATTTCGATTTATGAGAGATTAATTTTAAAATAATCAAGGTCATCCTAAAAATATGTTTTTTAAATTTATAAAATGATATTTTAAATAAAAACATATATTTTCATGAATAATAAAGATGTAAAAAATAATTGAAAAGAAGAGATAAAGAATAATATTTATGATAATTCCATTACGATATCCCCTTTATTAAAAAAACTTCTAACGAAATTGTATTTGGAAGATATTGGTATGTTAATGATCATTACTAATGTATTCCTACATAAAATCTGCATTTTTAAAGTGGTTTATCAAAAAGTGATGTCGAATATTAATGTAAATAGTTTTTTCATGTTGAAATATATTTATATAGATTCTAATAGCACAAGAACAATCGAAATTAAAAGAAACAGAGGGAAGTGTTAGCCTACAAACTAGGAGAGTCTGTTTCATCAATATAACATGGGTGAAACAAGACAATATAGAAATATATTCTAATTTAAATATCGAATGAGAAATGATATTTTTTTCACTAGTCCAAGAGATTAAATAATTTTCATTAAGGTGAAAGGTTACACTATTTCTTGTCATATATACTTGACATCCTTTGTAATCAGAATGAGGAAAACATGAAAGAATAAAATTGATACATTTAGTATTTAATAAATGATTATTTTAAGAACATTTAATTAAAAAATAATATATTTAATATAGAATTATTTTATATCATCTTGAAAAATATTAAAATAAAAATAGTTAAAAAAGTTATGGTTGGGTCTTAGAAAGGTGAAAAAGACACACAATATGAATTTTATAATTCCTTTTCCAACTGTTTTATAGAATTTATCCAATGATATCATACAAGAAATAATGATTGATTTATTTATGTATTTATAATGATCCATAAAAAGATAAAAGTATATTAGATTGTTTAAATAATATAAAAAATGCTACAACCTCATTTTTATATATTTGAAAACTATGAAATAATTTTCACTCACACATAAAACACATAAAATATTAGTTTCTTATAATTCATAGAAATTCATTAAAAAGATATTTATTTTTTATCTAAAAATTACATCATCGATGAAGACATGAATACTTAAATTAAATTTTGGAAATAATTTTTTTGATGTAATATCAAATCAAAATTTTCCATTTTTAAGATCCTTTGATTAAATAAAAATATTCAACCATTAATACTAACATCGAAGGGCTTTTTAATAAATATAAAACATTGGTCCACCAGGTAATGGAGTGTAGAAATTTTTAATTTAAAAAAACATGTTATTATTCAAGAAAATTACAAATAAAAAAATTTTGAAAAAAAATTAAAATATTATTGAAAACCAATAAATTTATGTTTGACAGTGAATTTAGAAAAGAATTATATATATTCTATCCTAGTAACAGGGGTGAAGGATTCATCATAACAAATGTATCCTTCAAGATTATATCATTTGAATAATAGTAATGATTTTTTATGTGTGACATAACCATGATAAGATAATTTATTTTAAAAAACCCACTTTATTCCAACAATGTATTGACTTCAAGATCATTCAAAATGAATCCAAACATTATTACATTAAATTTATTTTATCACTTCATGTATATGAAAACCTATTTTCATAATTAACAGAATTATCATGGTTGTTAGTTTCTAGAAAAAAATTAAATAAAAAATTCACAACATTATTTCATAAAAAACTACTAGTATGTGTACCATCATTCAAATATTTGATAAAATTTTAAAAGGGATTTACATAGGATTTTTTTAAAATATTAGGTAAATGACTAGAAGGTTATTCAAATTTGAAAGTATTATTAGGATAATATGAGTAATTCATTGTCAATTGATTAATGATATATATATCATAAAATTATAATAAATCATTATTAATATTTCCATTGAATTTGATGTGAATATATTCTTCAACATATTTTGTTTTTTATTTGAGACTCAGTGGTATTTATTTAAGATCGATTTCCCATGAAAAAATTATTCATTTAATTTTCAATTAAATTTACATTATATATGTTTTGAGTTACGAATATATTATTTACGTTCCATCACTTTAAAAAGGAATATTTCAGAATTTTATTTTTTAACATTTAATAAGGGGTAATTTAGAGGAAGGGACTTAAAAAACATAGTGTATGATACAAAAAGTGGTATTGATAGCATCAACCAATAATTTATTAAGGGATTTGAACTAATTTAACATGATAGATGGAATATATTGAACATTTAGATTCCATTATTTGAAAAAACATCATTTTTGAGGTGTTCTAGGAGTGAAAAAATGATGATTATGAACCTGTGAATTACAAGGTTAATTATAATCTTTGTTATAAAACTCTCCTCAATGATCAAAAAGTTGAAAATATTTCATTCCCTTTTTCAATTTTTAATTTCTTAGTTAATATTATGAATTAATTAAAAGACTAATTTTTGTTTTTCAAGAGAAATACACAATTTAATCTTGTATAATCATCAAAAATCACAAGTAGAATGATTTTCCAATATTTCATTCAATAATAGTTTATACAAAAAGGATAAGGTGAAAAACATCAAGGGGTTTAGAGGTTTATCTACTTTTTTATGTTTGAATGATATTGTATGTTTCTTACAAGGGTCTCATGGTTTACAAAAAATATTTTCCATGAAATAAAATATTTGAAAACTTCATACTAGTTGATTTTGGATAAGAATAATGACTGTGAATTGTATAAAATGAACAAGAAATCTATTCCAAATACAAGAATAAATATCAAAAATTCATAAAAAAAATTACATCTTGAGAAGAATGAATTTTAAATTAACAATAAAATCATTTTTATGGGAAATGATAAATTAATGTTTTCCTTTTGGATTCTGATTTCTCAAAATGAATTTTTGAAAATAAATATAAAATCCATTACCCTAAAATATTAAAATTATTAGAAATTTTTATATTAAAATAATAATGATTAAAAACATTAATGTAAGAATTGGATTGAAGAAATATAGCATAAATATATTAGTGATCATACTACATCAATTTTCATCTATTTTTTTTTCTACTCTATAGAGTTTTTCAAGTTTATTAAATTTGGTCCGTTCACAACACATGTATTGAGATAGTCCACTGTACATATACTATATTTATTTTTAGAATTTATATTTAGAAATTTTTCCTAAAATATTAATAAATTTTAATTTTTGGTACAAATAATTTGGGTCCACATAATTTTTCTAATAGGGATTTTTTATAACCAATAATTTTTTTTGATTTTTCGAGATGATATAAGGGTTGAAATATGGAAACATTTTTTACTACAATATCAATAATTTTTTAAAAAAAAATTTACATAAATTTTTTAATTTATCATATTAATTATAAAACTATTTATGTAAAAATCAACTATTTTTTTTTTGTTTTTTTGATGAACATTATTTATTCTAGAAAACAAAACCATAATGATTTTTTACAGGTCATTGAGAGCCCAATTTTTTTTTAAATATTATTTTCCTTTAGTGAGTTTTGTGAGATATTTTTTAAGATCATAGATATCTGGTTTTAATTCGTCTACATTAATTTGATCATCTAAATGTGTTGCGAATTTAAATTTTTATTTCAAGTAGATACTTTTCATTAAAATCTTTATTACACATATTTTTAAGCCCTTATGACATTAAATTTTGTTTACAATAACCTTATTAATGTTAATAATTAAAAAATATTAGATATTAATTATTTTTATGATTTTATTAATTAGAGGAAGAAGTGAAATATGTGGAGGATGAAAAATATGACCTTATGTTTACTTCACTACTATCCTTGAAATTGTCTATGAGGAACTTATAAAATTCTTCACATATATTTCTTAAGGAAGGGGTATCATCACATGTAATCTAGGATGAAACCCTGAATATTTTATCTCTTTTATTTTTCTCATCTTGATTCTTATTTTTGATCAAGGGTAATTCAAGCCTTATGCCTCCAATAGTTTTATTTTTTATGAAGATCACTTCTTATTGAAATTGATAATCCTTATTTTCATAACAATGGTAGGAATTATTTATTTTTATGAATTTATTCACCTTCTTGGATTAATGATCCATTTTATCATCATTGTAATATTTTTAAATAAATTATTTCAATGTAATCATCCTGTTATACATGAAATATCATGCTTATTTATTAGATTGTCAGTTCATTATTACCTATTAATTCATGATATTCCTAACAGGATCCTCAACTGATATGTTCTCTATATCATTATCTTATTGTATTTATATTACTTTTGGTGTCAAATATCTTCTTAAAGCTGGATGTTTTTTTATGACTAATGTTTATGTGGTTAGTGTATCAGAAAGTGGAATTATATGATTTCATATGATAGTAAATCAAGTAAACAAATCAGTAATAGATTCATTTTGATGGATAATAAAATATACAATATCTTTTATATACATTTTAATTACACTTTCTTTCACATTATCAATTACATCATGAGTATTATCAATTAATTTAATGTTTTCATGAGTCATTTTTAATGTAAATATATAGATAAATTTATTTTGTATAAAAAAAATTCAAGGAGTTTATAGAATTACGATCAAATTCAAACAAAACAATATAATCAAGTGTCCATTATTATTCTTTTTTCTTAGTATGAGTATAACCATATATATTAATTTTCTAGATGTGATAACTAGTATACTCAATAAACTATAACACCAGATTTCTCAAATAAATATAATTAATACCATTAAAATAAATTGAAAAAATAGATATCCTTTTGAGAGAACCAAGTGTGTTTTAAAAAGATAATATTTTAACAAAATCAAAATTTTAAATAAATTAATATATTAAAATACTTAATATTTTAAAAGAAGTCTATTTTTTGAAAGATATTAACATTTATATTGATTCCAAATGCTGAAAAGAAGAATATGTAAAGATATAGTGATTTGAATTTATCAAAATATTTAAAATGATTATAAAAATATAAGTGTTTGATTTAAAAGCATTTGATTTAAAAAAATAATCATAGTAGACTTTGAATAGTGGAAAATTCAACACCAATAATTGCATAAATTAAATTATTCCAATTAAGAAGGAACACATTGGAAAAGGAGTTATGAATTAAATCAATAATGATCCCCTTTGTTCACTCCCTTTAAAAAGCATTGAACTGGTTTTAAAGTTCCCTTTGTTTTAATTGAAAATAATAACCTAAGAATAAGAATGAAACAATTGGATTTAGTGAAATATAAAAACCAAAATAAGATCATTAGATTTTATAGAAACCAAGATCCAATAACCATGGAATTAATGGTAGTGACAACATAATAAAGAATATTATAAGATATGGGTTTTTTACAAAACCACAAACAAGGAATTCAACACAGTCATGATGATTTAGAATAAAACAATGGATTAAGAGAGAGAGACATGGTTGGAGAAGATGATATTTTAAGAAAATTCAAAAGAGAGATTTTGGATCAAATAGAAATAGAAAAATATAAATTTTACTGATGTTGTTGAATACTGATTTAACTTTTTTGAATTAGAAGATGCATGGAGCACATGATGGGTTGATTTAGAAGTAACTATTCATTATAGAATTTCATTTAAAAAAATTGATTCGAATATACTCAAAGGTGTTACAAATATTCTAAAATTCACCTAGATTCATTGATGCTCATAGATAATGGATTAATGAGAATTTGACCGAAATGATTGGATGTGTTTGCTATATACATGATGTGTTTGGCGATAAGAACAGATAGCTCACGTCATGAAAATATTCATTTCAGAAACAATGAAATCAACCTCTATATATTCATGAAATGAATGAAGTATCATGGTGTGAAGTATATTTTCATTACAATAACATAATCACTTCTCCTTGTGAATTTTTTGAGCATGATATGAAATTCCTGGTGAAATTTTAGGATTTTTGTATGTATTCATGATGTGAGGTGGGTCATTACATTGTGAAATAACCAAAAAAACTCAATAAAATGTTATAAACAAACTTTAGTGTTTTTTATAGTAAAAAAATTATATTTTCAACAACATTTATAATAAATTATAAAGACATTGTAGAATAAGATTATTTTTTTTAATATTTCAAATACATTAAACCTTTAGGTTTTGGGTATGTGAGATTATTGTGAGATGAAAAAATTAATGAATGTGAAGTATTTCCATGTTTATCATCGTTCATATCATTTGGTATCAAAATCCATGTATAAAGAAAAACTTTTAGCACTTGGTATGGTACTGAGGGTATAGATCAACTTACTTCGTATTTGAGTGAAAGTTCATTATTTTATTTGGATTATATTTTTTTATTTTTGGGGGGTTTTTTATAAAATAAAATTTCTAAAAACACTAAAGATAATCCTGAATATATGAAAATATCCTAATTTTTTGTATAGATTTGAATGTGTGGTTTCCTATTAATGAAAACCCAGTGTTGACACAAATAGCTTGATGTAAGATCCAACATGAATGAAACACTGGGAAATAATCCAAAAAACATTTGGATTGTTATTAACTAAATCATAAATTGGTGTATAAAAAATGTAGCTAACTAAACACCTTGTTCAAATAATCCAGGATATATTCTTTAGTAAAATAAATTTATCATTCCATACCATTAAAAATAATTTAGATGTAATTTGAGGATGAAATATATAATTAGGGAAATTATTAAACCTAATAAAAATATGACTATGGGTAACCAAGTGTAAAACCAATAGATTAAAAAGGGGTACTCATCCTTTTTGAGTTACATAATCTATGATTAAGGTATTAGTTTTCTACGTTTATTTATTTGTGCATGTTCTAGGATTAATAATAATATATTAGAATTAATGGATAAAGCGTAGAAAAATCATGTTTATGATTGGTGTTATTGAAACTAAATAGATTTTTCACACAATCAATAGAATTAGATCGGATATATAATGATAAACCATAGGGTTATGCCAATATATTTATATATAGATATGATCAACCATTTAAACCAAGATGAATTTACAAATAGGGGAAAAGAGAGAAACATAGAGTTTCACAGAAGATTAAATGATCATGGCCATAGAAAATATAATATACAATTTTCTATGTGGTCATAATGTGATAAGAATCATCCAACAACATAAGAAAATTATATTGGAAGATGTTTTATTTTTTTTAATGAGGACATCAAGTGGTCTACTTTTATAAAAAATTACGATTTAGGTTAAAATAATGGAGGAAAAGGATTTTATTGCTAATGTTCTACATAAATTTTGATGTTATTTATATTATTTGTTTTATAATGATGAAAATTGATTCCTTAACCAATGGTTTAATGAGGATAATAGACCCTAGATACCTCTAATACTAATTGGAAAAGTAAAATCCTATTAAATGGCTATTATTGGAGTGGATCATGTTAATTAATGTATATATATCCTCTTCCCCAGATTTTTGGATTTCGTATTATATTCCATTTTTTCCACTCTATTATATGTTAGATGTATTCAAATTTCCTAAAATATCTACCCTAATAATATGATATTTTTAAATAGTAAACTCCTCTAATAGTATGATTATTTAATCCCAAGTTAATGTTTGAGGGAATATGATTTATGAAAGTATTGTAATTATTCATTTGGTTTTATTGAATGTGATTTTTGAAATGGATTTATAGTATCCATGGAGACAGTAGATTAATTTTTGAAATAACTAAATCATATTTCCTTTGTAAATTTTCATATGACTATCTATCAGTGAAAGGATGACTACGATCAACACATGAAAAGTAATTACATTTTATTGGTTTTAATGACCAATCATGTGTGGGTTTTATCTCAATTTTTTGGAGATAACCTCAATATCAAAGATATTCCTATTATAAGGGGAGATAACTATTTCCTATTATAACCTAGGATTCTAAGGAAAATATCACATTTTAATTTATTCCTTATGTAATGACTGTGTAAATAATAAACGCATCTATTTTCATCATATAAGAAATTAAAATTATGAGGTTCCAATTTTTTTATGGTGGGAAATGGGACTCCAAATGTTTTAAAACCCTTTATATTTCTTTAATGTATATTTTTTTTATTCGTATGTATTTCTTTCTATTTTATTCTTAAAAATTATTTTTGAGTTGAAAATGATCCATAAAATATACGAATCAAACCAATGACACTTTATTCATTAATAATGGATCATTAAAACATATGTTAATCATGCTATCATTTATATTCTATGGATTATTATATACCATGTATGATTTAATCCACTAAACATTTATGAATTAATCATGGAAATAAATAAAATAGAATATCATCTTCCAAACTAGGAGATACTAAAACTAAACGAATAGTGATAAAAAAATTAATCAAATGAGAGGTCATTATGAAAAATACATTATGGAATTTTTTTAATAAAAAGGTATATTTTAGAGGTATGACCTAATGAATTCGGAGGATATATGGGGGTAAATATAGTCATTATATAGGGATATATGGTTAATGTAAATTTGGTCATTTCATATAAATGTATTTGATTTGTATACTAATGTTTATTTTCCTTATAAAAAGTACATAATATAATACAAAAATATTAAATAATTTTACAAAAAACATAATATTTAACTAAATTATTTCATTATTAAACAAATTAGTCATTAAATATTATTATTAGAAATGTGAGACATGAAATATTTATTAAATTAAAATAAATACTTTATTTTCAAGTGATTTTTAAAATTAATGACTTTGGGTTTAAATAATAATATTTTTTTTATATTTCATAAATATTTTCCAAAAGTTAGATTTTTCAAAAAACTATTTTTTATTTCATGTGTTTCATTAGTCTAAAAAAATAAATAATAGATAAATATTTTTTAAATTTAATTTAATTGATAATATATGTTGAAAAATAATTTAAATTTTATTTTATTTTTTTTACTAAAAATTTAATAAAAATAAATTCTTCTTTTTGTTAAAAATAATTTTTTAAATCTATTTTCTGTGTTATGTGTTATTACATTAAAATATACTTCTAATCAACTCTAGAATTTGAATGTGATAAAATAGTTTTCATACAAGGCATTAAAATGTAAAAATTAAATAATAGTTTTAATTTAATTTCTACGCATAAAAATATGTCACTCTATTTAAGACTAATTAATATGGTAATGGTTAAAGGGAAATTTTTAAATAATTATTTATATAAACATTGTGTAATGTGTGAAAATAAATAAAATAAATATAGCATTGTTGAAATTAATTTTATTATTATGTATTTAAAAATTATATTAACAAAAATTAATATTTTAAATAATATGATAAGTGAACAAAAACACGTAACACAAAAAAAAGCATCTTTCTATTAAAATAAAATTTTAATATCTAATGATATAATTTAAAATCTCACAGCCTAATAATTACATATTTAATTTTATTGAATGGATTCCAAATTTGTATTCATATAATTGAAATTTTTTAAGTGGATTCATCATATATTTTTGTTTAAAAATAATTACATTGCTAAAAATTTAATCAATGTTAATAGTGTAAAAACGTGATAACATATTGTGTCTAATATTTTGTTAAATTAACATAGAAAATTGAAATTATAGATGATGTTTTTTATCTTATAAATCTATAACCTCATGTTCCCAAATCCTTTCATCACCTAACTCTTCGAATTTCCATGTTATTCCATCTTTACCCCTCAACAAGATTTTGTTTCCAAGGAAAAGCCTTTATTTTTTACATGTAAAAGAATCTAATTTCCCCCTACTTCAAGACTCACCTCACCTTATAAATTCCATTTAAAATATAAATAAATTGATTTTTTAAATCTTTTATCTTTTTTTAATATATTTTTTTTACAAAAATGTGTCTTAAGAAACCTATTTCTATGAGGTCTTCCAATAGAAAATTCATGTTCTCAATGTGAGTACTTTCCACTGCCTAACATTTTCATCTATATTATTTTCTTATAATAATATTATAATCATTATAATATAATGAAATAATTTAAATTAATAAATATAAATGAAATTCTATTAATTTAATATCCATTTTATACCGCCCTCCCATCAATTATAAAAATGAAAATACCACCTGCGTTACATCCAGACTACCACCACCTTTATGAATGAGGTATTTATTTTTCCATCACTACCTTTCTTGGTTGGTTTTATAAAATATATTTAGATAATAAATATTAAATTAATTAAATGGTTAATAACTTTTAGAGATAATTTATGAAATCAATTAATAGTATTAATGATAAGTGATCATTGTAAATTTACCCTTCTAAAATGATCATATCAAGAGGAAAAATGATTTCTTATTTCAAAATAATAGCTTAGTATTTTTAATTACTCAGTAAAATATCTGAAATAATTATTTATATATTTAATAAAATATAAAATATATAATTATTCTTATTTATTTATGATATTATTAGTAAATCAATTCAAAATAATACTTATCAATTGATTATAGCAGTTATTATTTAGGATGATTTGACCACCAACATGATCAATGATATAAATTTTTATCATTGATTGATATAGAAATTTTATTACTATATGTATTAGATATTAATGATTATATAATGTTTTTTAGTAGTATTATTGAAATATTCATATTTAAACTCAATATTAATATACCACGTCTTGTTCATTAAAAATTACTGAAAAAGCTTCTCATTGATTTCTTCTTTATGAATCATAATGAATATTTTCATAGAACGAAATTTTAAAATAACAAAAATTATTTAAAATATATTAAAATAGCTTATATTTTCTATAAATTATGAACTCATATCAAATAATGATGATATATACCTCCATTATGAGTCATTTAAAATAAACAATTTATTAACTGATAATTAAATAAATCTAAATATAACTACAATATAATTAGATAATGATTAGTAATTATGTTTACAAAGGTAAATGATATGTATAAGAATCTTAAATAATTTATTAATAAATTTATTTTTATTATATGGGATTATATATCATATCTGACCAAGCTAGAATCCAATGTTGGGGTTCTTCTTAACTCAAATCTATTTCATCAGTCAAAATCATTACACTTTAGCTAGAGTCTTAAAATATTTTTTAATTATATCATATCATGATATTATATTATATCTCACACTCCTTTTATATTTAATTTATATCTTAACATCATGTTATTACTCTTTAATGGATTTATTTATTCTAGAAAATATCTTTTGGTTATGAATAGTTCGCATCCTCTCTAATGGATCTTTCTCTTCCATGTACCGATTCTTTATTTACCAAAAAACATAGTTCCTTTTAAAAAAAATTATATATTATATATTATTATCTTTAAACATATCTTTACCAATTCTAAAAATGATTTTTTATTTTATTTTTTATTATGTGGCTTTCAATAAATGTTTTTTAATGTATTAAATATGGTTTTCTCTTCATAATCAATTTTTTTTATATTTCAGTCAACATTAGTTCAATTAATAGTTATTTACTCGTGAAGATCAAAAATTGGGACTATTTATAAGTTATGTTTGATAAGTTATTCATTAAAACTTCTAAAACGTATTATTTAATGTGACATGTAACTTCAACACTTTATGAGAATGATAAAAATGTTGTGCGAAATCTATATTTTTATTACATAACTTCAATTTTAATAACTAGATCATTGAAATCAATTTCATGTGTAGTTATATTTCATAAATTTCCATTTATGTAATTTTATGAAATATTTCATTTTAGTGATAGGAATACAAGTAGCATTCGATGATAGTTTTTATCCCATTTTATGTGATACTATTTATGAATGATACTAAAAAAAATTTTCTATGGGTTCATTATAATATGTTGAATGGTTTATTTTAGGTTCCAAAAAAATATATGGATGTATAATATGTCATATATGGGGTCCAATAAATTCTTCCATTTCATGGGTAATTTTTTATATCTCATGATATAATTATAGGAGGCAAGAAAGTGATTCCTTATCCACTAGTTTGGATCGATATTTTTATTTTTATGCCACTTTTATATGATTTTTAACATACTCATGTTATGATGGATTGTATGTTTTTTTATCCTAGTTACATATGATACTTTTACTAAATTATGATCCAATTCTATTTGATTAATATCCGATAATGTTATGATCGTGGGCCTGGATTCTTCTCTCAGACATGCATACTTGTCTTATTCTATAATATGATCTTTAATTGTTTTCTATAATGGTTACCGTTACAAATAATTTGACCTCATCCTTTCCTATGTTTCACCTCCCCATATTATGAATAATATTATTAATTATGATAAATATAAATTATATATATTAATCCAATGTTATCTTACATTTCTATTACATAACATTAAAGATAAACAACATAATCGTGATACACTCTAGGATCCAAAGGTTTTGTGTATTAGGAAAATTTGGATCAGACAAGAATTTTACAAAATAAAAATAATAATGCTACAATTTTTATAGATTTAATTATTTATTAAAATGATTTCAATCCTACCATTTTATTATTTTACAGTAAATTGTGACATTTTTTTTGTTTTAGTGTAATTATGAGCTTAATTGAAAAAACTGACTAGTTTTGGAATTTCAGTTTTTTATATTTAATTTGTATTTAGGATTTAATATTAAATAAACTAAATAATTTTTTTAAATTTCATTCATTTAGGATTTAATTCATATTCGGATTTATTTATTCCCTTTATACCCAAAGCTAAATCAGTCTATTTGAAACCCAAATCTAGCTCACATGTTAGCCCTTGAAAACTATTTAGAGATTTGGAATGTTTTACTAATGAGATTATATATTTAATTAAGAAATGAAAATTAGAATTTAATTCTACAAGGATCTGGAAATTGAATTATTAAAAATCTTTTATGAACGTTTCCATGTGACAGTCCACTGGTTTCAAGGTCATAATAAAATCGAATGTGGAATTTTGGAATATGAATAATCTGCCTAGCCAGATTAAATGTCCAAAGTAAATAAACCATATCAATCACCAAGAGTGTACAAAAAATCTATTATTTAGGGTTTAATAATAAAATAAATATCCCAACACTAATAATTAAATAAACTTTTACAATTTCGGTAATTTATTGTGGCATCTATGTAGATACATTCAACGAAGGATTCGGAGCCCAAAATTTCACCCATATCCCTATAAAAGAGTGTCTACCCTAATCAAAAATGGATTGAAAACATATGGGTATCCTGTTTTGGCCTTTTCAATTATATTTTTAGAATCATTAATATTTTAATTTTATTTCTCTTTTATTATTTTTTTTTCTTCTTCAAATATCCCTTTTTTAATTTTTATTATTTTTTGTGTTCACCCTATATTTTCAATTTTCAACTCCTTCAAAATGAGGACTAACCTTGGAACATGTTTGAGGGAGGGAATGGTTATTTGATTATGTATTATGTGTATAAATTTCATATCTCATTATTAAATTTATGGGATTTTAGTGGTGGTTAAATAAAATACGATTAGTGGTTACCCTAATTCATATACAACTGAGTTCTTAATTTCATTTATCATTCTCGTTCACATCACTATTTTGGGTGTATATACGGTGGATCTTGGAACTGATTAGTGATGGGTATAAAAGAGGTATCCTAACAAAATTAATCCAGAACATAGCCCCATATAAATATTTATTCATATGGGGTGACAAAATTTCAAGTGAGAAGGTGAAGTGTCATAGGTATTGATCGCCTCATTGATGATAATATTGTGTTCATTTTTGAAAAATGATTTAATCAACATGGACTACCATGAACAAATTGACTTATTATATTCTTATAACATAATTATATTTTTCATTTCATATAAAAATTTATATATATAATATTTATATTTTAGCATATTTTAACATCCACAATTTATATTACATTTATAATTTTATATTAGTTAGATTACAATAGTGACAATAAGAATATAGTGTGTTGTAAGTGGCCACATTAAGATCAACCATAGGGTGTTCCACTCTTGAAATTTCCTAGGAAAATAAGAATCTAATTGAATAATGGTTTTGAAAAAACTTCTTTTTATCAATTTGGTTTTGTTTCTATGGAGGCCGATCACGTAAACACATTTTTCTTACAAAAAATAATAATAAAATTTTCAAAAACTAAAAAAATATTCACTGTATAACATTAATTTATTCAGCATAAAAATAATTACATTAGTGATTTATATTATATTTTTCCTACTATTACACTTTATTTTATGGAAGATACCTAAAATATTCAAATGGAACAATAAGTATTGATAATTCAAAATAATTTCAAAGTTCTAGAAAAAACAAGAAAGAAGGTTGAATCACTAGCAGACGACATTGAAGAAGTCATGGTGCTCTTGTTGGAATAAAAAAAAGATGAACCGAACTAAATAAGAAGTGGTAAATGTTGTTCCGCTACTATTTTATGTTGAACATCCCAAGGAATTATTGATGATGCAACTTGAATATCCAATCATCTCTCCTTGACTATTTCTGGAATAAGTTGTCGAAGATGTTATGTTAATTAATATAACTATGGGAAGAAAATATGAATAAAAAAAATTGGACTGATTTTATTTAATTCCAAAATGTATATGATCATATTATATTTTTAATGAAGATTCAACTTATTTGTACCTCTCTCTTACATTGTATGAAAAAAATGATGATTATCCTGCTAAGACTGAGTCTCGAATGGTCCTCCCAGAAGATATCAATATTCAATCTACTTGACATGAAATGGAATATTTTTTTTATTCATCAAAATTTATAATTATTCAGTTAAAATAGTTTTCTGACATCCATTGTGCTGAAATTTCTAATACAGTGGAATATAAGAAGGCCCTAAATGATAAATAATAGGCAAACAAAGTCACAACTAAATCAGATGAGAACACATTCTTTCACCTGGCACCATCATAGAAGTTCTAAAACATAGAAAATTAAAAGGTATAATATAATTTATCCATGGGTTCCTACACTATTGGTATTATATGAATAGTACTGGAAGAAATAATTTTTAGTGGTGTATGTGTAAGAGACCCCATACACCTTTTTATTGGGGTTAAAATATTGTGATAAAAAATATAAAAATTATTTAAATTATTGTTCTTTATCCTTATAAATATTTCATAATCTCTACGTTACATGTAATCCCCTAAGGATACACATAAAATACATGTTTGAGCTAAAAGCCAAGTATGGGGAGGGATAAGGTACATGAGTCAATAATACATGGGTGGGAATAATCAGCATCATCATCTCATTAGAATAGGATCATCCTCAAAATCATGAGGGAAAAATTTTATAATAATTTGCATTGTGTAATGTGTATAATATTGAAACATCATAACATAATGTTCAAATACCAAACATATTTTGGAATTAAGATGCATCATGTTCACACATAAAATATGTAAATAAATCATAATAATATAAATGAGAACCAATACGGCATAAAATTCAGAGATAATATGAATTTTACCCTGTGATATATCACATTAACCAATTCATTGGATGGATATATAATTTGGGTCCCAACATTCACTTCATAAAATTCTTACAATCATGCTTTCGATATTGAAGGATAACAATCATAATTAAGAAATGGCCAGTGGAAAGGAATGGATTTCATAAAATATTTCACATATAATACTTCAGGAAATAGACATTAGGATTACTAAATTAATAAATTAAACCATAAATTGTTATAAAATACCATTTTATTCATTGTAAGGAGAACCAACTCAAGAGGATTCAAGATGGGTTTTTTAAATTTATGTATTCTTGAAAAATAACCATTAAAAATGGATTTGAAAATAATTTGGAAGGGTATTAAAAAATATATTACAAAAATATTAGGGAAAACTATTAATATGAAATATTTTGAATATTTATAGGATCGTTCATTTATAAATAAATGATAAATTAGAGATAACTCAAAATAATGAGAGATGGTTTGAGAATAACCTTTTCTTAAATCACACTTTATTTTGTCATTTTTCCTCCTCTGGAATAATAAACATTGGTTTATTAAATCCCTAAAACATAAATTAATTACTTTCATTTTATCACTATTTATCCGTAATAATCGTCAGAATATATTTCAAGATTCCCTTATTTAAAGGGAAATAATTTTGATATCATATAATTTCTAAACAATTCAAAATTTTCTTTGGTTTTAATATTTTTGTTAAATGGAATTTATAAATTAGTATAATTAATAATATAAAATTAAAATAAAAATACATATACATTCCTATATTATTAATATTATATTATTATAATCAATAATGTTAAAAATAATAAATGAATGGGAAACTTCCCCATTGGTGGTTAACCAACTATTAACGGGACACTGTCCAATGAAGAGGTATAAGGATTATGGAATACAATTGCATAGTGAATATGTATGTTTAAACGAGGAAAAATCATTAATATAATGTTAAAAACATATTAATTATTGTTTTAATATATTATATTGTAATGAATAGAGAAAATGATGATGACAAGAGGGAAAATCAAAGAAAAGTTTATGAATACTTGCCTTCTTCTTGAGGTTTTAATCTTGCACAACTCTATACTCACTTTATGTTTAGAAATGAATACTCTAGAAAATCCGCCAGGGTTATAATGGTATTTATAGAGTGTATTTTCACATATTTTGTCTTTTTTTGTGGGATAGGAGTGGATTCCCGAGGAAAGGGAGATAAGTTATTAATACATGGGGAGAAGGGGTTTTAAGAATAAAATATTGAATATTATAACATATCCAATGTCTTCTTAGTAATAGTAATAGTAATGAAATTGTGGATTATATATCAATCATATATATTTTTTTTGTAATTTACTCTAATTTATAATTAAAATTAAATTCATTAATAACAATAAATCTGGAATGAAATAAATAATTGTTATTGCAAAATAATAATATAGTCTATAAATATATGAAAATACTTATTTGGTTTGGAAACATTCATGTTATATTTATATGAATTTTTCAGAAACATAATATTTTTTCTCCTACAAAATTCTTATATAATTGATTTGGTAAAAATTACATCATTATTTATTTAATTGAAAATTCCGTGTTTATGGAAAACTATATTCAAACTATTCAGCTAAAAATTCAAGTATTTCAAATAATTACAAAATAAACCTAAGAAAATTACATCATATTTACTTAAAAAATAAAATTTATTTTATAAAAACAAAATTTTATCTATGTTTATTGTAAATTTTATCATAAAAAATATATTTTTACAAAATAATTAAAATATTATTTGTTATAAATGTGATTATATTTTATTTCAGTTTATAATCATCATATTTATATTGTAGAATTATAATATTTATAATTAATTAAATTATAGAATAAAAATATTATTTATATTACATATTATTATTTTTATGTTAAATTACTTTTCCAATGGTCAGGTTACTATTCCTAAATGCTAGGATACTATTACCAAGGTCCAAGTTACTATTCCAGTGGTCATATTACTGTTAAAATGGACATAATTCCTCCTAAAAATAATACTTAATTCATTCATTCAAAATTAACAACAATTACTCTAAGGGTTCTATATTTTCATTTCCCAATATATCAATTAGTTTACAAATATTCTATTTCATTTGTAAAGTGTTGGTAGTTGGGCAATGATTCTAGAAGATTGAAAGGATTCATGTTTTCCCATTTAATTATATTTTTTCTTATTGTAATGTTTATACTTTTAATGGGTTTAGTAACATATTAATTTAATGATCTTTATTGATGAAATAAAAATTTTTTCCCTTTTATTATGTTTTTCATGTATATAATGGTATAAAATATAATAGAATAAACATTTATTTCATGAAAAAAATATTTATAATATCATGGTTTCTATATTCATTCTATATTTATAAATTTACTACCTAACACAACAAATGATATTATGTATTGTGAATAGGTTATGGTACTTATTTTTCCCTGTTTCCTCTGGTTCTCATATTGGGTATTCATATTTTCATCTCTTCCATAAAAACCATATATGGTAAAATTTCTTATTTTAAAAAAAAAATATATACAATAGAAGATATTTACATTCATCTCATTATATGAGAGGTCATTATCCCTTTATACCTCTTTCATATTTGGTATATGTCATTGAGTAGGTATGATCTTTAAAATGAGAGATATGTAGAACACATCCTCAACATGTGCCATATATGATTGATATTATAGGTGATAGATAGATACTCCTTTCTGATAAAGGATATAAAATAAGACTACATACTTAGGGATAAGATTATCATTGTTTTCAAACCGAATTATATCGTCTATTGTGATATTTAAACGAAATCATTGTTTCCAACTTGAAATTCGAATTACCTTTATTGGAAGTTAGCATAACACCTTTTCCTACTTTGGGTAGATTTTATATGTTGGTGGATAGTGTGAACCATATAGTTCATCTCTATCACCATATCAATTCCCAATAGCTTTCGTTCCACATATTCATTCCAAAAAGTAGGAGTTCTCCACAATTTTCTATACAAAGTTTCATATAGAGCCATTTGAATAATTGAGTAGAGGAATTTTTCGTTCATGAACTCAATTAATGAGAGATTTTGATCCCATCATAATTTAAAATACATCTAATAATCTCTTATGATATCCAAGAGGTTTTGAATAGTCCTTTTAGATTATCTATCAGTTTGTGGTAAATATTTCATACTAAAATTCAATATAGTAATCAAATAATATTGAAGATTCACCAAGAATTTAGAAGTGAATATTGTATGAGGATAATAGGTGATCAAAATTGGTTCCCCATGTACCCTCATGACTCCATTTACATATGTCATGAATGTTAGTAATGAGATAGATCTTCCCGAATTGTTATGACATGTGTATTAGTAGTGAGATCATCCACAACAACCCATATTACATTCCATCCCTTGGATGCCTTTGTGAGACAATTTACAATGTCCCTAAGGATGTTTTTCAATTTTTATATGGGTATATGAAATTATTTAATATTCCCCATGGATTTTTACCTGGATTTATGTTTCTGATATACTAAGAACATTGATGTGTTTTGAGTGAACTCCTAATTCATTTTGTCCCACCTGATTTTATCTTTAAGATCATTTTACATCTAGTTACATATACGATGGATGCCAGAAGTTTAGTTATACAGATTATCAAATAGAACAGTTTTATATTAGGTGATGGGGGAAGGAAAATTATAGTTCCAAATCAAATAACATTGTCTTCATAGACATGGATTCCACGAAGCTTCATTTCTATTACTACTTCTTTATACATATAATGCAATAGATCATTCCTCTGTGCCTCCTTGAGCATCTCTTAGATAGATGTTTGTAAAATAATTTGTAAAAGTAAGTGTCATCCCTGTATTTTGATTTCCTGATCCATCTATTTCATATCCACAAATATAAGGTCATTCACAATCTGTATCATGGATCGATTGGTGTGTTATTTTATTCTGAGAGCATGGAATTACTTTATTGCCATTCTTTTATAGAAGTGAATAGAGATATATTATTCTTTCATCTACTCTAATCACCTTAATTGATTCCTCTTGAGATCCTTATATGTGAATATATAATTCAAACATTTTATATATATATATATATATATGTTTCACAATTATCACAAAAAAGTTAGTTCCGCAAAATCATCAATGTTAACATCATAGATTCTAACAAAAGAGAATGTGTCTAGTATCACTACTCATGTGTATTCAACTATCTTGAGGCATAGTATATCAGTTATTCATTCACTATGAGTACAAAACCCAATCCATTCTTTGAAGTGTTATTTTATATTCAAAAACCATAATAACTTGATGAATGTATGAAAAAATAGGTATGGATTAACCTCTTATTTATATCATTAAATATTTCACCATGTTAATTATTCAAGACATATTTTTACACTTAACATGTTTACTTTTTTTTCAAGTATGAAAATCATGAGAAAATTCATAAAAAATGTCAGTTATACCCTATTGAGTGAATAAAACTATGTATTTTAAGGACAATATTGGTTCCAGGATATTACTCAACTTCATTTGTCTTTGAAATATCCACATAATGTTAATTTATCATGATCATGTTACCTAATAATGTGACTTTTTGCATCCAAATTTCACACTTATTCAACTTAGAATACATTTTCTCTATTCATAATGTCACCACTACACTCATAAGAATCTCATTATGTTCATTGATGCTCTTAGAGGGAATGATAATATCACTGATGAATAATAACACAAATATTTTGAGGAAGTATCTAACAAATTTATTCATAAAATATATGAATATAGAAGGGGAATTCATATCTCTATATCGAACTACAATGAACTCATAATTTCCATACATTTTATGGTATGGTATCTTCTAAATATATTCATTATTTACTTTTAACTAATGATATATAGGATGATGATCCCTTTTTGAGAAGTACTGAGTATCATTTAGTTCAGAAAAATAGTCAAAAGTCCTAGTAAGATGATACAAATTTTCTATAGGTATCAGGTTAATCCCTTTAAAATCTATATGTATCCACATTTATTCATTGTTTTTCTTCATATGGAGCATCACCACACCCCCATGTGATGTACTTGAGTGTTTAAAGCCCTTTTCAAATTTCTCATGCAGCTTCTTCTATAAATTATTATGTTTGAGTGGGGTCATCTTATATAAATATTTAGAAATATGTATGACTTTTTTCATAATCTCTATTCATAAATGTATAATAAAATATAGTGTATTTTTGGTATAATGATCAAAAATACATTATTTTATTTCTTAAGATCTGGAATTTCCTCATGTTTTATATTTTCCTTCAACTCAACAATTTAAGAAAGGTATTATATTGATCAGGTATCATCCTTGAAACCATTGGGGGATTATACATAGGATATTAATGACCTAATATGATTTTTTAAAGAGGTTGGGAAGGTCAGGAATATGAAAAGATATTTCATTTCCTTGAAAGTTGATGTTTCCTCTATATAATAAGAACCAATCTATACCTAGTATAATTTCAAATTCCACCTATAGAAGTATTATGAGATTCAATAGAATATTAATACATATATTCTAATAGGATACTTCTACAACTCCTAATTCACATTTGGTAAACCAAAATGTGTTTTTATAAATATTTCTACATCAATGTATCATGGTTGTGATTCAACAATTATAGAAAAATTAATGGATATTAATAATGTGTAGAACCAGAATCAAATAAAAAAATTTATATTATATATTGAATAATAAGTGTGCCATGTATAACGTAATTTTATTGTTATACCTCTATTTTGGTGATTTATTATGATTTCATTTTCACCTTCGACTTTGGGGGTTGCGGATGCAGATTTTCCACAATGACCAGTAGTTTAGTGCACTATCATGCATAGTTCCTTTTCTCTCTATAGTTGATGAATTGAACCGTGGGTGGTTCCTTCCATTACCCAATCTTATTGGACATATTTTTCATGTGTCTTAAACAATAATTATCTAATATTACTTCTATATGGAACATAATTCATTCCCTATTCCATTGAGTCAATTTACTTGATGCTTATTCCCATGTTTTTGACATGTGGGAGGTTGGATCTTCATTCCTCATTTCATATTTGATATTCCAGTATAAAAAACCCATTTCCATTTATTATCTCTATAACCAGGGTACTATTCTCCAAAATCTATCTCTAATTTTAGATCACATCAAACTACTTCAATGAATCGCCAATAGTCCTAGATAACTTGAGCCTTTCCAAGGTGTTGTTTTGAACTACTAAATGAATCTACCTATTTTTATATCATTTTTTAATGAAAATGAATGATTAATATATTTCAAACCATACAAATATTTACACCTATTAGGTGAAAAATTCACCCTCCTCTTTCACGAGATCTAGTCATTTTACCTAAATATTTGTTAAGGGAGTTTTTTTGGAAATACTTGTTATGAAACATATACCTAATGTCTTCTTACTATATATAATCCATTTCATTATTCAGGATTTTGTCCTTTATCAATGCCCCCAATGATCAAAATATCCATCTAAATGACATGTGGATATAGTAATCTTCCCCATCTAAAAATAGTGGAATATAGAAAACATATTCTCTATTGATTTGACCCCTTTTTCATTGACAAGCTGATCAGATGATCCAATACATATCAGTGGTTTTATCTATATAAAATACTCAATAGACAATTTATCCTTGTTGGGAGAAGGAATATCTAACACATGGTTCATGTTATTATTTATATCCTGAGAAATTTGAGTATGAATATCTATTATGTTTTGAAATCCACCTCCCATGGAACAGGGAATGTTGTTCCAAAAATTGTTGCATTTTCCCTCACAATGGTTATTGGTCTAGTTTCCCTTTGATCCAACCACATTCTAAAAAATAAATGTTTTTAACAAATTGTAATACATAAAATCCTAAACTTTTTTTTATTCTTACATGAAAATTAATACTAAATGCATATCTTATTTGATCCCAGTGTTTATCCATTTTCTAAAACAATTAAACTATGATGTTTTCCTATACATAGACATAAACATAAGGATTTAATATGTTTTCTATAAGGACCTGACCTTAAAACATTATATAATTTTCAATTAAGCGAATAATTTACATTGAGGATCTTTTGAGGTTTAGAGTTTTAGAGAATTAGACCATAACTATTACATTACATATCATGATTACAAAGTATACAATTATTCTCAGATTCCACTTTTTTCAAAAAATATAAACTCTCAAAAAAAGAGTCGTGTCTATTTCCATGTTTTAGATAGCATGACTTTTCCTTGATCTCATCCTTGACCCTATTCATATTTTAGTCCTGTGAAAAACATTTCAAAACATGGGATGGGCATAAAAAGATCAGAAAGGGTTATAAAACAAAGAAAGAAAACAATAGATCATAAATACATACATAACATAATCTCTTTAACATACCTCATGAAATCATAATATTTATTAAATACACATAGAAATCATAAACCATAAAGGTATCTTGTGGAAATCCATATCATACTTACAATGTAGCCATCACAGCTATGTAAGGAGTTACATTTGGAATACCCATCACAGTATATTACCAAAATCACTTAGGAGAAACATTCACATTTACCTCCGTCATGTTACCCAATTCATTGGAGAGCTATCTCGGGCTCACCCGCCCTAGGTTTATCACGGAACCACCTGTATACGGAAATAATGCCCACAAACCATAACATGATCATAATACATAAAATAAGCCTAAAGGAAAGATAAAATTTCCACATTACAATAATAAAATATCATTTCAAGATATTGAAATATTAAATCCATTCTCAAAATCATTTTCAATACCAAAATACTTAAAAAGAGTATATGGTATTTATTTTTTCCTTTTAAAAACATTCCGGCTTGTTAAGGAAGCCAAATATCAAATAATACTCGTGGCGGTGGAAAGGTCGTTGTCACCGCTTATGTTAAAAGAAACATTAATTTTTATCATTTAGTAAAATTCTTCATAGAGAAAATATTCTTTTTTAATAAAAGTAAAATTCAAAGGGTTTTATACATCATATAAAAGAAAGTCATGTATAAAACTAAAAATTTCTCAGTGAAAGGAGATTGAGACAAAGTCCCTTACCTCGTGTCCGAATTGACTCGATTGTTCTTTAATATCCTGAATAATAAACTAATGTTATTTTATACGTGCTTAAGAACCTTTCTAAAGTGTATTATTCCTTTTATATAACTTATTACCATGTTATAAACATTATGCAATCATTTATGTTAACAACATTAATTTTGTCGATATTTGGTACTTGAGTAAAATGAACAACTTATATTTACAAGTTGTCCATGTTGTCAAAGGTTCATTATATCCAGAATTTTTTCATGATTTTGATATCATATATACCATATATATCCAGCATATACATCTTTTTATAATAGTACATAACATTTATATGTAAGAAATGAAATGCACCGTTCATGGAGACGGTAAGTGGTACGTACGCATGAACGCTAATTTCATATCAATTTCTAATTTTAATGGAAATAAAACATAATGATATATAGGTATATTATAATTTCAGTATAATATCATATATAATATCATTAACTCCATCCTTTATACATCCAACATAAGGCATTAACGAATCACATAACTTTGAGGGGGCGGTAGTCCGCACTTCCTCAAATGGGATTATCGTATTTACCCACTATGGAAACCATAAAGGAATGATATAATTGGGAAGTACAGATGCATACAAAAATCATAAAAATAATATATATCATATATAAATACAGTTCCATCGTAATGGCCACCATGAGAGGAGGTAAGATGTAATTGAACAATCATCGCTTCGTGAGGCGTTAGTTTCCCATCCAAAGAAACATTATGTTCTTCATCCATTAGATGGATGTGTGTGTAAATTTAGTTAGAATAATTCTTATAACAACAACTTAGTATATTTAGGATACTTTTTTTGTTACAAAATAAATGAAATAAAAATGGTTTAGAGGTTGGAGTAGTAAAATAAAAGAAAACAATTTTAGAGAAATCGTTACCTTTAATTTAGGTAACATCCTTTGGTTTGAACCAAAAGGACTTCTTTATGTGCCTTCTGCCTAAGGTAAGGCTTCTAGGGGGATGAGAGAGATTTAGGGATCTTATATGGGCAGAGTTTGGACATGCCAAATGGCTTGAGCGGTGTGTGGAATTGCACAAAAGTTGTCTCATTTAATAAGGGAGAGGAGGGGATCTTTACGAAAGTGTGAAACTATTATTTTATTATATAATGATATTCGGTTTCTAATGGTCCAAAAATAGTTATAGTCGAAGATAAGATGATTAATTATCGAACTAAAATCATCCAATCAGAATTGGACATGTTTTGGATAATATTTTAATAATTATAATCTTATTTATTTAAATCATTTATTAATGAGGTAAATATTGCATCATGATTGTGTCTTAAATAATTTATTTTATTTGATGTCTAAAAATTATAAAAAATTACCATGATGTAATAAATCTATTTATCTTTTCAAATATTATTTATAGTTGAAAATATAACTTGTATAACAACATGTAAAAATTAATTTACTAAAAGATATTTGCTTATTTTATTTTGGCCTTGACTTTATGTTAATTAAAATAATGTTTTATAATCACTTTTAATTGGCTCCATGAGGTCCCAAAATCGACCCAAGGATGTCTATGGTTGACAATGACTCAACCAATAGTATTAGGACACCTGTTAGGGTAAATAAATATTATTTTTCTACACTTATTTACCAGATTTACCCATTAACCACAGTAAACAAAATATTTACTGAGGTAAATATTTAAAATGCCTAAAAATAAAAGTTACCTATTTACACAATTTGAAACACCTGATTAAAAATAGGGAATCCAGTTTTACAAATTCAAAAAATAGATGTGGCATAAATTAATTTAAAATTAATTCCCACTGTCAAAACAAAATGCATGTTTTTAAGAAATATTAACTATCAAAAGATTGACAGTTGATTATATACAATTTAAATGTGAAATTGATTCTAATGACAAAAATTAGATTAAATGGTAAAAATATAATCTATTTACTCTTTAAACCCAATTAAAATGATAATCTAACCATATAAATAAATTAGATTAAAAGGAAGTTTGGAATTAAAATACAATATTTTTCATTATTCATTAAAAAATGAATTTTATCAAAAAAATACCAACAATTAACCGGAAACTAAATTTTGATGTCACAATTATAAAGAATAATATTATTTCATCAAATATAACATATAAAGGTGACAAAAACTATATTTAAAGAGGTTTCACCATCAAAAGTCGTTAAATCAGCCTTTTAATGTAAATTATGCATAAAATTAGATGCATTTACATTTTCAGCCTCTATCGTTTATAGGATAAATGTAAATACATTAAAAAAATATGTATAAACATATTGTAGTTAGTTTCATTCATTCCCGCCTATACAAATTATAGGAGTTAACTACCATTTAAAATAATAATATTATATTATTAGTGTGCAACGTAAGATTCCAAAGAAACCTGTTGTTGCGTATCTTGTAAAATATCGAACATAGAAACCACTTTAAAGTAAAATTAATATTTAATTCCCAAATATTAATAAATATGGAAATATTTTATTCTTCAGTTACCTGGGATGTTACATCCTTCCCCCCTTTTGGGAATTGCTTCCTCCAAATTTTTATTCATTTATCAAAATAAGTGGGGGTATTTATCCTTCATAGAATTTTCAGATTCCCACGTTGCCTCTTCAACCATATGGGTTTTTCTCAAAAACATTACCTGGTGAATTACCTTATTCCGCAACACTTTCTCTCTACGGTCAAAAATCTAGACTGGTTGTTCTTCATAAGAGAGATTCTCTTCCAACTGAACTACCTCTGGGCTCAAAACATTAGATGGATCTGACATATACTTTCTCAACATCAAAACATGAAACACATTTTTTACCTGGGATAAACATGGAGGTAAAGCCACTCTATATGAAACAGATCCAACTTTCTCCAGAATTTCATAAGGTCCAATGAACCTCAGACTCCACTATACCTTCTTACCAAAACGCATCACACTTTTCCATGGAGAAACTTTGAGAAAGACATGATCACCTACCTCAAAGGGAAGATCCTTCCTCCGGTTATCTGCAAAACTTTTCTGTCTGCTTTGAGTTGTTCTCATGTTCTTCTGAATCAACTGAACTTTCTCTTCCATCTCTTCTACCAATTCGAGTCCCATCAGTTTCCTTTCACCTACTTCATCCCAAAAAGATGGAGTTCGACAACGCTTTCCATATAATGCATCAAATGGATCCATCTGTATACTAGAATTAAAGCAGTTATTATATGAAAATTCAACCAAATAAAGGTGTTGGTACCAACTTCCATGATAATCTATCGAGCATGCACGTACCATATCCTCCAAGGTCAGAATTGTTAGTTCTGACTGCCCATCTGATTGAGGATTAAAAGATGTACTAAAGTTTAATTCAGTACCCAATGACTTCTGAAGGCCTTTCCAAAATTTATAAGTTAACGTGTGATCATGATCAGATACAATGGAGAGGGAAACTCCATGGAACCTGACTATATCATTAACATACAACCGGGAAAGTTGATCTAGAGGCAAAGTATCTCTAATATGAAGGAAATGAGAAGATTTTGTCAATTAGTCAACTATAACCCAGATTTCATTATTACCTCGATATGTCTTTGGTAATCCCACAACAAAGTCCATGGATATATTTCCCATTTCTACTCGGGCACTGGTAGAGGCTGAAGCATTCATTCCGGCAACTGTCACTCTTCATTAAATTGCTGACAAGTCAAACACTTCACAGAAAAATCAGCAATATCTCTTTTCATTCCATCCAACCAGTAATACTCTTGACGATCTATGTACATCTTGGTACTGCCAGGATGAAATGAAAAAGAAGAACTATGAGCTTCACATAACAATTCATTCATCACCTGTGAATCACAAGGCACACATAATCTCTTCCCAAATCTCAAAACACAATCATTATCAATGTTAAATTCAGGAAAATTACCCTTCTAAACCAACTCAACCTTTCTTTATAACTCACTATATTCCATCTACGCTTGATTAGTTCTGTCTGATAGAGGTGATCTCACTGACACCTGAAAGAAAAAAGAAGAATTTTCTGCACCAAAAACTTTAATGCCATAATTTATCAAATCAAAACCCAAAGGATCTCGTTCCAAACATAGCATGGTTAACAAAGCATTACTTGTTCGACTCAAAACATCAGACACTTTATTTTCTTTCCCGGGATGATAAAGGATTGTTCAATCATAATCCTTCATTAATTCCAACCATATCCCCTGTCTCTTGTTCAATTATTTCTGAGTAAATATGTACTTCAAACTTTTGTGATCAGTATATATTTCACACTTCACTCCAAGCAAATGAGGCCTCCAAAATTTTAAAGCAAACACAATAGAATCTAATTCCAAATTTTGTGTAGGGTAATTTACCTCATGTGGTTTCAACTGACGAGAAACATAAGCAATCACCTAATCATTCTTCTTTAGGACACAACCCAATCCTTTCAACGAAGAATCACTGTAGATAACAAACTCACCATCTCTGGAAGGTAGTGCCAAAACTGGAGCATTCACCAATATCCTTTTCAATTCCTGAAAACAATCATCACATTCTTTTTTTCCAGATGAACTTAACATATTTTTGAGTTAACTTAGTCATTGGACTAGATAACCGTGCAATGTTTTCAACAAACCTCCGGTTATAACCTACCAAACCAGGAAAACTACAAATCTCGGTTATATTTGTGGGTCTTCGCCATTATTCAACAACATTTGTTTTAGAAGGATCAACATTTATGTCATGTTTTTAAACAATGTGACCAAGGAACAGAATTTGTTGTAACCAAAATTCACATTAGCTGAATTTTACAAATAGTTTCTTTTATTTTAAGGTTTGCAAGTCAACCCTTAAATGACATTCATGATCCTCTTTAATATTTTAATAATCTAAAATATCATCAATGAACACAACCACAAACTTATCCATGAACTCATGGAAAATTATATTCATAAGATCCATGAATACAGTAGGTGCATTAGTTAAACCAAAAGGAATAACTACAAATTCATAATGGCCATATCTAGTACAAGACGTGGTCTTCAGAACATCGGAACTTTTACTTTAAACTGATGGTACCCCGACCTCAAGTCAATCTTCAAAAAATACTGAGCTCCCTGGAGCTGATAAAAAAATCATTGATATGAGGCAAAGGATACTTGTTCTTAATTTTAATGTTATTCAGCGCGCTATAATCAATGAAAAGTCTCATTAAACCATATTTCCTTTTAACAAATAAGATAGGACCACCCCATAGTGATGTGCTAGGTCGAATGAAACCTTAATCTAATAACTCCTGCAATTGTTTCTTTAACTCTAAAAGATCAATTTGAGAAATTTGATAAGGGGGTTTTGAAATTTTCTTAGCATCAGGATCTAAGTCAATAGTAAATTCAACTTCCCATTCAGGTATAATACCAGGAAACTCATTAGGAAAAACATCAAGGTACTCATTTACCACTGGCACATCATCAATATGAATAGTTCCTTTATTTTAAACAATATGTGCAAGGTAAAATTCATTTCCATCTTTTACCAGTTTTTTCGACTTCCTGCTATGTTTTCAAAAGCAAGGGTTCATTATTTTACACAAACTAAAAATCATTCTAAAAAGAAACCTCTTTAGCTCTGCAGTCAATCTTAGGATGATAAAAAGAAATCCAATCTATGCCCAATATAACATCAAACTCTACTAGAGTAAAAAAAAATAAGGTTTTCATGTATATTCTTTCTACACACAAGGACAAGAATGTTCTTATGTTTTCTTTTTTGTCTCAACATTTCTTTTAGGTGTTTTTACCATAAGATTAGTATTCATATCATGAGATGCAATTACCAATTTACTAGAAAACCTATCAGAAATTAATGAGTGTGTAGACCCTGAATCAAACAACACATTGGCATAATCTGAACAAACAAACAATGTACCTGATAGAACTTCATTTGATGGCCCAACATCTGCTGAAGTAGATGCAAAGGATTTCGCCACCCCTTTCTGCTTGTAGTCTGGCTGCTTTCCTTCAGTTGAGTTATTTGTCAGACACTCATTTGCATAATGACCCATTTCATTGCACTTAAAACATATTAATGACTGTAAATCAGATTTTGTCTTACCATTACCCTGATCTTATTCAGTGAAATTACGAGCCTTATGTCCCATTTTACCACATCGGTAGCACTTAGCATAATTCAGAAGACATTCCCCAACATGCATTTTACCACAATTTTCAAAAACTGCAAATTTAAGTTTTCTACCATCAGACATTTTTGAAGAGTTCTTCCATTCCGCCGGCAACCTCGACCTCATATTCTGTTGTTTTTAAAAGAATACCCGATCATCGGAAAAATCCATTTCTACCTTCTCCGTACAACAAAAAAGTTTTTCTTTACTTTTTAACTCACAATAATATAAATCCCTTCGATACTTTGTCATTAATCCTGAGTAAGAACGGATTATTTTACTATCAAGATACCATATGAAATTTGGAGCATACCTTGCTAGTCGAGTAAATGTTTCTTCATAAGAAACCACTAATTCATCCTCCTGCCTCAATTCCATGAATTGTTTTTCCATCCTAAGATGAACCACCTTAGAAAACTATTTCTCAAGAAACATAACTTTGAATTCACCATAATCAAGAGCATCAATATCCTCACTATCCGTAATATTTTTCACCATCGACCACCACTGATCAGCTTCACCTTCAAAATGGTAAACTGCGAGAGTAACCATTTGATGTTCTTAGCACCCCATAACATCGAAAATCTTATCTAGTGCTTTAATCCACCAATTGTCTAGCACATGGTCAGATGATCCTCTGAATGATGGGGGATGCTGCCTCATGAAATGCTCCACTACTGACATGTTCCTCTGTGGTTGAATTGGATGTTATCGTACATGGATACCACCACCGTTTATCGCCTATGTGAACTTTTCCATCAATACAATAACCTTCCCAGTTCTGATTCCGACCATCTCATGATGCTGATTTGAAAGGTTGTATTCTTCCTGATGTCATCCCAACACAGCTGCCCTATTTCCTCTGCGGAAAACCAATCTGAACAGAAAAATATCTTAGGTGAAACAACATGGTAATCTTTATATGCTATATCACATCAATCATAACATAAATTAATTTGTGGAAAATAATTTAACAATATTATAACTCGTAAAGTTTTCTAGACTGACCAATGATACTAAATATAAGCACCCGACATTAAAACATTACATAATTTTGAATTAAGCGAATAATTCACATTGAGGATCTTTTCAGGTTTAGATTTTTATAGAATTAGACCATAAATATTACATTACAGCTCAAGATTACATAGTATACACTTATTCCCCGATTCCATTTTTTCACAGAAAAAAATTCTTAAAAAAATGTTTCATGTCTAGTTCTATTATTTAGATAGCATGACTTATCCATGATCCCGTCCTTGACCCTCTTCATCTTTATTTCCTGTGAAACTCATTTCAAAACGTGGGATGAGCATAAAAATATCAGAAAGGGTT
This sequence comes from Viscum album, assembly GCA_963277665.1. Taxonomy (NCBI): domain Eukaryota; kingdom Viridiplantae; phylum Streptophyta; class Magnoliopsida; order Santalales; family Viscaceae; genus Viscum; species Viscum album. Next base: position 1,819,247,522 of record OY728141.1, read on the forward strand.
ATAAAACAAAGAAAGAAAACATTATATCATCAATACATACATAACATAAGCTCTTTAACATACCTCATGAAATAATAAGATTTATGAAATACACATAGAAATCGTAAATCATAAAGGTAACTTGTGGCAACCCATATAATACTTACACTGTAGCTATCACAGCTACGTAGGGAGTTACATTTGGAATACCCATAACAGTATATTCCCTAAATATATTAGGATAAACATTCAAGTTTTCCTCTGTCACGTTACCCAATGCATTGGAAAGCTATCTCGGGCTCACCCTCCCATGGTTTATCACAGAACCTTCCATATACCTAAATAATGCCCAAGAACCATAACATGATCATAACACATAACATAAGCCTAAAAGAAAAGATAAAATTTCCACATTACAATAATAAAATATCATTTCATGATATTGAAATAATAAATCAATTCACAAAAGAATTTTCAATACCAAAATACATAAAAATAGTATATGGTATTTATTTTTTTCGTTTTAAAAACATTCCGGCTTGTTAAGGAAGCCAAAGATCCAATAATACTCGCGGCGGCGGAAAGGTCGTTGTCACCGCTTACGTTAAAAGAAACATTCCTTTTTGTCGTTTAGTAAAATGATTTGTAGAAAAAATATTACTTTTCAATAAAATTATAATGTCAAAGTGTTTTATACATCATATAAAATAAATTCATGTATAAAACAAAAAATGAATCAATGAAAGGAGATTGAGACGAAGTCCCTTACCTCAAGTCCGACTTGAATCGATCATTCTTTAATCTCCGGAATAATAAACTAATGTTAATTTATACTTTATGAAGAACCTTTTTCATGTTTATTATTCCTTTTATATAACTTATTACCATGTTATAAACATTATGCAATCATTTATGTTAATAACGTTCATTTTGTCGATATTTGGTACTTGAGTAAAATGAACAACTTATATTTACAGGTTGTCCATGTGGTCAAAGGTTCATTATATCCAGAATGATATATCGATTTTGATATCATATATACCATATATATCAATCATATACATGATTTTATAATAGTACATAACATTTATAGGTAAAAATGAAATTCACCGTTCATGGAGACGGTAAGCCGTACGTATTCATAAACGCTACTTTTATTTCAATTTCTTATTTTAATGGAAATAAAACAAAATGATACATAGGTATATTATAATATCATTATAATATCATATATAATATCATTAACTCCAACCTTTATACATCCCACATAAGGCATTCACGCAAAACATCACTTTGAGGGGGCGATAGTCCGCACTTCCTCAAATGAGATTATCGTATTTACCCACTATTGAAACCATAAAGGATTGATATAATTGGGAATTATAGAAGCATAAAGATATCATAAAAATTATATATATCATATATAAATACAGTTCCACCATAATGGCCACCATGAGAGGCGGTAAGATGTAATTGAACAATCATCGTTTCATGAGGCGTTAGTTTGCCATCCACAGAAACCTTATGTTCTTCATCCATTAGATGGATGTGTGTGTAAGTGTAGTTCTAATCCTTTTTATAACAAGATTCTAGTATATTGAGGATACTGGTTTTGTTTCAAAATAAATGAAATAAAAAGAGTTTAGAGGATGGAGAAGTAAAATAAAATAAAACAATTTAAGAGAAATCGTTACCTTTAATTTAAGTAACATCATTTTGTTTGATCCAAAAGGAATTCTTGAAGTGCCTTCTGCCTAAGTTATGACTTCTAGGAGGATGAGAGGGATGTAGTGAGCTTATTTGGGTAGAGTTTTGTCGATCCAAATGGCTTGAGAGGGGTGTGGAATTGCATAGAAGTGGTCTTATTTTATAACGGAGAGGAGGGTCTCTTTAGAAAGTGTGAAACAATTATTTTAATATATAATGATATTCGGTTTATAATGGTCTGAAAATAATTATAGTCGAAGATAAGATGAGTCGTAATTGAGATAAAATCATCCTATTAGAATTGGGCACGTTTTGGATAATATTTTAATCATTCTTATCTTATTTAATTAAATCATTTATTAATGAGGTAAATACTGCATCATGATTGTGTCATAAATAATTAAATTTAATTTATGTCTAAAAATAATAAAAAAATACAATGATTTAAGAAATATTATTATCTTTCCAATGAATATTTATAGTCAACAATAGAACTTGCATTACCCCATGTAAAAATTAATTTACTAAAAAATATTTGTTTATTTCATTTTGGCCTTTACTTTAAGTTAAATAAAATAAAGTGTCATAGTCACTTTTAAGTGGTTCCATGGGGTCCCAAAATCGACCCAAGGATTCCCATGGTCGGAAATGACTCAACCAATAGGATTAGGACACCTTTTATGGTAAATAAATATTATTTTCGTACCCTTATTCACCTGATTTACACATTAACAATGGCAAATAAAATATTTACTGAGGTAAATATTTAAAATGCCTAAAAATAGAAATTACCTATTTACACAATTTGAACCTCCTGATTCCAAATATTAAATCCATTTCACCAAATTCAAAAAACAGAAGTGACAGAAATTAATTTAAAATTAGTTTCCGCTGTCAAAACAAAAGGCGTGTTTTTAAGAAATATAAACTTTCAAAGGATTGGAAGTTGATTATATAAAATTTAAATGGGAAATTTATTCTAATGAACAAAATAAGATTAAATGGTAAAAATATAATCTATTTACAATTTAAATCTAATTAATAGAATAATCTATCCATATAAATAAATTATATTAAAAGGCAATTTGGAATTAAAATATAATATTTTTACTATTCATTAATAAATGAATTTTATCAAAAAAAAACCAAAAAATTACCCCAAATTAATTTTGATATCCCAATTCTAAAGAATAATATTATTCTGTCAAATATAACATATAAAAGTGATAAAAACTATATTTAAAGAGAGTTCTCCATCAAAAGGCGGTAAATCGGCCTTTTAATATATATTATGCTTAAAATTAAATTTATTCACATTTTAAGCCTCTAACATTTATTGGATAAATGTAAATACATTCACAAAATATGTATAATCATATTGTAGTTAGTTTCATTCATTCCCGCCTATACAATGGATAGGAGTAAACTACCATTTAAAATAATAATATTATATTATTAGTGTGCAACGTTTGATTCCAAAGAAACCCGATGTTGCGTATCGGGTACGCTATCTAACATAGCAACCCCTTTAAAGTGAAATTAATATTTAATTCAAAAGTATTAATAAATATGAAAATCTCCTATTCAATATTTACCTGGGATGTTACATTTTCTAATCCGAATTCCCAAATAAGATAAAAAATTATATAAAACCAACTATAGTAACCCAAATTTTTTAACATGAATATTAAATCAGATTTAATATAAATTACAAAATAGTGATGATATATATGATCCAAAGGTCTAATGTGTAGGGAAATTATGATCATATATCAATGAAATATAATTAACCTAAAAAATTTATTCTTCATTATCCTTATAATTAACTAAATATAGATGTACTATATTTCATCGCCTGAGGATATATATAAAATAAAAGGATAATATAAAATCATAGTAAGGGTAGGAATAAAGTACATGAATCAGTAGTAAATGGGTGAGATTAATGAACATGATTATATAATAATCATAATATCATAATAATAATCAAGTGGGTTAAATTTAATAAAGACATGGAAGGTGGAGTATACATAATAAGTAAGAATCATAGCATAGTGGTCAAATACCACATATAGTTGTGTGAAAATATAGCATCATTTTCATTTATTATATATATGCATAATTTGTAACATAATAATTTTGAAAAAAATATATCATCACGTTTTCCCATAATACACATTATCTAAAGATATATATCACTTTAAAAAACCTTTTTTGTGAATTATAATTCTCTAACCACCTATCACATCATAAAATTCATATATTCATCCATTCCTCATTGAAGGATAAAAAATAAAAGTCATAAAATAACCCATAAAAAAGATTGGGATTCATAAAACCATACTTCAGGAAATGAACTCTAGATTTATCAAATGAATAATAGAGATCAAATTTAACAAAAAATATTATTTTATTATTTTATATTATAATCATTTGAAGGGGATCCAAGAGATGTTTTGAAATTTTAAGGCTTCATGGAAAATACATTGTGAATAGATTAAAAAAAATTCAAGGTTAGAAACATTTATATTCCATATAGAGAAGAGAATAAAATATAAAAAAATATATTTTTGTTATTTATAGGAAATTTTTAATTAAATCAATGAAAAATAGGATATAACCCATGATAAAAATTTTGTGTTTCAGAATTCAAATAAATTAAATCAACCTTTATTTCATTATTTTGATGCCTTCAAAAAATTAAGATTAAATAAAATATTGAACCATATGGGAATTTTTTTATGTTTTTAAAATATTCATCAATAACAATCATTTTATTAAATTTATTAATTCCCTTAGTCAAATAGATAACATTTTAAAATCATGTTTTCATAAAAAAATTATCATTTTGCTTTGATTTGTGTATTTTTGATCTATTCCATTTACACATTATCGAAATTAATACCAAAAGATTAATATATATATTTATATATTTATATCTCATAAAAAAATTTATTATAACCATACATAAGTTTGGTGGTTTCAAAATAATTAGAAACGTCCCCATAGACCATTAACAGACTATTGATAAGAAATTTCACAAGTAGGAGGTACATGAATTTTGAAAAATAATTATATAGTATATATGATTATTTAATTACGATAATGTAATAAGTGTAATATTAAAACAAAAATCAATTAATCTTACAATATTTGAGTATATAAGGGATTGAGAAATATATATATAGAATTATAAAACTCAAAGAATAGTTCACAAAAACCTACCCAATTCTTGATGTTCATTGTCTTTTAGGACACTAAACTCCCTTAATGATTAATATTGGTTACTCTAGAACATCCACAAGGATTATAATGGTACTTATGGAGATGTTTTTGGTATTGTTTTAGCTTTTGTAAGTAAGGTAAGAGTGGTTTTCCAAGGGCATGGAGAGGTGTAATTTTTAATTTATTAGAAGCTTAATTTTAGAATAAATTATTAAATAAAATATTACAACATGGAAAACCATGTAAAATTTATATTAGTCAAATAAAGGATCATATAAAAAAAATATAGTGATTTTAGGTCTTCAAACCATGTTATAATATCAATTCAATTGTTTATCAAAAATTAATGTGAAAAAATGAAATATTTTTATTAAATTTAAATAAATTAGACTTTACCCTAGGGAAAATAATTTTTTTTCTTTGAAAAAAATTCCCTATATTCAAATGACTCATTTAAAAAATTCAATATTTTTTTGCTGATTCAAATTTTCTAGGATTGATTAGTCCATTGTTACATCATGAATGTTATAATTTAAAATACACTGGTTACAAAAAAACAATATTTTTTCTTTTCAACTAAATATTAAGGATTTCAAAACATTACCGAAAAATAACTCATAGAAAATTAAAATTTTCTTATTTAAAAAATTAAATTTATTTTTTAAAATATAAATTTATAAGGTTGGTTAATTTACATTTTATATGATTTAATTTGTGTTTATAAAATACCATAAAATGTTGATTATGTAAATGTTATTATATTTTATTTGAGTTCAGAATTTTAATATTTATTTAATTACATTATAATATTTATAATTATTTTATTTACTAATGATAAATAATATATATATAATTATATTATTTGGATATAAAATTGCTATTTTGTTTGTCTGGTTACAATTCTAAATGGTTAGGTTAATATTTCAAATGATCAGGATAATATTTTAATAGTAACATTTCAATTCCAATGAGATAATTACCTCTTATAAATAACTCTTTTTTGATTTATTCAAAATTAAATACAATTCCTCACAATGTTCAATATAATCAGTTTTTGATATATCCATTGGTTTGAAAATACTTTTTTAATTTCTATGGTGTTAGTGGAACAAGCAGTGATTCTAGAAGATTGGTTTAATCCATATTTTCCCATTCTATTTTCCTTAATTTATATTCTTTATCACATTGTATTGTTTATAATTTTAATGGGTTCAGTTTCTTATTAATATAATGGTTTTAATTAATGATTTTTTTTATTTCCTTTGTGTGATGAATGTGTATAATACTATAAAACATAATATAACACATGTTTATTTCAAGAAACAAATATCATTTACGAAATGTGGTTTTTTAAATAATAGAGTATATAAATAATTTTATAATACATGTTGAATACTTTTTAGGATAATATGATTATATGAATAATCTCTAAATAAATGAAACCATTTTTTAGGATTGTGATGTAATTGTTAGATATAATTCTTAATTAATCTAAAATATATTTAAATTTATCTTATTTAATCTTACTTGTTACCAAATTATATGGGTAAAGAATATATATCATTCGGAATGTGGTGTAGGGTTTTCTAAATGATATATTGAGATAGAAAATTTGGTACATTTTTTTATCCCATATAGATGACATCCAATTGATCATTAAAAAAATTTGGTATGAAATAATTTATGCATGTCTTGGGCCCTCTTATAAAAAAAATCTTATTATAGAATTTTTATACACAAGTAATAGAATGTGTGTCTTGTAGCATCATGAATTTACTATTTGTTTCAACTATCAAATGTTTGATGTATGTGATGATATTTATGTAACCAAGCAGATCCTTTACAGTGGGATTGCTAAGTAATTTTTTGTCAAAACGCGGTAGGGATCACTGGGAAGCTGTGGGGTCAATAATCTTATAATTAAATGAATTAGATTTTAAGGTTTCTCACAATGTAGAATGTGATCATATGTAAGGATTAATAGGTGTAGATTGTTTTGGGGATTCAAACAACCGTATGATAATGACATGCTTTGGGATTACATTTTATTGAATAATGGTTTGTTTGAGGTACTGAATGTAGCCTATGTTGACATTATCTATAAAAATATGATAATTTGTAGCGTCAATGGAATATGGAAATGAGTATGTTTTGTTAATGTTCTTGACGATTGAGCTCAAAAATGGGATAGAATGAGAAATCTTATTCTATTATGGTTTGACTGAAATTTGCCATGTTTTTAATTTGGAGTTTTATCCCAAAAAAATAACATTGGCCTTAAATTCCATTTCATTATTAAAATTATGGAAGAGATGGTGTTTTATTTATGGAAGATATACATCAAAAAAAATCTAACTGACTTGTTCAGGAAGATCCTGATCCATGACTATCTATGGTATCACTATTCCTATGCTAAACAAGGGTGAAAAGAAAATTATTATGAACATGTCATACATGGCAACGAAGGATTAAGGATTATTTTTCATTAAGTATTGGTGTATCATCCAGAAGATGTATTCAAGGTAAATATTGCGGGGATTGGGACTATAATAAGGATATACACTATTAGAACCTATTTTTATCAAGGAAGTAGTGGGTGGAAACTTTAACACACATGTATTATTTTTAGAATATTGTTTTCTTCTAATGGGTAGTGTAGGGTGGTTTGGGTTTGTTGGTAAGTGGGTTTTGTTGAAATTGGATTACTAGACAGGGATCTATGAATAATCTACTAGTTGTAGCGATTATGGTGATGATGGATATAATAAAACATAGGATTAAACAAGTTGTTTTACTTGATTCTTTCATGGTGGGGTAAACTATTTAATAGACTAAAGAAATGTATAATACTGATTTGGTACCAGATTCTAATGAAAAGTAGTTTGAATCATGGATGATCAATAATTGTGACTCAGGGTAATTATTGTCTTAATTACTATATTAATTTTAATCCTCTAAATTTATATTGAAATAAATATTTATTATTATTATCATATAGACATGGGATGAAATTATGAAGCATTTAATATATATTCATCCACATTAATTTCCCAATTATTTCTTTTATCGATTTTTATTATATTTTCTCAAAATAGTTTTTGATTAGAGAAACATAATGACATTGATTAGGGTTTAGAAAACAACCTAATTATAGATACCCAAGACATATAAATTTTTAATGGTTTGAATTTTGTTGTGTAGGGTAACTGGTGCAAATGATATTTACTGAACTCGTGTTCTATCATTTAATTATTGTATGGGGTCTCTTACCAACACCAAAAAACATTAAAATAAACATAGACCATAATCTCAACATAAATATAAACATACACACAAAAACTGAAACCATTACCCCACACCCTATAACTTATATCCTCTACCAAACCCTTAAATATAACCCATAACAAAAACATAGACCCCCACATAACCCAAAACCTAAACCTCAAATTTATATTTATTCAAATATAATAAATTTTATATCTAACTTAATGCATGAACACTTAATCATTAAACCAAACTCTTAAGGAAATAATCTATCACCTACCTCACCCCTAAACCCTAATACAAATATCTATACCTACCCCCCTCGGACCAATATAATTCCCTGGATTATATCCTAAAAAAATAAACCTGTAACACAAAAGTATCTAATATAAATTTGAACCTAACATAAACTACACCCTAAGCCTGCCTCTTAAGAAAAACATTTAACCCCTTTCCTCACTACTAAACCCTAAACATAACCCACAAACCTCTAAATAGAACCCCCCAATATAATAATATATGTATCAAATTAAAACACTAGAGATGGAGTGAATAAAGTGAGTTATTTTATTACAAATTACAACATATTATATGAAAATTGTTAACACCATTTGGTAATAAACTATAGTTACCAATTAGTATATGAATGAATTTATTTACCTTGTACCAATTATTTTAAAACTGCATGTAATCCATGTAATATAATAAATGTAGAACATTATGTTTTTATATTTTTATTACTAATTCCTAATTTTTTTGTAATTATATATATTAATCCATCCTAGATTTCCCAAAATAATCAAACGTCGATTACATTGGCTTTCATGTATAAGACACTTATAATTACATTATCTCACTATATATATCCTATCTTTTTCCCAGAGTGATTCTAAAACCAACAACACTATATTTTCAAACATTTTCATAATTTTTTCTATTAATTATTATAGTGAAATAGATTTCATAGAATATCTCCTTGTATATGTATGTTTTTTCATCTAAATACATCATTTAAATCATATTACATGTCAAATAAAAGATTTTTATGCATCCACTATAACATATCTCCTTCCAATAATAGAAATTTTTTTGAATTCAAAAACACATCAAGAATTTAACTAAAATATTGATTACTACTTACCTAATCCTCACAAATTTTAGATTACTCATCTCATGTGAATTTATCACCAGTCCACTAAAACTCAACAAAGTGAACTGGGTGTGATGACATGTTAATAAGAATATAAACTTAGTTTCTGGAACTGCCTTATTCAACATCAATTAAAATGTGATTAAATGGTGGAAAATAAATTTCTTCTCCTACTACTTCAATACACAATGGAATTTTATCTGAAAAATAGTTATGGATTCTACTTATACTATGAAACATCATTTAAAGGATCCTCTTTATTTCTTTTCAAGATAATTCTTCAATGTTTTTAAGTACAACCCAACTCTCAGATCTTTACCACAAAAAACATATGTCAGTCATTGGTCTTTAATATCATCTTTTTTTATCATCAAATCAAATAATGTATTCATTAGATGTATTCATTCATTTCCAAAATCCACACAAAAAATCAGTGAGACTAAAATATTTCCTTATAAACACATTATTATAAAATAACCACATTTGGAAACCCTGCTTTAATGTGTTCCTTTTTAACTCAAAAGGTATTAGAATTATTAACATATTTAATACACATAATAAAACTAAAAAAATATTCAATTAAATTAATTATAGTCTCATATTATTACCATATTCTTCAATATATCCATATTGAAATCTCATTTAATGTTTTACATAATCAAATAACAAATCAAAGACTATTTCAATATTACGGAATAATTCATCGCTTTGTGACATGAGTGTCTTCGACATAATAGTGGTATTTGTAGTTTATATTATATTTATCAAATAATAAAACTAGTAAAAATAATTATCACTATCCAGATAATCTAATACATTTTACTCAATAGAAATATTGGATCGCTAATCATTTATGTAGTGATAAATTCTAAAAATCCAATAAACACCAGCCCTAATAAATATATCAGAACACCCACTCAACTCTACTAATCTTTTCTATTTTGATGCATATTAAATCAAGTGATATATATTTACATTTTTATGGATTTATCAATAATGAAAATATAAATACATTTTCCTTTAAAAATTGATTATTTCCTTTTTATTATATAATAATAATTTTCCTCAATTCATAATTTTTTTCAGACATGAAACAAACTTAAATCCTAGAACTAAGAAGGTTAATGATATTTTATATCAAATATTGAAATAGAAATATTTTTAAATAATTTCCTCATAATTAAAAAAATATGGAAATCTTATTTTTAATTATTCATTGATATTTACATTCCATTAATGAAGATCATCTCCTTATTCATTCAATGCATGGATCACAAACAAATATGGGTGTTTTCTTTATATAATTTTATTGAACAGCTCAAGAATCATCCCAAACAATATCATTCATCATCATATAGCAATCTAGAAGCTTCACATTTTCATCTAGATGAACATAAAAATTTTATTAAATTATTGTAACACCCCCTAATTTTATCATATAGTTCTCTTCAATTAATTTTAATTTCTTTAATAACTTGTGAGATATGAAAACACAAATAAAAAAAATTATAATATAGTATATCATTATAATAGTGTTGTTATGATTTTTATATCAATAGGAAAAACCACATTTTTCAAATTTTTATTATTAGTTATAGCCAAATCTGATATATTGATAAATAAGTGCTCAGTTTTTTTGTAATATCTATATATGCTTCAAAAATTACTTTTTCTATCAAATTTTTTTATTATTTTTTAAATAATATAATTTATGTTACCCACATTTAGAAAATTTATATTGAAAAATCAACTTATTTTTTAAATATTCGTGTCAAAATTATATTATAATGAATTTTTGAAAATTATTTCAAAAGATCTATATTTCTCTAAATAATGAAAAATACATATTTTTAATGAGATCAATGTTTTGGTTTATATTTTTTTTTTAAACAATATTTAAAAATAAAAAGTAAAATTCATTCATATATAATACAATTAATACAATAAATTTAATTTTATTTAATTTTAAGTCATATTATTTTTATAATTCTTTTTTATACTTATGAAAACATTTTCCACTGAAAAAAAGTTTTCATTGAATTTTAAGGGTATAATTTTAAATTAAAATTTCTCACATTTATGAATTTAATTTGAAAATAAAGGATTTGATATCTTCATTCATCATTTCTATATATTTTTTAATGAAATGAAATTATTTTTTGGAAATAATGAAAAGTAAAGAAGAGTAAACAATTATCATTGTGGTTATGAATAAAATAGGTTTACATGGTATTAAACCAAGAGATAATGTTATTTTTCACAATGAAACATGTATAAATCCTATTTTATGGCTATATTTTGACATTATACTATAAAAAATATAAATATAAGGTATTTTGGAAGTATTTTTCATTAGAATGACATTATTATATTTTAATCATTTATGAAATGAAAAGTGTTTCCTCTCCACCACTTATAAAAGGCCCCCAATCCATCCATATATTTAACTTACATTGAGTCATCTAGAGTGACTAAACCAAACAAAAGTTTCTTCTCAACTTCCAAATAAATGAATTAGATGTATTTTCTTCCAAAAATTCCATTCCATTGTTCTATAATAAGGGATATAACATAGGCCTACCAAAGATGAGGTAATCATCATACATAACCTCTTTTAACTTATTTCTTCTTTTACCTCCTATAAATATGTGATATTCATTATCAATTAACAAAATTAGTATCCTCTATATACATAATTTTTATTATGGCCATGTAACCAGCTTTATACACACTCTTTTCTATCAAATGGGATGTTAAAGCATCCCACTTTTGCATTTTCAGACTACCGCATCCACATTGTGATGCTACTCATTTCACATAACCATTTTTCATTGATAGTTATTGTGATAGATTTTATTATTAACATATTATGTTTATGAAATAATTTCCCTAACATAATTACAATTTAATATAAAATTTATGACCTCTAAATCTATTGGAAAATGATAATGTATCTCACGTGTATGTGTGGACAACTATCTTCATGAAGCGATGATGTTTTATTCAATATCTATTTTAAATGGATGAGAATAATGATATATTTAATATATATCTTATGTATGGAAAAATTATGTTTTTATATGATAATAAATATTAATCTTTCATTATTTATTTTGATTAAAAATGAAAACAACATTCACCTGTATGTACGACATAACGTCTCCAAGAACGGTGTTGATAATTTTTCTGTCTCTGTCGTTTATTGATGATTCTATGTATTTATATAGTTAATTTATATTATATTTATATAATTATTTAAATTTTTCCGATTATGTAACTATGATAAATGTACAATGAATGGATGTAGGACCCAAATATTTTAGGGTACATTATCTTCAATATCTTGTGTTGTACGCAACACTGTCTTGGCATACGTAACATGTAAAATTGAGTATCCGTGAAACAAAATGTTAGTGTTATAACTATATAAATTATATTCTTTTGGCATATCCAATATATATAGTAATATTAATAGTAATAAATAAATTTTAAATTCTATTTATAATATTTTCACATAAATAAAACATATTTATAATGAAATGTAAATGGTTCAGTAAAATAGTAATACGTTTAGAAATACTATTTTTTTAAAATGAACCACATTTTATGTATTTTTGTTAAAAAAAATAAAAATTAATTTTAGACACTCATAGAAATTTAATTTGGTAAAATATTCTTCATTTGTGAATTTTGAATATCGATATTAGATTTGGGAAAATTTTGGGTATTTTTCAGAGAACATTCATTTTTTGATGAATAATGAAAAATGATGAATTATTGTTTCAAAACAAACATTTCCATTAAATAATTATTTTAATTTAAAATAGTTTTATTGGAAAAATAGAAAAATAATAAATATTTTAACCCAAATTAGGTCATTGGAATAATTATTATAATAGAAATAGATATCAAAATGCGTTGAACATTTTTTTCACATATTTTACATGCCATCATGCCACATTAGAATATTAGAATTAAATGTAACTTTACCACTTCTATTAATTTAATTTATAAAATATATCATACATGTTTTTAATAAGTATGAAAAATTTTGTCTAATAGGATCACATTAATTTTTGGTTATTAATAACTTTTTAATTTTATTTACCATAGTTAATGATGAATACGGTAATTAAAGTTTAAAATCATATTATAATAATATAAAATTAACATAAAAATTCCCTTAATTTAATTGGATATGTATATTTCGTCCATAATAAAACATATTATGAAAATAGGATCCTTTTGTAATCCACATGTGTCAGATTAAGAAATTTATTATATTTTATTTGAAGAAGGCTTAAAAGTGTCATATTATAATTTTAATAAGTAAGTTATATTTAATATTTCGTTATACATAAGATAAATAAAACTATAAATTTTAAATGGAATTATAAAAAATATTATAAATCATGATAATTTTTTTTAATTTTTATTCATTACATAATTACATTTATGTGTGATAGAATGATGATGCAACAACTGATTTATTAAAGGAAGAATCAAAAAAATGACCTTAATAATATTAAAATAATTATAATTTTATTTAATTAAGTACATCCATATATTTTATAGATAACGTTTAAATGTGGTGATATATTGGATGTATTGGTTCGACGTTATCATGTTATTTTGATATTAAAAAAACTATATTGATTAGTATTAACATTAACATAAATGATATTTTAAATTAAATACTATTTTACGAAATGATTTAAATGTAAAATAAATATAAGGCTCAACCAATTAAATAATATAATGTAAAATATTTCATTAATGATCCAATTGGTGTTTTATTAGTATTTTATATTAAATATATTAAACATATAGTGTAGAAAATACAAGAAGACATGGTAGGAGTTTAACTATTTAACCAAAGGTTAAATTCAAATGATAGGGTTAGTTTTATGACTTAATAATGTAAAAAATTCATTTTGAGAGGATTTATACCAATACACATATTAGAATCAAAATAAATAACTTTAAATTTTTTTTAAAATGATAAAATACTTATAATAATTTAGTATTTTAAGATATAACAAATGTTCCCTCACTCATCTTATAAAAGAGTACTTCTCCTTCAACATAATTCACATTTCCAAACCCATTTGGATCCAAAACCACCTATCTATTTTCTCCCCTAACATTTCTAAACTAATCCTAGTGGCTGTAGTTTGTGAATAAATCCATCATATGAAGTTCTATTGTGCAAATAAAAAGAATATAACATAAAGGAGGAAATTGTTTTATCACCTCTTTAAAAGTACTTTTCATAATATACTTCCAATTTCTATATTGTTTCATACTAAAAAAATAACACTTATACCTTATAAATTGTGATTTGTTGTCATAATTATGTTACAACCATATTTATCCTTTAACCTATCTTACAAAAAATTATATCACCATGCGTGTGTGCGTACGGCTTACTGTCTCCACGCCGTGGTGTAAACTATTTTTGTTTTGCACTTTATTTCTATGGGTATAATGATGAATATAAAGGATGTAAGAAAAATTATAATATTACATTATTTATGTACAATTTATATTCCATCCAATTCAATACCATTTAACTATTAAGGAAATGATACTGTCACTCATGCGTACGAACATCTTATCGTCTCAACTACGCAATGAGATTCTTCTTCCACATTCACTTATAAAGAATGATTATAGAAATATATATATAATGAATTTTTATAAAATAAACGAAATAATAATAATACTGATAATATATATATATATATATGTATATATATTTCATTCACTTACATCCATTCAATACAATAAGAGTACTAAAACAACGTTTATGCCTATGTACAACCTACTGTCTCCATGAAAAGTGTATTAGATTTTGATATATCTATCTATTATATATATTTATATACAAAATTTATAAAATATAAGAAAAAATTATTAATTATGGATGTAAATATACCACGATCTAGTCAATCAGATCAAGATTAATAAGTTAAAAAATATGTGATAATGAAAGCAATTATTACCCGAAATATTTTTTTGACATAGAAATTATTAATAAAGGTAAAATAATGTTATAAATTAATCATATTAGATATAATAAATATTATAATTATTTTATAGAGGTTAACAATATGTTTAATATCATTATACAGGAGTTTCATACATGTACGGAGAGTATCCCACCTAAGGTAACGGAATATCGTCTGACTTTTAATAATGTGGGATATAATAAATGTTCAGCAATTATTTCTTGTGTGAGGTGTATGTACATACCCTATTGAATTTGATATCATGAATAAATTTATATTCTTTCTATTTAGATATTGATTTGATGATATTTTATATATTATATAAATGTTCATATTGGTATGATACACTCTTAATCGTTAAAGAATTAATCCTTTCACCATTTCCATACTTTTGATATTATTTTACATAAATAATAAGATGAAAATAAAAGGATTAAAATTAAAATTTTATATCTATTTTTATGTTTATTAAAATGTTTAAAAAAATTAATATTTTAAGGGTTTTATTTAATGGTTAATTGCACAATATCTCTATTATATGAGATTTCTTATATGTAAGTATCTACTGGGACATCCTTAACACAAATGTCCAGGTTTCATAAAATGTAATTGAAAATATTATTGAATATTATTTAATGTAAATTTAATACATGTCTTAATATTTAGAGAATATTTTTAAATGATTTATTTAGTCATTTTCTAGACAACGAAATTAGTTACCTATTCGAAAATTTTAAGGAAAGAATTTTTTTTAACTTATATGAGGAAAGAAGTTATTTTCCACCATTATGATGACTTTATATTTTAAATCATTACATACAATTTTATAAGATTATTTTCAGAAAAATGATTTCTTTTATAATTATGTTTCATTAAAATGATTTTAATTTAAAAAATGGATATTTCCCTCAAATAATTTTATTGAATTTATTAAATTATTTTCATATATGTTAACATAATTTGATTGATTTTATACTTATTGGAGGTTGAACTATTATGATAAAATATTACGTATTTTATTGAAGGGTTTATGAGATATTTGATATAGGATGTACAATGTTTATAACATAAATTATTTATTGTTAATGTGTTACCATTTCTTTTGATAGATTTAATATGAATGTTTTTGTTATGTTTCACCGTTTTCATAAGAGGAATGCATTGTAAACAGTATGTAATGAGTGGGGACCACAAGGTCTCATGATAAAAACTACTATCTTGGAACAAGTCATTGATAGTATGGTAGTGGCCATGGAATGATTCCCTAACAGTATGGTTATGATGTCCAACATTATTCATTTCCTAGTTATGATATTTTTTATTGATTTTGATTGTGATTATTCGACAAGTAGAATATCCATATGAATGATTGAATGATATTATTTGATTTATTCTATCCATATTATGCTGAAGATAAATATTAAAGGGTTTGTGTTTCAGTTTTATACCTTCACATTAAATTATGTGCTTATTTATGAAAGCTTCGTCTATATTGTTTATATTTACCAAGCATCTGAGCTCACCACTTTCTAATATTTCATTTTCCAACGGATGCGATGAAGTTTATTATAATTTACATATAGGGATATTCTAATAGATATGAGTGTTTTTAAGGGGTTAATAAATTGTTTTTAATTTCAAGTTGTAATGTAAAACTTATGTTTGTCTCTATTATTTCCAACACTACTAAATTGATCGGTTCTTTAGGATTCGATATCTTATGATCATGCCAATGTATTAAAATAATGCACTAGATATGGGCATCTGGGAATAAGGTTTTGAATTTGGTATCAGATGAATTTTAGAAAAATCATTTAAAAATAGATTTAGAAAACTTATATCAGCGATCATAACCCTATGATATAATTTGAGGACAAGTATAGAAGAAAATCATAGAATTTTAGTAATATATATACTCTTTGGGTATTCCATGAAATACATCTCTATCTAGATAATACAACTGGTTGTGGTTCTAGAAAAGATGTACCTTAGAGTAACAACTCCAAAAAGGTGTTCTCGGGTTGATTTGAGGTAACATGGTACACGACAATGGTCCGTACAACGCACCTTCATTGACACTCCTAGGGGATATACTTAGGATAATTCACCATTTCTTTATAAACCAGTAATAATAATTTATGATAAAATATGTCCCCAAAGAAACAATTTTTATGACTATTATACTAGAATCATGTAAAAAATTATACTATGATTTTTTTAGTTTTTTGATAACACATTACATTATGATATAGCCTACTGTTTGTCTTTATTTATAATGGGGGCCTATTTGAAGGAATGACAACTCCACCAATGCACGTGTTTCAAAGAGTTAGAAGTAAACTATATTTCATGTTATTAATCCAAAATTCAGATGGGAAGTAGTTTCATATGTATTCTAGTCATATGAGGAAATAATATCATGTGTTAATAAAATATGTAAAGAATCCCATGAGTCTAATGTCTTTGAAGGGAATCAAGAGAAAAAGTGGTTGAAAATAAAAAAGATAGATAGTGAAATAAAGGGAAAGAAGGATTTTTTCACTTGTTATAACTGTGGAAAGAATCACCTCGGTAAACATATTAAGGTAATGTGAGATTCATTTAAGCATGGAGAAAAAAATTCATCACGTTCATTTTTGTATGGTTCATAATATGGTTCATAATTTACAATGATTCAACAGTAAGGAAATAATACACTAAGTGAATCAATGTCCCATTCATCAATGGAATGTACCCCAAATGATACTATTGGATAATGATCAAGTTAATATACTACTACATATTAAGTGGAATGATTAATAATCATATTAACAAATTATTTTATTTGAATACCATTTTAGAAATTAAGTAGTTATAAGAATAGTGGGGTTAATACAGATTGTTTTGTAGCACTATTTCATTAAGGATTTGAGATTGTATGGTATTAAGTTATTTGAAATAGTTAAAAGTTAAAATTTTGGTAAATATATGGTTGAGGGAGTGACAACCCTTCATATGGCTGAGATAATTATGTTGAAAAAAATAGATGAATGATTTGGATAATGTATATTGGATATTTTTGACTAACTCGGATCTGATTAATGGTCTATTTATTCCATCATTGTTGGAGTTTACAATAGTTTTGGATTTATGGAGTATATCCCGTATTATATGTTTTAGAAAAAGAATAAGTAAGCATGAACATATTGGAATAGAATTTTATCGTAATTCATAATATTGGAATGTTTTTTTAGAAATACATGAGGAAGGTATTCAAATTCTTGTTATCTAAAAAAATTTGTGCATTATGTTATATGACCATCCTGAAAAAAGTTTTGACTATGAGTTTTGATAGATGTATTTGGGATAAGACTAATGTTTGGAATGGAGAAAGTTGTACATATTATTCTATTAGTTAATGTTGAAAATTTTTATAGGATTATTTTTGGAATGTTATAATTTTATGAAAATGAAAACCCATGTGTCCGGTGACAACCCATCACATCCAGCAAGGCCTCAAGACATGAAACTGCAACTGAAGTGTGACAAGGCTGCATCACATACCACTGGATTACATGATGTCATGGTTTGAATAACATATTTTTTATGGTATGATAGATGATTTATAAATTCATTTTTGGAACCCTAGATGATTATGATAAAGTGAATATTTTTGTGTATTTTCATATTTTATTGAGGAAGAAGAGCTTATGATAGAAATTAGTTAAAGGATAGAACTCTACTTGTCATGTATGAATGATTCCTTGTGTTCTTATTCTAGGAAATCACTGATTCTTAAACATTATAGAAAGTATCTTAAAACCAATTTTTTTCCTATTACTTTGTTTTTAGAAGAATCACATGGACCCTTTGATCATCGTAGCTTTTTAGCGTTCCTGTTGTTAAATTTTTCTAATAAAGTTCTATATCACTATCCATAAGAATTTGATTGTTAAATTTTCTTTTATGTCCACGTTTTTCTACATGGAAACCTATTATGTGTTATCTTCAGTGACCTTTGTACATTCCTTTATTTATTTCACAATGTTGGTCTCATTAATCCATTCTCTGATGTGGGATTTCAATAAAGATATTTCTAAATGACTGTCCTAATGATTTTGTTTCTGAGTTTATATTGTGAGGAAGCCATTTATTGTATTTTGGTATAATTCAACACCTCAATATTTTTTGGTACGTCATCTTTAATATCTTATGTTTCATGCCACACCGACTTGCTTTGTGTAACACGTAAGATTGAGTTTCTTTGAATCAAAACATTAGTGTTGTTATTATTTAAATGATTTCTTTATTACACATCCATTAAATATACTAATATGAATAATAATAACATAATAATAAATGTTATTTATAATTATTTCACATAATTAAAACATATTTATAATGTAATTCATATGTTTCAGTAAAATAGTCATATGTTTAGGAATACTAATTTCTTAAAAGAACTACTTTTTATTTCCATTCGTGAACAATAATTAAATTAATTTTACACACTCATAGAAATATAATTTGTTAAAATAGAAATTATTTTTGAATTTGTAATATCATAACTTGAGGAGGGTGAAATTTTGGATTTTTTCTGAAAAATATCAATTTTCGATGAATAGTGAAAAATACTACATTATTATTTAAAAACTGACTTTTTCATAAAAATAATTATTTTAATTTAAATAAGTTTAAAATTTAAAATAAATAATTTATATATATTAACCCAATGTAGGTCATTGGAATGATTTTTATAATATAATTATATATAAATATTCATTTAACATTTTTTCACCTCTTCCGGCTTCTAACCACAATAGAAGATTAACATTAAATGTAATTTTATTGCTTCTGTGAATTGAATTTAGAAAATTCAACATACATGTTTGTAATATGGATGTAAAATTTGGTATAATAGGATCAAAATAATTTTTTCTGAATATTAACTTTTGAATTTTATTTACCATAGTTAAAGGTAAATTGGTAATTAAAGGTAAAAATAATATTATAATAATATAAAAGTGCCATAATCCTTGTTATAATTTCACTGGATAGGTATATTCTGACCAAAATTAAGTATAGTTTGAAAATATGATCCTTTTTAAGAAACATGTCTTAGATTTAGAAATTTATTATATTTTAATTAAAGAAGAGTTAAGAGTGTATTATTAAACTTTAAATAAATTAATAATAATAAATATATGGTTATGAATAAGGTAAAATAAACTATAAATATTAATTTTAAATTTAATAAATTTATCTACATCATGATAATTTATTTTTAATTTTTATACTTTACATTATGAATTTTATTTGTGATACAATGATGATGCTGTAATTTATTTATTAAATGAAGAATCAAATAAATGATATTAATAATATTAAAATAAATATTATTTTATTTTATTAATGACATAAACACATTTTATAGATAACATAGACAAGTTAGAGAAATATTGGGAGTATTTTTAAGAAGTAATCATACTGGTTTGATATTTTCAAAAATACGAATATTAATAAGTATTAAAAATGACATAAATGATATTTGAAAATAAATACTATTTTATTAATTGATATAAAAGTAATAAAAATATAAGGTATGGAAAACTAAATTTTGTAATTTTAAATATTTAATTAGTGATCCAATTACAGTTATATTGGTATTTTATAGTAACTATATTAAACCAATAGTGTAAAAAAACAAGAAGACATGGTAAGAGTTAAAATATTTAACTAAGGGTTAAATCAAAGGATATGATTACCTTTATAAACTAAACATGTATAAAATTCATTGATTTATTTTATTTAAACATATACTCATATTAGAATCTAGATAAATAACATTGGAACTATTTCAAACCTAAAATATTTTAATAATAAATTAATATTTTAATATCATCAAAAAGTGACCCTCACCCCTCTTATAAAAGGGAACTTCCCCATATCTTTAATTCACGTAGAAAAACCCATTTGGCATGGGCAAGAACATCCCATTTCCTCTTCTAAAATCCATCACCTCATCATTGAGGATACACTTCAGGCATAAATACATCATATGGAGTCCTTTTGTTCCAATCAAATGTAGACACCTAAAAATTTGTAATTGTTTTATCCCATCTTTCAAAGTTCAATTCTTCTTATACTTCCACTATCTATGTTGTTTCCATACAAAAATAATAAATCTAGTACCTTGTAAATTCTTATATGTAATTATAATTATCGTAAATCCATATTTATCTTTATACCCATCTGATGAAAAACAATATCACCATTTATGCGTACGTATGACTTAACGTCTGCAGGTCATGGTGTAAACTGTTTTTCATGTACACTTTATTTTTAAGGGCATAATTCTGAATAAAAAGTAATAAAATAATAAATATTATATTATATTGTTTCTTTAAGATTCTTATTACATCCAATTATTTACTATTTAACCACTAATGAAGTGATACTATCACTCAAGCGTATGCACAGCTTACCGTCTCCACGACATGATGGGATTCATCTTCCACGTTTACCATTCAAGAATGGTTATAAAGATATATATATTATGGATTAGTATGACATAAATTAAATAATAATACTACCAGAATATATATATATTTATATGAATGTTCATATATATCATTCACTTACTTATATTTAATACGATAAGAAAATAGAAACAACGTTCATGTGTACATATGACCTACCATCTCCAGGAACAATGTATTCAATTTGATATATATATCTACTATATATATTAATTTTATGAATATATATCATGTAGAAATCATTTTATGAATTTTATAAGTATTTAAATCATGATCTATGTAAAAGGACCAAGAAAAATTATTCAAAACATATATGATAAAGAAATCTATTATTACCCTAAATGTTGTTTTAATATAGAAATTATTACTTCATAGGTCATATAAAGATACAAATGAATCATATATGATTTCATAAATATTTTTATTATTTTTTTAGAATTTAATAATATGTTTAAAACCATTATATAGGATTTTCAGACACGTAGGGAGAGTATCAGACTTATATTACAGTAATTCCACCTCACATTCAGCTTCGATTAGATATAAGTCATGTTCACCACATATTTCTTGTGTGTGGTGTATTTACATCTTCTATTGTATTTGATATCTTGAATAATTTTATCTTCGTTGTATTTAGAGATACATTTGAAGATATTGGGTTTATTATTAAAATGTTCAATGTAAAATGGGACACATTAAATGTTTACAGAATTTATACTTTCTATATTTCAATATTCATCATATTATCTTACATTAAAAATTTTATGGACACAAATGGAATATAAATTACGTTATATAAATTTTTTTTAGGATCATTCAAATGTTGTAAAAAATTAATCTTTTAAAGCTTTTATATAAGGGTTAATTTCAGAATCTCTTTATTATCTGATATTTCATATGCGTACATATCTACAGGAACATCCTAATCATCCATGTCCATATTTATTAAAAATTATTTAAAAATTTACCAAAAATTGTATAAGGTCATTTTTAACAGTGTTTTATTTTTTTCAAATTTTTTAAATGAATATTTTTGTTGTTTTACAAATGTGTTACATTATAACCTTTTCGACAAATTTAAGGAAATAATTATTTTTAAAATATAAGACCAAGTGGCTATTTTATGTCATTATGACACCGTAACATTTTAAAGAATTCATTACATGATTATAATGTTTTTTTGAAAATAAATTTTTTCTTTAAAAATTTTTCATCTTCTAAATTAGATGAATGCAAAAATGGATATTTTCCTCAAAGAGTTTTAAAGAATTTATTAAATTATTTTCATATATGTCAACATCCTTTGTTGGATTTTATGCTTATATGAGTTTGATGTGTTATGATACAATCATCCATATTTTATTGAAGAGTTAATGATATATTTTATTTTGGATGTGCTATGTTTATATCATTCATGGTATAAGGTAAAAATATTAACATTTCATATGCTATTTTTACAATGATTGTTTATGTTAAGTTCCACCCTTTTTACAAGAGGGATGAATTGGACTTAGTAAGTGATGGGTGAGGCCTGCTATATACATTCAATGCTTAGGTAGGTCTCCGGAGAGAAACTAGTATCTTGGAATAATCCCTTGAAGGTATGGTAATGGCCTTGGCACGAGACCCTGACCAAAGTGTTAAGATGTTTAGCATTGTGCATTTCCTCGTTATTATATTCGTAATTATATTTCATGTGATTATTCGATTAGTAGAATATCTACGTGAAATAGTAAATGGAATTATTATATTTATTCATTCCATATTGTTTAAAATGTTACGTTTAAATGGATTTTGTTTCAATTTTATACATTTCCTTAAAAGATTATGATTATTTATGATAACTTCTACTATATTGTTTATCCTAACTGAGCATCTGAGTTTACCCCTTTCATATGATTCATTTTTTCCAAGGATGTTAACAACTGTATTATGACGGACCGGTAGGGATATTCTAAGGGATATTAGAGGTTTCTATGGGGATAATATGTTGTTTTTTATTTCAAGATATAAAATAAAAGTTATGTTTTTATCTTGTATTTCCAGGGCTACTAAACTAATCGGCCTTTTGGGATTTGATTTATAATGATAATTACAATGTATTAAAATAACCTACTGGTTCTATGAATCTAGGGTTGGGGTGTTACATCAGAACACCTGAATTAAAAATCCCATGAAAAATAAATCAGTTAACACCTAGAAAAAACAATTTTAATAAGAAACTATTAATAAATTCATGTTTAAAAGTTATAAGTCGATCATATATACTACAATTAGTAAATAAATTAATATGTTATAGAATTATATCTAAATTAAATTTATTATGAGGGATTGTATATCAATTTCAATGAAATTCAAACTTGATGTTAGTGATTTTCCTATCAATTATATTTATATGAGAAACATGCAATATTCACAACTAACATTTTTAATGTAATGTATATTCTTCTAGTGAATACCATTTATAATTATTATAATTAAAATTATATGTATTTATATATCTATCAATGTTTCTACCAATAATAATTTTTCGGTTTGAACTTTACGTATGTGGTAAGAATTTTATTTAAAAATCTCATTATTTTACGTCATTGTTTATGATTATGTTTTTTAGATGAAATTTCGTAATATAAATCTAAATAATCTAATTAATTTTCTTCTACATTAGTTATTTATTAAATTTACATGTAATATTTCCATTTTCCACTTTTGGTACGTAAAATGACTGATAATGTTTTTATTAATACATATGTGATTTCCTCTTCGGATGAAAATCATTGTCTTTTGTATCCATGTTTTGATTAAAATTGTTATCAAAAATGTTTTTTATATTATACAATTATTTTTGAAAATAATTTCAACCCATGATTTATTTTTTGTAAAATAATTAAATGTACTATTAACTTCCATATATGTATGAGGAACCTCTGACATTTTACTAAAAATGTAAAAGGAATCATTATTTTTACATAAAATCGCATGAAAATAATTTCCCGATATCATGAACACTAAATGATTTATATATTTATTGAAATTATATTGTGTTTATTTTAAAAAAAATGGTTTAATTAAAATTCAATAAATTTTTGGATTTTAAATATGTTATTTAAAATTTAAAATGTATTTTCCCTCAACAAACGTTTCAGTGATATTTTAAAGGAATTTTTCTACTATGATATTAGCCTTTGATGTAATTTTGATATAATAGAGATATCATACAATGATATCATCCAATTTTATTATGTCGAGGGATTAATTTTACGATTAGATTTGGATAATTATAGCAAAATCATTTACTTCACTAGGGTTAATTATGTAATGATGAAACCCTAATGAAACTTTTTTATTTTAAATAGGTTGCATTGTTATCAAATAATTTTTTTACGGTACTCAATTCCTTTCAATGGGTTATTATATAATTATAGATTAGTGATCCTTTGGAATATGTATTTATGATTTATAATAATTTATAGTGAGATACAAATTATATATCCCACCAATTCATCAGGTAAAGTTGGAAATCTCATGGGAATATAAGGTCATGCATGGAAAATAAACCCAATTCAGTAAGGGACCCTCAATGCTATTATTTTCATTGTAGTGAAACCTATATAAGAATATAATGTAATGGGGAGTCATCAAAATCCACTATAATTATCATTGAAGATATCCTTGACTGAGGAAATTATTTTCTATGATTATTTATATGCCAAAAACATATTTATTAAGGAAAATTTATTCTCTAATAGATCATGTAACATAATTCCATTCTAATTCGTGTCTTAAGAAATGAAAAGCATTATTCCAGGACACAAGATTATGATTAATGATATATTGGATATGTGTTTCAAATTATTTATTCATATTATCATACCCTTATTACCATTTTATGTTTATGAGATCATTAATGACTTCCTTGTTTACCCTTACTAAAAATTAGAGATCTCCCATTCTTATGTTTCAAATAACTAGGTTATAAATAATGGTATTATCTATTATATGTATAAGAAGGGGGGAATTTATGAATATTTTTGTGGGAGATGTTTTAGATCTCCTATGGAAAATTTGATTTTGTTTCTAGGTTTGAAAATAATCTTCAATAATGATGGCATATATATTAATGTTATATATTGAATATTATACTGATTAAATCAAATATTTATGTACAAAAATTATTTGTTACTATAATTTGAAATGGATTAAGTTTTAGTTACATTTGGAAACTACAATGTGAAAAATTTAGTGGTAATATTCTGGATAATCCTATGTATCGGAAAATATCTTATGTTTTGTTAAAGAATGGTTTGTGGTATTCCATGTAATAAATCCCTATCTTGATGCGTCAACTATATTTTTTTATAGAAGTATCTAGTTGAATAACTATGAAAATATTTTGTCGAGTATATTCTAACTATCCTCCATTTCATAATGGGGTTTCCCTTAATATTCACCTAGTTAGACAAAGTTGGGTGATATGCTTCGGTTAATTCACATTTTCCTTCTAAACTATTATAATGAATTTAAAAAATTTATTATCATAGATACACTAGCCTAAAACAATGATTTTATTTATTGAAAATAATTTTGTATGGGTTAGACATCCAATAAATTATTTTTCACGATTAATGTGGTTTTCCGCTATGATTATTATTTCTTACACTATGATTTTTGGTTTTAGTCAATGCTTGGAACCTAATTGAACCATGTTAATACTAAATTTCATTAAAATGAAATAGTTATCCTCCTAAGTAAACCATAATATTGAGGGAGTTTCAATGAGAAATCATATTACTATTATTACCCAAATTTCTCATAACATTATTTAGGGAGATCTTCCAAACTATCAAAATGGGGAACAATGTACTATTGTGTATAAGGAGAGTAAAAATACACCTTATTTAATTGGGTCTTTTGATCCAAAATATTATGAGAAATTTATCATTACAAAAAAATAGATATTTTCCATTCTCGATTTTTCGTAACAGGAAAATGTAATTTTTGAAATTTATCATTTGAAATGTCAAGTTGATCATGGGTGGACACTTATGATGAAAGTGAACAAATAGTTAGAAATAAACTCCATCGAGTGGGATGAGTTCATGACTTTTTTCACATTATTACATTCCTTATATTAATCATATGAAAATAGAGAGGGAATTCCCTGATATAAAGAAGAAGGATTATGAATTCATTAGTACTTGTGTGGAAAATATTACAATACATGCAAGGTAAACTAGTGATACTGTCATCGAACAAAAAAAATTGATATATTGATTTGTCAATGGCATAAAAACAAGTATCTAGAGGGAGTTATCCATAACAGACTTCTATAGATATGAATGAATAACATTATGTGCTATCATAGTGGAAATATAAAATAATGTTACCCATAAATCTCATCATTTTGATGAGAAAATAATGATGGAATTAAAAGGAAATTAAAATAATGGAAACTATGTTGAGAAGAATACAAACATGTTTTTATACACAAATTATGGAAAAAATATTGGGTAAAATACTCTTAAGGGGTCTAGTAATTTTTCTATGTGAGGAAATGATGTTCAGTAGGTAATATAAGGTTGATATGATGAGAAGAAGAAGGTAAGAAATGATAAAGTTAATGAACCAAAAAATTTCCCCACCCATGATCCATTTCATCAAATAAAAGCTCTATGGACATTATACCTGTAACAACCCTGACCATAGTAGCCTAGTGTCGGTAGATTTTTTTATTAAAATTGAAAAGATAAAAAAATGATCACATCACCATTGATCGATTCGTATAGTAGTCTTGAGGTACTATGTAGACATATGGTTCCATTATTGCATTGGTAATTAAACATAGAACATGAAAAAAGAAAATAAACATCATCCTTGAAACATATTCAATAATTTCATCTTCATAACATGTTAATGTAAAAAATATAAACAGTTAATATCAAATTATCATTAAGGGTCGCAAACAACAGAAACATGAATTAATTTTAAGTGAAGAATAATCAATAAGTTAAAATCAATATGTGAATATAAACAACTATGAAAAATTATACATTTAATAATTTAAGTGATAATAAAAATTCAATAATTGATTTGGTATAGTGAAAATATCATGGATATGAATAAATAAAAATTGAATGAATGAAATGATAAATTATTATATGTCATGTATTTGGAACATCGACCGATATTATCAGTAGCATTCATAATATGGTTTAAGTATATGGTTAAAAACCATTCTAATTCTTCTTGGAAAAAATGTGAAGTGTATATCAAAAACTTATTTATCTCAAGAGACATGTTGACACATCGAGGGGATATCTATAATTAGGCCCCACCAATGTTTGTTTTTCAAAATAGTTCCTCATATATTTAAATTATTGATTTAATTCATAGATCAAGTTTCCTTATCAAATTATTAATATTGAGTATAGGAAAATATTATTTCCATATTTCCATAATTTATCAAATAACATTCAATGAAAACATAATATGAAAAAATGGTATATGTTTTAGGAAATAATCATATCCATGATATACATAATATGTATATTTAATATAATCACAATTTCAAATGAAAAATTGTAATGAACCGATCATTTATTAATATAATTTCCATTCATTTAATGTCTAATGGATATAAAAAGTACATGAAATATTTTTATATTACTAGGTTTATGTGACTGTTATGAATCATTACCATTGATAATATTGTAATGGAAAAGTGATCACACAAGTGCTATAAATACATGTTTTAAAAATATTCTTTTGACATTGAAAATATAGAGGATGACCTCATCCAATAATCTCATGCCATACAAAGATCATTTTTCAGATCTCTTAAAGGAGGTAGCATCCTTGGTCTTGGATTCTGACTAAGACCATGCTGAGCTTCAACATGTTTAGGTTGAATGGAATCACCTATTATAGAAGTTCATGTTAATAGAGATTACCACCTGTGCAATGTTATCTAAGATTCACAAAGAATTTTTCCCCATCACACACCTTACCCTTAGGTATTATGTGGGTTTTATAAGGGGTTATGTAATAATATATTAGTTACTTATTCTGTAACCCACTTTTATATATAACATTATTCTTCCATCAATTATTTTATGAGAATAGTGTTTCTTAAAAAATGATGAATTTGATAAATTGAATCTTCATGTAAAAAGGGTAATTTTTAGAAATATATACATAATTTTGTTAAAATATGGGTTTTTATTAATAATATTATAAAAATAATTATTATAAATGATTATTCTATCATTATTTTATTTGTAAATGATTAGAAAATCATTTTTAGATGAGTTATATTTTTTATACGATGAAAGATATAGTGTATTTTTAAAGAATATATTTTAAGAAATTATTGAATTTTTTAAAAAATGAATATTTTAATAAAATATTATTATTTAATTAATATTATGAATAACCAATAATTTAATAATTTTTATGATGTCTAAAGTAATTTTTTTAAGGTTTGAAAACTGTTTTTGTCAAAAGTACTGAATTTTAAAAAAAATTCCATTTTTAATTTTAAAAGTGAATATTCACATATTTAAAAAATTATTTAGATAAAATGAATATTATTTTTGGAATCAAGATGTCAAAATTATACAATAGTAAATATTCCATAATTTTCTGAGAGTGTCAGATTTTTGGGAAAAAATTAAATACCATATATATAAAATGTGTTTTATGACATCATAATGAACCAAAAATGATGTAATAAATACTATAACATGTTTTATTAGGACAATAATTTTTTCCCATTAATAAAATTTTATTTTATATTTGTTTAACTTATTTTATAAAGCCTTATTGAATCCTCCAAAATTTATAATATATTTTAGGATTTTAAATTCATTTCATTAATAATGTGACTTACCTCCTCAAAAGTAAGGATAATATTTTAATATGGTTGGAATTTTTCATTATAATATATATTTTTTCACTCTTATTTGGTGAAAACCACGGTCAAAAACTTTGTTATGGTTTTTGTTTTTGAATATTTAATTACATAGATTTCAAGCCTCGGTCTGTGAAATATTAAGGAATTCCCCTCTAATTTCATATATAAACCCACCCAAGCTCCAACTTATCTAAAATAAATATCCTTAGAGCACGTCCATAATATTTAATCTCCTCTATATAATTGTTCCACGGTTCCATAATCTCTTATGAAGTCTCTCTTCAGTCTTTTAAAGTCACACACTCTTGTAAAGGATCTTTATTTTCCTTCCTTTCTCATTTTTATCCGATTTTTTTATATTGTTACATCATGTTATTTTCAATAAAAAATGATGGGGTTTTTTCTCACATACCCCATAATTCCCTTATTATTTTTGTATTATGGTAGACCTCTGTATCTCTAATTAATTCCTCCCATGTACCCCTGTTACCATGAAGAAATTTCGTAAGAATTATTCCATTTCTCCTCATTATTCATGTTTATTTTTTATGTTACGCCTTCTATTTCAAAATTAAATGTGTTTGGAAATGTATTTATATTCCCTCATTACCTTATATTTCATGTACATATGACTAGGGTCCACTTTCTCACTCATCAACGATTTTTATGAATTTTTTATTTCACGCTATTAGGCTATTGAAATTGAACCCCAATTTTCCTTGACAAAATCATTATGTAGTGAATACCATGCCCTTGTATCTATCAAGGGTATTCATCATTATAAACATATATTATTTATTATAGACTCTCATATATTTATTTATACATTCATTTATCATGGAATAAATGTTGATGTTGAATGAATCCATGTTATTTGATCTATATAGAAAACAAAAGCATGAGATTGAAATGATTATGAATGGTGAACCCTGATAGCACTCCAATGCATTGGGTAATGTTTAGTATCATGATATGACATGTTGGGATAGGGTTTTAATTTATTTCTTTAGAGGAAATTTTATCATGATTTTGGTACATGGGTTTACCTAATTCCATTTTGTTAATTACATAGTTTTTAATATGCTTCCTCATTTTTATGTTATTATTTTCCTGATATATCAAGCCTTTATGTTCATGTTTCTCTTATGATCCCTTTATAAGTCTATTTCTTAATATGTATTGTATTCTACATGCTATTCCTTGTATACTCCTTTACTGGGCTTTATAGATTACCCATTTCTTATTTATATTCTCAGGTTATCCCATGAAATGCTAAGTACAAAGGAATGTTGTGGTCATGTAAAATATATTTTGTATAAGATATTGTATTTATATATTATGTTGTCATGTAAAGTCCTTAATATTAAATGACACTAGATCTCCTGATCTTTTGGGTTGTATTAAGTGCACATTTATGTAATGAATCCTGATTATGTGTATAATAAAATACATGGTTGTTATAGTTTGTATCAAAGGATAAGTTTAGTTATTTTTGGGATAGGGTTATAAAACTCTAGTGGAAGACTTTGGGATAAGACTGAGTATAAAAAAATTATCCCTAAATTTTTGTGTGTATAGAGTAAGTGGATTATCAATCAAATACATCCCTTTCTAGACATGAACAAGTAGTTGTGGATCTAGCACATATGTATCTAGTGGTAAAACCAAAAAACACCCCTTTGAGCTATACTTGAATGGGAATAGGTTCATGAAAATGGTCCTTGATGTACTCATGGTTTGACACTCCCTTGGGCAAAGCTTTGGTAAATTTATATGCTTTGTATGAACCATTATTATTTGAATAAAAAAGCACATAATAATATATGTTATGAAATATATCACAAATAACTTATATTGAATCCAATAAATTCATAACTTAAGGAGATAAATGTAATTTATTAGTTATCTGTTTTTGTAATTGGATTCCCCATTATTTTTTTAATATATTAAAATACCTACCCATAAATTAATTTTATTCTATAAATTGGTTGGTAATAAGACATTAGCTAAGAACCAATTCAATGATAAATTTGATGATATGCCCAATCTGATGGGAATAGGAATCCCAATGTTTGTCATGATAGTCTCTCTATTAACTCGTGTATTGAAAAGAAACATGGGTTAAGAGGAACGTCCACACCCCCATAAAGAACAAGACAAAATTGGGAGCTTCAAGAGACAAAGGCCTCCTAGTTTCAATTGTTCATATGATCCCTCAATCACCGAACAATGGATCAAATTTATTGAGAAGGTATTCTTAATCCTTAAATTTTTTGAACAAGAGAAGGTTCATCTACCTGCTTATCATATTGTTGGTGAAGCTGATCAATTATAGAAACTAATCAAAAATACGAACCACGATGAAGATATTGAGGTGTTGTAACAAAAGGATTTCTAGAAAATGTTTTTGATAAATATTTTATCACATCCTTCAACTTAAAATATAAGGGGAAATCATTATAATCTATCAAAAAAGATGAAGAATCAATCGGAGAGTATGAGGCAAAAATCACAAGGCCTACGTGATATGCCTCTGGCTTTGTCGTTACCCCCGATTACAAGGTTGACTACTCGTTTATTGTGCTAAAACATATCCTATGGAAATCCCTAGTGATCCATGACTTCGATAGCTATGAGAAAACTTTCTGATGTGACCACAAATGAGAAATAGAGATTGGTGAATCTCATAGATATCATGAGGATAAAAATAAGATGGTGGAATTTAATTCTAGTTTTAGGATAGATAAATCCAATGGTGCTATGAAATTCTAGCACCCCACTATCCAAATGTGTGGAAAGAAGCACGCCATAAATTTATTTAAGGGGATAAGGAAATTCATTAGGTTGGGAAGAGAAGTGAACCTAGACAATGATTTACAACAAGAAAAACGTGATGTTGTGATAAGGGAGTTAAATGCTACGTTCAACCCTCAATACATTATTCATTTCTACTACTGCAAAAAAAACAGAGCACATTTCAAACCAGTTCCCTAATACATGTCTTTTCAAAGTCAATGCACAACCTCCAAGGAAATAAGGGTGATTTTTTGTGTCACTTCCACCAAAGTGAATCCCGAAGACAATGTGGTGAAAAGTAAAATAGTTAATCATTCATGAATAGAAAATTTTCATTTCGATTTTTGTTATACACATTCTTTTATGTCTCAAAAGTATAGAAGAACAATCCAGACCCCATAACAAATCATGGATGTACATATGTCAGTGATAAGGGGAAATGGGAAATTTTTTGCATCCAATGAATATAACTCCTCCCATCTCACAATTTTGTGGATTGAACTTCCCAGTGAACCTCGTCATACAACCTATTGTGGAATTTTATGTAATTATTGACATGGATTTTCATTCCATATATAGATCCAAATTAAATTTCCATGATGGTAAAATAACTCTCTATATAGAGAATCACCCCTTGATTCTATTAAAGCACAAAGATGAAGATAAATATTATTTAGCACCATCATATCACCTATGGATATTAATGGACTATGACCACATATATCATTCTCAGATGATTGAGTATAATGAAAGGAACCATCCTTGATGACATACCTATTATATGGAAATACATTGATGTGTTTCCTGAGTAATTTTTCGGCCTTCTTCATATAAGAGAGACTGAATTATTAATTGAACTTATTCCTGGGGCGTTTCCAATACCATAGATTCCCTGTAAAATGGTTGTTGTGGTGCTTGGAGAACTAAATAAATTACTATAAAAAGAATCTGGATAATGGTTTTATATGACCATGTGCTTAACCATTGGGTGAACCAATCCTCTTCATCTAGAAGAAGTATGGGTCGACATGACATTTCCTTGATTATAATGACCTCACCAAAATCATGATAAAAAAGTATACATTTATAAAAAATGATGACTTGTTTGATCAGCTACATGGAGAAAAATACTTATCCAAGGTGGATCTGTAGTCAGAATATTACCATGTAATATTGAAGGAGTATATCCCCGTGATTAATTTTTATATAAGGTACGAGCACTATGAATGATGGTTGATTCCATCATCTATGATGGCAGTATTTCATGTTTGAGTTATGGTTGAAGGAAGTATCATTCTTGGGGTATATCATCACAAAAAATAAGATATCTGTGGATCCCTCCAAGACCAATTTAATTGAATAATGGTGGAGGCCATCATCTATGATGGATATTAATTGCTTCCTTGGGCTAGCCAGATACTATCGTCATTTTGTGATATATTTCTCACATTTTTCAACCCCTCTTACCAAGATAAATCTAAGGGAAGTAAAGTTTTCTTGGAATGATTAATGTGAACAGGGCATCAAGTATTTGAATTGGAGTCTTATCACTGTACTCATGCTCACATTACCCAAAAGTGGAGAACAAGTCATGGTATTTAGTGATGCGTCAAAGAAGGGCATGGGATGTGTGCTGATGTAAAATGTCAAATTCATTGCCTATGATTCAAAGAAATTAAATGTTCATGAGTAGAACTATCCAACACATGACATGGAGTTATAAATAGTGATATTCTCTTTGAATATTTGGAGATATTACATATTCAATAAATAGTGTGACATATATATCGATCAGAATAGCCTGATGTATATATTCACATAGAAAAAGTTGAATATGAGCCAACAAATATGGTTAGATCTGATAAAATACTATGAATTCTTAATTTACTATCATCTGGGAAAAGTTAATAAATTGGAAGATGCT
Source organism: Viscum album (assembly GCA_963277665.1). Classification (NCBI taxonomy): domain Eukaryota; kingdom Viridiplantae; phylum Streptophyta; class Magnoliopsida; order Santalales; family Viscaceae; genus Viscum; species Viscum album. Next base: position 1,819,282,008 of record OY728141.1, read on the forward strand.
CTAAGTAGAAATGATCAAATAACTCATTCACTGCTGAGAATTTAAAAGGATACAATCTTCAAAGATATAATGGAGACGAAAATATGAATCATAAAGAAACAATCATCATCAATCCTTCCATAAATTTTTTCTCGACCGTCTCTTTAGGAAAGGTAATGTGATGCTCAAATGGATGATGTGGGAATTCAAGAGAAAGTGGAATCTATCAAAAAAAGGTAAATCCTTGGATTTCATTGTTTATCAATAAGGAATTGTTATATTTGTTTCAAGACTATGTGTTCCATCAAATCTGTAGTTAACGAATGAACTTTTCGATGAATAATATAGTTAAAATTTCTCCATTCACCCATGGAAACACAAATATGTATTGAGATCTACAATAGAATTATTTGTGGGATAACATGAATAAGAAGACTGATGAGTATACATAAATGTTCCTAGTATGTCAGCAGTTGAAGGGTGAGAGGCATTAGTGAAGGGGGTGATGCAACAATTACCCAAACCAACATGGAAATGGGAAAACATCACCATAGACATTGTCACCGGACATCGGAAGAAATCCAAATGAAACAATGCTATCTAAATTTTTGTGGATCATCATATAAGGACTGTATAGTTCATTTCAATTCCAGTGGATTTCTCATTAGATCAACTAGAACAAAAATACATTAGAGATGTGGTAAGGTTACATGGTGTACAAATATCAATTGTATTCAGCCACGATCCACCATTCAACTTTATTTTCTAGAATAGTCTCCAAAATTCTCGGAATACTGAGTTGAACATCAGTGTCGATTACCATCCAAAAACTGATGGCTAATCTGAGTGGACTTTCCAAACACTTGAGGTCATCTTGGGATCATGCTGAATGTACTTCAAATGTGGATGAGATCAACATATTCCTCTTATTAAGTTCTCTAACAACAATAGTTTCCACTCTAGTATCCAAATGGATCCTTATGAAGCCCATTATGGGAAGAGGTGATGAACTCATGTATGATGGTAAGAAGTTGGATAATGAAAAACATTAGGTCTATAAATGGTCGAAGAAATGGTGGATAAGGTTAATACTATTCTACAACACATTAATGCTGCTCAGAGTCAACAAAAGTGCCATGGTGACAACCCTCTACGAGACCAAGAGTTTGATGTTAAAGGCATAGTATTCCACTATATACCACCATGGATGATAGTTATGAGATTTGGGAATAACGGAAATCATAGTCCAATGTACAATAGATCTTTTGAGATCCTGGATTTAATTGGAATTGTGGCCTATCAACTAGCACTCACACTGAACCTATCTAATGTACATGATGTATTCCATGTATAACTATTGAGAATGTACATACCTGACCCATCACATGTACTCAATCCAAAGGTGGTACCATTAGAGAATTCCCTCTTCTTGAATAGATACTATTTAATAACTTATATCATATAAAAAGAGATCTAAGAACTAAAATGATTCACCTCATCACAGTGTTTTGGAGAACCCAAAATTTTCAAAAAGAAACTAATGAATCGAAAGATGTGATGAAGAAGAGTTACCCTAATCTATTTTAGTGTGGGAAAAGGAAATTTTGATTGTGTAAATTCATATAGGGGTAATGTTGTAACGCCCTGATCATTTATGAAACCATATTTCCTTCCTTTTAATGTATTATTGATATAGAAAACATAGGAACTCATTTTTTATTATTAGGTTTAAATTACTATTAATTATCATTACCTTTAATAATATATCCATTAATCATTGAAAACATGATTGGTATAAATATAAGGTTTTAAAAAAATCTTTTTGACATAGACAAAAGAGATGATGACCTCATCAGCTTGACTTAGATTGTACGAAGTTAATTTTTACATGCTCAGATAAGATGTAGTGTCATTGGGCCTCTCCATTGACCAATCTATAGCTATGCATCAACACTGAATGTTGGAACAAAATTGACTACATGGGAATTTCATGTTAATAGAGATTACTAACTGAGAGATGTTATCCGATATGCCCCAATATTATGTCATTATCAAACACATTACCCTTAGCTATTATGTAGGTGTTATAAGGGGTTATTTAATATGTTATTAGTTACTTATTGTGTAATCTATTTTTAAATTATAATTGTTTTATTCCAACAATTCCTTTATTAGAATATTATTTCTTAAAAAACGATGAATTTGATAAATTTACTCTTCTGGTAAAAATGGTACTTATGAGAAATATATATATATTCTTATATTAAACTAATTTTTCTTATTAATGATATTAAAAAAAATTTAAATGATGAATATATCATTTCCATAACTGTAAATGATTAGGTAATTTGTTTGATAAGAGTAATATTTTTAAAATGATTAAACATAAAGTGTATTTTATAAGAATTAATTTTATAGAAATAAGGACTATTATAATTAATTAATATTTTAAAAAATATTATTATCAAAATAATTTTGTTAATGATAAATGATTATATAATATTTATGATTTCAAATGTAGTTTTTCTTTAGATTTAAAAACTGTTTTTGTCAAAACAATTGAATTTTCAATAAATTTCGATTTTTTTAAAAGTGATAATTCAGATATATAAAAGATTATTTCAATAAAATGAATATTATTTTGGGAATTAGGAAGTCAAAATTATCCCGCGGTGTATGTTTCATAATTTTTTGAGATAGTTGAATTTGTTGGTAAAAAATTAATACCGTATAGATAAAATATATGTGTCATGACATCATAATTGCCCCAGAATTATGTAATAAATACTATAATTCATATTATCAGACCAATAAATGTTTTCCCACTATAATAATTTAATTTTATAATTTTTTTACTTATTATAGAAATCCTTAGTGAATCCCCAAAAATAAATATTATATTTTATAATTTCAAATTCATTTATCTAATAATGTGACTCACCTCGACATAATCAGGGCTAAAATTTTAATATTTTAGACCATTAGAATTATAAAATAATTTTTCCCTTATATTTTTCAAAAAACATGGGCAAAAAATATGGGATAGTTTGTGGTTTTGAATATTTAATTATATAGATTACATAACCTATATTTGTGAAAAATTAATTAATTCACATCTCATATTTTATATAAAACCACTCAATATCCAACTTATCATCACTATATATCCTTGTATCATGTTCTTAATATTTACTTCCTTCTATATAATCCTTTGGAGGAACCCCTATATCTAAATAATACCCTCTTCATGATTTTGAAGTCACACACTCATGCAAGGGAACCACAAATTCTTTCCTCTCTATTTTTTATCCTAGTTTCCTTATATTGTAACACCATCTTATTTTCAATTAAAAATGATGGGGTATGTTTAATAACCATTAAAATACATCCATTATTATGTTTTTAAAATGGGATAACACTTTCTCTCTAATTAGCCCCCCCCCCCATGTACACCTGTTACAATGTTGAAATTTGGTAAGAGTGATTCAATTTCTACTCTTTCTTTATCTTTCATTATTATGTTACACCTTATATTTCTAAATTCCATTAGTAGGGAAATTTATTTATATTAACTCATTATAGTAAACATTATTTATATATGATTATAGAACTCTTTTTCTCTCATCATACATTTTTATGAAATTTTATTTCATGTCGTTATGCTTCCGAAATTGCATTGCAATTTTCCCTTCCAAAATCATCATGAAGTGAATACCATTACCATGTTTCTATCAAGGGTATTCAAAATTATGAACAAATACTTATTGATTATATAATCTAATTTATGTATTCAATATTCCGTTATTGTGTTATAAATTATGATGTTGAATGAATCCAATTTATATGATCTATGTGACACACATAAGAATGATATTGAAATGATTTTAAAGGATGCACCCTAATAAAGCTCCAAAACATTGTGTAATGTTTAGTATTATGATACGTTATGTTGGGAAATGTGTTTACCTAATTCATTTATATGAATTGTTTCCATCATTATTGGGAAAGGATTTACCTGATTGATTTATATTAATGATGTAGTGTTCTAAGATGTTTCCACATTTCCATGTTATGATGATCATGTTATGTCATGCCTTTATGTTCATGTTTCTATTATGCTCCATGGATATGTCTATTTCTTAACATGTATTTTATTCTCCATGTTATTCCTTATTCAATCCCATAATGAGCTTCATAACTCACCCTTTTCTTATGTTTGTCCTCATGTTATCCCATGCAACGCTATGTAGGAAAGAATGTTGTGGTCAGGTAAAATAAGTTTTCAATAAATAGTTTTATTTCATGTCTTAAGTTGTCATGTAATGTTCCTATGACCAATTTACACTATACCTATCGATATTTGGGGTTGTATTAAGTGAAATATTATGTAATAAACCAGGTTTTAAGTGTGTAATAAAAATCAGAGTTATTATAAAAATTATCTCAAAGGGGTAATATATAACCCACATTAGAATGAATAGATGCACAATACCATGTATGTCTCAATGAAATTAAAATTAAGATGAATTTCCTCAACACTTTTCATCCGAAGAATCATAAACCCCAAACAATTAGTAATTATCAAATGAAATATTGAATAGCATGAAGATAAATAGATTATTTATATGATATATAAAATGGGTATTACACCACACAAAAAGTAATAAGTAATGGATAAGTCATATATTTCACAAAAATATAGCTTTTTATGCCAAATTATTTAATTATTCTCATCTTATTCCAATAAAATCTATTGAATGAATGTAAAACTATTTTATTTTATATATATAAATTTCTAAATGTGTTTAATGTTATTTATTTCAATGAATTTAATAACTATGTTATATCAATAATTATATTTTTTTTATTTATGCTAGGTCGTTCATGAAATGTGATTTATGGAAGATAATGAGTTTACTTATGAAAAAAATGTAACATAATAAAATGTGTTTTTACAATACTAACCAATGAAAACATAAAATGGTCAATGAATATAATCAACTCCTGAAACCTTTTAAGGCCAAAGAGAAATGGAAATATCCTAATATCACTTTTTTCAACGCTAGTTAGATTATCTATGTTGTGAAAGTTACACTTACCATCAAATCCATAATTGATAATTCCTTATATGAATGTAGAAATAATAACTCTTATATATTTTAATAAGTTTTAATCGTATCTTAGTACCACCAAAATGGTTACATACTATAATAAAAGTCAGAAAATAGTAATGTTATAATGATCAAATCTCATGTTTGGTACTCTCCTCTAATTGACGTTCTTAGGAATGTGATTCATAAAAACCTCATTATTCTATATGTAGTTGAATTTTATACTATATTAACCACGTATTGGATTAATTTATAGAAATAAAACATGAATTTTCAACTAAGGGAAGTCACATTTTTTATTTTGAACCAACACATGACTGTCGATTGGTAAAAAGGATAAATGTGAACTTCCAATGGAAATTACATCAATTATATGCATCTTTATTTGAACTAAAATGGGTATTTATCAAATATAGTTGGGGAGAAACTCAAAATCAATGATCTATACATTTTTTGGTAGTTTTTTGATGTTTTTCTAGAAGATTTTTCAAATCATCCTTTGAATCCTAAAGCTCAGTTTATAGGAAAATTCATACTTGGTGTTAGACCTATTTAAAAGTCTCCATATAATGTGGACCCAATTGAGTTATTATAATTGAAGATGTAAATACATTATAATCATGGTAAGGGATACATTTATCCATTTTGGCAACCCTGGGGTGAACTTTTTTTTTTGTTAATAAGAACTATGGATAAAAGTGACTCTCTATTGATTATCTAAAACATAAAAAGATCAATATCAAAAAATAATTATATGTTTCCTAGTATTGATGTTTTTTCCAATCTGTAATGATTAGACTGATATTTTTTCTAGATCTATTTTTGATCTTGATACTATTAGTTGATGGTCAAAATTGTATACAGGCCCAATACATCCATTTTTACGACGTACATACCCAAAGAATTATATATCGTTGTCATTTAGTCCTACTATATAACCCTTTATTTTCATGTATTTAATGAACACAAATTTCAGATACTTCCAAAATTTGGTTATGATAGTGTTTATGGATAATATTCTTATATATTAAAAAGGAATTGCATGAAGACCACTTAATAATTGTATGACTGACACTATGAACCTGGATGATTTATGTAAAAAAAAATTAAGTGTGATTTTTTATATAAAATGTTTTTTTTTGTGTTATATAATCTCATGAAATGGTATATCTATGGAACCATATAATGTAGAAGTTAATGAGAATTGGTCTAGACTGAACACTATGATTGAGATCCATATTTTTCATGATTTGGAAATATATTTTCATCTCCTTCGGGATAATATCTCATGTCTATCTAATATACTCACTATGTTATCTCAAAACGGATCCAAGTTCATTTCAACATACGAATTTGAGGAAAATTTCATGGAACTGAAGACAAAATTATTCATTAATCCAATTCTTACATAACATTACAGTTGATAATAGATTATATTCTAGAGTGATGCATCAAATAAGGAATTATGATTCATCATCACATTGAATGATATATTTATATCCTTTTCCTCTTGAAAATTGAATGTTCATGGGAAAAATTACAAACTCATTATTTGAAGTTAACAGTAGATATATTTTCATTAATGATTTGGAGGTAATATATTTATGGACAAATGTATGACATATATTACAAATATAAAATTTTAATGCATATATTCACTTTGAAATATTGTAATATGATCCAAAGAAAATTGTTTGAGTTGGTTAAATACTATGAATTCTCAACATGTTATGACAATGGGAAAGAAACTAGGCATCCAGTTTTTTGAGTCGAAAGGATCATGTTGTGTATATATATGGTAATGTTAAAAAACAACCAATATTTAATTCATTATAATGGATGGATATGAAAATATTGAAGGAAGGGGATAAATCATATATTTCTCAAAATAATATTAATCCATCTTACCAAGTGAAGATTAAAGATGAACAAAAGGAAGATGTGGATTTGAAAATGATTGTAGGTAATGTTCCTAATTTCAACCGTGATTTTTATATAATGGTAAGGCTCAAGAACCAAGTATATATATTTTGGACACCATACATGAAGAAATATCTATTGGTTGATTCTCATTGTTAATCAATATCTATTTATCCGAGACGTATGAGGATGTATAAAAATCTGAAAAAGAATTTAATATTGGAAAACATGGAAAAAAGATATTTTAGAGTATATATTTTTTACTTATAATTTCCAAAAAATTTGGTAATGTAATAGAATTCTATGGGGATATTGCAAACATTGATCATTCTATGGATGAAATAAGAAAAACTATCCATGGACTTTAGCATTGGATTCCCCAAAAATGTCAAAATCCCATAAGTTGATTAGGATTATAGTTGATATCCTAACAATAGATGAACAATTTATTACTATTATAGAAGATTTATGTAATGATCATATTTATTGATTTTACATTAAGTAAGTCGTATGGTTTCTTTGACTAGAACATTATATTATATCTGAATGAGGTTTGAGGTTTATGAAGATTTTCTATCAAAGTATTTAGCAATATCGGTATTCAATGTTTGGTTTCATTACATCTTATCATCCTCAGATATATGGTCATTTTAAAAGAACCATTCAACCCCGAGAAAACACGTTGATATCTTTTTATATGGATTTCAAAGGTGCTTGGAATCAAAATCTCCTTCTATAAACTTTTTCTCATAATAATATATTTAACTTGAATATATTGATGGATTGTTATGAATATCACTGTAGAAATTAGTGTATAAATTTAATGAATATGGATAATATTAGAGAAGGAAATCTATTATGACCTGATCAAGTACAGAAAATTCATTAAAAATTCATATCCATTCATAACAACATCATTACAGCTTAGCGTCAATTGAAATGTTATTCTGAGATACATTAGTGAAATTCGGATTTCTATGTAAGTGAAAAGGTATTCCTATTAATTTCAATATAGAGGAAGATTTGAAGATTTATAAAGTAGGTAATTCTGAGACCTATATATATTATCCCTTATGAAATTCATAATTGGGTAACCATGATAGCTTATCATGTGGCGCTTCCACTAAACCACTATCATGTTCATGATGTGTTCCATGTTTACCTACTGAAGAAGTATGTAACATCATGTTACCTTATTTTAGCTATTACTTGATAATATATCAATCACCCTTTAATTCAAGTCTTGTTTTCTGGGGTTTTCTATGGAATGTGGAAATATTTTGAAGCGCATGGGTATGTTCATGTTTTGTTCAAGAATAGAGAAAATTGTTTACTTTGGCCCATCAGAACATGTTTCATATTTTGAGCCACTAGAAGGGGGAGTACGGTTTTTCTAGAACATATAGCTAGCATATCCAAACTGTAAAACTTCAGAAAATGAGTGTTTTTATAGTGTTGCATGGTTTTTTCAACCATGTTTCGTATTATGAGAAAATTCATAGCCTCTAAGGATGGGTTCAATTTTTTTGGGTGAAAAGATATTCTAACCATGTGACAATACCATGAAAATCAGTCATGATGGATTAAATTAACTTGAAAAATTTATTAATATCATTTAACCCTCCATTTAAACCTATAATCTCCCAATTTAGAACCTAACTAAAATCATTGGTCTTTAATGGCTCCCAATTGAGGATTTTAACCCTGAATAGCCCATTTTTTGTAGATCAAAGCTCTATAGACTATGTTCGATCTCCTCAAGGTAAGTAGATCTCATATCCTCTTATGTGGTTTTTTATAATCTCTATTTATATCCTCTATAGAGAGTTATTAATCAACATGATTTTGAAAAATATAAACTTCTTCCTAATGGATCATGAATATAGTTTGTGATTATTTATCCCTTTAACCTCCTTAATCATTGGTGATCCCATTATGAATATTCTCTTGGACCATGTAAATAAAGATAGGTTGATCCTTTTTTTCTGATGCGATTAAAACTTTAAATTACATTATTGAAATGAAATAAGTTTTTAACAAATTTAAATACCTTTAATTGAAAGTATTTGATGTTTTATTAGAGATAGAATGGAAATTGTGGAAACAAACCCCAATTTTAGTAGAAAAGAAATGTGAGATGATTTCTAAAATATAATGACATGGTTTTGGAATTTATTTGATAAAATGGTTTGATGTTAAACATAAATAATGGTGGCTTAAACAGTTATATGATTTGAAATGGAATGAATTAATGAAACCATTTGTTTTTTAATGATAATGAAATGTTGAAAAATATTGGTGAGAATTTAAAATTTGAGTTTGTATGAAATGTTTTACTTTCGAATGTTCAATTGGATTATTGTTTGAGTTATATGTTGGACAATATATATATATTGGTAAATAAGACATGAAAATTCGGACTATGATTACCTAGAAATAGATTGGTGATAAAAAATATTTCTAAATTATTATGTCATGAACTCCCAAGAGGGTTCCCATTTGGGGGTATAAATTTTCTATGTGGGATCCCATTTTATGGTTTAGAATGAAATATGTGTGCACACATATCTGGATATGAGATCATTTCTATGATGTGTGATGATCGTATTACCTATACTAGCATACCCTGGAGAATTTGTTCATGTCTCAATTATATATTGACTTAACTAAACATGAAAATGATAATTTAACCGTTTTATTTATGCCAGAAACATTATATAAGTTTATTATATAAATTTTTCTTTCAACCTAGTTTTAATATATATTTTATCCCTACCAAGTCAATGCATGTATTGGTTTGAAATATGTTAAATTTACACCATTCCTTGTTAAATTTTAAAATGATTCATAATTGGTTTGTGTATTATGGAATTTATTTTTGTATTCTTGATGAGATCCAACAGAGATTTATAGTTCACACCTACCTTTTTCATTATTAATATTTATATTTTATTATTCCATGATTGAGAAGAGGTAAAAAGCCATGTGGAGGTGGTAAGTTTTCTTGATCCTTGGGGCCATGGAGTGATTATGGTGACGGGTGGTGATGTCTTCAACTTATTACACATTAGTTTGTTTGATTAACATATATGGTTGATTTTTTTTCCCTGTAGGATGTTCATCATTCTGGACAAGTATGGTTTTACATATTTGTTTCATAAATTATCCACTTCAATTATTTACCATGCTGAAGTTTATAATTTATCTTATGTTGTTTTATGGAAAAATTGTTCTTATAGTTATATCAATTATTCAAATACCAAGGTATCTTGTATGGTTCATAAAAAAATGGTATCCCATATGTAGGTTAACAATATTTCCTTGATTTCATTTTGTATTTTGGGATGTTTCAATGGGACATATGAGGTATTTGTGAGTGAGTCCTTGGATATTTCTCACCATAAAGACCATTAAGTCATCATAAGGGATTATTAAAATTTTCTAAAATTAATGTCTTTTTGTAATTCAAATATTCCCTCCATTGGTATGAGTATATTTAAAACCCATTCTAAAATTTATTCTCAATGGAATTGATATTCGTATATCATTGATTTTTGTGTCCTTTAAATGTCTTAGGTATTTTATATTGATGTTGTATAACATTAAGTCTATGATAAGACATGTGAATATTCCCTAAGAGGATGATACTCATGAACTTTAGTGAGAAAATCCTCTAGGGGCCAAAATAGTATTGAGATTTTTTTGTTGGGTGTCCAAGATCAAGAACAATTACCTATACTGATTTCCATTTAGGATCCAGTATTGGATCCTTGAATGAATTAAACATAATGTCATGATTAAGAGTTTTATCACAATAATAAACCTACTTTTAAAGGATATAATGATCATAAAGAGGTTGTGGACTAGTTAAAAAATATTGATCATATTTTTGAGTTCTTGTAAATTCATGATGATTTTAAACTAATATATTCAACCTTTATAGTGGAAGGGTCCAATAAGAGGAGGTGGAATTCGATGGAGATTCTGAAAAAGGATAAGGGTTTGGAATGGAAAGACATTAGATTTATTTTCACATGCCTATTTTATCTTGAATCAATGGTCATGGTAAAATCCATCATGTTTTCAAACACCATCACGTTGACAAGGCCATGGTATAGGACACATGTTAATTTGAAGATATTTTCCTGTTTCTTCTTCAAGTGGTGAGTAATGAAAAGATAATGTCTTGATGAGTTGATATGAGTCTTCGATTGAACATTAGATCATAGGTTTCCATATAGAATATGACTTCTTATATTGATGTACATGATTGGGAGTTTTGAGGTTGATATTGAGAAGGACGGTATGTCAGGGTTGTTGGGAGTCTCATTTTCCCTCAATATCATTTCTATGAGTTCCATTGAAGGAAATATGAATCATGATGGGTAACAATGTGGTTCTAGATAGATGTAATATTATATACTTTTTGCAGTTTCTAGTAGTGGGCCATTAACATTATTATTGTGGGGAGAAGTTGGAAAGTATAGATTTATTTTTTAGGTGCCAGAGATCAGTAATTCAAGTTGTTTCCCAGGACGTATACAGAAGTCCAAAAACGTCTTTTTTGCATCACACAATGGAAGTATCACATCATATTAATAAAGTTATGTTGTGAAGTTAGATACATCTAGATCTAATGGGATACAACCATAATCATATGTAACAACGCATGTTCACCCACAATATATAGTCTCTAGATGATGTTGATACATATTCAGATACTATGATATCTATCATTATTATAGATTCATAGTTAGAGACTAATTTATTTGACACTAGAGCATCTCACTCATTTATATAGTCATGTATTGTTAATTGCGAAAATCTCCCAATAAAGATTTTGAACATTTTGATTGATATTAATATGCCCCATTGAAGAAGAGTGATCTAGGTCTTCATTTTCATACTTTTTTCTCTTTATAATATATTTATATTACTTAAACGTTTATGTTTCATGAAATGAATCTTTTGGAAATATTTTTCATGATGTTTTGGATCATTATTAATAAGGTTTCCAATGAATTTTATCATTGATGGGTCTATATTAAATCTCCTAATGTTGTCTTAATTGTATTTTAGGTAGAATTGGACTTAATGTCAATTAGATTCGAAACATATTTTCCATAGTTGGGGAGTTAAATATAAAAGTTTTCTTTTGACATGAATAGAGAATATTTGAAGGATGATCTCCCTCCAGTTGTTATCAAGTTTCTCAAAGTGTTTCCTTCTATTTTAACTGGTTCACCACATGTATGAGAGGTAGAGTTAAATATTGATTTATTAACTACTACTCATACGATAACTATTCTTTTTACCATATATAACCAGTATATAATGTTTTTAAGGACTTATTTGGATGATAATTTAGAGAAAGTATTAATGTTCATGAGAGTACTGCCTTGGGCAGAATCATTAATTTTTTTGAAGAAAGATGACATAATGATTTGAACTCTATGTTGATTATAAGAAACTCAATTATATTACAGTAGAGAAGAAGTATCCATTACCACATACTAATTTTCTTATTGACCAGTTGAAATGGGAAATGTGGTTCAAAAATAATGATCTTCAATTTGAATACCACTATTTTATAATAAATAAATCTAATATTCAAAAAACCACATTGAAAATGACGTATGGCCATTATGGGTAACTTGTCCTTAAACATTTCCTATGAAATTATCCTATAATTTTTATAGATTTAATGAACAATATATTACTTTAAAACATAACTTGTTCATAGTAGAATATTTTGATGATATCTTGTTTTACCCCAAGACCACGGAGGACCGTATAGATCATTTGAGACATGTCCGAGATATCTTGAGAGTTCACAATCATTATTTAAAGCTTTCAAAATTAAATTTTTGGATTTTATTTGTGACTTTTTTATGACACATGGTGTAAGAGAATGGTATCTTAGATGATCCTGATAATGTAAAAACTATTATGATATAGAGGAAACCTCATTACATATTCTGGATAAAAATATTATTGAGCTTAGTGTAGTATTACATTAGGGTTTTTAAATATTTCTCACATTTGGAATCTCTAATGACCACTCTCACTTAGAAAGGAATAAATTACATTTAGGATGAAAAATGTTATAGTAATATTACTTAGATAACAATTACTTATAATTCATAACTAGTTATGACTCTTCCAGATTAATGGTAGTGCTATGTAGTAATCCGTGAAGGATCATGTCTGGGTTTTTATTGTGTTCTTTTGCAAGGTGAACATGAGGTAGCCTATGGATCCATGTAGCATAAGCCACATGAGAAGAATGATCCGAAACATGATCTCAATCTCACTGTTATAATGCATGATCTTAAGAGTTGGCTGCATTAAATTTTATGGGAATTATATAACAGTTATTATGACCACAAATTCATGAGCTATATCTTCTCTAAAAAAAATTGAACCTCCATTATATACAGTGGATTGAGTCCTTTGGGTGTTTTGATTTTTAAATTTCCTATACACCAGGGAAGGATAATTTCATTTATTATTATTTGTTTAGGAAAATTATGACATATTCGCTGAATGAACCAATAAAATAGTGTAATTTGATTGTTTTTTATACACAGTTGTATCTGGGAGTCTGAGTTGATGATACAGAGGTTTTAATGGAATGATTTCAGTTGAACTCCATTCCAATCATGAAGAATCTTTAGGATAATCATCTTGATGATGTATTTTCTATAATTATGAAATCTATTTACATTGGGGAGATCATCGGTGAGTGGAAATTAACATCAATGGCCATCCAACATTTCTGAAATTGGTTTTTTGTATATTTTTGCATAATAAAGATGGTGATGGGGACTCTTATATGTCTTAGTGGCTAGTATATATTAGAACAAAAAAGATATTCAGTGATACACATCTATAATTTAATGGTCGGGTATCATATAAGAAGCCAATTATTTTTCTTTTCATTGTTAAACATGTTAGTAGGTCAAAGATAATCACCAATGTCCTTTAGGTTTTCATCAACCACATCTAACGCTAACATGGATGTGGGTTGAGATCTCTAAAGACATCAATTTTGGGTTTCCACATACCCATATAGTAAATAATATAATATGTTTTTTATTGAACATATGAACTAATCGGCTTACTTCATAGTCATTTTTAACACAATCAATGACGATGAATTACAATGTTTCTATGTTTATAATATTATCATATTGCACAAAATCTCAGTTTGTAGTATTTTATTGGGATCCCCATTTTATATATCACTTTTTAAGAGGATTCTAGGAAGCATTGTGATCTTGTGTACATTTGAGCCTGGAATATCATCTACAAATGGATTACCAAAAAGAATGATAAATGAAACTTATTAATGACATGATTTGTGCTTCTATTCTTGACTTTTCCATTTGGGATTGATTTAGTTTTATGAAAATAACAGTTGTCATTGAACTATCACGGATAATCCTTTTGATCACTTGTGTCCTTTATCATGTAAATATATATTGTTCTAGTCGAGTATTAGTGAAATTTTCGTTGTTAGATATAGTTTTGTCTGAAAAATTATAATAAATATTCATTTGATTCTTCATAGAATATTAATAAAACAAATCCTTTGAAAATAATATATTTACTACCATAGTTATTTTTTGTGATTTTCTATTATTTACTAGGGGTTTTAGTGTTTAACATAATTTGGATTATTAATGTCATGGGGAATAAGGGAAGCTCACACCATGGGTTTTAAGATCTTTTGAGGTTGTTAAGAAGGTGAGGAAAGTGTCTTAGAATTTCTAAATTCAACCACCTTTGAGTATGATACATAGTGTGATTCAAGTATCATAGATTAAGATGTATCATTATAATACATCTCATGTCATTATTGGATAATATATTCATGTTGAGAAATATTTAACTATGACTTAGAATCTAACCAAGATTGTTGTTTTTAAGACATATGTAATTCAGGGGAAATTATAAATTTTATCCATGTGCTTTGGCAGTTCAGTTATAATTCACATAAAACATGGGAGTGTGAGATTCACATAACACTTGGGAGTGTGCTTAATTGCTGAGATAACAGTGCCCTCTTCTCTTTGATTTGGACTATTTTTGATTTGAAATCCAGGGAATTATTGGTTTTATGATGGTGGAAGAAACATCATATTACCTTCTTTAAGGTTCTCTATAACCCATTTTTTCTCTTTTATGATAAGACTTGTTTTAGGGTCATCTCAAGGGAATTTATAAATTTTTTAAATCATAAGGGACTATAAACTGTTTGTGAATAGTTTAAGAAAACTACGAGGTTTTCCCTTGAAAATGTGTTCCCTTCTCTGATCCAATGGAAGGGGTGCATGGTTTATCCAAACTATATAACTATCCCCTCCAGACTAAAAAACATCATACAATGAGGGTTTTCAGGGTTTGAGAATGGTTGGAAAAAATAGTATCCCTACTAGGAGAAATCATAATCTATACCAGTATCGTCACAATGTTATGGTGCACAATTTCTCTTACCATGAACCCCTACTCAAAAATCATGCTCACAAGTTTTAATTCCATTTTTATTAAAATCACCAAACCCTATGAATTTACCCTTAATCATCCAATTTTTACCCTAACAAGAATATGTGATCTTTGAAGGCTCCCAAGAGTCAACATTGACTCCTCTAACCCCGTTTCTTTGTAAATTGAAGCTCTTATGATTGCGCTCTATCTCCTCTAGCTATGAGGATATCCTCTCATATGGTTCCTTCTGATTATTCATTTTCTCACACATAGATAGTGATGTAACATAACTTTATTGATGGATATAAGATCAATTTTGATTGATATAATTTTTTGAGGGATATTGATTCAAGCTAGAGTTTCTTGATCAACATTGCCTCATTATTCATTATCAACCACATTATATGGTTGTCTTTGACCATGTTATTAAATAAAATTAGTTCTGTAATTCTTTTACCTAAAATTGAATCCCTAAAATTATATATTCAATTTAAATGATATTTTAGTTTTTTTAGAATCCACGATTTGATTGAATTTTATGTGTCATTTTAAATGGAAATGAAAAGGTTGAATGAAAAGAATCAATTTTAATGGAACAGAAATGTGGGGAGGATTTTTGGAAAATAATTTCCAAAATATGAAATTATTTTGTTAAATTGGTTTGATGTTAAACATTGAGAAAAAATTATTATTGTGAAACGTGATATGAAATGTAATGAATTGATCAAAACCGTTTTTTTGACATGTGAATGACATATTGAAAAATTCAATTAGGAAATTTTAATTGGAATTGAATTGAAATTTTTTTCCCAATGATTAATTAGTTGATTATTTGAAGAACGTGTTATCAAAGGTCAGTATTTTAAATAGGAATAAGAACACTAAAACCAAAATTCCCTATAAATTAATTAATGATGATTACTCTAACTAAACAAATGTTGAATGAATGCCCGATAAGGTTACGCTTTGGGGGTATATATGTCCCATGAGGGTCCCTCTTTTACGGTTTATATTGAATTCATTGTACACTTATATCGACCAGAGATGGGTTTTGAGATGTATGGAGATATTATTAAAAGAATAAACATACTTTGGGTTTTTTAAAAGGTTCATTAATTTGTTGACATGACTATATGTTACAATGATTATTGAACTATTTTATAAATTCCATCTTCTTAATATACATGTTTTATAGGATTTTTTTCTTAATCTAGTTTCGAAATATCATTCTTTATTTTAATTGAAATCATGGTTTGTTATAAAGTATGTGAATGTTATACCATGAAATTTTTTAATTTTAAATATAATCCTAATTGGTCTAATTATTATGGAATTGAATTTGAAACACAAGGTGAGACCCTACATTGATTTATTGCTCACACCCTACCTTTTCCATAGGGAGATTTAATATTTTCTTATGAAAAGTCTAATCATTGGGAAATAACCACTTATATGAGGTGGGTTTTCTTGATCCTTGGGAGTCTAGATTGATGATGGTTAATAGGGGATCTATTTTCCACTTGTTTTAATTGAGTTTATTTTATACTATTTTCTGGATGAAATTATTTTTTTGGGATTGTTATCTATTTATCTAGGTACTATGTTATATATTTTTTATAGTACATGTCCTTTTTCAGTGTTGAGAATGTTGACATGTATCTTTTATATACAATTGTTTTTTTTTGTGAAATTATTCCCACTCAGATTTTATATTCTTCCAGTTTCTAGTCACCAGCCTATGGGGATTATAATCACCCCTTAGCCAATATATTAATTGTCTTGGGTGTTATATTACCTGGGTATCTAGGTTGGTTCATGAAAAAGTAATTAACCAATCCATTAGATGCACAAAACTCTTAGGTTTCACCACTAGATCATAATATTACATATTAAGTAAAAAAGATTATAAATATTAGATTGATGGAATTTTGAGCGTGAAATTCATTTTAGGGGGGGGGAATATAACTCAATGATATTTTAGGATATATTTAACTTTAAATAAATATACTTTATTTAATTTCATATGGTAAACACAAAGGAAAATCAAAATGAACCATAATATTTTACCCCTTTATAACGTTGTCGATAAATATAAAATATGAATAGGAATAGTATTTTTTTAAAATTATGCCTACAAGTATTAGATAACTAAAATATATTGATATATAAGTACTAAATTTTTTTTCGGGAATTTATAATCATAAAAAATAAATTTTCCCTCAAAAAAATTATTTCATTTTGTGAGAAAATAATATAATAAATATTATTACTTTTTGAAAATATATTCTCTGAAATGTGCTTAATTATTTAAATAATTATTTAAATATTTGTTTATAGTTAATGTTTGGATGTTTTTTGAAAATATTTATTATTCAATGAATACCTAATGATATTAATTTTTAATGAACACATATTATTATTTTAAGGGATTATTACAATTATTTTTTAAAATGGTTTTAAATATAATATAAAATATTTCATATTATGAATAATTAATTTAATTTCAGTTAAATTATTGTTATGTTGGCTTTTGGTATAAAGTGTTTGTATACTTCAGAAAGTATTTTATTCAGTGACATTTCTTTTCATTTCCTTTTGCAGGTTCAATTTTATATAAAAATATTCCAATTCTATTAATATAATTTTATAAAATGAAGTCCATATTTAATATCATCATTACAAATTTTTTTAATTAGTACACTTATGTTTTTTCTATAATGAATTATAAAACTAATAAAATATACTTACCAGGATTTTGGTTAAAGCAGTTTACTAGGGGTAAACCTAGAGATGTGGGTTAGTTTTCATGATAAATATGTATAAATATTGTTTTATGGAATAATATTGACCTTATTATATCCCAAAATAAAATATTTTTCCATTTAGAAGTGTTTGGATTGAGAATGAAATTATGATATTTTAGTTTTTTAACAAATTCCATGTGTGTCCTCTCCCCCACTTATAAAAGGAAATCCCTCCTTTATTTTCACTACACTAATCTGAGCTATATGAATCAACCATAAACTAACCAATTGTCTACTAAAATTATATATCATTTAATTATGTGTAATTTACTCCCTAAAATACCATTCCATTTTATTATAAGAGGGGATCTTAAGGTGGTTTAACATAAATGATGTAATCATACACCCAACCCATTTTAATTTATTTCCTATTATACCTCTACTAAATATATGTTGTTAATCATAAAATAATTAAATTTTTACCCTTAATATAATTATGTATATTTATTATAATGTAACCACCATTATTTACCCCCTTTTTCATCAAATGATAACTGAATCTATCGCTCGTGCTTTTCTGTAGAGTACCACATCTACCTAGAAACACAATTTGTTTTCCATAACAATCGTTCATGGATGATTATTATGATGTTTTAAAATTTTATATATTATATTTATGATGTAATTAATCTTTTTTAATTCAAATATCAGATCAACCTTCTTACCTTCCCATATGTTGGTAAATGATAACATCGTTTGGACATACATGAGGACTACTATTTCCAGAAATTGATGTGATTGGTTTTACATTTTTTTACATGGATGGTAATAAAAAATATTTTATATATACATATTTTATTTATGATATTGTTATGTTTCAAATAATAATAATATAATATTTATTTTTCTTTCTCCCTTTGTCTTCGAAAACGAAATGAGTGCTCATGTGTTCGTACGACTTACCATTTCCATTCTGTGAGTAAATGAATTTTATAATTTTATATCTGATGGATACTTGTAAGTTTGAATATAATGAATATATATGATATTTATATCTATAATTATATTATTTTTATTATGTAACCATGATCAAATTACATTTTTTATTCTATAGAACTGAAACATTAAGAATAAATGAAATATTCAACACTAAAATGTTAAAATTTTGATATGAAATATTAAATAAAAGGGTGTTGAAATGAAATAATTGGATCATATATGATATTATAATTATTTAATGGATTAATTTATAGATTTATAATAAATTTAAAATTATTATGCATGAGTTTATATCTCTTTTTTAGAAATTCTAACTTGAGGTAATCGATTTCCATCTCACTTTTATTTTGGTGATACATACACCATTATTGCCACCTGTTTTTCGTGGTGTGTATACAACTCAAGAATTTATTTTATGATTCTCCCAATATTTTTTGTGAATTTATATATTAAAATATGGTTCTCTATTTCATGAGTTTTTTACTCAAATATTGCAAAATTTTTATTGGTTTTATGTTACAATCTCATTATTTACCATGATCATTGGAGATTGAGTTTCTGATGATGAATGTTTATGATATTCCTTTATATAATCACATTATGTTTACAATAATCATATTATTCAGGAAATATTAATGAAATATTACCAATTTACTCACTTTGGTACTTAAAATTATTGAGAAAATGTTTCATAGAAAAATTAAAATTATTTCCTCTTTATTGGTGAATATTTTAATTCAATTTCCACAATTTATTTATAATCAATTTGAAGAATTCATTTTTATATACTCCAATGACTTTTAACATTATTTTCCCCATGATATAATATTTTATAAAATTATATAAAATTAATCTTCTTAATTTTTTTGAATGATTGAATAATAACATTTCACAAAAAAATGATAGAAATATTGGATTTAATGTACATGGAAAGAACCAAAATTACAACCATCATGAACTCTCAATAATTAAATATGTCATTACCAGTTCCCTTGTATATTTTCAAAACAATGTATTTCCTTAATGTTAAAAACACAATTTTGTTTAAATTTATTTATTTTAATGTGAAAAGGGTATTTTCACCAATAATTTATTCAATGATATTTTAAATGAATTATTAATCTGGGATGGAATCCTGTAGTGAAATGATGATGTAATTATAAGACCAATTTCACTTCCATGGGTTATACTATGATGAATTTTCATTGATATTTTGGTGCAGATATATATGATTATCATTATGTGATGGGTGGGACAAGAGTTATAAAGCCAAAAAATGCATTGAGTAAATATAGATATTTAATTAGATTATAATTATGGGAATGGGGAGTGATCCCAATTCAGTAAGGAACATTTTTTACTCTGATAGTCTTGGGAGTGAACCTTCTATAAGGATATATTGAAACGTATTGTGATCTCAATCCATTATGATAGTTTTGGAAGTGTTCCTTTACTAAGGAAATGAGTTTCCATGACTACATGAATGTTACCTATTTATGTTGTATTTCATTGTTATGCTATCACAAATCATGTGCATTAATTCATTTATAATTCATGTCTTATAAAGTATTAGGATTTATTCTATGAAATGAGATTATGGTTTATTATATTTTATGTATTGTTTTCAAATGTTAAGATCATTTTATCATTCCATTATGCTCATTTTATGTTCATGTGATAAATGATATCTTTATTTTTTACCCTTACAGAGATTATAATAACACCATTTATTATATTTCTTTTACCCAGGTTATAAATATTTGTTTTAAGTATGATATGTCAGAGGAAGGTTCTAGTTATAAAGAACATAGTGGGGTATAATTTAGATCCTTTATAGACATGTAGATTATGAATCTATATTTCCATATATAAAAAACCTATAATATTTTTATCAAGGATTGAAATATTAGATATTGTGTATTCATATATTAATATGTAACATTTAGGTACAAAAATTATGGTTCTATATAGTGTTGAATTCTGACACAGGGGGGTTACTAAGGCTTATAATCACTAATTATTATGATGAATCCATATGACTTGTCAAGGGATTCTTATTAGTTAATTAAATGATTAGATTCATCCCTTTACCAACTTTCAAACCTAAAATCTATGTCATACATTCCAGTGATGATATATGTTATGGTTATAGAAATATTGTAAAAGATTACAATAAATACATACATTTTAACAAAATTTATATGTTTATGGGAATATTGGTGATCACACCATAAAATAATTCTAGAAAACTCTAATGTCGTTTGATAGGTAGGAAATTAATACAAGGAATACTTAAATTAAATAGAAAAAGGCATATTATTTGAACCTAATTTCATAAGATCTATAGAAGTCCTAAAATCATAGTAGACAAAGTCATATTATCCAAACATGGGGAATTTATTATCAAACTCTATAATTATAGATTTCATCAAGTGAAATCCAAATGTCTTCCAATGAATCTATGGCTTATCCAACCCATTATTAACATAATCCAAATTTTTTTAACATATATATACTTCGTAATTAAAAAAACACCTGAATTATTTCACCTCTTGAATGATATCATCTCCTAAAATTTGATCGTAATTTGATCCATTGTTACTAATGTCGTATAAGATGTAATGTCATGGTCAATCCTTAAAGCTTAATCAAATCTTCCACTTATTCACTATCTTTTTGAATTTGATTGTTCGACTTAGAAATTTAATTTTATACAAATAAAATATACCGAAAACAATCATCTAATGATTGGTATTGCATAGAACCTATCGAGCTAGATGTTATAATGCATCCAACAGCTCTTTATTTTACAAATATTTTGTATGATTATCAAATTATAAATTATTATTCAAATAAAGTGTAGATACTCATTCTTTATTATCAATGAAAGACTCTTAAATTAATCTAGTCCATAATAAGTGGTAATACTTTAATTTTTGAATTGATTTCATACTCCAATCTCACAACCAATGAATTTACATGACAAATATTGACCTGCACATTGAAATTAAACATAAAAAATCCTAGTGGAACCTCAATATCTCAATTTTATTTTTTTCAGTAAAATGAAATTAAAAACAATGATATGAATGAAAATAGTCCAATGATGCTCAATTTTCATCTACCCCTATATGAATATAAATAATGGAGTAAATGGGGTTTCCCTCCCTTACTTATTCCATTTAAAATAAAATGGATGCATGGCGTGGTCTTACAATGGATAATTTTACTCTCCTTACTCATCTAAATTAAACAATAATATTCTCCTCATTTATCTTACATTATATTTAGATAGTATGTGAACTTTAATATTCCTTGAAATAGACATCATTTGACTAAAATAAGTCTATATGGGGAATGATAAGGAAGAAAACAAGAATTCATAAAAAAGACAACAATGTTTTCCATTATCTTTTCCAATGCAGCACCAAATCTATATTTCATTTCAAAAGTGCGTGTTTAAATAGAATTTAAAAAAATTCTTTGAACCTATACTCATATTAACAAACACGTTATTGTGATCAATTGGAAGTTGTTTTCTATCTCATTTTATTTTATAAACACTACCCATTATTAAATATAATATGTAAACAGTATATCAACGAAATGAGATTGAATTTCTTTTATCAACTTTTCAATATTATGGGGCTTCTTTGTATCGAAAATTTGAGAAAAAAATTCTCATGTAGTCATGAATCCTTTTTCTTCTCAACCATAAGAGATTCATTCTATACTTCATCACTATGTTAATATTTTTCCATATATAATCTTAATGAAGTTATGGTTACTAGTTGAGACATTATATGACTTGTAAATAAATTATAATAGAAATTGTACCCATGATTCTACACATTTCTATATGTATAATCAACATATCCTTCCTTAAGACATAACCTCCAATCCCCTTGTATTTAAACAAAATCATTTATGATTTGGTAATAAGGTAGATCTTTCCTTGCACATCATCTATAACATTGGGACTGGTAGTATTTTCCTAACACAACTAAATTTTTTATTCGTGATCTAATATGTATTAGAAAATTAATTTTTCCTTATTTCATAGTTTATTATCCTTGTCCTTAGATATACATCATGATTTCATTATTCTTATTGAATTATATCTTAGCCAGAATTTTTTCTTGATTTTAGATAGCATACTAGATCAACTCTATGATGTTTTCTCCCACCACCATTCTTATTAAAACTAATATAACCAAAAAACAAATATATTATTACTTTAATACATTTTCTCCATTCCCATTTGTGTCAATTCTTTTATATCCTATTAGTTTCACTCTTCTTTATGGATTTATATGTAAAGGAAGATATACATTCTTATTTTACCTGCTGCTTAGTAGAGAGTGTTCCTCTCTTCTTCATACTATATGAAATATATATGGATAGATTATACAGAAAAAAATTACTAATGTGACCACCAGTAATTTAAATCTTATATTAATTAGTAATATATTCACATATTTGTTCTTTAGATATAAAATTTTCTTCACCTATGATTTATTTTTCTTTATTGGTGGGTTTTTCCATTCTTCAACTCTACATACCCTTTGTTTGGGCCTCTACTTCTTGGAAAAGAAGACATATCATTCAAAAAATAGATTTCCATGTTTCTAAACATCTAGATTCACCAAAAATTTAACCAAAACCTATTTATTTTTTGATGAAATATTCCCTCAATTTTATACATGAATATATTACTCCTTTTGGGTTATAAACCCAACTTATTGAGTTCCAATTTTGGGGTTTCATATCCTATACATACATGTTCCCAATCCTGATAAATTAGTGGGATTTAAAACATTTTTATTTATCAATATTTTTCTATAATTTTTATTCAGTCAAGTATTTATAAATAAATAAAAAATTTGGCTTACAACTTTATCAAGGAAATGGGAAACCATATTCTTACTGTATGAGGTGGAGGTTTCCCCAATTGTTATGTCACTCAATTTACCACCTATATTTTTCCCTTTTTAGGTAATACTCGTCTATAAGACATCGGTGGTTGAAAATATTTTCAAAACTATTTAGGTGGTTCAAAGTCATGTTGATTTAAAATTATTCAGTTTAACCTCTTTCCCATTTGACTTTGAACTAAAAATATTATATTCATTAATAACTAAGTTCATTATATCATCATACTAACTCTTTATCTTATTAATATTTTATTTATGCATATTTCTTCGTTATTGATTATTTTGATCAATATTTATGATTATTTTGGAACTAACTTCCAATTGAGATTCCTTGATGCCCATACCAGCATTATGATCATTTAAACATTTTCTTTACTCTTCTTGATGAGAGTGTTTCATTTTTTAAATTTTTCAATAAATTAATTTATCATGACTTTGACATCATCTACTATATAAAAATTATCATCATATGTATTCTAAATGAAATCCAATATATGATAATGAGAATGAAAGGAACATTACATACATATTAACCTATACCACATTATAGATAATCATAATCTTAAACATACACATTCTCAACCCAACTATAACTGTGACTACCTTGAGCTAGTGAGAATTCTTCATTCCTTCTTCATCTTCTTATAAACAACAGAAGATGTTTCATTCTATAATTTTAATTAGAATTCAGATAGACTTCCTCATATTTCACAACAAAAATGGAATCATGAATTTCTATATGAGGCTCTTAAATATAATTCATGTTAAATATAATCATCATACATTATTATAAAAATACCATGAAAACTAAATCATAGTTGAATATTCAGTCTGATAGCAATTGAAACTCCTAGTGGATCAGGTACATCCACTGGAAAGGGTGGTGAATTAGGTATGGAAAGATTTTACAAATTATGATATATTATTTGAATCGGTCTAACCCCCTTTGGTAATTAACCTCAGTTACCTATTAGGATATTAATGAATTTATTTACATTTTTCTGAACATGAATATTCTACATGTAATAAAAATAAATTAATAGATAATGAATTTGGTATTTTAATTTAGTACAGTTATAAAACATACTATTTACTAGGATTGGTTATTCATCTCAATCATGGATTAAAAATTATAATAAAATTTAAATTAAAAGATAATTTTTTTTCACCCGATTCTTATTATTCCAACAACTCCCTAGACTTGTCATTTTAAATTCCCACATGACATCCACAAACAGATTTATAATGAATATATATAGTCACACTATGGTTTTCAATCATAACCAAACTCAAACAAGTTGCACACCATTCCATAGTTTATATATAATTGGTGTATTTTAAGTTCATCCATTGAATTAGAATAGATATTCAGTATAATATACTCATACATTCGTCATATTAGATCTTCTTCCACTAACATAAATATTTTTGAATTTTTGTAGCTCTTCAAGAATAGTACTTGCAGATCTATAACTATTTAGTTCATCTTCATAAAAATGTTATGAATATCTTCACCAATATTGGAAAATTCATAGATCTAACTCAACCCCATTATTTAAGAAATAATATATCTTTTGATGAACATATAATTACTTCCTTGAATACCCTTATTTTACTTTGACTCACCAATCATTAAATTGCATTCATAACCTCTCTTACAATCTATCATTGATGCAGAAAGTATTTGTATCATCCAAATATTATCACTATCCTCCACTCCATGAATATATTGTGAATTAGATCATACTTCTTTATCATTATCACATCTCATTAATTTTTATCAACATACTACAACTCTCAGATCATGAACTCACTGTTGTTTTGGTTGCTTTGTTCTTTTCAATATCTTCATCCTGGATCATTAAATATACACTTTTAATTATTAAATGTAATCTATAATTTAAAATATCCTTAAATGGTGTTTTTAGGGGACTGTCTTTCTAATGGACCAAAGTGTAATGATTAGATAATAAATTTTGGAAACACCACTTTATTGGGAACCTTTTCCAATTCAAAATGTATTTTGAGAATAACCTTATTTAATACACATCACATAGACTATAAAATATTTTTTCAAAACACATTAGGCTCATATCCTTCACATCTTCCTAATAATATATCCACCAAAATCTACAAGAACCTATTTATAATATAAGCATAATAAATCATACTACATTTCAATATTCCAGCATTGGTCTTTAATTTGTTGAATGAACATCTATGAAATAATAATGGATGATGTAGTTTTCATGTTAGGAGTCAGATAACACAACTTATCTCGCTCATTTTCATCATCCAACTCAGATTTGACTATTATTTCAACATTGTTCTTAGTTGAATCATCATTTTTTAAGTGAAAACATTTAAAAATTCTATGAACCTGATATTTGAAAAGTATTTTATGAATAATTAATTATACTAATTTAATATTTTTACTATCATAAAATTTTAAATAATGTGATGCATAATAACTAGTGGATATATCAATATTTTTTGAGAATATGTTTATATTGTTCATGAAAACCAAAAAATATCAATTTCCATATTCAAGAAAAATGATCATCATAATTATGCTATTTTTATTTACTCAAAAAAATCATGAATCATGGAATTCAAAAGGATTTATATTATTTATAACTTATATTAAAATACATGTATCTTATGAAAACTTTGACAACACAATTATAAAAAATTAAAATTAAAATTTTATTTTACTTTGATCATCCCATTACGTGGTTGAAGATAATATCACCATTCACATAATGATTAGATAACACACTAATCTAGTTGTTAGTTATTTTTATAACATGATTGTACATATCCAGTATAATCCCATTAAATTTCAATATTTGTTATATTTCATTATAGAAACCCATATTTTTAATCCAGTGGAACATTGAAATATATCTCTATGTTGATTTTTTTATGTTGGGGGATTCCTAAGTCTTGTACTCTCTAAGTAATTTTCTAAAGACTTATTCATATCCAACAGATTACACTCAAAACATTAAAGGATTATGTCCAACACTATTACATATTTTAGCTATCAACTCAATGTAATGCTTTCTAGAGATGTCATATGTTAAGATGAAATACATATGTTAAATTATTATGATCAATATATACAATTTGTATAAAGTCATTTGATCCACCAATAACATATTCTCATGCATTTTTCAAAATATTGGGAACCACCAAAGTAATTCCATAAGTATAAAATTCATACAAAGATGTTTTCCACATTGTAAAAAACATCATATAATCATAACATAAATTTATACAATGGAAAAGGTCATACAATCTAGGTATGTGAATTCATAAGATTCAGAATTATCCAATTTTTCATTAAACACCAAAAATATAAATTTCTTCAAAATACTTCCAAATGACATTTAATGACTCCATGGATTCTCTACAATTTTCTAAAAATCATTTGGGTTCTATTAATAAACATATAAATTGTCAATAATATAAATAGACTAGAATGGGGTCACCACCTATAAGATAGCTTCTACAAAACAATTACCCATATGTAAACCTTTCTGTGTATAATTAAAAAATCTATATAATCCAAATATTCCCATCTAGCTTCGTCACCAATTTCTCTTCCATTAAATGAGGTTGACAATGATTCATCCACATATGCAACAATTTTTATATCCAAGAAAACTATCATAAAAAATCATCTTATGATGGGTATTCCATAAGAACACACCAATTGAGATGTTCCAAGATATCCATTAACTGAATATTTGACACATATGTTGAATGAGGATATCATTGTCTCTTTCTTTTTCAAATAATATATTAGATCCTATTGTATCTAAATTTTTTGAATCATCAATCAACATTACCCATAATTAATGGGTACCCCCTACATATATCATTGGTTAAATACTCCAATCCATCTTCCAATTCATTTCTTTGATATATATTTAAAAGAACATTAAAAATAACCACCAAAACAATCCAAATGTCACTTCACCCTGAATAAAAATATCGATATAATCCCAATTCCAACCATAATCCAACCCAATATCCTTAAAAAATAGACCCCTAATCATTTATCCTACATCATAAATTAGCATCATAAATTTAATATATAACTTACACCATAAGAACTTATTACATAACTTTTTATCAAAATTTAAAATAAAAAAACTAAAATTAATCCCTCACCACACATCCTAAAAATATCCCTAAATAAGAAAAGAATAAGTCCATAAAAAAAGTATTTCACACACCACACATAATACCAAAATCTTTAACAAATATTTAATTCATCATCATAAACTATATTCCTAGACTACATCTTAAATATAACCCTGAAGACTTTAGTCCCTAATCTAAATGTTAACCAAAGCCTATGTCCCTAATTTCACCAATAACCAAACTTTTAAACCTAATCTTTTACCCCCTTTACTCATCCCAACCCAATAAACATAATCATATCCTCTAATTTTAAGTACCTAACCAAAAATAGAAGCTTCCCCCATCTCAACCCTTCATATACACAACAACACACACAAAATCCTAGACCAAAATTGTACATTTAAACCTAAATCATAAACATTACACCCTACCAATACTATAAAACATAAACACTTAATTCCTAACCCCTAAAATAAATTTTATCCAAAACCATAACCTAAATCTATTACCAATACTTAGCCCCAATAAAACCTATATATTGAGGGTCATAGTATATATCTAAATTAAATCCCTAATCCCTAACTATACATTAAACCAAACTCAAAAACCTAAACTTTAATAACATACCATCACCTCTATGCCCTAAAAAATTCCTAATCTTAACCTATATGTAAACCTACATACTGAAACTAAAACATCAACACCAAACCTGTAATCCTAAACTTAACTCACATACGTAAAAACCTACAACCTAAATGTAGACAATAACCTAATCCTAACGACCAAATTAAAATATAAACCTAAATCCTAAAAATAAACCTTAAATTTAATTTATCCACTATTCAAAACACATAAATCGAAACATTATCCACCTACCTTACCTCTATTCCCTAATAAAAACCAGAATCTAAATATAAATCTAAACCTACAACCTAAAACTAAAACATAAGCCTCTCAAATCATTACATAATAAAAATCCCATATAAAAATATTATTGGATGTAAACTAAAATAATAATCACATTATTCTTATAGAATAAGTATAAACTAGTTTAAATGTAACTTTATCTGTAATCCTAATCATATTTTGGTACCAATTCAGCTTTGTGTGCATGTTTTGAAAGCCATGAAAACAATTAACCAAATGTATTGTGTGAATTCAATTAGCACTACCACCACATCATCTCCAATATCATTCATCAATTATAATCAATTTATAATTGATAAAATTTGGAATAAATATTCATTAAATGATCACAATGGAATCTCCTAATGGGAAGTAACATTCAGACAACACCAGTTACATTTGACAAGGCATATACGCTTTCATTAAATTAGGAGTATCAATGTTGTCTATATAAATAGATGTGACACCTGGTTGGTTAATGATTGATTTTAAATTTCATGAAAATATTTGAAAATATATTTTACTTCCCATATAATCAATAATAGTGAATAGTAATGATTCTAGCACCCCTCTCATTATGTAGGAATCCCTGTGATATAATTATAGATCCATTTTCCAGTGTTTTGAAAACACATATCAAAAATTAAATTTAATTTTATTATTTATTACATAAACCCCCACTTATTAAATACCACAATATAATAAGAATTAGTTTTATTTGAAGATTTTTTACATAACATAACATTATAAAAATAGGATTCGATGATTATATTGAACACATCCTTAAAATTATGTTCAATTTACAACACCCTTTTAAAACACCACATGATAACCTTGGTACATACCTAGAAAGGGTTGTGATATAAATCCTGCAAAGGGAATAAAAAATAATGGAAATGGGTAGTGTAATAAATGTGAGTCGAGAGGAAATAAATTTTGAAATGAGTAGTGAGACTCATAATCATGAATAATGAGGCATAGTGCAACAAGATATCATAAAGTCAACATGTGAATGTGACAACAACATAAAACCTGTAATCACAAGAATAATATAAGGTTATCCAAAAAATCATCATAAATTTTTTTACTTAGGATACAATCCTATTATTATTACATTTTTTCTCATGAGATTATAACATTACTGTATACATTGGAGTGTTTTCTGGGTCCACCCATCGTAATCATATCATGTACATGTATATGTATGCCACATATATCATATAATTTAAGAACATGTCTCATAAAACATTATCCCAAAATTAATTATTGTGAGTGAAATACATCAAATATTATAATGAAATATGTATAGGTTCATAAAATTGAATACCCTTGGGTGTAAATTGTACAAAAATCCACTTCACAATTATCTATCTTGAAAAATCCCAGTGAAATTTTAGGAAAAAAACAACAGTACACAATGATTCATAAAAATGTTTAATGAGAAAATAGGTCCTATAATAATTTGAACATAAAAATGACATTATGATATATGTGAAAAAATATATCATGACACTAGGAATTTGAAATCAAAATGAATAAAGAAAATAATGTCCTTTAATGAAGAGGATATAGAAAGGAGCCCCTACCATGATAGGGTGTTTCCAAAAATCATTGGAGGAGGTTCATGAGTGATTTGGGGTACCATTGGATGGATATATATCATGAATGTAAGTGATAGGATGTTATTATATGTTTTTGAGTAAATTATGTGGTCTTGGGTGTGTTTATAACGGACTAGAGATGGGATTTCTTAATTATTTCATAAACATTGGTTTAGAACTCTAAAATAAAGTAATCAAAACCACAAACCATACTTGTTTTACCATGTATTATAAAAAATAGTAGTTTTTCTATAAATAATTGATAATTATAAGAACTAAAATCAATAAAATATTACCCTTGGTGATGTGTATGTGAGTCATGATCATAATGAATTTGGATTAAAACCATAATATATAACATTGGTTTTAGAGGATTGATAAAGGATATATTAAATAAATAAAATAAACATAAAAACACATTATCTTCAAGATTAAAATATATATTTTTACATTTATACCTTGTATAGAATATATTACCACACTTTTTGGTCATTATGAAGTCATTATACATAATATTTATACAGTATCTAATTTTTACATGAAAATTTGACTGTGTGAGAATATTATGAAAAGGTATCCATTAGATAATTTTGATGTAATGAATCCAAAAATAATGTATGTTTTATCCAAAATATATATAAATATTATAATTAATATTTTAAATCAAAATAGTTGTTTACTGAAATATACTGGTTTTTTATAATAATTGTTATTTATCCAATATAAAATTTATTTTTCCCCTTATAAAATTATACTATTATCTATAGCAAAAATATAATTTAGAAATAATATATTATTATAATATATTTAATTTATAAAAAAACATGAACTCCTGAAAATGAATTCCTTAATTGATATTTTGTATTACCTAAAAATAAAAATCAATTGTTGTTGTATTAAAATATTATTTTTATGAATATAATTATTTAATATTTTAAAACGTAAATTGAATAATGAATAAATATAATAATTATTGCAATGAAAATATACATATTCATGGTGTTTGGGTTATGATTCATATCCCTTTTTTGCACCAGTTATTGCCCTAAGTGTATGGTGCACGCTAGTTAGATTTTCTATTGGTGGTTCAATGAACATGGTTTGGGTCAAGATCTAGATGATCCTGAACATATCCTATAAATGATTCAGATCAATATTTTTTTTTCTTGGTATAGTTTTAGTCAATGTAAAATCACAGAGATGCAATATCCCTGAAAAGCTCTAATAAATGGGCTTTACATGGTATAATCCAACTAGTCGGGGCAGTCAATCCCTTTATATTTTTTAATTGGATTTTCTATAACCCTTAATATATAAAAAATATTATATCACTATAAAAAAATTATATTTTCAATTTTTATGATTATTAATTCTCTTTTTAATATAATATTACTTATAATTTTATAAAATGTAATTATTTATAAATGTTTGGGTCCTTACATTATTCCCCCTTAAAAAATTCCCTTTTTTATTTCTAGTTAATAATCTAGAAAAAATCATGGTACCTCTATTTCATTTCTCCTTTTAGTTCCGATGTTGATTCCTTAGACTTGTGGTACCAAGAAAACACTTTGAGACGTTTTGTTGTATTATTTAGTATAATGATGTATATATAATCTATGATGTTGATTGATATATCCTAATTTGAAAGACAAATCTCTAATGGTACAACCTTTGGGTTTAATACATGTACGGTTTCTAGTATGTACTTTCTCCAGGGGTATGCATAGAACACATCATGTACATTAGATATAATAGGCGAGATTGCTAGTTGATATTCCATGGATCATATGTAATTTATGGCCTCAAATATCAAATTTTTATTAGACATAGCTTTCCCATCATCCCAAATATCATGAAATTAATCTATAGAAATATAAAAAGGAACACTATATTAGCGACCTCAAACTCTAAGTCCCATCGATGATTGTCTATATTTATTTTCCAAAAATATTTTGTGGATTCATTAGGACCCTAAATGGTTTGAACTTTCTATGTTTCCACTGGGATGAAAACATTTGCTATCATGTTATGCTCTCTAACATCAACCCAAATTGTTAGAGTCTGATGGATATTCACATATAGAGCCTCATAATGTACTATTTGAATGATCGAATGGAAACTATTATTTTTAGAGAACTCCAGTAGGGGAATTTATTGATTGAAAAAACCTTGGAAATAAATTGAACATGATATCAGCATG
The DNA here is from genome assembly GCA_963277665.1 of Viscum album. Classification (NCBI taxonomy): domain Eukaryota; kingdom Viridiplantae; phylum Streptophyta; class Magnoliopsida; order Santalales; family Viscaceae; genus Viscum; species Viscum album. The sequence goes on from OY728141.1 coordinate 1,819,315,047, forward strand.
TATTCTAGGTTTTTAACAGTCATTTAAGAATAACCATCCATCTTAGGGAAAAATCACTGGTAAAGCTCTGTCCAACATTAAATACTTACTAAAGGCCACTCCAAAACCTTGAGGTAATCATTGATCTCATTTAGAGCCAATTGAGATTGGAACTCCATGTTTTCTGACCACTTTTTTTATATATATCATGGTGAGTTAATAATGATAAAATATTACATTATAGAATTAAAAAGTGATGACTTTGTAAGTTGTTTGACTACCACCCAAAAAGGCATTATTGCCTCTAGCTGTCTTAGGGAGTTATATCATAAAATCGATGGAAAATTTTTATATTTCTAAACTATTATGGGAAATGGTTGCATCATACCATTAGAATTATATAATTCATCATTGAATTTATCTAATACAATTCATCTAGATAAAAACATGGTAATCTATCTCTTCATGTCATCTCATGAGAAATGTTTCTTCAAACAAGGGTAAAACATAGAGATTCCTAGATTAATATAAAAGTATGATCTATTCACATCATACAATATCAACCTATTCATTTCTAGCGTTGATGGGACACATGTACAGGATCCAAAAATTATTACTCTATCTTTAGAAATGTTAAACTCTGGTACATCCATAACCTTATACTATAGAAACTTATCATCTTTCTCAGCCTCCTTGATCCTATCAAGAATGGATGGGTGTGTACTAACATGAGAAATGAAGGATATATATCATTTTTTATTTCCATCCTTTTCATATCCATTATGATTTCATACCACAAAATCCTCATCATGGATAGAGTTGTTGGACCCTTTTTACTCATTGCCTCTATCGTGTAGTTTTATTTTCTAGGATGGTAATAGATTGAACAATCGTAATGTTTGAACACCTATAACCACCTATATTTAACCATAATAATCATTTATTATATGAATATATAAATTGGGATTTTTTGGAAAATATATATATCACACTTATCACTATAGAGGTAATGTTTCCATGTCATTAACAAGAAGACTATTCAATCCCATAATAAATTATGATTTGGGTAGATTTTTTCGTAGACTATTGGATAGTGGCATTCGTAGACCATATCTTTGTTATTTTTCATGTGTAGTCAATAAAATCCTTTTTTATATGCATCATTTTAGATCAAAAATCATTACCCACGATTGGGTAATATTTTTTAGGTGAAATTATTAGCCTCTTCTACGTATCTTTAAAACATTCCTAGTATTCATCACCCATGAAAAACATGATTCATTTCTAAGTTATCATAGTTATGGGGATTGATAACCATGTAAATTGTATCAAAAATAAATGATATTACCCAGTTATTCTATGGAAAATACATATTTTCTTCATATAGGCTGGTCTCAAATAGCCTTTAACATTCTCTATTTTTAAAGGATCCTCATATATCGCATTGCTAGTAATGGCATTCCCTATGAATGTTACATTCTCCAAACAGAACATACATTCACTATACATCAGATACATCATTTCTTTCATTATGGTCCTTTGTATTGTTTTCAAATTCTCCTCATTTTCATCCTTAATTTTTGAGTAGATAAGAATATCATCATTAATAATTACCATAAATTTTTCAAGGTAATCCTATAAGACTTTATTTTTCAAATCTATGATGATTTATTTTGAATTTGTGAGACTAAATTTCACCATAATTACCTCTTAGTTCCTTTTTACTATATCAAATAAATCATTAGGATATTCTACTTATTAACCTTTATGTTATAATACATCGAATGAAGATCAATCTTAGATTATTATTGGTCTCCAAAAATAAGATCGGACAAGTCATAAATATGTGGAAGAGAATAATTATTCATTATCATGGTCACCTTGAGCTCTTGATAATCAATAAAAATGTCATTGAACCATCCTTATTCTTGATTAAGAGGAATGATGCATTCCATAGTGTAACAATTGGGCATATAAACCCTTTATCCAGATTCTCCTACAGTTGTTTCGTATGCTCCTCTAGCTCAACAATGGGAATTCTATATGGAGTCTTGGATATTTTTAATTACATATGTATATGATCTGTTGGAAATTCAAACACTTTGGTAAGAGGAAGACCATGAAATTCACTAGGAAACGAAATAGCATATTCCATCATAATGGGAACGTCTCCAAGGATGGTCTTCTATTTGGTCTCAAATGTTTGAGAAAATACACTATCTCATAGGAAAATAATATATTTTCTTGAGATTTTCGTACCAAATAAGATTCATCCACTCCCTTGAACATGTATAGAATCATATCTAGACTCATGATACATAGAGGGCTTTCCTTTATCTAGAAATTAATGATGAATCTATATAACGAAATCCATTCCAGGACCTGAATATCAATGAATCGTTATAAAGGGGGGTTGATTATATTTTCCAGAATAAAAATCTGACAAACTTCAACAAGTGATATTATAAAAAACGATTTTTCTCATGATGATATCAAATAATTTAGGTTAGTGACATGATAATATTTTAGAACATATATGATATTATAATATAGAATAAATTCAAATACAACATGACATAAGCAACTCTACATTAGAGGTTATATGCGTATTAGTTATCGTGATCCATCAAAAAAGAGGACATGAATTATTCCCTTAGTCGTAGAGATTTTTGGTGCTCATCATGCTTGTTAGCACTTGGAATAGAAAATTAGAAAGGATAATTCCAACATCTCATAATATATGACATATAACTGAATATGGTGCCTTATATTGATCTCTATTTCCATCAATCATGTTATTAATTTCATTACAAGGAAAATTACAACTTTATTCACAATTTTTATACACCTAAAAAATATCCCAATTTCTCTATGTCATTTCCCATGGTACCTCTTTCCATATTTTTTCACAGTTAAAATTGGATCTTCCTTCCTTTATAACTTTTATCAGATGAAATTTGTCAAGAATTATTCCACTTAATATTTTATTTCACCATTAATTTATGTATGTGAAATTTTTTAGTCAAGGTTTTTGATAAAAGGATTGGCATAATCAAAATATGTCTTACTTTAGATCTGATCACGGAAGGAATCTCATTTGGGAAATCATCACATTTCCATGAATTGTTTTTCTAGTTTCCCATATTTAATTTCATTGATTAATAAAAAATGATAATTGGAGAGGATAATTATTAAATTATTAAACTCGTACAATGGAATCTATCAATGTTAAAGGGATAAATCATAAATTTCATATGTTCCATAACCTATGAATTTATAGAATTAATTATTTGTTATTTAGGACCTATAACCTAACATAAAAAACAAACAGGCATACTGTTTCCACTTTATATTGGTCTATAAAATATTCTTGCATAGTTAAAAAATCATATTCTCTAGGATATTTATATTAGGATTTTAATAAGGACAGATTTTGTACACCATTTCCTAGTTGGTAAAATCACAGTACAATTTTTTGATCATTGTTACCCATAGGTACATTTTATCTAGATCCAAATCCAATTTATGTATCCAAAAATGGATTTATTTTCATTGAAATAATAAACTCTACAATTTTAAAAAATAGATTATTTCAAACATTTAAGATTATCCCTAAGGCCTTTAATATATTTTTCTGATAGTAATCCCAAAAAAATAACTAAACTGTCATGTGATACCAAAAATGATAACCCAAACCTTTAATACACATTAATTAATTATTTAATAGGTAAAAACACTTAAAAAATCTATAATATTGATATACATAGAATCATTGGGTGATTTGGTACATAGTAAAACATTATTAATCTTGGATACAATTAATTTCTTGAAAACATCCTTAACATGCAATTAAATTTACATCGATCATCTAAAACATTATGTGATAACATAGGAAAGGACCTAAGAAAGGGGTAGATATAAATCATAATAATTGAATAAAAAATCATGGAATATATTATCAAAATAAATTTGATTCATGAGGAATAACAATGTAAAATAAGAGGTGAGAACCATAATCATAAACAACATGTCTTGGTAAAACAAGATAACATAAATACAACATGGAAATACGGAAACAATAGTTAACATTTCAAAGTAATCATATGTCAATGTTAACTACTATGACATATAAATATATTGTGCTTTAGATAACCTCTTCTAAACAATACATGGAATATAATGAGATTAATACATCACCCAATTCATTGGAGCACTATTTATGTGATCCCATCATAATCATATCATGTACAATTATATGTTTTCCAGAAACATTATTTAATATAAGAAATTTTTTTATTTCATTTTATCCCATGATTAGGGATTTTGTGTTATATAAATGTAATTAACCAATAAAATATGTATAGGTACAAATATGTGAATACACTAGAGTGGAAATGGGTATGGCAATATAATTCACTATCGTTTGGCATGTAAAATTATGGTAAAATTTTGACTTTATAAGGGTAGCAAATTATGATTCATAAAATTTTTTAATGAGAGATAATGGGGACCGTAAAATTTGGATAAAAAATTATATTATGAGGTATGTGTAAAATCATATCCCAACATTATGAATTTGAAATCAAAAAGCATTAATAAAAGAAGGTGATTGAATAAATACGATACAGAGAGGATCCCATACATTGAAAGGGTGTTTCTAAAATAAAGATATTAACTTATTAAGAGCGTTGGGGAACCTTTTGAGGCATATCTACAGGGAATAGAAGTGTTAGGGAATGATATATGGGTATTGAGAAATGATAAATGGATTATTGATGGTATTAAGTAGGATAATAGAGGGGAGTTCAATATTATTTACTAAAATAATGTTTTGGAATATATAAAATAATTCAATCAATAACAAAATCCATCAAATGGTTTTTGTACCATGGTGTATGAAAAATTGGATTTTTTTCACGGTTTTATAAGTCCAACAAGATAACTCATAAAAATAATACCCTTGGTGATGTTTAATTTAGTCATTTTTATAAAAACATTATTTTATAAACATCATATAAAGTATAGGTTATGAATGATTCATAAAGGCTATATAAAATTAATAAAATAACCTAAAAACTAGATTATTCTAAGTGATAATATATATATTTGGTCATTTTTTAATTTTATTCCATATATTTCATCAATTTTGGGTCATTATGATGTCATGATACAAATAGTGTATTTATTCCACATTTAGTTTTAAATTGTAAATTCGTCAATATCAGAAAATTATGAAAAATTCAACATTGGAAAAAATTTCCACGATGAAACAAAAATAATATTTACCATGAAAATATATATAACTTAATATTGTAATTTATACCTTTAAATTAAAATACATATTTTTTTTAAAATGTTTTTTTATAATAAGCGTTTTGCTGACCCTTATAATTTTTTTGGTCTCTATAAAATTATATTATCAACTATAATTAGTAATAATTAATTAATTATAATAATTTATTAAAATAAAATTAATTTTTAAAAGTAATTAATTCATTAAAATGAATATCATAATTTAAATTTATTATATCAATAAATACAATTTGATCATTGTTGTATTAAAATGTAATTTTTATCATAGTGATCATTTAATAAATTATAAACTAAAAAAAATATGAAAAAAAATACTAATTATTTTATATATAATATATCTATTCATGATTTTAGTGGGACGATACATATCTCTTTATTAAACTGCTGAATTCCCCAAGGGATAGGTGTGCGATAGAGATATTTTCATGGGATGGTATGATTAACAAGGTTTAGTTAATAATAATTATGAGCTTGAACATATCTCATAAATAGTTTATCTAATTCCTTGGTTATTCAATATCCTATTGGTCATTATCCATGACAAAGACATAAGAATATATCTCCCATGAAATATCTGTTTAATGGGAATTATATGTTACAATCTTACTATTTTAGGCAATCACATCCATTGTCTATGTCAATTTTAGTTTTCAAAACCCTTAAAATATACTAATCATAATATAAATATTCAATAGATATATTATATATTTTCTCATACATAATAGTATTTAAACTATTTATTACTTATAACAATCTAATATGATGAAATTATTTTATGTGTTTTCCAAAAGAATATACCATAAGTAAAAAATTTAATTTAATCATAATGGGAATATCATTTATAAAACATTGTTTCGTTATAAGTGTAACACCACAGATGAAAGAAAACATTTTTTCCTTCTATAATTATTTTCATGAGGATTAATCCATCAAGATTAATGCTTATAAAACCATTATTCCTGACTCATTATTCTTCAATTTTCAGGGAAATATTTTCAGTCAAGGATTCATTAGTCATATATGGGTTTAATTATATTGTCATTTATCATTAGATGATCCAATAAAACCCATAAACTCATAAATTAGAAACCCAAACTCTAAACATAAATCATGATGCAATGATAAACTATCCCTAAACCTAATATAACCCCCTAATGAAAATTTAAACAAAACCCATAACTGAAAACTAAACCTATCCCCCCACCCACCAATCTGCCCTAAACCCAAACTGGGCCCCTAATATAATTTTAAATGTCAGCACAAAACATAACCCCTAACATAATATTTTTTCTACAAAACTAATAATGAACCATATACCCCCTAACCTAAATAACTATATCTTTAAACTTACCCATAACATAATACATATCGTCTAATATCCCCCCACCCAAACCTAACAACAAATTTAAAATATAATGGGTCAAATAAACATAATATTTAACCCTATAACCTAATTTTTTGTAGTCTAAACCTATCTCAAACACTAAAATTAGACCTAGCCCTTCAACAAAAACTAACAAACTAATTTACGATTAAAAATATAGAAAGAAAATTAGCCTCTTACCTACACCCAAAACCTTAATCACCTAAACATAACCCTATAAACTAATCATAATCCTCACCCTACATCGAAATGATAACACTAACCCAAAATCATAAATAGTAAATTTAAATACCCTAATATAAATATAAACACATACCCTATTCCCTTACTATACATAAATCCAAACTTCTATACATAAATTCAAACCCTTACCTCACCCTAAAACTGCAAACATAAACGACCCTAATCTACAATATAAAAAATATGAACAAAAATTCACTAATTAAAATCAAAACCCATCCCCTAATCAAATACTACAGTCATAACCAAACTCCTGAACAAAAATGGTAACCCATAAATCACACTTAAATCATAAACCTGATAACCCATAACCTAAACCAACCCTCCAACAGAGACATAATCATATCCCATTATCACATCCTTAATCTAATAATAAAACCTAATTCCTACAGCCACAACATATTCATTAAATATAACCCCTAACCTGAAATTAGACTTTCCCCCTAATTAAATTCTTCCACAAACTCTATCATAAGAATACCCCTTAGTCCAAACCATATTCTAATCCTACATCTAAAAAAATAAAACCTATTCCCCTGACCCTATAACCATTTTGGAAAACCAAACACTTTAACATAACCTCATAGCCTAAAATAGGATTTACCCCCTTTTGAAACCCATTCCTAACCGCCTAATATAAATTTGACCCTACATCATAGAAATGTTTTCAAAAGAAATCCTTCACTCTTAATATCTTACCCATTAACCAAAATATATACCAACGTATTAAAACCACACAAAAAAACTACATCCAAAACCAACCCAAAACATTACCCTGAAACATAATCTAAACAAACCAACCTTCCTGCCCAAACTGAACCTACTAATTTAAATTAAAACCAACATCATAAAATTAGGACCTTTCCACATAACCTAAATTTAAATAGGAATCCTAAAATTAATCCATACCCGACATCATAGAACTAATAGTAAACAATATACAATTATGAGCCTATTCTTATTCTATATTTTACCCTAAAAATGTAACCCCCAAACCAATAAACCAAAATTTAAACCAATGCCTTTAACTAATTCCCTAGACCTCCTAAACCTAACCCTAAGAAATAAGTATATAATCAAAATATAAACCCAACCCTTTTTTACAAACAACGCCCTCAAAAAAACCCTTCATTAAAAAATATAACCCTTGTTCTCATCCCTAAATCTTAAACACAAACCTTACCCAAAATAGAAATGTAAATGTTCACTTATACCCAAAAACTAAAATCTAACAACATATAATAAACATAACAACCTAACCTAAAACTGACCCCCATCTAACCAACCCTACACACACACCTAAAACCAACTCCCAAAACTAAGGTTAATACCCAAACCTAAACCTGACCCCCCAACTTAAACCCAATATACAATCCCTCACTACACACTTAAGAAAACTATTAAACTTAAACTCTAACCCATAAATCATTCATATACTCTAAACATAATTATAACCCATATTTGTACCCTAAATCTACACTTATAACCTATTATAAAACCCAGAATTAAACTGAACCCCCTATCCAAACCCTTTAACATAAACCCAATCCCATCCCCCCACACACATGCAGACAACTAAACTAGAATGCATTTTCTAGATGAAATTCCAAAATCATACCCCGTATCCTAATCATACAAACCAAAATATTAACCCATCATCAAATACCTATATACATCCTCAGAAAATATACTAAAAATAATTATATACCATTTCTAAATCCATAAACCATTAACATAAACCTAAAAACAAATCCTCAACTAAATGTATAACTTAAGATTCAATTAAAACATTCTTTTCATTCATGAAAAACATAAACACATTGAACATTGAGATAATCAAGAATATGAAGAAAAAATACATTATTAATTTTTATAAATTTAATTTGATGGTATTAATTTCTTCATTAATTTAATATGCCAAAATTTCATTGGATATTTTTTTTATATCTTCTAGAAATATTTGACTTATGGATGGCTAGTGAAAAATAATGATTTTACCGAAATTGTCAGTATTATGACATTATAATAATTTATGAATAAATTTAAAGAATAAAAAATCTTATTTATATACAAAATATATATTAAATAAGTATAAAAATCAATATGAAAATATAATTTTGGACATTTAAATATATCCTGACATTTTGGAACTCTAAGTATTTCTTTTGATCAAATAGAAAAAAAAATCTCTTTTACATTATTAATTAATTATATAAAAGAATAAATTATGTTATTGTTTTGTTTTAAATAAATATAAGGCTCATTTTATATAAAATAATAAAACTAATTCCACTTTCATCAACCTTATAATGTAATTAGGTATAATATAATTGTTGTAGATAAAAATAATTTTTTTTCGAAATCGTTTTTGGTCGTGTGTTTCGGGTTTGTTAATAAATTAATTTAGACCTCCTATAAGAAACAGAATTTTATTAAGTAGAATAAATTATTTTAATAATCATTTCCAAATTTTTTAATTTTTCCACAATCATTGCTACTAATTATGAATAGTTACATTGGTTAAAAAAATTAGGTAGAACAGTAAGAGTTTAAACTGGCTAAAAGGGTCAAAACAAATTTGATAATGGTTAAAATAGACGAAAAACATGTCTAAATCCTATTTTATGTAAATTTTATTACTTGATATCATTTTTATTGTATAATGAGTCCTTTTATATCTTCTTTAGATTATTTGGACAAAAAAATATTTTATTCTTTCAAAACAATTCAAGCATGTCCTCTCCCTCCATTATAAAAGGAAACCACATATTGTATCATACTCACAGTTCATGATCAAATTATATAAAAAACTAAATATAAAATACATTTATAGTAATCCTCCCCATGTAATATAGTATTTATATTTATTAAAATAGAATCATAATAATGCTTTATGCATTAGCCAAAGGAAGATTTGTGTTGAAGAGGTATAACTCTTAACCAAGTGTTTTCACTTTATTTCTTCTCATACCAAATTATCATACTTTACAACCATGATAAAATCAAAAAATAAGAATATGTAATATACTAAAATATTATTATTCTTCATTCATATACCTTATTAATCACTTTTTCATAATATGGAAAATGAAAAAACATCTTGTTCATATCTTCGGCCTACTATTTCCACGTAGCCGAGTAATTAATTTTGAGTAACCAATTTTCATAGAGGGTTATAAAGATAGAAATAAATAATATATATATATATAATTTATCACATAATTGGGTTTCCAAATATTGCATATATCATTTATATTATAACTCTGTTACCAATCGAAAAATGAAAACATCACTTATGTGTATGTGCGGACAACCACCACCAGGATGTGATGTGATTTATTTTTCTAGAATAACATTAAAGAATGGTTATGTATATATAATTAATATATAGAATATTTATATAATGATTTATATTCATTATATTATTGAACCTTGATCAACATGCATAGACCAACATTACTAAACTAAAACATACATGGAAAACAAAACACTTCACACACATAAAAAAATTATAATTAATTGATTGAAATTAATTTTGAAATGTTACAACTCGATCATAAATGTTATAAAAATAATATATAAGGTTCTGTTATATAATTATAAAAAAATAATTTATTATAATTTTTTTAAAAGGCCGTATGATTAAAGATAAACTTGTGGTAAGGGTTTACTTCACACTGTCATCCTCAGTTAGGGTTATCTATGCATAAAATGATTTTTCTATATTAAACACAACATTTTTTCATTTACATTTTTTATTTCATGGAGTTACAAGTTTTAAATTCATTTTACTATCTCTGGCTATTTAATATTCTAGAAGAATATTTTTAATAAAAATCAACTTTTTTTATAATTTGATCGGAAATATTTTCATTCCAAGAACATATTTTATTTAAAATGTTCTCACGAATATTTTTAATATTACATAATTATTTATTAATATCATTTTACCCATGTTTTAAATTCTGTAAAAATGATGAAAAGGAATATTCTTATGAATTTTGAAATGATGAACTTTTTATTAATGTTGTGAATGAAATCATTATTTTAAGACTTACCACGTGAGTGCATTTTCCCACGATCATGAAAATTTTTTCCTTGGAGAATCCATTATTAGTTTTATTGATTCTTTTAAAATATTTTTGTCATAATATAATGTAAATTTATATGTTTCAAATTTATTGCTTCAAAATAATAAGGCTATTTTCCGCTATAAATTTCATTATAGTCATTTATAAGTATTTTCATCCATTTGAACTACCTTTGATGATTTTTATTATTAATTGATGATATAATATAATGATTTTATCCACTATATTTATCTAGATGGATTATGATCATTTTAATAGGGAATGTATAGAAAATTTTTATTCATATACTTGTAATGTGTGCACCAATTAATTATTATGTCATATTGATTAGGTAGTATTATATATTTATATGATGAATGAATTTTATTTATTATGTAAAGTGTGTGTCATAAAATTACATTTACCCTTGATTCATCAGAAGGTAACATGAGAAAAAGCAGGTTGTGTATTTGGAATATGACTTACACAATTATGTATTAAATCTTAGCATGAGTCCTCAATGGTATGTTTAAGATATCCTAAATTTTAAATTCAATCATTATGAAATAAATTATTTATTTCCATGTTGTTATTTGAATGTTTATGATATCCATGGATAATAATCAATATCATGTGATTTTTCTATCGAATTATATTACCATCATTTATTCCAATCATATTACTTTGTCATTACTTTTTTATGCAAGCATCCACTATATGTATACCCATAGTGAGCATCTGAGATCACCCATTAATTTTTTCCCTTTACCCTTGATTTGAGTTTTAATACTATGTTTGATATGAAATGATTTATGTGTGTTAGTAAGAATTTTTCGAAATGAAATATGTTTTTGTATTTTATGTATTCAAATAAAATTTAGGATTTAAGAATGTATATAGTTTTACAAGACTACTAAACTATTTGATACCTTAAGACAAGAACTCTTGTATATGGTTCCAATGTAATAATGTAAGATACTTTTCTGGGATACTAGGGTTTGTATTATTTCATTAAATCAATACATATAACCTAAAACTAAAATCAAACACCTTATCATATCCCCGATCCAAAAACTACCCCCTTATCTAAAACAACCACAATCCCAAAATACTATTTATACTCTCAAACAAACTCTTATACCTAAAAATTAACCTATTACTCCATCCCAAATTAAAAAATATAATCATAAACCCTAATATTAGAAAAAATATAAGCCTTTACACAAAAATTACAACATAACCCTTTATCCCAATACATTTCTTAAACCTAACCCCCTAAACTAAAACGATTCCCCTACCCCACCCCCACCCCCATAGGCATATATACACACCTAAATCTACACATATACCATGAAACTATATCCCAACCCTAATCCGTGCACACCAACTAAACCCAAAAGTCTAAAATTTCCCCTCACCTAAATTCAAACATATACATTAAAACTAAAACCCTACAATAAAGTTAAATGTATACCTAACCCCTAGAATATACCTAACCCCTAGCATTAACATCACCTGAAAACCTAAATCTATACTAGTATTATAATGTTAAAATCTAACCCTACCTAACCCCCAATCCAAATCCAAAAACCTATCCTAGAATAATACCACTATCCAAATACAGAACCACCAAAAAAACTACCACCAACCAAAAAGTAACCCCTATTGTCCTAAAAATAACCCCTAAACATAACCCTTTTACCAAATATTATACTTACCCTAGCCTAAACACCCCCCCATTGATAAACATAACACATAAAACTAACCTAAATATAAACATATACATAAAAAATAAACCCTAGACCCATAAATATGTAACATATATCTTAAATCACATCCATAAGAAACTAACCAACCTAAATCGAATTGAAACCATTACAATCCCAAACATAACAATATAATTTAAATGTAAACCTATATGAAAAACATGACATGTAACATTCACTATTACCACATAATCTTAGACCCCATAGCCTAAATATAAACAAACATCCTAAACATAGACTCTAACTATATCCTAATACAATATTAAAATCATAACCCAAAATTATAATTATACTAATCACCCCAAAAACCCAATCACATCATCCGATTTTAAAATTAATCCCATATCATTAAATAATCCTATAATATATTATCCTATATTTAAATAGGAATTTTAAACATAATCCCTATAAAAATCCTAAACATAACATAGAACCCTAAACACTTATGTCCCAAATCTAAATCTAAAATACATCCTAAAAATATAACCCTTAACCACTCAACCTATTTATAATGAAAAATCCAATACTTAATATATATCTTTCATAATTCTAACCCAAAACCCTATCCTATATATTCGTCAATCTAAATCGAATCCCAACCTATATTCCATAATCCCACCTTTATAAAAAAATCATAGACATATAATCTAACCCTCTGCCTCATCCACAAACACTAACATTATCATAACCCATAATCCAAACATAAATATATATATACCCCAAAACAAAATCATAACACTAAAATTATCCCCATTCTCCAAACATAACACTCTAACCTAAAACCAATCCCTAGCCCACCCTACCACAAACACTCACTTAAAAGTCACCATTACATAGGCCTAAATTCTTAGCATAAACCTGAACCGAAAACGAAACAAAACACATATTCCCAATGTACATCTCAATGAAAAAAATAAACCTAATCCTTAAGGCCACGCCTCATCCCTAATCCCTAAATATAAAAATAAAACTTAATCCTAAACTAAGTATACACAAATACCCCAGTAATAAATTATATCCCTAACCAAAATCAACTAACCATCTTAAATCATAAACCTTACCCCCATAATCATGCATAATATTAAACAAAAAAACCCCAAATCTAAATCTAACCCGTAAACATAAACCTTATCGTAAATGTACTCCCCACCCCACAAACCTCTACCAAACCACTAATCCCTAACTACACCCTCAACCAAACATGAATGTCAAATCATTGACACCCTACCTCATCCATATACCCCAAATGATTAAAATATGCCTCATTCTAATGATAAATATAAACCTATACACTAAAACTAAAACCAAATCATAACCAAAATTCTAAAGATGAAACCCCAAGCCAAAATAAAACCCTATAACCTAAAACTCGTCCTTAATCTCATATCCCTCTCTAGAATGTCTACCAGACTCTTAAAAATGATATATGATTTCGTGACTCATCATAAAACCAAAACATGAACCTAAAACTAAATCTATACCAAAACCTATCGCTATAAATAAAAAATAAAACATTATAGTAAACATAATCTATTATCTAAAACCAGTAGCCTAAACCCAACCCCTTAACCTAAAACTACCCACACACAACTTTTAACCATACACACAAAACAGAATATATACATACACCCTAATACAAAATTATAACCCCAAACCTTACCCCTATCAAAAACATAACCAACCACATAATATTAACCCCTAAACTAAATTGAAAACTATAACATAAAACTAAATCCTAATTCCCAATCTACACCTAAAAATAAAACGTAATGATAATCATAAAACACTAAACTAACCTCCTAGAAAAAAAACAACCCCAACTGTTTATCTACACCTTTACCCTATAACTAAGATCAAATCCTAAACCTAACCCCCTTTCATTATCCTAACTACTAGATTAACGTTTTACCCCTTTTCAAATCATAACCCCTTAACTAAAGCAACCGACATCCTAAACCCAAATCCATATATCCTAAATATAACTAGTAAAAATAAAACCTATCACAAAATTACACCTAACCCCCAATTTAAATGAACCTACCAAGAAAATACCAACCCAACCCCTAATACAAAATTTGATAGAAAACTACATTAAAAAATAATGCATAGATTCCTAACCATTTAACATAAAACCTAAGCCTAACCCATAAACATATCTTTGTAATACATGAGTATTCCTATCCTAGTAGAATCTAAAACCTACCCAAAAAAATTATATTCAAACCTACATCATAAACTTTTCATCTAACTTGCAGCCAAAAAAACCCATTCCTAATCCCTTATCATAAATTTAATGCATCATATTTAAAATATACCATAAAATAATGAACATGTTTCTCCTACTGTAGAAATATTTCTTTTTGACTATAAGGTTTAAATACCTCCTTTAAGTGGTAATTAGTTCATTACCTCATTCAGTTATCTATTACATATGATAACGAATTATCATCCAATCCTTTTTTAGTAACGTTTATAAATATGTTTTCATGAAATGGAATTCTTTACAAAAAGATAAGTAAAAGTATAAGTAAAAAATTTAATAATCCTACAACTTCTACTATCCTGGATATGAAAAATGTTTTGGAACTTATTTATCTATGAAGAACAATTTTTTTATAATAATACAAAAAAATCATACATAAAAAATAACAATATTATGGTTTGTTGGACAATTTTTTTGTTTTTATTGATTTGGTGAATTTTCATTATAATTTTTACAGTACTATAAATTAAAATGTGTTTAGGAGTCCCATGAAAAGGAGGATAAAGCTAGTGACGATGATGTAATATACAAGGAATAATAAATATCTGAATACAACCAATGATTTTGGGAAGATTAAAAATTCCTATGATAATAGAAAAGACAGTTGTCACAATAATAACGCATTATCATATCATTTATTATAAAATTATTCTATGAAAATTAGACTATGTGAAATTGTTAAGAGAGAATAATAATCTATGGGAATTAATTAGAATGATTTTATAAATAAAAATTCTCTCTAGAAGATATCAATTAAGAAACTTGAGAAGACATTAGATTCCAAATGCAAGAATATTAAGAAAAGTTATACGTATAAAATAATAAATTAGAATAACATAAATTATAAAATTATATTACGAAAATCCAATTTTAATTCCAAATTTACATGTGATATGTTAGTTATCTAGCCAAAATATTTGGACAACATAAGGAAATTGGAAGAAGTAAAAATTTCTACTGGAAAAGGAATATAACATAACACATATAAAGGTAAATACGATATTTGTGTGAATTTAATTATGGATGAGAGTAATTCTCAAAATAAATTACAACAATTATAGTATAAGAGAATTACATAGAGAGGATAATTGTTTTACTAGGTCATACATGTGATATAAAATTTTTTGATAAGTGAAATGTCACATAAAATGAATCTAAATAATTAATAAAATCCAGATACCTCATTTAGAAATAAGGATCTAATTTGGAAGAGTAAATAACAGAGGAAATGGGGTAAATTTGATGAGATAACAATCTAATACATTATTTTCTCATTAGGAGGAAAAGAATATCCAACTTATTACAATGACCATTTTTTAATCTTATCATTCAAAATAAGTAATTGAAGTTGAATAATAATATCAAATAAATAACATGATATAATGGATGGTTGTTAACCATTGTTGTCCAATATAATGAATATTTCATTTTATATTGCTTCCTTACTAGTGAAATGAAGATTTTATGAATGGAACATCTGTGGTGAAAATGAGGATATTTTCTAGAAATCCATATAAGAGAAGACATGTTTTGGAATTTTCTAAACATTAGTAACAATAAAATATCCTTTTAAGAGATCTATTATTTTTAATATTGTACAAAATGTCATGGTGAATGAGATAAATTTGAAGAATTTTGAAAAATCCAAAATAATCATTATATCGTGGAAATATAATTATTCTATAATGCTCTTGAATATATTGAAATTGTAAAAGGTGTATGTTTATTAATATATCATATACTGTTACTCAAGTTAAAAATAATTATAAAAAGGGTGGGAATTGGATTAGTAAATAATGGTCAAAATGCATGGCCACCTACTCTACTTTGTGTACATGGATGTTTTAAATATTTTAATTGATGTTTTTGAAAGAGTCTCAGGATAATATTTCTTAAAAAAGTTTCATATTATAAATAGTATCTTCAATATAGATTAATTGTGGAAGACACTTAAAAATAGGTTTATGAGTTATCATTTCATTAGGTATCATGGTATGTTAGTAAAGGAAAACATTGTTTTCAAAATGCAATCCTCTTATTTTGTATAGAGATAATAGACCATGTACATATAGTTTGAAATAATAGATGACACATGTCTTGAGAATGATCTGATATCATATTCCCATGAACATTTGTATTTCATGTTAATAATGGGGAGAGAACGTGAAATGAGTGTTTGGAAATATAAATCGGACAGTATAAAGGTAATGCAATATTATATATATAAAGCATTATATATTGACATATTCATTTGAAACGAACATTAATGATATTTATAAGAAATACAAAGGGTAGATTAAAGAGATATATTTATGTCGGAGTTTTATTTTTTTCAATGGATTAAAATGATTGAAAATTGTTTTGAATGAAATATATTTATTTAATTGATTTCAATTTGAAGAATAATTTACAATGAAGAAGCTTCCAGATAGTATTAAGAAGCATATTTTTACAATGAATATGATAGTTTCTTTAAAGAATTTTTTGTAATAAGTTATCAAGGATGAATGGATAATCATGAATGAGTTTTCCTTAAGATGTTTGTGAATTCTTTTAGATGGTGATTTTGATGATGATCAGATAAAATTCTTAAGACAAAGTTGATCAGATAAAGGTGATGGTATGATAGATTACATGTTATGTAAAGTCTATGATTTTACAAGAGTAAAGGAACCTAGATTATTAAAATAAAAAGGTGAAATGGTATTAAAGTCCATATAAGGGTGATATTAGAACTTCATAAAGATACATTTAGTGTTCCAATGTGAAATCCTGAATTTCTAAGATAAGAACATTTTATTCGATAACTTATGTACCATGTAACACAAATCATAAAAAAACAAAAAATATATTTCACTAAATTTTTTCACTTGTATAACTTGTGAAACACACTGACATGAGTCTAAAAAATCCATTATATAGAAAAATATTAGGTTAAATAGGCTGCTATGAATAGTAGCGACTAAATTATGAAAAATATATGGTTTAAAAATATATAAAATAAAACTAAAGGATATAAATATATTAGGTGACTTGGATACAATTAAAATAATCCACACAAAATCTCCAAAACCATAGGATATAAAGTAAGCCTATAGTCCTACCCCAAAAGGGAGGATATCCCTCCCATCAAGCCATAAAAAATTCGTCGTATGTCATCTCCCCCAAATATAAAAGGAAACTCACTCCATTCACTTATTCACACATCTCAAGAAATTTCCATAGAATAAAACATACCAAAATATCTTTCCAACACCCTTATACACATTCTCAATAAACAATTCTCCTAAAAGTGTCATCCTTATGGTCTTTGAGAGGAGGCTCTCATGATGTTTCTCTAAAATAAAGTAATTATATTAATAATGAACTTTTGCTTTCATAGTTCTTTTCCCCAATCAAATTATGTCTTAAAACATTAAATAAAATAAATTAAAGTATCTAAAGTATTATTAGATGTTTTCATCTTGATGTAATGATATTTATTCATCTTCTTCGGCATAGAATAGGAAATTAAATCATTGATTGTGTGTTTACAGACTGCTGCTCGCTAATCAATATAACTCATTTTCCATCAACACATATCAAAATTATGTATAATGAAGTATTTAATGAATATATATATATATATAATATTAATCATATTATTATAATTATATAATTATAATATCAAATATACTAGATTTCCTTCCATTTCGTTTAAAATATGATAACGTCGGTTGTGTGTACAATGGACCACCACCTCATGAAGAATTGCGATTCATTTTTCAGTAGCACATTAGATAGAAATTAATAATGAAACATTTAATGAATATATTTGATATAAAATACAATGTATTGACTATAAAATATTAATATACCACCCACTTCATTTCCCTTTCACTCTTTAATGGAATGATATCATCAATCAGGCGTACGCACAACCTACCATCTCCACGGAGCGATGTGTTTCATTTTCAATGTGAAACATTTTAGAATGGTTCTAAAAATATTTATAATGATTAAATATGATACTTATAAAATTATTATAATTATTTTTATTATGTAATATCATAATATTCTAATGAACCAAAACTTTCATGACAAAACATGCATGATAAAATACGGAAACTAACACCCGAAACAATGAAAATAATAAATTATTATTTAAAAAAGGTATAAAATCCTATGTGTGGACAATATATTATATTTTATATATTCATATAGTTCTATTTTAACTTAATAACATTCCTGAAACAATTAAATATTATTTAAAATCATTTTCACCCAAATGGATTTGTGAGATAAGGGATTTCATCTCAATTTCCATTTCACAGAGACATATTTGTTAATATACACATATTCACTTGTTGTTTATACTGCCCCTTTGATGTATTCAACATGAATATATAATTATTCAGGATGATTAATTTTTTAATTTATTTATTTTATTATTAATGTTTTTCAAATTTCAATATTCCCAAGGAGTTAATAATTATTTTATAATCTGACTTTCTTAATTGATTGTTTACATTCTCCTGAATGAATCAATCTCTTGTCATCATCTTTAATTGGAAATTAAATTTATTTAAATATCCATTTTATTGTATGATAGAATAGATTATTTTCTGAACAACATACCATTTATTCTTATTGATTTTTTTGAATTGTATATGATTAATTGGGGAAAAATTGATAAATATATATCCTCTCTTCAATACATATATTTGATAATAAGGCCATGTTGATTCATTAATAAAATATATTATATGATATAGGAGGAATGGGTTGGAGATGAAGTTATGGGTTGAGCATGATTATTGGTTTTTATAAATAGTTTTAGACAATCTTGGGAATGGTATTGATAGTAGAGATATTACGATGGATGAGATCCTAAAATCCAATAATTTTGAAATTATATCATTGATAACTCAATTATTATTATTATTATTCATGATATTTTTATAAAGATATTATATTTTGATTCATCCTTATTCTCATTTTATTGGTTAAATGGCTTTTGAGTTCCATTACTTACCATGCCATTTGATTATTCCTTATCATTATTAGTAGTCATGTTATTGATGAAATGGTATTTGTGTTCAATTATTTAAACTTCCATATTGATTATTCCAAATCTATTAATGATTTTCAAGGTACTTATTTAATTTAGTATAGGTTCATTTATTTACATTTCCATGTTGATTATAGTTATTGATTCATAATAGATTCCATTGTACATAAAATTTACTGAGAATTTGAGCTCACCCCAATTTCTTTCCATTTCCAAGATTTTCATATGTGTATTAAGAATGATATGCATGGATATTATATTGGTAATAATGATGTTCTCTAAAAACTTTTGTTATAATTTATGTTTTCAAATTTAATATTGGAATCATTTATGTATCTGGTTTACCAAAACTACTAAGCTATGTAGTCCATCAGGATTAGATTCCAGGAATACTATTCCAATTTAATAAAGTAACCATGAACTCTATGCTACTATGGATAGGGTAATTACATCCAATACCAATGTGTGGGAAATTTGAAAAATATTTTGTACCGACCTAATTTTTATGAGAAAAAATCAAATAAATTTAATTTATTCCATATCTCATGTTAGACACAGCAAAGAGTTTTAATGAACCATAATATACTATTAATATTATTATTTAAGCATAAGAACTATAACCTAGTAACTATATTTTTAGGTATGATTATGAATATAAACATTTAAAATATTAAGTATAATGATGTTATATAATGAAAACAAAGATAAAAAAGAACTTAATTTTTTGTAATGTCTTTATATGTTTTTAAACCAATATCTCCTCAATCAAATTTATTTGTTTTTGAAAAATAATATCTTTTTCCCAAATTAATAAAATTTAATTAGAAAATTCAACATAATTTTTGAAATAAAAATTAATAATTTTCATTGATTGATTTTTGGAAAATGAAATTTTATGGTAAAATTTTTTAATCATTTAAAACAACATTCTAATTTAGTATATTTAAATGATCCAAATTCTGATAATATTTTTTTAAAAGTAATATTAGTGTAATCATAAAATTTAATTTGTTGGAATCATTTTAATATTAAATTTTTATATTAAAACATTAGATTCATGAAAATTGTTTACTAGTAAAACCGCCTTTTTATCTCATCTATCAATCTAATTTAAAATTAAATTGTGTCACTTTAGGGAATGGAATTTGGAAAAATGGATTCCATATTAAAAAACTTCATAATTAATATTATATATTTATATCAACTTAATTTCTATAAAAATTATAGAAAAATATTAAAAATAAAAACCGCAATTATGGTTAATGTTGGTTTACTAGGGGTAAAACTAAAACTATAAGGGGAAAAGGATGATAAATATTTTAAAATAGGGTTTTATGGAAATATTGATACCTTATATTATTTATGTTTTTTTAAATATCCATTTTATATCATTTATAAATTACAAAAATGTGAGTACACTTTATTCTTTTCAGTAATTTCATTTTTTCTCCCCCCAAATTATAAAAGGCCTCCCATCTCCTCTCCTCTTCAGTAATCCAGATACATTTTATTGGCCAATACCTGAACAAATATCTTAATTAATTATCTTCCCAAATAATATATTACTTAGTCATATTATGAAACCCTCCAATGAGGGATTATACTATAAGCCTAAAGAGGTTTTTCCAAGAAGATGTAATACTCATAAACTTGTTTTTGGTTTTATTTCACCCAATAAATCCTTAAATTATTATTCAACCATGCTGATATAATATCCTGACAATATAAAATAAAATGAAATTATTATTATTTTAATGTAATTACATATATCTATTTCATGATTTTACCAATTGGGAGACAAAACTATTGATCAGGTGTAGGGCAGACTACAACCTTGGGAACCAATGTAATTCCCTTTCATTACCAAATCTTACAAATAGATATAATGATGGATGTAGAATATATATAAAATTTATGATATAATTTTACTTATTTAGTTTTTATATCACATCTACCATTTTAATTTATTTTTCATAGAGACACTATATCGCTTCTTGTGTGTACGGTGAACTAACACCTCACGAAGTGATGTGATTCATTATTCACATGAGCATTACATGAAAGGTACTAAGTATGTGTTTAATGGAAATTTATAATATATCGGACATAAAAATAATTTTTAATGGTAATATATTATTTACCTCTATATCATTTTATCCTTCAAGAAAATAGAAACATTTTTCATGTGTACATATGTCCTACCGTCTCATGAATGGTGCAATTAATTTTATATCTATATTGTTATTTTATTAATATAAATACAATTATATTGATTATATATATATTTTAATTTTTTTTCATTTTGTATATTTTGGAATAAAGATAAATGTAAATGAAAAAAAAATTAAAGAAAATTCAAAAAAGACAATGTAGTAATTACCTAAAAAGATATTTTAACATTGAATTATTAACAGAAGAGTAATAAAAGGTCAAAAGAAAATAGTATATTTTGTTATAAATATGATTATGTTTTTTAATATATTTATAATAAACTTATATTTGTTATACATGATTTTCAAATGTGTATGATGGAATAACAGATATAAGGTAGGAGATTCTCATCTCATTTATATTTTTGTGGGACACATGCCTTATACATAAATTAGATAATTGGTCTACTGTATATATTTTCCATTAATATGTTTTATGATCCTCATTGTGATAATTAAGGGTTATTAATATCAATATACGTTTCATTATTTCATGGGACTTATGATTCAAATTACAAATGTTGTCATGGTTTAATGTTACAATCTCATTGTTTAACGAAATTCCTTATGATATTCCCCTAATGATGAGATATTATGATTTATCTCTAAATAATCAAATGAATTTATTTATTATTTGGTTATTTATGGAGGATATATATTTTCCATTAATTTTCCCCTCTCAAAAGATTAAATATATGAAAATAATTTTTTAATAAAAATATTCGTTATTTCTCGCTTAAGTCAATAAGAATCCTTCCATATCCATGTTTTCAAAAATAATTATAATAATTTTTTTAATATACTATAATTACTTAACTAAATTTTCACACATGTAATAATTTTTAAAAAATAAGTTAATATCAATCTTCATTTCATTTTCCATTTAAAGCTCTTTTGGATTTTACCTATGTGTTAAAGGAATCTGTTTTTAACATGCATGTTATGAATAGAATTTTCCATTGCCCGGAATGATAAATAATTTAGTGAATTATTTTTGTGATTCAAAAAAATAAAATGATTTTTTTATTTTAATTTTGAAATTATTGTTTTAAAAAATGATTATCAAAGTGGAAAGTCCATTTTCTATAGGAAAATTTCCATGTGATATTTAAATATCATTTTCCATATAATAAGGAATCCTTTGATGTCCCGTATTATTTACTAGGGATATGGTAAAACTAAACCATATTTATAATTTCATTGTGTGGTTTATTATAATTATTATGATATTTTTATGGATCTCATTCCTTTTCCTTGATTTATACTATGATAAATTAATGAGATTATTTTGAGACCCATCTCATTTCAATGGGTTATTCTCTAATAGAATGTTTAGGAGACCCTTATAATTTAATTATTTGTGATATGATGAATTTTTTATGACCTTTTATAACACTTATGTTTATTTTTCATTCTGTTATTCTGGTTATATTCTATATAAATTTGGTTTCAATGTTCTATACAAGGACAGTTGACATATTATAATCATGGATGTATGGGATCAATATATTCCCAAATAAATTTGGTAAATCCATATATCTCACGAGATAATAAATGGAAACAATTCAATTATAATGATTCGTGATGGGGAATAGAATAATGGTCTTGTTTTA
Organism: Viscum album; assembly: GCA_963277665.1. Taxonomy (NCBI): domain Eukaryota; kingdom Viridiplantae; phylum Streptophyta; class Magnoliopsida; order Santalales; family Viscaceae; genus Viscum; species Viscum album. The sequence continues at coordinate 1,819,338,935 of OY728141.1, forward strand.
AAATTGGAAATTAGAGATGATTCATTCTACAATATGTTTGATGCATATGGTAGTTAATCGTGACCTGTGAAATGGTTTACTTAGCTGTATTGGTGCCACTATTTTTTTACATGGTATTAAGGAAATGAATTATGTTTATCTCACACACTTTTTAATCACATCATTTCAAAAGATAGTGCTTCATTCCATGACTCTTGTTTATGATCTGTAAAATATTAGGGAATATCTTATTACATCGTGTTCAAGATCTAATTAAAAAATACATATCTTAATCAATCATATGATCATCTAATTTTTCCATCCATGTTTACCCTTATAGATAATATGAGAGAATGATTTCCTTTTTTTCATTCCTTGGGTTATGAATAATTTTTTTATGTAGGGTATGTTTATAAGAATTTAAAAAAAATATGATCATTATAAGAGATGACTAAGATCATTCAATAAATAAAAATATTACGTAACTATTCTCTAAATACTCTAAATATTTTTTTTCCTTGGGTGTGTATTTATTTAATTTATTGAATATTCATCTAAAAAGATTTCATAATTGAGAATAATAATCTTGGGACATAATAGTCATTATCAATGAAAAGGTTTAGTAAGCCATCATAAAATAGATTGGGAGAATATTTTTGAAGTCCCTAGGGATAGGTCAAAGAGTATTCTATGAATAATTCAATGTATAGGAAAATGTTTGGGAATATTGTGAAGGAATGATCGAGTGGATTATAATAAATAAGAATCATGTTTGGACATTAAATGTAAATGTATTTCTAAAATAGTTATTCCTAGGGGTGATAACTCTGAAAGAAGAACATTGAGTTAGACTCAAGCATCACATAGTGCACATATATGGGCCTTGCCTCACACCAGGTTTGGCAATCCCAGGTGATATTCTTTGGAAATTACGAAACTCTTTATGAACCATCCTAACAAGTTTTAGTTTTATGATGTCCATGAATGACCTAGGATTAAATGAATATTTATTAGAATAAATATAAGGAGTCATAATTTAGCTATACTATAATTGTTTTCATGATTAAATGATTTCCCACTATGGTTATTATTCTATAAACTATGATTTTTATTTCTAGTCAATAGTTAGATAACACATAAACCATGTTAATGTTAATTTTAAAAAATGCCATAATTTTATTCTAGAAAAAAATATATATCATTATTAGAATGAAAAATATTTTTTATACTCATTGAACATTCTCAAGATACTAATAATACCAAACATACACACAGTGAGATAAGGGAGTAACATTTCAATTATCCCTTTATGATTCAATGTCAACCTTATTTTGTATATTCTCCTAATTGACTATTTACTAATAACATTATTTTTATCAATAAAAAGTTATTTTAAATACTCTATTGTTTAATGCTTAAAAAATAATTTTTATTATCATTTGGAAGGAAAATATTAATAATGTTTCATAATTTTCAAACAAATGTGGGAATATTTATCAATTGACTCTATACAGTGGGATAAATTTAAAAAATTATTTTTCAATAAGCATGTTTCTCATATTCGTTTTAATAAGATGGATAAGGAATTATTTGAGTTGATGTAGATGGACAATGAGTATGTTTGTACCTATGTGGGAAATTTTATATTACTTATGAGATATTCTTCTAGAATTATCATCAGATATGATATTAAGGTTGGTTTATTCTATTGCAGTATAAAACCATTTATCCAAAATAAATTATATGTAAGAGAATAAAATAGTTATGAATAAATCAATCTACATACACTCAATGTGGACATGAAAATTGGATATTCCCACCATTACCATGTGTTTGATAAGAAAAGGAATATAAAATATCATTAAAACTCAAATTAATCACATGGTGGAAAAAAGATTACTTCCATATTTGTGCCAAATACATGGGAAGAAGCATTAATGGAGATTATTTAATTGATTTTTATGTGATTTAAATGTGTTTAGTCAAGTTATAAATCCCATAAATTTCAAGAGGAAGTGAATGGGACCATTAATAGAATATAGGGGAAAAAGATGGAAACAAACAAAAAATCATTCTACAATACTTCAAATGAAAGGAGCATGATCATTTCGTTTACAAGTTATCAAATATGAATGTTAATTATGATGATCAAAGACAAAATAAATCTGAAGACAAAGGGAAAAGGGAATGATTTTGAAATCAAAAATGTGATAGTGAATTATAAAAAATAGTGAACACCAAACCTCTACTACTTAGTTGGGAATTTCATTGTTGATTTTTTATGAAGGGTAATTTGAAAATATTATTAGTCATCCATTAGTGGAACATGATGTGATACTATATAATTAATATCTCACAATACCTATATACTAGAATATTAAAATCATGTTTTATATTCTATCCATGAATAGAAGAAACCATGCTTCCATTATAAATATTTTTCTAAATATAAGATATTATTTATAGAATAAAGGGTGAATTTTCATTTGGAAGTGATATTAATCCATGTACGATTAACATAAGATTTATGGATACCATCAAGGGTTTATAAGTTTAATTTTGATCATAATTTCATTTTATTTGGAATCCCTAATGATGGTTTATGTGAAAACATATTGAATATATTTTCGTAGGCATTTATGGTAATATAACCCCTTGGATTTTATATGTTGTAGTGACAAATTTATCTAAGGATGAATGCCTTTACATTTTTTTGTTTTAATATTAATGGTATTATATCTCCTTGGGATTTATATTATATATGATGATTAGTTAATTATAAAAATTATAGGAACTTTTTTAACATAGTTTTGGATAAACATAACACACATTTTGGGTGATAACAAGTCGCATTCAGTAAGGTCATGGGTCTTGAGCACACATTCAATGACAGACAAGTGTATATCACCTACCACTGGCCTTTGTGAAATAGTATTTCTATTAGGGAATCATGAGAGATATATTTCTAAATATTTATCTTGGTGATTAGTATATTAGAATGCTAATAATAGGAAAAAAACATATAAGTATACTCTTGGACCATTATCCATACCAAAATAGAAATTTTCAAACACCTCTGTGGAATTTTTCATCGGACTCCCCAAAACATATAAATTAAAAATATATATATTGGTTATCATATATCATATTAAAAATTCATCACACTTCAGTTATATAAGATAATATTTACATACAGATCAACATTATAGGATATTCATTAATGAAGAGATAAGGTTTCATGGAGTACCATATATAAATGTATTTGATTGGGATCCATGTTTTTCCTCAATATTCATGTGAATCAAAAAAAGTATTTGGATATAGAGTTATGTTATTGGAAAAACTCTCATTCTCAATCATATTATCATTTTGAGAGAAATATTCAAAACCTATTTGATATTCTATGATCCTGTTATATATATTTCAATGGTTATGGGTATTAACACGTTCCTCCAGTATTCATTAAAAAATTTCTTTAACATAAGAATACAGATGGCTGTTTATGAAACCCAATATCAAATTAATTTTATAGATCCAAATGATGCAATGAGGTTGTATAAATACATCTATTGGGACCAAATCTAGCTCAAAAAATGGAATTTAAGGTCAAATTCATTCATCCCCACATATGGGAAGCACAAGGTGTACTGAAATGTTATGGTGGAAATCATCATCGTGACGTAAAATTCATAGTTGATAACAAGGTGTTTTTGTGATTTTGTCCCTAGAAGAAGGTTGGGAGATTCAGTATGAAAGGAATATGGATCCCTACTTATATTTTCCATTTCAAGATTCTTGAATAGGTAACTATGTTTTCTTATGGCTTGGGACTTCCACCAAACCTCTCTCAACATGATGACTCGGTCCAAGTATCTATCTTGAGGAATCATATAATTGACCATTCACATTAACCGAATTAATTTTTAATGTTAGTGGAGAAATTTTTTTAAGAGACAAATATGGTGTATATATTTTATTATAGAGATATAGTGCTACAAAATAATCTCAATCACTAGGAAAATGTTTTATGGAAAGCTCTGCAATTTAAAGAAACTATGTGGTGCCCTAAGAAAATAATGAATCAGAAGTATCATAATTTTTTATCAAATTCATAAACATCAATATAGAAATTAATTTTAATGGAGTAATAATTCAACACCATGATATTTGATAAATTATATTTCAAATAATGTTTATTTCTTCGATAGCTTGTGTTACAAGAAACACTGATTGTTAGCGAAACATGATATTTTAATAATATTATTTCTTAAACTAGGTCATTATAACCAAGCTTTTCAACATTTTGGTATAAATAAGAATTAACGAAATTTCAAATATTAATGATAATATTTTAATATAAATAAGACACATTGATAAAAAATGAACATAATTTTATGTAAAGTCATTATATGTTTTGAATATAATATTTTCTAAAAAAATTATTTTATTGAATTTTTTAACAAATAATTAAATTTTGTCCTTCCCCTACTTGAAAATATATTTTAAAAAATAATATTAATTTTATACAACTAAATTTCAATATTATATTTGATTTTAATTTTGATAATTCATTAAGAAGATAAATGTTTCAATTAATAGTAAATAAATACTGGTTTTTATTGATAACTATATTTCATTAAGAGTATTTACAAGATCCATTATAATTTAATATGGTATTTATAATTAAGATAAATAAATTATACTTTTATTAATCTAAATTATTTCATGGGACTCAATTTCATAATTAATTTTGATATTAATATTTTTTAAACTTGTAAACAGTTTCCATTTAGAAGACAAATTTCCATTCAAATCAGTGAGTTTAATTGAAAATTAAATTCTGATAAATTGGTTAATTGAATATTGTAAAATTTATTAACTATTTTTAATAATAATATCATATAATATTTATTAGGTTCAAATTATTTTTTTCAATAATTAATAGTAAAAATTAATTATCATGATTAATTTGAAGATGGGTTTACCAGGGTTTAATCTAAAAGGATATGAGGGAAAATGAACATTAATCTTGTCCAAAACCCATTTGATACCCATATTTCAAACATATATCATATAAGATTCTATAATGATCCATTTTGAATCCTTTTTCATGTGAAAATTAGGTATAAATTATTCATTCAAAAAATTCAATGTATGTCCTCTATAGCACTTATAAATGGTTACTCCATTAGTTTTCTACATCACACTTAAAAAACCATTTGTTCATCCAAGAACTATCTATATTTATATTCCATAACTCTCTAACCACATAATATATACACTATTTTGAATATAAATCCCTCCTAAGAATGCTTTATTAAGAAACATAAAGAGGTTCTCCAAAAAAGAGGTAACATTAATTAACTTCTGTTTTTGGTTTCATTTATTCATCTTGAGACATAAATTATTATTAATATATTCTGATATAGTAAAATTATTCTATAAAATATACTTATATTATATTATATTATTTTAATGAACTACTTTCTCCTCCCATTTGTCATCTGGGAAATGAAATCTTCGATAATGTGTATGGGGACTACCACCTTGTGAAATTATTTATTCTTTCCATCCCCACCTATCATGGACAGATAAAATGACAAATCTAACAAATTTATAATAAAAGAATGACATAATTATTATTATGTAATAATTATATCTATAATACCTTCTTATATTAACTTGTGTGGGAATATGATATTGTCACTCATGTGTACAGAAGAATACTTCCTTACGAAGCGATGTGATTCATTACTAACATAATATTTACATGGAATATAATAATTATAGTATTAATGTAACTATTTGACATATATGAAATACAAAATTATTCTTTAATCTTAATATATTTTTTATGATTCATTTTTTTCATCAATAGAGAAAATGAAGACAACCTTCCTTCCTATGTGTAGTATCCCATCTCCATGAATGGTGTAACACATTTTATATCTAAAACTTAACTAGAATACCCTAAATTCATATATAACAAATATTAATGAATATTATTTCATATTAAAAATTATGGAGTTGATTAAACGATGACCAATGTTAATTTAACATAAATACAAAACCAAAACATACATAAGAAACAAAGTAAATGTTACCCGAAATGTGGTCTTAACAAATCATTTTTTTATAAAATAGTAATATTATGAAATACATAAGTAATATATTATATTTAAAATATTATTATGGGTTTTTAATATATTTATAATAAATTTTTTTACTATAAATTAGTTTCAAACATGTATGGTGGATGTTGAAACTTATGTTAAGGGATATTCTTCTCACATTTATTTTTATAGAGCACATTCCTTATACACAACTTGAATAATTTTTGAAGTGTATATACATCCAATGAATGCATTTTAAAATCCTTATCATGATAGTTATGTGATATTAATATCAATATAATTTTATTTCCTTCATGATGATTCCAATTCAAAAAATAGCTAAACGGTAAAGGGTTAATGTCACAATCTCATGATCTAACAACATTTTTTATAATATACATCCAAATATGTGATCTTCTAAAATACCTCTCAAAATACTAAAATATTTTATTCTACTCTTTTTATTTTTGTATAATACATGGCTTAATTTATTTCTCATCTCATAAATGATTAAGGAGGACAAAATAATGTCTATAAAAATCATCTTTATTTCTATCGTTGGTCAAAAACTAATTTTTTATTTGAATATTTTATAAAATCACTTTAATGAATGTTTTTAATATTATCCAATTAACTTTGAAAGGAATTTTTTCTCTTATATGGTTTTTAAAGAATCATTTTTAAATGGAATCTTCAAATCATTTTCCAAACAAGACTCTTTTTGGCTTTTATGGAACTTTGAAACAAGCCTTTATTTTATCATGTACAACATGAATGTAATTTTCCTCCATCATGTCCGATCAATGATTTAAATATTATATTATATTTTTCCTAGTTTATATTCATTAAAAATTATTTTAATGTATTTTAAAAAGAAAATTATATCTAAAAAGTGATTTTGAATTTTGAAAGGTTGCTTTCCTTCAGAAAATATTCATGCGATCTTTAAAAATAATTTTCCAAATAATATTACATCCTTTTTCATTATTTATGATTTATAGGGTATATGATCCAATTATATAATCTTTATTCTTTTTCTGGATGGATTATTATTATTATGATGAAATATTTATGAAATTTGTTCCTTTTCTTCAGTTTATGATATGATAAATTGATGAGATGATTATGAAAACAATATCCTTTTCATGGGTTATGCTTTGTTGGAAATTCCGTGAGACCCTATTAATTTAATGGGTAATAATATAATAATTTTTTTATGATAATTTGGCACAAATATGTTTTGTTTTCATTATTTTATAGAGGTTACATCATAAGCAAGTACAATGATTTAAAATGGGTAACAGGTTGATGGGCTTGATCCATAGTGGGAAACAACTGATGAGGCATGATCCACCATGTTTGATGATCTTGTAAGTTAACCTTCATAAATGAAATGGATTTTATACCTATGTTGTTTCCAGAAATTTATGAAATGAAATTATGTTTAATAAATTAGGATGATTTCACACAATAATTAATCTTCTATTTTTTAATGACAATTTTTATGTCATTACTCAAAATTAACCTAATGATAGGTTGTGTATGACCATTCCAAGTTATGTTCATGATCTCAAGCAGTTATGCTTATCTTATGGTTTCACATGATCATATAATTATATGTCCCATATTTACCCTTACTGAGAATATAATCCCTTACTTTATTATGCATCATTTCCACAAGTTATAATGAAATATTTTATGTTGGTTTTGTTTACGATGATTACTAGAGGGGAATTTAATTATGGGGTATTTTTATGAAATTTCATTAAATTTAATTATTACATATCTTCTCTAAAAATACAATAAACTATTATTTTCCCAAGGTATGTTTTTTTAATTTACTGAATATTAATCCAAACAATATAATTTCTATGAATGAGAAGTACAGTTCCTAATATGTGAAAGTGTACTCATATGATATTTCCAAGTAGCACCATCAGAAAGAAGTTTCCAACTACGCCATCAAAGGGAGTGTGTATCAAATGGTCAAATATGTAAATTCTGTGAAAATTGAAGAAATTCTAGTAGATCAACGGAGAATCATTCTCTTTAATGTAAGTATGATGGTAACAATCAGAAATTATAAGATGAGAAGAGGAATAAAATGTTTGACTAATTATATTCACAAGTTACACCGCACAGAATGATTAGACCAACAACAATTATATTTATTTATTTGATCTCTTATTAATTTATTAAACACTATAATTAATTATGTCTTGGATTCAATGCTATTGAATTTATGTTCGTATATTAATAGATCTAAATCCATTAGAAGTACATTTATAAAGATAAAAAATTCAAATAAAGAAGATCTTATATGATAAAACGGTAGATTCCTAAAAATGTAAGATGTTTTAATAAATGTGTGATTACTATCCACTTAATGGGTCACTAAAACATCATACATATATCATGTTTCCAATGTATATTATGAAAAAAATAATGATTGTGGGGTTTTCATAAATTTTTTTCCAAAAAATTGGAAAAATATTTCCTTAAAAAGATAACGAATACATGGAAATATCACTAAATATAGGTCGATAAAGGTTTTTTAGCTAAGGTGTAAGATAGATGTTTCTATATGAATTCAGTTAATACAGGTGTCTAGGTCGTGGTTAATTGGCTAAATTTTCCATGGAAGCTTATTAGACATAGGTTGCTAATGTTTCTAAACCTTTTCATTAGACAGAAGACTATGAATGATATCATTAGAAAAAAAAGAGTTAAAAATACATTAGGATGAGTATAAAAAGTAAACTTATAGAGTTCAAAAAGTCCATTAAACTAAATTATTATATATGTTTTATACGGGTTCATCATATGTATGAAAATTAAGAAATATATAAATGAAACTATCTTATAGAAGTAGTTCCACATTAAAGTATACTAAATAGAATTTCAAAGTGAAGATCAAAAGATATTCATCAAAATGGGTTTTCTAAGAATATTATTTGTTAGAAGAAGAGTCTCAAAAAAGGCTTTCATCATATTCCTTTTATGTTATAAAATATTACTAAGTTATGATTCATCAAATATAATAATATGAAAAAAAATTTACTATATGGATTGTTTACTGAATTTTATTGAAGTTCTCATAATGTTATATCATTTTGTAGACTACCAAATGGTCATTCAATTTTTCAATAATTATGTAGGGATATTGTGATTCTAGAATGTGTATGGATGATCTAGGATGTTTTTTGTCATCTTGAATGTTTATAATGTATAAAAATAATTCCAATGAAACATAAATAAGTAGGATGTTGGATGTTAATGGTTGTGTTTGGTGGAAAATATATTTGAGTTCCAGTGATTTCAAAATAGATTATTTATATATAATATGGGTTTTGATACTATACAAAATATTTTTCATATGTGTGCAGGATATAAACTGAGGGTGAATTTGTCCCATTATTATTTTTTATCCACGAACAATTATATCTATTCCCATTAAGGATCATGTTTTGAGATAAGAGTATCAGAAGGTGTAGGGGTTACCAGATGCAGTAAAATGAAAAAATGATGTTAAACATCTAAATGAAGAAAGTAAGAGGATCAGATTAACATAACCTTAAATATCATAAATAAACAATATGGAGTACTATAACTAAGTTAATATGTACCAAAAAATGTTGAATAAGATTAATGGTTTTCCTTGATACTAGAAATTATTTATAATCATTTGGTATAGGAAAAACATGACGATGAATATGGGAAAAAACTAACTTATATTGGGTGAATCACCACCTAATATACATTATCAGAAATGAATATCAGATGGATATATCATATAGAGGATCAGGCAGAGGATCGTATGGATAGGTTTGTGACAACGAAGGAAAATTAATGAATGTTTCTTCTCAAATACCATTTAAGTAAAAACTAAAATATATGAAAATGGGATAAATGTATCATCCAATAGAAGACTCATCAAATTGAATAATATCATTTTGATATAAAGTACCTAAATGATGAAGTTGTATGATATATTAAATAGATGTATATAGATCCTATGAGGAGCTACAAGTTGGAACTTTCCATCACCTGTCTAGGGATTCATGATTTTATATATCCCCCTCATAAGGTGTAGGGACATAAACAATCAATAAGAGTTATTTTATATTCAATCAACAATATTTGGAATCTCATTATAGGATACATTCCATGTATTTATCATCACCATAAATTAATAGGTCTAGCTACACTTATATATCAGTTGACCTTGTGAAAATATCATGTTCTAACTTTACCTTATTTTATATACTTTCAAATGATAACGAAAATAGAATTGGATAATCGAGATCCTAATAAATCTTGAGGTTAAAGGGAAAAAAAGTTATAATTTTTTTTAAAGATCCCAACATAGATTCACACCCATCATATTATTGAGATTATCCAGTAGTGGTCCTCTCACTCCCTAACCTAAAACTAACTCCCTTTCATAAGAAGAAATCTTAATAATTGCCTCTTCCCTAAACCACGAACCAAACATAACCCCAAATATTAACCTAGAACTATATGTATAATATAAAATAATAATTTATAACTAAAAACCTTCCTATCCTAACCCCTGTAAAAATCCCCCCCCCCATACACACACAACTATGCCTAACCCCAAACCAAAACCTAACCCATTATCTTATATGTAGCATAAAACTATTCCCCTAACTTAATCACAAATGCTAATACCAAAGTACACCTTCAATCATACTCATAAAACAAAACAATAGATCTTTACTCATCCCTAAACCCTAAATAAAAATGAAACCCATAATACTAATATAAATCTTGACCTATAACCTAATAATAATACCTGACCCTAAAATGATACACTTAACCCAACACCACACCACAACCCATAACCCCAGTCTACGCCCTCAACCATACTTTTTTCGTAAACACTAAACATAAATCTAATCATTAATAGGATCCTAAATATACCCATATACCCAAAAACTAAAGCCTAACCCAAAACATAACCCCCTATAAAACCATTAGCCCAACCCAGACCCTTAACAATACAACTACCCCCACCACCACACATATACCTAAATCTACACTTAATCCCTAAAAATAAAACCTAAATCAAAACATAACCACATATATTAATCTTAACCCTAGCAAAATCCTGACCCCATAACCTCAATATAAATTTGTTCCTTAAAACAAAACCTACATTCTAAATTCATACCACATTCCTAAACCCTAAAAAAACAATTCCCATAATCCTAACATTAATCTACAATAATACCATAAAACTAAAATCTAACCATAAAACTAAATCCATATCCCATCTACCAAGCCAAAATATTACCCAAAACCTAACCCAATGGAAAAAACCCAACATTCTAACCAATAAATAAATGTATGCCCCTCCCCAGCCACCCCAAACACATCTATATAGATCCCCTTAACCTAATCTTAACATCTGACACAAACCCTGCCCCAACGTAAATACCCACTAATATGTAAATACACCAACAATCAAACCCACAAACCCAAATATAATCCCTACCTCACACGAAAACCCTAAACAAAATCATTACCCATATTCCTATATGAAATATACTCATATACCCTAAAACTAAAACATATCCCAAAAAACCCCCCTTACTCAATCCCCCATCTAAAACTTATACTCACCCCCTAACCAAAACCCAACCATTAAACGTAAACCCTTTTCCAAAACCTCCCCTAACCTATGAAAAATACCTAATACATAATTACTTCCTCAACCAAACTCCTAAACCAAAATTCTAACCCCTAACTCTTCCCTAAACAATAAACATAAAAATATCCTTTAATCATTAACTAAATCCTCATATTACCCTAAAACAAAAATCCAACCCACCATAAAACTAAAAAAACCTCTAAATATTAACCCAAACCAACACAATATCCTAAACCCAACCCTATATACAAAAACGACTCCAAACCCTAATCCCTAAATACACCATCATCTAAACTCCTAAACCGAAATCTAAATAACATGCCTCATCACCAACCCCTAGAAAAATATAAAACCATTGATCCCAACATAAATCTATTTTGTAATGTAAAACTAAAACCTAACTCTAATCCTAACCCTAAACCTGACCTCCAATCCCAACCCCAATCCTAGTCATAAATGTTTAACTTAAATCTACCACACACACACAAACCAAAATATATACTTATACCCTAAAACAAAAACCTAACACTAATCCAACCCACCATGTCTAAAATGTATCCTAAATCTGCACCTATACATTGAAACTAACTTTTATCCCTAAATCTAGAATTAAAATTAAAACAAAACCATAAATCAAACCTCGTAACCAAACCCCCAATCCGAAAAAAACATATTTCCAAAATCTATCATCTTAACAAAAATATACCCTTATATACGAAAAATAAAACCTAACACCATAGCTTAAACAAAAATCATAAACCTAACCTTATTTCCTAATATTAACCTACTATAATAAAACTATACCAAATACTAAAACCCAATGCACTATATCTAAAACTAATCCTTAAACATAAACCCCCAACATAAAACAAGACCTTCCATGAAACAGAATTAAACCCCTAACAAAAACATATACATATCCTTATATCCTAATATAATTATAAAAATAATTAAGAAATTAAATCCTAGACCAATAACTTTCTAAACAATATTTAAAACCTAAACCTCAGGTATAACCTTATAACCTAAATTTAATCCTACCCCCAACTCTAACATGTTCCCATAAATTAGAAATACAACTAATTCAAAAACATAATATCATAGATACACCATGAATACTTAATCTCTAACCCCTTAACATAAATTTAAACCGTCATCTTAAATCAATACCCAAAGATACATATTCAACATAAACTTTTAACATTACCCCCTTACATAAAACTATAACAATGATCCCTACAACCCAAACCAAACCACATTGTTTAAATTAAAAATACATCATATAATGAAACCCTAACGCCATTACCGATATTAAAATAAACAAGTTAAGTTAATACTGAACCAACATTCTTAACTCATACCTAAATAAAAAATATGTAAGTCCCTAATCAAAAATATAACTTACACCGCAAATAAGTCACCCCTACCCCTTTAATTGAAATTTTTACAAACATCTTAATCATATGTATACCATTCAAAAACAAAATGACTATCCAAAAACATTTTACTCCATAAACTAAATATAATCCCAACAAAAAATACCAAACTAAACCCTTAACCAAACTCATAAGTCTATACACTAAATCCATGTATCATCATAAACCATAAACATAAACAAATCCACTAATCAAGAAATAAATCTACACATATAACCTAAAATTAAATCCTATCACATAGTTTAAATCCATTGACTAAAACTAATATACTATCATATAACTAAACCCTTAACCCACCCAAACCCAAACATACCTAAACCCATAACCCATAACCTCAACCAAATACCATATATTCAACATGACACCCAACTTAATCCCAACGATTATTCTCATTCTACACCCTCAACCAAACTCATAAACCTAAAATCTAACCCCTTCCATATCCCTTATCCCCTTTTAATTATATTAATAAATATTTATTATCTATATATACACCTATAACCTAAAGTTTAAATCAATCCATAATCATAACACCTATCAAAACCTGTAACACACATAAATTTTGTGATATTTGTTTTCGGAATTAATTTTTGTTTTCTATATAATTTTCATTTCACATGACAGTGTAAATAATTATGTATGTATATATATATATATTAAAAAAATAATTATAATATTCCTTTCACTCGGAATACCTACATGGATTTCTCTACACACAATACCATCTTGGCTTGCACTACATTGAACACTGATTTGATATACGTTGAATAAAATACTATGTTTATATGAAAAACATATAAATGTATATATAATAAATAAATGATATATTTAAAACATAAACATTAAACATAGTTGTAGTAATATTAACTAAAAATTTCAAAATATTTTTTATAGTTTTTGAGATAAATATAACATGTTGAAAATGAAAGATAAGAATTTTTGTAATTACATTTTTGTGTTAAAAATATCCTTTTTTTTTAACAGACAACTTTTAAAAATGAAATTTTTTTTAGATTCACATAGAAAATTAATTAGGTAAAATAAAATTTATTTTTGAATTCATAAAATTAATATTATACAAGGGTGAATGTTTTGAATTTTTTTAGAGGAACTTCATTTTTTATGTGTTGTGAAAAATACAGTATTTTATTTAAAAACTGATTTTTTCATAAGTATTAATGATAAATGATATTATAAATATTTTTTAAGTTCGCGTAAAATAAATATGACATATATTAATATAATATAATTCATTAGAATCAATTTGAAATCGAAACAAAATATAAAATCTTAAATTACTTTTGAACTATTTAATTTGAAACCCAATTATTTTGTTCCCTTTGCAGGATTAACACTAATTTTAATATTTCCAATTATACGAGTTAAATTCAGAAATAACAACACATTAAATTTTATTAATTATAATTTCAGTATCCTAATAATTTAATTATAATTTTTTTTACCAAAATAATTTGTAAAATTTATTTAAATTATTCATAATAGTTAAGGCCAAATTTAGATTAATTAGGGACTAAATAAAAAAGGTAAGGGCCCAAATGACATAGAAACGTTCCCAACACCAATTTTCCGCATGTTTCCGCAATAAAACTTGTATTATAGTGTTTTTTATTTTTTTTTATATTAATTGTTTTATGAAATAATAGTTTCACATTTAATTTGTTTCTAGAAATTCAAAATGAGTCCATTTGCTTCCATATAAAAGGTCACCACCATAAACCATTACTCCCAAATATCAAACATTTTATGTTCAGACAAGATATACCCAAATATCATAAAAAACTCTTAGACTTATAATTATCTCTTCGGGAAAAAATCCTCTCAATGAAGCCTTTTGGCACAAACCAAAAAGAGTTACCCGATTTAGAGGCAATGTCTTCTCTCAAGATCATTTTATTTATTTCCATTCTTCACCCCCAACACTCACTTTATTACCATATTGTGTGAAAACAACAATATCCTAAATATAATAGAAATTTTTATGATAAGGGTTTGACTGACACTTACACATGACTTCATCTAATTGATATCAAACATATTTTTTCTATTTATGGAGAATTTATGCCTCAGGAATTGATGATTGGTCATTTCTCATTTACCCTCAATCATGGTGAAAATTATGATGGAAAATAAATATCTATCTAATATAATAAATTTATTATAAATTTATTATTAATTATACCTTTTACAACACACATATTTTTTTCCATTTAGTGTTAATATGATAATCTTGTTTGATGAAGTGTAGACTACATCCACTAAAAGCGATGTGATTCATTCACAAACCACCAAGAATTTATTAAGGATGAGTTTAATGAAATTATATGATATATATGATATATTAATCCTGATAAAATCATTATATATATACATAAATATATATAAATATTTCATTTACATAATTTCATTCAATACGACAAAAAACGAAAACTGTGTTCATGCGTACGTACGACTTACCATCTCCATGAACGGTGTATTCCATTTCGTAATCCATTATTATATAGATTCTTATAATAAAAATATACTATAAAACATTATTTTAGTATCTTTTTTTACAATATATAATCATTACATAAGTATATTGGCCAATGATATAACAAATTGAGACACATGCGAAAAACAAATAGAATATTACCAAAAGATAAACATTAATGTAAGAGCATTAACAAACATATAATATATGGTTATAAACAAAAAATATATAAAAATATATATAAGTATATTATTATCTTAAAAATTAATAATAAAATTATATATTATAATGTTATATTTTTGGTGTATGGAGGGAGTTAAGACACCATAAAAGTGGATTTCTCTCACTTTAATTTTTTGTGAGATACATGTTCTGTTCGCCAATCATTCATTTTGTGTGGGGTATGTACTGAAAAAGATTTTATTCTATGTATCTTAAACATAAATTTTTGGGTATTCACTTTTCCCTTTTATGATCCCAATTTCTTGGTATTTAACATTCAAAAGATACCAAATCATAAAAATATTTTGTCTCAATTTCCATATTTGAGAGTTATGTTTGGTTATGCACCTAAACACTTTGTCAAGGTGGATATATTTAAATATTTTTATGAAATTTCATGAATCAAAATCTTTTCATGATATTATATTTTTCATGTAATTTAGTTTCCATACATGCAGTGTATTAACCAATGATATGAAGTTCTAAGAGTTTATTGAGACAATCTCATTTCATTTCGAGATTGTTTATATTTATGCCTATTTGGTGGTAATATTATGATCCACCTCTAAAGAATATTTATTTTCTTACTTATAATTTTTTTACTCATGTTATACTAATGTATTGGTACCATATTCTACTCATTAATACATAATATAGTAACTAATGTTTTTTACGAAAACACGACATTACCATTTCTTCGGTAAGAAATCAATGTTTTCAAAATATAGTTTCCAAGAATATTATATCATATTTGTAAAATATTTAAAATAAGTTTTTCCTAATTTTCTATTACCAATATATTCAACAGAATATAATTTTTTCTTTCTGAACAAGGTGCTTTTAAAAACTTCTTTTTCGGTGAAGAAAGAATGTTCTTTGGATGTTGTACGACATGTACAGATTTACCTTTCATCATTTCTTTGAAGCTCCCTTTGAATATTTAAAATGGATAATCATTATGAATTATAATTAAGAAAATTTTTTAAAGAAAAAATTCTTTCAAAATGTTTTCAATATTATTTTATATGTTTTAAAGAAATTTTTTTCCAAAATATTTTCCTGCTTCTATTATAAGTTTTCGAGAAAAATGGGTGTCACAAATTTTTCAAGCTTCTTTTTTTCAAGTAAAATATTTTTCAAATATTTTTTAGGATCTTCATATTTTTTTCAATGTTTTTTAAAAGAATAATGTTTTTCAAATGTTTTGAATATTATTTTATATGTTCTCAAAGAGAAATGTCTTCAAAATGATTGTATTTCTATTGTATATGTTTAAAAGGTATTTTTTTAGAAAAATAATTTTAAATGGTTTTAGGTATTAAAAATACTTGATCAAACAAGAAAGGATATTTTCCCCAAGAACTTTTTTTGAAATATGTTTGAAATTATTTTCCATATACGATTACATCAATTGATGTCACTCATTACTTTTTAGGAATTCATCTAATGGTTTTATTCATATCCTTTCTATGAATCATTAATGCTTAAATTCATGTTCCTTATGAAACCCATTTCCCTTCCACTGGTTATATGATTATAAAATTAGTTTAATTTATATGGGTATCATGTTTATGAATCTGGAATATTTTCATTGGTTATGAGTTGATGAAATATTTATGAAACCTATCTATTTTCAATAGGTTATAATGTGATGAAATATTAATGATAACAATTGGTTATGATGGAATTTTCATAAAACCAATTTTCATGTGACAAGATGTGATGAATGTTTTATTATCTTTTAGAATATTTAAAAATGATATTATTATGATATGGGTGTGGCCTATATCTCCCTCATATGAATTGGGTAATGATAAATAATTTACCAGCTCAATGGGTACAATAGAGGACATCCCAAGCACAAAAAAAGAGGGAACGAGGGAGAACATCAAAATTTAGAAACAAGAGGGAACATGGGAGAACATCACAATTCCAAAATAAGAAGGCACATGGGAGGACATTGTGAGCCTAAAACATGAGGGAACATATGAGAAAAACCCAATCCTGTAAAAAGAGGGATACATGGAGAACATCAAAATCCGTTAAATAAAAGGGATCATGGGAGAACATCCCAATCCCAAAAGATGTGCATACACAAGAGGACATCCCAAACCTGAAACAATTGGGTACATAGGTGAAAATCCTAATTTTGATGAAAGAGGGTTAATGGTAGGTATTCTTTATCCTGAAGCATGTACCCTAGTGATTTACTGAATCCTAACATGATCCAAAGGTCTAGGTAGTCAACTTTGACTTTGGGTTTTTATATGTGTTTTCCACAATCCCATGCTTTCTTTCTATTTTATTCTCTCATGAATAAGGTTCATTATTCAGATATGATTCATGTATTATAAATTTACAATATTTATTAAGATCTCTAATATTTAGGGAATGAACATTAAATGTTATACTCATGTACAATACCCTTTAGTTCATGTTATATTTAGACATAGTTTTATTTAACTTTACTGAGCATCTATGCTAACCACCTTCTTATGTTTCCTCCCTCCAGGTTATGATAAATGGTTTTAGGTAGAAGTCATAATGGTGTAGATATTTATTGGATTTTTTAAACGTTTTTCACTAGGATAGAATATTTTGTTTCCCTGTTTACAATGACACAAAATTGTTACAGTCATCAGGAATGTATTGTTTCAATGTATTAAATATTAATCTAAAATTATTTAATATCCATGTATGTTAATCACGGGTCACTATAGTTGGCATCAGAGGAATGTTTTATTCATACTTTTGAAACATGGATGTGAAACCCTTAGTGACATCCCATGGTATATTTTTATGTATATGTATAGGAATGTCTCTAAGGATAAGTATACGGATGAGTAAACGTATAGGAAAATGTCCTGAAATTTTGGTAAAGGATAGAGTGATTGGTTCTCTATAAATACATCCATGAATTGGAACTAAAAATGAATGTGGATTTATCATAGATATAAATAAGGGTAATAAATTTGAAAATATGCTCTGGGCCTAACCTGAGGTAATCTGGTACACGAAAATAGGGCATGTTGCACACTTGGTTTGACACAACCATGGGTTATGCTTTGGGAATTCACAAACTTCTTGTGAACCATCATGAAGGATTTAAAAATTATATGACTATGAATAACCTATGATGACCCTAGAGTGTCATATATTAATGAATGTTTTAGGATTTAGACATCTTTTATGTTATTTTTCTTGATTATGTGGATTTGTAATATGATACATGTTTGTCCACATATTATCTCTGGTTTTATTCAATGGAGTGAACTAAAAGGAACACGATTGACACTGAATGTTTTATATGTGGAGGGTATGTGAAGTATGTGATCAATTAACAAGTGGAAATATCATATAGAGAATTAGAAAGTTGGTATGAGTATTGGTTATACATATGAGGATAAAGAGATCTCAGATGAAATGTTAAAGGTATCTAATGTCACTCATGTATTGATTAGATTAATCATATGAATCATGTTTTGATTGAGGTTAGGGAACCATAAGATATGATTCATATTTAATATTCTTGTAAAGAGGTATTAAATAATATGTTGATGAATCATGAGTAGAGGATTAAGAGTTTTTTTGGATGAATAATGTAATTATGTGTTGGTATTAAAAGATTATATTATATGAATCATGAAAAATATCAGTATTTTTTGTGAATGTTTTCCTTAAGTACTAAAAAGTATATTTTGAATGGTGGTGGAGACATGGAAAAGTTATTTCATGTAATGCTGATATTTTAATTAAGGGAATGTTACACTTAATAAATGATTGATGATGATATAATTATATTTGGGTAAAGATATGCTGGATATTAAAAATTAAATATGATTTTACAGATTACCCTAGAACGGGTTATTGATAAAGTCTTCTATGTCATCCATAATGAATTTTAAAACTCCTTAGTTTGAAGGAATATATATATTAAACTTTGTAATAAAGAAGAAATTGTGTTATTAAAAATTATTTATGCTAATTAAGGTTATTACCATGTCTTAAGGAGGTTATTCACATGCTAGGAAGGTGAAAAAAAGTATTACATTGTGATATATGGGGGATTAATGATTTGATGATTTGATGACCTTCTTTATAAAGACTTGAATTTCCATATTTCATAGGGGTTTTGAGGTTAACAATTTATGGAATGGTTAATTTAAAAAACAGATGAATTTATTAAGATTCCCATTGTATATCTCTATATAAGGACATATGAATATTGGATATCATTTTCAGACTACATTGTGTTTATGATAAATGGTGACAAATGGGATGGAATATCCTGGATATCTTAATCTTTTAGTAATCCATGTAAGAAAAAATTCACCATAATTTTTATATAAATAGGTGATGTGGATCAATGAACAATAAAGGGGTGACATTTTCTAGATATCATGCATGTATATCTTATAATTAAAATTCATCAACTTTATGAAAAAGGACATTGAAAGCTAAATTGTTTTCTTAGTACCTTCATTCCCAATGAATAATATGGTTCCTTATTTCAATGTAGATTTATAGAATTGTAGTTGATAAATTTTTTATTGACCTTGTTCTCTATTCCTCCCCATTAGAACATGATATATAGATTTTTCTTCAATGTCCATGTTTTCACATCCCAACCTATGTTCTCATAAGTGGAAACCCAGTTATATATTACTTTGAGTAACAATAATGGTTCCAAATTACTCTATTTAAGGGAAACATTAGTATCGATTTTTTACTATGTGGTTTTCAATAAATGAAACTTTAATGTACAAATCCTTGAAAACCCTGATAAATTTCAAGGGTTAAATTCATTTTAAGAGGTGTATAATGTAACACCCCTAGAATATATGAATCATTTTTTCGAATTAATTTATCTTTTCATTATTTTTTACATTTCATATAACAATGAAAAGAGTTATATATATATATACTAAAACTCTATGTAAAACATTCCTTTCACATGAAATGTATACTTGGATTTTGCAATATAAAATACAAAATAGGCTTGTACTACAAGCGACACCAACATGGCATTCGATGCACACAACACTGAGTTTCTATGAAACCTCATTTTATATATATAATTAATTAAATCAAATAATTATAACACATCCAATAAAAATGGATATATCAATTTTAATATTTAAATATCATATATTTTTTATAATTGTTTTATATAAATATACCACATTGATAAAAAAATATATTTTTTCTAGTAAATTCACTTTTGTGGTAAAATTTTCATTTACTTGAAATTAACGGTTTTAATAATATAATTAATCTTAGATAAATCTAGAAATTTAATTTGATAAAACAAAATTCATTTTTTAATTGATAACATAAAAATTATCTGAGGGTGATTTTTTTTTATTTTTCTGAGAAACATCATTTTTTGAGGAATAGTAAGAAATACTGCTTTTAAGTAAAAAACTACTTTTTGGAAAATTAATTATTAATTATAACGTATTTATTAAAAAAAATTATTGAAAAATTAGATTAATATTTATTATATTAATAAAATTTATATCATTATAATTAATTTCACTTTGAAAATGAATATAAAATCTTAACAAACTTTTGATCATTTTTCTACTTTAAAACCCCGTTATTTCGTCATGTCTGTGGGATTATCACTAATCGTAATATTTTCACATATTTGAATTTAATTTAAAAAAAAAACATAATCCATTATCTTAGTCTACTATTTATATAATATTAAGACCGGGTTAATTTTTGGAAAAAATGATTAGTAAATGTGATTGAAATCAATCACATCAGTTATGGCCAAACTAAGCTTAATTAGGAACTACAACATACAATTAAGGGCCAAAATGACCTAGATACATTTCCAACACCCATTTTATATTCATATTTCGGTCATGAGACATCATTGTTGTTTTTTCAGTTTTTTATAACTTTATTATGTAATAATACGTGGACAACTAACTCATTTCTAGAAATACCAAATTTGTCCTTTTAGTTCCCAATAAAAGGCCACCCCCTGAAACCATTACTCGCACCACCAATAAAATTTAATTTTGTAAAATATATTCCCAAATAGAATCCCAAAAATCGTCCATTAATCTTTTATGTGTCCCTTTCTATAAAAATCATCTTAAGGAATCTTTTTGGAAAAAACTGAACAGAGTTACTCGATTAAGAGGTAATGTACTCTTGCAAGATCCTTTCCATTATTTCAATTATTATCCCCTACACTCGTATTATTACATTATATTCATAAAAACATTATTCTAAATAAAATATGATGTTTTGTGATATTTTTTATAACTACACATACACACACCTCCATCAAACAGATATAGAACACACTATTTCGTTGTATGGTGGATTTCATCCTCACAAAACGATGATTGTACATTTTTCATTTACCACAAATCTTGGATGATAATATTATTGAAACTATATTTATATATGACATATATTATATTTTTTATTTATTAATCTATATTACTTGTACAACTCCCATCATTTTTTTCTTTCTATTTGGTTTTAATATGGTAGTCTTGTTTGATGAAGTGTTAACTACCACCCCCTCAAAGAAATGTAATTCATTCGCACACCACAAGGAATGTATTTAGGATGGGTTTAATGGTAATATGTGATATATATGATTTATTAATAATACTATAATGATTATATATATATATAAATATTTCATTTATATAATTTCTTTCAATACAACAACAAAAAAAACAGAAACAACGTTCATGAGTATGTATGGCTTACAGTATCATTGAACGGTGTATTCCATTACACTATCTTATATTATATAGATTACTATAATAAAAATATAATGTATATAAATTATATTTATATCGTTATTTACATCGTGGAATCATGATATATGTATAAGGATCAATGATATAACAAATTTTGATACATGCGAAGAGCAAAACGAATATTACCCGAAGTGTAACTTTAACAGAAGATATTTAACAAGAGGGTAATTTACGGTCATAATCATAACATAAATGGTATTATATAAAACAATATTATTCTTTAATATATTTATAATAAAATTATATTTATTATATAGGATTCTTGTATGAGTATGGAGAGAGTCAAGACACGTGGTAAGGGGATTTCATCTCACTTTTAATTTAAGTGAGATACATGTTATGTTTGCCACTATTTCATTTTTTGTGCATGTAATGCCCAAAATTGTATTATATGTATCTCAAAATTCAATTTATGGGTATTCACATGTCTATTTTATGATCCTTCGTTCATGGGTGTTAACTTTCAAAAGATACCAAATCGATAAAATGTTTTGTCTCGATTTTCCTTCTTTGAGACTCATGTTTTATTATGCACCTAAACGCTTTTTTCATGTGCCTATATTTCCATTTTTTATTAAATAACATGGATCTAAATTTTTTAATGATGTTATATGCAAAATATAATTTAATTTCCTTATATTTATACTAATAACCTGGGATACTATGTTATAAGAGTTTATTGAGACAATCTCATTTCTTTTCGAGATTGTTTATGTTTATGCTTCCTTTTATTGAATTTTATGATCCATATATAAATAATATTCAATGGTTTTTGGTTCAGATGTTATTTTATGATATAGGATTTTATTGATACCATATTTTACTCATTGTTACATAACATTGTTAATACTGTGTTTTTAGGAAAGCTCGATATTACCATTTCTCCTGTCGGAAATCTTTGTTTATTAAAAAATGGTTTCGAATAATATTAGATCATTATCCTATAATACATAAAATAAATTTATTTAATTTTTTACATCACTAATATATTATGTTTAATCTTCTTATCTATTTCCAATCAAGGAACTTCTCAATACTTTTTTTACCATGCAAAAGGAATGTTTTTTTGACATCGAATGACAAGAACACATTTACCTGCCATCATTTCTTAAAATCTCTTGTTGAATTTTTAAAAGAGATAATATTTATGAATTTTTTTAAAACATATTTTCAAAAATAAATTTATCAAAAATTTATCTAAATTATTTTATATGTTTTTCAAGAAAATTGTTTTTTAAAATGTTTTCAAGTTCTTTTTTATATTTTCTGTAAAAATGTTTTTCAAAATGTTTTCAAGATTCTTTTATAAATTTTCAAGTACAATAGTTTTCAAAAAAAATCTATATGTTTAAATAAGTATTCAAATTGATTTCAAAAAAAATTTATTTTAAAATGTTTTGAATCTTATTTTATAAGTTCTACAAAAAATGATTTTCAAAATGATTTATTTCCATCTTTATAAATTTTCAACAAATGTTTTATGAAGTTTATTTCGAAATAGTTGTATGTATTAAAACTATTTTTTCAACCAATAAATGTTATTTTACTCAAGAATATTTTTCTAAATATGTTTCAAATTTATTTTTTTTAAGATGAAATTTTTTGATGTTACTCATTCTTTTCTAGGAAAGGATATAAATATTATATTCTTATCCTTCCAACAAATGGGTTAAGATTAAATTCATGGTCTTTATGAAACCTATATCAATTCCATTGGTTTTTTGTTTATGAATTCCATTTCCATTCCATGGGTTCTGTGTTTATGAATACAACTTCCTTTCACAGATTATGCTATGATGAAATGGGTATGAAACATTCTCTTTATCATTGGTTATGATGTGATGAAATATTAATCATACCAATTTCGTTTCATGGGTTATGATTTGATTTTCATAAAACCTTTTTATTTTTATGGGGCATGATATAATGAATGATTCATTAACGTGTGGTACATGTATGAATGATTTTATTAATAAATTGGTTGTAATTATATCTCCCTCCAATATATTGGGTATTGATTAAAAAACATTATGATCAATGGGTACATAAGAGGACATACCATGGTCAACACAAGAGGGACCAATCGATAATATCGTAATCCTGAAAGAAGTGGGTACATGAGATTACATTCCAAGTCTCATACAAAGGGAATAAGGGAGAACATCCCAATTCCAAAATAATAAATAACATGGTAGAACATCCCAATCTCGAATGAATATGGTAAATGGGAGGACATCAGAAGGCCTTAACAAGGGGGAAGAGGGTAGAACATCAAAATCCTAAAAAAAGAGGGAAAATGGGAGAACGTCCAAATCCTGAAACAAGAGAGAACATAGGATAACATCCAAATCCTAAAAAAATAGTGTACAGTAGAGTGTATCCCAATCCTGAAACAAGAGGGTACATTGGTGGATAACCCAATCTTGAGACAATAGGGGACACGGGGTTCCATTCCAATCCTGAAGTAGGTTCATGGGTGATTAACCTAAGCCTAACAGGTTACAAATGTCTTCATAGGCCCCCTTGAAATAGGGTTTTTATATTTTTTACCTTATATTATGTTTTATTATTATATTATGATCCCATGTTTGATGTTAATTATTCCCTTATGTTTCATGTATTTTAAATTTCCAAAAATTATTATGATATCTCATATCTAGGGTATGACCTTTAAATGTTATGCTCATGTATGATAGCCTTTTGTTCATGTAATGCTTAAACATTTTCTGTATTTACCCTTACCGGGCATTTTCTGTTCACCACTTTCTTATTATTACTCTCTATATATTATGAAGAATTTTTTTATGTAGAAGTGAAAATTTTGTAGATCTTTATGGGAGATATTTAGGATATTTCACTAGGATGGAATATTTTTTCCCTATTTCCAATGACACTAAACTGTTATGGTCTTTGTGCATATATTATTTCAATATACTACATATTCATATAAAATGATGTAATATCCTTGTATGTTATTCCATGGTTGATATAAAAACCATTACCCCCACCGCATCAAAACCAAACCCCCATCCAAAACCTATCCACTAAAGAAAATCCTATTTCTAAACCTAGCCCACCATCCAAAACCCAACAGAGATTCCCTGACTACATGCTCGACCAAACTATAAAAAAATATAATCCCTTTCCACATATCTAACCCATAAAAATATTATTACATGTAATCTAACCATAAATATACCCTTATTCAATGAAAATAAAACATAACCCTAGACATGACCCATTAAGCTAACCCCTTATCCAAAATCTAATCCCATAATGTAAAATTAGTCCACCCCTAATCAAAAAATACTCATGTATATCTACACCAAGACCCTAAAAAAACTTTCTTCACATCCTAAATACAAAATACTATACATAACATTACCCTAAACCCAAATCTACTACTGTACAATAAAATAAACATAATCTATAATTTAATGCCTCAATCCTAAAGCCTAAAAAAATAAACCTAAATCATAACCAAAAACTACATTTATACATAAAAACTAAAAACCGAATATAAACCCAACCCCTAACCTAAAACTATACACCCCACAATACATAGACACCTAAATCCAAAAATATGACTTAAAACAAAAATATAAACGTAATCCTATCCACTTAACATAGCATCATAGACAAACCCTAACCCCTAACCAAAATATATAAATTTACATTAAAAATAAATCCAAACACTAAATAAGAATATAAAACTATAACCTAACCCCAATCCTAACTACCTTGAATAATCATAATCCCTACCCTAAATCTACACATATACCCTACAACTAAAACCTAACCCAATTTTTATTCACAGATAAAAACACACATCAACACAAGGGAACACATAAAATTTACCTGATTGACCTATCGATGCCATAAGGATAGTATTTGGTGTGTTATTGTTTCCTCTAGTAACATATTAACCATTAGAAAAATCAAATTAGTATAAAAAATATGGTATAACATTCAATCTCGTTTTTCCATGTCACCAAACTGTGCTTCGATTCAACCTTCCTGTAAGTGATTACTGTATTTTTTAATGATAAATAGTTTCAGTAACTTATATTCTATACTCTTGTATATTATTATCCAAATATCGGGTGTATTGAGTAAATATTATTTTTTGGTTCTTTATCATTACCAAAACACCACTTCAAATCACATGAACAACACTACTTGCAATTACCACTACTGATATATTCATCATAAAAAATAGATATTTTGAATATTATTTTTTTAGAATTGAATTATAATTCTTATATCTCAGATTTGAACATCATAGTCAACTCCCCATCGTTATTTTTCACACTATGTATAATAAAATTTTTCATATTATTCAATTAATGTATATATTAAATATATTTTATGTGAAATAAATTACATAAAGTCCACTTTATTTTCTAGTCTCAAACCAGTAATAGGAAAATTATATCTACTCAAATTATAATTATCTGAATACTTGAATATCTATATTAAAAACTCTGATTTATTCACATCGTAATATATATAATCACCTATTTTAATAACTTTTACATTAATGATAAAATTATTTTGTTGAGTCAATAGTTAATATTATTTCTATATTTTTGGAATCATAACATAATTTATATGAAAATGATCTTACTTATGTTTTGTCATGATGTATTATTCTTATGAAAAATGAACATCTAATAACTGAAATTATCGAGAACTAAACTATTTTAATAATATCTATAGACATGAACATCCATTCCAAGTGAAATTAATTATATTTAAAAGAATCATAGAGTTTCTTATTAAAATCATCATTACCTGAAGAAACTGCTTATGATGTAGTTACAAAGAACTCTCAGAATTACCAGATCTGATAGTTGATGCTTATTACAATGATACCTATAAATAGAGGAACACTTTCTGTCTCTAATGGTTTGATTATTGAATACACTTAAATCATTCTGAATGTTTTTCATTGTTTCAAATCATTAAAATATATTCTTTTTTAGGATGTTTCAGATCGGTGTAATCTTTTAATTTCTGACTATATCTATTATGATTCACTTTTCTACATTTTTCATCATAAATCAATTAAATGTTTCCATTACAACTGTTGTTTTAAAAATAACATGTCATCGAGGGGTTCCACGCATTGGAGGACATTGGATTTTACAGTCATCAAGACTCGAGGATTATTTTTCATGGAATAATGTCCACTAAATCAACTTTTGTATAGAATTGAGGTACTACAAATAGGTTTACTTGAGGGAATATGAAAATAGGATTACATTTCTTTATGTATGTTACAAAATACTGGATACCATAAGATTGGTTGAAAGTCAAAGATATCTTATATCTGGTATAAATATTCACCAAAAAAATTGGTTTAAAATTTGTGTTTTAATATATCATTTAAAAGTTCATTTGGATTGTAAACCAATAGTTGGGTATAGTCTTAAAACATTGTCAGAATAAAATGTCTCTATTTCAACAATTTATATTACCATCATCATATTTTCATTAAATTATGACCAAATTATTTACATTTTTCTATCTATATATCATATATTTTATTTTTTTACAATATGAAATATTATTCTATGATATTGAATTGACCGGTATTACATGAATTTGATCAACATCTAACATGATGAAAGGTAAAAAATTTGAAAGTCTATTTTGAAACTACTGTTCACCCCCCCCCCCCCCCCTCTAACTCACATTGTCATTACATCCATCAAAAATCAATTGGAACCAAATAAGTTATCTAACTAGTTATATGATTTACTTATTCTTAATTTTACAATAGATTATCGAATTTACATTTTATTATGCATACACTAACAGTGATGGTATAGGAAACATATTTTTGATATAGAAATTTATATAGTTAGAACAGATAAAAATTTAAATTCTTACTAGACTATCTATCATTTGATATGTGTATTATGATTATTGGTGTGATCACATGATGTATTATATCATTAATATTATAGTCGAAATCATTTTCATGATAATTGGATATATTAACTTTCCAGAGAATTATATTGTTCATTTTTCAAGAGAGGGGAAAAATAAATAGATGGTAAATTATATTGTACCTAATACATTACCATGTTCTGTAAATATAAACCACTATATCTATATATCAAATTAAAAAAAAGATATTGTAACTTGGAATAGGATATATATTACAAATATTTAACCATAAAATGTTTTGAAAACTCATAGAGCTATGTTGAGAGATAAATATCAAGACTTTTATTTTCAACATAGAGAAATATTAACTCAATTAAATCATAATTTTATAACTATTTAAAATTGTTTACAAACATTAGGTAAGAAACAATTATTAAAATATTATCCTATTTTGAATATTATTGATATTATCTCCAAATATTAGGAATCTAAGATGATGAAAATCAATGATAATAATGATCAGATAAATTTAAGTATGGTTGACTTAATTTTTCCCAAAATTCAATATGAACATAGACTCTTAGGAGATACTAATAACAAGAAGAGTAAATAAGGTTTAGGTCTTAGTCTTATATCTATTAATTCTACTTTAGGTACTTTTAATTATAGTACTAATATTATAAATATCATGTTTTAAAAAAAAATAATTTAAGAATTAATATTGAAGTGATTTAGAAGACAATGATAATGAACTTCCTCAAATTGATAAAATAATCATGATTATAGGTAATATTAATTTTTGTAATATTTATCCATATATAAGGACAATATAAAGGAAAATAAATAATTTAATAACTAATTTTTCAAGTAATATAATAAGGAATTATATATTTTATTTTAATGTCATAAACAAAAAACAATATTGCTAGAAAATTAAGAAGGAGTTATAAAACAAAAGGAAATAAAATTTTAAATTATTTGGACATGTGGAGTGTTATTGAAAGTGATACATATTTTTATAGTTCATCATAATATAGTGGAAAATGTTATAAAATAAGTGGATTCTAATAAAAAAAAATTTGGGATAAAAAATTATACATGGTGGAGGTAACTTTTGAATATAAGATAATTTAACTATAGATTCTAAATTATATTATATCTATGAATGTAATAATTTATCATCATTGGATGATGAAAAATATAATAAATTAGATGTTGAAAATTTAAATTCTTTTTAAAATAATGAAACATTACTTTCTATATATATATATGAAATTAATTGATATTTAATTATTATGAATAATGAAAATTAAAATTGGAAAATTACATATGAGTTTTCTGAAGAAAACATAATTAAAGATAATAAATAAATTTAAAAATTAACTATAGTAATTTAAAAAAATTTAATAGATTTTGATGTCAAAAATAATTATAGTATATATTATCTTGATTGTTATTTATTGATATAAAATCCAATAATAAAAATTTATTTAATTTGAATTTAATTGTTAAGCCTAAATCCAATGTTTATGGATTAAAACATTTTAATTAACATCACTTTTATTAAATATAATTATGATAAAATTTATATAAAAATAAGACCCTTTATAACAAACAATAAATTTGGTTTTACATCAAAAAATCATTTTCCATCACAACATTTTCCACATAAAAGTGAACCTTTTGAACTATGTGTCAAATAAGATGTCTTATGAGTAAATTTTTTCTTTAAATAGTGGTCAATATTATAGATTATATGGATAATTATTTTATGTTAAATGAGTATAAGTTCAACATAATATATATGGGAAAATATGGATTTTGAAATTTTTTTCTAACATAACTAGACCAATACAAGTTTGGGTATAATGAATTTAATTTTATATTTTTTAGGAAAATATGTTTGAGAGTGAGTAGTATAAAAATGGAATATTCACAATATATGTTTTCAAAAAATGACTAGAGACTGTTCTACTTTTTAAAATTTCAATAAATTAAATGGGGGAAGAGTCTCAATTTACTATAACGCCCATGATAAATCAATGAAATAACTGATTTGTATTTTCCCAGAAACAAATTAATTTAATATCTTTTTTTATTTTATGAATTATATAATTCCATTTTAGAATAATATAATTATGTTTTGAGTGTTATCATTTGACATTTGTGAATTAAAAATGCACTATTCAATGTTAGAAAAGCCATATCATTATATCGGCATATAGTTATAAGAATTCTTGCACTTGGGATTTATAATTCCCTAATCATCATAATTTTACATATTTATGTCAAACATAAGATCAATATAGGTTATGGAATGAGAGATTATAACATTTTCACATTTAAAATTGTTCCAACTTTTATAGGAAAATACATTTTATGGATATACCAAAAGTTAATTTAATGCATCTAGATAATTAATGTTATCTCACATTGATTTATATTGTCCTATACAAAATGACATTATTATAGGAAATCACTATATTTCTGGGTGGGTGATTACATTATATTTAGTTTGGTTTTTTTTCACACGAAAATACAATTCTCTTTTTTATTTTAATGTATTTCTTATTTCTCTTAAATATAAGAAATACAAGCCTTTGGTTACTATAATGAATAATCATGGTTGTCAGTTTTTAAAATCTCATTTTGAACATTTTGGAATTTAAAAATGTATTAATCATAATTTTTCTACAGCTAAAATACCACAAAAAATGAAATTTATTAATGAAGAAAAATAATTCTTCAGAAAATTACTTGAACTTTGTGAAGTTAGTATTTTTCTCATAATAATTTTCAGGCTGGTTTTGTGAGTACTACTTATTACATAATGAATCAATTTTTACTCAGGACATTTCTTAATAAATCTGTTTAGGAGTTTTAGGATAGATTAAATCCTAAACATTGTTACGTTATAATATTTTTAGGTAATTTATACATCCAAAATAA
Source organism: Viscum album (assembly GCA_963277665.1). NCBI lineage: Eukaryota > Viridiplantae > Streptophyta > Magnoliopsida > Santalales > Viscaceae > Viscum > Viscum album. Next base: position 1,819,370,488 of record OY728141.1, read on the forward strand.
TAATGATCAGTTCCAAGAAATATGATCCAAATATTATAGGAGAAATATTTCATGGTCATTCTAAAACTAGTAAAACTTATTTTGTATTTGGGAAAACACTAATATTTTTTTAGGAAATAACTAATTTAAAATTTTAAAATTCTAATTTGTTTATTTTTTGAAAACCACTTAAAGTATATCCTAAAAATATTATTTATTAAAATATTTATAATACATTATTAGTAGTAGATATCCAACTACCAATTTTAAATCTAAAATTGAAGGATCAAAAGACATTAAATATTTTTAAAATGCTTCGATGGAATATATAAAAAACATTAATGATAACAAACATATTATTTTAACAAAAAATCAGTCATTCATTTGATTTTATGCTATGATTAATATTATCAGTGTTTTCAATTATCAGTTCAAAACAAGAAGAACCTATAGAACTCTATGTGATCATTATAAATTGTTATCATAAATTGAACCTAAAATTGTATATTATTTCTTAGGATAGGATATTTTGATAGGATTTATGGAATATCCCAATCTATCTTACAGGAATAAAGACTAGACCATAGATGAATGTACTAAGGAAGAAACCATATTTGGATTCAAATGGGGTTTTAGAAACAAAATTGAGCAAAATGGAACAATTATTATTAATAAAGTATTATTTTATGGGTTATTTTCACGAATAAGGTAAAGACTATAGTCAAATTTTAAATATTTATATATATCAAAATCAATTTAGATATTATTTGACTTTAGTACACATTATTATTTTTATTTATTTCAAATTAAGATCAAGAGTGACTTATTTAATGGTTATATTAAAGAAGATATTAATGTTTTACAATATATAGGTTTTTAATAAAATATATTTTCCACAAATTTTTTAAAATTTTTGAAATTACTCTATATAATTAATCAATCTCAAATATCATTGAAAAATAGTCTTAGAAAATATTTACTTGAAAATAATTTTTTGAAAGTAACATTTATTGAACAACCTTTATAATAAATTTTTTAAATATACCAACATTTTTAAAATTTTATGTTTACGATATTATTTTGGGTTAAACTCCATAATATATTTTTGATATTATTTTAAAACATATAAAAAATAATTTTTAAATAATCATGGTCCAAAAACTAAATTTCTTAGGTGGTATTAAATTTTCTAAAAAATAGGAAGGAAATATGTAAATAAATATAATTTTATCAAAACACATACATAAATTACTTGGTTCTGACCACAGATCAGTTATAATAACCTTGGAATTAACTAATATAAGCCATTATATTGATGAATCTTGTAAGAATATTGATAAAAAACATTACCTAATTAAGATTATAAAATAAATATATCTTACAAAAATATTACCGTATATTATTTTTTCAATATTTTTATCTATTATATTAAAAAAAGGAAACAAATTTAAAATTCATAATATGTATTTTCTGCTATATTAATGGAACTTCAATACATGGTTATTTTTTCATATAAAAACGATTTTTCCCTCCAAATGTACTAAGATGTTGAATTTTTGGGCCATAAGTTAGAGAGAAAATATACTTATGGATCATTTCAGTTTTTAGTAGACGCTTTAGTCTCTTATTTAATAAAAAATATTCATTTTATAGAACATTTCACTACGGAAGCTGAATATGATAATGAAGAATTTTTTTTGTGCTTCAGTTTAGTGGATGCAGCACAATCTCTGGGATTTTTGTTTTAGTTTCACTCAAAAACCAATTTATTAGGGTAATATTGGTGATATTTATTTATTTAAGATCACATCACTACAATAATGAAAAAGGCACGTTGATATAAGACATCATTTAATTAAGGATCACAAAAAAAAACAAGATATTATTCTCTATTTTATCAAAAAAAAATCAGTTTGCAGATATTTATAACAAAAATGTTACATTGGATAGATAAATATTTATTAAACAAAATATTTTATTGATCATAATAAATTTATGTTAAATAAAATTTCTATTAAATCTTTATTATTATATTAAACACCTCAATTTAAAATAAAATTAATTAATTTTTCTAATACATATCTATTTTTTAGAATAATAATATTTAAAAAAAATTATAATCTATTTGCTCATAAAATTTACATTAATTATCTATTATATTAATTTTAAATTTTCATAAATTATTCAAAATTTCATCCAAATTTTCATGAACCTTTCTCGAATGACGACGATGAACCATTAGATTACGAATATAAGATCAGGAAGATTCAATGTTTAGAAGAATATCATTTACTATAATGACATTCTCATGATATTATTGTTTGTTATTGGTGTAGAAGATAAAAAATTATGAAATGTGATATATTTTATTTATTAATTACTTTTTATAATGGGAGTATATATTTCATCTAAAATGGTAACATTTTCTTTTCCGTTTACAATAAAAATTAAATTTTATATTTAGGAGAATCTATATGAAATATGTTTTGGAATTTCCATTCTATGTTAATCGTTGGGGACCACTCATATATTAAAGTAAATCTTCTTGTACAATTGAAATATTAATTTCTTATATAATGGCTACAGTATAAATGTTTTTTAAAATTTAGTTTTAAATATTATCTTATATATACTAAAATTTATCTCATAAAAAGTATCTTTACAAAATAAAATATAATTACTCTCATGAGGCGATCTACGAATCTTAATGTTTCCTTTAATAAAGTAGTAAGATCATCATAGGCATTTTTGATAGTCTCAATGATCAATGTTGAATAATGTGAATTTAAAATCCTAAAAAAACAAACTATTATATATATATTACTAATAAGATCATTAAAAATGGTGGAGAAAATGAATTTCAACCAACACTAACACTGTAAAAATATATTATCATATATGAAAGAATAGTTGAAATAGAAATGATGGTCGAGATTTTGATTACATCAACCATGATAAAAAAATTAATTGAACTTTCTAAGAACTAAATACAACCATCATCAACAAATACATATGATCATATAATTCAAAATAAACAAATTTCAAATTTTTTATTGTATTTTTTTATTTTCATTCTTTTTTCATCCATGTTTTTAATTCATTTTGAAAATATCATTTGGGGTAAAATTTAAATATATTTTTTTATTTTTGTATATTTTTTCTCTATTTTGATCATTATTTTTAAAGGGGTTCTCTATGTTTATATATTTTTTATATATTTACCTAATGAATTTTTTAAATTTTTATTTCAATGAAAGTAAAATGAAATTTTCAATTATTTTTAGAATTATGAAGATTACAGGGATATACATTTTTAGTATAAGTTATTCATTTAAAATTTTGTTATATACCATGTTATTTACACAAGGGATATATTTTTGAGTCAATGACTCACATTGTTTATTTATTTTGAAAAAAAATATTTATAATAAAATGATATAACGTTATTTATTTCTATTGTTTTTATATCTGTGTAAAATGAATATCTAATGACTAAAAAACATGATAACTAAAACTATTTAATGAAAATATTATGATCAAAACATCCATACAATAGTTGATCTATTATATTTAGAATCATTCTATAAATAATGATTAAAATAATTTGTACATCTATAATCAACTACTGATGACTTCACACATGAATCTAAGAATTTTTGAATCTTAAAGTAGCATTTTGTTATAATTATTACTATATATTAAGGAATATTTCATGAATAATAAAGTTAAATGATTGATTATATATCAATAATTATTATAGTTCCTATCTAATTTATATATTTATAATTTCTTTTTTCATAGATCACTTCTCATGGGTATAATATTTATGGTTTTGGTTTTTTCTATTCAGAGCTATCAATGTCAGGTTTTCTTTATAAATATTTTATAAATTTCTATTGTAATTACTTTTTCATGATCTTATATTAATGTGGGATTATAGGTATAATAAGATAGCATATTTTTAGATCATATTGACGAAGGGATTATATTTTGAGGAAGATATAGCTCAAAAACATTCTATTTATGAATGTGAACTGTTGTTGAGAGGTCTAGTTGAGGGATTTTTGGGATATGAATAAATAACATATGATAGGTTATAAAATTGTAGATTTATTATAAAATGCTTAAAATCTTGTAATCCTTATATCTAGTATAATGATAAATCATACTCTCTTTATTTAAAGTGTGGCATGAATATGAATATTAATAATGTATTTTTTATTGTAACCAAATATTATTAGTTTTATTTTTAAACTTCAACTAATTTAAATTTTTCTATCGATGTTGGTTATATTACCATTATTTAATTTCCATAAATATCGAACTTATTTATTAACTATTATCTCATTGTATTTCATATATTTTATATTTTTGTTTAATTCATTATTTTTCACTTTTTTAAATTGATCAATATTTCATATATTTGATAAATTTTAAACTTAGTGAAACATCATGAATTTTTAATTATATCTCGAAACTCTAAATCACCCCCGCCAACTCTATCATTTACATTTCAATTAAATCCATGGAAGAACATATTCATCATTATATACTAGAAAATTAAAATGTTTAAAATATCTATATAAATATACACATGAATCAGGCATGAGGTAGTTGTTGTCACGGCTTCCTATTTAATGATGAAAATCATGTTGTACTTCTTCCTCCTTCGAATAAATGCATGATATTTTATATTATAACTCATACATATCCTCTTCAATCAACTTGAATCATCAATGAGTATAATATCATGATATTTATTTTATTTTATTACTCCTCTCATGGAACTGAATAAATATATATTTTCCAAAATACAATATTTATAGAACCACTAAATTCTCAACAAAAACAAACATACAATATTCATTATAATGATTTAGTTCCCCATTTCACACTTTCTATCCAATTTCTACTTCTATCAAGCTACACCATGAAAATTTGAAATTATCCAAAATGGTCACCATTGATACACCATGGTTATGACAAAAATATTTCAAACTATAGGTAATTATTATAGAATTACATTTGAACATATCAGTACCTCTAGAATTACCATGATGTAGAACATGGACTAACCTTACATGGGTAGTGTATCTTAAAAATGATTGTTATTCATCTCATGTTAAACAATAAATAGCCTTAATACTTTAAGTGTTACCATGACATTGGTCCTAGATTTAGAGTAATTTATGCACAATTGGGTATCAGTAATATATAGTTTAGATCAGAAGACATACTGTGATGATCGACTGCATGTATAATAAACTGGCCATGAGATTTCACTACAAGAAAAATCAATCAATCATGATGATCAACAATATGAAGTTAACTATTGAATTTCTTACGTGACTATAAATTCATAATAAATATGTTTGATATATTGACCATTAGTATCACCCTTTTTAAATAGACTAGGGACCACCTATTGTGGCCATAAATAGTTTGGCCACATTTAAAAAATGACTGATTGTGATGATAAAATATGTGGAGGGACCATCTAGTCAAAATATATAAATTCTAGACTTCACTCAAATCTATCCGAATCATCTTCGAATGATTTAAATGAAATTTAATCACATAGAAAAACACTAAAACATTCTCATTAACACCAAAAAATTACATATTCATCAAAACATCAAGAAACATGTTGTGGAAGATGTTTCTACAGCCATTAAAACATTTCAATGATTCATTAAAGATGGTGTCACTAAAAATAACCATAAAATAATAACATTGAAACGACAAAATATTAATATTATTTAAATGTTTTCAATAAAAATAAAAAACACTAATAATATCCAATTCATCTTATTTTCCCTTCATCAATAATATTGGGTCCAAAAATAATAATAACTTACAGAAAGTATGAATTAGTAGAATTCTTTCATATATTTTCTAGAATACATTAACTCATTATTATTATTATGTGGGATTCATACACTGCTAGAATTATATGGTTTATTTTAACGCCCAAAAACTAGTTACCCAAATTCGGTGCATTATTACAAAACAGTGGCATGATATAAGGAGTCATGCCCCGAATGACCGATCAGTTTAGTAGCATTGGAAATACTAGATGCATTCCCTAGTTTTATATTAAATAATGAAATTAAGACATAAACAACATTTTTTCCACTTTTTAACAAACATATATCCTTAGTCTAACCCTATTGGTCAACCATAATAAACTTCCTCACATCCTGGAAATAATAAAACATAGAAAGGGGTGAGATCAGATCCTCAGTAAGGATAATAATATAGCAGAAACTCTCATTAATAAGCATTAACATTTAAGGCAATGTATTAGACTAAAGAAAAATAATTTTAAATAAAAACTTCAGAATAATATAGATAATATATAAACAAATAATTCCATTTGCTTGTTCTCGTGGATATTATACTAGTCTAATAATCACATGAAATATCAATAGCCACTTTCATGATGATGGAACGCATAATGCAAGACTTTATAACCACATAGTCAGGGATTTATGCCAAGACTACAAATAAGATTTTTTCAAGGCCTTGTTCCACAACACTACATTGACTCGTGAGTCTAACCGATGCATTGAGGAGCTAGAGCAGGCTCTACCCGTCACATACTAAGTCCAATGCATTCTTCATATGAAATGGATTAAACATAACACAAACATTCGTACAAAAAATAGCATATGAAATGTCAAAACATTATCAAGAAACCCAAAATGGTATAAAAATAACACATAGATAGTAAAACATATCACAAAACCTTCAATAAAATAAGGATGATTTCTATCATAACAAATCGACTTCTAAAATGATTAAAATCCAACAAAAGGATGTTGGCATAGATGAATCCATCATTTTTTAGAGAAATATATCATTCTATTTTGGAATCATTTAAATGCCATATAATTATAAAAAGAATCATTTACATTGAAAATTTTATTATAATCTTGTAAGGGAAGCATCGACGATGTTAAAATGGTGGAAAATAGCCACACCCATCATATATGTTAAAAAAAGACATTCATACCTTAATTTTGTCGAAAAGGTCATAAACTACTTTGTTTGGAAAACGGAAAAAAATTCCTTTCTAAACATATATGTAAAATTGAGGGTATAAATAAATTTAACCCATTTTATAGTAAAAAGTAAAATTGTTTTGAAATACATTTTTAATAAAACACAGATGTGGACGATAAAGAGGTCCTAGTAGAATCCAATGTAAAAAAAATCTCGGATAATAAAGAGATTGTAAAATTAACTCTAACCTTGTACTTTTCATTAGTCGATGGTATGTTAACCTCCTATATAATAGTTAATGAATTTTTATTAAATTATAAAATAAATATACACATAAATATGATATCATATATGATCTTATAATATTGCATTTTTAATAATATTTTAGTAGAATTATTGTTTCGGGTGTTAACTGATTCGTTTTCCTTTATATTTTTGTTACATAAGCCATGTTTTTCAGGGATAAAATTTATTTGATTCATTTACAGAATGATATTATCTTCATAAAAATTATTTGTAATTGTAAAATGAGTATTATTCTTGAATGGTTACGATGGGGATTGAATCTCATCACGTTTGTGGAGACGGTAATCCGTATGAACGTATGAGAAAAAATTTCATTATATTGATGGTGAAATCGTCTGTAATTGGATGGTATATCATATATAATGATTCATTAACATGTTATATTTATTATTAATATCGTTTATTCTCATTATTATACCCACCTAAATAATGAAGTGTTTGAATAACAAACTACACCACGACGTGGAGACAGTAATCCGTATGAACCAACGTATGGTGACATTATCATTTATAGGATGGATAGAATAGTGAATATGGTTTTAGAATTTTTATAATAATTCGCAGTATATATAAGATACTATATTTATTATTTTAGAATAGAAACAACAATGAAAGAAGAAGTGGAAGAAGAAAATAACTTGAAAGAGGTGATGAAATATTTACCTCTTCATTGGGTTCTTCCTTTTGATTTGATCAAAAGGAATCCATATGTTGGATTTCTGACCAAAGGAAGGCCTCTAGGATGATGGGAGGAAATTTAGGAGGATATTTGGGCTAGTTTTGGCTTATCCAAAAGTCTTTGTATGTGTGAAATTTAGATAAGGCAAAGTTCCCTTTTATAAAATAGGTGAGGGTCACTTTAGGAAAAGTGTGAAATATTATTTTATAATAAAATAATTTTCTATTTTTAATGGCTCAAAATGAATTATTTAAAGTCTAAGGTGGGGAAGGGTCGGAAAACACTCATCCAATAGGTTTTATACAGGTTTAGGTCATCAGATTAACCTTATCTTTTAGATTTATCTCTTAGTTAAATAGTTTGACATTTACCACGTCTCTTGGTATTTTTATATTATAAGGTTAATAAACACACAATAACAAGAAAAAAGAACCCCATGTGGTTGATTATTAATATATATAACTTTATCTAAGTCCTTTTTCCAAACCATATATTTTTATAAATATTATATCAATTAATAATATAATATTTGTTTTGAAAACTCAATTATTCCAGATTTGACACTATTTAGTATTTTTTTTTTGAAAGTAATAAAAAAATTATCACTTGGAGTAAAATTAATTTAACAAACCATAATATGTCATATTAAACTATAAAGTTAGTGGAATTCATCAGAAGTCTCAATTAACATTTATTTTAATACTTATAATATCAATTATTTTAATATTTCATTAATGAGGTAATTACTACATCATCATTGTGTCACAATTAAATTAAATTATATAATGTATAAATATTATAAATAAGATAAAATAATGTAGGAAATATTTTTATCATTCTAATAAATATTTATACACTAATTTACATAGCGTGTAACACTATTTTAAAAATGGTTTAGTTATTAAACATTGAATTTAACTATTTAAACTATTCATTAAATAAAATAATAAGCAATGTCCTAATATGATCCTTGTGGACCAAAAAGGATCATATTTTATTCTCAAGGTTGTTTTTGGTCTAATTATTCGTATCCAATATAATTAGGACATGTTTTAGGGTAATTATGAAATCATTTTTACCCTTAATTACCCTATTTACATTTAACTTTTGTAAATAAAAGTCAAAAGCCCTTATTCACCAAAATTTATTTAATATTATTGATCCACATTTTACATACTGATATTAAACATTTCTCTCAGATTTTTTAAATTCAACCAAAAGTAGCAGTAAAATTATTTTCTATAAAAAATTTCAAATGCTCCTAGAAGTTGGGTTAAATACTGTAAAAAGTTCGATAAAATTTTATTTATCTAAAAAATTTATAAAATGACTCCAATGAATTATATTTAACATATATTGGTATTATGTATCAATTTTGAAGACAAATAAATTATAATAAAATAACCATTTATTTAAATAAAAAGATGGTTTTAACGAACAACACAATGCTTTTTCACTATTCATCAAAAATTGAATGTCTTCAAAAAAATAAAAAAAAATTACCCTAAGATAATTTCTATTTTCTGAATCCAAAAATGAAGTCCATTTTGAAAGTTAAAATTGATAAAATTTCAAAAAATGGGTATTTCTATTTATAACAACTAGATTGATTCGTCGTGGTGTGTTAGAATCTCAAAGTTGTGCACAATACGGGCTAATGCATTAGATCAAGGGAAATGTACCGTGGAAGCTTGGGGTGTTAAATTCTTCCACCATTCAAATAATTTCATCCTAGAAATATCTATAATACCACAGTAAATAAAATGATTCGGGTGGTTCTTTATCATTGGTTCTTTTGGTAACCATGTTTCCCCATCCATCTTAGGGTTTCTCCAAAGAACTTTTACCAGAGGAGTCGTCCGGTTTCTCAGCACTTGTTCTCTTGTATCATTAATTTGACAGACACTTCACAATAAGACATATCAAGTTCCAATTCAATTTCCTCATAGGTGTGTACATGCATTCATTCAGTCATGTATTTTCTCAATAGTGATATGTGGAACACATTATGAACATTTGGGAGACTTAGAGGAATTTCCAAACCATATGCTACAACTCTAATTTTTTCTAGAATTTCAAAAGGTCTGATGTACCTAGGACACAGTTTAACCTTCTTAGTGAAACATATAACACCCTTCCATGGAGATACCTTCAAGAAAACATTATCTCTCATCACAAATTCCTAATCCTTCCTTCGGTTATCGACATAGCACTTTTTCCTAAAATGAGCTTCTTTTATGTGGGTTTGGATAAACTTTACCTTTTCTATTGTTTCCTCAACATGTTTTGTTCCAAGGAGTTTTCTTTGACCAATATCATACCAAAAAGTTGGTGTGAGACATCTCTTTCCATATAACGCTTTATATTTTCCCAACTGAATACTTGAAAGTAAGCTATTACTATTAGAAAATTCTACCTGAGGTAAATATTGATCTCACATACCTTGAAAGTCAAGTGAGCATGATCTTAGCATATCATTATGGTTTGATTAATCCATTCTAATTGAACATTAGTTTGAGGGATTTAGGCAGTGCTCAAGTGAAGTTTAGTATCCAGGGTCTTCTAAAGACTTTTCGAAAATCTTGATGTATAATGGGGACTACAATCAGAAACAATCAATAGGGGTACTCTATAAATTCATACAACTTCATTAATATATTGTCTTTCCATATGATCAAGTGTTAAATCATTCTTATACCAAGAAAATGTGCTAACTTAGTATGATGATCAATAATGAACCATATTGCATCATTACTTCTAGTAGTCTTTGGTAGCCCCATTACAAAGTCCATTGTAATATTATTCCATTTACACATAAGTATAGGAAGAGGTTGCATGACTCCGCTGGGTTGTTTCCTTCTGACATTAACTTGTGGAAAAACCATACATCTCGACTCAAAATCAGCAAATCTCTCTCTTCATGATGTCCCACCAAAAATGGTCATTCAAATATCTATACATCTTAGTGCTACCTGGATGTATAGAAAAATTGGAGCTATGATCATTATCCAATAACTCCATTTTTAGATCAGGTATATCAGGAATAAAATCTGTATTCTCAAATTTCAAAATTCCATCATTATATACGAAGTTGATCAATCTCCCTTCGTTCACAGCATTAATTTTATTTTGAAGTTCTTCATCATCAATCTAAGAAATTTTTATCCTTTCTAGTCAAGATGGTTTGGAAACCATTTGAAAAATAATTGATGTTTCACCTTCCATTGTTATTCCCATATTCATTTTTACTAAATCTATGAAAATATGATCCCTTTAAAATCTCATCTTGTTCAAAACTCCATGATCCTTTCATCTCAAAGAATCTTCCACCTTATTTTCCTTCCCCAGGTGGTAGTATATTGTTCAATAATAATCCTTGAGTAGTTCAAGCCATCACATTTTCCTCATGTTGAGTTATTTTTATGATAAAATATAATTCAAACTCTTGTGATCAGTATAAATATCTAATTATTAACCATAGAGATAGTGTCTCCATATCTTCAAAGGAAATATTACAGCTGATAACTCAAGATCTTGAGTGGGAATGTTTTTCTCATGATTTTTTATCTATCGTGATGCATAGTTAACAACTATATCATTATGCAAAATAAAACAACCATGTCCTTTCTTTGAAGAATCGCTATAAATAATAAACTCATCCTTCCCTGATGGTAGAGTCTTGATAGGAGAGTTGACTAATTTTCTCCCTTGTTCTTCAAAACATTATTGACACTCTGTTGTCCAAACAAATTTAACCCCTTTTCCTGTGAGCTTGGTTAATGGGTTTTCCAGTCGGGAAAAATTCTGGACAAAATGCCAATAATATCCTGCTAAACCAATAAAAATGTTTACCACAGTAATACTCATTAGTGTTGAAAATTCTTTTATATCCTTTCTCTTTGAAGGATAAATAGAGATTCCATCTTTAGAGACAATATGTCCTAGAAAGAAAATCTCATGAATCTAGAATTCACACTTGCTAAATTTCCCATATTATTCATTTATTCTAAGAGTCCTTAAGATAATGCGCAACTGATTTTCATGATCTTTGTAGCTTTTGGAGTATACCAATAAATCATCAATAAATACCACTAAAAATTCATCAATATATTTTTTTAAAACTCTATTCAGTTGATCCATGAAGATAGAGGTTGCATTAGTCAATCCAAAAGTCATTACTGTAAACTTGTAAAGCCTGTACCTAGTTCAAAATGATGTTTTCGGAATGTTTTCTTTCTTCACACACAACTGATGTTATCCAGATCGAAGTTAAATCTTTGAAAAATATTGAGCTCCATGAATTTTGTCGAATAAATCATCAATGAAATGTAAGGGATACTTGTTATTTATTGTTATTGCAATGATCTCCCTGTATTCAATGCACAGCCTTATAGATCTGTATTTCTTCTTAAGAAAAACGACAGCGGTTCCCCATAGAGAAACACTAGGGAGAATAAATCCCTTATTACTCAATTACACTAGTTGTTTCTTTAGTCCCACTAATTCTACAGAGGCCATTCTATAAGGTGTCTTCGATATGGTCCTTGAACTATAAATCAAAATAAATGTAAAACTCAATTGCTCGTCTTGGAGGATGTCCAGGTAAATCATCTAGAAACACATCAACATATTATTTCACAATAGGTACGTCCTCGATTCAAACATTCTTTTCCTCACACATAATTATTTCATTATGATCCACCCCAATAATTTAATTTAGTAGAGCTACTGGGGGTGGATCTAGATAAGAATTAGATAGTGACGTTTCTACTCTAAAGATAAGATACGCTTAATCCTCATCGAGAATTGTAAACCTCTACTTCTTACAATAAATTTTCACATCATGGTCTGAAAGCCAATCCATACCGAGGATTATATTAAATTTAATCATGGGTATGATGATTATATTAGTAGATAAATAACTTCTATATGCCTTATTGGGGACTGATTCCCAAAACATTGTAGCAATTATACTTCCCTTAGGTGTTTTGATAGACAAATCCCTTTTTAAGTCAAATTTAAAATATCTATTTTTCATAGAAAACTAAGAATATTTGAAACAATGTGATGATCCAGAACCAAATAAATCATTGGATAAACATGAGTAAACCATTAAATTAACTCCCACCATGTCTATCAGAACTTCAACCTCAGTAGTAGGGATCACAAAAGCTTGTACTTGATCCCTTGTACTTTTCAGAGGAATGTTTCCCTGACTCTTAGGACATTCATTTTAATAATTTCCCATCTCAAAATAATTGTATCATTAAAAATTGGTAACTTCTTTCTTCCCCTTACAATCTCTAGCAAGATTTCCTTTCTGTCCACATTTGTAGTATACTCCTTTTCCTTTTAGACAGGCACCAGGGTGCTTCCTTCCACAATATTCAAAGCTTGGAAGTTCAACTCTTCTATTATTCATAGTTTATTTATTTCCTTTCCTAGAGTGTTCAACGTATCTTTTCTTCTCTTTCTTTTCATTATTGTCATAAGTCATAGAAAATTCCTTTTCTATCTTGATACCAAATTAGACAATATCTTCATACGATGAAAAGGATTGAATGACTAAGTCTCGACAGAGAAATGGTTTTAACCCATCAAAGAAATGATCAATCATACTTCCAGGGTTACTTAAAAAAATATGTTGCATGCCTTGCTAAAAATGTAAAGTTAGCCTTATATATTGCTACATTCTCATCCTTCTTTTGTCTCAGAATTAGAAATTGCCTTTCCATATCCACTCTATGATAATGAGTAAAGAATTATTCTAAGAAATGATCTTTAAACTCCCCCCATTCCATATTTTATACTACATCATCTTCCATTGTGTTTTGAATAAATGAACACCATTGATCTACGTCTCCCCTGAGGTGATAAACTTCCATGAAAACTTTTTCCCTTTCACTACTCTCCAAAGTATGAAATATTTTATCTTAGGAATTTATCCATTGCTGAACTACTAATGGATTTGTACTCCCATTGAATGTTGTTGGGTGTTGACTCAGGAAGTGTTCTAAAATTGATCCCTTTAATTGTGGATTAGGGTGCTCCATACGGGTAAGGTTATTATTCGTAACATGTGAGAGTTGTCCCAGTATTGTGATTGCTAATTTGCACCAGTTGCATCACCAGCTCCGCTATAATTATCTTGACCAGGAGGGAAATCACTACATGGATTACATGCATTGATATGGTTTCCATTCCTTCCACTAGGCTCCATTTCTAAAAAATGGCATATAGTAGATTAGTTTATGTACCGCAATACAGAATTCTGATCCTATAAAACAAGTAATATTAATTGAATAGTTTATTTATGTTATCCATAATCATAAAAAAATTCATTGAGGAGGAATATTCTCAAAAATCCTTCATAATGGTCTATAAATAAAATTATAATTATCCTAATCATATATCCAGGAAGTGTCGTTACCAAGAGTGCAGCAAGGACCATTATCGTGCACCAATTCCCGTTCGAGTCTAGCTCAAAGCGGTGTTTTTAAGTTTTACCCCAAGGTACATCTATGCCAGATCCACCTCTACCTGCTCATATCCAGATATGGATGTATTGTATGAAAATTCACAAAATATCTACAGTACCAAAATTCTAGGTAGTTCTTCTATACTAATCCTCAAAGTCTATCTTAGGGTAATGTTCTCTAATCAAGGTTTTTTAAATCTAGTTTCCAAGGATTTTACTAAACTTTCTCTGATACCAACTGAAACACCCCAAACCCAGTTACCCATAGTTGGTGCATTATTACCCAACATTCACCTAATATAAGGAATCACGTCCCAAAAGACCGATCAGTTTCATAGCCTTGTAAGTACAAGATACATTCATAAGTTTTGCATTACAACATGAAATAAAAATTTCTACTTCATTTTATCCTCTATTTAACACACTTATATCCTTAGCCTATCCCTAAAGGTCAACCATAAAATACTTCTGCACATCATGGGAAAAATAATATATAGAAAGGGGTCAGCACAGATGCTCAGTAAGGATTAAAATATTGAAGAAACATTCATAAATAATCATAAACATTTAAGGAAAATGTATTAGACTGAAAAAAATCCTATTAAACATTAATTAAAGAAAAATATGGAAAAGATAAAATCAAATAATTTCATTTACTTAATCACATATATGTTCTATTAGTCGAATAATCACATGTAATCACAATATCCACTTTCAAAATGATGAAATGTATAATGCAATCCTTCATAACCACATAGACATGGCTTTGTGCCCATAATACAAATAATATTTTTACAAGGCCTTATTCCAAGACACTAATTTTTCTCATGAGATCTGCCGATGCATCGAGGAGCTATAGAGGGCTCTCCCCGTCACTTACTTGGTCCATAGCATTCCTCATATGAAAATGTTTAAACATAACATTAACATTCATATTAAAACTAGCATACAATATGTAAATACTTTATCCATAAACCATGAATGATATAAAAATAACACATCCACAATCAAACATATCACAAAAAATTAAATAAAATATAAATGATTTGTATCATAATAAATCAACTTCAAACATGCTTAAAATCTATCAAAAGGATTTGACATAGAAGAAATCAAAAAAATTGGAGAAATTTCTCTTTCAATTTTGAAATCATTTAAAAGTCATATAATTATAATAAGAAACAATTTTTTGAAAATATTGTTATAATCATGAAAGGGAAACTTTGACGATGTTATATTGATGGAAAATATCCGCACCTATCTTATAAGTTAAGAAAACGACATTCATACCTTAATTTTTGTCGAAAAGGTCATAGAGTACCTTGTTAAGAAAATGATGAAAAGATTCCTTTCAAAACATATATGGTAAAATAAGGGCATAAATGAATTTAACCCGTTGTCTTGTAAATAATAAAAATGATTTGAAATAAATTTTAATTAAAACACGGATATGGGCAATAAAGGGGTCCCAGTACAAACTTACTTAGAAATAACCTCATATAATATAGAGATTGTAAACTTTACCCTTACCTTGTAATTTTCCTTATTCGGTGATATGTTAGCCTCCTGTATAATAGTTAAATAATTTCTATTAAATTATAAAATAACTATATAAATAAATATGATTTCATATATGGTCTTATAATACTGCTTTTTTAATAAAATTTTAGTAGTATCATCATTTTTTGGGTGTTAACTGATTCATATTCCATTATATGCTTGGTAACGTAATCTATGTATGTTTTTCATAGGAATTATTTGATTCATATACAAAATGATATTATTTTCATAAACATTATTAATAATGATGAAATGAAAATTATTCTATAATGATTACGAAGGGGAATGATTCTCATCGCGTTCGTGGAGATGGTAATCCGTACAAATGCAAGAGTGATAATATCATTATATTGATGGTGAAATCATATGTAATAGGATGGAGAATCTCATATAAAATATAATTAACATGTGTTATTTATTATTTACATCATTTATAATCATTATTATACCCATCCAAAAAATGAAGTGTTTGAATAAAAAACTACACCACGACGTGGAGATGGTAATCCCTACATACGCACGTATGTTGAAATTGTCATTTTTAGAATGGATAGAATAGTGAATATGGTTGTATAATTTTTATAATAACATCACATTATATAGAAGATACTGGAGTTATTAGTTTATAATGGTAACTACCATGAAATAGGAAGTGTAGAAAGAAACGAACGTGAAATATGTGATTAAATGTTTACATTTTCTTCGGGTTCTTCCTTTTAATTTGATCAAAAGGGCTCCATAGGAGGGATTTATGACCAAATGAAGGCCTATTGGATGAAGGGAGGAAATTTTAGAGGAAATTTGGGATGGGTTTGGCTGATCCAAAAGGCTTTGGATGTATGAAATGAATAGAAGGGGAAGTGCAATTTTATAAGAGAGGTGAGGGTCACTTTAGGAAAAGCATGAAATATTATTTTATTATAAAATATTTTTTGGATTATAATTTATCCAAAATCATTTTTTAAAAAATATAAGGTGGGTATGGGTCGAGAACCTCTCAAAAAATAGGTTTTTTACAGGTTTAGGTCATCATATTACTTTATCTTATAGATTTAACTCTTAGTTAAACGTTTTGACATTTTACATGTATCTTTGTAATTTTATATTATATGGTTTATAATATTACTATAAGAAGACAAGAGAAACCCACGGGGTTCATTATTAATATATATAACCTTATATATGTCCTTTAGCCGAACCATAGATTTTTATGAATATTATATCAATTAATAATATAATATTTTATTTAAAAACACAATTATGTCAATTTTGACACTATTTAGTATTTGATTTTTTTGAAATCCATAAAAAGATTATTGTAACACCCCGAGATTTTATGAAAAATATTATTTTAATTTCATTAATGTCTTGTGTTGTATTCTACACCAATATTACCTTGTTCTATACGCAACACCGTATTAGCTTGCAGTATACGCAACACTATTCTTGGACCGTGTTACACACAATTTTGATAATAGTTATTCTATGCAACATTGAGTATATATATATATATATATTAAATTTATAAATGAAATATGGTTGGATTCTGTTATAAGAAACAACGAAATATTCTTTCACAACACGCAACCCTGACTTGGTTGCATTACACGCAATCCTGACCTTCCTCGATAGCGTGTGTTGTACGCAATACCGGGTTTTAATAAACAACGATATATTATTATAATATTGTCATGAACTAGCCGTTATGAATAGTGTTAACTAAATTTTGAATTTATTAACATTATTATTCATCTTACACATTTTCTAGAACATGGTATAAGAACAAAATAAATTTTTCGGGTAAAATATGTATTTTTCAAAAAATGCAGTTTTGCCACCTTTTGATGGCGCACCCACTTTAAATCTAGTTTTTGACATGTTTATAAGTTTAATTTGACAAAATAAAATTATTGTTTTGAATCTGGATATAAAAATTTACATTAGATATAGTTTTGATATTTTTCCGATAACTTTCATATTTTAATGAATAGTAAAAACACGCTATATTTTAATTAAAAACAACTTTTTTCATCGTAATATCATATGTGGTTAAATTATAATATTTAATGGTTTTAATGTATAAATATAATATATTTTTACCATTTAATATAATGTATGTCATTAGCATTGATTTTACCTTGAATTGGTAGGTTAAATCAATTCAATCTTTTGCTATGTTTTAAAGAAAAACCCGTTTTCGTTCGACAACGGGATTAAATTTAATTCAATTTCTACATCTTTTGTGTATTTAATTTGGAAAAATGGATTCCATATTAGGAATCACTGGGTCCAAATTATGTTAATAAGCTACTTTTAATTTTTGGGCATTGTGAATAGTAACTACGGTAAATTTTATTATTACTATAGTTAAAGGTAAATCTGGTAATTAAGGGTAAATATAAGATTATAAAATTACCCTAACACATGGAAAAACCCTATTGTATGGATAAAAGTAGACCCATATAACCTAAGGGTCGGATTAGATTCATTTTATGGACATTTTCCATGAAAATAATTTAATTATTATTAAAACCAAAGAATGTGACAACATGTCACTTTCTTAAATCTTATAAGTATAATAATTTTAATCTAGTGATAAACTTCATGAAACTTAGAAAATGAATAGTCTACAGAAATCTAATACAATTATCTACATCATAGGAATTTATTTAGAATTTTTAGGGATTAAATAATTATCATTTATTATGACATAAAGATGATGCAGTAATTGTCTTATTAATGAAATATTGACATAATTGATGTTATAAATGCTCACATAAATGTAATTTTGAGACTTTTTATGACTTACACTAATTTTCTGGGTTAATATGACATGTTATTGTTGATTTAAGTAACTTTTTTCGAACTTATCATTCTGTTATGAATTTCATAAAAATCATGTACCAAATAGTGCCAAAATTGACATAAAATAGTTTTTAAAACAAATATTATATTATTAATTGATATTTTATTCCTAAAAATCTATGGTTTGGCCAAATGACTTAGATAGGATTATATATATTGATAATAAACAACTTGGGGTTCTTTTGTCTTGATATAGTAATTTTATTAACCATATAGTGTAAGAAAACAAAAAGACACGGTAAAAGTTAAATTATTTAACATAGAGTTAAATCTAATTGATAAGGTTAAAATAATAACCAAAACTTTTCTAAATCCTATTTGATGAGAGGATTTCGACCCATTACCACCTTAGCCTCGAAATAAATCAATTTGGAGCTATTTAAAACTGAACTTGACTTTATAATAAAATAATAGTTTTAGTTATTCCAAAGGTGCCCCTCTCCTCCCTTATAAAAGGGCACCTCCTCCCTCTCTTCATCACACAACATTGAGCCTTCAAGCTCGGCCAACCCCTGAAAAATTATCTTCTCCACTTTCCTAGAAACATCCTAGAGGTTCTGGTCTTCCTCAAAGACCAATTTTAGTGCCCTAAGAAGAGGTCTCAAAGAGGCGCTTCAAAGAAGAGGTAATTTCCGTTACCGATTCTTTCACATTTTTTTCTTCTTCCACTTCTTCTTCTTAGGTTGTTTCATTATGAAGTAATAATATCAGTATCACTCATATACTGATATGTTATTATAAGTATGAAACAATCCAATTTCACTATCTATCCATCCTACGGAAAACGAAATCACCGCACGTGCGTACGTACGGAATACCGTCTCCACGCTGTGGTGAAATCTATTTTCCACCACCCCCTTACTTGGATGGGTATAATGGTGTAAATAATAACTATATATTATTATTATAAAGTTATATTGATTCTGAAATAGTATACATACACTCAAATACAGTCCCACGATCATGAGAACTATATCATCGCTCGTGCGTACGTACGGACTACCGTCTCCACGACGCGATGAGATTCATTCTCCACTTTAACCATTCATGAATTATTATAAAGTATATATAATAAGTAATAATGAAATATATTATATAATAAGGATACTGGATTTATTTGTATATATATGTATGTCATCTACTTAATTCCGTTCAACTCAATAAGGAAATGAAAACAGCGTTTATGCGTACGTACGACCTACCGTCAACATGAACGGTGTATTTCTTTCCATTTATTGATTTATTATATATATGTATATTCTGAATATATATATATATAAATCATGTTTTATATTCTGGAATTAAGTAATCATGATCTATGTAATCATATGAATAATTACAAGTCAAAACACGAACGAAAAATGAGACGATTTTACCCAAAACGCTACTTTAACATGAATTTACAAAAGAACGGGTAATATAAAGTCATAAGTGAACCATATATGATATAATAACAATGAATATGATTCTGTAATAATTCAATGACATTATTTAAATCATTATACAGGAGTTTCGGACACTTACGAAGCAAATCGGACCTAAGGTAAGGGAAATATCACAATCTCATTTTTATCCGAGATTGTTTATACTTTGGCATTTACTGGGGTGTATTTTATCATCCACATCCATGTTTCCTCAATATTTAATATTATTTCCATCCACCTACAATTGTTTAAATCCAATTTTACCCTTCGGTGAGTTTTTAGTAAAATATATGAAAGGAATCGTTTGTCGTTTTTCGTACGAGGTACTTTTTTGACTTTTTCGACAAAAGTACGAGAAGAATGTTTTTTTAACTTATACGGCATGAATGTATTTTTAAAAAAATATTTCCAAGAAGCTTACTTTACATGTTTTAAAGCTAATTTTTAATCAACTTCTTTTAGTTTAAAATTGTATGACATGTTAAGAAAGGAAAATGGTTTTGAAATAGAAAGGATATTTTCCTCAAGAATGGAGTTCAAGTGTTTTATCAAAATTATTTTCCATCTAAGATAATATAGGGTTCTGTTTTTATCCCTATTATTACATTGATTTGATTATGTTGTGATGGAAGTATTTTTATGAATTTTTTTATCCTATATGAATTGTTTTATGATGTCACGATGTTTAAGAATCCCATTTTTATTACATGGTTTCTGCTATGATGTATGGTTTATGATTTTGTGGCACACATAAGAATTGTATAATTATGAGATGGGTGGGACCTATATCTCCCTCCAATGCATTGGGTAAAGATTTTATATCTCATGAGATAGACATGGCTAGAATGGTAGGTTATACCGGTTCAGTGAAACAGGACTGAAACGAGGGTGACTCGGTTCAGAAAGGGACTTTGTCCACTAAGATAGTCTTGGAAATGAGTCTTGACTAACAAGAAATGATTCTCTATGATTATGTGTGTATGGCACAATGTTTCATGTTTTAATTTATGATTATTGTGATTACATTTCACTGCCATGATTTATCCCATGTTATGAAATTATGCTCTCTTTTGCAGGTTATGATTTTCAAAATGTTATGTTCTTATGATGTGATTGATATTTCTTTTTTTTACCTTTACTGAGCATTTGAGCTCACCCTTTTATTTTTTCATTTCCCCAGGATATAAAGAAAGGTTTTAGGTATTAAAAAAAGGAATATCTTTATGGTAGATGTTGAAGATCTTTCACCAGGATTAGAAGATTATATTCTGAGTTTCCAAAGACACTAAACTATTACGATCCTTGTGTGTGTGATTTTGTTATGTACTAAGTATTCCGCAAATGTAATGTAATGTCAATGTACTCCAAGCTTCGGGTCTCTACAGTTGGTATCAGAGGAAAGGTTTAGTCAACCTTTGGAAACTAGGATGCGAAAATGTTAGTGAGATCCCTAGAGACATTTCTAAGGTATGTCTAGGGATGTCCCTAAGGTTAAGTATACGGATAGGTTATAGTACTAGAATTACGCTAACGATCATTGAATTAAACCTAAGATGTTAGATATTGAAGGTACTCCCCCTTTATTATGTTGTTTTCCCTAGAATGATTTTTTCCACTCACACTATTCTTTTTGGGTTTTAGACGATTGCTGGAACCCGAAGGAACCGTGTTGATCAATGCAATGATTTTCATCCTGAACAAACAAATGTTATGGGAGATGGAGTGAAAAATCTTATTGTTATACTTACACAATCTATGAATCATTTTGGACATCCAAATGAGCATAGAAGGGAACAATATTCTATTGATTCCTTCATGAGGCAACGTCCACCTTCTTTCAGTGGGTCTTCCGATCCACTTGTTGCTGAACAATGGATCAGTACCACTGAAATGATATTTTCAGATCTTCAATTTTCTGAGCATGATAAAGTCATCTTAGCAGTATATCATTTGGAAGGTGAAGCTGATCAATGGTGGAATCTTATCAAGAATACGAGGCCAAGAGATGAAATTGAGTCCATGGAATGGGACGAGTTCAAGAACATGTTTTTTAGTAAGTACTTCCCTCGTATTCTTTGAACAAAGATGGAAAAGGAGTTTCTTGAGCTAAAGAAGAAGGATGATGAATCTGATTGTATATACGAAGCGAATTTTACAAGACTTTCAAGGTATGCATCTGTCATTATCATCCAACCTGAAAGTAAAGTTGATCGATTTTTCAGTGGCTTAAAACCAAGTCTTCGAAGGGCGTTAGCTATAAGAGACTTCAGTAGCTATGAAGAAATTGTGCGTTGTGCTATCAAGGTAGAAATGGAAGTTGGTGTTACATATCCATCTCATGGTTTTGACAAGAAACGAAAGATGGAGTTCAAGGAGAAATATTAGAATAATGGTGAAAAGAAGATGAATGTTTCCTTATGCACAAAGTGTGGAAAGAAGCATGGTGGAGATTGTCTTAAAGGGACTAGAAAATGTTTTAAGTGTGGAAAAGAAGGTCATCGAGCAATTGAGTGTCGAAGTAATGGAAAAAGGGTTTCTAATGATGTGAATAAAGAAAACACTGCAGAGAACGCACCACCAACACTTCAATGCATCAAGTGCAAGGAAATGGGGTATTATGCTAATAAATGCCCTAATCCAAGGGTTAGTGATGATCGACATGAGCAACCGCTTAAGGCAAAGGACAAAGGGAATTCACATGCGATCACTATTGGCGATGTTGAATATGACAACGATGTGGTGGAATGATTAAGTGTTTATGTAATGGGATTCCAAAATAATGTTGTATCATAAAGTATTGGAATATTTATGTATTGGTCTAATGTGGAATTCAAAGTGATTGAGATATTTTTGGAAATAAGATAATATGCGCATAATGAAGGGAAAATGAGAAAACGAAATGTTTAACAGTATTCATGAGCTCATGATTGATATAAGGACTAAGTGATATCATGGTTTGAGTATATAGAATTTTGAGGATTTTGGTATGTGTAAAGTGTTAACTTTTAACTGCATTCATGTTTTCACTAAGGTTCAATGGGTATTCAAGAGAGTACATGATTAAGGCCTTTGAATGTTTCGAATGTGACCAAAAAGACATATTTTATGATATATGGGGATCAACGATGGTATTAAATCCCTGGTAATCGTTTTCACTATATTATGATAGTGGACTGAAGTATTATGTATAAGCCTAAAGATTGGAATGGATTATGTTGGACATAAGTTAGTATTGTTTAAGGATAGAAGTTTTTTCGATATAATTGATGGGATGTTATAGTAATATAGTTTTAGAAAAAGGACAACCTGCAGGACGGGCGACAGCCCATCACGTCAGACAAGGCTGTGGGAATCGAACCCACAACCGAAGTGCGACTGGCATTTATCGCCTACCACTGACCTAGAGAAAGTCCCTGTTTAGTAGAAACTAGTTTTATTATATTACGCAGTATGATATATGAAGTATAAGTCCATTTTAGGAACCCTATATGATGAATTTCACTATAGATGGACTTATGTATTTTTTGATAACTTTTCTAACCTTTTGATTGAGATAGATGGAATGACCCATCACTCTATCACATGATCTGCTAACACATCACGAATGACAAATTCAACTTCATTTCTTTAAGAGATGAAGTGGAAATTGTCCAAAGAACGAAAAACGGTGAGACTATAACAAAATCACGAAAGTATTTATTCTAATTCAAATTCTTCAACTTTAGGGAAACTATCTTGAAAACCAAAAATGTTGTCCTAGTGATCTTATATCTGATTAATCATATGGTACCTTAGATCGTCACAAATTTATGGATTTGTGATTGTTGGATTTTCCATATCCATGTTCTCTACCACTCTCCATCAAAACATGATGGTTAGATTTTTCTTCAATATCCATATTTTCACCTATGTGGAAACCCAGTGATTAGTTTATTTGGGTAACTGTTACATTTCATACTTTTGTTTTTAAAGATTGGTTTTGGTATTCCTTTTTGCAATGTGGGTTTCTATTAAAGAAACTTTCAAGTAGTAAACCATTTTTAACCCCAACGAATTTCGAGGGCGAAATTCATTTTAAGGGGGGTAGAATGTAACACCCCAAGATTTTATGAAAAATATTATTTTAATTTCATTAATGTCTTGTGTTGTATTCTACACCAAGATTATCTTGCGCTATATGCAACACCATATTAGCTTGCAGTATACGCAACACTATTCTTGGACCGTGTTACACACAATTTTGATAATAGTTATTCTACGCAACCTTGAGTATATATATATATATATATATATATTCAATGTATAAATGAAATATGGTTGGATTCTGTTATACGAAACAACAAAGGATTCTTTCACAACACGCAACCCTGACTTGGCGTGCATTACACACAATCGCGACCTTCCTCGATAGCGTGTGTTGTACGCAATACCGGGTTTTAATAAACAATGATATATTATTATAATATTTTCATGAACTAGCCGTTATGAATATTGTTAACTAAATTTTGAATTTTATAACATTATTATTCATCTTACACATTTTCTAGAACATGGTATAAGAACAAAATAAATTTTTCGGGTAAAATAAGTATTTTTAAAAAATGCAGTTTTGCCGCCTTTTGATGGCGCACCCACATTAAATCTATTTTTTGACCTGTTTATAAGTTCAATTTGACAAAATAAAATTATTCTTTTGAATCATGATATGAAAATTTACATTAGATAAAGTTTTGATATTTTTCCGATAACTTTCATATTTTAATGAATAGTAAAAACACGCAATATTTTAATTAAAAACAACTTTTTTCATCGTAATATCTTATGTGGTTAAATTATAATATTGAATGGTTTTAAAGTATAAATAAAATATATTTTTACCATTTAATATAATGTATGTCATTAGCATTGATTTTACCTTGAATTCGTAGGTTAAATCAATTCAATCTTTTGCAATGTTTTAAAGAAAAACCCGTTTTCGTTCGACAACGGGATTAATTTTAATTTAATTTCTGCATCTTTTGTGTATTGAATTTGGAAAAATGGATTCCATATTTGGGATCAGTGGGTCCAAATTATGTTAATAAGCTACTTTTTATTTTTGGGCATTATGAATAGTAACTACGGTAAATTTTATTTACTATAGTTAAAGGTAAATCGGGTAATTAAGGGTAAATATAAGATTATAAAATTACCCTAACACTTGTAAAAATCCTATTGGATGGTTAAAAGTAGACCCATATAACCTAAGGGTCGGATTAGATTGATTTTATGGACTTTTGTCCATGAAAATAATTTAATTATTATTAAAACGAAAGAATGTGACAACATGTCACTTTCTTAAATCTTATAAGTATAATAATTTTAATCTAGTGATAAACATCATAAAACTTCGAACATGAATAGTCTAAAGAAATATAATACAATTATATACATCATAGGAATTTATTTAGAATTTTTAGGGATTAAATAATTATCATTTATTATGACACAAAGATGATGCAATAATTGTCTTATTAATGAAATATTGACATAATTGATGTTATAAATGCCCAAATAAATGTAATTTTAGACTTTTTATGACATAAACTAATTTTCTAGGTAAATATGACATGCTATTGTTTATTTAAGTAACTTTGTTCGAACTTATCATTCTGTTATGAATTTCATAAAAATCATGTACCAAATAGTGTCAAAATTGACATAAAATAGTTTTTAAAACAAATATTATATTATTAATTATGAATTTTATTCCTAAAAATATATGGTTCAGCCAAATGACGTAGATACGATTATATATATTAATAATAAACAACTTGGGGTTCTTTTGTCTTGATAGAGTAAGTTTATTAACCATATAGTGTAAGAAAACAAAAAGACACGGTAAAAGTTTAATTTTTTAACATAGAGTTAAATCTAATTGATAAGGTTAAAATAATAACCTAAACTTGTCTAAATACTATTGGATGAGAGGCTGTTGACCCATCCCCACCTTAGCATCGAAATAAATCAATTTGGAGCTATTTAAAACCGAACTTGACTTTATAATAAAATAATATTTTTAGTTATTCCAAAGGTGCCCCTCTCCTCCCTTATAAAAGGGCACCTCCTCCCTCTCTTCCTCACACAACTTTGAGCCTTCAAGCTCGGCCAACCCCTGACAAATTCTCTTTTCCACTTCCCTAGAAACATCCTAGAGGTTCTGGACTTCCTCAAAGACCAATTTTAGTGCCCTAAGAGGAGGTCTCAAAGAGGCGCTTCAAAGAAGAGGTAATTTCCGTTACCGATTCTTTCACCATTATTTCTTCTTCCACTTCTTCTTCTTAGGTTGTTTCATTATGAAGTAATAAAATCAGTATCACTCATATACTGATATGTTATTATAAGTATGAAACAATCCTATTTCACCATCTATCCATCCTACAGAAAACGAAATCACCGCACGTGCGTACGTACGGAATACCGTCTCCACGCCGTGGTGAAATCTATTTTCCACCACCACCTTACTTGGATGGGTATAATGGTGTAAATAATAACTATATATTATTATTTAAAAGTGATATTGATTCTGAAATAGTATACATACACTCCAATACAGTCCCATGATCATGAGAACGATATCATCGCTCGTGCGTACGTACGGACTACCGTCTCCACGACGCGATGAGATTCATTCTACACTTTAACCATTCATGAATGATTATAAAGTATATATAATAAGTAATAATGAAATATATTACATAATAATGATACTGGATTTATGTGTATATATATTTATGTCATCTACTTAATTCCTTTCAACTCAATAAGGAAACGAAAACAGTGTTCATGCGTACGTACGGCCTACCGTCTCCATGAACGGTGTATTTCATTCCACTTACTGATTTATTATATATATGTATATTCTGAATATATATATATATATATATAAATTATGTTTTATAATCTGGAATTAATTAATCATGATCTAAGTAATCATATGAATAATTACAAGTTAAAACATGAACGACAAATGAGACGATTTTACCCAAAACGCTACTTTAAGATGAATTTACCAAAGAACGGGTAATATAAAGTCATAATTGAACCATATATGATATAATGACAATGAATATGATTCTGTAATAAGTCAGTGACATTATTTAAATCATTATATAGGAGGTTCGGAAACTTACGAAGCAAATCGGACCTATGGTAAGGGAAATATCAAAATCTCATTTTTAACCGAGATTGTTTATACTTTGGCATTTACTGGGGTGTATTTTATCATCCACATACATGTATCCTAAATATTTAATATTATTTCCATCCACCTAAAATTTTTTAAATCCAATTTTACCCTTCGGTGAGTTTTTAGTAAAAGATATGAAAGGAGTCTTTTGTCGTTTTTCGTACGAGGTACTTTTTTGACTTTTTCGACAAAAGTACGAGAAGAATGTTTTTTTAACTTATACGGCATGAATGGATTTTTAAAACATTGTTTCCAAGAAGCTTACTTTACAAGTTTTCAATCTTATTTTTAATCAACTTCTTTTAGTTTAAAATTGTATGACATGTTAAGAAAGGAAAAAAATTTTGAAGTAGAAAGGATATTTTCCTCAAGAATGGAGTTCAAGTGTTTCATCAAAATTATTTTCCATCTAAGATAATATAGGGTTATGTTTTTATCCCTATTATTACATTGATTTGATTATGTTGTGATGGAAATACTTTTATGAATTCCTTTAACCTATATGAATTGTTTTATGATGTCACGATGTTTAAGAATCCCATTTTTATTACATGGTTTATGCTATGATGTATGGTTTATGATTTTGTGGCACACATAAGAATGGTATCATTATGAGATGGGTGAGACCTATATCTTCATCCAATGCATTGGATAAAGATTTTATATCTCATGAGATAGACATGGCTGGAATGGTAGGTTATACCGGTTCAGTGAAACAGGACTAAAACGAGGGTGACTCGGTTCAGAAAGGGACTTTGTCCACTAAGATAGTCTTGGAAATGAGTCTTGACTAACAAGAAATGATTCTCTATGATTATGTGTGTATGCCACAATGTTTCATGTTTTATGTTATGATTATTGTGATTACATTTCACTGCCATGATTTATCCCATGTTATGAAATTATGCTCTCTTTTGCAAGTTAAGATTTTCAAAATGTTATGTTCTTATGATGTGATTGATATTTATTTTCTTTACCCTTACTGAGCATTTTAGCTCACCCTTTTATTTTTTCTTTTCCCCAGGATATAAAGAAAGGTTTTAGGTATAAAAAAAAGGAAGATCTTTATGGGAGATGTTGATGATCTTTCACTAGGATTATAATATTATATTCTGAGTTTCCAAAGACACTAAACTATTACGATCCTTGTGTGTATGTTTTTGTTATGTACTACATATTCCGCAAATGTAATGCAATGTCAATGTATGCCAGGCTTCAGGTCTCTACAATTATCACATAAAATAAAATTTATTTAACCGACCCTAAAATGTTATATTAACAAAGAAAATTAGTGTAATTCTTTATAAGTATAAATTTACATTTATTTGGATATTTATAATATCATTTTTATAGATTTTATTAATATGGAAATTACTGCATCATTATTGTGTCATAAATAAATTAGATTTTATAATGTCTAAAAATTATAAATAAAATACCATTATGAAGGAAATATTTTTAAAATTCGAATGAATATTTATAGTCTAATTTATATTGTATGTATCCTTATATTAAAATTGATTTATTATTAAGCTTTGAATTTAACTCTTTTAACTATTCTTTAAATAAAATAAAAATGAATGTCCTAATCTAATCCAAGTGGACCAAATAGGATCATATTTAATTACTAAAGATGCTTTTGGGTAAATAATACATATCCAATAGAATTAGGACATGTGTTATGGTAATTAGGATATCAGTTTTACCCTCAATTACCCTATTTACTTTTAACTGTGGTAAATAAAAGAAAAAAGTTTCTGTTCACCAAAAAATTATTTTCATCTTATTGAACCACATTTTACGTACTGATATTAATTGTGTCTCTCAGATTTTTGAAATTAAACTCACAGAATCGGTAAAATTATATTTTACACAAATTTTCAAATGCTCCTAGGAGGTGGGTAAAATAATATAAAAATATCGATTAAACTTCATATATCTAGACTTATTATAAAATGACGCCAATGAATTACATTGAACATATATATGTATTATGTATCTAATTTGACCTAATATAATTTAAAATAAAATAACTAATTTTTTAAAAAAAAGTTGGGTTTAACCAATAATCCTGTGTTTTTTCACTATTCTTAAAAAATTGAATGTTTTTAGAAAAATAACAAAAATTCACCCTAAGCTAATTTCAATATTCAGAATCCAAAAAGGAAGTCCATTTTGTAAGATATAATTTATGAAATTTCAAAAATTGGGTATTAATATTCATTATTTCTAGTTTGATTGGTGGCGGTGTCATAGAATCTCAAAGTTGCGTACAATGAAAGCTATTGCATTATTCCAAGGGAAATGTACCATGGAATCTTGGGGTGTTACATTAATTTAATGTTCATATTAAAACTTTTTTAATTTTTTCGACTTATTTCGAGTGGACTGTTCAATTTGGGGTGTTTCTAGATCATGATAAGGAATATTTATACTTTTGGAGTACTGAGACTTATAAATATATTTTTTAATTTTGTTTGTGTAAAAATGGGTATTTTTCAATAATTAATTCATATTAATATTACTGGTAAAAATAGTTTTTCAAAAAGTATTAAAATATTTTTTAATCTTCATTTCACCACCCCTTGTGATTTCACTGATCTTCTGAGTAGATTTTAAATAGGTAACATGAAACATTATATATGATTGACTCATTTTAGGTAGGTTGATATCAATTTGTTTCTATCTAGTTAAATATTCATTCATTTAATTTTATTCCTAGAATTATGTACAACTATATTTTAGTAAATAATAATGGGATTACCATGTTTGATAAAAAGAGTTTTCACATTTTGATGTATTTGATGTTCACCATATGTTGTCATTAAATATGGATTTTTAGAGGCTATAACTAATTAATTCATAGATCCTAATGAATTTTTTCCCATAAAATCAAATTAAAGAAATAATATTTTGAATAATATTCATTATTGAAATATTATAATACCTTCCATGTCTATGAAGGATTTTCTACAAGGAAAACTAATAAAAAATATTAAAATAATGTATCATAATCATTAAAATATTTTAGAAGGTATCACTAATGGGAATCAGGAAATTATAAAGATTTATATACTAAAATATAAATATCTATAGATAAAGGATGATTAATTTATTATTGATATTTGAAAGAGTGCTAATAATATAGTGACAATTTCCAAAATATTTAGTGAAATGTTTTAATATTTAATTATAGTTAATAAGATTTTATATATATTTACAGTAGTTATGATATAAAATTATCTTCCCATGAAGATAGAGATCTTGTCACACTTTTTATTGAGGATATATATAATATTTTCATATATTTTGAGTTGTGGAAGGAAAGTAATACAAAGAATAATGAACTGGATAAAAATAAATATCTTTAAAGTCTTAAATAATGAGGAACATAAAAATAAAGATACAGATGATAATGCTAGTTGTTCTATTTTAGTATAATAAGGGAATAATATGTTTGATTAAATTATTTATATTTTACCTATAAATATTAAATAGGGTATTGTAAAGTTCTAGACTAATATTCCTTTTATATTCATCAAATGTTGAGCTATTCGACACTTTGAATATGATTTTCCAATATTCAATAAAAAAATATAGTGATGAAAAGGGTGAGAGGCATAGAAGATCCTTGATAAGAATGTTCTAAATCCATAAAATATTTATAAATGGATATATATAAATTTCTCCAAATTAAAAATGATAAAATTATTATTAATGTGTAAAGTAAGAGATTATCAATAGAGAATACGATGTCGAGACTTAATGTGATGAATTTGATGAGACAATACCCATTTGAATAGTGAATAATAATTATTTCACATGTGATGAATGTAGTAATTATGAAATTAATGATAAAGAAACTCAAATGGACTTTATGATGAAGTGAGATTTGAAATAATGTCTCCAAATTGTTTTAATTATTTTAGAAGAATCTTGGAAGATGAAAATGTGCCATCAACCATCCAAAAATAATAAATATAGACTTGTTAAAAAAATCTATTTTTTAAAAATTTATTTATGATCTATAAATTAATCATAGTGATAATAACTTCTCAAAAAGAAAACTAAAAGAGAAGGACATCAAAAAAGATAAGTATTTTAAGATTATTCAATATAAATTAATGATTATTAAGACAGAACTATATAAATTCATATTCAATTCAATAACAATATTAAATATTTTGTATAATAATAAATGACATAAGTGGCTCAGGAAGACAATAAAAAATCCCTCTAAAAAATAGAGTAAAATAAAAAATAATATGTAGTTTAAGAAGATAGATCAAGTAAATATGATAATGTTTGTATAAAAAATAGTGATCCTAAACAATAAAGATTTTCAAGAAGAAGAAAATTCAATTTAAAAATAAATTTGACGATACAAACAAATTCGTTGTAAACATGTTTGATAAGAATTGTACTATGTTCTGAGATCACTGTAATTTTGGCTCACATAATGGATCCAAGATTTGTGGTAACAATAAGGTTGGAAGAGGGTTTCATAGTGTTAAATAGTTCAAATCTTATTATGGAAAATTTTTTATTATTGTAATCAATAAAACTATAGATTATTTGATTATGAATAAATAACATTTTAGTTAAACAATAAAAATATCAATTAATATAGATGTTTTTAGTGGAAAAAATAAAAGGGGGTTTCAGCTCACTCAAAGAATATATGTTATGTTCGAAGAATAAAATTAAGGAAAGGAGATAAGGAACATGTTTCAAGATCATGGGGATGTTTTTCGAAGACATGACCACCTGGGAAATCATGAAAATGATTGAATAATAAATCTACTAGCCTAATAGATTATAAGTTACAATACTCAAAATACTATATATATTAACAGTAACAATAAAGAAAAGGATTTTGTTGTTTATGTTGTTCATAAAGATTTAGAAAGTAAATTTCGATGGATATTAGTGATTTGACGTTCTTAACTTGTGAAATGAAATTTAAAGATGTTGAATAATGTTAATGAATGAAAATAAGGATCAATGAAATTTGGGAATGATGGGCCACTCAATATAAAATGATTTATTCCGACTATGATTGAAAAACAAATATTATGACAAATTGTTTTTATTTATGGTTGAAACATAACCTATTAATTCATTCATTTTGTTATGATGAAGTTAATGAAGTGATTTTTATAAAAATTTTATTCTTAGTTAAAATATGTGAATGCCAACGAGCATGTACCCTAGTGGTTCATGCTCTTACTTAGCATCCAAAAGACCCAGGATCAAATCCGGGCAGTGGAGAATTTCTATATACTATAGCAGGGCACTATAGTAGTGGCAGCACTATAGAGACGGAGGGACTGGTGCGAGGAATATTGAGGCAGCGGTACTGTAGCTGGTATTGTAGTAGCGTGGATACTGTAGCAGTACTATTCACTGAGGGGCCCTTTGCACCAAAAAATGGGCTTTCTAGCCCTGTATGCAGGCCACATGGCCCTGGGGCTTCAGGCTATGTAATGGGTCTCCCTCTACCCAGTCTAAAGTGGTCTTTCCTTTAATAATAAATTGAGGCTTTGGACCCAACCTTTTAAAAAGAAATTAAAATCCTTCAATATTGTATGATTATTACAAGAGGAAAAAACTAGTGAAAAATTATATCTAGTTGGAGATGCTAAAAATTCATGTTACTTGAGTGTGAAAGAATAATAAAAATAATATAATTAAAGGTGTAGCCATATTTTACAAAAGAAATATGATAAATCATATACAATGAGATATTTCTTATGATGTTCTAGTGAGGATTATAGGGAGGTATTGGATATTCTTCAAGTCTTAAAAGGTATAGATTTCTAATTTTTTAAATATGGAAGATGAGATTCATGCCTCTCATCCACTGTAGCTTCTTCATTAGGACATCTACAGACCCATGATAATGCAATCAAAAAATTGTTATGATTTATCTATTGCCTTTATTTATGACATTATTATAATTAATTTCATTTTGGTTTATAAATATTACTTAGTTTCTCGAAATATGATTAAATGTTTCAAAATGAGATCTGAAATGGAGTGGGGTTATTCCTCGAGGATGTTTCAGCCAAATATTGGTGTTGAGTAGACAAAAATGGTTTTGAATCATATTTGGAAAATCTTGGTATTTATAATAATCATATTGAACCATATAAAACATAATTAAATGGTTTCACAGGGTTGAAAAAATGAATCATATAGGAGATGGGTTGAAAAATATTGACATAGTTGGATACTTATTAGTATTTTTTGATGTAAGATATTATATTAGAAATTATTAAATAAATTGTTTACTTATATTGTCCAAATTAGACCATGTCACCAAAAAAGATGTATAACTCTAAGAACCCAAGTGTGACTTACCGAGGGGAATTTTTATGCACATTTATTGTTAATGTAAAAAGAGGAAATATTAGAAATTTTAAAAGAAGATGTTTTTATGTTATCATTTTAGATTATTGCCCAATCAAATGTGGAAATAGATGCTAAGTTATGTAAATGAGTAAGATCATTGATAAATATGGGTTTAAAGTGTCAAAAAATTTAATAAAAGAAGACACATATGAAACAAAACATACAAGAAGTGTTGAAGAAGAAAAATGTTTTGTCAAAAAATGGGATAAAGATGCATAAAATGGTGGAAATTATAAATAAATTCAATTAGAAAATGATGATTTAGTGAAATAATGTAATGTTATAAAACCCCACTAATCTTATACATGGTTTTGAAGATCTTTGGTGGTCTAAATAATCATTTTAGATTAGGAATATAAATTTAAAATCATGATACCCTCAAATATGGCATCACATACATCATTTTTTATAGATTGAACCAATTAATATTGAATAATCCTTATAGAATCATGAATGCACTACCAAAAAAACAGTTTTTCGCAGCACCCCCTTTTATCAGCGCTAACGAAAAAGTGCTGATAAAGGGCCCCCCTTTATCAGCGCTTGCTTAGTAGCGCTGATAAAGGGGGGCTTTATCAGCGCTTTTTTTAGTGCTGATAAAGGGTCGGCTTCAAATATATATATATATATATATATATATATATATATATATTAATATATAAATATAGTTATATTGTTATATAAATATAATATATAATTTTTAAATATATTTTAGATAAGTGTAAATGTACATTTACACTTATTATACTTAATATTTAAGATATTTAGTGAAAATGACTTCTTAAAAAATTAAAAAAATATTTTTTATTAATATTTTGATAATCATTATGGAGTAATAGTCATTTAATAACAATTTGAGTACTAAAAAATTAAAAAAAAATTAAAAAAAGATCCAAAATATGTTGAAAATGCAACTCAAACTTCAAACGGCCGTAACTTTTGATCCGGGTGTCCGTTTGAGCTCTACCACATATCAAATCGAATCCTGCGATGAGCTCTCCGTCTCTATGACTAGGGGGTACCCGAGTCATGCGATTTTCGAGGCCAAAAGAGGCCCAGAAGGCATCCAAAACTGAGTTTTTTGTCGGGGTACCCCGATTTTTTAACATTTTGTGGATTTTCACCCTCGTTTAAGGGGGTATTATTGGATTTTTTTGGTGGGGTTTGAATTTATTCCAAGGTATTACATTCATATTAATATTATGTCTTTGAAATTTCATCATTTTTTATAATGCACTGCTATTTATAATCAAATATATAACAATATATTCATATTTTTTAAATATTCACACCTAAAAATTTTATTATAAATATAAATAATAAAATATATTGACATATAAAATATATTAGCTTTATCTAAATAATAAATAACATCTATTTTAATTAAAATACCAATATATGAATATTTATATACCTATATATTAATCTAACTATATATATATTAATATAATAACTATATATATATTAATATAACTACATATATATATTAGTATTACAATAAATATATATATTAATATCACCATAAATATATATATTAATATCACTATATATATATTAATATAACTATATAAATATATATTCATATAACTATATATATGTTAATATTACTATATATATGTTAATATAACTATATATATGATAATATAACTATATATATGTTAATATAACTATATATATGTTAATATAACTATATATTAATATAAATATATATTACTATACAAATAAATATAACTATATATATATAGATATAGATATATATTAATACCACTATATATATATATTAATATTACTATATATATTATAATATAACTATATATATATTATAATATAACTATATATATATATATTATAATATAACTATATATATATATATTAATATAAATATATATTACTATACGAATAAATATAACTAAATATATAAATATATATATATAGATATCATGAATTGTAAAGCAAATCAAAATAGAGTAGTGGTAAGGGCTTAGGCACGCAGGGGGAGGTCTCGAGTTCAAATCCTGGTGGAGGCAAGGGTGCGCGCACATGGGGAATATTGGAGCAAGCGATGTTAAAGGGTGGAGGGGGTGCGTGGGGTTCGTGGGGTGTTGTATACGGGCCGAAAAGCGCTGTAAAAGGGGGGGTTCAAGCGCTATAAAAGCCCCCCCCCCCCCCCGATTGGCAGTATTTTTTAAATATTTTAATTTTTTTTAATTTTTTTAATTTTTTTTAAATTTTTTTAATTTTTTTTA
The DNA here is from genome assembly GCA_963277665.1 of Viscum album. NCBI lineage: Eukaryota > Viridiplantae > Streptophyta > Magnoliopsida > Santalales > Viscaceae > Viscum > Viscum album. The sequence goes on from OY728141.1 coordinate 1,819,406,672, forward strand.
ATTTTTTTAACTTTTATCAGCGCTTTTTTAGAAGTGCTGATAAAAGGGTCCTATATCAGCGCTAAAACGAGAGCACTGATAAAGGAAGCGCTCATATAGGACCCCTTTATCAGCGCTTAAAAAAGCGCTGATAAAAGCGGTCTTTTATCAGCGCTAAAAAAAAGCGCTGATAAAAGAGCCCTTTATCAGCGCTTTTTTTAGCGCTGATAAAGGGGTCCTATATCAGCGCTTTTCGGAGCGCTGGTAAAGGGGACCCCCCCCCCTTTATCTACGCTGGCTTTATTAGCGCTTTTCTAGCGCTGATAAAGGCCATTTTTAGCGTTGATAAAGGTCGTGTTTGTAGTAGTGATGGGTTGATGCCATGACTATATAATTATATTAGATAAATAATAATGATACATATGAGTTTTTAACAACACCTAAATATAAGAGCATCATTGGAAAAAGTGGCTATTCCAAAATATGTTATATAAAGAAAGAAAACGTTATAAAAAATAATCAAAATCAGATATCTATAGGAAATTTTCAAGATGAAGGAGTTAATTTTCATGAAAAAATATCAATGATTTTTAGTCTTCAAACCATAATAATATTTCTTATTATTTATACCCATTAAATATTCATGATTTTTTAAATTTATTCGAAGCATTTATTTCTTAATGTTTAACTATAAGAGAATGTTTATATTATCAAACATTGGGGTTTCTTTTTTAGAGATGATTTTAATAATTTTTATAGGATAATTATGGATTTATAAGGAATGAATCAATCCCCAGAAGCATGGTATTCTATATTTTACACCTATTTGAAGAAGTATAAAATTAAAAATGTTAGAGTTCACATCAACCACTACATTAATGATGATAGAATTGTATCTCTTATTGTTATAGTTTATGTCGATGATTTCATTTGTTTACAGAAATGATTAAAATGATTGAGAAATTTTTTCCAAGTAGATGAATATGTTGTAATAAATTACACTACTTGGTGAAATTATGTACTTTCTTTTCTTAAAAAGTTATCAAGAGAAATAACCTCTATTTCTTTATCAAAAAAGTTATGTTAGGGATATTCATAAAAAAAATTCATAGTGGATTCAAGATTTGTTTATAATTCTATATAAATAGTAACTAAGCTATATAATGGTGATTAAGTAAATGAATTAGATCAATGAGAATTTCAAATGATTATTGGAAGTTTACTATAATTATTCCCCCATGTTCAAATATAGTCTATATTGTCACCCTCTTTGGAAGACTTCAAATTAGACAAAAAATGCCACATCATATTATTTGTAAAAATGATTCATAATTATCTAAAATCATAAATTACTATGGGTTTTTATATGATAAAAAAGGAGAATTAAATTTATTTTTTACAAAGATTTTAGTATGAAGTGTGGATGACCAAAAATCCACATGTACCATAGTTTTATTTATTATTTAAATGTCTATTAAATTTCAGATAAATATGTCAAATTTTATGACCTTATTAATTTCTAATGTAAAATATGTGGCTATTACTAAATCGACTACCATGATTATTTGGATAAGAACTCTCTTAGAATACCATAATGTGATAGTGAAGCTAAAAAACGTTTGGGTTGTGATAATCATAGTGTTATTAATTTATCAAGAAATCATTATATACATTCTAGTTGTACGAAAAATTATATCATGCATCACATCATTGAAGATCTTGTGGTTATAGATGATTTAAATTGAGAATTTTTTCCTACTTTAGAGAAACTTACTATGGTTTTCATCAAACAATTTTCAAAGGATGAATTTTAAAGAAAGAGGATTGAAATTAATTTTCAATTTCCCTCCTCACATGGATAAGTTATAGTTTCCTATCCCCTATTTCATAAATTTTTAGATAATGATGTCAAAGGGGTAAAAAAGTTTTTATAAATCTATTCAAGTATAAATTCTTTATTTATTCCTAAAAAGGGTAGTCTATTTTTCACATTAGATTGAATCTAATTTGTTTTCAATAATGAATGATGGTATTGAATAAAATTTCAATATTTATTGAATAGTTTTTTGATATTAGATAATAGTTTCACTATTCTCGAAGGAAATATTATAGAGTATTCTTCTTGAGGATATTTCTTATAAAACAATAAGAATATTTAAGATAATGTATTATATAATATGTGATGATGGATGTCTTATTATTCAAATATAATGAAATGTCTTGATTAAGAGATATTAGATATAAAAATTAAGAATAATGGTTATAGAAATATTTCTAAATATATTATTGAGTTATTGGAATTGGATTTCATGCTTGAGAAGTAATCTGGTAATAAATTTTATGACTCATGGAAAAAAGTTGATTTTTTAGATAATTCCAACAAATATTTTTGGATGAGAAAAATATGATTTCAATGTGTTAGAGAAGATTTTTAAAATGTTGGAGATGGATGAAGGTTGATTATAGATACTCTAGTTTTATTTTGAGATGAAATTATTTAAAAATAGTGAGTTCTATATCCATTGATGGGGATGAAAACACATTTGAATCCTTAGACAAGTGAATTAAGATTATGCAACACCACATAGAGGGATTTCAAAAAAGTGCTCTCATGTAATGGTATTTTCATATGATGATAGTCATATAAGGTTGTCCAAGACAGGAGAGAATACTTAGAGGAATTCACAATCAAAATAATTCTCAAAAGAGGATTTAAAAAAGCATTTTTAGTCTAAGGGAATCATCATATGAGGGTATTCAATACTCATGATCATGTAAAAAGATTCCTTCTTAAATTAAATACCAATTTTTGGTATGAAATATGAATTTTGGATATTCTTGAGGTGATGATCTTAATGTAGAAATAATTATTACCAATAATTATGATTTATGCTGATATAAAGGATCATGTGATGTTAATCCTTAGGAAATTAGTTTTATTTTTAAGGGGAATTTTTAAATCCCACGCCTTGTATATTCATGTCAATATGGAAAAATTTTAAGTTTCAAATATCATGGAAATGATGAGGTAAGATATTATAATTCCAATTTATAAAATAAATTCATAAAAGAAGGATGATTCAAACTAAAAATAATGCTATGATATTTTTGGAGGAGAAGAGAACATGATTATTGATATGAAATAACAAGATAAATTTATTCGAGTCTATAAGATATATTATATATATAAAAATCTATAATATAAAGGTTTTTAAAAGGCCATATTATAGGGGAAGTAAATGTACTAATAATAAAAAAAAGATATGAAATAATGTATTAAATGAAGAATAAAGAGATTACATAAGATATTTATAAAATGAACAAACACTCTATAAGAGAATCCTTAGAGCCTGAAACATAATAATAACATAGATAGTAGAAGGAGACCGATGACAGAAATTTTTTGTTGAAAGAGAATATTTCATTCCATAGTATTCATAATTCTAAAGAAGATTTATCTCATTAATGATCTGGAAAGAGTGTATGACATTGTTGGTTTAGATCAATAACCAATATATGTTATTGAAATTTTGTACATGTGTAGTCTTCTAAATCCAACCTTTTTGTGGAAGATGACCATTTTTCAAGTGGTTAATAAGTAACCAGGGGAATAAAAATATATTTATTTCATTAGATAACCCCTTCTTGTGATCAGTGTGAAGCTTTAAAATCTCATGTGTGAGTCACGATATAGAACACAATGTGACACTATATTGATCAGACTGGTAAAGACCATGGTTGTAACAACTTGTGTAGATTATGGATAATTCATTATTCGTGTAACAAACCAATAATGATATGTTTTTGGAATGTATTTTAGTCTTTATAAATATTGGTATTCTTCTCTCTACTTATATATACAATATATAAGTTTATGGTATTATAATATATATTCAGTATTGGTACATTAACAAGTCCAATAGGTTGGATTCAAAAATTAAAATTCATAAAATAGGACCACTAATTCACCCACCCCCTATGGTCTATCAAGTATAGGGAATGAAAAGGGATCACAATGTTAAATTATGTTCCCTATTAATGATACAGTGTGTTTAAAAGTATGGATAATTAAAATTTTATGAACATCTATGGCATGCCTAATTTTAATGAAGTAACTATTAGAGCTAGAGGAATAAGATGATGCCCTAATTCTTATCACCTGACCTAGAGCTAACAGATAAAAAAACTATTTCTTTTTCTGATTTTTTTAAGGAGGTCATATTCCTTTCACTAATAAGAGAAATTTGGATTTTTAAGGAATATTAAAATATTCCATTTTTATGTCTTTATCAAAGAAGGTATAGATAAAATTTATGGGTCATCGAACATAATAAGGGATCTAGAATAAAATAAAGAATTTTTTAATGTAATATAATTTTAAACAAATTTAATATGAATTTCTAGAGTATCATATTTGAAGACTTTAATATGAATGATAATGAGATCAATATGGACTTATTTTACAAGGGTAGATAATATTTTATAAAACAACTGGTGGTTTGGTGAGATTTCATAAGATACCAAAACCAATTAAAAATTGGTGAAATTTTTTCGAGATCAATTCAATCAAAAAATATTATATATTTATGATATATATTACTTGATAGTGGATGAGTTATATAATATCTTCATTATTTTTGAAATGATAATGGTTACTTAATTTAATAATAAATAATGAATTTGATGGATTTTGAGGCCATCTAAAAAGCAAATGAAAATTAATAAGAGGTTATATAATCATGTAATTTAGATGATGGGAATGATCAAGACCTCAGTAAAAGCATTTCTCTTCTCTTGGTAGGGTTAATGAAAGAAATATAGAAAAGAAATAGAATGAAACAACCTAGTCTATAAATATATAATGACTTTGGTCATTTTTTTAATGATTTCCCATATATAAATGCTGAAGATTCTTAATCCAATGAGGAGGATAAAAAATCTCAAAATATTGAAAAGGGTAAAAGAAAAAAATCAACCAAAAAATAATTTTAGTGATCAAGAAGTAAAAAATTTGACCTGTTAGGTGGTTCATTAAATAAAGAAGTCATTTTCCTTTCCCACATTATGTAAAAGTTTTATTCATCTAGAACTGATAGTAGTGGGGAATAAAAGAAAAACATGTGTGGTAACTAAAAGATGAGCTGGAATATTATCATGGGAAAAGTACACATATCAATAAAAAACTTCATATTTGGTAAAACAAAAAAATAAATATTTATAAAATAGTAGTATTATACAAAATGATTAGTTTCTTTATGAAAATATTCAAAATAAATAGACGGTGGATAAAATTTAGAAGATGAAAAGTGATATTGAATAAAAGATGGATAGATGGGAAGAATCATTGATTATGAAATAATCCGTACGTATTAATTCCAAATATGTGTTAAGAAATATCAAAAAAAATATAAAATGATTCTAAATTAAAAGTATAATATTTATAAGATGGTGAAATGATGTGTTTCAATGAGGAATAAAAAATTTCACTCAAGTTGTTCTATGTAAAATATATTATTGATAATAATATAGAAGATAAATTTAATTGACAATCTATTTGATATAAGAATAAAACTTTTAGTAATTAGTCAACATAAATGTTAGAGAATAGTTTTCAAAATATACCACTATCCCATTTAAAAAATATGGAATTGTTTTCATTAGGATAGTAATAACATCATTTTGTACATATCTGGAATCAATTGGGGTGACCGATATTCAAAGGGTACGATTATTTATAAGGAATCTATAGATAAAAATCCTATTCATTTTCGTTTAACATATTATTTACAATAATGAATCACCAACCACAGGTTGTGTGGGTGAGAATATGAGGATGTATTTATAGAAGAATTATTTTTTTTAAACTATGTATCAAATATATCGACCTAAATTAGATTATGGTGTCTTAAATAAAACATTGTAAGATGTGATAAATAAGTTCACAAAGATGATGATTACATGATTATTCTCACTAAATATGTTATATATGGCTTATAAGTGAATAAAATTGAAAATATGATAGAAGAAATTTCATTCCAAATTTAGGATACTGGGATGGTATTTGGGAAACGAAAAAAACGTAATCCGTTTAAAAAAATGGATACTACGTAATAGTTTGGATACATCAATAAATTTTTTGAATGAAAATAATTCAAGTATAGATAAATTAAAATTTTAAAGGAAATGAAGTGGTTTCTTATAATGAAGTTATCAATCATGATAATTTTTCCACAATTGTAGATTTGATCATTCGAGCAGGACTATCTAAGAGATTTGGATATACTATGTATGGTTCTATTAATAGGATGATAATGCATTTATACAAAGTATAATTTATGAAAACATAATGTAAATCACAAATAAAGTATATTTCTATTCTAATTATTGTATACAAAATAGCTCTATATAAAAAAATAATTCATTGGAGGATGAAAAATATATAAAAAGCGAAGGGTATTAACATTAATCGGTACACTTTAGATGCGATTATTATAAGATAATATAAGGATTACTTAATAGGAAATTCAAAACATCAATTCTTTTACTATGGAACCAATTGGTCTCTTTTTATTAAATTTATGTTTGTTATTTTGAACTAACTTTTATGGAATTCAAGGGGGATAATTATTTTTTAAAAAAATATTATAATAAAGAGATGATAATTTATGGAGGTTATATATTTCAATGATGAAGAGGTAGAGTGGTAAATCCTTTAGGTATAACCCACATGATGATAGTTTATCAAATTCTCACTTTTTGGTAAATATATGAATTTAAAAAAACAATTGAAAACTAGTTGAATATATATATATATATATATTAATCCAAATTAAAACACATTACTATAATTTTTCCCACATATTTGTGAAGGGGTGATGTTTGATGTAAAAATGTGAAAAGGAGGGATTTTTATAACATGTACATGTAATTTTAGGATAGGTTTGTTTACTAGGATCCACTATCGATAATGTTTTTTAATGAGTATAATTGGAACATTGAAATAAACTATGAATGCATTTTCACTAGGTTTAATTCATGAGAATTCATGTGTTAAAAAATTTAATGTTTTTAAGACAAATGGTTGGAATTATTTAGATAATACCTAAAAAGTTTTTAGATGATTATATGTTTATTTGGAAGAGTTGGAGAATATTTTGAGACGTTTTAATATAAATTAATGTGTATTACGGTCCATCTTGTGTGATTTGAAGAAAAAATTATAGAGAAATTTATAAGTATAAATCAATGTTTGGGGATAACAACATATGAAATTCATAATGTCAGTTAATCAAGTAAATGTTGAACCACATAAAGGGATTGTAGAAATTAATTATCACGTAAAGAAATTTCCATATGAAAAAAATCCTTATAAGGGAATCCACAACAAGAGTGGCTAAATAAGTGGAACTGTAATAGTAGTTATATTTGTCACTAGATTCACATAATCATCATCAGTGTAAGGGAATAATTTTTGTAAGGGGATACACAACTAATATTAATTACAAGGGATTAATTATTCATAATCAAAAATAATGTTTTGTAGAATTAGGAATTAAAGAAATGCCTTGGGTGCCGATATTCATGGAGAAAGAAATATAAAAAATAAAATTGATTATTGTGGGAAAAAAGAATCATGATTATATTATAGTTAGGACAGGATCTCTACAATGTAAGGGGAAATTCCAAATAACAATCATTGGATATGAATGGAATCATATATGATTTTAGAAATTTAAATTTCATGGAACAGATGAGGAGAAATATATTAATATAACTTGAAGAAGTAAATTTTGAAATAGGGGGGAATAAAATGATGAATAATTCTATTCGATTTGTGAAGGATAAAAGAAAATATTGAATAAAATACAACAAGGGATTAAATTAGTTTCTTCCTATCATGGATATTAGATATAATTATAATATCTGATTTATATGTTTTTAAATATCATTATTTTCATAATAGTTTTACGTACCAATCATCACATGGTACTTGTGAGAAAAAATTTAAAATAAATTAGGAGGTCGGTTGAGATATTGATAAAAATCAAAAATACTATGTAAGTAAATTTTGAGAGCTAGATACATCGTGGAATAAAATATAAATGAATGATACTGAATATGGGGAACGTTTAGTGAGAAAATTATTGAATGCATTAGTATTTTGAAGTGTAAGGAACGTCAGATCATTCAAGATATCAAAAGAGTGTTTGAAACCAATGGATCAATTCAAAAATATATGGATGTTCTTGATGAATCTATACACATGAAAAATTATTGACCTATCCCATTTGTAAAAGTTGTTAATTTTTACAAGAGGTACATAAGAAACCAATATCATATAAAGATATATCTTCATTGGATAGTATATTATAGTTGATTTTTTTAATTTTTATACTATCTTATATGACTTAGGATTTAGAATACAGTCACATTCTTTATTGGTTATATAGGGTTGATCCATGGATTTAAGCACTTCTGTAAACAGTGGAGAATCCACGATTGATTTGACTAAAAAATCATGGGAAGAAGTCGAATTTTATACCAAACCACATAAATTCGTATGTTTTTCTGCATATTTATAAATATTTAATATGAGTTGATACAATGAAAATATATAAATTATTTATGAAACTTAACAAGTATAAGAGGATGAGTTCAAAAAGTAGATTTCATAAAAAAAGAATTCTAATTCACCCCACCCACAGTGGTCTATCTAACTTAGGGAATGATAAGGACAATAATATGTGAAATTTTAAAAGGTATTTGTTTCCCTTATTCAAGGTGATCATATATTTAAGGGATTTTTTAAAGGGGTAAAATATGATTTCAACCAATGTTGTGAGTTACTGATGTGTTTCAAGATATAGGTGAACTATTTTACCATTTTTTTAGAACATATGTAAAAATATATCTTATAATTTTTTCATTTGTAGAATGTTTGAAATATATAATTCATGATTTTGGTGATGGTAATGTTTAGGTATTTATTAAATAATAAATGACAGTGATGATGAATCATTGATTGATGAATTAAAATGATTTGATTTTATGAAATAATGAATGTAAAATAAAACAATCCATACTTTACATACATTGTTAATACTTCAAAATTGAAGCACACTTATTACAATATATGACAAAACCACAAAGTACCGTATAGGTATAGTGTCTTCAGAAACGGGGAAACATAAACAACTGGTTCATAAATCTTCTACAGTGTCTCTCATTTATTTCATCATTTCTAGGGTCCCTTTTAGCATATTCTACTTAATATCCATATTCCTGACCTGGGGAAAAGAAAACATACAAAAAAGGGTGATCTCAAATGCTCTGCAAGGGCAAATAAAGGAAATAAAAATCATATCATATCTTTTTGAAAATCATAACCTGCAAAAGAGATCATAATATCTTAACATGGAATAAATCATAGAAGAGAAAATGAGATCCCCATAATCATAACATAAAACTTGAAACTTTGTGGCATGCACACATAATCATGGAAAATCATTTCTTGTTAGTCATGACTCATTGCCAATACTATCTTAGCGGACAAAGTCTATTTCTGAACCGAGTTCACTCCTCGTTTCAGTCCTGTATCACTGAACCGAAATAACCTTCCATTCCAGCCATGTCTATCTCATGAGATATAAATATTTAACCAATGCATTGGAGGGAGATATAGGTCCCACCCATCTTATAATGAATCCTTTCTTATTTGTGCCACATAATCATAAATCATACATCATCGCATAACACATGTAACAAAAATGGGATTCTTGAAACATCATGGCATCATAAAACAAATAATATAAGGTAAATGACTTCATAAAAATAATTCCCCCAAAACATAATCAAATCATTGTAATAATAGGGATAAAAACAGAACCCTCTATTATATTAGATGGAAAATAATTTTGATAAAACATTTGAACTCCATTCTTGAAGAAAATATCCTTTCTTCTTCAAAAACACTTTCCTTTTCTTAACATGTCATACAATTATAAACTAAAATAAGTTGATTAAAAATAAACTTGAAAACTTTTAAAGGAAGATTCTTGGAAATAATTTTTTAAAAATCCATTCTTGCCGTATAAGTTAAAAAAAACAGTCTTCGTACTTTTGTCAGAAAAGTCAAAAAGTACTTCGTACGAAAAACGACAAAAGATTCCTTTCATATCTTTTACTAAAAACTCACCGAAGGGTAAAATTGGATATAAACTATTTTAGAAGGATGGAAATAATATTACATATTGAGGGAACATGGATGTGGATGATAAAATACACCCCAGTAATTACCAAAGTAAAAAAAATCTCGGATAAAAGTGAGATTGGATATTTCCCTTACCTTAGGTCCGATTTGCTTTGTACGTGTCTGAAGCTCCTGTATAATGGATTAAATAATGTTATTGACTTATTCCAGTATCATACATATTGATATTATATCATATGTGGTCATATTCTTAGCTTCTTATTAGTAATATTTCATTGTTACTTGTTACTCGGGTCTTTATTGCTTTTTGTTCTTATGCGTGTTTTGCCGAATAAATTCTTATTCTTCTTTGAAGTTTATAGATACCTTATATCCAAAATGGTATTAGTGTAACATATATCATATTTATTCATTCAATTCATTTATATAATTACTATGTAATGATGATCATGTAGAACGAGTCGCATCACATCGTGGAGACGGTATTCCGTACGTACGCACGAGTGATGATATCGTTCCTATGATCATGGAATTGTATTGGAGTATATGAATACTATTTCAGTATCAATATCACTTTATAATAATCATATATAGTTACTCATTACACCATTATACCCATCCTTGTAAGGTGATGGTGGAAAATAGATTACACCACGGCGTGGAGACGGTATTCCGTACGTACGCACACGCGATGATTTCATTTTTCCGTAGGATGGATAGAAGGTGAATTAGGGTTGTTTCATATTTATAATAACATATCAGTATTTAAGTAATACTGATTTTATTACTTTATCATGAAAAAACTAAACAAGAAGAAGTTGAAGAAAAAAGAAATTGAAAAGATCGGTAATGGATATTACCTCTTCTTTGAAACGCCTCTTTGAATCCTCCACTTAGGGAACTAATATTGGACTTTGAAGAAGACTAGGACCTCTAGGATTATTCTATGGAAGTGGAGAAGGGATTTTGGCAGGGTTTGGACGAGCTTGAGTTCTCAAATTGGTGTGAGGAGGAGAGGGAGGAGGTGTCCTTTTATAAGGGAGGAGAGGGGCACCTTAGGAATATCTCAAAATATTATTTTATATTAAAGTCAACATCTGTTTATAATGGTTCCAAAGGGTCTTATTTCGAAGGTAAGGTGGGGATGGGTCGAAATCCTATCAACCAATAGGATTTAGACAAGTTTAGGTTATTATTTTAACCTTATCAATTAGATTTAACTCTAAGTTAAATAATTTAACTTTTACCGTGACTTTTTGTTTTCTTACACTATATGGTAAATACACATACTATAACGTGCCAAACGAACCCCAAGTTGTTTATTATTAATATATATATCCTTATATAAGACATATGGCCGAACATTAGATTTTTAGGAATAAAATAACAATTAATAATATAATATTTGATTTAAAAACTATTTTGTGTCAATTTTGACACTATTTGATATATGATTTTTGTGAATGTCATAACAGAATTATATGTTCAAACCAAGTTGATTAAATCAACACTAATATATCATAGTAACCTAGAAAATTATTGTAAGTCATAAAAAGTCTCAAATAACATTTATTTGGGCATTTATAACATCAATTATGTTAACATTTCCTTAAAAGGGTAATTACTGCATCATCGGTGTGTCATAAATAAATTAATTTATTTAATGTCTAAAAATTATAAATAAAATATCATTATTTAGGAAATCTTTTGAGCTTTCTAATGAATATTTATAGTCGAATTTATCTTATTTATAACCCCATATTAAAAATGTTTTAGTTATTAAACTTTGATTTTAATTATTTTAACTATTCATTAAATAAAATAATATTAAATGTCATAATCTAATCCAAGTGGACCTAAATGGTCATATTATATTCAAAAGGTTGTTTTTGGTCGAATTACACTTATCCAATAGAATTAGGACAAGTGTTAGGGTAATAGTAATATCATATTACCCTTAGTTACCCTATTTACTATTCACCGCGGTAAAAAAAGTAAAAAGTTACTATTCACCAAAAAATTATTTTTATCTCATTGAACCACAATTTACTTACTGATATCAACCGTGTCTGTCGGATTTGCGAAATTCCATTCACATAAGTGGTAAAATTATGTTTTATGCAAAATTCAGTTTTTAACCTACCACTTAGTGGTTTCACTATTCATCAAAAATTGAAAGTTTTTAGAAAAATACCAAAATTTCACCCTAGGCTAATTTCGGTATTCCGAATCCAAAAATGAATTCCATTTTGAAAAATAAAATTCACAAAATTTCAAAAAGTGGTTATTACTATTCGTAATTGCTAGTTTTAATAATATTTTAATAGTATATCGTTGTTTAGTGAAACTCAGTATTGCGTACGACACAAGCTATCGAGGAAGGTCGTGATTTCGTGTAAAGCAAGCCAAGCAAGTGTTGTGTAGAAAAATATTCCTTTGATGATTTATATAACATAAAAGTCTCGGTTGTTACATTCTACCCCCCTTAAAATGATTTTCGCCCTCGAAATTCGTCACTTTCTAACAAACAGATGAGGTTGCCTCTCCCTCATCATATCCTCAAGCTCCCAAGTAGCTTCTTCTAATTGGTGGTTCCTCCATAAAACTTTCACCAATCGAGTGGTCTTGTTTCATAGCACTTTTTCGCTATGATCCAGAATCTCTATCGGTTGTTCTTCATAAGAAAGATCTTGCTCCAACGGTACAACTTCTGAGATGAGTACATGTGAAGGATCAGGTATGTACTTTCTCAGGAGAGATACATGGAACACATCGTGAACTTGAGAGAGATTCGGTGGAAGCGCCAATCGGTAAGCTACCTTTCCAACATGATCCAGTTTTTCAAAAGGACCGATATATCTAGGGCTCAACTTCCCCTTCTTTCCAAATCTCATAACCCTCTTCCAGGGAGATATTCGTAAGAACACTTTATCACCCACTTCAAATTCTAGGTCTTTTCTTCGGTTGTCGGTATAACTTTTCTGTCGACTCTGAGCTGCTCTTATGTGTTGTTGAATAGATCTGACCTTTTCTGCCATTTCATCAATGAGATCAGGTCCTAATAGCTTTCTTTCCCCAACTTCATCCCAGCAAGTTGGAGTCCTTCATTTCTTTCAATATAGAGCTTCATAAGAAGCCATCTGAATACTGGAGTGAAAGCTATTATTATAAGAAAATTCTACCAAAGGTAGGTGTTGATCCCAACCTCCTTTGAAATCCATAGAGCAAGCTCTCAACATATCTTCTAGGGTTTGAATTGTTCTCTCTGACTGGTCGTCTGTCTGAGGATGATAAGTAGTGCTGAAACTCAACTCTGTATCGAGATTATGCTGAAGACTTCGCCAGAACATCGAGGTAAATCTCGGATCCCGATCAGAGATAATTGAAAGTGGTACTCCATGGAATCCTACCACTTCCTTTACATATATCCTGGCAAGCTGATCTAGAGAGAAATCCTCTCTAATAACAATGAAGTGTGCAGACTTTGTAAGACGATCAACTATGACCCAGATAGCATTATTGCCTTTGGATGTTTTAGGAAGTCATGTGATAAATTCCATAGTGATGTTTTCCCATTTCCATTCGGGTATGAGTAATGGTTGTAACATCCCCTTAGACTTCTGTCTCTCAACTTTAACTTGTTGACAAACCAAGCATCGAGAGACATATTCAGCAACATCTCTTTTCATTCCATCCCACCAGAAGTACTCTATCAGGTCTCTATACATCTTCGTGCTTCCAGGATGAATAGAGAATGAAGAACTATGAGCCTCATCTAGTAGCTGCTTCTTTAATTCGGGGATGGGAGGAACACAAACCCGATTCCTGAACTTTATTATCCCATCACAATCAAGGTTGAATTCAGGAACATTTCTCACCTTCTTTTGTAACTCGACATCTTCTTTCTATGCCTATTTAATCTTCATAAGTATAGATGGTTGAACATTCATTTGAGAAAGATAAGATTTTTCCCCTTCCATTATAATTCCAAGATCCATCCTTTGTAAATCCATATATATTGGATCTTTTGTGATCCTCATCATGGATAAACTAGCATGGTCTTGTCGACTTAATGCATCTGCCACCTTGTTTGCTTTCCCAGGGTGGTAATGGATTGATTAGTCATAATCCTTAATCAGCTCCAACCATCTTCTTTGACGCATATTCATCTCCTTTTGTGTGAAAATATACTTTAAACTTTTATGATCAGTATAAATATCACACCTTTCACCATAAAGGTAATGCCTCCAAATCATTAATGCAAAGATTACTGCAGCTAACTCCAAATCATGTGTTGGGTAATTTTGCTCATGGATTTTCAACCGTCGTGATGCATAAGCTATCACCATATCATTTTGCATAAGAAAAAAACCCAATCCCTTCTTGGATGCATCACTGTAGATCACAAACCTTTCTCCACTACAAGGCAGTGTGAGCACAGGTGCACTGGATAACCTTCTTTTCAACTCCTTGAAATTCTCTTCACATTCCTCTGTCCAAACAAACTTAACTCCTTTCCGAGTCAACTTGGTTAGTGAATTAGATAATCGTGAAAAATCTTTTAAAAAACGTCAATAATATCCAGCCAAACCAAGAAAACATCAGATCTCAGTTACTGTTGTTGGTCTCGACCATCTTTCGATAACCTCTGTTTTTGCTGGATCCACAGATATCCCCTCTTTTGAGATTATGTGACCCAAAAATGCAACTTTTTGAAGCCAAAATTCACACTTGGTAAATTTGGCAAAAAGCTTCTCCTTTCTCAGGGTCTTCAATATAATTCTCAAGTGATCTTCATGCTCTTCTTTGCTCTATGAATAGACAAGAATATCGTCTATAAAGACTACAACAAATTGATCAAGATAGTCTCTAAAGACTCTATTCATTATATCCGTGAAGATAGAATGGGCATTAGTAAGACCAAATGGCATCACTATAAATTCATAGTGTCCATACCTTGTATGGAAAGCCGTCTTTGCTATATCCTCCCTTTTGACCCTTAATTGATGATACCCTAAACGAAGATCAATCTTAGAAAAGTATTGAGCTCCGTGTAGTTGGTCAAATAAGTCATCAATGCGTGGGAGAGGATATTTGTTCTTGATAGTGATCTTATTATGTTCTCGATAATCAATGCAGAGTCTCATTGATCCGTCTTTCTTCTTAACAAATAGAACAGGTGCTCCCCAAGGTAACGCACTAGGGCATATGAATCCCTTATCAAGATTCTCTTGGAGTTGCTTCTTCAATTCCTGCAACTCAATTGGGACCATCTTATAAGGTGTCTTTGAAATAGGCAAAGCACCCGGTACGAGTTCTATTGAAAACTCAACTTCACGATTTGGTGGAAGACCCGGTAATTCCTCCGGAAAGACATTATAAAACTCCCGTACGATGGGCATATTCTTAATCGCGAGTTTCTCACCAACCATTTGAGATAAATAACCTTCATTTAGTGGAATCAATACCCATAAAATGGAAGAAATTTCCACTGGAAGGTTATGTTCATTCTTGCATTGATAGACGATCATAGATTGATCTGGAATATGAAATGTGACTTCCCTTCTTTGGGAATTGATATGAGCTCCGTATAAAGAAAGCCAATCCATGCCAAGAATCACTTCGAATTCCACTAAAGGAAGGATCACCAGATTTGCAGGAAGCACTTTCCCACAAACTTCAATCAGAGAAGAATTATAAACTTTTGATGTGATTGATGTGCCATTAGGTGTTGTCACAGCTAACTCAACATCTAATTGTTGAGGTAATACGGTGATACCCTTAGAAAATTCTTCAGAAATAAAAGAGTGGGTGGATCCAGAATCAAATAAAACATTTGCTACTTTAGAGTGGATGGTAAGTGTACCTTTCACCACTTCGTTATCGTACTCCACATCGCTGATAGAAATTGCATGTGAATTTCCTTTGTCTTTATCCTTAAGAGTTTGTTGACGTCGACCATCATCATCAACCGTTGGATTTGGGCATTCATTGGAATAATGCCCCATCTCCTTGCACTTGAAACATTGAAGTGTAGTAGGTTCATTCTGTGTATCCCTTCCTTTGATTGCATCATTAGACATCTTCTTCCCATTATCGCGGCATTCAAATGCTCGATGACCTTCCTTTCCACATTTGAAACATTTACTTGTCCCTTTAAGACAACTCCCTCCATGTTTCTTTCCACACTTTGAGCATAAGGGAATGCTCATCTTTTTTTCAGTGTGCTCTTTAGATTTTCCTTTGAATTCCATTTTCCTCTTCTTATCAAACCCATATGACTGATGGGTTATTCCAATCTCTATCTCGACTTTCAGAGCACATCGAACGATTTCCTCGTAGCTATTGAAGTCCCTTATGGCTAACGCCCTTCGAAGACTTGGTTTTAAGCCACTAAAGAATCGATCGATCATACTCTCGGGTTGGATAATAATACCAGAAGCATACCTTGCAAGTCTTGTAAAATTCACTTCATAGGTACCAACAGATTCATCATCCCTTTTCTTCAGTTCAAGAAAATCTTTCTCCATCTTTGTTCGGAGAATACGAGGGAAGTACTTATTGAAAAATAAGTTCTTGAACTCGTCCCATTCCATGGACTCAATTTCATCCATTTGCCTCGTATTCTTAATAAGATTCCACCATTGATCAACATCTCCTTCCAAATGATACACTGCTAGGATGACTTTATCATGTTCATAACATTGAAGAACTGAAAATATCTTTTCAGTAGTACTAATCCATTGTTCAGAAACTAATGGATCAGTAGACCCGCTGAAAGAAAGTGGACGCTGCCTCATGAAGGATTCAACAGAATGTTGCTCTTTCCTTTGCTTGTTTGGAAGTCCTGCATGATTCATAACTTGAGAAAGTTGTGTGGGCATGGCTACAAGATTTTGAATTCTAGCTCCCATATCGTTTGGTTGCTCAGGGGGACAATCATTGCATTGCCCATCGCATTCTGTATTAACATGGTTCCTTCGTGTTCCATCCATTGACTAAAACCAAGAAGAATAGTGTGAGCAACACCAATTATAATAGGAAAACCACATAATTCAAGAATAAAATTTTCACGCTTAAGTTCTTATCCTAGGTTATTCATGGCCATTTCTAAAACACTAAGATTGTGTTCTATGCTTAGACTTATCCTTAGGGTTCTTACTAAGGCTTTCACATCCTAGTTTCCAAAGGTTGACTATAACTTTCCTCTGATACCAACTAAAACAACCCATACTTTACATACATTTTTAATACTTCAAAATTGAAGCACACTTATTACAACATATGACAAAACCACAATGGACCGTATAGGTATAGTGTCTTTAGAAACTGGGAAACATAAACAACTGGTTCATAAATCTTCTACAGTGTCTCCCATTTATCTCATCATATCTAGGGTCCCATTTAGCATATTCTACTTAATATCCATCTTCCTGACCTGGGGAAAAGAAAACATACAAAAAAAGGTGAGCTCAAATGCTCAGCAAGGGCAAATAAAGGAAATAAAAATCATATCATATCTTTTTGAAAATCATAACCTGCAAAAGAGATCATAATATCTTACCATGGAATAAATCATAGAAGAGAAAATGAGATCCCCATAATCATAACATAAAACTTGAAACTTTGTGGCATGCACACATAAACATGGAAAATCATTTCTTGTTAGTCATGACTCATTGCCAAGACTATCTTAGCAGACAAAGTCCATTTCTGAACCGAGTTCACTCCTCATTTCAGTCCTGTATCACTGAACCGAAATAACCTTCCGTTCCAGCCATGTCTATCTCATGAGATATAAATCTTTACCCAATGAATTGGAGGGAGATATAGGTCCCACCCATCTTATAATGAATCCTTTCTTATGTGTGTCACATAATCATAAATTATACATCATCGCATAACACATGTAACAAAAATGGGATTCTTGAAACATCATGACATCATAAAACAAATCATATAATGTAAATTACTTCATAAAAATAATTCCCTCAAAACATAATCAAATCAATTTAATAATAGGGATAAAAACGGAACCCTATATTTTCTTAGATGGAAAATAATTTTGATAAAACATTTGAACTCCATTCTTGAGGAAAATATCCTTTCTTCTTCAAAAAAAACTTTTCTTTTCTTAACATGTCATACAATTATAAACTAAAAGAAGTTGATTAAAAATAAACATGAAAACTTGTAAAGGAAGATTCTTGGAAATAATTTTTTAAAAATCCATTCTTGCAGTATAAGTTAAAAAAAACTTCTTCGTACTTTTTTCGGAAAACTCAAAAAGTACTTCGTACGAAAATCGACAAAAGATTCCTTTCATATATTTTACTAAAAACTCACCGAAGGGTAAAATTGGATATAAACTATTATAGAAGGATGGAAATAATATTACATATTGAGGGAACATGGATGTGGATGATAAAATACACCCCAGTAATTACCAAACTAAAAACAATCTCGGATAAAAGTGAGATCGTGATATTTCACTTACCTTAGGTCCGATTTGCTTTGTACGTGTCCGAAGCTCCTGTATAATGGTTTAAATAATGTTATTGACTTATTCCAGAATCATACATATTGATATGATATCATATGTGGTCATATTCTTAGCTTCTTATTAGTAATATTTCATTGTTACTTGTTACTCGGGTCTTTATTTCCTTTTGTTCTTATGTGTGTTTTGCCGAATAAATTCTTATTCTTATTTTAAGGTTATAGATACCTTATATCCAGAATGGTATTAGTGTAACATATATCATATGTATTCATTCAATTCATTTATATAATTACTATGTAATGATGATCATGTAGAACGAGTCGCATCACATCGTGGAGACGGTATTCCGTACGTACGCACGAGTGATGATATCGTTCCTATGATCGTGGAATTGTATTGGAGTATATGAATACTATTTCAGTATCAATATCACTTTATAATAATCATATATAGTTACTCATTACACCATTATACCCATCCTTGTATGGTGATGGTGGAAAATAGATTACACCACGGCGTGGAGACGGTATTCCGTACGTATGCACGCGCGGTGATTTCATTTTTCCGTAGGATGGATTGAAGGTGAATTAGGGTTGTTTCATATTTATAATAACATATCAGTATGTAATTAATACTGATGTTATTACTTTATCATGAAACAAGTAAAGAAGAATAAGTTGAAGAAGAAATAAATTGAAAAGATCGGTAATGGATATTACCTCTTCTTTGAAACGCCTCTTTGAATCCTCCACTTAGGGAACTAAGATTGGTCTTTGAAGAAGACCAGGACCTCTAGGATTATTCTAGAGAAGTGGAGAAGAGATTTTGGCAGGGTTTGGCCGAGCTTGAGTGCTCAAATTGGTGTGAGGAGGAGGGGGAGGAGGTGTCCTTTTATAAGGGAGGAGAGGGGCACCTTAGGAATATCTCAAAATATTATTTTATATTAAAGTCAAAATCGGTTTATAATGGTTTCAAAGGGTATTATATCGAAGTTAAAGTGGGGATGGGTCGAAATCATATCAACCAATAGGATTTAGACAAGTTTAGGTTATTATTTTAACCTTATCAATTACATTTAACTCTAAGTTAAATAATTTAACTTTTACAGTGACTTTTTGTTTTCTTACACTATATGGTTAATACACTTATTATAACATGCCAAACGAACCCCAAGTTGTTTATTATTAATATATATATCCTTATCTAAGTAATTTGGACGAATATTAGATTTTTAGGAATAAAATAGCAATTAATAATATAATATTAGATTTAAAAACTATTTTGTGTCATTTTTGACACTATTTGATATATGATTTTTGTGAAAGTCATAACAGAATTATATGTCCTAAAAAAGTTAATTAAATCATCAATAATATATCATATTAACTTAAAAAATTATTCTAATTCATAAAAAGTCTCAAATTAAATTTATTTAGGCATTTATAACATCAATTATGTTAACATTTCCTTAAAAGGATAATTACTGCATCATCGTTGTGTCATAAATAAATTAATTTATTTAAAGTCTAAAAATTATAAATATAATATAATTATGTAGGAAATTATTTTAGCTTTCTAATTAATATTTATAGTCGAATTTATCTTATGTATAACCCCATATTAAAAATGTTTTAGTTATTAAACTTTGATTTTAACTATTTTAACTATTCATTAAATAAAATAAAATTAAATGTCATAATCTAATCCAAGTGGACCTAAATGGTCATATTATATTCATAAGGTTGTTTTTGGTCGAATTACACTTATCCAATAGAATTAGGACATGTTTTAGGGTAATAGTAATATCATATTTACCCTTAGTTACCCTATTTACTATTAACCGCAGTAAAAAAAGTAAAAAGTTACTATTCACCAAAAAATTATTTTTATCTCATTGAACCACATTTTACTTACTGATATCAACCGTGTCTGTCGGATTTTCGAAATTCCATTCACAGAAGCGGTAAAATTATGTTTTATGCAAAATTCAGTTTTTAACCTACCACTTAGTGGTTTCACTATTCATCAAAAATTGAAAGTTTTCTGAAAAATACCAAAATTTCACCCTAGGCTAATTTCGGTATTCCGAATCCAAAAATGAATTCAATTTTGAAAAATAAAATTCAAAAAATTTCAAAAAGTGGTTATTACTATTCATAACGGCTAGTTTTAATAATATTTTAATAGCATATCGTTGTTTAGTGAAACTCGGTATTGCGTACGACGCAAGTTATCGAGGAAGGTCGCGATTTCGTGTAAAGCAAGCCAAGCAAGTGTTGTGTAGAAAAATATTCCTTTGATGATTTATATAACATAAAAGTCTCGGGTGTTACATAAAATCACTTCTTTAGGGACATCATGATACTCTTATTCAATGATATTATTTACTAAACCGATTTCACTCATGTAGGACTAAAATTAATGAATGTTGACTAATTTATAATTGTTTTGAGTTTAAAAGGTATTTAGACCAATTGGTTTCCAAAAAAACATAGAGGGTGTTTTTTGGAACGAATATAAAATTAGATGTTTTTGAATACTAGGGGGAATTATTATGATGATGAGAGATTTTTGGGAAGTTTTAAGTGGATGTGATTGGTCTATGTTATTTTATTTTCAACACATAAATCATTTTCAAATACACAAGTATTTAAGTTTTATTTTTGAGATAATATTTTTGTGGAAGGTTTGATGTGTTGGAAGAATTTATAATAACTTTGAAGGCATATTGGGAATTTGGATTTTGTGGCAGAAAAATGGGAATTGTATTTTGAAATGTCCATTTTATGGTTTTTTCTATCCATTGAAATGTAGGGACAATCGAAAGTATGGTAAATAAATTATATCATATTGTTGGGACAATCCATCATAATCATGGGGTGATCCACAAGAATATTGGGATGGGTCATTATAAGGATGGTACATACTAGTGTAAGGATGTCTAAGGTGTTAAGGTTTAACCAATTATATTGAGTTTGTTTAAAGTAGTTTTTATGGTTTCACACATGGTGGTTTTTTTTAATCTCAAAATAATGGTTCATTATAGTTATATAAATGAACATATAATTATATATGGAAATTATTTTTGTTATGGTCTTAATTGAATTGATTTTAAATTATAAAGGATTATGATTCATATTGATATTTAAGTATTACATGTTGAAAAGGGATTTTTTTCATATTCTATAAGATCCCATGAATGCATGGATGATAAAATAAAGGAAATAACAATAGTGTTTTTCACAAAATGTTTAATGAACATAATGGATTAGTATTTTTGTAAAAATGGAGGTGTAAATTGTGATTTATTCTTATATGGTATATCAAACGAAATTATTTGAAATTAGGAAAATAATAAAAAATTGATAAATATTTTTTATTGTATTTGATTTGACATTTTTAAGAGGAACATGTTCATTGAATTCCCATAATTTATTATGAAAATAATTTTCACCAATATTCAATTAATATAAAAGGATAAAAAATGATAATGAAATTAGTTGTGGATTTTTGATAAATAATTATATCTGACTTGTAATTTATTGGATCTAGTAACCTAGAGACACTGATTTATTTATTATATTTGTAGAAAATATAATTATCACATCACAATGTAATGAACATTACAAAAACCCTAGGAGACCAGATACGTACTAGATTTCCACAATACATTTGAACATTGAAATATACTATGAAAACCATGAAAAAATAATGTTTATTTTAGTTCATCCCTAGATATTTTCATAGATTACTTCTTGGTACTCTAGGAAAATTGATATAGAATAAGGGTATTATAAAAATATTAGTATGGGAACATGGATAAAAGATACTATCATTACAGGACTACACATGATTGAAGAGTGAATAATCAATAAAAATTCCATATAATAAATATATTGATCATTCCAAAATATCCATGACCAGATTATAAATTAAAATAATCTGATGGATAGAAAAATACAAATTTATGTTGATATAAATCATAATGATAGTGAAAATGATCTCTACCATTAAAGATTACGGTGAGAAATTATTCATGACCTCATGGACATAATGAGGACATCGTTATTATCATCAAAGAAACATCAACAAGATCATGATTTCATTGGGTACGAAGGTAAAACATAAACAAAAATAGTGTTCCATGAGACCAATATATGTATTGGGGGCTATATAATACCATTCATCATCCATCATTGCATTATGTATAAATAGTTCACTATATAAATATATGAAAATCAACATAATTCATAAAAAAATTAGGAATCAATATACATTGTCTTAATATAAATATATAAAAATATCAATACATTCGTAATCAATTATTGGGATAAAATTTACATAACTAATCCATAAGATGAAGGTTTATGGTTAAACATGTATATATTTTAGTTTTCTGAATTATAAAATTTTAGAAAAAATGTAAAAAAAATTTATCGAGTGCACATTTGGGTGAAAATTGTCCTTTCCCCTGGAATATAGTCCCAAATAATTTTTTGGTCATTCTGTTAGTCTCTAAATATGATGTTTACACTATGATTGTAGTTAGGGGAAATTCAGATCAATTGGTGTTTTGGAGGAATAATTAATATTTAATTAATTAAATATTTTATTTCTCATGCAGATTGGGGAAGATGTATCATTTTAACAAAGCATCAGATTGATATGTTCACTCCATAGTTTGAGTCTGTAATGTGGAGTTCTCTTAGGCTTGCTATAAACTCTCTTCAGTTTCTGAGACTCGGGATTGTTATTAAAAAGGGTGATTAAATAAATAATTATGAGTATTCCCTCAGCCCATTTTTGGGTACCATGCATGGAATTGAAGGGGTTTAGGGTTCTCCCATATGTGAATCGTAGAGGAAGATGATAGGAAGGAGGGGAGATGTCATCATACTTCATCATTGGAATATATTGGGACTAGATCGAGGTGGAGTAGCCTCTCAGAGGGGATTTGGACCCGATGCTTTGGAATAATCACCTTGAGATAGTCTATTTTTTAAATTTTACTAAATAGTTTGCATACATTCGTTTTTTACATTTAAATGACATTTATAATGGCTAAAGACTCCATGGTGGTCGATATGCGCTTATTTGGGCGGGAAATTGGGGTTTCAATATGTATGTAGGGGCTTCTCATTTAGAATCCCTGACCACATGGTGTATGTTTCTAAGAACACATGAAGTGTGTTCTTCCCATTCACATAAAAATGAGTTTTCTGATTTACACACTATGTAATTTATGTAAATGTTGTTTAGTAGAACATGGCCCTGATCCTACCCATGAAAAATATTACATATGAAGATGATGTTTGGAAAGTACATGCATTGTAATTTGGGTACACATTGTATAACAATACAAAGGTAGAACCCATGTTTCTATGCCCATGTAAATGCACGTGGACATGATGATATATAAAAGTACACTCCATGTACATGAATATACAATCCATTTAATTCTTCTATCATTTAGGTTTTGGTTTTTTTGTTCCCTAGATGTCAGAATTGGAAATGTGAGTACTCCATTCTGGGTGTTTTCCATTTAGATAACAATGGTGGGAGTCTTTTTACTTATAGAGGTCTTATGTATGGTTTTTTTTCTAAAATTTAGTTCGAATAGATTACTTTCTTGAGGTTTGGTTTTAGAATCCTCCCTCACGTTGGGTTGTGAGAAAGGAGTCCCAGGTGAGTCACGTGAGCTCAGAAATTATCTAGCCTCAGAGTACCATGTTGTTTTTCTTGAGGTTCTTATATAAATCCAATAATATGGGATTGGAGTTGTATCAATAAGAAGATCATGCTTATCCCAATCTCTAAAGACTAGAATCCCAAGGATAGATAAGTTTATGTTTAGATCCAACATTTCAAGATCATTATGGATTGAGCCTTTGGAGCTTGGATGAGAGAATTGAATGGTGGTTATTGTCAAGTGATTATGGTGTTGAGTTGAGTTAGGGGAATCTTGAGGATTCCTATAGTGGGCCGGTTTATGGTAAAGTGATTATTGGATGTTGTGGTTGGATATTGAGATTGCTCACATGGCATGGGATTCCTTTTGGATTGCCTTTTTGTAATGTTGTTGATCATGGATCAGTTGGCGGACACTAAAACCCACATGATGATATTTCTTATGATATGTAATTAACTAATATCTTGGTTTTTGACATGGATTAGAGGGAATTCCACCTCTTGAGTTCTATTTCTGAGGATCCAAGGAAGTATTATTATGTTTATGTGGGGTTTCAGATGACCCATTATCGGCCAGATTGAGTAGGCGACCATGAGAATGTGTGTGCGCTTTTGTATTTCGGTGATCGGTGTTCCCTGGGAACCATAATGATGTATGAGATATTGGGGATAAGATGTATCTAACCAAGATAGATGTAACTTATTCGATTTTTATGTTTTATTTCATTCAGTATGGGACCTGGATTACTCCCAAGGGGTGATATGATATGGTTCGGTTTCCACATTCTAGAACCTAGTTTAATTTTAAGAGTTCTGATTAGTGAGGGAGTTGGATAAGATATCAATAGGTATCATTCTAAATAGCCATGATTGAGATTTATGGACCTAAGGCTCTAGGTATGGTTAGTATACTACATATTATGTGTCAGATCGCGGCTCTAGATGCAAATAGTGTACTTTTTTGGTTATTTTCCAAATTGATGCATTTGGAATTAATGGTATAGAAGGTGGATGAACTGTGGACTGATAATCTGTATCCATGGTTTGAGAACATGACCAATGTTCCCAACACATTTTTTTATATTGTTGTCTATAGAACCTGAGGTGTCACATATATATGGTATGGTATTGGACTTGAGGTTCTAGTACTAGAAGGTATTCTACTGAGATAGTGTTAAACTGAGGCTCTGGGCACTGAAATTAAATATTGTGGTAATCATGGAGACTAAGGCTCAGGGAAATAGTTTCATGGAATGTAAAAAATGATGTCAGGATTATGCTCATTATCATTTGTCTAGGACAACCATATTATTTTGGAACCACAAATGTTATGTATAGATGGTTGTTGTATGGAGGTTTTGGGAAATGGATTTAGGTTTTATGGTGGATTGGATATGTTTGATGTTCTATATCAGTACCAGTGGTATGGATTTATGGTTTATGTGGTGGACTAGTTCTGAAGGCATTATTGTTTATGATACATGAGAGGGATGTCATACTAAGGGTCTGGGATTTTTAGTACTTTGTAGTAACTGGTATAGATGTGTTGGGGTTCCAATTTCGAGACAATGAATGAACATGAGGAAATGATAGGGGATGACATCTAAAATTATTCCATATTATAGGACTATCATATAATGGGTTCCGGATATTTCAATTTTTGGTTTCAGCTACGATGGATATGAATTGTGTTGGACAATTTGGACTCATGTCCCTGGTGACATTCATAGATAATCACATGCATTGGCCAAAGTAGGTATGGTAGACCAAGGCCTCAAGAAAAGGAATCAACAGTTGTTTTATTTGTTTTTTGTTTTCCAATTGTATATTGACTAGGTTGAGCATATTTCATGGAAATACACAAATTGAATAAGTCTATAGATTCACCATTGGGGGTGTCCTACTAAGATTTAATTCTCAACCCCTATACATGTATCTCAGTGTGCGCACAGAAATTATGCCTACATTCATTTGATCACAGATGCATGGTGGATCGTTTTGAGGCCCAAGAATTAATGGTCGGGTGGGATTCTCATGTGGAGTCTATAGGTTGGGCTAGATTTTCTTGATAATGTGATCGATATTTGGGATGTGATATAGACCGAATCTAGATGTAGGTCCTCTTGTATTTAATATTTAGGTATTCATTTTTTATGTGTGATTTTCCCAATGGTTGTTTATTGTTGTATGTATGACAAGGGTGATGAAGCCCTTACTATATTTCATTTTATTATAGAAGGTTAGTTTCATTTTATTTATTCATAAACACTCTATTTTGAGTATGTTTTCTGGTTAATTGTTTAATGTTTTTCACTCTGATATCGGGGTATATTCTCCTCACAGTTCCACCATTATACCCCATCTGTTAGCCTATATCCCCTCGAATATGAGGAGGAACTCTTGGATCCTTATGATGAATAGTATCAGAGCACTGGTTTAGTGGAATCTGGGATAGGATGTTAAAAGGTGTTACTAAATCATTTATGTTCTTGTCTTTCCACTATTTGGGGTTTTTAGGCATGAGATATAAAACTTTTATGGAAATTGTGTTGGATACTGGGTTGATTCATTGTGAACACCTATTTTAATAAGAAATATTGGTTATCATGGATTAGAAATTTTGTTCTTTATTTTTAAGGTTATAGATATATTTTATTTTCACTTTCTTCCATGCAAATGTTGTTTGGATTTTATAGTTTATGATGGATTTCAGGATCATGGACCTTGGTGATAGGCCTCTCAGTTGGATTTTAATCCTTTCTTATAGATATATGAGATATCTCACGCATCATAATAAGCATGTGTGATCCCCATGTTGTTAGAATTATTTTATGATATTTTATATATTTCCTTATGATGATAGGATTTGTGGATCTAGGGTGATATTCTCAATGGTGAAGAGACTGATATGGTCCTTGTGTATTTCTAGTATGGTGAATATGGTGGGTCAGTATTGTATAAGTGTAGGATAGATGGATCCTTCTGGATAGTTTTTTTTAAGGTAAGTCATATTTATGGGTCCTCTAAAAAACAGTTTGATGTATAGATTCTCAGAGAAGATGGACACCCTAGTTATAGTCAATTGATTAGTATACGATGCCTTATAGTGTATGTCCATAGAGGATGGTGTTTTGACTAGCTGATGTCATGTGATAAAGAGACAGGGGCAAGTGGATTCCCATTGATTTATGTCCTTCTATGGGTTTTCCTAGACCTTGGCGGTTGAACATAGTGACAGGATGTGATTCTTGATTGGTAGCACTAGGAGGGAGTCCCTAGTGGTCGTTTCTTGTGACGCCATAGTAGAGAGTCAAGTGCCATTTTACTCATCAGGGTGACCCGTTTGAAGGGTTGGTTGAGTTTTTCATGACTTTTGGTGTGAGATACATAGATGGAAGCTTTTGGAATTTAGAAAATGGAGCAGTAAGGGTGTAGTTGGGTTTGAGGTTCCGTCCTATTGGAAGCATATAGATTCTTAGATGGTGCGCCAATGTTCCAATATTTCAACAATTTGGTTTGTTTTTAGAGGGGAAGGATTGTTCAGATGCCTAGTCCAGCAAATTTTTATATTGTAAACTAAATCCTAGTGTATTTGGATAGGATTGGAGCACTGTAATAGCTCATGGTTACATGGTTAGGCCTTCTGAGCCACGTTTTTGTGAGAGGTGAAACATTGGAGTCGAAGAAGGTTTTCAGGTGGTGTTATAAAAGGGTATGTAACTGTTATGTGATAGAGTAATATTGGGTACACAATAACTTGTGATGTGTTGTGAAAATTTTCTTTTGGATTGGATGATAAAGGGGTGTACGTATGAGGTACTAGAGTTGTTTTGGCTCTTTGAGTGGGTTGAGAATTGTTGTGGATATGATAAGAGGCTCAGGTTTATAGTGACCGAAGGCCTTGTTCATGAATTGTAATGTTTTGAAATGGATTAGTTTGTGGTGGTATTCATTAATAACATATTATTATACTCACAATTTTTAGATTATCATGCCCTGTATCTTAATATCATCTTGAGTATGTTGTGAGAGAACCATATTACTTCCATGCTATAGAGAAATACTCATGGATTTATAAGGGGTCTAATGGGAGGTTGTTCTCCAGGAGTAGTGAATGTGATGTCAAGTGGTGGGGAGTGCACCATTTTATTCTTGTGTGTGAGGTCCCTATGATAGATTAGATATTGATGAATACCTTATGTGATGTTCTTGGATTCCAAGAATGGCAAATAGTACTGGTTTTAATTTTTTTTCTCTGGAGGGGGTGAGATGGACATGTCAAACTTCAGGTTTCATTATGATTGGGAAATTATTTGACGAAAAAATGTTCGGTTATTAGGAAATTATAAGGATAATTCTATGGGGGGAGTACCAGATCGGGTATAGTGGTTATAACGACCCCTACTTTACATACATTGTTAATACTTAAAAATTGAAACACACTTATTACAACATATAACAAAACCAGGAAAGGACCGTATTGGTATAGTGTCTTTTGAAACTAGGAAACATAAACAACTGGTTCATTAAGCATCTACATGGTCTCCCATTTATTTCATCATATCTAGAGTCCATTTTGCCATATCCTACTTAATGACCTTCTTCCTGACCTGGGGAAAGAAAACATAGAAAAGGGTGAGCTCAAATTCCCAGTAAGGGTAAACAAAAGAAATATCAATCACATCATATTCATAAGAACATAACATTTTGGAAGTCTTAACCTGCAAAAGAGATCATAATTTCATAATATGGGATAAATCCTAGTAGTGAAATGTAATCCCAATAATCATAACATAAAACATGAAACATTGAAAAATACACACATAATCCTAGAGAATCATTTTTTATTGGTCAAGACTCATTGCTAAGACTATCTTAGTGGAAAAAGTCCATCTCTGAACTGCGTTCATTCCTCATTTCAGTCCTATTTCACTGAACCGGTTTACCCTTCTGTTCCAGCCATGTCTATCTCATGAGATATAAAATCATTACCCAATTCATTGGAGGGAGATATAGGTCCCACCCATCTCATAATGATACCATTCTTTTGTGTGCCACAAAATCATAAACCATACATCATAGCATAACCCATGTAATAAAAATGGGATTCTTAAACATTGTGACATCATAAAATAATTCATATAAGATAAAGGAATTCATAAAAATAATTCCATCACAACATAATCCAATCAATGTAACAATAGGAATAGAAACAGAACCCTTTATTATCTTAGATGGAAAATAATTTTGATAAAACACTTGAACTCCATTCATGAGGAAAATATCATTTCTACTTCAAAAACACTTTTCCATTCATAACATGTCATACAATTATAAACTAAAATAAGTTGATTAAAAATAAACTTGAAAACTTGTAAATTATTCTTCTTGGAAATAATGATTTAAAAATCCATTCATGTCGTATAAGTTAAAAAACATTCTTCTCGTACTTTTTTCATAAGAGTCAAAAAGTACCTCATATGAATAACGACACAAGATTCCTTTCATATCTTTTTCTAAAAACTTACTGAATGGTAAAATTGGATTTAAAAAATTTTAGTTGGATGGAAATAATATTACATATTGAGGAAACATGTATGTGGATGATAAAATACACCCCAGTAAATTTCAAAGTATAAACAATCTCAGATAAAAATGAGATTTTCATATTTCTATTAGCTTTGGTCCGATTTCTTCGTCAGTTTCTGAACCTCATGTATAATGATTTAAATAATGCAATTGGATTATTCCAGAATCATACTCATTGTTATGATATCATATATCGTCATATTCTTAGCTTCTTGTTAGTAATATTTCGTTGCTACTTGTTATTCGGGTGCTTATTACTTTTTGTTCTTATGTGTGTTTTGTTGAATAAATTCTTATTATTATTTTTAGGTTATAGATACCTTATTTCCAGAATGGTATTAGTGTAATAAATATCATATTTATTCACTCAATTCATTTATGTAATCAGTATGTAATGAAAATCATGTAGAACGAGTCGCATCACATCGTGGAGACGGTATTCCGTACGTACGCACGAGTGATGATATCATTCCCATGATCATGGAATTGTATTGGAGTGTATGTATACTATTTCAGAATAAATTTCACTTTACAATAATCATATATAGCTATTATTTACACCATTATACCCATCCAAGTAAGGTGGTGGTGGAAAATATATTACACCACGGCGTGGAGATGGTATTCTGTACGTACGCACGCGTGGTGATTTTGTTTTCCGTAGGATGGATATATGGTGAAATAGGGTTGTTTCATAATTATAATAACATACCAGTATATGAGTGACACTGATGTTATTACTTCAAAATGATACAATTAAATAAGAAGAAGTGGAAGAAGATATAAAGTTGAAAGAATCGGTGACGGACATTACCTCTTCTTTGAAGCGCCTCTTTGCGACCTCCTCTTAGGGAACTAAAATTGGTCTTTGAAGAAGACCAGGAACTCTAGGATGTTTCTAGGGAAGTGGAGAAGAGAATTTGGCAGGGTTTGGCCGAGCATGAAGGCTCAAAGTGGTGTGAGGATGAGTGGGAGGGGGTTCCCTTTTATAAGGGAGTAGAGGGGCACCTTTGGAAAAACTAAAAATATTATTTTATTATAAAGTCATATTCGGTATTTTAATAGCTCCAAATTGATTTATTTCGGAGATAAGGTGAGGATGGGTTGAAATCATCTCATCCAATAGAATTTAGACAATTTTAGTTTTCTATTTTAACCTTATCACTTATATTTAACTTTAAGTTAGATAATTTATCTTTTACCGTGTCTTCTTATTTTCTTACACTATAAGGTTAGTAAACATAATATAACAAGCCAAACAAACCCCAATATTGTTATTATTAATATATATAACCTTATCTATGTCATTTGGCCGAACCTTATATTTTTATGAATAAAATAACAATTACTAATAGAAGTTTTGTTTTCTTACACTAGGTCTTTTCTTCATCATCCTTTTGCTTATGTTCAAGAAACTCTTTCTCCATCTTTGTTCGGAGAATATGAGGGAAGTACTTATTGAAAAATAACTTCATGAACTCATCCCATTCCATGGACTCAATTTCATCTCTTGGCCTCGTATTCTTGATAAGATTCCACCATTGATCAGCATCACCTTTCAAACGATACACTGGTAAGATGACTTTATCATGTTCAGAACATTGAAGAACTGAAAATAACTTTTCAGTAGTACTGATACATTGTTCAGAAACTAATGGATCAGTAGACCCACTGAATGAAGGTGGACGCTGCCTCATGAAGGATTCAACAAAATGTTGATCCTTCCTTTGCTCGTTTGGAAGTCATGAATGATTCATAGCTTGAGAAATTTTTGAGATCATGGCTACAAGATTTTTCATTCCAGCTCCCATAATGTTTTGTTGCTCATGGGGACAATCATTGAATTGCACATTTCATTCCGCATTAACACAGTTCCTTCATGTTCTAGCCATTGACTAAAACCAAGAAGAATAGTGTGAGAAACACTAATTATAATAGGAAAACCACATAATCAAAAATAAAATTTCAAACTTAAGGTCTTATCCTTAGTTATTCATGGCCATTTATAAAACACTAATATTGTGTTCTATGCACAGACTCATCCTTAGGATTTTTACTAAGGAATTCACATCCTAGTTTCCAAAGGGTGACTATACCATTGCTCTGATACCAACTATAATGGTCTGGAATTACTTCCAGTAGACTATAATTGATACCTATCAGGGCACTCCATGGGAGGCTACACCCCCTGGGTAGGACACACCACCATCCACAGTGGAAACCATTTCCTCATGAAGCCCTTGGGCGGAGAGCCATGCTTTGTCCAATGCTCACATGTGAGAGTTCCCAAGGATCGGATACATTCCAATATCCTTTGCCTCTAATACCAACTATAACAACCCATAATTTACATAAATTTTTAATACATCAAAATTGAAGCACACTTATAAGAACATAACATTTTGGAAATCTTAACCTGCAAAAGAGATCATAATTTCATAACATGGGATAAATCATAGTAGTGAAATGTAATCTCAATAATAATAACATAAAACATGAAACTTTGTGTCATACACACATAATCATAGATAATCATTTATTATTAGTCAAGACTCATTTCCAAGACTATCTTAATGGACAAAGTCCATTTCTGAACCGAGTTCATTCCTCATTTCAGTCCTATTTCACTGAACCGGTTTAACATGTCGTTCTAGACATGTCTATCTCATGAGATATAAAATATTTACCCAATTCATTGGAGGGAGATAATGGTCCCACCCATCTCATAATTTTACCATTCTTATATGTGCCACAAAATCATAAACCATACATCGCAACATAACCCATGTAATAAAAATGGGATTCATAAACTTCGTGACATCATAAAACACTTCATATAAGATAAAGGAATTCAGAAAAATAATTTCATCACAAAATAATACAATAAATGTAATAATAGGGATAGAATCAGAACCCTTTATTATCTTATATGGAAAATAATTTTGATAAAATACTGGAACTCCATTCTTGAGGAAAATATCCTTTCTACATCAAAAAAACATTTCCATTCTTAACATGTCATAAAATTCTAAACTATAAGAAGTTGAGTAAAAAAAACTTTAAAATTTAAAGTAATATTCTTGGAAATAATTTTTTAAAAATCCATTCATGCTGTATAAGTTAAAAAACATTCTTCTCGTACTTTTGTCGTAAAAGTCAAAAAGTACCTCTTATGAAAAATGACAAAAGATTCCTTTCATATATTTTACTAAAAACTCACAGTAGGGTAAAATTGGATTTAAACAGATGTAGGTGGATGAAATAATATTAAATATTTGGGAAACATGGATGTGGATGATAAAATACACCCAAGTAAATTCCAAAGTATAAACAATCTCGGATAAAAATTTGATTGTGATATTTCCCTTACCTTAGGTCTGATTTGCTTCGTAAGTGTCTGAACTTCCTGTATAATGATTTAAATAATGTGATTGACTAATTATAGAATCATACTCATTTTTATGATAATATATACGGTCATATTCTTATCTTCTTATTAGTAATATTTCATCGCTACTTGTTATTCGGGTGTTTATTACTTTCTGTTCTTATGCGTGTTTTGTCGAATAAATTCTTATTCTTCGTTTTAGGTTATAGATACCTCATTTCCAGAATTTTGTTAGTGTAATACATATTATATTTATTCACTCAATTCATTTATGTAATCATTATGTAATAAATATTATGTAGAACGAGTCGCATCACATCGTGGAGACGGTATTACGTACATATGCACGAGTGATGATATCGTTCCCATGATCGTGGAATTGTATTGGAGTTTATGTATACTATTTAAGAATCAATATCCCTTTAAAATAATCATATATAGCTATTATTTACAGCATTATACCCATCCATGTAAGGTGGTGGTGGAAAATATATTACACCAATGTGTGGAGATGGTATTCCGTACGTACGCACGTGTGGTGATTTCGTTTTTCGTAGGATGGATAGATGGTGAAATAGGGTTATTTCATACTTATAATAACATACCAGTATATGAGTGATACTAATGTTATTAATTCATAATGAAACAACTAAATAATAAAAAGTGGAAGGAGAAATAAAGTTGAAAGAATCGGTAACGGACATTACCTCTTCTTTGAAGAGACTATTTGAGACCTCCTCTTAAAGCACTAAATTTTATCTTTGAAGAAGACCAAGACCTCTAGTATGTTTCTAGGGAATTGGAGAAGATAATTTGGCAGGGGTTGGCTGAGATTGAAAGCTCAATGTGGTGTGAGGAAGGGAGGGAGGAGGTGCCCTTTTATAAGGGAGGAGAGGGGCACCTTAGGAAAAACTATAAATATTATTTTATTATAAAGTCATATTCGGTTTTTAATAGCTCCAAATTGATTTATTTCAGAGATAAGGTGAGGATGGGTCGAAATAATTTCATAAAATAGAATTTATACATGTTTAGGTATCTATTTTAACCTTATCATTTATATTTAACTTTTAGTTAGATAAGTTAACTTTTACCGTGTCTTCTTGTTTTCTTACACAATAAGGTTAATGAACATACTATAACAAGCCAAACGAAACCCAAGTTTCTTATTATTAATTTATATAACCTTATCTAAGTCAGTTTGATGAACCTTAGATTTTTAGGAATAAAATATCAATTAATAATATAATATTTGTTTTAAAAACTATTTTATGTCAATTTT
Organism: Viscum album; assembly: GCA_963277665.1. Lineage (NCBI taxonomy): Eukaryota > Viridiplantae > Streptophyta > Magnoliopsida > Santalales > Viscaceae > Viscum > Viscum album. The sequence goes on from OY728141.1 coordinate 1,819,441,311, forward strand.
GACACTATTTAGTAATTGATTTATGTGAAAATCATAACAGAATGATTAGTTCAAAAAAAGTTAATTAAATCAATACTAACATTTCATATTAACATTGAAAATTATTGGAATTTATAAAAAGGCTAAAATGACCTTTATTTTGGTATTTATAACATCAATTATGTCAATATTTCATTAATAAGATAATTACTGCATCATCATTGTGTCATAAATAAATTAAATCATTTAACGTCTAAAAATTAAAAATAAAATACCATTTTGTAGAAAATCTTCTATTATTTGTAATTAAAATTTTTAGTCGAATTTATCCAATGTATAACCCTATATTAAAAATTATTTACTTATTAAACTTCGATTTTATCTATTTTTACCCTTCTTTAAATAAATTAATAATAAATGTCCTAATCTAATCCAAGAGGGCCTAAATGGTCATATTTTATTCCTAAGGTTGTTTTTGGTCGAATTACAGTTATACAATATAATTAGGAAATGTGTTAGGGTAATAATAATATCATTTTTACCCTTAATTACCCTATTTACATTTAACCGTGGTAAATAAAAGTTAAAAGTTACTATTCACCAAAAATTATTTTCAGCTCATTGAACCACATTTGATTACTGACATCAACCATGTCTCTCGGATTTTTGATATTCCACTCACAGATGTGGTAAAATTATGTTTTATGTAAATTTGAAAATTCTCCTAGAAGGTGGGTAAAAGACGATAAAAAGTTCAATAAAATTTTTATATATATAAAATTATTATAAAATTCTTCCAATGAATTATATTGAACTTATATAGGTATTATGTATCAATTTTGACCTAAAATAAATTTATATAAAATAAATAATTATTTAAATAAAAATTCGTTTTTAAATAGTATCCCGGTGTTTTCACTATTCATCAAAAATTGAAAGTTTCCAGAGAAATACAAAAAATTCACCGTAGGCTAATTTCGATATTATGATCCCAAAAATGATGTCCATTTTGAAAAATAAAATTTATAAAATTTCAAAAAGTTGTTATTACTATTGATAAGGGCTAGTTTTAATAATATTTTAATAGCATATCATTGTTTAGTGAATCTCGGTATTGCGTACGATGCAAGCTATCGAGGAAGGTTGTGATTGCATGTAAAGAAAGCCAAGATATTGTTCTGTGTATTGAAAGATTCCTTTGATAATTTATATAAAATAAAAACAAAATATTTTTATAAAAGTCTCGGGTGTTACAGTGGTGTTCCTCTTGTCTAGGTGTATTCAGGGATGTAGTGAGGACTACGTTGAGTAGGATGGTGGACTGCTGAGAATGTTTTTTAAAAGGAGACTTCTATTAGGGGAAGCACCATTTATCAAAATCGGTAGATTTTGATTATGTTCTATGTTTAAGATTACTATGATTTTGATGAAGAGTATTAAATTATGATGTGTCATATTAGGTAGGATGGGGGTATATGTTGAACTGTACTAGTGTTTTTTTGATGGTTTCAAGTGGTGGATATTCCTTTGATGAGTTTTTCACCATATCATTGGAACTTTGTAATGTAACTAACGTGGCGTCTTCAAGTATAATGAAAGTAGTTATGATAAATTTGATGACCAATGTATTCATGATGTGTGGTTGAAAAACTACCATGGATCCATAGGGATGATAAGTTTATGGTGGGGATTTTTTAGAGACCTGAGTTTTTTATATATTAAAATTTGAGAGGAAATTTAAAATCTTATTCTTGCATGATCTTAAGGGTAAAATTTGTAATTTTACAGTTGAATATGGTCTCATAAATTTTTTGGCCACTCTGAATGTCCCATATTTTGGGATTTACCCAAGGATAGGAGTTTGGTGATATTATTAGAAGTTGGAGTATTAGTCGAATATTTAATATTTAATTAAATATAAATTAAATTATTTGTAAAATTCCATATGGATGTTTCTTTTGAATAGAGCTTCAGATATAGATTTTGACTCTATAGTTGAGTCTAGAATGAGGGTATTTTCCTAGAGAATATATAAACTCTTTTCACTTTCTAGGACATTTGACTTGTATTAGAATGGGTGAGTAAATAATTAATTTAATTAATTAATTAATTAAAATTATATCATCCACTAATTTTCACTCCCACGCAAGGAAAGGAACATAGATAATTTTAACCATCACATGGTGCATGGACTTAGAGGAGGAGATGGAGGGTTTGTGTCTCTCGAATACATCCACAGCGTATACCGAGACCAGATCGAGGTATAACAACTTCAGGAGTTGAGTTGTACCCAAAGCTTTGGTGTTTATGCCATGATGTAGACCCATTTTTTAGATTTATCCCATGATCCCCATAGATTTGTTATTTTTAAGTATCAAATCATTATTATTACTACTAATGTCCCCATGGGGGGTTAATCATTACTTATTTGGGGGAAAACCGGGGGTTCGGGAGGTTTGAAGGTGTTTCCCATTCAAAAACCCCAGCTACATGACGTGTAGCTCTATCAAAACACTCCATGTGTTAATTCCATTTTTTTGGAGATGTAATTTTAATAATTACATTCCATTTAATTTAATTATATGATATGTAACTTTACATTTCCATGTTCTTATTGATGCAAAAAATAACATGGGACGATGATGTTTGGAAATTACATGATGTGTACTTTGGGTGCATGTATTGTAGATGTACATAAGAAGAACCCATGATTCTATAGGCATGTAAAAGTAGATGTCCTACTATAGAGTTGACAGTACACCCCATTTACATCAAATTACATGGCCTATACTTCAATCATCTTGGAGTTTTCTGGGTGTTTTCTGCCCCAAAAGTTAGAATTAGGCTTGTCAGTAGTCCATTCTGATGGTTTCCATGTACATTGAAATGGTGGGATCCCTAAATAATATTGAGGTTATATTGAATATTTTTTTTCTGAAAAGTTATTTTAATGGATGATTTTTTAGGGTTTGTATTAAAAATCCTCATGTGTGTTAGGTGGTGAGTTGGGAGACCCGAGTGATGGTTAGGAGCTTGATGACTGATCTGGCCTAATCATACAATGGTATTTTTCATAAGGTTCTTGTATGAATCACAGAATATGGTATTTTACTCATATCAAATGTAATATCTTGGATTTCCCTACATATCAGGACTAGTGGCTCAAGGTTATAGTAGTTGAGGTTTAGATCCTACAATTGTTGATATGGGGGGATAGATCCTTGGGGGCTTGGTGAAAACCCTAGGATGGAGGTTATGGATGTGTGTCCTTGTTGTATTGAGTTGAGTTTGAGGGACTCTTGGGGATTCAAATGGAATTATATTTTTTGGTTAAGTGATCATTGGGTGTTGTGGTTGGCTATTGAGATTTCATGCATGTCATAGGTTTGCTTTTGGACTACCTTGTTGGCATGTTGTAGATCAAGCATCAGTTGGAGGACATTAGTGTCTTCTTTAGGATGTTTCTTGTGATAGAGCTGGTCCAAAGAGTTTATTTATTACCATAAATTGGAGAGGATTCCTTCACTTGTGTGCATGTTTTGTGGATCAATGGAGGGATTCCCTTCTTTATTTTTAGATTCAAAGGACCAACTATGGCACCAATTATTATGATGATCCCAAGAAGGTGAGTGTGCTTATGTAGTTCATTTATTAGTGTTCATTGTGACAAAGGATTATTTGTGTGCCGATGGGGATAAAATGTAGGTGGATGATATGGATATATAGCCTTCCCTTTTTATGATTTAGTTCATTGGGGATAAGACCCAGATTACGCCCACTAAAAAATTTGATATGGTTGGATTGACACATTATATAACCCAGTGTAATGGTAAGAGTTGTGATAGTTAAAAGATTAGATAGATGATTCATAGATATCATTATGAATATTTATGACTGATATTGTTGGACATGATGCTCTATTTAGGTTCAGTATACTAAGGATTATGTGTCAAACCAAGGCTCTAGGCAAATATAGTATACTTTTTTTGTTATGTTCAAAACAAATCTTTTGGGAATTAATTGTATAATAGATTGAAGGATGGTGGACCAATGCATCACATCCACTGTCTGAGTGTTGGACTGAGGTTCCAATAACTTTATTTTATATTGTTATTTATAGTATATGTGATGTTACCTGGATATAATATGGTATTGGATTTGTGGTTATGGAGAGATTAGGTCTACTATTGAGATGGTGTTAGAATGATCCTATGTACACTGATAGTATACTTCATGGTAAGAATACATAATGTGGTTCGGGGAATTGATTGCATTCCATGCTATAGAGTATGTTTGATTGATGCTCCCTCCCCTTAGGAAGGGACCAATTGATGGTCTGGGAACAAATGATGTTATGTATATATGGTTTCTAGACAGAGGTTATGGGAATGACCATTTTGGTTTGTGATGGGTTTTATAGGCCTGATGTTCTATATATGTGATGATGGTTTGAATTTATGATTTATGTGTTAAAAGGATGATAAATGTATTATTTATTATGATACCTGAGATATATTTAACAGTGAGGGTATCTGTTATCTAGTAGTTTTGTAGTAACTAGGAATGATGTGTTTATGTTCCATGTATAAGATAATGTTGGGACATTGGGACACATTAGGTGATGAGGTTGATTAGTATCTCTAGTGATAGTACTTTCATAGGTTGGATTCCCAATATATTTAGGTCTAATGGAAAATTCCCGGGACATGAATCCCATGGGTTAATTGGGATGCACAATCATGTTGACATACTCAGAGACACTTCAACAATGGCCAAAGAAGGTATGGTCGACTTCAGTCTCATACCTATGGATTGACATGTTTTTATTTTAATTTTTTCTGTTTTATATCAAATAGGATAAATGGATTACAAGAGAATTCACTTATAGAAGTATTTTATTGGTTCACCATTGGGGTGTCCTACTGATGATTATTTGTCTCCCCCTATACACGAACATTAGTGTACATACATACCTTGTGACTGCCTATAGGTTAACCATGGATGCACAATGGATTGGTTAGAGGCTCAGGATTTCATGGTTGAGAAGGATGCTCATGTGGAGTATAACGACCCTCACTTTACATACATTGTTAATACTTCAAAATTGGAGCACACTTATTACAACATATGACAAAACCACAAAGGACCGTATAGGTATAGTGTCTTTAGAAACTGGGAAACATAAACAACTTGTTCATAAATCTTCTACAGTGTCTCCCATTTATTTCATCATATCTAGGGTCCCTTTTAGCATATTCTACTTAATATCCATCTTCCTGACCTGGGGAAAAGAAAACATAAAAGGGTGAGCTCAAATGCTCAGCAAGGGAAAATAAAGGAAATAAAAATCATATCATATCTTTATGAAAATCAAAACCTGCAAAAGAGATCATAATATCTTAACATGGAATAAATCATAGAAGTGAAAATGAGATCCCCATAATCATAACATAAAACTTTAAACTTTGTGGCATGCACACATAATCATGGAAAATCATTTCTTGTTAGTCATGACTCATTGCCAAGACTATCTTAGTGGACAAAGTCCCTTTCTGAACCGAGTTCGCTCCTCGTTTCAGTCCTGTATCACTGAACCGAAATAACCTTCCGTTCCAGCCATGTCTATCTCATGATATATAAAATCTTTACCCAATGCATTGGAGGGAGATATAGGTCCCACCCATCTTATAATGAATCCTTTCTTATGTGTGCCACATAATCATAAAACATACATCATCGCATAACACATGTAAAAAATGGGATTCTTGAAACATCATGACATCATAAATCAATTCATATAAGATAAAGGAATTCATAAAAATAATTCCATCACAACATGAACAAATCAATTTAATAATAGGGATAAAAACAGAACCCTTTATTATCTTAGATGGAAAATAATTTTGATAAAACACTTGAACTCCATTCTTGAGGAAAATATCATTTCTTCTTCAAAAACATTTTTCCTTTCATAACATGTCATACAACATTAAAATAAAAGAATTTGATTAAAAATAAACTTGAAAACTTTTAAAGGAAGCTTCTTGGGAACAATGTTTTAAAAATCCATTCATGCCGTATAAGTTAAAAAAACATTCTTCGTACTTTTGTCGGAAAAGTCAAAAAGTACCTCGTACGAAAAAAAACGACAAAAGATTCCTTTCATATCTTTTACTAAAAACTCAATGAAGGGTAAAATTGGATATAAACTATTGTAGAAGGATGGAAATAATATTACATATTGAGGGAACATGGATGTGGATGATAAAATACACCCCAGTAATTACCAAAGTAAAAACAATCTCGGATAAAAGTGAGATTGTGATATTTTCCCTTACCTTAGGTCCGATTTGCTTTGTTCGTGTCCGAAGCTCCTGTATAATGGTTTAAATAATGTTATTGACTTATTCCAGAATCATACATATTGATATGAGATCATATATGGTCATATTATTAGCTTGTTGTTAGTAATATTTCATTGTTACTTGTTACTCGGGTCTTTATAACTTTTTGTTCTTATGCGTGTTTTGTCGAATAAATTCTTATTCATATCTTTAGGTTATAGATAATTCATTTACAGAATGGTATTAGTGTATTATATACCATATTCATTCATTCAATTCATTTATATAATCATTATGAAATGAAGATCATGTAGAACGATTCGCATCACATCGTGGAGACGGTATTCCGTACGTACGCACGAGTGATGATATCGTTCCTATGATCGTGGAATTGTATTGGAGTATATATATATATTATTTCAGTATCAATATTACTTAATAATAATCATATATAGTTACTCATTACACCATTATACCCATCCTCGTAAGGTGATGGTGGAAAATAGATTAAACCACGGCGTGGAGACGGTATTCCGTACGTACGCACGCGCGGTGATTTCATTTTTCCGTAGGATGGATAGAAGGTGAATTAGGGTTGTTTCATATTTATAATAACATATCAGTATGTAAGTAATACTGATGTTATTACTTTATCATGAAACAACTAAAGAAGAAGAAGTTGAAGAAGAAAGAAATTGAAAAGATCGGTAATGGATATTACCTCTTCTTTGGAACGCCTCTTTGAATCCTCCACATAAGGAACTAAGATTGGTCTTTGGAGAAGACCAGGACCTCTAGGATTATTCTAGGGAAGTGGAGAGGAGAAAATGTCAGGGGTTGGCCGAGCTTGAGTGCTCAAATTGGTGTGAGGAGGAGGGGGAGGAGGTGCCCTTTTATAAGGGAGGAGAGGGGCACCTTAGGAATATCCCAAAATATTATTTTATATTAAAGTCAAAATCGGTTTATAATGGTTCCAAAGGGTCTTATTTCGAAGCTAAAGTGGGGATGGGTCGAAATACTATCAACCAATAGGATTTAGACAAGTTTAGGGTATTATTTTAACCTTATCAATTAGATTTAACTCTAAGTTAATTAATTTAACTTTTACCGTGTCTTTTTGTTTTCTTTCACTATATGGTTAATACACTTACTATAACATGCCAAACGAACCCCAAATTGTTTATTATTAATATATATATCCTTATCTAAGTCATTTTGCCGAACCTTAGATTTTTAGGAATAAAATAACAATTAATAATATAATATTTGATTTAAAAACTATTTTGTGTCAATTTTGACACTATTTGATATATGATTTTTGTGAAAGTCATAACAGAATTATATGTTCGAACCAAGTTGATTAAATCGAAAATAATATATCATAGTGACCTATAAAATTAGTGTAATTCATAAAAAGTCTCAAATTACATTTATTTTGGTATTTATATTATCAATTTTGTCAATATTTCATTAATAAGATAATTACTGCATCATCTTTGTGTCATAAATAAATTAAATTATTTGATGTCTAAAAATTACAAATAAAATACCATCATGTAGGAAATCTTTTTATCTTTCTAATGAATATTTACAATCTAATTTATCTTATGTATAACCCCATATTAAAAATGATTTACTTATTAAACTTTGATTTTAACTATTTTAACCCTTCTTTAAATAAATTAATAATAAATGTCCTAATCTAATCCAAGTGGGCCTAAATGGTCATATTTTATTCCTAAGTTTGTTTTTGGTCGAATTACACTTGTCCAATAGAATTAGTACATGTGTTAGGGTAATATTAATATAATATTTACCCTTAGTTACCCTATTTACTATTAACCGCTGTAAAAATAGTAAAAAGTTACTATTCACCAAAAAATTATTTTTATCTCATTGAACCACATTTTACTTACTGACATCAACCGTGTCTGTCGGATTTTTTAAATTCCATTCACAGAAGCGGTAAAATTAAGTTTTATGCAAAATTCAGTTTTTAACCTACCACTTAGTGGTTTCACTATTCATCAAAAATTGAAACTTTTCAGAAAAATACCAAAATTTCACCCTAGGCTAATTTCGATATTCTGAGTCCAAAAATGAAGTCCATTTTGAAAAATAAAATTTATAAATTTTCAAAAAGTGGTTATTACTATTCATAACGGCTATTTTTAATAGCATATTGTTGTTTAGTGAAACTCGGTATTGCGTACGACACAAGCTATCGAGGAAGGTCGCGATTGCGTGTAAAGCAAGCCAAGCAAGTGTTGTGTAGAAAAAGATTCCTTTGATGATTTATATAACATAAAAGTCTCGGGTGTTACATTCTACCCCCCTTAAAAAGAATTTCGCCCTCGAAATTCGTCACTTTGTAACGAACAAATGAGGATACTTCTCCCTCATCATATCCTCAGGCTCCCATGTAGCTTCTTCAAGTTGGTGGTTCCTCCATAAAACTTTCACCAAGCGAGTGGTCTTGTTTCGTAGGACTTTTTCTCTACGATCGAGAATCTCTATCGGCTGTTCTTCATAAGAAAGATCTTGCTCCAACGGTACAACTTCTGACCTGAGTACATGTGAAGGATCTGGTATGTACTTTCTCAGGAGAGATACGTGGAACACATCGTGAACTTGAGAGAGATTCGGTGGAAGCGCCAATCGGTAAGCTACCTTCCCAACACGATCCAGTATTTCAAAAGGACCGATATATCTAGGGCTCAACTTCCCCTTCTTTCCAAATCTCATAACCCTCTTCCAGGGAGATATTCGTAAGAACACTTTATCACCCACTTCAAACTCTAGGTCTTTTCTTCGGTTGTCGGAATAACTTTTCTGTCGACTCTGAGCTGCTCTTATGTGTTGTTGAATAGATCTAACCTTTTCTGCCATTTCATCAACGAGATCAGGTCCTAATAGCTTTCTTTCCCCAACTTCATCCCAGCAAGTTGGAGTCCTGCATTTCTTTCCATAGAGAGCTTTATAAGGAGCCATCTGAATACTGGAGTGAAAGCTATTATTATAAGAAAATTCCACCAAAGGTAGGTGTTGATCCCAACCTCCTTTGAAATCCATAGAGCAAGCTCTCAACATATCTTCTAGGGTTTGAATTGTTCTCTCAGACTGACCGTCTGTCTGGGGATGATAAGCAGTGCTGAAACTCAACTCTGTATCCAGAGTATGCTGAAGACTTCGCCAGAACTTCGAGGTAAATCTCGGATCCCGATCAGATATAATAGAAAGTGGTACTCCATGCAATCTTACCACTTCCTTTACATATATCCTGGCAAGCTGATCTAGAGAGAAATCCTCTCTAATAGGAATGAAGTGTGCAGACTTTGTAAGACGATCAACTATGACCCAGATAGCATTATTGCCTTTGGATGTTTTAGGAAGTCCTGTGACAAAGTCCATAGTGATGTTTTCCCATTTCCATTCGGGTATGGGTAATGGTTGTAACATCCCCTTAGACTTATGTCTCTCAGCTTTAACTTGTTGACAAACCAAGCATCGAGAGACATATTCAGCAACATCTCTTTTCATGCCATCCCACCAGAAGTACTCTTTCAGGTCCCTATACATCTTCGTGCTTCCAGGATGAATAGAGAATGAAGAACTATGAGCCTCATCCGGCAGCTCTTTCTTTAATTCGGGGATGGGAGGAACGCAAACCCGATTCCTGAACTTTATTATCCCATCACAATCAAGGTTGAATTCAGGAACATTTCTCAACTTCTTTTGTAACTCGACATCTTCTTTCTGTGCCTCTTTAATCTTCACATGTATAGATGGTTGAACATTCATTTGAGAAAGATAAGATTTTTCCCCTTCCATTATAATTCCAAGATCCATCCTTTGTAAATCCATAAATATTGGATCTTTTGTGATCCTCATCATGGATAATCTAGCATGGTCTTGTCGACTTAATGCATCTGCCACCTTGTTTGCTTTCCCAGGGTGGTAATGGATTGAGCAGTCAAAATCCTTAATCAGCTCCAACCATCTTCTTTGGCGCATATTCAGCTCCTTTTGTGTGAAAATATATTTTAAACTTTTATGATCAGTATAAATATCACACCTTTCACCATAAAGGTAATGCCTCCAAATCTTTAATGCAAAGATTACCGCAGCCAACTCCAAATCATGTGTAGGGTAATTTTTCTCATGGATTTTCAACTGTCGTGAGGCATAAGCTATCACCATATCATTTTGCATAAGAACACACCCCAATCCCTTCTTGGATGCATCACTGTAGATCACAAAACTTTCTCCACTACAAGGCAGTGTGAGCACAGGTGCACTGGTTAACCTTCTTTTCAACTCCTTGAAATTCTCTTCACATTCCTCTGTCCAGACAAACTTAACTCCTTTCCGAGTCAACTTGGTGAGTGGATTAGATAATCGTGAAAAATCTTTTACAAAACGTTGATAATATCCAGCCAAACCAAGAAAACTTCGGATCTCAGTTACTGTTGTTGGTCTTGACCATCTTTCGATAACCTCTGTTTTTGCTGGATCCACAGATATCCCCTCTTTTGAGATTATGTGACCCAAAAATGCAACTTTTTGAAGCCAAAATTCACACTTGGTAAATTTGGCATAAAGCTTCTCCTTTCTCAGGGTCTTCAATATAATTCTCAAGTGATCTTTATGCTCTTCCTTGCTCTTTGAATAGACAAGAATATCGTCTATAAAGACTACTACAAATTGATCAAGATAGTCTCTAAAGACTCTATTCATTAGATCCATGAAGATAGCAGGGGCATTAGTAAGACCAAATGGCATCACTATAAATTCATAGTGTCCATACCTTGTACGGAAATCCGTCTTTGGTATATCCTCCCTTTTGACCCTTAATTGATGATACCCTGAACGAAGATCAATCTTGGAAAAGTATTGAGCTCCGCGTAGTTGGTCAAATAAGTCATCAATGCGTGGGAGAGGATATTTGTTCTTGATAGTGATCTTGTTAAGTTCTCGATAATCAATGCAGAGTCTCATTGATCCATCTTTCTTCTTAACAAATAGAACAGGTGCTCCCCAAGGTGACGCATTAGGGCGTATGAATCCCTTATCAAGATTCTATTGGAGTTGCTTCTTCAATTCCTTCAACTCAATTGGGGCCATTCTATAAGGTGTCTTTGAAATAGGCAAAGCACCCGGTACGAGTTCTATTGAAAACTCACCTTCAAGATTTGGTGGAAGACCCGGCAATTCCTCCGGAAAGACATCATCAAACTCCCGTACAATGGGCATATTCTTAATCGTGAGTTTCTCACCAACCATTTGAGATAAATAACCTTCATTTAGTGGAATCAATACCCATAAGATGGAAGAAATTTCCACTGGAAGGTTATGTTCATCCTTGTATTGGTATACGATCGTAGATTGATCTGGAATATGAAATGTGACTTCCCTTCTTTGGCAATTGATATGAGCTCCATGTAGAGAAAGCCAATCCATGCCAAGAATCACATCAAATTCCACTAAAGGAAGGATCACAAGATTTGCAGGAAGCACTTTCCCACAAACTTCGATCGGAGAAGAATTATAAACTTTTGATGCGATTGATGTGCCATTAGGTGTTGTCACAGCTAACTCAACATCTAATTGTTGAGGTAATACGGTGATACCCTTAGAAAATTTTTCAGAAATAAAAGAGTGGGTGGATCCAGAATCAAATAAAACATTTGCTACTTTAGAGTGGATGGTAAGTGTACCTTTCACCACATCGTTATCGTACTCCACATCGCTGATAGAAATTGCATGTGACTTTCCTTTGTCTTTAGCCTTAAGAGTTTGTTGACGTCGACCATCATCATCAACCCTTGGATTTGGGCATTGATTGGCATAATGCCCCATCTCCTTGCACTTGAAACATTGAAGTGTAGTAGGTTCATTCTGTGTATCCCTTCCTTTGTTTGCGTCATTAGACATCTTCTTCCCATTATCACGGCATTCAAATGCCCGATGACATTCTTTTCCACATTTAAAACAGTTACTTGTCCCTTTAAGACAACTCCCTCCATGTTTCTTTCCACACATTGAGCATAAGGAAAAGCTCATCTTCTTTTCCGTGTGCTCTTTAGATTTTTCTTTGAATTCCATCTTCCTCTTCTTATCAAACCCATGTGACTGATGGGTTACTCCAATCTCCATCTCGACTTTGAGAGCACATCGAACGATTTCCTCGTAGCTATTGAAGTCCCTTATGGCTAACTCCCTTCGAAGACTTGGTTTTAATCCACTAAAGAATCGATCGATCTTACTCTCAGGTTGGATAATAATACCAGAAGCGTACCTTGCAAGTCTGGTAAAATTTGCTTCATAGGTACCAACAGATTCATCATCCCTTTGCTTCAGTTCAAGGAACTCTTTCTCCATCTTTGTTTCGGAGAATACGAGGGAAGTACTTATTGAAAAATAAGTTCTTGAACTCGTCCCATTCTATAGACTCAATTTCATCCCTTTGCCTCGTATTCTTAACAAGATTCCACCATTGATCCGCATCTCCTTCCAAACGATACACTGCTAGGATGACTTTATCATGCTCAGAACATTGAAGAACTAAAAATATCTTTTCAGTAGTACTAATCCATTGTTCAGCAACTAATGGATCAGTAGACCCGCTGAAAGATGGTGGACGCTGCCTCATGAAGGATTCAACAGAATGTTGCTCCATCCTTTGTTCGTTTGGAAATCCTGCATGATTCATAGCTTGAGAAAGTTGTGTGAGCATGGCTATAAGATTTTTCATTCTAGCTCCCATATCATTTGGTTGCTCAGGGGGACAATCATTGTATTGCCCATCGCATTCCGCATTAACACGGTTCCTTTGGGTTCCAGCCATTGACTAAAACCAAGAAGAATAGTGTGAGCAACACTAATTATAATAGGAAACCACATAATTTAAGAGAAAAAATAATAATAATTTCATGCTTATGGTCATATCCTAGGTTATTCATGGCCATTTCTAAGATTGTGTTCTATGCTTAGACTTATCCTTAGGGTTCTTACTAAGGCTTTCACATCCTATTTTCAAAATGTTGACTATACCTTTCCTCTGATACCAACTATAACGACCCTCACTTTACATACATTGTTAATACTTCAAAATTGGAGCACACTTATTACAACATATGACAAAACCACAAAGGACCGTATAGGTATAGTGTCTTTAGAAACTGGGAAACATAAACAACTGGTTCATAAATCTTCTATAGTGTCTCCCATTTATTTCATCATATCTAGGGTCCCTTTTAGCATATTCTACTTAATATCCATCTTCCTGACCTGGGGAAAAGAAAACATAAAAGGGTGAGCTCAAATGCTCAGCAAGGGCAAATAAAGGAAATAAAAATCATATCATATCTTTATGAAAATCAAAACCTGCAAAAAAGATCATAATATCTTAACATGGAATAAATCATAGAAGTGAAAATGAGATCCCCATAATCATAACATAAAACTTGAAACTTTGTGGCATGCACACATAATCATGGAAAATCATTTCTTGTTAGTCATGACTCATTGCCAAGACTATCTTAGTGGACAAAGTCCCTTTCTGAACCGAGTTCGCTCCTCGTTTCAGTCCTGTATCACTGAACCGAAATAACCTTCTGTTCCAGCCATGTCTATCTCATGAGATATAAAATCTTTACCCAATGCATTGGAGGGAGATATAGGTCCCACCCATCTTATAATGAATCCTTTCTTATGTGTTCCACATAATCATAAAACATACATCATCGCATAACACATGTAAAAAATGGGATTCTTGAAACATCATGACATCATAAATCAATTCATATAAGATAAAGGAATTCATAAAAATAATTCCATCACAACTTGAACAAATCAATTTAATAATAGGGATAAAAACAGAACCCTTTATTATCTTAGATGGAAAATAATTTTGATAAAACACTTGAACTCCATTCTTGAGGAAAATATCCTTTCTTCTTCAAAAACATTTTTCCTTTCATAACATGTCATACAACTTTAAAATAAAAGAAGTTGATTAAAAATAAACTTGAAAACTTGTAAAGGAAGCTTCTTGGGAACAATGTTTTAAAAATCCATTCATTTCGTATAAGTTAAAAAAACATTCTTCGTACTTTTTTCGGAAAAGTCAAAAAGTACCTCGTACGAAAAAAAAACGACAAAAGATTCCTTTCATATCTTTTACTAAAAACTCAATGAAGGGTAAAATTGGATATAAACTATTGTAGAAGGATGGAAATAATATTACATATTGAGGGAACATGGATGTGGATGATAAAATACACCCCAGTAATTACCAAAGTAAAAACAATCTCGGATAAAAGTGAGATTGTGATATTTTCCCTTACCTTAGGTCTGATTTGCTTTGTTCGTGTCCAAAGATCCTGTATAATGGTTTAAATAATGTTATTGACTTATTCCAGAATCATACATATTGATATGAGATCATATATGGTCATATTATTAGCTTCTTGTTAGTAATATTTCATTGTTACTTGTTACTCGGGTCTTTATAACTTTTTGTTCTTATGCGTGTTTTGTCAAATAAATTCTTATTCTTATCTTTAGGTTATAGATAATTCATTTACAGAATGGTATTAGTGTATTATATACCATATTCATTCATTCAATTCATTTATATAATCATTATGAAATGAAGATCATGTAGAACGAGTCGCATCACATCGTGGAGACGGTATTCCGTACGTACGCACGAGTGAT
This sequence comes from Viscum album, assembly GCA_963277665.1. Taxonomy (NCBI): domain Eukaryota; kingdom Viridiplantae; phylum Streptophyta; class Magnoliopsida; order Santalales; family Viscaceae; genus Viscum; species Viscum album. Next base: position 1,819,456,355 of record OY728141.1, read on the forward strand.
GATATCGTTCCTATGATCGTGGAATTGTATTGGAGTATATATATATATTATTTCAGTATCAATATTACTTAATAATAATCATATATAGTTATTCATTACACCATTATACCCATCCTTGTAAGGTGATGGTGGAAAATAGATTACACCGCGGCGTGGAGACGGTATTCCGTACGTACGCACGCGCGATGATTTCATTTTTCCGTAGGATGGATAGAAGGTGAATTAGGTTTGTTTCATATTTATAATAACATATCAGTATGTAAGTAATACTGATGTTATTACTTTATCATGAAACAACTAAAGAAGAATAAGTTGAAGAAGAAAGAAATTGAAAAGATCGGTAATGGATATTACCTCTTCTTTGGAACGCCTCTTTGAATCCTCCACTTAAGGAACTAAGATCCGTCTTTGGAGAAGACCAGGACCTCTAGGATTATTCTAGGGAAGTGTAGAGGAGAAAATGGCAGGGGTTGGCCGAGCTTGAGTGCTCAAATTGGTGTGAGGAGGAGGGGGAGGAGGTGCCCTTTTATAAGGGAGGAGAGGGGAACCTTAGGAATATCTCAAAATATTATTTTATATTAAAGTCAAAATCGGTTTATAATGGTTCCAAAGGGTCTTATTTCGAAGCTAAAGTGGGGATGGGTCGAAATCCTATCAACCAATAGGATTTAGACAAGTTTAGGGTATTATTTTAACCTTATCAATTAGATTTAACTCTAAGTTAATTAATTTAACTTTTACCGTGTCTTTTTGTTTTCTTTCACTATATGGTTAATACACTTACTATAACATGCCAAAAGAACCCCAAATTCTTTATTATTAATATATATATCCTTATCTATGTCATTTGGCCGAACCTTAGATTTTTAGGAATAAAATAACAATTAATAATATAATATTTGATTTAAAAACTATTTTGTGTCAATTTTTACACTATTTGATATATGATTTTTGTGAAAGTCATAACAGAATTATATGTTCGAACCAAGTTGATTAAATCAACAATAATATATCATAGTAACCTAGAAAATTAGTGGAATTCATAAAAAGTCTCAAATTACATTTATTTTGGTATTTATATTATCAATTTTGTCAATATTTCATTAATAAGATAATTACTGCATCATCTTTGTGTCATAAATAAATTAAGTTATTTGATGTCTAAAAATTACAAATAAAATACCATCATGTAGGAAATCTTTTTAGCTTTCTAATGAATATTTACAATCGAATTTATCTTATGTATAACCCCATATTAAAAATTATTTACTTATTAAACTTTGATTTTAACTATTTTAACCCTTCTTTAAATAAATTAATAATAAATGTCCTAATCTAATCCAAGTGGGCCTAAATGGTCATATTTTATTCCTAAGTTTGTTTTTGGTCGAATTACACTTGTCCAATAGAATTAGGACATGTGTTAGGGTAATATTAATATCATATTTACCCTTAGTTACCCTATTTACTATTAACCGCTGTAAAAATAGTAAAAAGTTACTATTCACCAAAAAATTATTTTTATCTCATTGAACCACATTTTACTTACTGACATCAACCGTGTCTGTCGGATTTTTGAAATTCCATTCACAGAAGCGGTAAAATTAAGTTTTATGCAAAATTCAGTTTTTAACCTACCACTTAGTGGTTTCACTATTCATCAAAAATTGAAAGTTTTCAGAAAAATACCAAAATTTCACCCTAGGCTAATTTCGATATTCTGAGTCCAAAAATGAAGTCCATTTTGAAAAATAAAATTTATAAATTTTCAAAAAGTGGTTATTACTATTCATAACGGCTAGTTTTAATAGCATATTGTTGTTTAGTGAAACACGGTATTGCGTACGACGCAAGCTATCGAGGAAGGTCGCGATTGCGTGTAAAGCAAGACAAGCAAGTGTTGTGTAGAAAAAGATTCCTTTGATGATTTATATAACATAAAAGTCTCGGGTGTTACATGGAGTATATAGGTCGGTTTGGATTTGTTTGAAAATGTTTTAGAGATCAGGTTTATTTACGGCCGATATTTGGATGTAGAGCTTGCTTTATTTAGTTTTCAATAACCTATTTTGTATGTGTTATCAGCCTAGTGGGAAATCATTTATTTTTTATGAGATTTATTTTTGGGCCTATACTTTATATTATTTTATTATAGAATATTAATTTATGTTTTTTTATTCATCACCATTCCCTATTGAGTATTTTTTTTAATTATTTACTTCTGGTTGTGCACTATTATATAAGGGTATATCCTCTTCAATGTTACACCATTATACCCCCATTACTACTTAGTTTCATCTGGCATAAGCGGAGGAACGCTTTAGGCCTTGTGGTGAAACCACTTGGAGCACCTGTTTAGTGACATCAAGGTTAGAATGTTAAAAAATAATACATCATCAATATAGAATCTATGGGTTGTTCCTAATGTAACAGGAAGTTCCCTTATCAAATAAGCAAATATAATTTTTTAAGAGAATAGAAATTTTAATGTTTTTGTTTATAAAAATAATTTAATAATTATGTTCAATAGTTTTCACTTGTAATATACCATTCCAATGGTATGAAAATCCTTCATTATGATTTTTATAGAGAATGTTATTTTTCTAAAGCATATTCCCTGGAAGTTTCTTTCATGGTATGAAGTCTTAGGAACACTCATCATTCACCAGTGTAAATATTTAATTGAAACATAACCATACTTTTATATTATGATTACCCCTTTGTTAATGAATTCTACAATCACATCCATATTCCAGTATCCAAATAGGGATGTCATTGATAAGAAAACCACACACAATTTAGTATAAAAAAAGTATGATTTCTGTGAATTATGATGGATTAGGTGATGGATTTAATGAGTTTGAATACCATTATTGATATATAAAATATGTGATAATTACATATAATTAAAAGCATGGTTATATTAAAAGAGTGGTATATAATTAAAAATTGATGATTTATAATTAGAACCCTTATGTCGGCATAATAACATGAAAATAAAAAGGATATAATAATAGGGGATACGTAGTCACTCACTGAAAACATATCAAATGGGAGATAACACCATGAAATTAAAAACAAATAAATATATGGGAATGTATTTTAAACAAAATTATTACTATTATAATGAAATATAAGGATTGGAAAAGCTTACCTTGCTAAATAGATTCCTAAATCTTGGGGGACTCCATGGAACCATAAAAACACCATTAAAGGGATTTAATGATTGATATAGAATGTAAATTCATGATTAATTTTATAATAGTGGATAGTGTAGGAAGAATATTTAGGGGTGAGATACTTTTATAGATGTAGAAGCTTATCTATGGAAACTTATGTATGTAATTGTAGAGGATCATATCACATAGGGGTCAAGTGGGATTGGTTATTTAGGTGAGTTGGGTGGGGAAATGTCGGTGAGACATCTAGGTTGGAATTTATAAACTAATAGAGGTATTCGAGATGTTCTATTTTCAATTTTGATTTAGTAAAATTCAAGCCACATTATATTAACCATTTTAAAACGTATTAATCTTGATTAAAAACTAATAACTCTTGTTATTTTATAAGTAAAATTTTATAATGCCCCTTGTTACCATTTTTTCACATGATTAATATTAATTATGACACCATTTGACTTAATTAAATTTATTAATATTATAATGTTATATTTTTAATTAAAATATGTAATGTGTAGAAAACAAATATTGTTAGAAAGGAGAAATTTTAATTATTACTTTACATTAATAATAATTAACATTAAATATCAATTTAAAGAGTGTTAATTTTTTTATATATATTTCTATAGTTAAAATTGGAATTTTAAAATATATCCATTAAAAAAATAATTCATTAAATTTTATTCTTTGAAAAATAATTGTTTAACTTCAGAAACAAATATTTATCGTGGAAAATTAATTTTATGCCTAGCCATGAAATTTATCTTGTTTCATAAATTAAAATTTTGGATTATGATTAACAAAAAATTTTATATAATGAAATTTCAAAAAGTGATTAAATAATTAATTTTTATATCTGTGCATGGAATGAGAAAAATATATTTTATAGAAAATGTGTGTTTTTAAAATTAATATTTATTTATAGAAAAAATGTATCAATTATTTTTATTTTCCTGAAATAAATTCATTTATAAAAAAAATATATTTTATGTGGTGTCAAAATAAATTAATAATCATATTTTCTAAAAAGAATATTTCATTTAACTAAAATTAAAAAGGAGTTTTTTTTCAAATCGTTACTTATGTCTTTAAAATGTTAATCATGGGATTTCTAATTATAAAAAATTATTTTTAAATTATGTATTCTAAATTATTAAAAGTCTTATAAAAATAATGGTTTTATAAACTTATAGGTTTTTCTTATATAACTTTTCAGTTTTGATAAGAAATATATTATTCACTATTTACATTAAAATAAAATATTTCATAAAAATACAAATAAATAAACCCTAAGCTATTTTTGACATAATTAATCCAAATATAAAATCCTCTTTATCAATTATAATGTTAAGAATTTAGTTACTTAAATTTTAATTAAAATCACGATTAAATTAAAATTATATTATTCAGGGGGAAATTGTTTTTGAAATGTCGTGTTTCGCTTGTATTGTAGGGTCTCAGGTATTATATCCCCTCCCCCCTTGTAAATAATTTCTTCATCAAAAATAATATAAATTTTTTATACTAGACACTTTTTTATATACATTCCACATAGTTTTTTAGGATCCCATGTTTTCTCTTGATGTTTATGACTTCTGTAAAGAATGATCACATGTCGAGTTATCTGATTCAATGACACATTCACTCTAGTGTTGGGGATTTGTATGGGATATTAATTATATAAAAATTAATATTACAACTCAATTCCAACATATATTAGTATATACATTTAATATGGAATGTACTTATTCAATAATGAAACTTGGAAGAGGTTGGGCACATTAGGATTTTTGGGTTCCCTAACCAATAGGTAAGCTACCGCTCTAATTCTCTCTTTAATTTTAAAAGGAAAATTTTAAAAAGTGTTTAACATCCATTTTGTAATAATTCTTACACCTCCTTTCCATGGTAATAGTTTTAAGAATACTTGATCCTTCACTTTAAATTTCATTTATCTTATATGATTATCATTATATCTCTTTTATCCAGTTTGAGCTTATTTTATATGATTTTGGATAGTCTGAACTTTCATATTTTCGAATCTACTAGTTTTCTCTCTTTCAGTTTCATTTCTCCAATGTGTTCCGAAAAAGCTAGAGTATGACATCCTTACCCATGAAATGTCTAATATGATTACACCGATATGATCGAATTAATCTTTTGTTGTATTTGAATTCCAATAGATGTATATATTGATCAAATGCACCTTGGATGTTATGATAACAAGATTTATTCATGTCTTATAAAGTATGAATATACCAACCATAATTTATATTGGTTTTCAGTTGATATGTAGTGTTTTAATGTATCTCATTATTGAGAATCTCCAAAAGTCCCCTCTAAAAGTTTAATGAAAATTGAGGGTCATTATCTAATATACGATTTATGGGTGAACCTTGAAGTCTCACTACTTTATTGATATAATGTTAGAAAAAACATTAGAGATGTATGTCCTTTATTATTTGTATAAAATGTGAAGACTTTATAAATTGATCCATAATGACCCATATAACATTATTCCATTTTGGAGTCTTTGAAATTACATTGAATAAAACTATTGTAACAGTTTACCAATTTTGTGTTGGTGTAGTGGGATGTTTCACGACTCTATTAAGATATTTTCATTCAGTCTTTACTACCTTGAATAACACTAATCCATATGCATAGTCCATAATTTCCCCCATTATAATAGCCCACATAATATATTCTATTAAATATTTTGACATATATGTGAAACTATAATTTATATAAAAGATTATGTTTTTTGTTTTAAAATATAATTTTATTTTTATCTCAGGTGTGGATGGAATACATAATCTCTTTCCAAACATTAACATGTAATATTCATAGGTAAAAATTTTTAATCTCACATCATTCATGGATTTAATTCCCTTTTTAATACATGAATCCTCATGTTGTAATTTCTATATCTATATAGTAAGAGTGGTCTTGACAACATATAAAAAGGGTGATGTATCCCATTATTTAATGATTCCCATATCCATGTTTACCAATTCTGTAAGTGTAGGATCCGTTTTTATCCTCATTGTAGGCAAAACCCCATGATATTTACTACTTAAGGAATCATCCAATTTTTATTCATTTCCCATGGAGGATGTGTGTAAAGACCCAAAGCTTAACGTACATGAACATTAAATTATGTTTGCGGAATACTTAGTACATAACAAAAATTACACACACAAGGATCATAATAGTTTAGTGTCTTTGAAAACTCGGAACGTAATCTTCTAATCGTGGTGAAAGATCTCCAATATCTCCCATAAAGATCTTCCCTTTTTTTAACCTAAAACCTTTCTTTATATCCTGGGGAAAAGAAAACATAAAAGGGTGAGCTCAAATTCTCAGTAAGGGTAAACAAAAGAAATATAAATCTCATCGTATACACAAGCACATAACTTTTGGAAATCTTAACCTGCAAAAGAGATCATAATTTCATAACATGGGATAAATCATGGCAGTGAAATGAAATCACAATAATCATAACTTATAACATGAAACATTGTGTCATACACACATAATCATAGAGAATCTTTTCTTGTTAATCAAGACTCATTGCCAAGACTATCTTAGTGGACAAAGTCCCTTTCTGAACCGAGTCACCCTCGTTCCAGTCCTGTTTCACTGAACCGGTATAACCTACCGTTCCAGCCCTGTCTATCTCATGAGATATAAAATCATTACCCAACGCATTGGAGGGAGATATAGGTCCCACCCATCTCATAATGATACCATTCTTATGTGTGCCACAAAATCATAAATCATACATCATTGCATAAGCCATGTAATAAAAATGGGATTCTTAAACAACATGACATCATATAACCATTCATATAAAAAAAAGGAATTCATAAACATAATTCCATCACAACATAGTCAAATCAATGTAAAAATATGGATAGAAACAGAACCCTTTATTATCTTAGATGGAAAATAATTTTGATAAAACACTTGAAATGAATTCTTGAGGAAAATATCCTTTCTTCTTCAAAATCAATTTCTTTTCAAAAAAACATCATGCAATTTTAAAAGAAAGAGATTTTATTGAAAATAATCATGAAATCTTTTGGAGTAAGCTTCATGAAAATACGTCTTTATAAAACCGTAAAAATCTGTCTGTGTCGTTTAAGTTAAAAAAAACATTCTTCTCGTACTTTTGTCGGAAAAGTAAAAAAATACCTCGTACGAAAAACGACAAAAGATTCCATTCATATCCTTTACTAAAAACTCACCGAAGGGTAAAATTGGATTTAAGAAATTGTAGGTGGATGGAAATAATATTACATATTGAGGAAACATGGATGTGGATGATAAAATACACCCTAGTAAATACCAAAGTACAAACAATCTCGGATAAAAATGAGATTGTGATATTTCCCTTACCTTAGGTCCGACTTGCTTTGTAAGTGTCCAAACCTCCTGTATAATGATTTAAATCATGTTATTGACTTATTCCAGAATCATATTCATTGTTATTATATCATATATGGTCCACTTATGACTTTACATTACTCGTTCTTTTGTAAATTCATGTTAAAGTAGCGTTTTGGGTAAAATCGTCTCATTTTTCGTTCGTGTTTTTAACTTGTAATTATTAATATGATTACTTGGATCATGATTACTTATATCCAGAATGTAAAACATGATTTATATATAATATATATTCATAATATATATATATAAATATAATATATCGATAAATGGAATGAAATACACCGTTCATGGAGACGGTAGTCCGTACGTACGCATGAACGCTGTTTTCGTTTCCTTATTGAAGTGAATGGAATTAAGTAGATGACATACATATAAATTTACATAAATCCAGTATCATTATTATTTCATATATTTCATTATTACTTATTATATATACTTTATAATCATTCATGAATGGTTAATCATTGAGAATGAATCTCATCGCGTCGTGGAGACGGTAGTCCGTACGTACACACGAGCGATGATATCGTTCCCATGGTAGTGGAATTGTGTTGAAGTGTATGTAGACTATTTCAGTATCAATATCACTTTATAATAATCATATATAGTTACTCATTACACCATTATACCCATCCTATTAATGTGGTGGTGGAAAATAGATTACACCACGACGTGGAGACGGTATTCCGTACGTACGCACACACGGTGATTTCATTTTTCCGTAGGATGAATAGAAGGTGAATTAGGGTTGTTTCATATTTATAATAACATATCAGTATGTAAGTAATACTGATGTTATTACTTTGTCGTGAAACAACTAAAGAAGAAGACGTTGAAGAAGAAATAAATTGAAAATATCGGTAATGGATATTACCTCTTCATTGAAACGCCTCTTTGAATCCTCCACTTAGGGAACTAAAATTGGTCTTTGAAGAAGACCAGGACCTCTAGGATTATTCTAGGGAAGTGGAGAAGGGATTTTTTCAGGGGTTGTCCGAGCTTGAGTGCTCAAATATGTGTGAGGAGGAGGGGGAGGAGGTGTCCTTTTATAAGGGAGGAGAGGGGCACCTTAGGAATATCTAAAAATATTATTTTATATTAAAGTAAAAATCGGTTTATAATGGATCCAAAGGGTCTTATTTCGAAGCTAAAGTGGGGATGGGTATAAAACCTATCAACCAATAGGATTTAGACAAGTTTATGTTATTATTTTAACCTTATCAATTAGATTTAACTCTAAGTTAAATAATTTAACTTTTACCGTGTCTTTTGGTTTTCATACACTATATGGTTAATACACTTACTATAACATGCCAAACGAACCCCAAATTGTTTATTATTAATATATATATCCTTATCTAAGTCATTTGGCCGATCCTTAGATTTTTAGGAATGAAATAACAATTAATAATATAATATTTGATATAAAAACTATTTTGTGTCAATTTTGACACTATTTGATATATGATTTTTGTGAAAGTCAAAACAGAATTATATGTTCGAACCAAGTTGATTAAATCAACACTAATATATCATAGTAACCTAGAAAATTAGTGTAATTCATAAAAAGTCTCAAATTACATTTATTTTAGTGTTTATAACATCAATTATGTCAATATTTCATTAATAAGATAATTACTGCATCATCATTGTGTCATAACTAAATTAAATTATTTAATGTCTAAAAATTACAAATAAAATACCATTATATGGGAAATCTTTTTATCTTGCTAATGAATATTTATAGTCGAATTTATCTTATGTATAACCCCATATAAAAAATGATTGACTTATTAAACTTTGATTTTAACTATTTTAACTAATCATCAAATAAAACAATATCAAATGTCATAATCTAATCCAAGTGGGCCTAAATGGTCATATTATATTCATAAGGTTGTTTTTGGTCGAATTAAACTTATCCAATAGAATTAGTACATGTGTTAGGGAAATAGTAATATCATATTTACCCTTAGTTACCCTATTTACTATTAACCGCTGTAAAAAAAGTAAAAAGTTACTATTCACCAAAAAAATTATTTTTATCTCATTGAACCACATTTTACTTACTGATATCAACCGTGTATGTCGTATTTTCGAAATTCCATTCACAGAAGCGGTAAAATTACGTTTTATGCAAAATTCAGTTTTTCACCAACCACTTAGTGGTTTCACTATTCATCAAAAATTGAATGTTTTCAGAAAAATACCAAATATTAGGCCTAAGCTATATTTGATATTATGAACTCAAAAATGATTTCTATTTTACCAAATTCAAAACATATCAGTTGCATTAATTAATTTAAAAATTCACATCGTCAAAACAAATAGCGTGTTTTTAAGAGATAATAACTATCAAAAGATTGACACTTGTTTATGTCTGGTTTAAATTTGAGATTACATCCAATGACCAACATTGTAATAAATTGTAAAAATATATTCTAAATATACTTTAAAACCACTCAAATTAATAATTTATCACTATTAATTATTTCGATTGAAAAAGTTGTTTTTAATTAAAATTTAGTAATTTTCACTATTCATCAAAATATGAAAGTTATCCGAAAATCACCAAAATTTCACCCTAAGATAATTTCGATATTACGAATCCAAAAATGAAGTCCATTTTGAAAAATAAAATTTACAAAATTTAAAAATGTGGTTATTAATATTCATAACGGCTAGTTTTAATAATATTTTAATAGCATATTTTAGCGAAACTTGGTGTTTCGTACAACACACGCTATCGTGGAAGGTCGCGATTGCGTGTAATTCAAGCCAGGTCAGAGATGTGTGTTGTGAAAGCTCCTTTTGGTGTAGCGTATAACACAAGACATTAATGAAATTAAAAAGAATATTTTTCATAAAATCTCGGGGTGTTACATTCTACCCCCCTTAAAATGAATTTCGCCCTCGAAATTCGTCGGGGTTATAAATGGTTTACTATTCGAAAGTTTCTTTAATCGAAAACCACATTGTAAAAAGGAATACCAAAACCAATCTTTAAAAACAAAAGTATGAAACGTAATGGTTACCCAAATAAACTAATCACTGGGTTTCCACATAGGTGAAAATATGGATATGGAAGAGAAATCTAACCATCATGTTCTGATGGAGAGTGGTAGAGAACATGGATATGGAAAAGCTAGCAATCACAAATCCATAAATTTGTGACAATCTAAGGTACCATCTGATTAATCAGATATAAGAGCACTAGGACAACATTTTTGGTTTTCAAGATCATCTCCCTAAAGTTGATGAAATTGGAATTAGAAGAAATACTTTCGTGATTTTGGTATAGTCTCACTATTTGTCATTCTTTGGACAATTTCTACTTCATCTCTTAAAGAAATGAAGTTGAATTTTTCATTCGTGATGTGTTAGCAGATCATGTGATAGAATGATGGGTCATTACATCTGTCTCAAAAGGTTATAAAAGTTATCAAAAAATACATAAGTCCATCTATAGTGAGATTAATGATATATGGTTCCTAAAATGAACTTATACTTCATATATCATACTTCTTAATATTATAAAACTATTTTATACTAAACAGGGACTTCCTGTAGGCCAGTGGTAGGCGATAAAGGCCAGTCGCACTTCGGTTGTGGGTTCGATTCCCACATCCTTGTCCGACGTGATGGGTTGTCGCTCGTCCTGTAGGTTGTCCTTTTTCTAAAACTACATTACTATAACATCCCATCAATAATATCGAAAATCTTCTATCCTTAATCAATAATAACTTACGTCCAACATAATCCATTGTAATCTTTAGGCTTATCCATAATACTGCTGTCCACTCTCATAATATAGTGAAAACGATTACCAGAGATTTAATACTGTCATTGATCCCCATATATCATAAGATATGTCTTGTTGGTCACATTCCAAACATTCAAAGGCCTTAATCACGTATTCTCTTGGATACCCATTGAACCTTAGTGAAAACATGAATGCAGTTAAAAGTTAACTCTTTCCACATACCAAAATCCAAAAATTCTATATACTCAAACCATGATATAACCATCTCCTTATATCAGTCATGAGCTCATGAATACAATCAAATACCTCATTATCTTATTATTCCTTCATTATGCGCATATCATCTATTTTCCAAAAAATATCTGAATAACATTTCATGGTTACTAGTACCATTAATCATACACTTTAAAAACATAGGAAATACAATAGTGTAACAATCCTTAGATGTCTCTTTATTCCATAGTACCATGAGATTACTTATACAACATTACACTTGAAAAACATGTAATCATTCCACTACCTTCTTAAACCATTGATCGAGCTTCAACTATTCTTTCATCTCACATATAATTTGTAGTCTCTTCATCATCATCAACATAAATTCTTCCCATACGACCATACTGATTCTCTTCATGAGACTTTCCCTTGAGGAATTGGTTTGCATAATGCCCGTACAATCCACATTTAAAACATTTAACCATTGTTGATTTCGTAGCAATACCATTATCCTCATCCATGGTGTTAACTGAACCTTTTCCTTTGCACTTACTTGCTTTGTGTCCTTCTTTTCCTCACACAAAGAATCTTCCAGTTCCTTTGAAACATTCTCCTTGATGCCTCTACCAACATGATTTACATAGGCGAAATTGAACTTTCTTTCCTCTATGATCATCAGGAAACTACATCTTTCTCTTATTAGCCGAGTCAGGAAACTTACCAAATTTTACTTTATTGATCATGTTATGAGATTGCTGATTCGACATAATAATGATGTTTGGACTTACAAATCCCATTTCATTATGAAGAATATCATTCCATTGTCCATCATATTCTCCATTATCGTGAATCATCTTGTTTCCAGCCATTTTCTAAAACCCAAAAAGAATAGTGTGAGAGGAAAAAATCATGCTAGGGGAAAACAACATAATAAAGTGGGAGTACCTTCAATATCTAACATCTTAGGATTAATTCTATGATCGTTAGCGTAATTCCAGTACTATAACATATACGTATACTTAACCTTAGGGACATCCCTTGACATACCTTAGAAATATCTCTAGGGATCTCACTAACGTTTTCACATCCTAGTTTCCAAAGGTTGACTAAACCTTTCCTCTGATACCAACTGTAAAGACCCGAAGCTTGACGTACATGGAAATTACATTAAATTTGCAGAATACTTAGTACATAACAAAAATTACACACACAAGGATCGTAATAGTTTAGTGTCTTTGGAAACTCAGAACGTAATCTTCTAATCATGGTGACAGATCTCCAATATCTCCCATAAAAATCTTCCCTTTTTTTACCTATAACCGTTCTTTATATCCTGGGGAAAAGAAAACACAAATGGGTGAGCTAAAATGATCAGTAAGGTTAATCAAAAGAAATATAAATCTCATCGTATACACAAGCACATAACTTTTGGAAATTTTAACATGCAAAAGAGATCATAATTTCATAACATGGGATAAATCATGGCAGTGAAATGTAATCACAATAATCATAACTTAAAACATGAAACATTGTGGCATACACACATAATCATAGAGAATATTTTCTTGTTAGTCAAGACTCATTGCCAAGACTATCTTAGTGGACAAAGTCCCTTTCTGAACCGAGTCACCCTCGTTCCAGTCCTGTTTCACTGAACCAGTATAACCTACCGTTCCAGCCCTGTCTATCTCATGAGATATAAAATCATTACCCAACGCGTTGGAGGGAGATATAGGTCCCACCCATCTCATAATGATACCATTCTTATGTGTGCCACAAAATCATAAATCATACATCATTGCATAAGCCATGTAATAAAAATGGGATTCTTAAACAACATGACATCATATAACCATTCATATAAGACAAAGGAATTCATAAACATAATTCCATCACAACATAGTCAAATCAATGTAAAAATATGGATAGAAACAAAACCCTTTATTATCTTAGATGGAAAATAATTTTGATAAAACACTTGAAATGAATTCTTGAGGAAAATATCCTTTCTTCTTCAAAATCAATTTCTTTTCAAAAAACATCATGCAATTTTAAAAGAAAGAGATTTTATTGAAAATAGTCATTAAATTTTTTGGAGTAAGCTTCATGAAAATAAGTCTTTATAAAACCTTAAAAATCTGTCTGTGCCATTTAAGTTAAAAAAACATTCTTCTCGTACTTTTGTCGGAAAAGTAAAAAAATACCTCGTACAAAAAACGACAAAAGATTCCTTTCATATCCTTTACTAAAAACTCACCGAAGGGTAAAATTGGATTTAAAAAATTGTAGGTGGATGGAAATAATATTACATATTGAGGAAACATGTATGTGGATGATAAAATACACCCTAGTAAATACCAAAGTACAAACAATCTCGGATAAAAATGAGATTGTGATATTTCCCTTACCTTAGGTCCGACTTGCTTTGTAAGTGTCCGAAACTCCTGTATAATCATTTAAATCATGTTATTGACTTATTACAGAATCATATTAATTGTTATTATATCATATATGGTCCACTTATGACTTTATATTACCCGTTCTTTTGTAAATTCATGTTAAAGTAGCGTTTTGGGTAAAATTGTCTCATTTGTCGTTCGTGATTTTAACTTGTAATTATTAATATGATTACTTGGATCATGATTACTTATATCCAGAATGTAAAACATGATTTATATATAATATATATTTATAATATATATATATATATATATATAATATCGATAAATGGAATGAAATACACCATTCATGGAGACGGTAGTCCGTACGTACGCATGAACGCTGTTTTCGTTTCCTTATTGAAGTGAATGGAATTAAGTAGATGACATACATATAAATTTACATAAATCCAGTATCATTATTATGTCATATATTTCATTATTACTTATTATATATATTTTATAATCATTCATGAATGGTTAATCATTGAGAATGAATCTCATCGCGTCGTGGAGACGGTAGTTCGTAAGTACGCACGAGCGATGATATCATTCCCATGGTTGTGGAATTGTGTTGAATTGTATGTATACTATTTCAGTATCAATATCACGTTATAATAATCATATATAGTTTCTCATTACACCATTATACCCATCCTATTAAGGTGGTGGTGGAAAATAGATTACATCACAGCGTAGAGACGGTATTCCGTAAATACGCACGCGCGGTGATTTCATTTTTCCGTAGGATGGATAGAAGGTGAATTAGGTTTGTTTAATATTTATAATAACAAATTAGTATGTAATTAATGCTTATGTTATTACTTTTTCATTAAACAACTAAAGAAGAAGAAGTTGATGAAGAAAGAAATTGAAAAGATCGGTAATGGATATTACCTCTTCTTTGGAACGCCTCTTTGAATCCTCCACTTAGGGAACTAAGATTGGTTTTTGAAGAAGACCAGGACCTCTATGATTATTCTAGGGAAGTGGAGAAGGGATTTTGTCAGGGGTTGGACGAGCTTGAGTGCTAAAAGTTGTGTGAGGAGGAGGGGGGGAGGTGTCCTTTTATAAGGGAGGAGAGGGGCACCATAGGAATATCTCAAAATATTATTTTATATTAAAGTAAAAATCGGTTTATAATGGTTCCAAAGGGTCTTATTTCGAAGCTAAAGTGGGTATGGGTCTAAAACCTATCAACCAATAGGATTTAGACAAGTTTAGATTATTATTTTAACCATATCAATTAGATTTAACTCTAAGTTAAATAATTTAACTTTTACCATGTCTTTTTGTTTTCTTACACTATCTGGTTAATACACATACTATAACATGCCAAACGAACCCCAAATTGTTTATTATTAATATATATATCCTTATCTAAGTCATTCGGCTGAACCTTATATTTTTAGGAATAAAATAACAATTAATAATATAATATTTGATTTAAAAACTATTTTGTGTCAATTTTGACACTATTTGATATATGATTTTTGTGAAAGTCATAACAAAATTATATGTTCAAAACAAGTTGATTAAATCAACACTAATATATCATAGTAACCTAGAAAATTAGTTTAATTCATAAAAAGTCTCAAATTACAATTATTTTGGTGTTTATAACATCAATTATGTCAATATTTCATTAATAAGATAATTAATGCATCATCATTGTGTCATAAATAAATTAAATTATTTAATGACTAAAAATTACAAATAAAATACCATTATATAGGAAATATTTTTATCTTTCTAATTAATATTTATAGTCGAATTTATCTTATGTATAACCCCATATTAAAAATGATTTACTTTTTAAACTTTGATTTTAACTATTTTAACTATTCATTAAATAAAATAATATTAAATGTCATAATCTAATCCAAGTGGGCCTAAATGGTCATATTATATTCATAAGGATGTTTCTGGTCAAATTACACTTATCCAATAGAATTAGGACATGTGTTAGGGTAATAGTAATATCATATTTACCCTTAGTTACCCTATTTACTATTAACCGCGGTAAAAAATGTAAAAAGTTACTATTCCCCAAAAAATTATTTTTATCTCATTGAACCACATTTTACTTACTGATATCAACCGTGTCTATCGGTTTTCGAAATTCCATTCACAAAAGCGGTAAAATTGAGTTTTATGCAAAATTCAGTTTTTAACCTACCACTTAGTGATTTCACTATTCATCAAAAATTGAAAGTTTTCAGAAAAATACAAACAATTAGGCCTAAGGTATATTTGATATTATGAACTCAAAAATGATTTCTATTTTACCAAATTCAAAACATATCAGTTTCATTAATTAATTTAAAAATTTCCTTCGTCAAAACAAATAGCGTGTTCTTAAAATATAATAACTATCAAAAGATTGACACTTGTTTATGTCTGGTTTAAATGTGAAATTACATCCAATGACCAACATTGTATTAAATTGTAAAAATATATTCTAAATATACTTTAAAACCACTCAAATTAATAATTTATCACTATTAATTATTTCGATTGAAAAAGTTGTTTTTAATTAAAATATAGTAATTTTCACTATTCATCAAAATATGAAAGTTATCCGAAAATCACCAAAATTTCACCCTAAGCTAATTTCAATATTCCGAATCCAAAAATGAGGTCCATTTTGAAAAATAAAATTTACAAAATTTCAAAAAGTGGTTATTAATATTCATAACGGCTAGTTTTAATAATATTTTAATAGCATAATTTAGCGAAACTTGGTGTTTCGTACAACACAATCTATCATGGAAGGTCGCGATTGCGTGTAATTCAAGCCATGTTAGAGATGTGTGTTGTGAAAGCTCCTTTTGGTGTAGCGTATAACACAATATATTAATGAAATTATAAAGAATATTTTTCATAAAATCTCGGGGTGTTACAATGTGAATCGAGAAATCCTAATCATTGTGTAGTTCTTGATATCTTATTTATCTCTTGTTGAGTTCCTTTTGTGATAAGATTTATTTTAAACTCCTATAATCTATATATGTCTCACTACTCTTATCATAGAGATAGTTCATCCCTATAATCAATGTAAATATTACTACTTATAGTTCATTATCATGAGCTATATAGATTTATTCATGGTTCATTGGTTTCCTAGATTCATTGCGAACCCATAAATTATTTTTCAAAAAGATGTAACATAATCAATTAATTAATGGATCACTCTATATTACAAATAATACCTTTCTTGGAAAAACATTTAGAAGCAGTTCATTGTAAAATATCTTCTCTTTTCAACAAAAAAATTCCTCACATTCCATTAACTATGTGAATTTTACCACATTATGTGTCAACAGGCTTACTAGGTTGGATAATCATTTACAATTTTCAAAAAATCATAGAAAATAACCTACTAATCAATGTAAACTACATAACATAGTTATATTCTTCAGTGTTCCCTATTCCTTTTATACCTTTTTATTTGAAGGATACACACATATTATATCCATAGATACTACTTTTCCAAGAAAAATAAATCTCATTGAGCTAAATATCACTCTTCATAATTTACTCATACAATTATTTATCATTGAGAGTATCAAAATTTATTCCCAAATGATTCATGTTTTCCTTGTACAATTCAGATTATATCAAGATATAATTAATCAATATAAATATCAAATCATCACTATAATCCTTTAATACCCAATTTACAAAATTCATAAACACATAGAAATTATTATTCAATACATATGGAATCATTGTAAAATCATAATGTTTCTAACTCTTATGAAATATTGTCGTTGGTGTTTTATCCTTCTTCAGCTATATTTTGTGACTACCATTGTGAAGATAAATTTTGAGAAATATTAACCTCTATAATTTTGATAAAATAAATTTAATGTACATGGGAAATAATATTTATTCAATACAGTAGTGGAATTTATCTTCCTTTAATTGATGCATAACCTCATATTCCCATCATTCTTATTATTAAAAAGAACAATTGATTCCAAAGATAAAACACTAGGGAGGATGAATCTGTTATCAAATATCTCTTATAGTTGTTTCATAAACACTAACAATTCCTCTAAGACCATTCTATAGGAATTATCAGATATAGGTTTTTCTTATGGGACGTATTTCATGAAAAACTATATTTCATGTTGAGGTGTATTTTTAGCTAATTTCTCAAAGAAACTCCTCAATGAAATCATGCACAATATGTGCATCATACATTCTTATGTTATTATTTCCAACCATAGGATGCATATTATTTTCCACTAAAAGGATTTTATTAAGGTATGATGGTAGTGGAGGATCCTGGTATGACTCAGATAATGATGTCTCGCCTATAAATACAAATAACTCCACTCCCCCTTCATAAATCATAATCCCCATTACGTAGAAATAAATTATTACATTATACTTCTAAATCTAATCTATATCCGGAATTAAAAAAATTCCTCCCAAGGTATGATAATAATATTTAATCATCGGGTATGTCTTTGTATCATAATAGGAATGAACCGAAAAACCCTCATTACAATAATATTTACATTGGGTTTCTTTGTAGAAAACTCAATTCTCACGGTGTTAGGAAACACATTTATATTTTCATCAAATAATATTGATATAAATGAGTTTTAATATCCATATTTGAATAACCAAAGAACTAGATTTGAGTTTATAATCAATATACCTACTATCACATCTTTATAAACATTGACTTCAATGGTGATAATTTCATAAAAATTTCTTTTCCCAATACCTCTTCTATGGTGGATTCACTTGAAACTTGAGGAATAAGATTGAGTAATTCCCAATCTCTTTATAGACGAAAAAACAGATATTAGTGACTTCATTCTTTCCCTTTAATTAATTATTCCAATGTAACTTCTCTACACAACTTTGACAAACTCATATTCTCTTGACGAATGTACTAGGGTGTTTCATTCTAAAATTAAAAAGTGTTGGATGTAACAAATTTTCCAAATTATTCATCACCACATTTCATTGCCTATAGTTATTATTTGGCCACTTATTTTTTTGATTTCTATTGAAAATTTAAGACTTCGAGAATTTGTTTGTATCTTGATGTAACATAATACTAAATCATAATATGAAAAAAAAATTGGAGACAATTTCCCTAGAGAGGATATACATAATACCATCAAATAAATTATCAGTCATGTTTTCCATTTTATGTACATATTCTACAACATTACTATAAAAATATATAAAATTAGCAACATACATAACATTTCTATCCTCTTCCTTTATCATAAATTTATGTAATTTCATTTCCATATAAACTTATTACTATCGAGGGAAATATTTCTAAAAAATATCACCTTGAAATTATTTTATTCCATGTTATTTATCTCCTCCTTATCCAAAGTATTTTGAATCAATAAAAACTATTTATCCACATCTCCCTTTAAAAAATAAACTATGATTAAAACTTTATCCATTTCATTATTTACCAATTATATAATTGTTTTATCTAGGTAATTAATCCATTATTAATCTTTAGTAGATTTTTGGTTACATTGAATTATGGGGGTTGCTGTCACATGATGTTTTCCAATATTGTGACACCATATTTTTTATTAGTATGATGACCCACACATGCATGGTTATTAGTTATAAAAATGTTAATTACCCTATCATAACCACAATTTTCATAGTTCAAACACTAGTCAGGTTGAAATTCATCAGATTTAGATCCCTACATTGATTAAGTGTACATAAATCTATTCCATTCTCCCGATAGGTTTCATTTTAAAACATGTTCAAATACATAATTTTATCTAATCATTATGAATATTGAGAGATATAACCATAATGAAAATTAAATCCCTTAGGAATCCTAAGAGTTTTTCATTGTACATGTGATAGTAATGAAATTATAAAATATATTTCTCAAGGTTTCATGGAAATATTCACTTGATAGTAACTGTAATTACCCTTCTCTAATAACCATGAGTCAGTAATTACATTATTATATTAGTACCAAAAAAATACAAATCATATAATAAATTACAAGACAATTATCACCCATGGGATACCATTTAAATACTTGATTTCCAAAAATATATTAGCGTATCCAAATATAACAAAAAACTTATAGAAATGATCTTATTCATTTTAAGGAATCCCTAAAGTTATACATAGATCAATTCTTAGTACCCGGGTGAAATTGAAACGTAATATGGGTGATATCAAACACTCGAAGAGTGTATAAATAAACTTGAATTTATCATAACATGCATAAAAATGATAAAAGAGTCGCTAATCAATAAACATTCCATATTATCATTATCATTAACATGAAAATATATATATGGATACCATATAAATGAAAGTAATCACATGGATAACTATAATTGAACTTAATGTGATAGAATGAATAATGACACACATCCTAATATTTACCATAAAGGCCTCATAAATGACATTATTCATTAATCACAGTCAAATCCAATACATCATGCATGACATCAAGGTCCAGTCTGAGACATCATTCTTGTATTGTATTCGTATACACCAAATACCTAAAACATTTGATGCATGATACCAAAAGATGCATTGAGGAGATATATAATTATGGGCCCCATGTATCATTTCTTTATATCTAAGGTATTTCCCAAATAAAATATACTATTATTAGTACAATTCATTAAAAAAAATTACTTAAGTGTCAATAAGAATACATATTGACATAAAATAATATGTAATTTCAATATTTTCCTAGTAAATAAGTTAGATAACAAGGACATGATACCTATATAGAAATAAAGTAGATTGTTAAACAATACATAATCAATATATAAAATATTTGGTATACTCATTGTCATAGAATGTACCCTTATCAAAGAACAAATATAAGGTAGTGTAAATGGTAACGTTAAATGTTTTGAGTTGTTGATAAAACATTGTAATTATGTGATGTAGATTGATGTTGTAGGAGACTATATCCATTTTAGGAAAACCCATTATTACAATGTTTAAAGAGAATGTAAATTATCAAAATTATATACCCTAAGAGTGTCTTGGTAGGTAGGAATCCATTGGATCACTCATCATTCACCAGAGTGAATATTATGTTGAATGTAAGCATATGTTTTCATGGTGATCACCCATAGGTTCAACTATTCCAAGGAATCATCCATTTTTTAGTATCCATACTGGGATCTCATTACCCAGAAACCAAAAAATCATTACATTCCAAAAAAAATCTGGTTATTATGGAGGTTTCAACAATGGATTTAATGAGAGGAACAGTCATTGTATATATATCCAATGGATGATAATTATATATAAATACAATCAGGATGACATTAAAATGATTTGTGAATAAAAATTGAAGGGGAGGAATGAAAACCCTTAAATTTTCATAATAATATAATGGATAAAAGGTTATAATGATGGGGGATAATTAGTCTCGCATTAATGAAATATCAAATGGAATATAATAACATGAAATTATAATTATGAAAACATAACTAAATGGTATTAAAACAAATAAATTAAAATAAAAAAACAAACATAAGGATTGGAAACCATTACCATACCGAGTAGCTTCATAAAGCTTGAGATGAATCCCTAGAACCATAGGAAAGCATTGAATGGACTTTATATATAGAGATGTAATATATCTTCATGATCAATTCATTTATGTTTGAGATCAATTAGATAATTGGTGGGAGTGAAATACATTTATAAGTGAAAAATATTAGAATTTTTTATGGAAACTATAGTTAGTAATGGGGTAATAATGGTATATCATGGGGGTTAGATGGATTTTATGAGTCAGGTGAGTTATGTGTGGAAATAATGGTGAAACATGTTAGAGTGAAATTGTAACCTAAAAAGTATATATTATAATTTCCATGATTCAATCTAATATACTGCAATTGATTCAAAAAAGATCACAGTTTTCAAAAAGTAGTAATATTGGTAAAATATTAATCATGGTTGTTATTTTATTAATAAAAATATAATATGACCAATAATATAAAATTCCAAAATTCCAAATCTGAATTTGTTCCCTATTTATCCATATTAATTTTCTAAATATGAGAAAAATAATCTCTGAATTATTATATATAATGTGTAGAAAACCGTTTTTGATGAAAGATGTTTTTGTAATTGTTGGTTTTTAATAATATTATTTAATATTTAATATAAATTAATTTTTTTTGTTTAATTTTTATAAAATTATATAATTCACATTAGAATCATAATATAGAGTAATTTTAAAATAAAAAATATTAAAATTTATTATTCATTGAAAAGTAATTTCTTACCTTGGTAACTAATATTTATCATAGTATATTAATTTGATGACAAAAAATACAATTACCCTTATTACTTAATTTGAAAGTTATTATTATGAATAATAAAATAGTTTTATTTTTTCAATTTCTATAACTGATCAAAAAAATTATAATATATGGGCATTTAATCTATACAAAACACATTTCTAGAACAACTATATCTTTATGAATTAAACTTATGTGTTGTATAAAATTCTCATTGTTTTTTTTTGTTTTCATGAGAAACAAATATTATAAAATAATAACATTCTAAAGTCATCCAAGTAAATCAGAAAATGAATTTTACAAGAAATAATATTTATTTAAAATAAAATTCCGAATACATATTTTATTAGAAATTTATAATTATTTTCTTAAAATATTCATCATCAGTTTTATTAATTCAACATAGTAAGTTTAAAATATAAATATCAACCTCCTAGAAAATTGAACAATTAAAACATATTATAATAGATTATTTTTATCTTATATATATTTTTTATTTTGGTAAATACTGTATTTTTCATTATTCCACAAAATTCAACAATTAAAATAAATAATAACCAAAAAAATATTTACATAACTATTTTCAATATGAAATCCATTTTATAAAATTTACCATATAGAATTTAATAATCATATTCCAAATAAAATCATTAATAAGGACCCTTTAGATTGTTCTTTGCGTAATATATTTTTAGATATTGTGATTACCTGTTAGAGTAGGGTCTTGGGTATTACACTAATACATTTCCTTTATTGAAAAGATAGAGAAAGAGAGTATAAGGAATGATAAAAGGCTCTTACATTCTGTTATGTAATAAATTGATGAACAAGAAGAACATAGTTGTCGATTTGAAAGTGTGAAAAGAAGACGTAACACAATGACAACATGGTAAAATTACCTGGAATTCGAATAAATTCATATTATTGAAAAAAATTAAGTAATTGTTACTATAATTTATTCAAAAAATCCATAAAGATACTAAGGTTTTCTTCATGCTCATGGTTATCCCCTTCTTATTGTATTCTACATGATTCTTTCAAGTTGAGTGTGTCATCTCGGTTGATTCTAAGTCTTACAAAGGATTATCTTCCCATTTTGAGTAGTAAAACTTTTAAATTATTATGTGCCTTGACTATGTCAAAATTTTGGCATATTTCAAAAACTAAAAAATATTACACTAATTGATAATAGAGGTAGTGTAAATGAAAAATTTAAGATAATTCTTAATCACTAATTCAATCCACCTCAAGCAATTTTACCTATCATGTTGGTGTATTTTCCGAACTACTTGCACCAAATTCTCACCCTCTAATATAAATATATTCCATAAGACTAAAAATATTGTTCAATAAAAAAAACCCCCACCAAAGTAATACTAACATATTTTCCAATCCTAATCATGTAACCTAACCCCAATACATTATAAATCAATCTATACCCACCAAAACCATAAATCTACAGAAACCCAACCCCTAAATAACCCCCCGCCTCACACACATAATCATACACTAAAACCTAACCCCCTAATATATACTTATAACTTAAATCTAAAACCAAAAACTAGATCAAACACCTAACCAAAACCTGACCACCTATATTAATCAAATATCCTATCCAAAACCTAATGACTGTCGTAATAGTAAATCCCAAAACTAAAACTACCCCCAACATAAATCCAAGTATTAATCCCCCACTATCCCTACGCTTAACCCCTCATCCAAAACCAGACCAACCAACATAAAACCTAACACTATTACCAAACCCTAACCCCTAACCTAATCCTATCCCCAAATATAAAACTAACTTATAACATAAAAACAACCCCCTATCATAAAAACAACCACAAATAAAACACATCCCACAATCCCAAACATTCATAAATATAACTCCCAACCTAATCCCAACCCCTATCTAAAATATTACCTCCCTCCACAACTTAATCCTAACCCCAAATCCCTAACTAACATAACAACAACACCTAACCTAACCCCCTAGTTAACCAATTTACAAAACAAAAAAACTACCCAAACCTAAAAAAACACCTAATCCATACCCCATAAACTAGAATTAGACCCAAAAACAAATAAATATACATAAACCTTTCCCCCTATCCTAATCCTAATAGCTGAAAAAAATCTACCACCACAAACAAAACTAAACCCATAATCCCCCACTAGGCATAAATATAAACACCATCCTAAACATAACACCTATCATAAAAAACTACCTAATGTTTATACAGAAACCTAACCCCAAACCCAAAACTAATCCTACTAGACTAATACTAACCCCTATCCTAAACGTAAACCCCAAACCTAACATCTGAGACTAATCTCGTCCCCCTATCCTAAAACTAACACCATCCAAAACCCAACACACAATCCCTAACTATCCCAAACCCCCCACACACACCCACAAAAATATAACCCTTTATTATACCCCAATACCCTAACCCCCTTGCATAATCCTTACCCAAACACTAAAAATTCCACAACATCCCAAACTCAACCCCTAATCCCTAACATGCCTAAACCTAACAACCTCACCAAAACCCAACTCCGGAATAGAAAACTACCCCTAAAAATTTTAACCCCCAAATCTATAATTTTACCTTAAAACTAAAAATTAACCCAATACAGGACCACCAGACCATATCTTAAGACCTATAATAATACTAACCCCTATATACAAAAAAATCCCCAAACTAATCCGAACAATAATCCATATGTAACCCCAAACCTAACCCCCAAAACTAATCACATCCCCTCAAACTAAAAACAAACCTAGAACCTAATCCTACAAGCTAATCTTGAACAATATCATAATCCTAATCAACCAACGTAAACCCAAATCCCAACCTAAAATTACACCCCCCCCCCCCGACACACACACACACACATGAACTTAACCCAAAGATCTATATTGATACCCTAAAACTAAAACCTAACCCTCTAACCAACCCTTGAATACTAGTCCTGAAACATGTCCCTACCTCACCCCATATCCAAATCATAACCATCAAAAACTAACCCTAAACCTACCACCCAACTAGAACAATACCCACTAACCAAAAACACATCTCCCAATCCCTATCTAACTACAAAACTAATCCTTAGCGTAAAGATTAACCCAATCCTAATATAAACCTCCAAACTAACCCTAAACCCGACTCCCAACCTAAAACTAACCCCAAATCCAAAACATTACAACTTAAAAAAATCCTAACCCCTATTCTTGACCCCCTAAACCTAAAACAGGCACTGCAACCTAATCCCAACCCCCATGATAAATGACACACCAAAAATGAAACCATAAACAATCCCCTTGACCAAATCCTAACACCATGAAATAATCTTAACCCATATCCTAGAACTAACCCTCAAACACCCCCCCCCCAAACTAACCCCCCCCCCCCCCCATAACTAAAATGACCCCTCCACTCTCACACACACAAACATGAGTAAACCCTGACCTCAAATTTTACATATACACCTAAACTATAATTTATGCCTAGACCATCCAACACTACCTAAAACTACCCCCATACATTAAACCAAACCAATAGACTAATTTTCATCCTTACCCTAATCCTAACTCCCTAACATAAAACTCCCCCACCCCCAATATAAACATAACCCTTAATCCCTAACATACTGTACCCCTAACCCGAACTTAAACTCAAACCACTAATCTTAAAAATGTCTTATCATTAAGTAACCCAAAATTTAACTACCTATCTTATAAAAAATATATATCCTAATACTATTTCTCACATTAATCATCATAATTATCTTCAAACTACCCTCTAACCTAACCTTATAGATTGTTTTAACCCCAAGGAAAAAATTAACACCCTTCCCCCAAAAAGTTGTAGATGGAAAATCTATATTTTTTTAAATTTTTTTAAGAATAAAATAAATACGGAGATTTTTGATCTCATATAAAAATGAATAAATCAAAATTTAGAAGGATTATGATTTCAGTTAGTTTTTAGGGATTTTTGGATGAAATGAATAGTTCCTTGTCATATTCTGTATACTTCCACAAATACATGGTGGATGATGTAATTGAAATAAATTCAAAATGTTTCATTTAAGGTTTTATGGATAAAATGAGCCAATATTTATGTATT
The DNA here is from genome assembly GCA_963277665.1 of Viscum album. Lineage (NCBI taxonomy): Eukaryota > Viridiplantae > Streptophyta > Magnoliopsida > Santalales > Viscaceae > Viscum > Viscum album. The sequence continues at coordinate 1,819,482,833 of OY728141.1, forward strand.
AATTAGGAGAGGCAATTGTGTCTAGTACTCAGAGGTAATTTTAAAATAAATTACTTGACATTCAATGAAGTTAAATTTAGGTGGAAATATATGGGAGTAGATAACCAGATTTTTTTAGGAGGAGAAAGTTAATAAAATTTCCATAAAAAAATATTAAAATAATAATCCACAATATTCATTAAATATATAAGCTAAAAACAAAAAAAATTATATCAATCAAGAATCTATTTCAAGGTCAAAGACACTGCTACTTTGGTTGAATCAAAAAGAGATGTAGAGAGATAGATATACAGGGAGTGAGAGATATTAAGGAAATAATGTAAGTTATCTCTCGCAAAGAGGTTCATTCTCACTATTTTATAATAAATTGAAGAAGAATAATAAAAAAATATCATAAGATTATATGAAAAAAGTGGAAGAATAATAGTGAAAACATTATTGATGTTTGAGGAAGTGAAATAATTTATTATTTATATAAAAAATAGTCCAAATCATTATTACTATATAAGATGAAAAAAAATATCTAAATAAAATGATGTATTTAAACTTCATAGTTATCCAATAAATTCTAAAATCCAAATAATTATTTATATTAATTTTTTTTGATCTCAAATGTTTCAAAATATTGATAAGGGTCAGCTATTCTTTTTGTGTAGTGAACCATATAAATTCAATTGTAACATATATATGTGTGCATGTTCATTTATTTTAACAACCATGTCATTTTATTGTAACTATTAATGATGATGGTTTGAAGTTAAAACATAGAGATACTATTAATCACATTTCAACCCCCCACACCAATGATTTCATGAATTATATTGGGGGTTTTTTAAACTACCCCCACATGATTTCACTCATCATGTGGTGGAATTTAAATAACCCTCCACCCACACCCACATACAGATTCGTAAACATATGCTCATAATATATACTTATACCCCCAAAATGAACCCCATAACATAAACCAAACCTCGATCTTTATCTGAATCCCTTGAAAAAACCTATTTCATAAACATTACAACCAAACTTATTACAAACCCCATAACCTAAAACTATTATTAGAATCACATGGGGTACACTCAACATATATATTTGGGTGAATCAGGGTTGGTAAATTTTTTCTATAATATTATCTCTTTATAACTTTACATATTTGAATGATTTTGATCGTGATTCTACCATTATCATACCTTTCCTTCATTCGTTAGCTCAAAAACAGAGTGGATATAATATTTATATGGTTCACCTTTAAATAAAAATGGTTACTCATTAATGAAATTGACAAAAATACCTCCATCACACATGCCACTATAATGTGATACATATTACAAAATTCTACCAAATAATAATCTTGAAACTGATGAGTGTTTCCCTACAATCAATAGGTGGAATGGGAAAAAAATGAGTCCTACTATTTATAACATGTTCTATCTACATATTCATGTTTGATCTTTATAATCCATGTATAGATTTTTTTTTATCTTTTTTATGTTTTTCACAAGATCATGAAATACCTCCCCTAAATGAAATTTTTTATTATTATTTTAGTGCTTCTCTTTCATTATCTTCCATATTCATCTATTTTTACTATTATAGTAGTATGAAAGAAACCTCTCTGATTTTTCCTTTATATGAATAGTAGTGGGAACAAACTTATTCATAATCATAGTAGAAAACCAGAATGTTGTTTTCCTGAACAAGTGTGAGTCTTTTATTCCCTTGTTATTCTTCAATTTCATTGACTGTAATACCTCACATAAATTTATTTAGCCTTAAACTCTTAAAAATTTATTTTATTTATCTGTATTACACACAACATGTGTATTAATATTGAAACATTATAGTCATTAATTTCTCCATTATTTTTCAATAAAAAAATATTCTATTTTTTAATCTATTGGACCATCAATCATGACACATGAATTTTCTATATTGAATGATATTTTTGAACAATAAACTAATAAAATTCCATATCTATATTGACCTTCATGAATATATGTATAATAATTAATAGTTCTATTATTAGTTACTTTTTTCTCATTTATTTTTCTTTTCTATATTCACATTCCCATGTGAATACTGGATTTGAAATACAAGGATTAACGGTAATTAAAATACATCCAATATCAACCATCATTTTCACCTTCTAGGTCTAAAATATTTTCTCTCGACATCTCATCTGAATTCTTGAAGACTCATAATTGACGATTCCCATAACAATAAATATTTTTAAAAAACATCTCCAATAATAATTTCACATTATAAATGACATAACTTCAAAATTATTTAAAATGGATCCTTCAATACATGATCTTGTATAATAATTTAAAACACACATCTATGAATGTCCAATAAATTAATTCATGGATACTTCTAACTTTTCAACATAGGATAATCCTTATAATCCTTCATTAATCACACACTTAAATCAACTTATTTTTTATTAGTTGACATGACTGAATATATCAACATTTTATAGTGTTAGAATCTCAATCATGGCACAAAGATCATGACACATTTATTTATTCATGAACAAAAAAATCATAAATTCCATCTATATTTACATATTTTTGAATCATTGATTTAATTGAATAATATTTATTATCATTTCAATGAATGAAATATTACATGGAATCTTCTAAATGAAACTCATTTTTGAGCATCAGATATTACTGTGAACATATCCTTTAAATCTTCACTTAGATTTCATCATCTATAAATTTCGAAATGATCACAAAACTGAATATCATGATATAATGAAATTAGGAATATCATTATACTAAGTATAATCTGAAATATCCTCATCATGAAATAGATATTTTCTAAGATCATCTATTCCATTTACTATTTATTTTTTTTAAAGTTCATCTTCACATATGTGATGTATCACAATCATTTTATCTATCATGGACAATTAATATCCAACATAAATTTTATAGTTGAACAAATTTACTCAATTGATTCATTCACATACATGTATAATTTTCTAATGTTGATGTATTCATATATTTAGTAGGACATTCAGGTACATTTACTCGAATATGGGACCTGTTATGTATAAAATTTTGATTTGATGAACATTTAGATATACAACCAGTAATTTGGTTACACAGGTTACTTTATACAGTTAAACCCATTGAAGTATATTCATATTCTTATCATTATATTAGGGTACAAATTCTTTTATATAGTAAATCACATGAATTGATATTTACTAACATGGATCATGTATGCAGATCCGTATATGTAGTTATTCACTTCATTAATCATTTGAGTAATGTCATCCTTTTTAACATTATTTACTAAATTTATTTCACAATACCTAAAATAAAATCTTAATAGTAATCATGATTTCCCATACATGGAAAATTAATATTTAGAATAAATCTTTATTTGGAATTTACGGACTTTAGGTAGCCTCATAAAATACCATTCCACCTTCACCAAACACAAGGAAGGAACATAAAAACTCATTCATCATAGATCTATATAAAATACTTCATTATGAATTTAAATCACTATAGAATGACACAAATTTTAAAATAATATTCTTCCTTAATTAATTAATTTTTATAAATATTGAAAAGGCAACGGTGTAATATATCATGTTAAAATATAATATGTAAATTAAACTACTACATACATGACATATATTTTTGTCTCAATACACTGAATATAATAAGGCAAAAATCTTGGGAAACTCTTAATAGCCTATAATAACAACTCATTTATGAAAACATTGACATTACATTAAATTAATTCCTTGAGAAAAATAAAAAACACACAAGCTGGTATCCAAAATCACCCCTTTGTATTTTCTGTTAAACCCCTTTAATTGATGTGCCAATATGTGTTATATTTATTAATACTCTCTCTATTTATTATCAATATTTAATTTTTATTACTACATACAAAATTTAAAATAAATATATATTAACTTGGAAAAGATGTTTCAATTAATTATTATGAAATGTCAAATTAATCATTACACACTATGTCTATGTGATCCCTGCTTATTATAGGAAACAAGAGGATTTGATTTGGAAAAATATACAATCTTTATTGAACTGCATATCTAATAAAATGATAAATTACTAAAGTTCATAAAAACATCCAACAATTTTCTTTATTATTGTCTCAATTATGATACATTTATATTATAGAATAATTTATCATGAAACTCCTACACTCAAATGAATCTTTATTATATTTCGAGAAATTTTGTTACATAGATTACTTTGAAAATTATTTTTTTGATCAGTTTGTTCAAGTGAGTGCATGAGTGTCTAGATGAATTATTATAGTTCAAATTATGATACATTTCTATTATAGAATAATTCATCATGAAACTCTTGCAATCACATGAATGTTTATTATGGTCCTAGTAATTTGTGTATAATATTGCTTTGTACTTTATTGTTTTTAACCAGTTTGTTCAACTGAGTGTTGGAGATTCATGAAGAATTGTTTGAACCATGTGACTAGCCATGCACATTATAAAAACAATATCCTTAAAAAGTGGATCTAGATCAGGATTATGTTTTTAGCCCTTATTTTCTTCTAAATCGACCATAATTCAATATATATCCTTCCCTCTGGCTATTGGACCCTTCCCCATCAAATTGGAAGAAATATGAAGTCATTTATAGATGAATTGGAGGCCCATATTATTGGAAAGTCATCTTTTATAGAATTTTATCTTGAGTTTTTATTCTATCTTCTTTCCCTTTTCTATCAGTATCTTAGATAAAATCATATATGGATAGATAAAAGGTGGTTTATACCAAAAATTTTCATCATAGAAGAGAGGGGATTATAGGGGGGATAGGTGCACATGGGGCTTCATCTGAAAGACAGGTGATGTACAATTTAGGAAGGGGGATAAAGGTGTGTCTAGAACCCCCTATTTCAAGTAAGTAACACTTTATTTAAACTTTTAAGTATTTAAAGTATATGGGTGAAGATTAAGAGGGTTTAGAAGTCATTTGGAATGTTTTGTGGGATTTAATAAAGGTTCATTATTGGTTCATGGTCTTTGAAAAATGTGTAAATCCTACAAGAAACCTTGAATAATAAGATAGGGCCTAAAAAGAAGGAATACAGTTATGCACACGATTAGTCCAAACAATACGGACACCAAGGAGAAACCATGCAAATATAGGATTGTGAGATTTTATACAGTCCGTGAATAATTTATCTAATTGTATGAGCTGACCATGTGAGGTCCTCTTTGAGATAGAATCTAGTGCATAGTTAAAACATAGGTTTCATAACCATGTGACTAGCCATTCACATTATAAAAACAAAATCTGTAAAATGTGTATCTACATATGGATTAACTTTTAAGACAGTTTTTGATCTAAATAGACCCTAATTAAATATGTATCATTTCCAATGGTTGTGGAACCCTTCCCCTATCATATTGGAAGAAACATGGAGTCATTTCTTGATGCGTTGAAGGCCAATTTTCTTGCTAAGTCATCGTTTATAGTTGTTTTTCTTGGTTTTTTATTAGATATGCTTTGCCCGTTCTATCAGTATTTTAGTTATTATCACATTTTGATATATATAAGTTGGTTTATATATGAAATGTTTATATTGGGATTTATAGGTGTTAGGGGTAAAGATATAAGGTTGGTTTTGGAGATTCAACATAGTTTTCTCGGTATTTAATTGTCTTTCTTCATTTTCATTGTAATTCACGAGGTAGGTGGATTCACTCTGGACTTATCTTATTAGAACTAAAAGGTTTGATTTAAATTTTTTTATTTTAATTGAAATTTAGTGTGAATTTTTTGTGAAATTATTTATGGAAATATTCTATTGTGATAAATTAAGGAATTGTGAAAAATCAGTGTTTTCGTGGAAAGTGAAATTGATTTTAATGGTTTTAAAATACAGATTATAAAATTGTTGATTGGTTTAGATGAATGGAAATTGTTTTTGGAGAAGTTATTTCAATAAAAGGGAAATTTTTATTGAATATATTTGGAAAATATAGATTGGATGGAGGTTTGATTAAATGGCTAATTGTGTGAGGAATGAAATTGGTCGTGCTCATGATGTACCACCATAAAAGGGATAAGTTATTGATTTGAAGGTCCACCATCAATTGTAACACCAATATTGTTTGTGTGGTTGTTTGTGACTATGTGAAATAGAATATTTAATTCCTATTAAATTCATGAAATGGTTTTAATGATTTATTTGGGTGCATTCATTGGAAATTAGTTAATTTGAGAAACTTATTTTGGTATCTGATTGTTTATATTTTTTTAGTTTTCTAATCATTAAATGGTTTTTTATATAAAATTTTTTATATAAAGGTGATAACTTGTTCTATTTTAGTGTAATGAGTAGGGAATTCATTGCGAGTAAATTTTCTGAGTTTCATTACCCACCACTACTTTGGAATTTTGGTGCTTTTTCAGATACTCTGTTGGGATATAGGTAAAGGTACAAAATTTCACTGATTTTTTGGTGCTTCATGATACTTGGGATATTTTGAGTATATAGAACATGGATCATGTTTGGAGCATTGGATATATGTTTAGTGTCATTGATTTTTGGTGGTTTTGTCTTCCGCTGTGTACATTGGTATTGTTAGTCTTCATTGTCAATGATTTAAAATTATTCCACCTTTATATAATAATTTGATATTAAGATACCACATACGAGAGATTATGAAATCCAAACTTTTATAATGACTCTCCTTCAAACACATTTCAAAATAATCATATATGTATGAAGGAATCATTTTTTATACTTCTTGAACATTCACCACTTATATCCCCCTAAATGAAAAATTTCTTATTATATTAATAATGATCATTCTATTCAATAGATATGCCTCAGGATCTCTCTGTCTAGAATTATCCAAAATTGATCTTCATCTGGATGCTCGGATTTTAATACCTCTATATCTTCATTAATGATTATTTTATTTAATTCATGTTATACCCAACAAAAAATATAAGTTAAACCAAGCACAATATATTCTTTATTTTTAATCATGTGTTGATTGAATGATTTTCCTTTAACATCATAAATGAATATTTGATAATCATATTTTTTAAATACCAATTTAGATATTAAAAATTTATTGTGAAATCTATATCTGGGTTGTCTTTCACTAATATCCAACACTCATACTCATTTTCTCCCCCTGAGAACATGATTCACCATTAATTCCATGAATTGTAAGTTAAAATATAATATTAAAATTTTAAAGGAATTAGTTTGGCCTTAGTCTTCATTAATGTGAACAAAATGGTTAGGAGAATTTTCTCAACCAATTGTGTCTATTATTCAAGCTTGCTCATTTTTTCAAATCCAATTTAACTTATGGAATAATGGATATCACAAGTTCTCAAATTTATTTATAAATCAATTTTATCATCTCAATACCGTTGAATCCATATCTATCACTTTGGTCGACCTTTGTTTTATTTAGAAAATATTATTGTTCTATAATTATATTAAATCAATCCCTCGGAGTATGTCTATCCACATTTCACCTAACTAAAAGAACATATTTAAATCTTAGGGATTTATTTATTTAAAACTACTCTTGAAATTTGACATCGTCATGTGGATTAAATTGTTCTCCATTATAACTAAAATTTTATTGTCACCTTTCAGAAATTATTAATCCCTCTAATCTACAGATTTAATGAAAAATTTATCATTGCATACAATAGCAATATTCTTGGAGTGTTCAAATGGAATATTATGAGCAGAATTAATATCAACTAAATTTTTTGATGGTGTATAAATCATTATATTTTTATACCAATTTAAATATAACATTACTTTCTTTTATTATTGATGTGTATATCACCTTTTTAATTTATATCTTCTTTGTAAAATTCTTGTTCGAAATAGTCATCTATTTCATTTCCAAGGATGCATATTTTTTATTCACCAAATTTTATGTTCTTATTATATCATCTAATTTCCATAAATGAATAGATTTTCCTACACTATTTATGTGACCATCATTATTTCATACATCATATATATCTTCAAGAATTCCAAATCTAGTTCACATATAAAAAAATCTCATAATATTTGGATGTTTCTACTTTAACTCTTGATTTCTCCCCCATGACATGGTCTTCAATTGTGCTTTTTGATTTGGATAATTATTCTAAAAATCCAACATAAAAAGCCTAAATTTATTGTTACTTTAATAATGACCCACACAATATTATATTTTTACATGAATTACTTATAGTCATTTTATGAAAGAAACCTATTTTTGGGTCTTCTTTTTAACTGGTTAGGCTCTTCATAGGCATACTATTTTCATAATAATTTTTCTATTTACCGTGAAATTGGTTATAGATTCCTAATTTTTTTTTCATTGATAAATGTACGGATTTTTTTTAAAACCTTCACTATTTATGTAAATAAATTTTAAAAATTATTACAAAAAGAAATGGATGGTATCTGTTCCTTAAAAGCTACTTAATGTAGAAGTAAAAAATATGTAATGATATTATTTATATCTAATGGATGTATTTTGTTATTAAAATTCTCCATGAAACATTAGGTGGAAATAAATACATTATCATAATTTAATAATGACTCAATATGTTACGTTTCAGAATCTTCAAAATTAACTTGCAATTATATGCAGTTCATATTGAGGGTGTTTTTATGATCCTCAATCATAATAACCTTCGCTTCATAATTCATCTTCATTTTATCATCTTCTATATCATACATCTTATTTATTTCAGTATTTTAGGTTTTAGGTTCATTATTACTCATTGAAACTACTAATAAATGTTTATTACAAACATCAATATAGTTCTTTTATGTTGATTTTACTCTATGGATATTTTCCTCAATATTATTTTTGATCTCTACCATTTCGTCATATTTTTAACCATTTTCATAAAAACGGTATTTATTTCGAGCTGGAAATTTTGTTTTAAAATAATCAAAAAATAATAATCTTGATAGATTTATGTGAAATTAATTGCAAATCATTCTCTATGTTATCAGTTTCACCTTCAAGATGAGTGGTCACTTTCAACATTCTCTCAAACATACATCGTACAAAAGAAATTATTTCTATTGGAAATAAATAGAGAAAATACATTAATAAATAAATAGAAATAAATATTTTCATATGATAACTACCATTAATTCTTGGTTTTAATTAAGGATGGTTTTAAAAATATTCTTTATATACCACATTATCACTGGATTTCATTAATCTAGTTGAGGAAGAATGACTATCAAACAGATTGGTAGTTATATTAACCACATAGTATTCTTTTTACAAAATACAATTATCTGGCATTTTATATTAGTGTGATGATCCAAAAACATAGAAATAACTTTATAATAGGTGAATATTCAACATCCTCAATTTTTTCTTCTTAATAATGTTCAATATAGTCATGGGATATATTGCATTATGATCTGGTATAGATAATTATTCAACAAAACTAAAATAAAATACAAAATATGATAGAATCTCAAATATTCAAAACAAAATCAAATTCCAATAATACAATCAAAAAGATGTGAACCCCCCTAATGACAACTATTAGGACCACTTGGAATATACACAACATTAAGGGGTGTTGAGTTCATATTGATTTTTTTGTTAATATTATCTTTTTATCCCATCGCCTATTTGACCTATTATGATTTTTATTTTAAAATTTTATTACCTTTTTATTGTTTTTTTAGTACATACACAATGTGGAATGAATATTTAAAAGGTTCATCATTCAAATAAGAATGTATAGTCCTTGGTGTAACTAGGAAAATGTTCTCAATCACACAAGACACTATAATGAGATACATGTTACAATATGTTGGAAACAAAACGATCCAAAACAGAATGTATGGTACCCTTGACATGAGAGAGGGATAAAAAATAATCCTGAGTCACGGGACTAATCAAAGCCTTTTCTAACAACATAATCTTACTTTCTATTTATATTGAATCCATATATAGGATTTACCTTCTTTATTTCCATTACAACATTTGGAAATTCCACCCCAAATGTAAATTCTGTTGATGTTTGTCATCCTATTTATTCTTATCATCCTTATTAATCTATTTTATTTTATTAAATATAATGAAATAGTCATCTCTCCTTCTTACATTATATTCATAGTAGCATGTACAACATTCTTCATCTTCATGGTAGAAAACAATAGTTTTTTTTCCTACATATGTACAATAATTATTCAAATCATGTTGTTATTCTCTTTCATTGAATATTATACCAATCATCAATATATGAATCCTAGAATGCTCACTACATTTTCTTTTTCCACTATATGACTCACAACATATTTATGAGGATTGAAATCATTATGTCGATTCCTTCTCTATGCTTCATTAATACTATAAAATTTTATCTTTTGTTTCTATATCTAATATCAAATTGTGACACCAAATCTACAATAATAGATAATTTTGTGAAACAATTACTAAAAATTCACCACTAAAGTGAAACATAAGAATATATATATATATATAATAATAAAAATAAACAATTTAAATAAAGGTTACTTCTTTTCTAACACTTTTTTTACTTTATTCACTATCTCACATCAATATTCTATTTCCATTACTAATGTTTTATGTAATTGAAATCCCTAGGATTTCCACCATTATAGCCACTAACTAGATCACCAATACTGTGACAAAATTATTCTCATAATGCCTAAAATATTGTAATTGATTTCCATATATTGTAATTTCTTTGTATTTAAAACAAATAGATATGCTTCACCAATAAATTCATTCACAGATCCTTTATCACATATTGAAATGGATAATACTCAAAATACATTCAGCATCACTTCATGAAATAAACTTCATATTTATTTTCCATTCTGCATGATGGAATGAATATAATAATTTCGTGGGACCACCATCATGGTTCAAATATTTTAGTACTTCTACAAATTAATACATGATAAATAACCCATACATTCTTCTGATAATTTTTATTAACCAAATTAGAAGATAAATATAAATATTTGAATAATAATTTCAATGAATTTCATCTTACATAACATCTTATGAATCAGTATCTGTTCAGAAACACATATCTTGGTGGAAATTTCTTCCTCTGTTCTTCTTCCACACATCATCATCTGCTCAATTTGAAAAGATCATGATAGCCAATATAGTGGTATAAATAACTTATGAATATCAACATATCAATAATCTAAAAAAATATTATTTTTATAGAATAGTGCTTCCTCATGAGCATCTCCTACATTTCAAATTAATATAAAATGGGGAACCTATTTTTATACATGAATATTGAACTTTCAATTCCATGACATGGACAATTTTCATATATAAAAACATATTATTCAATAACCATTCCCCTTCATTGATCATTTCATGTACACACAACAAATTTCAATGTTGGTCCATTCATATACAGAGCTAGATATTTGGGTATATGGATTCACTTGTATGACCAGTTATATAACCAATTATACTTATTTGGTAATTTCAATACAAAATTGGATATTTATGTATAAAGATTACATTATCCTAGTAAAACCATATATGGATATTCACATAATTTTCATCCTATTCAAGTATATTGATTCATCTATATAGGAAATTTCATATACAGATACTTCAATATATGGATCATGTATGAAAATTTTCATACGTGGTGGATAAATTTTGTAATCAGCTCCCATACAACATTTGTTATATATTTTATATTCTTAAACATTATTTTACTCTGAATCCAAGAAACACTTTACAAGAATTATAATAAAATATACAAATAAATTTATTCAATAGAAGAAAGCCTCATTATGAATCGACTGATTCATGGTAGCTCCTCAACCAACCAAGCCAACCATCATAAAACACATAGAAGGAACATAAAAACTCATTTATCATAGATATATATTGATTTCATTGTTATAAAATCCATTCTCCATGTTTGTCCTCCAATCTTAAACTTATCCTTTAACTTATATAATTAATATATATCAAAATATTCTAAAGAAAAAAAAACAATATTTATATTAAAATATGATAGGAAGCTCCAAATACCCCATCCAAGATCTATCTACCAATCTCAATAAAATTAACATAATGAAAAAAAATTATTGGAAACTTATTAAAATCCTCTAATTTTTTTTTCTCTTTTTCAACATATTGACATTCCTTCAGAATAATTCCTTGAAAACATGTGTAACTCACAAAAATTAGGATAACCCCCCCCCCCCCCAATCTAAAACTCAACACCTAACCACAAAATAACTAATATATAACCTGATAAAATATCCACCCCATCATTATCCCACCCCTCCAGCCCCCCCCCCCACATAATCCCAAGCCCTTTTCCTTAACCCAATCTCCAAGGTTAATCATAAACTGTAGTCTAAACATAACCCACTATCTCCATCCTAAAACATTAAACTAAATCTACCCAATATCCTAAATCAAGACCTTAATATGTAAATAAATATAATCCCAATCCCTTTATAAACCCCAACCTAAAACCTAACCATAATCATAACCCCCAAACCTAAATATATCAGCATAGCATAATCATAATCCCTATAAAACCCCAAAAAATAACAACCATGCTATTTATTTAACATTATTCCATGATTTATTAAATAAAAATATAGTTAATACAACATAAAAGATTGATAAGTCTAGTGTATTTGGGAATTGGGTACATTACACAACAACTTAAATAATGAAAAACATTTTCTTTATTGAAAATCTATTTAACATGTTATAATGTTCCTTCATACATAAACCTACATGGGATAACCTGGGGAAAAAATAAGAAAGGGGTTATCTAAAAAGCTCGTTAAGGGAATAAAAAAAGAATAACCTGAAGAATACAATACATGTTGGACATTTGGCACATCAGTGGGGAATAAAAAGGGTATGAATAATAAACATGACCTATTATATAGCATGATTATCATAAAGGTAACATCAAAAAGTGGAAATAACATAAAACAATGAACTGTAAACATAGTTAAAGATTAAAATATAAGATACTCATGGTGGAAAAGGTCCCATAAAAATTAGGATCACTTCTTATAGGTACATGATGTATCATGATACTAAACATTACCCAATTATTTAGTGAGTTATCTAGGAGAACCCATCATCTTCAATTCATTCTCATGATTAAGTGTGCCACATAGATCATAAAACATGGATTTATGCAACCCCATAATTTATTCCATGATTAAAGAGTTTAAAATACAAATATCTGTGTTCCAAATAAATATATATTTTATTATAATTTTGAATACCCTTCATAGAAAAATGGGTATGGTATTCACTACATAATTGTTTTGGAATGGAAAATCGCAGTCAAGTTTTGGAAGCAAAACCACATTACATAAAAATTAATAAAAATGATTGATGATAGAGAAAAGGGTATCTCCTCATTTAAACATAAAATGGTTTGTAACAGAGAAATGTAAATATATGTCCCAACAATATCAAATGTAAATAAAATTCATAAGTTCATAAATATAATTGATTGAATAAGAGAAGGTGAGGATCCCCTACGGAATGTCGGCATAGTAACATCATAGGTGTGGGAAAAAATAGGAGAAGATAAATGATCCCATATTAAAATAACATAAAATAGAATTTACAGCAATTATTATAAATGAATGTAAATATAACTATTTGAAATTACAAGAACTAATTTCACAGATGTTCCTGGAATTTCCATGGAGGAGAGGAAGGTCCCTTACTGGAATGTGTGATTCCAAATGATTGGGAAGGACTTCTTGAGAGCTTGGGCGGCCTTATGAATACTCTTGAAATTTTATGGAAGATTATACACATGCTTCATGTATTATTAGAGAAGATAAATTGGAACATGGGTGGGTTTATATATGTAAAAATGGGATTAATATATTATTAATGTTTTTGACTCTATAAAATAAAATATAAAAAACCAAAAAAAATTATTGTTTTTTCTCATATTTTCTATTAAATAGAACTATATAATATTATTTTATAAGTACAATGGCCAAAATTATTAATATATTATCATTAGTGATGTCAAGGTGAGTCATACTCATAAATATAAGATTTTAAACCCTTGAAATATATCATATGTGTTGAAGGATTCACAAATGGTTACTAAAATAAGTAAAATAAGTTAAAAATCATATTATTTTTAATTAAAAAATATAATTGGTCCAGGAACGTATTTATAGTAAATTTTACTTCATTTATGGATCATTATGATGTCATAATACAAAAATGTATATTTATATGGAATTTAATTTTTACTCAAAAATTTTACTATCTTATAAAATAAAAAAAATTAAACATTAGCCAATTTCGATTTTATGATTCCAAAAATAATATTAATTTTATCGAATTTTTGTTCTAAATATGTGAATTCTATCTTTTAAAATAATAACCGACATTTATTCAAAATGTTAGGGTTTTTTTGGAAATAACAATTTTTAAACCCTAATTATAATTCAATTTAACTTAGTAAACACTATATGGTCATTTATATTTGAAAAAAATAATTAATAATAATATTTTATTAAAATATTATTTATTTTAATGATTCATTAATTAATAAATTCATTAATTAAATTTGAATATTATAATTTTTTTTTAATTTCAGGTATCAAGATAAAAAAAATTTACAAAGTAACAACAATACGATGAAAATATATTCATTATTCTATAATAATAACGTACATACTCATATTTCTAGGGTCCGAATAGATATGCCTTCAATACACCCAAAACATTTCTAAGAGTAAATGTGTGTTGGTGGGACATTCATGTGGTGGTTTAGTGAATATGTTTTGGTCCTTGATCTCGATGAGCATGAACTTCTACCATAAATTGTTTCACTCATCCATATGAAGTTGGGTCTCATCGTGGGCTTGCTCAAGGAAATGTTATGAAATTCTATCTCCCATGGAATCTCTAATAAATGTGCTTTATATGGGACAATCCTACTTGTTATCTATATCACCTCCATTGGTTGTGTCAATTGGATTGTAAAAACATAATATTTAAGCTAACCATGTGATCTTTTTTCAAGAGCTCATTATCAATGGTAAAGATATTTTACAGTATTTTGAATCCTATTAGATATATCAAATCAAAATAAGTGCTTGTGTTTTCTATATCCATATTTCAAAATAACACAAGTAATAAAATTGTTATGGGAGTTTTTTATAACAGTATAGGAAATTAAAATCATTCTCCATTAATAAAATTTACACTTGGAATTTATTTTCATGAAACAAAACAGATAAGAGAAACTCTACTTCATCACCTCTTATAGTTCCTGTGTTCCTTCTTCAAACATGTGGTTTCTCCAAAAAACATTGACCTGGGACATTGTCTTATTTCATATAAATTTATATCTGTGACCTAAATTTTTTTCTGGCTGCTCTTCAAAGGTAAGATCCTTCAGCATTGTTACCACCACTAGATTGAGAACATGTGAGTGGTCTGTTATGTACTTCTTCAAGTGAGATATATAGAATACATCATGTACTTGAGATAGGTTTGGTGGCAGTTCTAGTCGATATTCCACTTCTTTGATGCGATTTATGTTTTCAAGGGGATGATATATCTTGTAATAAGCATTCCAATATTCCAATATATATTCAATTTCTTCAATGATAACATGTGGAGGGAGACCATGTCTCCAACATCAAACTATAGTTTTCATCAGTGATTGTTATTATAAGCTTTTTTTTACTCTAGGAAGACATGATGTTCTAGTGAATATTCTTAACCATTTTCTCTAATTCATCAACCATTCCAGGACCTAGTAGTTTTCATTCTCCAACTTCATCCCAACATGTTGGTGTTCTGTACCTCTTCTTGTACGGTACTTCATGTAGAGCCATTTTGTTGCTCAAGAGGAAACTATTGGTTTTAGAGAACTTGACAAAGAGGTGATATTGGTACCATCAACCTTTTATTTCCATCGAATATACTCACAACATGTATTCCAACATCTAAATAATCCACTCATATTGGATATCAATTTGAGGATGATAGAATGTACTGAAGATCATATCAGTGTTTAGATCATGTTGTAGACATTTCCAGAAGTTGGTGGTGAATCTTAGATCTCGATCGGATACTATCAATATTGGTTCTCTATGCAGCCTTACCACTTCTATCATGTACATTCCTGCAAGATGATCTAGTAATAATTCATATAGAATTGTGATAAAGTGGTATGTCTCTATATGATGGCCCAAGGAATCCCATATATCATTATTTCCCCTGGATGACTTTGGATGTCTGGTGAAAATTCATGATGATGTTATCCAATTTCCTTATTGCATTGGGTAATTGTTTCATCATCCCAATAAATATTTCATTTCACCATTCACTTTCTAAAATACCAGGCACTTTGATGTGTATTCTGTTATCTCCTTCTTTATATTGTCCCTCCAATAGTGCACATAGATATCATGGTACATCTTTCTGATTATTAGGTTAATAGAGAATGTATAACTATATTTATTATCCAGTAGTTACTCATTTAACATAGGATTTGAGTGAAGCTATATTATTGACACAAATATCACATTTCTTTCTTCATTAACAATAAAATCTAAGGGTTTTCCTTTCATTACAATTATATATTTCTTCAGAATCCTCACATTATTCCTTTGGACATCATTTACCTTTTCCAAAAGTGAAGTTTGGGAAAACATTTATGAAATAATTGGTGATCTTTATTTCTTTTTGATACCCATTTTTATTATTTTCAAATATAAGGAGAATGGATCCCTCTCAATTATCATCAATGAAAAAATTACATGATCTTTTCTACTTAGTGGGTCTACAACAATTTTCTCTTTCCCTTGATGGTAATGAACTGAGTAGTAATCATCTTTGACCAGATATAACCATATTTATTGGATTGTCTTCATCTATTTTGGTGTGAATATATATTTTAGGCTCTTGTGAAAAATATATATTTTACACTTCACCCCATAGAGATTATGTCACCATATTTTGAATGAAAATATCACAACTTCAAACTCAACATCATACGTGGGATAGTTTTTATCTTGAATTTTAAACTACAATAATGCATAGGCTATGGATTATCATTTTTCATTAACATAGAGCATAATCACTTTATTTAAGCATCACTTAGTGCTGCAAAAGTTTCTCCAATTTTTGGTTGTGTGGGCACAATGGAAATGATAAGTCTCATTTTTATCTCTGTGATTATTTCTTCTCATCCATCATTCCAATAAAACATGGCTCTCTTCTGAGTAATCTTGGTAATAGGGTTTGATAATCATGTGAAATTTCTCAAAAATTGGAGATAATACCCAGTTAACATAAGAAAACTATGGATATCTATTACAGATGTTGGTCCTCTCCATTATTTAATCTATTCAGACTTTGAAGGGTCTACAGATATCACATTGCTTGTAATGATGTGTCATAATACAAAAACATTCTTTAACCAAAACTCATATTTGTTATACTTTATTTAATTTTCTCTCTTTATATGTTCTTTAACATAGTTCTCACATGCTCCCCATTATCCACATTGGTTTCGGTTTCTATTTTAATTTCATCTATATAGACTACCAAATATTTATTCGGGTAATCTATAGACATTTTATTCGACAAGTCCTTGGATATTTTTAGAGCATTAGTGAGACTAAAATGAATTATTATGAACTCATAGTTCCCATACCTTATATGAAAAATCATTCATGGGGATATACACCTTCACACTAACTTCGTAATATCCCAACCAATGTTCCACATTGGACAATTATTGTGACCCACATTGGTGATTGATCAACTCAAAAAATACATGGTAGAGGATACTTATTATTTATCATGATATCATTCAGAAGATGATAATCAATGTAAAGGTGAATTGTACCATACTTCTGCTTATTGAAGAGAACTAGTGCACCCCATGGAGAAGCACTTGGGTGGATGAACCCTTATCCAGATTTTCCTATAGTTATTCTTCATATCCTCTAGTTACACAACATCCTTCCTCTATGGATTCATGGGAATTGGTATGTCCTCAGGTATAATGTCAATTGATAATTCAACACCTCGACAAGGAGGAATATGAGAAATCGAGAAATACATCAATATATTCCCAAAAAATAGGCATGTCTTCGAGGATTATCCCTTCCATAGATTCAATCATTTGATCTTGAAATGATTCCCGTAGGAAAATAATATACATTCTTGAGGCCATGTTGATATATAAGATTAATCCTCCTCCTAGGACTTGAATATAATTAGGTGTATATTCTCAATATGAAGACATATTTCATTCTCAAGGAAATTTAGGATGGGTTTATATAAGAAATTCTAATCCATTCCTATAATTGAATCATATTCCACCAAAGGGAGTATGAAAATGATTCTTCTGGATTTTTTTCCCACAAATCATGACAAGGGAGGAGTTATGTACATGTGTTAAAATAATAAACTCATATATCATTTTCACCGACATCTCAATTTAAATTGTTATTGGGGGTGTTTGGATAGTTCTACAAGAAATTAATGTTTTTAAGGTTTTTAAAAATGAGAATCAAAATGTTTTTTTCCATATTATTGAATGAATAACTAGCATACATGTTACCACTTTTTTGTCAGGCTTATCTTCGGCGGTAGTGATGGAAAAGTCTCTCCCATGATACCTTGGATGTTTTTGCTTGTCTTAGTATCCCCTTATATTAGGGTATTTATTTAAATAGTTCACTAGATCCTTACAGTTATAGATATGAAAACTGTGATGCGGGTTTATCGGATCATTCCTTTTATCTTTCTCATATTTGGGTTTCTCCTATATGTAATTACTGTCTAGCTATCCTTCCATATGTACATAATGAATTTAATTATTCCATTTATGTAAATTTCAGGGTTTTTGTTCATATACCTTTGAAAAGTGGTGTGTTGAAATTTAATGGGACTGTTTCATATATCTATCAGACCACTAGAATTAAAATCCTGTGTACACTTCTTGGCCCCTTCAATCTATTGAGATTCTATGACCTCCATTTGGAATTTGAGGGAAAATAGAACAATTTATTCATAACAATCAATGTTATGGATCACCAGATCATTTCATAGACTAGGATTTAGCCCACCAATAATGTAGTCATCTATGAATTCGGGGGTGATGAAAAAGCCGGAGGCGTATCATAAATGTCTTGTTAAGATTTATTTATAATCCCCAATAGATTCATCGTCTATTTTCTTGTGGGAAAGGAAATTCAATTCCATTTTTAGTTGGAGGGTGCAATGAAAATATTTTTGGGGAATATTTTTGGAATTCCTTCCACTCCATCACTTTAGTCTCTTCCATAGGATTTTTATTTTTGGTCAATTCCAACCATTGATCAGCTTCCTCATCCATACAATAAACATCTAGTATAACATTCCCTTATTAATAATCATGAATTAGGAATAAAATCTTATCTATGGAGTAGATAAATTATTCCTCAATTAAGGGAACAAATGATCCAATGAAAGTAACATGCCCTTGTCACATGAATCTCTCAATTTCATCTTATGCTCTCTTATGGGAGTCTTGGAGCTCCTCTTAATCCATGTTTATATTATGGAAATTTTATTCCTTAATAAAGTTTCATAATAGGTTTATGTATTTTCCAGATAATATCCTATGCTAGGGTCAAACTAGGTGTCTAGAAATACCCATTATCATGAACTGGGGTACCCTGAGTTAGGCTCGTAACACCTTGTCAATGTTATTTCTCTGAGGTACATTTGTTCCATAACCCCCTCCAAATGTAGTATCCATACATGGATCTATTTTCTTGATTAACCAATTACTCTATAGTCGTAAAAATTTTGAGATGTTCTCTTATACAGAGCCTTATCCCTATGCCTTTAACTAGTGTTTTCTAATCCTAATCCCAAATATAACTAAACCTTTTCTCTGATACTAACTATAACAACCCCACTCATTATTTCAAATTAATTAATGATTTATTACGTTAAATAAAACTTAATAAAACCCAGATGGAAGAGATGTATAGTGTCATTTAAAATTAGGCATAATATATAACAACTTGAAACAAGTAATACATTGTCTTTACTGAAAACCACCTAAACATGTTCATAATATTCCATCATACTCAAAACTGTGTGAGATAACCTGGGAAAAAATTGGAAATTGATGAGACATAACGCCCAATAAGGTTAAAGAAATGGCATAACATTATGAAGATAATACATTTAGGCAATTGGAATATCTATTTAGCATAAAAAGAGTTGGAATAATGAACATGAACAATGATATAGAATGATAATCATGAAGAAAACATAGAAAATGTGGCCACTACTTAAAACACTGAATCATAATCATAAATCAAGGATAAACCACCAAGGAATCATGATAGAGATATTCCCATAAATAAATTAGGTACACTCCCTATCCCAAAAAGATGTATTGTGATACAAAATGTCACGAACCATCTCGGGTCGACCCTGAACCGGACACTAGAGCCGGTCTACGACATGACCCGAGAGGCATTCCCGATCCTCCTAGGCTGGCAACAAGTGCTAGGGCCCCAATAAAAGACAAGTGGGAACGTTTTTTCTCAATGAAAGTAAATAAAACAGCGTAAAAAGTGGGATAATTCAAAGTATATAAATGACAATGAAAAGAAACAACGATCATCGAAAACCAACGAACCTGGCCACGACCAAAATTCCTCGCAACACTGAGAGTTTCTCGCCCATCCAAAACTAACTCTCGCTCATGGGGAGCAAGCTCGAGAAAATCCTTCAGCAAAACTAAAAATAGAAAACACTATAGGAATGATTATTAAAACTCAAAAGATGTTCTCAACAACTATTCCCAATGCACTATCTTTAAATAACGAATTTATCAATTTCAGTTTTGAACAAAATAATTTAAAATATTAGTTTCCACATACACTTTAATTTCTAAAACAAGTATCAGATTGTTTCACTTTTTAATTTAAAAAAAAGGTTGTAATCTTTGAAAGGTGAAGGTGTATTGAATTTTGAAAACATCTTCTGAACCATTTAGACATAAAAAATGTAGTTCTTATCCAAAATGGAAGCCACACATAACCCACAACCCACACTAAGGGAAATGAAAAAAGTGGCATGTGAGGGCCAGTAACCGAACTAAACCTTTCAATCTTCCGCCACATACAAATAAATACTAAAGGAAACATTTTTTAAACCTAGGAAATCGTGAACAATCTAGAATGTACTATACATGTGACTCATCCTAAAGGCATGATTTAACACCATGATGTCATAACGCCATAATGCTCGGTATAGTGCTTCATGGCCTAAATGAGGGGCCCAATCCCCACAGCAGCAATAACTCATTATTATCGTGCTATGGGGACACTTTCCGTTGCATAATCTAAACTAGTGAAACAATAATTTTCAGAAGATTCACTTACTATGATAGGTTCACATGCCAACATTCATAATAAAAAGGAAAGGGGTGAGTTAGCAAAGTCAATCAAGTAGCACTGATATCACACACAACTCACATAATCATCGTACACCAAAGATCACTCCTGAGTCACCCCAAATAGAATTTTCTGTAATAATCTATTTTTATAAAAGTGCCAAATGGGGCTTCACCACTTTTAAAGAAAATCCACATTTGTCAAGAAAACCCTAAACACCAATTCTCGCTTCAGAAGAAATCATTTATCATTTAACCCAAAACTACATTTGAAATTTTGTGAATTATATTTAAAGGCCAAACGGTCATTCATTCACGACTGAGTGTTCATTCATCAATCCAATATTTCATGTTTCCTGTATAAAATGAATGGCTATTTTTACACCAAATAATCATTTAGGAATTAATTAACTTATATCATTTCCCATTTATTAAAATTAATAAAACATCAAGCAGTTAATAAAATCTAAATATAATGGTGAATGGAGTGGGGGACCTACCTCGACTCGCACACCAATCACGACGACACGACATGCCTCACACTGGCAAATAAGGAAACACACGTCGATGCCTGGAATACCATGGAAATACCTCATTGATGCACTGCAACTCCCGCAAAAACAAGTAAAAACACAAAAAACATATTTCACAACAATCCAACGAAGAAGCAGCATGAACTTCACCTCGATATGGAGACACGCTCGACCATCGGGGTTGCGCGACCCTCAGAAAGGGGATGCGCACACTAGTAGGGAATGTCATTGGCTGAACATAGCAGCAAAGGGGAGAACGAAATTGGTAACTCGACAAGGTTTGCGCGTGTGGCTGCCGTAAAGGATGGAGAATGACAAATGT
Organism: Viscum album; assembly: GCA_963277665.1. Taxonomy (NCBI): domain Eukaryota; kingdom Viridiplantae; phylum Streptophyta; class Magnoliopsida; order Santalales; family Viscaceae; genus Viscum; species Viscum album. Next base: position 1,819,505,161 of record OY728141.1, read on the forward strand.
GAGAGGCGAAAGGTGCGCCGAAGAAGGGGGTGCGTGGAAGAGGGTCGCCGACAAGAGACAGAGGCGGCGACGAGGTGGGTCGGCAGGTGCGCGACGACCAGGAGGGAAGGATGTCACCGGTGGGTGTGCGCTGGATGGTGCACTACTGGAAGGAGGGGCACAGCCAGTGCAGGAAGCCGGTGAAACGAAGGGGATGACGCCAAGGGCCTATGCTGCTATTGTATGGAGCTTTTCATAGGCACATGAGGTGATTCCGGACGATGGCTACGAGGCGGAGGCACACTGGCTGGGTGCTGGCGGAGTAGGGCAGGCCTAGTGGTTTTGGGGAACTGAGCAGTTGTGGGAAGAGGGATATGGCCAGGGTGTGGGAAAAAGGGCCGGTGGGCTGGCGTGTGCAAGAGGGCGACCGGATCAGGTTACAGGAGGTAGCCCAGCGGATGACGGAGTAGGGGGAAGGCCCGGGCTGCGCTGTGTTGGCTGAAGGCAGAAGAGAGGGTGATTGGCACATTGTAGGATGAGGGAGATGGAGGGCGCTTGGGACACGGTGGAGATGGAGAGTTGGCGGGCTTGGGAAGCAGGAGGGGCGCAGTACGACACTGCTGCAAGAGGCAACTAGGCGAAGCAGGTAATGCGGGAGAGAGACTGGATGCAGAGGAAGGAAGAATGTGCAGGCCCAGGGGTGGTGTGTGATGCAAGCAGAGCAGGATGTCGATGGTGCTGCGGAGGAGGGTGCGCCTGGATGGAGGGAGCGCAAGGAGGAAGGGCGGAGCAGGGGGTCACGCAGGGATCTGGCTCATCTGGTGGAATGTGCCAGCGAGGCATTCGGCGGGCTTTCTTGTAGGAATGGAGGAGTGGTTGGTGGGTGCAGGGTGGCGGAATGGAGCAGGTGTGCGAGTCAGTGGCTATTGGGCAGAGGTGCGGCAGGAAAACGGTGCTGCCGGGGAGGTGGAGTCATGTGGCAGACAAACTCAAGGAAAGAAAAAAAAAATAAAAGGAATAAAGAAGGAAAGAATAAAGAGAAATATAAAAACAAATAAATGAATAAAATAAAATGAAATAAGATAAAACTAAATGGTACATAAATAATAATACTGATACTGATAATAATGATAATGATAATAATAATAATAATAATAATAATAACCTTACTAATAAAATAAATTTAATTAATGAATTCATATCATTTTTAATAATAATAAAATTAGAAAAATGCCAAGTAGTTGCATGGTAGAAACCGCACGGCGCCGCGCCCTGCTTGTGCGTCCAGCAACGTCGAACCCAAAAAACATAGTTATTATTGAAAACATAAAGAAATCGAGGGAGAAGATAATCACATTAGGATGAACAGATAAAAAAGTGAAATTTGAATTAAAAAGAGGAAATAAATATATAAAAACCTAATGTTTAAGAAATAGTCACAAAGAATATTTATAAGATTCACCTTCCTTCTCCTTACATTTAATGTTGAGGAGAGCTCCCACTTATGTTGGATGGGTGCCACGTGCCGTAGCCAAGGGTTGCAATTGATTCATTTGAAATTATCCTTTTTCCATGATCGAACCAGTAAGTCTTCAAGAAAATTCCCCAGTAGAAATGCTATGCTACTTCTCGAAGTACTGATAATTGGGCACTTCCAAGATTTCTTGCTCGGGGAATTTCACATATTGGGGCCTGGTTTGAGTTGGGTCATAGAGTGATGACTTGGGCTTCCAAATGATGGGATTGGTTTGAATATGGGATTTAATAAGAGAGGCGTGCTACATGGATTATCCTCAAATCAGGTGTACTGCACTAGAATTCAGGCTAGAATTGATGAGTTCAAGTCTAGATGTCAAGTTGTATGGACTTGGGTGCATCCTAGTGAAAGGATGGGATTGTAAATTCTGGTTTGGAAATTTGTTCGAACATGTAGTTTGTGAGGGTCTATATGTTTTTGACCAGTTGATGATTATAGTATTGTGGCCTCGTTGTCTTTTTCTGCACAGCGATAACATGAATAAATGTAGCACATGGAATTTCTCAGATCTGTATCCTCACTCGAACTCTAATGGTTCAAAATCGTCTTGTTTGAGCTTGGGCTTTATCATCCTTATTATTCCGAGAGCTTCATCTAGGTGGCGTAGCTAGTCTTCATTAGCAACTGGCAGCAGGTAACTTCCTAGGTGATCTCAACTTCAATGGCTGATGAATTCCAGCATAGAATAGGTTGGCACACATTAGTGGTTCGATCTTAGTGTAAATCAGAAGCCATGACACTAAATCATCTTCAACTGGAAAGGTTCAGTCATATTCTCTATTCAAAATAATGCGGCATGGATTTAGTTGGATGTTAATCAGCTCAAGGGATCTCAATCATCTTTAAAAGGAATCCCCTTAGCTTCAACAGTTCATCGGAAAATGATCCCCAAACACCATCCTACTCCTAATGAAGACCTGAGGTGAACTTCAATGAGTCAGGTCTGGCTTCAACGCGCATCTTGGAGACACCTCAACAAAATCACTTTACGTGCCCTGACGCCCACAGGTGTGGAAGGGTCTTGGAGCATTCAAGAACATCATCCTCTTGTTCCCCCGCTTACCACACTGGTGATAGATCAAGGAATTGTGTGGTGAGGAAGTTGATTAAAGTTCTGAAGGACTCTTGATTCCTCTACCAATTCCCTCAGCATTATGTCACTTCCCATTCTTCTTATCGCTATCTACTACACTGCTTCCCAAGGCCGGAGGAGGATTCACCACCTCAAGTACTCCCACTAACTCATCTTCGTCGAGGAATTCTCGTCCCACCACATCACAAAAGATGATTACATTGAACTATTCCACCTTCGAATGCATCTCATGATGTAATCCAATCTCAAAATGCAATGCTTTCACGAGTTCATTTCCAACATACCCCAATTCATACGGAGCCAGGTCCAGGAAATGATGAAATAATTCCAACACTGATCCATCACCTTGTTGTAGACTGCACAACTCCATCCTCTTACTCAACTTTGTTAACTCAAAGAAATATCTCTGGATGAAAGATGACTTGATGAACTCCGAAGTGAGATCTTCTCAAAGCTTGCATAATGACATGGTCTTCCACCACTTCCAGGTCGGACCTTCAAGAATAAAGGTATCCAACTTCATCTTCAATGACTCAGGCAGCGTGAGAGAACATAAGTTCCTCTGAATCATCCACAACCACTCCTCTACCTCCAGAGGATATGCTTGCCCATAAAAGAGTGGACGATTCAGCTTCTGAAACTCATGGATGTAGTCTGTTGACTGATCAACTGGAGGATTTACTAAGGATTCACCACCCAAAGCTACACATTGGGAATCCATTAAACCTTTGTGGGGGTCGATCACTACGGAATAAGAAAACAAAAATAAGTGTCAAACATGGTCATTACCATTTCAAATACAAAAATAACAATTTTCACAATTATTTTCAGAAAGAAGGAAAACCCAAATGATTCACTAGAGGAAACTAGTGAGGATGGGTTACTCAGCCATATGGTTGGCAGCCATACGCCAGTCACACAACTGTCACTCAGAGCATTCTAGGGTGAAGTCTCTGGCTCCACATGGCTTTCTAGACCACGCGAGATCACAGAGGTCACTTGACCAACTATCATTTCATTTCCCATTACCAAAAAAACCATAAAAATAAAAATACATCAACAACCCAAACATCCCATGGTAACACGCGTTTCGGAACGAGCAAGGTTTCATGACGTCCTTCTCATCCGAACGCCTCGAGTCCCGACAATTCTACTTCTTCTACCATGACTACCACAGAGAACAATGAGCACTCTAAAAAACAAGGTCTGCTCAGGACCCGACCAGCTCTGATACCATTTTGTCACAAACCATCCCGGGTCGACCCTGAACCGGTCACCCGAGCTAATATGCAAAATGACCTCAGCGGCGTTCCCGATCCTCTCAGGCTGGTGACAAGTGCGAGGGCACCATTAGAGGAAAATATGGAATGATTTTGACCAATGAAAATACATGAAATAGTGGAAAAACTATGATAACACAAAGTATATAAATGACACTTAAAAGAAAGAATGATCAATGACAACCAACTAACCTGACCACGACCAAAACTCATCGCAACTCCGAGAGTCGCTCACCAATCCGAAACCAACTCTCTCCCATGGAGAGTAAGCTCGAGCCAAACCTCTAACAAAAATAAAAACAGGAAAAAACTATAGGCATGAGTATTAATACCCAGTAGGCATTCCCAACAACTATTTCCAATGAACTACCTTTAAATAATGAATATCTCAATTTTAGGTTTGAACTAAATTATATAAAATATTAGTTTCCACATACACTTTCATTTATAAAACAAGTATCATTCCATTTCCCTTTTTAATTTAAAAACAAGTTTTAATGTTTGAAAGGAAAAGGTGAATTACATTTTTAAAATGTCTTCCGAACAATTTAGAAATCCATATTTTAGTTCATACCCAAAATTAAATCCACACATAACCCACAAAACACACTAATGGAAATGGAAAAAGTGGCACGCGAGGGCTAACAACCGAGATAAACCTCTCAATGATCTGCCACATACAAATAAACACTAAAGGAATCTTGGGTCAAACCTTAGAGCTCGAGAACAATCCAGAACGTACTATACATGTTACTCATCCTGAAGGCATTCTCTAACTCAATGATTTCATAACTCCTTAATGCTCGGTATAGCCCTTCATTTCCAAACCAAGTAGCCCAATCCCTAAAGCAGCAATAACTCAGTATTCCCTTGTTATGGGGCCACTAGCTAGGGTATAATCTAAACTATTGCAGCAATAGTTCACAGAAGATTCACATACTATGCTAGGTTTCCATATCAACACGCATAATAAAAGGGAAAGGGGTGAGATAGAAAAGTCAATAGAGTAGCACAGATATCACACACAAATCATGCAATCAACGTACACCAAAGATGACCCCTAAGTCACCCCAAAGATATTTTTCCAAAATAATATATTTTTAATAAATTTCCAAATGGGCCTTCACCAATTTTTAAGAAAAACAACATTTCTCAAGAAAACCCACAACAACCGTTCACACATCAGAAGAAATCATTTATCATTTAAACAAAAACTATATATTAAATTTTGTGAATTATGTTTAAAGGACAAATGGGCATTCATTCACGACTGAGTGTTCGTTCGCTAATAAAATAATTAAAGTGTCGTGTATAAAATAAACGGCTCTATTTACCCCATGTAATCATATAAGAATTAATTATCTTATATCATTTACCATTTTTTAAAATTAATAAAACAGTAAGCAATTAATAAAATCTAAATTTAAATGTTAATACAGTGGGGGACCTACCTCAACTCGTAGACCAATCAAGATGACGAAACATGCCTCGCGTAGGCGCATAAGCACGCACATGTCAATGCCTACAATATAGCAGAAATACCTCGATGATGCCCTGCAACACCTAAAAAAATAAGTAAAAACACAAAAACATTATGTCACAACAATCCAACGAAGAAGCAGCACAAACTTCACCACAACACGGAGGCGCGCTCGACCAGTGGGGTTGCGCGACCCTCAGAAAGGGCACGCACGAGCATGGACTTTCATTTGCTGAACGTAGCATCATAGGGGATAACGATATCGGAGACATTGCAAGGGGTGCACGTGAGGCTACTGAAAAAGTGGGCACACGGCCAATGGGAGAGGCTGAAGGAATGCCGACTAATGGGGTGAGAGGCAAAGGGTCACTGATAGAAGATAGAGTTGGCGACTTGGTCTGTCGGCAAGTGTGCGAAGACCTGGAGGGGAGGCTACCGCTAGTGGGTGCATGTTGGACGGTGCGGTGCTGGTAGGAGGGGCACAGCTGGTGCAGGAATCCGGTGCATCGAAGGGGACGACACCAATGGCCTATGTTAATGATGGTTTGAGCTGGTTAGAGGCACGAGAGGCGTTGCCGGATGACGGATGCGAAACAGGGGCACACTGGCTGGGTGAAGGCGAAGCAGGGTAGGCCTAGGGGTTGTGGGGCACCGAGCAACGGCGGGAAGAGGGCAACTAACAGGGTGCAGGAAAAAGGGTCGTAGGGGTGGAGTGTGCATGGGGGAGAATGGGTCTAGTAGCAGGAAGCAGTCTGGCGGATGGCTGAGCAGGGAGCAGGCCCAGGCTACACTGTGAGGGCTGAAGGCAGAGGAGACGGTGTTGGACATGCTTCAGGCTGCATGAGATGGAGGGCACTTGGGACACTGCGAACAGGGAGTGGTGGGAGGTTGCGGAAGCAAGAGGGGTGTGGTGCGGCACAGCTGCATGAGGCTACTAGGCGAAGCTAGTCATGCGGGAGTGAGAATGGAGGCCAAGGAAGGAAGAAGGTGCAGCACGATGAGTGGTGTGCGATGAATGCAGGGAAGGAGGACAACAGTGCTACTGAGGATGGTGCCCTAGGAAGGAGGGAGCGCAGGGAGGAAGGGCAGAGGAGGGGGGTCACATAGGGAACCAGCTAGTCCGGTGGAATGCACAGACGAGGCAGTCGGCAGGATTGTTGGAAGGAATGGCAGAGTGGTTGGTGGGCGTGGGGTTGTGGAATGGAGCAGGGGTGCGAGGCTGTGGCTACTGGGGGGAGGTGCGGATGGAAAACGGTGTTGCAGGGATGGTGGAGTCATACGGAAGGCTGAAGGCAGTAGGGGAACCAGATCCGAAAAAAATGGGGGGGGGGAAGCTGTGTGGAAGACAAAAAAAAGAAAAGGACGAAATACGGAAAGAAAAAAGAGAAAGAGAAAAATAAATAAATGAATAAAATAAAAAGAAATATGATAAAAATAAAACGTACATAAATAATAATACTATTAATTACAATAATAATAATGATAATAATAATAAAAACAATCATAATAATTATTATAATAACCTTAAAAATAAAACAAAAATAATAAATGAATTCATATCATTTTTAATAACAATAAAATTAACAAAAATTCAACATAGTTTCATGTGTGAAAATGCTCAGCATCGTGCTCCGCCCATTCACCCAGCGACGTCAAACTCAAAACAAACTCTTTTTATTGAAAAATCTAAAACATCATCAGGGACTCACCCCAGACCCCAGGGAAAAATTATTTAATGGTATAAAAATAATTAAATAAACCAAATGCATAGGTTGGGGTGTGACAAAAACATTATCGAATTCATTGGATTGATATTTGAGAGAACCCCTAATATTCATTTCATTCTCATTCTTATGAGTTCAACATAGATCATAAACCATAGTTTCATTAATCATTATAATCTATTCCAAGATTAATGAATTTGTAATACACATATTTATGTGGCCAATAAATACTTATATGTGCATAATTTGGAATACTATTAATCAAAAAATGGGTATGGTATTCACTACACAATTGTTTTGTCATGAAAAATTTTTATGAAATTTTTGCAGATAACATCGTCACATAAAAATTCATAAAAATTGTTGATGGTATATAATGATGATCATCATCACAAAAATGGAAGAAATAGGGTCATTAAATGAAATTTTAATACATTATTAAAATGGAAATATAATATATAAGTTCATGATGAAACATGAAAAAAAAGATAAGTTGTGTATCCCTTACATAATTTCTACTACTAATGGCTAAGGTAAGGGTCCAAAAGGGTAGTATAAATGATTCCTCATTAAAATAATATAAATTGGATTGTAATGGAATTATTATAAGTGAATTAAAATAAACTATATGAAATTAAAAGAACAAATTTTAAAAAAAAATCTTCAATTTTAAAGGAGGATAAGAAGGTCTCTTACATTAATGTGTGACTCGAAAGGCTTGGGATGTAATTCTTAAGAGATTAGGGAGCCTTATGAGGACTCTAGAGAGTGGAGGTCATATTATTAATGATATACAAGGATTTTGGGTTAACATAAATTTTATATTCTGTGTTTTTATATAGGGAAATATGTGTACATATTTAAAATTAAGGTTTTCGACTCTACATAATAAAATATCCAAAACCACAAACAATCCCATGGCTTTTTCCCATGGTTTCATACAAATGGATTTTTTTTATATTTTTTTAAATTATGTGGTCAAAAATTCTATAAATATTACTATTGTTGATGTGGAGGAGAGTCACACTATTAAATAAATGATGTCTAAACTAGAAAATATGTCATATATTTTCGAGGATTCATAAAGGCTTTATAAAATAAATAAAATGCACTTAAAATAAAAAAATTTTATATTAAAAACATATATTTGGTCCTAGATACCATTTATTTTAATTATTTAATAACTTATGAGTTATTATGATGTCATAATACACAAAGTTTATTTATATGGTATCTAAATAATTTTTTAAATATTTTAATTCTTATATTTAAAATAATAAATAATATATATTGAAAATGATGGGAATTTTTGGCAATATCAGTTTTTGAACCATAATAAAAATTACATTAGACTTCATAAAAAGATTATGATAATTTATATTTATTATAAATTATTTAATAACAATATTTTCTAAAAATATAATTTATTTTTGAAATCAATTAATTCATAAATTCTTCAATTAAATTTTAATAATAACAAAAAAAAAATTTGTTCATTTTTTTATCAAAATAAAAAAAATCTACAATGTAACTATAATAGGATGAAAATTCATCCATTATTCTATACAAAATAATTTACATACTCATATTTCTATGGAATTGACACATATCCCTTTAATGCACCAGAAAAAATCCCTCAGTGTATGGTGCACGATGGTGTGACTTTCATGCGCTGGTTTGACGATCAGGTTTTTGGTTGTGATCCCGATGAGCATAAAATTATCCAATAAATGATTTATCTCCATATTATGTTATTGTATATTATATAGGTATTGGTCTAGCAAAAATCCTTGAAATTCTATCACCCTTGATAGCTCTGATAAATGGGATTCATAGGGGTTGATCCTATTAGTTGAGGTCATTGATTTCTTTCTATGTGTCATTTTTATTGTTAAAACCATATATTTATAATAACCTTGTAATCAATATTAAATGGATATATAATAAATTATAAAGAAACATAATGATATTTTAAATACAATTGGATAAAATAAAACAAAATATGCCCATGTGTTGTCTATGTACATATATCATAATAATATCTTTAATAAAATTGCATGGGAAATTTAATTTATGATAGTTTAGGTTGTTACACTAACCACAATCCAAACCATAACCAACAAATCTAAAATTGGAACTCAACATAAACCCAATAACTAATCACAATATATCCATAACATGATGCCAAAACCATACCTTGACATATACCACACCCCTAACCATAAAGAACTCACCCTCAACCTAAAACATGATCATAGACCATAACTAACCCAAATCAAACTTCCTAATCTTGCTCCCAACCTAAACCCAACACCCTAACCTAAACCAACACCCACTCCATACAAAAACACACATAGGCCTAACCCCTTATTCCACACTTATACCCAAAATACAAAACATATTTCTATAATTGACCCACTAACCTAATCCTAACCCTTATAGTAAACCTATTCTCTAGAAAAAATGGATTCACCAGAATAATCCAAGCCCTTAACCAAAAACTACCCCAACCTAAACCCAAAAAATATTTCCGAACAACATGTAATCATAACCCATAACCTAACCATTCTACCATCTAAAAACTACCATAAACATATCCCCCTAACGTAAACTGGACCACCAATCCAAATCCATACCCCTATACTAAAACTATCATCCAAAAAACCCCTAGCATAATCTAAAAACCCTATCCTAACACCCCAAGATTATCCAAACCCCTAAGCCGTAATGAGCCTAAACCTATCCCAATAACTCAACCCCCATCCTTATCCCAATATCCAAACATAAAACTACCCTTTACCCCCTACCTAAACATAACCCGTTAATATATACTTGTACAATAAAACTTAATCCTAACGAAAAACCTAACCAACTAACCAAAAAATAACCACTTAGAAAAATCATAACATTTATCCTAAACCTAAACCCCTAACCTTATTCCCTATCATACCTCTTAACCCTATCTATCCTAAACCAACCCCATAATATAATATAATAAATTAAATTCCATCCCCTAATATAGAAATACACACCACCACCACATCCCTCCCCCCAACACACATGCATGAACACACACACACTATAACATTACCACATCATCATCACTTAAACCCTCGAAATAAATTTGAAACCAAAACCTAATCCCCTAAAAAATCCAAACCTATATCCTGAACCTAATCTCTACCATAAACTATACCAAATCCCCTTACTTAATCATTAAACCTAACCAAAATCTAACTTCATAAACTTACTGCTAACCCCCTATCCTCAATGTTACCCCCACCAAAACCCAAACCATAATCCTAATACCTTAATAACTCTAAACATAAAACAAGCCCCAACCTAAAAACCAACCTAAAAACTAACCCAGTATCATATCCTACTAACTTAGACCAGTGACATCTCTTATCTTTAATACGAATCCTATAAATAAAACCCTACCTAATCTCTACAACCTAACCTAAAACTTCTCCCAACCCTGCCCCCACACACCTCATCCTAAGCCCCGAATATACACATATACCCTAAAAATAAAACTTATAGGTAAAACAACCCCCTAGAAAAATCATAACCCCCATTTTAATTATAACCCTCAAACCTAATCTTACCCCCTTAAAAAACCTTATCCTACACACCCCACACCTATTGAAAGCTAAACCATTAATAAAAAACCCAACAAATGTACTACAACTATACCCAAACCAAACCTAAAGACTATTCCTAACCCCAAAAAATAATTATAAACCCCAAACACACACTAATACTAATCCTTGAACCCAAATTCCCCCCAAATCCTAAATCTAAACCCTAGCCTAATTCTAACCCCTAACAATTTGGTAACCCCTATCATAATCGTAACCCACAAAGCAACCCTAAACCGTACCCCAATCATAATCCTAACCCTTATCATAAACTTAATCCCTCATTATAAACCAATACCATAAACTAAAACTACCCCCTCCCCCCCCACACACATAAACCTAAAACCTTAATATACACATTTACCTTAAAACTAAAATAAAACCCCAAACCTAACTCACTGACTTATACCTAACCTCATATACTTATCTAAACCCCTAGCCTAATCATAACCCACTAAACTAAAACTACCTCTAACATAACCTCCACCCTTAATCCCAAACTAACACAAATCCCAACCACCCCTCCCCCAAACTAAGCCCAATCCATCAACCTAAAACCCATCCCCTAATCCCTAATAAACATAAACCCTACACCTGAAATAAGACACAACCTCCGACCATAAAAAACACCATCATAATACCATCCCCTATTCTAAAAAACCGTTATCCTAATCCTAACCCCTGGTTAAAACTAACCACACCCTCCCCCAACAATATACTATCAAGAAAACCAAAACCTAAACCATTAATGTAAACCAAACCACCAACCAAACCCCCAACCTCAAATTTCTTACTGACCCTAAACATAAACCAAATAACCTAACAGAAATAACCCCCCCACACACACAAAACACACCTAGTCTTAACCCTCTAATATATATATATATATATGTACGTACATTAAATCAAAAACCCAAATCTAACACCTTTACCTAAAACATTCCCATAAACATAACCCCCTAGCTAAATCATGACCCCTAAACTAAAATTAACATATCCCCCATAATATGTCAAATAATAAACCCCTAATTAACCTTAAACCTAAACCCCTACATAAAAAAACCAAAAACATGAAGCATTTCCTATAATCCCTAGCTAACCCTAAACGTAACCCCATGAACTTTACCAAGTACCCTACCCTAAAACTTCGTGAAACATACATAGATAATCCTATCCCCCAAATCTATAATTGTACCCTAAAAATCAAACATGGACATGACAATAAATCCATATCATTAACCAAAACCCTAAACATAACCCTTGCACTAATACTATCCCCTATCCAAAGCATAATCTCATAACCTAATCCCCTATCACAATATTAATATTCTAACCTAAAACTACCCCAACCTGAAATCAAACCATAATCCTTATCCAACCATAATCCATAATTATCCTTAAATATAACCCTCAACCAAAAACCAAATCATATACCTAACTAAACATAATCTTGATTCTCAACCTATAACCAACACCTAACCTAAAAATACCTTAAAATAACACACACACATGACTAAACATAACTCCTTAATCAACAATTATATTTTATAACTAAAATCTAAACCTAATCCTATCCACATGAACTAAACAAAACCCTTAAACCTAAACCCGTATAACCCCACCCAAAACCTATCTTTCTAACATAACACCTAGACTAGTCCAAACCCCTAGATGAAACCCAACCACCCAAAACCTAATCCCCAAGTATAATCTTAACCCCCTAATATAAACTAACCCCAAACCGAAAACCTCACCCTCCAACCAAAACACAACACCCAACATGAATCTCAACCACAAATATATAACAACCCATAAATATTACCCCCATGCTAATTACAACCCAAAAAACTAATGTTATCCCTCTCACATGTTTTACCCCGATATTTCTGAATATATTTCTCTTTATATAAATTGTAAATTTTTGACAGATTACATGCCACGAAACACAACTCTTATAACAAATCAAGAAATCGTATAACCATGCTTTTTAATTGAAAATTATAAAGTGTATTAACCACATTATGATGTATATATATTATTTTTTTATTCAAATCAAATTTATTGACATATAAGTACTCTATATTTAGTAATTTAATCTTATGTTTCAAAAAAATTGTTTTCATCATACCAAATAACTGATTATTTTGGAAATTATAAATAATTTCTACCATATTTAGAAATGTTATTTTATGAAGTGAATATATTTTTTTAATATTTACTTCTATATTATCATAAGGTGAATTTGGATATTTTTATAATAATTTTTTTTCTATGAATATTGAAAATACCAATTTCTGTAATATATTAATTTATTTTCATCAAATTAAATCATTTAAATTATCATAAAGAATTTAGATTGATATTAAATTAAAATAAAGAGATATTTAATTAGAAATAATTGTATTAATTATATAGCAATCAATAATATTCTGTAATTTGGTATTAGTTTATTTTGTGTCTAAAAGACCATTTTTCTAAAAAAACATCCTTTTGTTTTTAACATATTTTCAAAAATTTATTTCTACCAATAAAAGAAATTCAATGATGAAAAATTGATTCAATATTTGGTTTCTTGAGGTAAAATTCATCAAACATTTCCCTTTTATTTTTTTTCCAATTTTAATATTAATAGTGGTAAATAGTTTTCACCTTAGTAATGGTGAAATGGGGTTAAAACTATGATGTAATTTCACTAAATCAACCGAACACATTCAAGTATTTCATTCTATGGAATGAATTCAGAAATATCCCTCATGAATTATTTTATATATAATTTTTATTCCATTTTAATTTGATAATGACCATAATATTATTTTAGTTAATGAATAAATGAAAAATATAACTCTCATTATTTTAATACCTATAATAATTTTTCATATAGATAATTAGAGTTTTTATCTGTTATAAATTATTATATTTAATATGAAGGAATTATTTTATCATACTAATTTATTTTTAGTTTTTAGTGATGGAATAATTTCCTTAAATTATCATGCAACTTCAACAGAGTTCTTATTCATGCAACATGTAAATTAAATATATGATTTAAATAATATTAAAATTAATACAATTTTTAGGAAAATTTTGTGTCAAATAAATATTTATAAATATATAATATATTATTGATGTGTAAAAAATTTTATGAATTCCATTTCAATATTTTTATCTTTAATGTAAAACTATTTGAATTGTTATTAAAATGGATTTAATGATAATTTATGTTAAATAATATTTCATTAAATAACTATAAAACAATAAAAAAACATGAAATTAGACAATATGGAAGGTATATGGTTTAAAATATCATACCATAACCATTTTTATCAATTTTCACCATATAGGTAAATTTATAAACAATTATTTTAGAAAACGTTATTGTCATAGTTAAGGTTAGAATTGGATATGGGAGGGCTTATACCAAATGATAAAGTTTATAATACCAAATATTCATATCCGAATATTATTTTCTAATGTGATTTTAACCGTAACATATATTATATTTATAAAATTTAGTGGTTTCCATTTTCAAAATAAAAAATATTTATTATATATATAAATCTTTTATATATTTCTATGTGCGGCCTTTCCACTACTGTAAAATGAAAACCACCTATCCTCTAATCTTCATCACACCTTGAAATTTTTATCTTGAAAAATCCATACAAAAATGGATTTTAAATATTCTTATTCATGTTTAAACGGTGTTTTTACTCAAAATACCATACTTATGGTCCTTGAGAAGAGATCTAATGGAGGTCTCCTAAAGATGTGGTAATATTTTTTATCAAACTATATCATTTTATTTAATGGTTTAACCTTTCAAACTGATACTAATCATTATGAAAAAATAACATCATTATCTATAATATACAATATTTGAACCATTTTTATTTTAAAACCATTAACCTCATCCTTTCCATCAAAATGAAAACAACAGTATCATTGGTGTGTATGTGTGTATTACTGCCTCCACGTAGTGCTACGATTAATATTATATCACCATCATTCATTGTTGGTTACTATGATTAATTTTATTGGTTAATTTATATAAAATATATATATGAAATAAACATGGCTATATAATTATAATATATTATCTACCATCATAAATTTCCATCTATAAGAAAATGATAGTGTCGCTCTTGTGTACGTGAGGACTACCACCTCCACGAAGTGATGTGAAAAATTATTCATTTCAAATATAATAGGATTTTAATTGGGACAAATTAAATGAATATATATTATATTTTTTATATAATAATTATTATTGAATTTTTAGTTATTATCTACCATTATTTAGTTCAATCAATTAGAAAATAGAAACATCACGGGTGTGTTTGTACAAACTATTATCTCCACAATGTGATGAAATTGAATATTATTCAACACATTATATGAATGATCATACAAATTTATATAATGAATAAATATGATACTTTCTCCAGGATTATTATTTTCTACATACTAAAACTTATATGAAAAAATGGGAATGTTTTCACCCATATATTCAATTAAATGAAGAAACAACTAATAAAATGATAATTAAAAATTATAAAGGAATGACACATATTAAGTTGTTCATTAATATGGTTTTGAAATATATTTATAATAAATATGATTTTATAATACTGTATATCTAATTGTGTATGAAGCAAGACGAAACATGGGGTAAGGTTTCGTTGTCTCAACATTGTTTTGTTGAGACATGTCTGATGTTATACACATGTTTCTATTTGTGAGGTGTATATATGACCACTTTAAAATGATATATAATGCATCCTTATTAATTCATAGTATTTTAAGTTAATATTATTTTTTTTAATCCATGGGGTTTTGATTCAAATGTTTCAAAAGTTTTAACAATTTCTCATCACACATTTTATTCATTCAAATATATGCTATATTAGACAATTTTGCCTTTAATGTGGTCTATATACTACCCCTAAGATATTATATATCCATAATTACTTAACATTCAGGGTATTTAAGGTTTCATTTGAAATATAATGGTCCGAAACTTATAAACTGTTACTATGTGGGTATTTTGGTCGTGGTGGTGTATGGGGAATGTCCGAAGGAGTTTGGTGGGTAAAATGAGGATATGGTGTTCAAATTTTAGCTCAGGATTTGTAATGATGGGTTAATCCTCAAGGGTGTATGTTTTGGTGTATAGATATTGGATATCACGTAAAGGATAGGGAGGGGGTTCTGGTGCCACTTTTATTTTGGAATGGTTTTGTCATGGAGAGAGGTAGTGGCATATAGATAAGGTACATAACTAAGAATTTGTGGTGTATAAGATTTTCCAATTGTGTAAAGGATCAAGGTGTTTTTTAAATGTTTTTATATTTTCAAATAGCTACACCATGGAGAAAGGTTTTTGTGTATCCTCTATATGAGGAAAAGGTTTGATATCATGTTCTTTCCCCCCGCTAAGTGGTTCTCATTCTATATTTTTTATCTAAATCATGGAGATAGATAAGTATTTCAAATTCAAATTTTACTAGACAAGAAGAGGGAAAGTCCTTCTAACTTTTACCGAAGTCTTCTCCTTTTTAGCAATTCTACAGCATGGTGAGTGAGAGGAGGGGTTATGTCAAGGTCTTATGTTTTTCATACTACATATAAATTACAAAAATACTAAAAACACTTCATTATTATATACTATTTATCAGTTCTTAGGTGACCCAAGTGTTTCGAATGGAGTAACTTATTCCCCCTTTTTTTGAATTATAATTCCAACCCTGGGAGTCTATTCTTTGTTAGTTTTTGGTGAGTCCCCCATAGTTAATTCCCTGTGTTTCTCCATGTTTTTTCTTACTAGGATATTTCATTCAAGGGGAACATTTTATTTTGAGTATGTTTTGTTAAGATCGTTTTTTGGGGTGCTTGACTTATAGATATCATTGTTTTATCCTTTATCAAGGTTATCGGTGGTGTACCCCTCATTTTCTAATCTTTTGTTTTAGTTTCAAAATTTTCATATAAGGCTGTGGATCCTTTATTTCCAATCTATTTGTATCATTCCGGTGGGGTTATGATTTGTTTTGTCTTTTGAAAAATATAATGAACCAAAATAATGAAGATAATGAATTGTTTTAGTTGATGGTGAACATGGAGGTGAATCAAACCCATGTTTTACCACTTTTGATATCATTTGATATTTAGATCGTACGTGCTCGATGACATACTATGAAAATTTCTCATTGGGGGATTTTTTTCCATTAAGTATGATATGGTTATAGAACCTCATTGTGTGATTTTTTTATGTCACATGAAATGAAATTGGATACACATTTAAATTATTATATTAATTTTTTTCACATGGATACTATCGATTTTATAATAAATCCATTTAAATTTGTAAGTGGAAGAGATAAAAATACCCTTTATAAATATGAAAAATAATATCTCAATGATGTGAAATGTGTTGGGATGTTTGGTTGTGATGTGGGGGTGGATGTGATGATAATTGGTTATGATTTGAGGTGGATGTGCTGAGATGTGGATGTGGTATGTAATTATTCTTAATAGAAGGTGGTTTTAGTTGTGAAATGGTGGCTGTGTCGGTCTAGATAGCATAAGGATGATGGATTATTGGGTTATGATATTTTTTTATTGTTTCTCTATCGTAATGGAATTAAATTGAAAACAATGAATTGAAATTGAATGGGTTGAAATGGTTCATGAATGTTTTAAATATAATATAACGTCTGGTAAAATATGGTGGAATTTTTAATTTAAAGTAAATAGTTTGGTTAAATGATATTTTTAGTGATGAAAAATAAAAAAATTACACTAACATGAAAATAAAGTATTGTGGTTTTTGTGACAATTTTGTGTGTGGTGTTTTTCATTTAGAAGCAGCAGTAGTAGTGACAAATTTTGTGAGGCCTATGGACAATTTTTTGGGATGAAAATATTATTGTGAAACCTATAATTTGGATATTGTTTTGAAGAAACTATATATATTTGTTGTTTCATTTTTTTATACACAACACACATTTTTAATGCACTTTATGCTGAAAACCAAATGTTTTTTGGAGTGTTTTTTCAAACAACCTAGTAATGATAATTGTTGGATGGATACCTGCACATCCCCTTTGTATCTTCTTAGAGATATGGTTATGTAAGCGATTTAATTGAATAAATTCAAAATTGAATTATTTTTATATTTCATCAAATGTGATATAGTATGGGTCATGCAAGGTTGGGGTAGGGAATTATGTTGATGACCATTATGTTCATGATACAGTACTATTATTTGTATTGTTTTGGATGAGATGTGATTTTATAGATCATGTTTATGTGGGTGAGATTTAATGTGATGTGGTGTATTGGTCAAGGTGTCTGTGGGTGAGATTTAATGTGATGCTATGTGTTGGACTAGGATTATTTGTTTGATGTTTGATGTTATGTGATATGATGGCTCAGGTTTCTTCAATAAAGTTTAAATATAAAAGATATAGAAGTTTTAGGATTTATTATGATCTGATGTGAGAGAGAAAACCTAATCAGAATGATGTTTTGGGTTCAATTTTATCTTTATGATTCTTATTATGTTATTATAAATGGATGAATTATTTAGTGATCATGTTAGGGTGTAGATGGAATTGGTTAGTTGTTTTGTTTAGGTGTTGTTGGTTCTTCTATTTTCTCAATGGTGCATTAGTATCCTCTTTTAACATTTACATTAGAGACTTTGAACATGATCGTAATATGTAAAATTGTAATCTCATGCAACATATATCTGTTTAATGATTATATGTATTATAAGATTCATTTGTTTTACCTTTATTTTATTTTATTGATTTACTTGTGGTTTATTTTTTATCTCATGATCCTACAATACAGAGGGTATATCCTCCCATATGTGATAATTTTATACACAAAGTTCCAGTCAACATCCCAGGGCCTACTAAAAGTTGTAATTAGGGATCATTATACTTCTACCATCATTGTCAAGTCAGGATGAGTACCTTTGGAGGGAGGGGTCATGATAGAGTGCTATCAAATGTTTTTGTTGAAGGATTGGTTGGAATTTGGAGTTAGGAATAGTGATGATTACATGGGATTGTAGGGAAATGACATTTGTTGATCATGGTATGTGACAACTGCTAGGGAATAATTTTTATGACATGTAATTTTAGGACCCCTAAAGGATCAATGTAAGGAATTTGAGCCTACCGAACAACCAAGTGAAGAATTTCCTCTTTCATGGTAGTGACTTAGGAGGGGTAAATTCATCATGATTTCTTATGATATTATTTGAATTGGATTATAATTTTAATTCAAAATGAATTATGTTTGTCATAATAAAATTACATACTACCAACCTTCGAAAATCTTTTCTTCTATTTACTTATTCTACAATCGATTCATAAGATCAAGCAGAAAAAGGGTATATAACAAGTATAATGTGAGAATACTCTTGGTAGAAATATAATCAATGTACAAGGATCATGGGAATCACTCTAGTTCCTAAAGGGATATGGGTCTACCCATTACCATAATATTGGACCAATTGTTATCCAATGTTCTATCCGAACCAAATACACAGGTTAGAAAACAAACCCATATATACCTCATCGAGGGGACTCCCCTAGCATGAGTAAACCATATATCTAGGAAACACTAGATAGTGTGTGAGCTATCGAGTGTTGAATACCTCTAAGACTCCATTTTACTGACCAAGGAACCCATGATATCATGTGATGCTGTTATAAGTGAGATAATATTTATAATTTATGCTTCACTATTGCATGATTTTATTACTACCGTTTTTGATATCTCACCTTCATTGAAGTGAAGGTGAGATATCAAAAAGGTTGTAATAAAATCATGCAATTGTGAAGCATAAATTATAAATATTATCTCACCTTTAACAGCATCACATGAAATTGCACATTTTAATATCCATAAATAAGATTCAATCATTACATAATCAAAATCAATCTTCATTACTTAATAATAAAAAATATTATACAAGGAATATCTAACAAGGGGATAAAGGTTAAGGATTTATCAAACCTCAATTTTAATTCATTTTTAAAAGTTCCAATGGTCCTTTAAAATCTTCCTTGATATGTTAATACATACAATCAAACATTAAATATCTATTTCCGGAAAACACAATTTAAAATTAAATTTGGAAAATATTTTGGAAATAAAAATCTATTTAAAAACTAATTTGAATATAAAACCCTCTTTCAATTCAAAAAACATCCATGTTAAAAGGTCATTCAAAAAATCTATTTGATTATAAATCAACCTCTCTGGAAACTCTCCCCTAATTCATGATCCCTTTAATGTTTAAATTCATTAAAAGATAAACTATAGAAAATAAAATTTTACTTGGAATTATAAATCAAAAAAATAAAAATTTAAATAAAAAACCTCTAATATACATTGATGCAAATTAATAAATTCCATGAAAAACATTTCAAAACACATAAAGGATACAATATATCTCTATAAATTTTCAAGATAAAATTTTAAATAAGATCACACATCTAAAACATTTCAAGTAAATCAATTACAAAGAATAATTTACCTCAAAATAATCTTAAACAAGTCTCTTATAGTATAAGAAGATCAAAAAATGATAGAGATTATGTCTATAAGTCAAAGACATAAAAATACTCATGATTAGATTCAGCCTAAACCTTAAAATTATCCAATGTGATACCTAGGGTTTGTGGGAGAAGATAAATCCAAAATAATGTCTTGAATAAAGGAATATTAAGAGGATAATATATATATATAGGAGCTTGCCATGAATAAATGGGCTCACACATCGAGAAAATCCTTTGGAAAACCACAGAGGATGTGAGAAAAGAAGGGGCTTCATGTTTAGGGGTCTGTTGATCTAAGGGGGTAGAAAATAGGATCCATGATTCTCAAAATTGAGGTACGGGTATTTCTAGATGACCCGCATTGTGAAAACTATCATTTCCTCATGGTTTTTCATAATGTTTTATTAAACCATGTTCTAACCATGCTAGATCCACTAAACAGAGCATCAAACTGCACATGATTTAGGCCACATGGTTTCCCCCAACCATTCAACAACTATAAAGGTCACCACAACACACAACTCGAGGATTATGGTCACCTTGAGAACACCACATATTTTTTCAAACCACTTTCCAAATGTAAAAAATACTACTATTTAATAATTTTAGGTATTGTATACATCCTACATGGAACTCACTAAACATTTTATATTTTTTCACCTAAATCTACTACTACAAACAATAAAAAGCATAAAAATATTTAAACTCAAGATAAAGGGAAAAAATAAATATATGAATAACATAATTGGGAAATTAAAAATCATGTTGTGAATATTATCCCTTTCCTGAAACAATCTATCTCTATAACTTCATTGGTAAAATATAGAAATCATCAAAGTAGTAAATTACCAATAGCCATATGAAAATGAGGGAGGAATGTGTAACATGAAAAGACTATAAAATAAGGGAAATCCTGACCTAAAGATACTCCATAAGATTTATAGAACCCATACTCAACCATAATTTTACATATCATGTTGAAATCAACTAAAAACACGATACACATAGCCTTGAAAACGTGCAGGACTATCAAGGAACTCCAATATTTGGATTTCATCTAAAATGATGGGTAAATGTTTAATATTTTTTGGAAGTGGTTTCCCAAGACACGACATGAGAAATAATCTTACATTACCATATCATATATATAGAAAGTTATGTATAATGTATTTTAATCATATAAATTTTATTATTATATATCCACTATATGCTTGTCAATATAAATTGATTATTTTTCATATAAAAAGGTTATAGAAGTTACCAACTATAGTGAAAAATAGTTGATACCTAGAAACTAATCTTAAAACATATGACACATGGTAAAGGAACATCATTCTGACAATACATAGATGATTTCTAACTATCATGTCTTATTGGATCATAATCACATAGAATTCTTCTCCTAATTTTTTCACTTGGTTATATCATGTAGACTAGATCATTACAACTAGTCTATTAATAGGAACACTGCATGTTTTAGGTGTCATTGGTGTTTTAATATTTACAAGGATGTGTGTTGATCTCTAGAATTGAAATCACTTTCAATGGGTAGAATATAATAATGTGCCTTTATTTAAGAAGGAAACTATGATAATTATGTTTTATTAGGGTAAAAAGTGTTCGACATGTCATTGGTGGTGGGAAATTGATTGAATAATACAGATAGGCTGTGTTGCTTCCATAATGTATGGGATATCATAAGCCCAAATGACAAGGGTAGTATTACATTTACTATATCCATGGACATGGTAGATGAATTTATATCCATCCAGTACGGTTATAAAATATTAAAGAGAGCATGGATGGTGAAACAAAGTGTGTGTCATAGCTTATTATATATCTCAATATTAATTGACCATAATACATATAAAATGTCCATAGGGCATAGTCATAGCCATCACTTATCTTTTTATATTTAATCATCACAATATATTGAATAAAACAACATTCTATCTCTGATTATGACTCACCAATATCGAAAAGGGCCTAAAGGGTCACACACAATGTGTATCCACAAGTTTCACACATTCGTAAGAATAAGAGTTTACGATGAAGTGGACCTCTCATGTGAGGATGGAGTATATCCAAGTGTGAATGATTTCATGCTAATTAATTTATATAAATTATTCAAGATAATAATAATAATAATAATAATAATAATAATAATAATAATTACAATCTTATTTTTAGTTATTTAGTAATTATTTAGGTTAAAATAATTTAATATGAGAATAAAATTAGAATTAGTTTTATTTCTTCCAGATTTTTTAAACAAATATAGTAGTTCTTAGTCAATTTAATGACTTACACTTAATAAAATTTAATCAATTTTATGTATGATGTATGTTATTAAATGTTATGTTAGCAATGAAAATTCAGAGCTTGTAATTTAAACTTTTTTTGGGAAAATATTTATAGTTTATTTTCTTAATGGACATATGATAAAATTTAGACACTAAAACCTATTATTTTTATATATATTTATTCCATTTACAGAGTGGGTCTATTCATATCCGAAATTTATATCCTCATATCTTCCTAGGTTCTCTCCCTCTATCAATTTCTATAGAGAGAGAACCAATGGAATATTAGGATTTCATTTATCCTAGTTCGTGGATCGAACATGCGTACTAATGGAGATTTAAGGGGCTTCATAATTATTTTTGATTTCCTACAATAGCACCTAAGAATTGAATAATACTGAACCAAGAGTTGTAGTGCCAATGTAGAAGATCTTTGGGATTCTTCATCAATTCCCTAAAGCTATGGCATGATGATGATGAGAGGATCACATCAGAATTGATGAATGGACATTGTTTTATTTATGGTTTCATTTGATTTTAGTTCATGATGCTTGAATTAAATTACACATGATACATTGGAAAATATGAGCAAGGGTATGATGGATTTTTTTCTTTAACATGAATCTAGACCCAGGATATTTTAAAATTACTATTTTTACAATTCAAAAAAGCCTCGAGATCCTACACGTAGTATATAAGATATCTCAATGTAATTTAATTTCAAATGAAATTAACTTTTAATGAATTTCAGAATATGGAATCGTAGTAGTTCTATAACAATAAAAGATGCTTTAATCCATGGTTGGATGGTTTATTAATGGCCATCTAAGGATAAAAAATTATAATTTCAGTATTAAAAAACAATTCAATATATATTCCTTGTTGGATTGGGCTATGGGTCACTCATTGGTTCATCCATCAGTTGATGGTTCCTGACTGGTGAATAGTTACCATGGAGAGGTTCACATCCAAAAATTAAAAAATACATATATTTTATAATAAAAAATTAATATCTTATTTTTAGCTTATTAAGAGATAGAAAAAATAGGGGACTCTAAAATTGAAGTGGGAGTATGGATAAAATGTTGTGTGAGTATAAATATGATTATGAAGTTTTTCAATTTGTCCTCTAATTGATTTTGGGTGGAAATGGTGACAACACCTACAGAATTAATCTTTAAAAAAAATTATTATTATTATTATTATTATTATTATCATTGGTGGTGTTGGGTTTCTCCCCTTTTCACGACCTTACAGTTCATACACGAGGCATCCTCCTCCCACCAAACCATCTCCCTTGTGGGGTTGGGTCCTACCCAACGAGTAATAAATCCTTACAGGTGGTAAAAAAATACTTGATATCTACAAAAAATATTAAAAATATTAAAAATATTAGAGATGAAATTAAAATATATTTTCCATAGTGTATAATTTATTTAGATAATTAAAATAGTTTTTATTTATTTTAATTCGTAAATAATTTCATCAATTTGAATTAAATGCGGACAAAGTTTAATTAAAAAATATATTTTCATTTTGATTGATCATAAGCCAATACTGAACTATACATGGTTATCCTCATTATTAATTTAATTTCAATAATTCAATTATGGCGGGTTTTTAATAATTAATTGTAAAGTGTGTTTTTTATATGATTTGTGCATCACACCCCAATATGTAAATGTTTAAAGGCTTCTGTGTCTATATTTTGATTGTTAAAATGGAATTCTTAATTCTATGTTCACCCTCACCATTTCAGGAGTAAGAGTTGTAAAATAGGGGAGTTCTCATTAACATAGTTCAAGTTGAGAGCAGACATGGAACCAAACAAGATATATTCATTTTAGTTGTATGGTTGTTGAATCTTGAGTTAGGTAATGGATCAATGAGTTCCCTTAGGGTATCAGTTAATTCACTACCTTCTTGATGGATTATGTAGAAAACAACCCCTATTCATTTCTCTATTTATTTATTTTATATTTCCATGATTAAAATTTGTTGAGTTTATGAATGATTCATGATAACAAAGTATAATTAAAAATTATGCAAGGAAAAAATTTAATTGGTGAGAAAAATGGTTTTTGTTTCGACATTTTTGATATTTTGTGTGTGGTTACATAGTAACAAGAATGATAAATATAATTAAATTTCAATTTCAATGAAAATAATAAAATTGAAATCCTTTAATGAGAAATATTAACTCTTTTAAACATTCCATAACATGTGTCTAAACAAAAACAAAGTAATAGCAGATCTCTAGACATAGTTTAGTGTGACTCATTCTATTCAAGAGTTCTAAAAAGACTTGGGGGTTGAATTTGATGGGTTTTCATTGATCATCATATGATCCTTAACATAAAAAGAAAATCAATATTTTTGTGAAATATCCTTGTCAAAATCAACATGTAATATAAATAAATAACATAAATTTGAGTAACTAGATAACAAAAGGATTCTTATTAGATCATTGATGAAGTACATATGATGTCAATTACCAAATATGTATAATAAATCCTCCTACCTTTGATGGAATTTTAGTAGACAAAAGATCCGTAAATTTTCATAATGGTCTATAAATTCTTAAGGGTTATTAATTCCTTCACAAAGTGATAAACTATATTTCAGGTGGAAGATATAATTGAGAGGCTTTCTTGCATACAATCATACCTAACAGGAGGTATCCAATACCCTTCTATTCATATTTAATGTGTTCTTTTTAAGGGAACACATCATCCATATTCAATATATCATTATAAATTTAATCTAAATGAAAGAATTTAATGAATTTATTAAAGAAATTAGATCTATTTAGTCCATAAATAATGTATACCATATAATACATTTATACTACATTATAAATAATGTAACTAAATGGGATGATACATGAACCTAAATTTAATTAATTCAAATAAATATTTTACTTTACAATTAATAAAATCCCACATGCACTATAATCTCATAAATATTTTATAAAAAATATCATAACTCTTTTTGAATCAATCTAAAACTTCATTTGGATGTGATTTTCTCATATTATCTTCAATTTGGAAATTATTCATTGTCCAATAGTTAATCCATATACACAAGCATAACTATGTGACCCTATAGGCCTTAGTCTTATTAATAACAAAAATAAATATATATTTCATAGATGTAAGAAAAGAGAATCCACTTGGAGAGAATCAATACTATTAAACAAACTAAGGGGTTCGATGTGATTTCTATCAAACAAACTCATATCTATATATAACCATGTTCGCCACTATATATATCATATATATCATATATTTATATATATAATCCTTATCCCTTGACATAAAGTGACTACTAGTCTTCAAACAATTTCAATATAGCATAGGCCATATCATATTTTCATGATTTAATGAAAAATACTGACTAGGGATATGAATACCTCACAAGTAATTCATCTAATAGATGAGTACACCATATTTCCCTCATCGAAGCAGTTAATCACATTATATTGTCCAAACTAGTTTTGTCCGTACAATATTTCAATCTAATTCTGTAATGTTCCATGTGCTTCTACTCATCATATAAGTAGAAAAATCTCATCTTTGTTGTAGTCCAACTAATGAGATGAATAATAACATACAAAACCACCCCAAAATTAGATAAGTTACTTTTTAATTTTTTCAATAAGGTATCAATGTATGATGGTTAAACTTCTAGGTATCTCACCAACCTTTGGTACGAACGATTGATAAAGATCATACACCACTAAGTATATCTATGAACATATGATATTCCATCATAAAAAAATTGGAAATTCATTCCAGGTAATAAGCGTCAACATACTACCTAATGAATATATTCATTGAATCCCTTATACAAACCTTTAAACGAGTGAAACAATCTATTCATGCTAACATAAACATATCATCACATCTCATTATACTATATGACAATCATTGATTAGTGATAATTCATTGTCACGATTTGATGGTATATTATCTTTTTTATTTTTCATAGGAAGTATCATACAAAAAACATGAATTAATAATAAATATCGGTTTCATTTATTATAAAACTATGATACGTTATAAAAAAGATACAAAAATATATAAGTTGTCTTATATGAAGCTATTATTCTTTACTCCCTTTCATCTATTGTAATAAATATTTCATTAACACAATACATATATATGTAATTCATACCACATCACTATGTAACCATATAAAATAATTATCTAATTATAAAATTTAATAAAAAAATGTTTGAAGTAAACTAGTATTAATAATGGTGATACATATAAATCATATTTTTAATGTTTAATTCTTTAAAAATATACAATGTCCTCAATTTAATAACATCCAATGTTATGATGTTAAATTCTATTTTTTACCTATAACTCTTTCAAAGATTTATATTATCATGTTTGTAACACTATTCCATCAAAAAATATTGAAATAAATTTCATTATTTTTTTATTATTTACCACCACATATTAATCATCTATAAAATATATTGATATTATCATTAATTGGAATAATTATTTGGAAACATTGAATGTTTTTTCTTATGTTATCTAAATATAATCATTTAATTTTTCTATATACAATCATCATCTAGAACATTTTAAGGATATTTAGTGAAATAACATCATCATTATACTGTATAATCGTTAATTTTTCGTAACATTCAACTTATCAGAGTTAATAAATATTCTCACTAGCCTATTAGATATTAAATTCCTTTTTATAATATTTTAAAATATTCAACAAAAACATATTTTTATTATTAAATGAAACATATTTTTATATAGTACAAATATTTAAAAAATAAACTACTATTTCATTTTTAGATATGAAATTATATATGTTTAGAATTTTTTAAAATGTATATTTATTCCTAAAATTTCCCTAATGATTGATTGGTATAATTTACACCTTATTTTAAAAAAAATTTGAATAATCATTTTATCCTAGATGAATCAAATTTATACATTTGTTCATTTCCAAACGTTATTTATACTCTAATGAATCATAAAGCATGTGTAATAAATTATATCAAATTATTTATAATAAACTTTTTTAATAAATGAAGATATCTTATCACATAAATGAAATAATATGAGAATACACATCCATTATTTTAGATTAATCTGATCATTACATGTATCATTACATAAAAATATATGATGTATAAACATTTTATTCAATACTTGGATGAAAATTTCATTCTTTATCAACTCTTTCTATTATTTTGAAAACCTTTATTTTTACAACCCTTATAAAATATATATTTGAAAAAACATACCCATCCAAATTAATGAACCAATTTCTCTAACATTAATACCTAACATGTAAATTCTCTAGTGTTTCCAAACACATCTTTATGTGTCATTAAACTCCCATATTATGTAATCATTTCTATGTTCCGAAAAAACCAACAAGTTTCAAATGACCTGAATTGGATTTTTGAATAAACATTATTGGACACTACCACTTTACATTTCTTCTTGATGTTAAAACATTAATCCACTTTAATTGCCTATAAATCACTATAAACTTACATGGTCATTTCATCCATTAACAACATTTGAGAGAATCAGAATAACATATCTTGAATTTATACTCTTTTATGATATTTTGGTCAATTAAAATATGATAAATTACATAACTAGAATAATCCCAAATGAAACCATAATATAATCATTATATAATTCACATAATAATATATATTCAATTTTTGAGAAAATTCCTTAGTTTTTTTCCTTATGAATGTATTGTTAAAACACATAGAATATTTATTACTTAATAAATTTTCTTATAATAACAATCTAAAGAGTTTCATTCATTAATCTATGCATTTATAGTCAAAATTATGTTTTATGATGATGATGTTATTTATATGTAACATAATATTTTATCACATGGGTATCATGTTTCAAATATTTTCCTTAATAATTATTATTAAAATTTATCCCCCTAAATTTTATTACCTTGTTAATCATACCCTTTTAATGATCCAAAATTAGTAATCCATTATATAATTATTATTATTTAGCACTCATCTCAACAATTATTTATTTAGTTCTGTAATCATCCCAATTTAGAAAGTTATGATTAATAGATAGTTAATTGAATAAATATTTTCTCCGATCCATGATAAAAATAAAATCACCTTTATTCATATGATATCCTAAACATTATGTTTTCTTAGCTAGTGTAACCAAATGAAAATTCCCTGATTAGGATAAAGAAAGACAGTCCTGGGGAACTTGACAGTAGCATGAAATTTCCTATTGAATGATCCTAAGTTATCCATTTCATACATTCCATATACAAGATAATCTAATGGTTCTTGGATTTATCAGGGAGCTACCAAGTTTGGTGATCAAGTACATTACAATTGTTTCTTTTAATGGAATGTCACACCTCATATTTATGGTTTTTTCATAGTCTCAACAATTTAATATACATCATATTCATGTAAATTTATAACTATTACATTTTATAAAATCATTATCATGTCACAATTTATTTCTTTTTTATATTCATGCTTCAAACAATTTAGTTTTGGAATCCATTTTGCACCATACAAAGTAATTTTTCACACTGCATTAATGTGTTACCATTTACACAACCCATAGATTATGCCACTCACCCAAATATAGAATTGTAACATATTTTTATGTATCTGATGCATCTTATATATAGTGTACATGAACTCATTATGTAATGGTTTTGAAATATATGAGATTGATAATATCCACATGATTATACATAGAGTGATTGATCACATACCCCTCACTTTCCTAAAATAATATATGAACATCCAAGTCAATGGGTAGTCTAACCCCTTGTCTCTCTCCTAATAGGGACATTACTCAAGAGATAATATAATTCATGATAAAACTAAAATCTAATATGAAAAACTATGACCACAACTAGATTAAATATAACAAAAAAAATTATAAATTAATATCATGTTATAACATAAAATAATTTTATGGAGTTTTACCTCATATATAACATAGAGATATATCTTCTTGAAGCAATTTATCCAAGAAATATTACACAAACATTTTTCATATTCTACTAATAATATAAAAATGAATTAATTAATTAATAAATAATAAAAAGATAAAAATCACATAAATTTAAATATACGATAAAATATTATGAATGATTCATATAAAAAACAATACGATAAATACTTTATAGTTAAGATAAATATTATGGATATTTCTAAATTTTCCATAAAAACAATTTAGATCCCATTTCCAAAGTGAACTCATTCATATTATATGAAACCATTATGTGTTATAAACAATTTATAACTAAATTTCTATTATTGACACTATATACATAATATAAATATCAGTATATTAAACATCATTTAAACGATATTTGAATATATCATCAAAAATATTTTAAAGTGATCTACATAATATATTTAATAAGTCATAATTATATTTCATAAATTCAAATTCAATTTATTAGGAACATTTCATAAATCTATCGATATACTACACCATACATTGTCTTTATTATCCTAATTTAAAAATTATTTATAAATAACAGTCATTATTACTAAATAAATATTTTTTAACATGAGAAACTAATATTAATATTCATATTCAACTCAACCTTATAATGATAATTTTATCAATTATAATAGTCAGCATAGTTTATTTTATTCGTATTCTTAAAAAATTTTATAAGCATGATAATCCTAAAATTTTAAAGAATTAAAAAAACATTTTAGTTAATAATTATTTATAAATATGGATTTCTATAATTGTTTTTAGTTTTATGAAACATATTTTTTGTTAATTCCACACATATGATTTATAATTAAATTATGAGATCTATGATAAATAATTAAAAACGTCATATTTAACCTTATTTTATAAAAAATATTATTATTAAATCCCCAACCCTATCATTTACGACATATTTAAAAACACTATTTTTTTATTTAATGGTCATAAAAATATAACATACCACAATTTCATATTAAATCCATTTCATCTAAGGATATTTTAATTATCTGGGTTATAAACATGATATATCCACATTCAACGTGATCTCTTGCATATAAATAATTATATTAAATTTCTCTCTTATTATTTGATATTATAATTAATTATACCTTATTTATAATATTATTTCTATTTAGAAAAGTGTTTAATTTATCTAAAAATAACATATTTAAGCATTATTTAGACCCTGAATAATGATATTATCAAAACACATTTGATGTTGACTAAATAATTTTTGAAATATATCCCCCTTTAATACAAACAATTCAAATTATTTATTTTTGAACATCTAATAATTCGAAATATAAAATCCTTCATATTATGGTATTATTTAAGTTATTTATAAACTATTTATATAATTATCTTATGACCACTAAATAAATATTACGTACCAAGATCACAAGGCATGCTGTATAATTTGATAAAAGGTGTTTTAATTTTCAGCACTTAATATTTGTAAAAAAAAATTAAATTATTTTTTCATAATCATTTATAAAATTAATTATATTATATATATAATTAATTAATTTATAATCTCCATAATAAAAATATTCCCAAAAAACATTTCTCACTGATTTTTTAATTTTTTATATTTGAAATAAATTGGAAAAGTTTATCTTAAATATTTAAATAATTATATTGATAATATATATATATATATATAAAATTTTAAAATTAATTAAACAACTAACAATAACTATTTTTTGTAAATTTATAATGAAATTGTATACATTTTAAAAACATTATAAAATAACTGTTCCATTATTTTATATACGATTTATAAATAATATAATTGATTGCTTATTTGAATTTTCATATTAAAATAAAAAAATTTATTTATTTATCAAAAACATGAGAATGAAATATGAAAAAATTCATATATAATTTCAAAATGAAAACTACCATTTTTCAAATTCTAACACATAACTTTTATAAAAAATTATATATTATAGGTAAAATTATATAAATATGAAATTTAATTAATTTAATTTTTTTATGGTCATTTTACAATATGTTTTTTCACAATTTACTATTATGGTATAGAATCAAAAATAGTATTATGTTCACACACTATTTCGTATGAGGAAAAAACAACAAAATAAATTGAAAGTCGATGTATTATAATGTTCCCAAACCTATAAATGATTTTCTTTCCCGCAGTAGCAATAAAGATTGCACTAACTACATAACATAATAGATGAATTCAACTCCATTTCTCATTAATGATTTAAGATATTATATAGATGTGGAAATTGATTATGATTTAATTATATGTGTTCTTTATTATAAAGTTGAAGAAACACATTGACTTGATGAAGAAGTTGTTTCTCTAAAACTACTTATATTTTTTAGATCATCATATTATCCTTATCACCAGAATAAAACTATCTTTTGGTGATCTATGCTTAATAATTTCAGAATTTCATATTAAAAAAATTGTACACATGGATAAAAGTATTCCCTATCTTTAATCATTGATAGAATACTTCTGCTGTCGATCACCGAAGTATCATATAAAAGCCTCCTACCTCTGAGGGAATTACATCAGCCCACAGATCCTAGAGTTATTATTGGGGATTCATAAATGTTGAATGGGTTCTAGTTTCTTCGGTGAGTAATAAACTACATTTTACGAGGCTGATAGAATTTGGAGGCTTCCAGAATGCCTTTCATACCTAGTTGGGGGATATTATCCATTTATATATACACTTTTTTATATTACATTTAATGAAATGAATTATTGATATTCAACGTATCAACATATGTCAATCCCTATTATAATTATTGATTGATTTTATTAATTAATGATTTCAATTTAATCCATTCCAACAAAATAAAATTTAATCTATTCATAATGGACTGTAACATATGAAAAATTATGGGAAAATACAAACACTAAAAATAAATCCATTCGCATAAATATTTTAGTTCACATCTAACATACTTGACTATATTTGGAATTAAATAGATATTCATAGAAATTATGGTCAAATTATAGATAATATCATAGAATAATTTAATGTTACTATTTCTACGATATGGGAATACACTCTAATGATCTTGGTTTTAACAGTTTATGTGGTTTTAATTTAAAAATCATGCCTTGAAACTCCCCATGTAGTGGATTAACAATAACATAGACGATTAGGATGGGTTTTTAGGATTATTTCCACTATAATACTCAAGAGACCAATTATCTAATATTTAGTAGTTTAAGGATTATAGGATTTAATAAAATAGTGAGAGAAGTTCTTGATTAATAACTCTACGATGTTTAATAATTGGTAATTAATTAAAAATTATGAATCTATTAAATATTTCATTATATAAATAGGTTTAGTATTACCATAAATTTACAACATTAAATATTAGAAAAATAATATGCCCAAACTGGCACTAATTTCTAATTGTGGTATTGAAGCTAGCACACAATACTATGATATAAAATAAAATTATTTCTGTTTCGGTCTCCACTACCGTATGAGCCACCTCATAATGAATGTGATGGATAAATGTATAGTCATATAAGACATATATAAAATTATACCATGTTGCATCATCTCGAAAAAATCATGTGAATAGAAATTGAATAAAGGTTTGAATATGTTTTACATGACACCTAATATGTGTAAATAGATGTATTTAATTCAAGGTGATCTACATTACTAAAATTGATAGAGTGCATTGATCGAATCATAACCTTGAAATACATCTTAGTCTCATAGCATTATCACCCAGTAAATCCATTTTCATTAGAAATTATAAAATGATTAGTATGTAAAAAGTTCATTAGCATATTTTTGGTATGGATTTCCAAAATAATATTAACCTAATGAAATAAGAATATTTAGTTACAATGTTATACAAGAATAAGGACAAGATGAATATGTAAATGTAAATTTTATCTCCAAAACCATATGAATGACATCTTTCTAGGAAACAAAAGTAATAGTGGGATTACATCGAACATGAGACAATTTTCTTCTCCAATGGCTATATAACATAATATAATAGAAACCGAAAAGAATTTAAGTAGAAGAAAGAAGAGACATCAACATCATGTATATAAATCATTTCATGTGATATTTTTATCCTAATTAATGGGTATTGAATACTATATGCGAGTCACAAATTTATATCCAAGAACATTAATGATGCATGTTAAAAAAACCTTACCTGATGTAAGATGATTTCAATAACTAAGAAAGGTTAATTCCTTATTCAGTAGTGATAATAATAATAAATTTATTCTTAAAATTTTATTGATTATATTTTAGAAATTATTTTTTATTTAGTATAACCAAAAAAATTATCTCATATATCTATTGGACATAACAAGAAATTGTTTTGTTTTGGAATGAATGTTGGTTATGGAGTATTGTACTCAACTAATAGTATACTAATACATGAATAATCAAAAATAAAAGATAAATATAAAATTTCATAGTCGATAATATCCTATGGGAGAATTTTCATTATTAGTCAAGTAATTCAATGATAAAATTTCATGGAAATAATAATATGTGTTTTTAGACTCCTTATGAGATAACTCACTAAAGAATTTGACACAGTTTTTATTGGGTTAAAATTTAAATAAGTCATATTTGGATATTATTGGTGATAAATTCACAATGATTCTATATAATGTTCAACAAGATATGTGTGAAACATTTTAGAAAGAATATTGAGGTAAATTGATGTTCTACATGGGATTCCATTAACAAATTTATGGAATAAAAAACTGTACAGAATAATGTTCTTGGTTAAAGTTATCGGATCTATTACATTGGCCTTTCGGAGTATATATTAACCAAATATCCATCAATCATTAATAATTTATAATAAATTTATTCTTAAAGTCATATTTCTATATACTCATTATATCTATAACGTTAGTAAATGAAGGATCAATGATGAGTCATTTAAGTGTTCATATACTTCTAATTATCCTTATTTTTTACTAAGATGATATGAAACCCTTACATGACCCAAAGGCCCTTAATAAATGTCCAAAATTCCTAACGGAATCACATATTTGATCTAACTAGATAGAACCCCCCCCCATAAAACCACTTCAATTTATTCTCCAAACTCACTACCTAAAAATATAATTGTCTTGTCCTCAACTCATGAATAGTTTTGGTGGGACTAATGTGAAAGACATGTCAACCTCATCCCTCAACTATCTTATGTCTTGTTATCTATTCTTAGTGAATACTAAAACTCTTATCCTTCTTTCAGAAGCAACTTTATTATAGTTAAACTACCCAACAATGATGGTCTAGAGGCCAAGTGGCCCAAAATCATAATTCAAGTGAATACATCTAGTATAATTATAAATTAAAACAATATGAGTGACAACATAAAACAAATCCATTATTTCCTAAAAATAAATTTTTAGGAAAAGGGATTTGGTAATCCTATGTTAATAAAAAATACCCTTTATAAAAATATAACGTAAATATTTTTAAATATCCAAAATATTATATAAGATATTAAATAAATATTTTTGATAGAAAAGATATATTCAACTGACATAGTATATTTTTTAAAATGATTCTCATCTATGTTTGTGGTAGTGGTAGATAGATTAACTTGAACAAATTCATGGAAACATATGTTTAAATTGTGATAATAGGAAAAAATATCACATGATCACATATATAGGCATGTTTTAGAGATATACATTATATAAGAAAGAAAAAACCAAAGTGAGTTAGATTTATGATCCCTATGTCGGGTGAAATGTTATTTAATGATATTACTAAATCCAATATGACTAAGTAAGTAGAAATGAACTAAAAATAATATTGAATATGAATTTGGTGAAATAGATTCAATTTTTAGTGTTGAATTCTATATTTTCTTAGTTTCTCCGATTTATATAAGGTTTTTAAGGGATATTCATGAAAAAATATACAAGGGTTATGCAATTTTTGTTCCAATAAATATTTTTTTTTGTTATACCATGTTTTCATTTATAAATCCATTTGAGTTTTTATTCATATAATATATTTCTAGGATTATTATATTGAGAAGTGGATGTCACACTATATTTTTCTTATATGTTGTATATATGATGAAATATGAATGTTTTGGTGACACTGATGAATTCCAATAATGGGTTCAAGTTAATGAGACCCAATTTTATCTTAAGGTAAGCATCATGATCAATGATTATTCATATGTAATGAAATTATTTTGGTTTTTGTAAGTGGTTAGTGGGACCACCATGGTCATCCATGTAAAATATACATAAAATATTTTTTATACATATAGGTTGTTAATAATATATTGACATAAACTATTTTTAGATATAATTTATGTAGAAAATAATGCTCTAGAGAATCATATCTACTAACATCAATCGATGTGTTTCTATAATCAATTAAATGTACATATACTGATAACTTATTGAAAAATAAATGTTTTAATAACATGAGAAGTATGATATATATGATAAGGTTAATATGTTGAGTACATTAATGACAATTAGAATCCCATAAGTAAATATTGAGCATGTTTTGGATTCCACTATAGCTAAAAATGAAATTTATTCTATGTAATGATCTATTCCAATTATTGGAATGATTCCTAATAAGTAAAGTATTATCATTTTGGAAATTGTTATTATCTTATGAAGATGGTATTATCCAAGATATCATGGATATTATAGAGGAAAAAAGAGATCTACAAAGGGACATTATATTTAGGAGTGTTTTACTATAGACGGTGAAGTCATGGTTAACTGAGTAACCATGTATCATATCATGGATGGTACAATAACTAATAACACAAATTAGTAGAAGTATGGTATTATCATGGGATATTTAACAGGTTTCATGATATCAAGTTGGATCTAGAGAAATTAGGAGTCTTATAAAAGTTACTGTCATAGACCCATATTGGGTACTACTTTTCGATTACATTATAATTTATTCATAGACAAATACACGATGTATTCTAAATATATTAGTGTTGATATTTATACATCCAATATTTACATGGTTATTTCCTTAGACTATTTATCATATCAAAAGGTTATTGAAATTCCAATACATAATGAGAACCACATGACACATTAATATTAATATGACCCCATATGTCCTATTATCTAGAAAAATCATATTTCTGGGACATACATGAGGTATAACGATTAGGTGTTAGGGTATCATTATAATTAAAACAATTTCTTATATAGTTCTCACATGGTAATCTTAATTATAATATATCATGATCAATGACCTACTAATAGTAACACCACATTTTTCAGCTGTCATTAGGTGTTCCTATTTATGTTCATGTGTATTGGACTCTCAACTTGAGATATTTATCAATGAGTACTATTTTATAGTTTTATTTGATGTAGAATAAACTCCATTATATTTATAAGGTGGTGAGGTAGATTTTTTGGGTATAACATTGATGTTATTAAATTGATTTAATGAGGAAGATTTGATTTTTTCCCTTCCATAAATTAAGAGATATCTTGCGCATAGTTGACTCGAATGGTAGAACTATTAATAAATCCATGATCAGAATAGAAGAGGGAAACTCCATCTAGTAAGGCTATAAAATAATAAAACGAGGAAGGATAATGGAAAATGTTTTAGTGCTAAATTATGTGATATCAATATATAAAGATATTATATTATACAGAGAATGTTTGAAGTTGTTACTCACAGCTATGTCATATCCTTTTCTCTTTAGTCGTCATGATTTGTCACTATATATTGCTCTAGATCTATGAGTATGACTTAAAACTATCTCGGTAAGGGCCTATAGGGGCACATAAAAATTATATCCATGAGATACACCAAATGAGATAAATATGATTTTAAGAAATAGTAGTCCACATGGACAGAGATAGTGTACATTTGAGTGTCAAAAATTAAAAGATAGTTAATTTAATTTAATTATTCATGTTTAAAATAATAATTGAATAGTTTTTAATTTATTCATTTATTATTCAAGTTTAAAGATTAATACGAGAAAAGAAATTTTTGAACCAATATTATTTATTCAAGAATAGTTAATGAAATATTGAAGGGACAAGTTGATTTAATGAATTTCATTTATTCATGTGGCATATTATGAAGATAAAGGTATGTGATTAATTTTAATAATGGTTACAATATGTATAAATATTTAATTTACTAAAATCTATCCAACATTTTTTTATGGTTATTACTTACTATTTGGAAAAATCATAAAATTGATCTATATTTTAATAGTTATTTTCATATCTAAAAAACATTTCATCTCACTTTTGAAAATCGTGTAGGGTTTGGGTGTTTCTATAAGGGGTTTCATTATTGGACCAAAACATGTATCTTTTCTCAGGAGAAGATACAGTAGGTCATTAAAAAGTTGTTTTTTATACATTTTCCATTGGATATTTCTATGCATAATCCCCACTAATATAATTTAGTGTAGAAAAAGTCCTACCCTAGGGATCCAAAGTGTTCTCCCTTGGGATTGTTGGTGATTTCCTTAAATCTTGATGTATTTCTCTATGTTTTTTCTGGATATGAATATGGTTCCTCTTCAAATTTTTGATCCTTGATTGATCCCTCAACACCTAATCTTAATGTAACTTGTGTGTGTTCTGGATTAAATATATAAAGGATTTTATAAATTTTTATTGTGATTATTATCGATCTAGGATCTCTAGGACCTGATCCACCCTTCACTAGTCTCTACTTTTGAAGGCCTTTGGTCTAACCCCCATTATTGAAGTATGTGTCTCTATAAAAATGATTAATTTAATATTTCTCTATTAAATTCAATTTTACTATTCATTTAATTCAGATCATTTGTGATTAAAATATATTTTAGGAAAATAAATCATGTTTTCAAAAGGGGGTTTTCATTAAAAAAAGTGTGCAAACCATGTGGATGATAAAATACTTTAATGGTGGTTTTAGTTTAAAAAATTGTTTTCAAGCACCAAAGATAATTTTATACTTAAAAAAAGTGTTTTATAATTTATGATCATGGATTTTAAAATGGGTTTTGGTAAAAATAACACATTTTTTATCCTTGGGTTCATTGGGAGTAGACATGTCACTCATAGTGTTTGTAATGCCAGTTATGGTTTTATTTCACATTAGTGTGTGAAATGACACTATATTTTCTACTAGTTGAATAAATATTAATCCTATATTGAGGATCTATTTTCATGTCTAGTATTTTTACCCAAAGGTTAGATATCCAATGGTGTCCTTTATCATTAATTATTAGATTATAACATAAAGGATTATTTCATGGTTATTTTCTCACATGATGTATTTTTTCATGGTTATATTACATACATGATTATCTTAGAGTGAACCGATTGATTGTATTGATTGTGATTTCATTCTTATCTCAAGTAATTGTCATATTCCATGTCCTGTGAATATCAAATAATTTTACTGAAAAAAAGGATGATTTTTAGATAGTCTTGATTTATGAAATATATTGGTAAAAAATTTTTTTTTGTAGCTCAAAATAAAAAATTCATGATCTTAGTCATCCTATGTATTTTTTAATGGAATCTACATTGTCTATGTGATCACACCATAATTTATTATTTGGGATGTTTTAAATGTTGGGGGGGGGGGGTTCGGGTAAAGTGAAGGGCATCATGTAGCATGTCAACTACTCTTTTCATTGTAACCCTTATAGAGGGATTGTTTATGGGTGATCGGTTTTCACATCGACAATTGATTGTCCAATATTATTATATATTTTGGTTTGGATAGTATT
This sequence comes from Viscum album, assembly GCA_963277665.1. Taxonomy (NCBI): domain Eukaryota; kingdom Viridiplantae; phylum Streptophyta; class Magnoliopsida; order Santalales; family Viscaceae; genus Viscum; species Viscum album. The sequence continues at coordinate 1,819,544,533 of OY728141.1, forward strand.
TCTTGTATATTAAGGCTCTTGGATGTAGATATTTCTTTCACTTTGTAGTGTAACATCTCGACCCGAGATCTACATAACCTGTGCCCTGATTCGGTGGGTCATATGGCCTCAAGCAAGCCGACTAGATGCCAGAGGATGCCAAATATCAGCGAGGATATAACGTGTTATAATAGGGAGACAATACCATCATATCAGAGTGAAAGATGGATTAAAATCAATAATAAGACAATGAAATAAGAATATATACATATATACATTGACATTCTAATGATAGGATTGGTAACCCACCATAAAAAAAGTATGATATAACATAATGCACAATAGAAGTGAAAAAATAATAATTAACAACAACAAAATTGTAAATAACTATGAAACTACAATAAAAAAAATCCAATATTTTCAGTGAAATATAATGATTTCATGGCATCCTAATATAAAATAATTGTAAATAGGGACATGCATATGAAACATGCTATAAAAATGAAAAAAGGACAAATGATTAATCCACTAACATCCTGAGAATATGATCAACCATCCTCTCCCATGATTTATGCTATAAGAGAAATAAATAATACATTTTTATTAGGTCACTTTCCATTATTGATATCTATATATAAGAAATCTACACGATAACCCTAGTCGGACTAACTAGGGTGTGAGATAAAATCCCAGCATGGAACCACCAGTAGTGTCTAGAATTAATCTAGTAAGTGTACACAGACAAAAAAATATTCATGTGTTTGGATATAGTATAAAATGCTAAATAACAAACCCCAGTCATATCATGTTACTATAAGAAATCTGGATTTCTCTTCCTACATAGTTATATTCCATTACTAATGTATGGTTGGTATCCATATAGATGTATAACCATAATATTAAACACACACACACACACAAACAGATATATATATATATATATCATTATATATCATGTAAACTTATATGCACTATGTTCGTGAGGATATAAGTGGGAATATACGTTTATACTAGGTGATTGCTGGACCAGGGTGTAACTCAGTCATCTATAATCATTCTTATGAGCCTATATCTGAAGTGAAAGGGTCCATGCCTTTAATTTTATAAAGAATGTTTGTCTTTGTAATCAACAATCAAGATAGGTGGGTGGGATTTCTAACCTGACATCCAATACGAAGGAACATGGAATGTCATGCAAATTGCCTAAATAATAGTATTATGGTGAGAGATGGCATGATCCATACATGACGTAAGGTAGAGTCAACTATCAAGATTAACATATCCCTTAACCATTATTCTATAGCTATTAACAGTGGAATAATCATAATAATCATAATAATAATAATATATAGGGGAAAACCTCATTAGAATCATAATTGTCAAGCCCCAATATAAAAATTGGTGTCACAGTTTATATAATCTATATAAAAAATCATTGTTCAATTAGTTTGTCCTTACCACCCATTATTATTCATTTTAGTTAGTCCATTTAATTCATTTATTTATAGAAATCCATCTTCAAAGTAATCTATTCAATTATGAGGCAAGGAAAAAATAATTTTATCATAATCCAAGCACTTTTGTGGTTCTTGTTCAACAAATAAGGTATGTAAGAGTGACAAAATCCATTTACAAGTCAATTCAAATGCATGGGATGTGTCTGGTCCATTTAAAAAACTATATTAAAGAGGAATATAAATATGGCGTACCCAAAGGGGTGTCTATGATAGAGGATGGCTTCCAATAAAAATTTAAAAAGGGTAAATGCGAGTATAGTAGCATGAATAAATTAATTTGAAGAAGAACAAGAACTCCTGTTATGGAAATGTGTGGAAAATACCAGTGTGATACACAATGGAGGAGTTATGAAAACACAATATGTTTTGGAAAAATTTCTAGACCACCTACCTTAGGATCATAGATGAAACCTCATATAATATCAGCTTTAGATTCAATGTTGATTAGCTGAAATAAAATAAATAGTCCAGCCCCCTTGACATTCTCCAACTGAGATCACACCTACAAATTACAACAAATAGAAAAACGAACATCAAATGAAAGAAATAGGTTTCAATTAATTAGCAATGTGGATCCAATGTGATGGATTATAGTTTATTTGGAGTATAGATGAGAAAACAAAATTAAATCATATCTATCAGATGAAGAGAGATATCTTATAAGTGAGATGTGTGGTGTTCATCCATTAGAAAAAGGATGAAGAAAATTGGGATTTATGTTTTAGGTTCATCAAAGGAAAAGTTTTTATTTCAACCATTATGAAAAGAGTGCATGGTTTGGACACAATATTTTCCAACCGGCGTTAAAATCATGTTCCATAACACTTTCTATGGAGGATATCTCATGGGATATGTGAAAAGTTTAAATAACCATGTTAAAAACATAATAAATTCTCTTACTGCATTTGCTTTTGAGAAAATCGTATGGTTGTGTGACCCTAAGATCATTATTAGGTAACTTATGCACCCTATATGGACCTCTAAAATTACCTGCATGGTTAGGAGAAATTGTGTTGTCTATTCAGCATAGTTTTCTCTCACTATGCGATCGGGTCAATTTTACCTATGTCTGGGGATATCAGCTCTAAAAAAGATGTAAGAAACCCTTAGATTTCTATGTATCCATTTTTTTAATATTATATGGTCCCTTCTATGGAATTTTAAATAAAAAAAATTATTTTATCATTGAGAGATGTCCGTTCATTACAACATCCACTCCTTAAATAAATGCATCTTCGAGTTAGCCTTCTGAGCGTAGAAATGTTTCATCTGAAAATTGTTCCATCCACAGAGATATTATATTAGCCTTCCACTCTGATATCTCATCTTGTACTCGACCATGTTTTTGTATCACGCATACTGAAGGAACTGACCAATCAAAGAGTCTCATCACACTCTGGTCCACAATACGCATATGATACTCCTCGACATTAGAATCCATATCTAACCAAACCTCATCATGTATGAAATCATGAGACAGTTCTCTACAATACTGATGAAGATGAGATACACTAAAGACATTATCCATATACCTGTATCTATGAGTAAATTTTATCTATTAAGATATTGTTCTGATTTGTTTCATAACCCAAAGGGTCCAATAAACATAGTTGAAAGCTTACCCTTCCTTTGAATATGACGATGACCTAACCTGGGTGAAAATCGCAAGACACCCCAATCTATGACATCAATCCCAAGTGGTCATTTACATTAGCTAACATATGATTGTTCACAGGACCCAGCCTTTATTATATTCTTTCCGATCAATTCGTCCTTCTCTATAGTCTTTTGAACAAGAGGTGGTCTGAGAAAATATGCCTCCACTACCACTAGCCATCATAGAGGTGATGGATAATGACTTCCATATAATTATTCATAAGTATCTATCTCTTTGGTTTCCTTAATGATATTATTATATATAAACTCTACAATTGGAATTTTATTCTCCATTGAACACCCAAAATCATGGGAACGTGCATGGAGAAATTACACACGCAGCAAAATCATATGATTTCTCTATCTATCAGTCTGATGGTGATAGGATGATCGAATAAGCACCTATATACCCAAGTCCTTCTGGAACCCCTTCTAGAACCAAGATGTGAATAAAATGTCCATTTTAGGTTTAATAGATCCTAGATCTCCATGGAAATGTACGACCTCAATGACATATGGAATCCCCAAATCATCTAGCCGAGAAGGTATCTCGCCCATTTAACAAAATTTGTGACCTTCACGAAATGATCAAAAAATACCCATACTATATTTTTTCTAGGATGTGATCTTGGTAAATAAATTAAAAAATCCCTAGAAACATCAACCCACTTCCACTCAGGAATGGATAATGGTTATTAAATATTATTTTTTCACTGATGTTCCACCTTCATCTGATGATAGTTCGAACACTGTATGATAAAGTCAGAAATATCTCACTTCAAACCCATACAAAAATACTTGTAATGTAAATCTTGATACCCATTTTGACACTTGTATATACTACCCATGAAGATTCATGAGATTCTTGCCTCATCTCTTCTTTGATTTCTAATGAGACTCAAATATTCCAATGAAGGAATACGGTCACACCCACTTCCATACTAAAACAAAAAGTTTAATCTATATATAATATGCTTTCCCTTTAGTCAATTACCTAGTATCAGATAGTTTCCTTTCACTTAAATAATTTGGGATTGAATAGTTCATTGCTAACTCTATGATGAATGTTTAACTGTGATACTCTTTAACCTCATCATGTATTTCTGAAAATGGGTCCATGAGATGGAAATCACCACTAGCCTCTTGAACCACTTGTGTCTATGTTTTTTGGCTCAGAAAATCGACTACAAAATCACCCTTCCTAGGTGTGTAGGCTATCTAAAAAACAAATTACTATAAGTATTCAACCTATCTACACATCCTATTATTAAGATCTCATTGTGTAAATATATACATGGGGCTTTTGTAATAAGTTAATACTATAAAATGATCTCCATATAAGTAGTTTTTCAAACAACACAAATCATGTACAACAAAATCTAGATCAGGGTCATGTATTGGATAATTCCACTTTGGAATCCTCAAATGGCGAGACTCATAAGCTACAATTTTCTTTTCCTACATCAAAACCACTCCCAAAATGATACCTTATGGATCACAGTATATAGTGTAGCTCCTACCAAAATGTTTCATAATCAAGATCAATGCTAAATGAAATCGTCCATTCAACTCCTCAAATAATTCATCATAATATTTTGACCATACAAATTTCACACCATTCTTAGTAAATCCCTTAAGAGGCACCTCTAGGCATGATAAATCATGAATGAATCTTCTATAATTGCTCGCTATCCCTAAGAAAATTCTTATGTCAAAAATGTTCATGGTAATATCCCTCGAAACAACATCTCTCACATTCTCTATGAATAATAAAACTCCTGACTTGGAGATAATATGAACCAAGAAGTGGACTTTATAAATCTAAAAGTATAAATGGCAGATCTTAGTATAAATCTGATGTTTTCTCAGTGTATTCATCACAATCTTCAGATTTTGGCATGGATTTGTCAAGAATGAGAATAAACTAAGATTTATTCAAAAAATGAAACCCTATATAAACGTAGATGTGGGTCGAAAAATAGATTCAATATATTAATGAAGACTACATGTGATTTTGTGATACCAAAAGGCATTATCATGTACTCATAAAGACCATACCTACTTCTAAATTTTGTGTGAGGTATGTCGGATGACCTCACATGCTTTTGATGATATCCTAACCTCAAATAAATCATTGAAAATAGATTCTATTCTTAGATATAATGAAATTGGTCACCTATTTTAGGTAGTGGATACCAGTTCTGTATCATAAGCTTGTTCAATTAGTCGTAATCCACCCAGAGTCTAAGGGTACTTTCTTCCTTCATGGAATATATGATTAATGAACCCCATGAAAATGTGTTGGAGTGTATTAATATTTTAGCCTCTCGATACTCCAAAAATTTAGTGATATCTAAAAGATCCAAAAGTCACATCCTGTAATGTGGAATGGTTTCTGGTGCTGGTACTGGAACTATCTCAGTGGTTAATTATACCTCTTGCACTATAGGTATCCCAAAAATGTTCTTAGAGAATAATTCACTAAAATAATCCACTACTAGAGGGAAAAAAAGGTTTGTAACCACTGATCATCTAGGAAACTATTGGCAATATGAGTTGTCACTCAACAAAGACTTTACTACTCAGGTCCATATTAAGTCGATAGAACATCCAACTCTCCCATATAAACATACATTCCACCCCCTAATAATTTAATTGTGATCCTCTAATGATAGAAATCTATATTGGTTTCGTAGGGTACAAACAAGTCCATCCTACTGATTTTGTCAAAAAATTTCATGTAAAGGATGAAAATATTCATTACAAATAGATATTCTCTTATCCATAGTACATAATCCATACAATGATGAACACAGTCAGATTAGATACCCATCCGTGTATCAGGTGTTATAACAGCACCGATGTGTTATATTTTGGGGCCCAAACACTCTACGGTTTCCTCTGATATAAAAGAGTGAGATTTTCATGTGCCAAATAAAGAAGTCACTATAGTAAAGGATACTGAAATAGTATATCAAATAGTATAAATTTTGGTGATATTCACTTTTGTAATATGATACACTACATGTAATAGGCTCATACCATAGCCTTGAGTTAAAACCATACATCCATGAGAAATCCCGCTCTGCTGGTGCCGAGAGTCATGAGTCTTTCCACTTTTTCTTCAACCACCTCCTCATCCAAAACGACTGGTGGTATTCCAACTACATATATGTCATGATACTACTATCCTCGATCTATAACATGTGGATCTTATAGATCCCCACATGGTAGGAACTTATGGAAATGTCTTATAGAAGCATAGTATATGCCCCACCCTACTACAACATCTACACTCCAATAGATCCCATATACACTAAGGCTTCTTATGTCTTAAATTCCAACATTGGTGGAAAAAAAATTAAATTTTCATCCTGAGCTACCTGAAAACTATTACCCCTATGAGAAATCTTAAACCGATGCATGTGTTCACTAGAAGAAACACAAACTGATCTGGGTGCCAAACTGCCCTAGTTCTAACAATCTTCTTCCCTCATATTTCTCTCAGTGATGAAGGCATAGTTGATGATCTCAAAAATAGACTTTTGTCACAAAACATTAACCTTAGATCAGATGGTGTGTACCATCCCATCACCGAATCACCTCATGGTCATGATATCATCCCGAGATAAAGTGGGAGGGAAATGTTGCAGGTTGATGAAATGAGAAGAAAATTCTACGACAAACATGGATCCCTAATGGAGGTTCAATAACTCTTTAGCTCGGTGTTCCCTCAGAGTATCTGAAAATAAATGGTCATAAAATATTATCTTGAATTATTCTTATCCAATATCTCAATATCACTCTACCTAATTAATATCATATAACCATAATTTGGAAGAATCATATCACATATAGTCTACGAGGTTGATCTTGTATTAAGGAGGAGTCTCTAGGTGATTAAAATTAGATAGAATGGCCACAACCCATGACTCAAGAGTATGATTTCCTCCATCCCTTAAAAATTTTGGCAGATTCTTCTGTAGAAACTCTTGAGTCAACACTATCAATGATAGAGAAAGTTGAGAAACACCTTGCTTATTTGGCATCATGTGTATGAACCCCTATCAAAATGAGGTGTTGGTTCCCATATGAAAAACATATGGTGGTTCCACATGTGGAACTACAAGAGGATTCATAGGAGGATTAAGGCCATCCAACTCATGTTCCTGGTAGTCACCACCCTCTTGGTGTATGATCCATGTTCATCACTATGGAATGATTATATAATTCCAAAAAAAAGACTCTGAAAATAATTTAACAGTCGATGGTATTTAAAATAGATAATTATGACAGGTACATCACCTTCCTATAAAATATAACAACACTTTTCCTAATACAAAATCTAGGTCAATGTGAGTAGGAAAGACTATAATAGGATATAAGAAAGTAATAAACACCCAGCTACCCACTACCACTGGCAGGTTTGGGATTAGGTCTCATATCAATAATTATAGTATCAATAAAAATTTATATTGGAAAACACCTTTTAAGTTAAAAATTAGATCCCATTTATTAGTAACCATTTCACTTTAACATATTTATATTATTTTGACTTTGTAGTATTTTTAATAATATGTTGGTAGATATCATGATACACTGTGAATGACTAGTAGTACAAGAACCCACAATATGGTATAACTAGCTAATTGATGTTTTAAGGAAAATCAATATGGGGAAACATTATTTACATTTATGTAGGAACCTTAATTAGAACAATAATATTCTCCCTATATGAAATGTAATCTTACATCAATACATAATAATGAGGAAGTAACTATATGTAATAAGAAAATTCACTTATTAAATAAAATGGGCATGGATAAAAGCATGGCATAATAGTCCTATTGTGTATATAATGATGAATGTAATGAAACAAACTTATTTCATCTGGAAAATGTAATTTAAATCTCATTATAGTGTCATCAATAATAATAACATAACAAAAACATGTGTGTCACCCAACTGTGAAGTCATACCAACCGAAACAGGAAAAAATCACAAATTTAATAACCCATCCTATGTAATTTGGGTTTACCCTATATATGGTTATCTACTACCAGGAATAGGCTCATTAACCAATTCCATTAACTCCTAATATTCTTTTTAAAACTCCAATAGTATGATAAAAGAAAAAAGGCTCTAATACCACATTGTAACTTACCGACCTACAATCTATTTATCTCGTGCCCTCAACTGGTGGGTGACATGGCCTCAGGCACACATCCCTATATGCTAAAGGCTTCCAACTAGATGTAAGGGACTAAGGTGGTATAACAGGAAGGATATACCATTATATCAGATTGGAACAATGAATGACAATTAAAAAGAAGACAATGGTGGAGGAATGTATATATACATATAGACACTATAATGACAGGACCAATAACATACCATAAAATATAATGATATAACAGAAGGGATAGTGGAAGTGATACAATAATAAAAATTATCTGTGGAAGTGTAAATAACTAAGAAACAATAAAAATATCATAATACAAGAGGTTCAATCATATAAAATGTTGTCATGGTAAGCTGATATATGAAACGGGAAAACATGGGATGGATATATAATACATGCTATACAAAAATATGAAAATGACAACATATTACTACACTATAATCAAAAAAATGTGTTTAGTCTCAAACTCGCATGCTCGATGCTAAATGAAACAAAATTTAATTCAGTAGTGGGGCACATTCCATTATACATACTCATAGACAAGTAATATACTTGGGTAACAAATTCTGCCTTAGTAGTGTGTGAGATACAATCACTATAGACCACAACAATAATGTCTAGATTTAATTCAACTAGTGTACATAACTAAATAGTGTACATGTATAATTAAAAAATAAACAATGTTTAATAATGAATACTATCTTGGTTAGGCTCCTATAGGATACCTATCTTTCTCTACTTGCATTGGCATAGACCGAAATGAATGTCTGATTGGTTTGCATATATATATATATTGATATAATAATACCTATACATATAGTTATATATCATATTCACATATATTTACTAATTATTTGAGGAATTAAGTGGGAATATACAAGGATACGTAGTGCTGGCTAGACCGAGGAATAACTCAGGCATCCATAACCTTTCGAATGAGCATATAGTCTAAAAAAGGGTATATGCCCTGAATCTCATAATGAATGCGAGTCATTAGCATCAACACTCAATATTGGTGGGGTGGGACTTCATGACCCATAGCTGATATGTAGGAACGTGGAACATCATTCCCATCATCCTGATAATAGTATAAGGGTGAAAACGCCATTCTCAACAACCAATGTAATGAAAAGTGTTATTTCATGCTCATCAAGTCCCTTACAAATCTTTCAACAGCCAATGATAGTGGAATAATCGTAATAATAAAAATAACATGAGGGGTCACCTCATAAGAATCATAATAATAAATCCCAAATATATAAATGGGCTTTAGATTTTATACAATCAATACAAATATTCATGCATCAATTGGCATGGCCTTTCAACCAAATATTTGTAATTTCAATTAAACTATTCAATCCATTTGAGCATAGAAACCCATATTGATGTTATATCGTTAAATTATGAGGCATGTAAAGATTCATTTCATTACAATTCAAGAAAATAAAATGTGATTTTTAAAACAAGAATGAATTTAGAAGATGGAAAAAATATTGAAAAGACATGTCAAAATATTGGGATGTGTTCAGTCCATTTAAAAAATTTATTAAAAAGAAAAAATAATATAGTGCACACAATGGGGTGGAAAAGATATTGGTTGGAAGCCTCATGGAATTTTATAAGAGTCAATATGAGCATAATAACATGCTTTAAATAAATTAAATAAGTGTACATTGTTTCAGTGAAATTCACGGTAATGATCATTATGTGACACAGTGGAAGAGCTATGAAAACACTATAACGTTTGGAAAAATATAGACCACCTATCATAGGGTCATAGATGAATCCTCTTCCAATATCAACATTAAATTCAAAGTAGATCAGAAGAAATCAATGAAATGGTCCAATGACCTAAAACTAGGGTGAATGAGTTCATACCTAAATAGACCAAGATATAGAAAGAATAAAAAATGAATAAATATGATTTTATTACTTATAAACGTGGATCCAAAAGGATCGTCAGTGCCTTATTTAGAGTCCGGATGAGCAAATGGCTTAAAATCCTAACCATTGGAGATATATATATCTCAAGGATGGGAGGAGGGTTGTTCATCCACTTTAAAATGGTTTATGAAATGAGTGATTTTGGATTTAGTTTCATTATAAGAAATATTTTAATTTCACCCATTCTGATCATATTTCATTATTTCGCAACACGATTGGCCAAACCACACACAAACCATGCTCCATATCAATACATATGGGGGATCCAACATGGGATATGTGAACAATTTCCCTAACCATATGCAAACCATTAGAAGTGGATTCACTAAATTATTCTATGATACTCACACATGTATCCAACCCTATGTGCATAATTAGGGAAATCCATGAACTCTTGTTGTCCCTCATAAATTCTCCCAGACTGTTAGGAGATAATGTGAGGGTTGGCCAACATGATTTCCTCTAATCGTGTGGCCCAGTATGTTTTTCCATAGTCTAGGGATCCAATATTTTAATAATCTCCGAGAAACCATCATATATCCATATCTTCATTTTATAACATTATAAGGGCAAAAATATGGAATTTAATCTAGAAACAAACAATTCATACCATTCATAAATGTTGGGTCATTATATGTTGTTTTGGTTTATGTATTAATAGGGTATATATGGGAATTATTTTTAATTATATTATTACATCTAACAATCATCGAGGGATGACTAAGGTGTCTTTTCTAGTTAAAATGGATTAGTTCATTTCAAATTAATCCATTTTTTCTTAAATAATTTTTGTTTAAATTTTGAAATGGAATATGTGTAAATTTTAAAACTAAAACATCTTATACATTGATTTTTATCCCATTATGAGAGTTGGAATATTCATGACTTGAATTTACATAATTCGTCTCCTCCCATGGACTCTCTAAATATCTAAAGAGTTAACCCTGTGGGAGGATCAATATTTCATTGATTCATGTAAGACGATCAAACAAATGGTCTTCTAGAGATCAAAACGACATTATAGTTCTCTTTGATTTCATTTTATTTTAATGATGAATTAAGTAATGAAGAACCATGGGATATGGTGAATGTAAGGACGATCTAGAAGATTATTTTCTAGGATCCTTTTATCTACCACACACTAATGATGATCATGTCACATTGACATTAATAAAAGGAAAAATTACAATTTAGGGTTCAATTTTATTTTTATTCATCATGTTTAATTAAATTGAATGTTATTAATGGGAAAATACATGTATGGTTTTATAGTATTTTATGCTTATTCATGAATAAACATGCAATATGTTTAAAATTCTTATTTTGAAACTTCTATAATGGCTCAGAATCCTACTGCCCATACCATTTAAAAGAAATATCACCAATGAAACATACATCCTAAAAACAACCAATGAAAAAGAATTCCTATATCGATTTCACCAACCATCCAAGAAATCAATTCAACATTCCATTATTGAAAAATAGAGAATAAATTATTCTTATATGAACATGAAAACAAAGTATAAAAATTCCACTATCCAAAAATATTTGAAAAACGCCCCCAAATAAAACTTCTATAAAATGGAACTACATGGCTATAACATTAGATCAGGAATCTTAAAATTAGGGAATCCCAGAACCTAATCCATGGAATTCCAATAATATTTCATCACCATAATCCATAATCTCAAACTTGATCATAATACTTAAAAAAATTATTTCGTACCCCAAGCACCTAGAAATGGTTTTAATATTCAATCCATCATTTCCAAAACCCTAAACATGGTCCAAATACGTCTAAAAAATTCTTTCATCGTTATAAATTCATTTATTGATTCCCACGTGATTATTTAAATAGTTTTTATATACATGTATAATTTTCATACTCATGTGATTATTTATATTTAATTATTTAATCATCATTTTGTCCTACAATATTATTCATGCCTTATTTATTATATGTGGTCCTCTCCTATATGAATAACCTTACTAAGCATCTAATCACACAGCTCTATTTTGTTACCTTTTCATAGAATACCATAAAGTGTATTGTGAATGATATTCATGGGAATTGTAGAGGTAATAATTATGTTATTAATTAAAACTCTATTTTCTATTTTATGTTTTCATGTGTAATGTGAGATTCATATACGTATCTAGTTTACCCGAATGGGAAAAATATTTTAACCTTTTTTGTATTTTTCACTTGTATATAGCTTAAATGAATAAATTATTCAATTAATCTAAGATAACATATTCATTCTAATTATATTCAAAACATAATTCTTCTATGAACATTGTCAATCTTCAGAAATTATGTTTTGAAAGGTATATCTACATTTGTTTAATCCTATTTCAATTTTAACGTCATTTTTTTAATATATTAAAACATGTCAAATTTATCCTTCAAACATTATTCCATATTTATATTATGATTCTTCCCAACATTAACAATTTTTAGTTAAGTTCTAAATATTTTTTAGAAATTAAGATATTTCTTCTAAAAAAAGATTCATTTCCATTGGATGACTGATTTTTATTCCTCAATGTTCTATCCTCTTTTCCATTTTAGATTTATTCGAGAGATAATAATTAAATAATTTCCTTAATAATATCTTAATCAAAGATTCTTCTTCTTATCTATTGTAATTTTTTAATCTCTTATAATCAATTTATTATTTACATTTTCAATGAGCAGTTTTTTACAATCTTGATTGTCAGACGACTCATCATAATTTTCAATTTCATTACATTCTCATTATAGAAAGTTTATCCATGTAAATTTATAGAATTTATATTCACCATAATTGAAATAACCCTTTATCTTATTGGATTTATTATATTATAATTTTATAGTCATAAATTCTTCTTTATCATTATATTCAACTTTTTTGGATTCTGGAAAATTTTTCGAAAAATACCTAAGATCTGAAAAGCTAAAAAAATTTATGGGAATCATTCCGTTGTAATTTATTTTCCCAATTATAATTTTATACAATTTATAATATTACATCATAAAAACTCACTTGTACATCTACAACATAATATGAACAAAAATATTCTTCTTTAAGGAAAATCTTCTTCTTTATGTTCTCCCTCTTTGTGGCTTTATAAGAGATTCTATTTTCATCTTTAACATTATTCATGATGAGATTATACTTTCTCATTTCATTACATATTATAAATAATTTGAAATTCATGAAGATGGATATCATCATGATCCCATTATTCTGATTTTGAGACTGTACCATTAAACCTATTAGGTACAATATGTAAAAACATTTCAGCCAACTGAGAATCTACAAGATTATCAATATAGGCACTAATCAAGCTCAAGACATGATTTAACCCTATGAATAATCTCTTGATAATCTACCAATAATTAATTGGGATTTATTCATACACAAGAATATAAAATTGAAACTTATCCTAATTCACTTTTGTTTTAACTTCATATATATTTTCTAGTTTATCTTAGAATACTTTTCCTATTTTGATTCCATTAACTTATATATATTAAATCATTAAAATAGAGGGAAAATAGAATCTATTGAATGAATATAATTTTACATAATACTCTTATCTTTCACTATCATTATAGAACCTTCATCACATGGAAAAATACATCAGTTGTATCTTCCAAAACATCATAACAAATAGTCGAAAGGAATGGAAACATCATTTCCTTCCATATATGATAACATATTCTCATAAATATAGTTATCCCCATGATATTTATTGAATATAAATTATTCCATGTATCTAATTGATATTTGTGATAACATATTCTTTCTAATAGATATTTATAATAATAATATTCAAAAAAATAATCACCAGTGAAGGAAATATCTCTATAATACCACTTTTTGAATGATTGTAGGATCTATAAGAAATCAAATAGAGGGTGGTGAATTATTGGGAAATATAAGTCTAAAATTTATTTTGAAAAAAACCAATTACATCTACTAGAATACTTGTGATTATTTTAATTCTCATAACCAAATTAACACCAACATAATATAGAACATAAAATTTATAATATTCACCTATTAATGTGATATGACAAGTCCATGGTGTGTTATGGATTCATATAAGATCATAATACCCACAAGAATTATCATGTGAGTATTAAATGTTGGTTATAACTTTTAAAATCCCATTTTTATCACTCTAGACCATTCTTTGTCACATACATCCCACAATTTCTCCATAAATTTACAATGATTAATAGCTTGGTTAAAAAAATATAGGTATTCCTCTTGTAGAATGTTATCATGATTTTTGGTGTACTATGTACATATTCTTCTTCTATTCCTTCACAATATAAAGAAACAAAATTAAATGAAATGAAAAAAACTACATCAAACTACCACAATCTACATATTCATAATGAAAAATAGATCTTTTCAATATCTCTATTAAAGTAATGACTTTATCTTCCTCTCTCTCCCCTTTTACCATCACGATCAACCCACCAAATATCTTTTCATATTATTCACTATATAATTTTTTTATTCTTCAATGATACTATATATTTAATATATATCGTTTGAGTTATATTCTTGAATATCCCCCTTATTTTACATTCTCCAACCTATAAATTATAGTTACATATATTCTAAATTTAATTCTCATATATTCTTGAATCTCTGTCTCCAAAACGTCCATTAATTCTCTTCATAATATATTTCATGACTCTATATAATAACTATCAAATTAATATTGTAATTAATTATCTGATTGAATGAAAAAGTAACTTTATTTATTATATAAGTCAAAATATAATTTATTTTAAAATTATCTAACTTGTTTTTTCTCAAGTTTTAATGTTTGTGCATAATGAATTTCTAGTAACTAAAATAAAAGAGAAAAAAATATATTTTATAAATCTTTAGTGATCTGAAATTTAATTATAGATAATACTAATCAATTTATAAGGACAATAGTGGTTTTATTAAACTCTTTTATAGATATAGAAACTAATAACAATGAAATTAAAAATGACTCTAGATTTTACATAAGTTGATGGTTAATGTTTTTAACAATGTTGATTATAAATAGAGGCACGCCATGAGAGTTATAAAGTATTAATAATGAATACAAATTAGTCATTATGAATTCTTTTATTTATATGTAATTTTTGAAACATTATTTTGTGAGATCACATTGTATTAGTGTTATATTTTTATTTCTATGTATTTCTATTATGAATAAGCAATGTAAGGTTTTCATTGTAAAAATATCATAAATTTACATTTTAATTGTTATTTTACCAATCCTATGACATAAATGGATTTTGTATAAGAATACATATGATTTTTTAATCATCTTGATCGAGGGTTTCTATTACTTTGAAGAGAGTGATCAGAAACGTATGGTGATGATAGTGGGCTACTACACAAATATTTAGATGAGGGATTTGGGGGATATGGTGATAAACATTCAGATATGTTTTAAAATCAGGTTTACCATATATTCGGTTGAATGTATTTTACACCATATATTTCCTATATAAATATACCATAAGTTTTGTCTATAATGTGTGGTTTAAATTTATTATTTAATGGAGTATTTGGTTTGAAAACCAGTAATATGAGAATAATTTTTTAATCTTCCACTATTTTATATTATTTATTTATTCTATTTTTATTTCCATCATCAGATATTCATAAACATATGAAAGGCCATTTTATCAATATATATTTTATATACTTTATTTTTTATGAAATGAACTATTTTAACTTGATTTCGAATTGATGGGCATTTCATAAGTACTATCATCATTAAACATGATGAACGGTCAAAATTTATAAGTATGTTTTAAATATACTATTCACCCCCACATATTGTATTTAAATTTTCATTACATATCTGGGAAACAAAATTGTATATATACATGTAACTACCACTTTATAAAATTTAAGTAATACTGAGTTTCTATTAGTTAATCAAAATTACATTTTTGTCACCTAACACTAATAGTGTAGGTAAAGAAAACATAATTTTTCATTGGAATGTTTTCTTGTTAGAATCTATGAAAATTTAAATCAAACCAAACAACCACTCCTTCATGGAGTGAAATATATTTATTATTTTATCACATAATGTATTATATCATTAATAAAAGAGGATAAACTTTTATCATGATAAATAGAAATTTTAATATTCAAGATAAATAGATTGTAAATATTTCTAGAGAAGAAAAACATGAATACCATTTAAATTTATGTATCTCATAATACATTATTATGTTCAATTAATATGAACATTTTTATCCATATATAAACTTGTGAAAACAGTATTAAAAGTTGGATAAAATTGAGGATTACAAATTTTAGTTCTTATAATGTTTTGGAAACACATAGAATGATGCTGAGAGATGATCATAAAGCATTTTATTTTTTGAATAGAGAAATAGTAAATCAAATGAAACATCATTTTATGACTATAGTAAAAAAATTCAATATTTAGGTGTATATTTTTTTAATGAGATAAAATTATTGATTTTTTTAATATTTTGTTTAAATAGTGGTAATCCAAGAAGATGATAATCAATGATACTAATCCTTTGAAAAAGTTAAGTATAAATGAATTAACTGTATCTTTAATGCAATAAGAAAGTATAATAAAACGAGATGATGAGAATATGAAGATAAATAATTGAGTAGTGTTTTATTCTTCATCAGATAATTCTACTTTGTTTTCTTTTAATATCTGTTTTCATACTTAAAAATTCCATGTTTCAGAAAAGAATTTGAAGAATTCAGATTGAAATGATTTTGAATATAATTATAATGATCTATCTCAAATTTCATAGTGAATGAAAAATATAACAAGTAATATAATTTCTTTTAATAATTATCAAAACATGGGAACATGTACATGACAAGAAGGAATCATCAGAAGTAATATTCAATGAATGTAAGATGGAAAGTCATATTAGATAGGTTCAACCTAAACTAAATAAGTAAGACTGAGAATGAAGAAGGTATTATAAAAGAAAAGGAAATAAAATCATAAAATATTTGAACATGTGGTGTAATTGTGAAAGTGATGCATATTATTATAGTTCATCATAATATAGTGGAACAAAAAAGTTAAAAATAATTTTATTTGACTCAAGTATTTCATGTAATGAAAAATATTACATGGAAGAGGTAACTGTTTAATATCTAAAATATTGACTCTATTTTCTAAATTCACTATTTTTTTAAATATTATTATTGAATTTCATCAAATAATGAATAATATGGTCTATCAGATGTTGAAAAATCCAACTCATTATAATATTAATAATAAATACCTACTATATCATCTCATTTCATATATAGTAGGTATTTATTATTCATTTTATAATGAGTTGAGTTTTTCAACATATGATGGACCATATTATTCATCATTTGATGAAATTCAATAATCATATTATAAAAATAGTGGATTTATAATATAGAGACAATATTTTATAGAATAAACAGTTACCTCTTCCATGTAATATTTTTCAATCATTGAAATATTTGAGTCAAATAAAAATATTTTAATCTTTTTTGAAACCAATCTATTAAGTCAATACTATTATAAAAACATGATAAGGATATCTATAATATTTCATTTTGTTTTTTATGATATATTTGATAACATAGAGCAAACCAAAAAGATAAAAACATAGAATAAATAAAACATGAGTTTCATTATAAAGTGGAGACTTAATCCTCTCCAATTGGTGATCACCTTCCACCAAGATGTTTAAATTAATATACAGTTTGATCTACACCCTAGATCGTGCTTCAGAACAGCACATAGGCTATCCAGGTCACAAGACATATACCACAGTTCATAGCAAGCACAAAATAATAGGCCACACAAGGACATATTCTACACTTATATTTTAGATTAAACAGATGTATGAAGATATGAGTGGAAGTATATATTTTATCCTACAGTTTGATATAGAAGACAGTGTGTTCTAAATAGATAGATACACAAACTGTTCAAAAGTATGATAATAATTCACATAAGAGAGAAACAATATGCGAATGAATTTATAATGCAATGTGTGTCTTGAGATGAAGCTCTTTACTATTCATATGTAGCTAATATGATCTCTATGTCCTCTTCTGGATGTTGAAAAAAAAAGAGTGTTGTGTTCTGGCTTGTAGGTATAGGTATTGTTTTACAGGTATATTATTCTCCTTCATTGATATGTTGAAGTGATTTGTCAATTCAATGTTCAGTTATATTGATATTTCCTTGTTCGTTCTTCCTTTTTCTCTTCAGTTCACCATGGTTACATGAGATTTGTAGACGTTCTTCAGTATGTCTCTCTTGAACATGCATGCGCCTCCAACATTTTCTTATGTGTGTCTTCTGTCTTTCAAAATACTTCATATCATGGAGGGATGATAATGAAATTTTTTTCCAATGTGCATAGGTTCATCATTCCTCATACTGTTTGCTAAAATTACTAAAAAATATTACAAAATATGTTAGTATCATTAAATGACACAAATATTAATGTTATAAATAATATTAATAAATTAAAACTTAAACAGTCTATCAGTGAATCGTCTGTCGGTGTCTCCTTATGTAGGTGACTCAACCCATTGGTATCACATTCTGTCAGTTGTGCCATACATTAGTGTCTTATTACATTAGTGAGTGGTTTAATTAGTGAGTCCTTACTTCAGTTGGTGAGACAATTGATCTATCGGTGTCTCATATCACTGATGAGTCATTCCTTCTGTCGGTGAGACAGTTGATGTATCAGTGACTCATTTTAACTGATGGTGGGTCCTTGCATTGGTAGCAACATGCAACAAAAATTCACTTGGAGTGATGGTAGGTCGTCTGTTTGAGTGAGTCATATGCAACAGAGAGTCATCTACATTGCCGAGTCTTACAAAACTATGAGTCATCTACATTGGTGAGTCATATTCAATGATGATTTATAGGTCATTAAATGTCAGTGGCTCATACCTTGATAATTTTTAGATGTTTTTTCGATCTAATGTTCAACAATGTCAGAGTGTGTTTATACCAATAATTACCCTTATATAATCAATTATATGGTTATTTAGATATAAAAATACATAAAATGTTATGTTATTTAAATGATCTAATATAAATTATAAGTCATTGAAATAATTTTGGATCTTTGACATAAGGTAATATTTATGTTAATATAGTTACAGATAGTGGCCAAATATCTTTATGGGACAACAATATCCCCCTATTTGACGTTCACAAATCATAGCATTATTAATTACCAATAGATAATGATTAAAGAAAACAATATGATTATATGTTCCCCTAAAGGTAAGAAGACTAAAAAATAATTAAGTGAAGTGAAATATATCAGATATAATAATGAATAAACACATAATAATGCTTAAACTCATAATAATTATTAATAATTTTCTCCCCCTTTTGGGATTAGCAAAACGTTTTAGGTGAAAGGAACACTAAAAATATGGAAAATAGAAATAGTTAAATTTCAATCATTAGAAAATGATACTGAATTACCTAAAGTACAAGAATTCAACTATATAATAAAAATATCACTCCACACTACTTGACAGGGTCAAGTGGTTCACTCCCCTTATCAGATGGATCCAGGGATGGTTTAACGGACTGAGTAGGCTGAGAAATAGGAGGGTCTGAATAAATTTTTATAGGAGGTAGAGGCACTCTTTTAGGAACTATAGAAGCATGGGATTTTATTTTATATGAAATTAAACGAGGCTGAATAGTATTTTTAATGATGGGTTAGAACAAAGATATGTCCTAAGAAACTGATAGCTGAGATTGAGAAGGGGCATAACTAGTAGGGCCAAGTTGTGTAGTAGCTGGCACAATAATTGCTTCACGTGGGACATGGAGGTATAATTTTAATATCCAGATGAACTCTCTTCAATTGTCTCTCCACCATATTTCATTTTCTTTTGAAAATCATATTTCTTCTATATAAACTTATCCTACATGGGAGTGAATTCTCTCATCATTTGAATATGATCCTTAAAGGCTTTTTTCACTAGAGGAAGAGTGATATTAGTGTCCAAATACATAAACAAAATGTTCATTTGATGCTTTGTAATTAGTATGAAAAAAAATCATTAATATTTTTTTCAACTCTTCCTGAGTGTGTGATAGACTCCTGGTATAATACTTGACAGGTTCATGCACCATATATAAATTTTCCTCAAACTTGGAAACACTGGAAATTAATGATTGCAACTATTATTTCGAAACTGAATTAACAGAAGCAAGATCGAAAAATTTCGAAGGCTAAACAAGTGGAGTAGAGGTTAAAGAAAGAGTAGAGGTGGATGTTTCATTAACTCCTATTCATTTTTTTCATAAATCAAGCACTTTAAAATGAGAAACAAGATTCTAAAGACCATTCATGAAACTTCCTATTGTATTTCAATAATCAGTGGTTAAAAAATTGATGGAATGGTTAAATTATTCATATCATTCCCATGTTTGGTGTTGCATGACATAATTGTTTCTACAATTGTAATGAAATTTGAATGAATTTCTTTTATCACCATCTTTGAAACTAAATCTTCATTATCTTGAGATACCCTGGTTGTAGAAGGAGTAGAACTAGAATCTTTAGCTTTCCATACACCATCAATCATAGATCAGATAGTATTAAAATTTTCATTAAGCTTAGTGTTCTATCCCTTGGATTCTTCTAT
The DNA here is from genome assembly GCA_963277665.1 of Viscum album. Lineage (NCBI taxonomy): Eukaryota > Viridiplantae > Streptophyta > Magnoliopsida > Santalales > Viscaceae > Viscum > Viscum album. The sequence goes on from OY728141.1 coordinate 1,819,565,508, forward strand.
CTCATATCTCATTTAATATTTTACAGAGAGTCTTAGAGATGAACATATGTCTTTATTGAATTTTTTAAAATCGGCCATAGTGACATAGTCTCTAGATGATGTCTCAGCCACTGGTTCCCTGACCGAATGTACAAGGAATTCATCATCACAATCAACATAATATAATCCTTTTCCAAATATCTATGATTCCTCAACCATTCATCCATTATATCATAATCGAGAGGATTAAGACTACAAATCCTCACTCTTCCTATTTATTCTCTTCATCAGCTTGATAAAATTATTCTTGAGGATCTCCCTAAGTGTTAGATTTCTCAGTATCTTTCTCCCCCTCTCTTAATGCTTCCTTTCAAGGTTTCATCTCCTTATGTAGATTTATTTTCCAGTATAGATAGCTTGAGAAACTGGTTTGGTTGGAGCAACATTTTCATCTTGAACAACACCCTCAATAGATACACCAACTTTAGCTTTAACAATCTATATACTAACTGCACCTAGATTCCCATAAGGATGACCACATTCACTATCTATACCACTTTAACTAATTTCATAATTATTACCATCATCACCAATTTGATCACCATATTCATCATCAACTTTCTCATATCCTTCTCCTCTACTTTAATTTAAACCACTTTAACCACTGCCAACTTCCTCTTCCTCATTTTCTTCTTCTCTAGATTCATTTACCCAATCTATATATCCTTCGACTTATATCTCATCACTTCTAATATATTTGATATGAGGTTCATGAGAAGGTATGTCCAAAGGTGGACATGGAGGTCCAATGGAAACTCTTTTTGTTGGTCCAGTTGTGTCTGTGTCACTTCTATCATCAATTGGTGATCCCACATATCTGACAAGAGTAAGAGGCTCCTTGTCCTCATTTGAAGAATAAATCACTTGTTCATCTGGACCAAGGCTAGTATCCAATAGATCCTTGGTCTAACTAGATGATCTATAGTGTTGAACTTTTAATGAAGGCTATCGTCACCACCAAACCATTACTTCCTCCACGGGTTCCAGTTAATTTTCATTCTCTTATAGATGCCAGAACATTAATAGATTCCAATATATTCAGTAAGTACAAAATTATCATCTTCCCTTACACAACCTTTCCATTTAGTATTATTGAAATCCTTATAAAGTAGAATAGATAATTTGACATACAACCTAGTTTTATCATCTCATTTAGTTACATAATAAAATATCTACACAGATTATATTTAACTCATTTCTCTAGTAAATATGACTAATAAACATCCTGATACTTGAGAGAAGAAATTTCCCCTTTCCTGGGAAAAATATACTTCTGAATAAACATAAATAAAAAATTTCACTCACCATTTAATTCTAATACAATGGGTCTCTTATGTCTATCATTTCTGGTTAGCTCCTTCATAGTTGTCTCATAATCATAGAATTGACTTTTGGGTAGGGAAGTACCTTGATAATCATTAAAAAATATTCATAAGTATCCATAAGAAATTATTCCAAATTACTTGAAGATAAAGGGATTCTCATTCCTTTAATTATATACTTGAACAAGGTAACATCACTTCCTTCCTATAGAAGTTAAGTATTCATGTAAAATTCACATACAATCTTCGGCTATTAAACTATGTCATTGTATTGAAACCAGTCAAGCCATTCATGATCTTGAAGAACCATAAACTACAAAAAAATTCTCACTAAGATTCATTACACTAGTACTTATTTCTTTGAGGTCACAACAACATTTTTCAATCCACTATTTGTAGGAGCTAGATATTTTCAAGATTCACGTTCTTGTTTCTACGAATCATGAGACCCACCATCTTCCAGAGATCTCTTCACATGCACCATTCCAATCTGTTCATTCTGGTGGTCAGTAGGTGAATAGTCAGGGTTAAAGAGAGAGATTGACGACCAAAAGTGTTTAGATATAAAGGAGTAGAGTGAATAGATTCAAAATTTATATCATTTAGACATTTTGAAGTTATGAAACTATGAAAACATAAACCGGGTTCAATTAAATTAACAAAACAATGTCGTTTTGATAAAAACAAAAAAATAGAAATAACGAGTCATCAGTGTCAGAATGACACATTTTTTCATAATACTAATAGTTTCTGCATGAAATATTATGCATAAAAAACGGTTTCCGCATGACAATGAATCTGTGCCGACCTAACAATGGTGTTGGCATGAAAACGGTATCAGCATGACAACGACATCGGCAAGAAAAACTGTCCAATAGAAAACTTCACAAAAAAGATCAAAAGAATGGCGACATAGGGTCTTACTGATTGGTCCTTCCTAAAACATGTATGGTGTAATTCATTATTTCGGAGTTCAATGGAAATGTGAATATGTCATCAAGATGACATCAGGTGCCGATAAATTCTATAGTGATATCACTATTTCGTTAATAATGTCACAAAAAGCGATGTCTTAAATCAATTTGTCTTATTATATAATGAGTATTTGAGTTATTAAAAGTGTTAATATCACTTATATTGTCACAATTTATAGGTACATTTCTAAACTGATATCCAATGTCTCATAGAGTATGTTTCATCAGAAAAATTTGAGTGCAACAACAACCGATATATATGTATTATGCTTCAAAAGTATATAATGGAACATAATTTTTTTCTTACTACATCATGAAACCAAAGACATTCCCAAAAAGTAACATTTTCCTAAGGTTCAATTTCTATATAACATTCATCCACCAAAATCAACATCAGAATAACACAATATATCAAATTATTAGCCTAGGGGGTAAAACAACCCTAAATTGATAGAATGTTTGAGGTATTTAAAAATTCTTATAATAACATTTAACTTATATTCCTTTGTATTATCTTGAAAACAATCAGACATACACACACTAAACATTATATTTGGCCTACAAGAAGTCATGTAGTGAAAACTTCCAATCATTCCTCTATAAGTGATTTGATCAACATATTTACTATCTTCATCAAGATCCAACTTACAAGTGGTACTCATTGAAGTGTCACTCCTTTTGATGCTATCTAAGCCAAATATTTTTAGAAGATATTTTGTATATTTACATTTATATAAAATGATACCTTCCTTATTTTAAGAATTTTGAAATCCATGAAAGAATTTCAGTTCACCTTTCAAACTAATTTCCAATTGACATTGCGTCATTTTATAAAAATCAATACATGATCTTTTTGAGGATCCATAAATAATATCCTCTATATAAGTTTGAAAAACTAAATCATATTTTGAAATTTTTTTAATTAATATATTCTGATTTGCAATTATTTTTGTAAAACGTTTTCAAATAAAAAAATATTTAATATATCATACCAAACTCTTTCATATTGTTTTAAACCATATAATGATCTTGTTAGTTATAAAAAATTGTTTTAAAATTGAGGGTTTGTTAAACCACGGGGTTGTTCAATAGAAACATACTCAACTATAGATCCATTTTGGAATCCACTTTTAACATCAATTTGATAATTTTTAAAATATTATGAGAAACATAAGGAAGCATGATTCTGGTGGCTTCATGTCTATCTACAATTACAAAAGATTCTTTATAGTAAATGCCTTATTCATGAATATAACCTTGTTAAACCAATATGAATTAATTTCTAACAATATTACTTGATTCATCTACATCGTTCCTAAACACCGACGTAGTGCCTATAGTCATAGTGTATTTGGGTCTATCCACAAGTTTCCAAAAATTATTTCTTTCAAATTGATTATGTTATTCTTTCATAGACATCAACCAGAATTCATCTTTATTTTCATCATTAATGTTTTTTGGTTCATGTTTTTACATGAAATATGGATGTTCAACCTGATTTCCAAGAGAAGATCAAGTTTTTGCCCCTTTATATAAGTCTCCAATAGTAACATCTGAATGATAGATCTTAAGAGTTCTAGTTGGTCTACAAAATGAGGTAATAGTAATTTCAGGTTCATCTGTAGGTTCAGGATCATCTTCTTCAGATTTTAAATAATTTCAATAACATTTTAATTTAACAGATTTCTTGACAAGAAATATTAGTTGATTTTTCATTTATTTCATGATTTTTCATATCATGTTCATGATTTTTTAGGGAGATATTATGTTCATATGGAGTTGTTTCATCAAATTTTATATGTACATATTATTCCATAAACTTGGTACTTTTATTAAATACTCAATATGATTTACTAGAGGTTGATTAACCTAGGAATATTCTTCTCTTAATCTATTATGTGATTTTATCAAGGAAATCCTTGGTATTAAGAATATAGACATTGCAACCACAAAAATTGAATTAACAAACATTGTGTTTTTAATTGTTCCATAACTCTTAAGGTGTATTATTGATGATAGGTCTAATTAAGACTCTATTAATTATGTATAAATATTTATTCATGGACTTAGCAAAAAAGTAAATAGGTTGACCGTATTCATAATGAATTGTTCTATATATATCTTGTAATATTATATTTCTTCTTTACATAACTCTATTTGTATCAGGTGTCCTTGGGGAAGAGATGTTATGACTATATCCACTGGGTGAGAAAAAAGATTCAAAGTCTTGATTTTCAAACTCACAGCCAAGATCACTTCATAAGGATTTTATTTTAATTCCACCTTGATTTTACACTATTTAGGATAATTGGTGAAGTGCATGTATCACTTTTGAGAGCTAAGAAAAAAGTCCAACTATACCTAGAGTAGTCTTCTACAATAACATAGACATAATGCCTCCCATTTAAACTAGAAACTGAATAGGGTCCAAAGAAGTCCATGTGAAGCAACTATAAATGTTCAGATGTTGAAACATATTTCTTTTGTTTGAATGATATCTTTTATTGTTTCCCTTATTGACAATTATTATAGAATTTGTCATTTGGAAACCCTAGATTTGGAAGATCCCTGACTAGTCCATTTCTAGTGACCTTTCTAAGAGAGTGTATATTGAAGTGTCTTAATATTTTATTCCAAAGACAATAATCTTTTTGAAATTACATTAAATAAGAAACATTTTGAGAAACTATATAATCTATTTAAATAGAATATACATTTTTTTTTCTAAAATCATACAACTCTAATTCAGTTTTAGAGTTACAAATATTGCAATAATCAGTTTCTAATTTGACAAGAAATGTTTCATAGTATAATTGTGAAATAATATCCATATTATATAACAATCCATCATAAAAATGTAATTTATAAACTCAAACTAAGTTATAGATACCAATATTTCATAATCCATTTTTCCAATTACCATTTTCATCAAAGGATTCATATCCACCATCAATCATGATAAGGTTTTTGAAGCTTGAATAATCTCATGGCATTTGTCATGAAAATACATTATCTGAGGGCCAATAATTCTTACAGAAGCACTTCAAACACCTATCATTGAGAATAATGAAAAAAATACATTTCGATACACAAAAAGAGGTTTGGGTCCAGTAACATTAGTAATCAATGCTTTAGGTACCAACATTTTTTTTCATTGCTTTCCAAAGTTCATTATGTAACATATTTGGAAAATTGAATTTATTTTTTGCATAAATACTAGAGGAAGAAAATGATATTCCGTAATTGGAACTAGCGCAAAATTTTGATTTATACATAGAAAAATAGATTTTCTATATTTAGTTACAAAATTTGATTTAGAAAGGTTTCTCTGTCCAGGATGATATCCAATATTAGAAGTGTATTTAGATGCTTTCTATTTACCAATAATTTGAGTAATAGTATTTTTCCATTGTTTAACTTTTCTATATTTTTATTTAATTTCCTATTATACATTTTTAATTCAATTTTTTCATGATTAGTTGAGAATTATATTCCCTTTTAGTAGTATGATCTGATTTAATAGTTACAGTAAGAGAATGACGTTTCCTTAATGATTTATAATTATCTTTTAGTTTATTATAAGTTTCTTCCATCAAGTTATAGTATTCAAATAGTTCATTACTTTTCATATTTTCAGAATCAAATTCATTCTCAAAATAGTAGGAATTGTGTACATGAGAATATTTGGTTACATCATATTTATTCTTCATAAACCACTTTCATTCTATGTCATATTTCTCATCATCAGATGATGCAGATTCACTGGAACAATCCATAGAGGAACTCCAAGTGGTCATCATAACTTTCTTCAACTTATTTTATTTTTTTTCCTATTTTTTTTCTTTATTTTAATTTTTTATATTCATCTATGAATTTTCCTCTCATATTACATTATAATAATAAAATATCCTCTGATTTTTATTTTCTATTTTAGTATTTTTTCCAGTTTCACTTGTTATTATATCTTCCTTTATAATTTGTCTTCCTAAAGAACTTCTACTTTCTATATAATTTCTTGAATCTTCTGGCTGGGTAAGCCTTCTATTAATCACTCTCTGATATTAATTCATCAATATTGGATCTACCAATAGAGTCTAGTACCTTCTAATTTTTCATTGTTATTATAGGTATTAGTCTTGAATGCAACATAATTTATCTAAGGATCATCCTATTCTTATTTGTTTACTTTCATCTCTTCCTCATACATCATCAAATTTTCAATGAGTTCTTTGATAGATAGTTTACTGATGTCACATCATTATCTAATTTAGACATAGGTTCCTCTCCATCTATTAGATAAGCTTTTGATAATCCCCATAATTTGTTCTTTGGTGGTATCATCTCTTCCCAAAGAGATCATAGTGTTCACTATTTCATTAAACCTGAGATAACTGTCAGAAATAAGATAATTAGTAATCATCGTAAAATTGGCATATTTAATAGTTTATGTGTTATGTCGCATTTCCATGCCACTAGAAGTTTCTTCTTGTGAAATAGGAAGAATATCCTAAATTTCATCGACTATTTTACATGCAGAAATTCTGTTAAATTCTTCATATCTTAATGAACAGTTTAAGGAATTCATAGCTTCACAATTATTTTTATAAGATATCTCAGTTGGATCATCTCAAGTAGTTAATGAAGAATCAAGAATCTTAAACTCATCTACAATCAAAGACCAAATTTTATACCCCATTCTTTCAAAGTCCATTTTAATTTTAATTTTCCATTATGCATACTTTCTTACATTAATGAATGAAGGTCTATTGGTAGAAGCATCATCCATCCTATTATCCATAATAAAATGATAGAAAAGTATTTTAAAGAGATAAAAATTTAATATTTACAGAAATTTTGATATCTTCAAAATAAAACTAAAATCACCAATGAAAAAGTTTTCAAAAGCTTTGAAAATAGAAAAATTCATAATAAATATGATACAAAATTTTGGTAAGAGTGGAGTAGTCAATAATGGAAAAAATTTAGTATCTATAAAAAATTATTTTAAAATTTATTATTTTATATTCCCCTAGTATTTTAAATTAACTTTACCTGTTAGTCGGTTGTGAATTTACAAGAGCTTTACTATTTGATTAAATTCTTAAAAGATTGATTAGTTCACAGTTTAATAAATTTGATAATTAATATGGATTTTGAAACTAATATTATAAGAAAATACTATTATAGACACTTTATAAGAATAAATATCAGAGTTCCATTTTTTTGAAGTAGGTGATAAAATAGAGTAAAATTAAAAGGTAAAAACACATCGAAAATAAAACAAGAGGTTCCGTCTCAAGAAAAGACATATTCCTCTCAACATAGTTATCACCTTCCAATAAGACGTTTGAATTAATAAATATTTTTATCGACACCATAGATTTTGGTTCACAAAAGAACTTAGTCTATTTAAGTCACAATACTTTTACCACAGTTCTTCGTGGTTAAAACATACCATGCCACACAATGACCTCTTCCACACTTATTTGTGGGAGTTAATAGATGTAATAAGATATTTGTGGAAGTATATCTTGTATCCTTTAATATGATATAGGAGATACTGTCTTATTAACAGATAGATACACACACATCTCAACATTGTGATAAATTTCACACAACATAGAAAATAAATATGTGAAAGAAGTTATAAGTCTCAGTGTGTCTTGAGATGTAGTTATTCACTCTTCAAATGTAGCTAAGATGAAGTATGAGTCCTCTTCTAGAATTTATCACAAAAATAGAGTGTCATATTATTTTTTATAGGAACATGTATGGTTCTACAGGTATATTCTTCCCCTTCCTTGATATATTGAAGTGATTTTTCAATTATATGTTCATCTTAGTTGATATTACCTTGTGTGTTATTATTTTTTTTCATTTCCATTGGTTGCATGATAATGGAAAAAGTTCTTCAGTATGTAACTCTTATACACACATTCTCTACCACCTGTTTCTTATGTATGTCTTCTCTATTAAAAATTACTTCTTATCTTGGAGGGCTAAATAACATCATGGTATTTCCGCGTTCAAAAGTTCATTATACCTCCTACTATTTTCTTAAAGTCCTAAAAAATATTATAAAATATGTCAGTATCATTAAATGACACATATATGACCATTAGAAATATTATTAATAATATCATATTTAAACATTGTATTTATGACTCGTCTGTTGGTGTCTCTTTAGGTTGGTGACTTGTCCAGTAGGGAGTCCATCCTTCTGTCAGTGAGATAGCTGATCTATCAGTGAATAATATCAATGTTGAGTTATTCCATCCCTCGATGAGACAATTGATGTATTAGTGAACCTTTTAAACTAACGGTGAGTCCTGTAATTGGTAGCACTATGAAATAATAGGTCACTTGGACTGATGGAAGGTCGTCTTCGTAAGTGAGTCATACACAATAGTGAGTCATTTATGTCAGTGAGTCATATGAATTAGTGAGTCCTCTTAGTCGGTGATTCATATGAAATGGTGAGTTCTATTTCTTTCAGTGTCAATTACTCATACTTAGATAATTTTTAGGCGTTCTGCCTTTCTTAATGTTCAGAAAAGTCAAAGAGTGTTAATACCCATAATTACACATAGAGAATTAGTTATAAGCATTTTTAGACATAAACACACATAAAAAGTTATATGATTGAAATGATATTCTATACAAGATAATTATTTAACAGAATTAAGGATCTTTTACATAATTTAATATATATGTTAAAATATGTCTTGATCTATGATAATTAAAATCATTATAGTCAGAAATAATGGCCAACATTTTATATGGGCCAACATAGAGATAATATATTAAACAATTATCCAGCTTTACTTATGGTAAAGTGATTTTTGATAAAATTTAAATATAAATGAACCTTTATAACTTGTAATATAATTTAATTCACTTCCAAAAAACCATTTTCAACAGAATTATTTCATACATAAAAGTGTACCATGTTGTACTAAGTTTGAAAGAAGATGTCATGTGTGCAATTATTGGTCTCTAATCAAAGTATAGTACTTTAATTTTGACATATAAATTAATTTTATAATAATAAAGGTGTAAATGGTGTTTTTTTATTATATGATTAGTTACCTGGTGATATTTTTCCTTTGTAGTGGTCGGATCAAGTTAAATCTCTAATTTTTAGAATAATGTTATTTAATTTTTTTTAATAAAAATGCCGTGATTTTATGGGAAAGGAATCATCTGATCATTAAAAGGGTTTAGAAAATATTAATTTCTAAATTATTTTTCATAATATAACTAGACCCAAACAATTATGGGTATCAAAATTTTAATTATACATTTTTTAGGAAATGAAGTTAAGTTTTAGTAGTATAAAAAGTGAAAAATGATAGTGGTAGTTCATGACATATTACTAGAGACAATTATAATTTCAAAATTTTAAATTAATTAATTAGAGGATGATTGAAAATTGGTGATGATGAATAGGGTAAAATCATTAGAATCAATTATGTTTCATTTCATAGATAAAAATTAAATTCAAATTTTTTATGCTTTAAGTCTTAGGTACAACTTTATTAGAATAAATTAGCTATTTGAATAGGTTTCTCTTGTGAACATCAAGAATTATTAATGGACTATTCAAATATAAGAAGTCAATATCATTATATATTAAGATAGGAATGATAATGATTACACTCTTGATTTAGAGGACTTAATACAAATTTTTCTTAATTAATAGAAACTTGAATAAATTCATGGTTATAGAATAGGATGCTATGAAATTTTTATTTTTTAACATTAGCCATAGTTTCTAAGAAAGGAAATGTTAGGTATCTTCCAAAACATAATTTTAAATCATCTATAGTTTTTTATTCTTGTCAATTTTTAATGAAACATAAGTCTAGATATAGATCTAAAAGTAATGTCTCAACATTTAATTCTTTTCAGATAGTGCATATGGATTTATCAGGTCTTACAAAAACTAGATGTATTGGTAGAAAACATTATGTGTATGTCTGGGATGATGATTAGAGTATATTTAATGGGGTTTATTTTCTCAATCGAATATATATAACTTGTAATAATTTTAAATTATCCAACGATTTTATTAATAAAGAGAAAAAATTGTTACTCTTTAGAGTGATCATGGTGATATGTTGGTAAAATTTAATATGAATATATTTTCTATAATAAAGATATTAATCATATTTTTTATACACCTAGAACAACATAAAAATTACATATTAGACTGAAAAATATAATTATTCAAAAAATTAATTGAACTTATTTAAGTGAGTTTTTGATTTCTAAACATTTTTAGTTTGATTGAGCATGTAACATGTGTAATACTATAAATAAAATTTTACATAGACAAATTATTAATAAAGCTCTTATGAGTTTCTGAGTAGATGGAAACCTAAAAATTCTTACTTAGGAGTTTTTTGATATAAATTTTTCAATAAAAATACTGAATATTAGTCATATAAATTTGATACAATAGATAGTATATGAATTTTTTTAGTTATTCCTATATTAGTAATACTTATAGAGTATTAAATAAAATAACAAATATTTTTGATTTTTTTTCATTTTATATTTTTTGAATCTAATGCTTTTATTTATTTTAAAAAAATTGAAGTAAATACTCATGATAATGTTTCTAAAAATGTTAATATTACTTTATTTGAAGTTCATATGAAACTTATGATTGTAAATCCGCTAATAGTTAGATCATCAACCAATTTATATCATAAATTAACATCAATGGATGATATAAAATAGTATTTTGATAAAAAACATACCAATTTTACAAAAAGTTATCCAATCCTAAGGAGTCATCCCACCAATAATATTATTGAAGATGTAAGTCAATGGGTCAGAACTAGAATATATAAAATAAAGCAATGTTGTTATCAAGAATTCTTCAAACTATTTTAACACAAAATGGAATATTATTCCTTAAGTAATGAATGTGGGATTGGGATTATTCAAGATCTCAATCAATTTTAATGGAATCAAGTTTGAACCATAGTTAATTTCCTAAAACATGTGTTGATAATTTTATTTAAATGGGTATTTAGAAACAAATGTGATTAAAAATAAATTATTGATAGAAATTAAGAAATACTTCTGGCTATGTGTTTTTTATGAATATTTTTTACACTATGGTAAAGATTTTACCTTGATTAAATGATAAGAATCTATCAAGATATTATTAGCCTTTTCAACCCTACAAAATTATTCTCCACATCAAATGGTTTTAATAAAGGTTCTTCATATCATATTTATATTCAAGGGGATATTTATGATGAAAATTTTCCAGGTTTTGAAAAAATAATATTTCTAAAAAATTACAATTTCCATTTCATTTTATGGACATTAACAGTCCCTAAGAGTTTGGTATGATAGACTTATCAGACATTTAGATCAATTTTTTTTAAAGATGTTTTTATCCATCTTTTTTTACATTGAAATATTTTAATGATACCATAGTGGATAAAATTTATGTGAATATCATTATTTTCTGTTCAAATCAAAAATATATTTATGATACATTTTCAAAACATATGGAAAATGATTTTGAAATTAGTAAGACAGAAGAACGCAATTTTTCACCTAGTGTATTCATTATTCAAAAAGAAAAATGAAATATCATAATCCAATATAAATATATTAAGGAGTAACTAAAATTTTTTGGTTATAAAAACGAATCATGTGTAACTAATCGGGTAGAATCATTTATCAAACATTATACTATTGGTTCTTGTAAAAATTTAGATTATAGACATTATAGAAGTATCATAAAAAATTTACATTATTTTATTTCTATTCAATTGGAGATAATGTTTTCAATAATTTTCTATGTTATAATTAAAAAAATGAAGGAATAACATATTAAATCAGTGAAATGTTGTTTCTACTATATTTATGAACTTTAGAAAAATAGTTTGTTTTATTCTAATAGAAATAATTTTTCACTCAAAAGATTATCATATGATAACATTATAGGTTTTAGGTTAGAAAAAGAATCTACATCTTGAAGATTTCATTTATTAAGAGAATATTTAGACTCCTGGTCAAGAAAGAAGAAGAATTATATAGAGATTTTCATTTTATAGATGAATATGAAGACGTTTGAAAGTTTTACTACCCATGTGTTATGGATGCATCATAATATTATATACTTTGGTTTGAATTTCCCTTGAAATCCAATTATATTTTATAATAATATTGATATTTCATTATTTATGAACCCATCACAACACTCATATGAAAATAAGATAGATATAATAAATAATTTACATAGGTATTAAACACAAATGAAGATATTATTATTGATTTTATCAAAACTAAAAATCAATTTACTGATATTTTGAAAAAGACTATATCATTTTATAGAAAGAAATTGTTTAAATAGAATTTGGAAGTAGTCATATTAAAGTGATATTCAATATAATTCATGTTCATTGATCTCTTTACATGAGAAACACCATAAGTGGAAAGGGAATTAATTATAATTCCCTTAAACAAATTAATTTTTTAACATTTAAATTTTAAATATTTCATTCCATATATTTTCATATCAAATATACATGAATTTTCTATTACATATCTTAAATATTTTCTTTAAATATTTTCAATTTAGTCCAAATTTTCTTGAATATTCCTCAAAACAGTATGATGATCCATTACTTTTATAATAAAACATCTAAAATAATTAATATCTTCCACAATATATTTTACTATTTTAATATTTTTCTACCATAATATTTTATTATAGGGGGATGTGATGAAGAAATATGAAAGGTTATAATTTTTATATATTAATTTCTCTTTATAATGGGATTCGTTATAGCTTTGTGAAAAGGATTACTTTTTGTTTTCTTTTTCTAAAAAATTATAGCTTTAAATACTGATTGAATATTTATGACATAGGTTTTAGTATTTTCTTTTCTATATGAAGCTTTGAGGACAACTCATATATTAATGAAAATTTTCCTATTAGATATCAATCTTAAATTCCTATATAAGGATTAAAATCTCATGCATTTTCCATAAAGATTTTTTAATACAATATTTTCTATACAAAAATGTTTCTCATGTAAATAATATTTCAAAACATTATAACTACATAAACCTAGTATGACTTCAATAAAGATCAATCAATTCCTTATTAAAATTGTGAGATCATCATTTTTGGTTAACACACTCTCCTTGACCAATGGGGAAGAAAATGAAGTTAAAATGCTGATATTATATATTTTGAATACTATTATCTAAATATTCTTTTTTAGATCACTAATACTGGTGTATAAATTGAAATTCAACCAAAAATCTATTTATGAGAATATTTTATCTTATAGGAAATCATGGTTGAAATAAATGTATGTTAACTTGGGTAATTACCAAAAACATGTGAAATCAAAATTTCATGATTATTGTAATACTTGTAAAATATTTAAATAAAAAAAATATATTTTTATATGATTATATAGTTTTCAAAAAAAACACTGATTTCGGATAGTATTTTTTCCCTTTTTGTTCTTTCAAATTTTTTTATTTATATTTCTTTTTAAAAATCACATAGGGGGCGGAATGTAAATAATTTTTTTCACATTTAGTATTTGTTTTATCAGTTGTGGTCAAAATTTTTAAATGGGGAAAATTGGTATTTTATAATTCATTTTACCTCATGAGTTTTTTAAGTTTTATTTTAATGAAAAGGGGATGAATTTATCAATTTTTTAGAATTATCAATATTATAGGGAAATTCATTTTGAAATTCATTTCTTCTTTATAAAATTTTATTATATTTCATGATAATTCTGAAAAGGGGGAATTTTTTATTCAATGGGACACCTATTTTATTTATTATGTAATCCACAATACACATTATAAAAATGATATGACATGAGTTTTTGATTTTTTTATTATTCTTCCGAACAATGAACTTCTAGTAACTAATTTACCAGATAACTAAAACTATTTTATGAAAATTTAATTACTTAAACCTATTAGAAGTATTATTTACAATGGATTTAGAATAATTTTAGTCATGATAATTATACTAATTAGTATTTATAGAGGCTACAAATGATGTAGTTACAACTGACACTGATTCATTCAAAATCAGATCATTGATGTCTTTTACAATGATTCATAAAAATTAATTCAAATTTTATGTGTCAAAAGAGACAAAGATTCATTAAAAATAAATAGTTATGAAAATTTCAATTTTCTTAAGTATTTTTAATATAGAACCTCTTAAATATATTCCAATCCACGTAATCTTTTACTTTAAGTGTGTTTTTATTTATAGATACTGATGTAATATTTTATTTACAATGATCCTAGAAATTTCATTTGTAATTATTTTTTTACGGATATTGAAAGATATTTCGATTATTGAGATAATAAGATAGAATATTTTGTAATCATCTAGATCATGTGATTATGTTTTCAGAAATATATATCTCAATAACATTCAATGTGTTGAAGTGAGATACTATCAATAGGTTTAGTCATGCGCTTCTGGGGATAAGAAGGCAGACCGTCTGATAGGTTATTAAATTGGGGATAACACACGATAAGTTTAATTTCATGTATACCTAAGATCGGGTATAAATATCTATCTTAAAAATTGGTTGAAATGTGTTGTTTGTATATATCCTTTAATGTATTTATTTTTTAAACCAATAATATGAGTTTGGTTTCTAAATTTCCACTAATTTAAATTTATCTATTTATGTTTTTTATATTAGCATCATTGGTTTTTCACAAACATCCATCATGTTAATTTATATTGTTATATATTTATTTCCTATATATTTAATTTATTTTCCATGCACTATTTTACACTTATTTTAAATTTATCAGTATTTCATATTTCTGATCAACATTAAGCATTAGAAAAAGTAATATTGTTTTTATGCTTGTCATTATACTTCAATTTTCCACATCCTATATTAAATTTAAATTTCCTTTACATAATTTGGAAAAATTATTATTAATTATATCTATGATATCTAACCTTTATTAAATATTCATTTAATTATATTATTAAATCATCCAAGAAATAGGTATGATCAACCCTTCCACCTTTTCGATCCAAATCTCACAGTTATTATTCTTCCTTGAAATTTTTCATGTGGGTTTATATGAAAACTCACAAAAAACCTCTTCTTCCAACAAAAATAAATATATAATAAAGTTTAATGATATTTTCCCTGTTTCATAAATCCACTCATGTAACCGATTAGTTTTAAAATATATAGAATAATATAATTATGTAAACACTCAATTCTTAACCCAATCATGAAAAAAAATTCATTACGGCATAGTAGCTCTCCATTTCAAAATTACCAACCTATTTATCCTTCCATTATAAAATATCTTGTAAATATTAAATTCTCTAAAATGGTCACCATGGATACACCATGGAATAGACACCAACATTTATAAACCTCAGGAATGAAATAAGAGATACTATTATTCATATCAATACTTCTAAAGTCACCTTGACATGAATCCTAGACTACCATTACATTGGTTATATAAACTATTGTAGAAAATTTTGAATCTCAAGTTGACCCTAATATATCCATAATACATTGGGTGTTACTAGATATTTGTCTTGGCTTCCAAGTTACCTATACAGATCTAGGTATCACCAATACCTAGATCGACATAATGGATCTACTAACCATGACTTTTGGACACACACAAAATATGTCAACCATGAATAATGACCATATGAAGATGAAAAACGTCCTTCTAATTTGACCATCAATTGATCAAACATATGTATAATATATTTTCCATTAAGATAACCACTGTGAAAAAGAAAAGTTACCACATTATGTGACAGTAAGTGGATCAACCACATATAAAAATGACTAATAATGAATATAGGAGACACAAATGTTTGAATATGATTTGTATAATATCAATAAAATACATCATTCCATGCATATTTACTTCCCCTTTTTTCACTTATTCATTAACCATGGGATCAATAACAATAGTAACTAGAATAAAGTATAGAGCAATAGAATTCATTCCTATTCATAAATAATAGTTTAAAACATTATTTATATGTGATTTAAAAACACTATCTATAGAATACTATGTATTTACTACTCATTTTTATCCATTTTTATAATTCAATAAATTATTATCAATGTAATGGTAAATTTCGGGTGATTTTAGATCATTCTATGGAATAAGTCCTCTTATTCTGTAGTGAACCTTATAAAAAATTTGTTCACTGCATTTGTGTGAATATGGGTGGGTGTTAATAGCGGATTTATATTAATATAAACTGTAAAAAAGTACATTAAAAAGGAAAATTAAATATATTTTTAACCATTAATTCACCCCTACCACACCCTAGTGATTTCAATTACCCTGTTGGTGTATTTTAATTTAGAAATATATAATGTTTAAATTTGTTTGAATCATTATTTTTAAGAGGTTTTTGTGATGTTTTTTCTCTTTGGTTCATTATTTCTTTATTGAATATTGTGTTGAGAATTGTGGACTTTTAAAATTTAGTGAATAATAAGGGGATTCACATGTTTGATGAAAATTATTATAATGTTTAAAATGATCAGATATATCCACATATATTATAATTAAATTGGTTTGATATAAATGATTGATTCACTCTCCCTGATAATGTTTTTCCCATGATAGAATGTGAAAAAATAAATCATGATAGTCATGGTCATTCATGAAATGTCATGCTATCTTCCTTATCTAAGAATGTGTTTCTAAATGTAAAATGTATAAAAACAATTAATTTATTTTGTGATAAATATGAACTTATTTATTAAGGAAAAACAAAACATAATCCACAAAATCTAAATATTTACAAATTTAAATATTTATATCTAAAGATAGTGGATAATGAATCTGTAAATGATTTTTTAATACGATCAAATGGAATAATGTGAATTTTTAAAATCTTTGGTAAGAAGTTATATGAGTTAATTGCCTTTTTCCTAAATCGTTTTGATGAAAATGTTTCTTACCTTAGAGATAGATATATTACTACACTTTTTATTAATGATATACATAATATTATAATATACTATATGTTATGGAAAAATAATTATACCAAGTAGAATTATAAATGTTAAAATTAAATATATATTTTATAACAATAAATATTGGGATATGTAAGAAGAAAGATGAAGATTATGGTGTTTCTTGTTATAACAAATAAAAATAAGTGACTGAGATAATTGATGAAATTATGAAAATTTTCTCTAGAATGGGTATAAGGGATATAGAAATGTACAAGGGGGGATTCCATTAAAATTATTCAATTATGGGGCTATTGTAATCTTTGTAGTAAATTATCTATTATTGGATGAAGAAGAATATATTTTTGAAGATAATGAAATAATTAAAAGATACATAAAGAATTAGTTTGAATTTTTAAATGGATGTTTAATAATTTATCTAAATATAAAAAGTGGAAATTTATTATCAAATTTTTATGGATGTGATGACAGTGAAAGTGAATAGGACGATGAGACATTTGGTGATGAATTTGATGAGAATATAATCATTACAATAGTGAATGATGAAAATATAACTACTGATGAAATTATTTAATATGGAAGTGAATAAAAATAAATTTGGATGGAATTTATGAGGAACTGAGAGTTTATATAATGTCTCTAAAAAATTAAAAGATTGAAAAAGAAACCTAGAAACCGAAAAAGGATTATCAGCCTACAAACCAAATGAATCTATTCATGAGAAATAAAATACAACATTTGAAAATTATATTGATTACCTATGAAGGATTTATAGTGATGTAATGATATCATATTTCAGTTTGTAAAATAAGGTTTAGGAAAAATGATATGGGGTTTGAGATTATTAAATAGAAATCAATGATTCTTAAGAAATATTTTGATATATTCATATTCAATTTCTAGAACTTTATTTAATAAGATAGTTTACAATAAAATAAATAATTGGTTAGGGAATCCTAGATAAAATAACACTAAAATGAATTGAAAAATACTAACAATATTTTAATAATGTCTATCAAGAATTATTAGTTAAAGAAGACAATGATTTAAAAAAAAACTAATTATGATAAAAAATAATGAAATTCCAGAGTAACCAACTTGAGTAAATGAATAATACATATGATGATGTCAAAGATGTATACAATTAGTTGACATTTTGTAAAAAAGTTTTTGTAGTTCACTAAATTTTTTTTCATAATGGATCAAACATTTATGGTGATTATAAGGCTGAAAGATGTGTTCACAGATTTATATAGCTAGGAGTTTATAACAAAAAATATGATTTTTATGGGTATTTCAAGAACTATATAGGATTCAGGTAGACATGAACTATCTTTTAGTCCAGCCAATAAGTTTTTAGTAAATATATATGGTTTTTGAGGGAAAAATATGGGTTTATTCATCTCACACAAAGAATATATGTTCTATGTGAAGAATAAAATTCAGGAAAGACGACAGATTACATGTTTCAAGTGATTTTGGATGTCCTTGGAAGATGTGAATAGCCAATACATCATAAAAACTAATTTATCATCATTATAATATCCCAACAGTATATATGTTACAATATAAAAAACCCCTTATAAGATAAAGAGTAATGATAAATAAAATTCACTTATTATTGTAGTTTCACATAAGGATTTAAAAAGTGAATGTCTATAGATATTATAGTGTGTATATTTTAATCATTCAATAAGAACCATAATTTTTTAGAGATTGTTAAATATTTAAAATAAATCTCGAGGACCTTTTTTATTTATGGGTCACATGAGATAAAATGAGTCGGTTCAATTATGATTGGAATGAAAAGATGAACTCTCTAATTAACTTGTATATTGATGGTCTGAAATAATACATATTAATGATTTAATTTCATTATAAATAATTTTATGAGGTGATTGTAAAAATATAATGTTTCATAGTGAAAAGGATTGAATATTTCATGATTGGGAAAAGAGGAATACAAACAAAGTAAACATATATCAGGTAGAAGATGCTCAGAATTCGTGTTACTTGACTGTGAAAAAAGATAATAAATGACACTATAAAAGGATTGGATATATTTTCAAATGGTATGTGATCAATATTACACAAAGATAATATATCCCTGATATTTCCAGATGAATAGAAGGAGTTATTAGATATGATCCATATTATGAAAGGGGAATTTATAAATTATTTACTCAATATAGTAGAGATTCCAACATCTCCTCCTATGAAGATTATTCCTCTTAACATATATAGACCCTCGAGAAACCAATAAATGAGTAAATAGGATATTTTTTCTTTATTTAGGAATTTATTCTCATTGTGTGAATTAAGTTTGTAAAACATAAATTATAGTCTCAAAATATGATTCAAAAATTTAGATGGTGTTTTGAAAAGTGTTTCTTGACTCTATGAAGAAGTCATAGAAAAATATTGGTGCTGTGTACACAAATATAAGATTTAAATCTTATATTAAAATACAAGGTGTTATTAATTATGTTAGTGTATGATATATTCCACAAAAAATGGTGGTGTGAGATTGAAGAAGAATGTATGAGTGGAGAAGGCTCGAACAATTCTAAATGGTGTATAACACATATTAGTATTTTTTTAGGTGGGATATTGGATTAGAAATTCAAAATTTAAATTTTTACTTATATAAGACAAATTATGATATTTCATCATTAAATTTTTATAATTAGAATACCCCAAATCCAATGCACCTGAAGGGTATTTTCAAACATATTATAATGAATGTAAAAGGTGAAAATCATAGGATGTTTGATAGAATATTTTTTGATGTTGAATTTTTTTATTATTTTCAAATTTAAGGGGGTACTATTTCTAAAACAAGTAAATGATGAATATCAATAATATTTTAGATGTTATAGTGTAGAAACATGTAAATAAAGAAGACACATATCAAACAAAAACCTCAAGAAGTGATGTAGTAGAATATTATTCAACATGATGAAGGTGCATAAAATGGTGGAAATTGTTAAGAAGTTCTCCTTAAAGATGATGATTCATCTAAATCGTGTGATGACAGGAGACCCCAATAATCTTATCTAAGGATAATAATATAGGTGGAGGTGTATGTAATCACTATAGATTATGAGAATAAAGATCAAACATGATAACCAAGAGTATATCATCACATACCACATTTTTAATAGATTAAAACTATATATATATTGAAGAATATCTAAAAACTCATTAATTTTTTCATTCAATGAATGATTAATTAGAATAAATATAGAATAATGTTACATGTAATTTTGTATCAAAACATGAATACATGAACATCATTGGAACGAAAAGGGCATTCTGTAATAATGTATATGAAAAAACATATTGTGATTTGAAATAAAAAATGACATATGTGTAAAGTAATTTTTTAAGTTGAAGAAGTGAATTTTAAATCCACTTGTACAATAATGTTTTAGGCAAGATACTATAGTAATATTTCATAACATTTCTTCAAAATGGAAATAAAATATATTTTAAATGGATTTCAATCCTATATTAATCAATGGTGACATATAAGAGGATATTTATGTAGATAAACATTGTGGTTTCTTTATCTGATAAGATGAAAATTGTTATTTCAGGTAAAATAAGGATTTATATGGGCTAAAACAATCCCCTAGTGCAGGGGATTATATGTTTTAAACAATGTTAAAGAAGTTATAATTTAGAAAAGGAAGATTGGGTAGAAACCACTATATCAAATATGAGAGAAAGGTGTATATTATTTTTATTTTTTATAATGATTATATAAATGATTAAGATTATTTTGATTTTTTTTTAAATGAGATGAATATGTTGAATGTAATGTCCATTCTTGTGAGATTACACAATTTCTTGTCATAAAAATTTATCAAGAGGGAGTTCATGTCTTTCTTTCTCAAGAGAAGTATCTGAGGGAAATTCATAACAAAAATTGGCATATAGGATTCAAGAATAGATTATACATGAATCCCAATTGGAACCAATATATCTAAATTTGTTTAATGAAATGATGTTGATCAAAGATATTTTCAAATTTCTAATTGAAGTTTGTTATATATAATAAATTCAAGCCTATATATACTCGATGATGTCACCTTGTGTGATAGATTTCAATGCGAGCAAAAAATGTGACATCTGATGGCCGGAAATATGATTCTTTGGTATATTAAAATTAAAAAATAAAATTGCTTTATATATGGAAGAATAGATTTAAATCGAGTTGATTATATTTGTGTGTATGAAGTGTTGAAGATATAAAATCCTCAATCGGTGGGGTTTTATATCTTAGTGAAGGTGTGTTCATAGGAACATAATGTATTAGAATTCTATAACCTAGAGCACTAATGAGGTAGAGTTTATGGACACATCAAAATCTGCAACTCACTTTATGTGGAAGAGAACTCATTTGTAATACTACAAGGTGGAAATGAAGATCTTCCTACATTTAGGTTGTTATAATCAAAGTGCTATTAATTTTTCCAAGAATCATTTTAAATATTAATTTATTTGGAACATTGTTATCAAATATATCATCATAAAAGATATTTGGGATATGGATGACATAATGATGATTTTTTTATCTATTCAGGTAAAATTGATTATGTGTTCACTAAACTATATCCAATGGATGAAATTTAAGGAATGAGGCCCAGAATTTGAGTTCAATCATCCTTCTTACTAGAAAAAGGTATAGTGTGTTTTAATCTTTCTCATATTTTTTAGATATTATTGTAAAAGTGGGATAAATAAGAAACATAATTCTCCTTTTGATTAATCCCATTATGTATTCATAAAATGGGGTGCACTATTGTTCTCATTTAGTATAATGATCATTATTTTAAACAAGAAATCGTGGAATTAAAAAATATTTCAATATGTGTTGATGAGTATTGGATATTAGAGAATGGTGCCATAATAATTTTGTTTAATATTTTTTCTTTTTATATTGAAAATAATTCATTGAAAATTAAATGAAGATTGAATTATATGTAGCATTATAAATGAGATGATTGATCTTTTATTATTCAAATATAATGAAAATTGAATATTAAGATATATTATCAATAACGGTTTGTAATGAGGGTGGGAGTAAGCTATAAAAATGTATAATTGAATCACTGGCATTGTATTTCATGATTGAGATGGAATCCGGTAAAAAAGAGAAGATACATAGAAAAAAGGTTCAAATAGTTTAGATAATTCCTAGAAATAATTGATATGATAAAAGAGTTGATTTTTAAGTGTTAGATAATCTTTTGATAAGTTTTTAGATTGATGGAGGTGGCATATAGAGATTCTAGATTGATTTAGTGGAGAAATTATAGGAATCCACAAAAGTTCCATCATGTAAAGGGATTTCCACAAACAAAATCCACATAAGGGGATCCCCAAATGGAATGATTACATAATGGAATCCACATCATGAGTAATCCATGTAAGGTGATTCAAATTAGATCAATTAAAATAATATAATCATAATTTTAGTTGATCTAAAATGAAATTAATTAAATGGAGTTCATTTTTTGAATTCTATAATGATTTTTTTGATGATATTTAAATTCATGTGATTCATTGAGTGTTGATATTAATTGATAAATAAATATAAAAATTAATTATTATTCATGTTGGGATAAAATTATCAATTTAATATGATCCTTAGGAACGAAGTTCCATGTTTTAACGGGGGTTTTATAATTAAATCAATGTAAATGCATATAAACATTGAATATTTTAATGTTATGAATTTCAAGGAACTCATGTGTTGTGATATATTAATATCATTTGAATAAATATATTCTAGAAAAAATAAATATTAAAATTAATAATAAATCTATCATATATTTGGATGAGGTGATCACCTAGTTATTAAAATACCACAAGGGATTAAATTTATCATTCATATAGGAGATAGTATATTTAAATATAATATATGATTTAATTTTTTTCAAATGACTATATTTTTTTGATAATTAAATCTTTAATTCATCTCATGATACATGAGAATAAATTTTATGATTAAATAATAACGAGGATAGATAATATATTTATAAAACTCGTATACACTATGGGATATAATTCTGAGAGATTGATACTTTATAGCATCAAATAGATGATAATTTGACTAAAGATTGAGATTTTTTTGATTGAATATATTTCATACCTCAGAATATAATTTTTTAATGAAAAAAAACATCATTTAGTAATAAGAAAGTCTTTTTTAGACTAGTGGATATGTTCAAGAACATATCAAGATATTTTTACACATGAATAATTTTTATATAACATATTCAAGGTAGAATATTTTTTTATAAGTTGATTAGAAGTGAACATGAACATATAGATATTATTATTTATTTGGATTAGGCATTCTAATGTGATATTTGATGCTATAGAAACTTAAAATTTACTAAAGAAAATGAACACAGTTTGATATTACTTTTAACAAACATAGAAGTTTTTGGGTTATAGCAAAGTGTATATATAGTGGATAAATCGTGATTGGGTAACTAACAAATCAAGATAAGAAGTGGGGTTTTGTATTAATCCTTATAAATGAAGGTATGATTCCCTTTATTTATATTTATTGCATATAATGTGAGGTCATGAGAATATAAATTATTTAGAGGGACTTTACCAATTCTAAGTGGTTGGGTTCAAAAACAAGAATTCGGAAAAAATCCACTAATTCACCCCCTTATTATTTATTTCCCTAAGGTATGATAAATGATCATAAATAGAATCTCATATTTAATATAAATTTCAAATTATTTTGTGAGTTTTTAGAATAAAAATTTTATGAACATCTTTTGTGTCCCAATTTTCAATGGCAGGAACTATTCCAATATAAGGAATAAGATGATTACCTACCACGTATCACTTACCCAAGAAGAAAGAGATACTAAAATTCTAGGTTTTTCATATACTCATTTGGTATGACTTATAAATTTCACTACTAAAAGAAATTTATAAGTGTATATTATAGCATATTATTATATGTTGATCTTTATAATATATGGTACATGCAATATTTATGGGTCTTCAAGAATCCAAAGTGTTTGGGAATAAACTGAAGAAAATATATGAGGGAAATATAAAATTCATGGAATAAATGTTTCATGCCTGATGGATAATATTTAAATACATAAATATTTATAAAAATTCAATAACTGAAAATATTATTTTGAAAGTGTAAATGATATTGAAATTATCATCTCGGTGTCATTAGAAAGATATATTATTCCACCATTTTTAAAAAAATGAGGAAGATTTTAACTATTGGATTAATATAAAAGAATCACATATATATTATAGATAATACTTGATAGTTTTTATGTTATATAATATATTCATTTCCCATTATTGGATAAAACCACTAGCCTTTAAGAATATTGAAAATGATGTGATGGATTCTGAGGCCATGTGAGTATATATTCAAAAAACCTGATGTTCTTGAATCAAGTAATTCGGATTTTGAGGAAAATAAATTATTCTATATTTGATTCTCTTTTCTGAAAAGGGTTAAATAATTTAATGTATGAACTAAATGGGATGTTACATACTTGGAACTAAATCGTTGATTACAATAGACATTTTTTCCACAATTTCTCAGGTATGAAGTTAAATGAGTCTAAATCAATTATAATGTAAAGAAAAATAAAAAAACATTAAAATGGTAAAATAAAAAAGAAATTATGTGGCCATAATTTATGTTTAACGAGAACAAGAAAATTGACCCATTAATTAGTTTATTAGATTCTGAATTCAATTTCCTTACTCATGTTAAGAAATTTATTGATTCATCAAACAATGATGATGGTTGAGAAGAAATTATTGAATATGATTATTAGTTGACAGGTGAAATGGAATCTTATCATGATAAAATTACAATAATAATGAAACTAAAAATAATTTCAATAAAAAAATAAAAAGTATATATATATTGAAAAATGTGATTAAGAAAAAAAATATTCTTTTTGATGAATTTATGAAGAATTGATTGAATATGAATACACTTAAGAAGATGGTATATAATATTGAAGAAAATATGATTGCAATGGAAGAAGAAAATGTTCAGATTGAATCCATATATATTAACTCCCAGAATTATTTGAGAAATTTCAAAGAACATTTTACAAATATGTTTATGTTAAAGGATAATTTTTATAAGTTGTTGAAATGATGTGTTACAATAGGGGGAAAGACTTCACATAATATTTTCTAAGTAAAATTTATTATGTAAAACAGTGATGGAGAAAAAATAATGGTAGAACCTATTTTGTCCAAGAAAAAAATTTAGATGAATTTTCCCACATATATTGAATATAATAATGTGCCATAATGACCAATATATAGTGGGAAAAGTATGTTCTGATCTATATGAATATGGTAATAAGTTCATTATGAAGATATCTAGAGTCAATTATAGAGACCTAATAGTATAGAGACCTTTTTTTGCAACAAATTTACACTAATCCAAATTGTGTGGGATTAATATTTAGTTTACAACAATGATGAAATAAATAAGGGGTATTTAGTCATTATTTAAGGAAATATTCATAAAATATGAATTTTTTTTCAAGAATTTATCAAATTTTTCCACCCAAAATAGATTTGGATGTCTAATAAAAATTTCCAAGATATTAAAAAAAGGTCAAGATGAAATTCTGTATAATATTAACCTCCATATATAAGTTACATGTGGTTTAAAAGGTAATAAAATTTAAAATGTGATAGAAAAAAGTCATGAAAATTTTAAGATACCAAAACTGTATTTGAGAAAACCAATTAAGAAATTTTTATGAAAAGAAAATGTGGCTACTTAATAGCTTGGCACATTCAATTAAATATGTCCTTGAAAATGGAGGATTGAAAAATGAATGAACGTGTTAGGGGAAATCAAGGGTTTTATACCTTAAGAAGGTATAAGTCATGATAATTTGTCCATAAATGTTGATATAAAGCACTGAGATAGTTTATTTCATATATGTGGACACACTAGGAATGAAATGAATTATTTTATAACTATTCTTCCAGTATAAAAATAATTGATGAAAATATAAATTAAATCATAATAAAATGATTTTCATCTACTTGCTGGGGTATAAAAGGTAACTCCTTATAAATAAATAATTCATGGGAGGAATAAAAACATATAAGTTTTTCATGCTATTAACAAGAATATTTTCACTTGAAATACAAATATTATAACAAAATAAAAGTATTGGTTTTATGGATACAAATTTTTTTGGTTCTTTTACAAAAAACTAGATGGCCCTCTATATTCCCTTTTATTTTGTGTGTATTGAAATAACCTGAAGGGAATTAAAAGAGGCAAATAATTATTCAAAAAACTATATAGTAAATATATGACACTTTACAGAGTTTATAAACTTCAGGATGCGGAGTTATAGTGGGAATCACTTTATAGGGAGTCTACATAAATAGATGTTTTAGCATTATCACTTTTTAATAAATATAGAAATTCAAGATAACATTATAGACAAAAAAAAAGTTATAGTTTGATCAAAATTACTGACAATTTCTATGATTTTATCGCTCATATTTTTGAAGGGGTGTTGGTTGATGATAATACGAAAAAATGGAGAGTTTTATAACACATTCATTAATATTTTTATTCATTTTTCTTTATTTTTTGTAGGTTACATATTTTTCAAGATAAATATGATTTTTAGTGACCCCTATATTCTGTGAATCATATCACAAGATGGATATGATTTTGAATAAAATTTGACAACCTTTGTGGAATATATTTTTCTTTATAATTAGGTTTATCCCACATAATTTTAATTTAAATTAATAAATGTCTCTGTTTTAAGTTAAACCATGTTGTAACATCTTTCTCTAAAGTGCCACAAGGCAATAATTCAAATTAAATAAATTGAAAATTTTTAATGGAATAAAATTATGTTATATTAAATACCCAAAAATTATAATTTTATTTCTCGTAATTAAGTGTTATAAATTTTAGTTTATATAGGGATTTAAAAATATATGTATTGGTATTCATATAAAATCAAACTATGGTGATTTTTTCCCCATTGGAGAGAATTTTATTTTATTTCAAAGGAATCATTGTTTGAAAAGAATTTCAATATGCATTAATGTGTTTATATATGAGAAAATAGGATTTCATGCTTAATTGGATTGATTTTTAGGTTATGGTTTGAATATATTACTTACAAATATTCAAGAATGTTTAAGTAAAACACATATTCTCCATGTGATGATTGTTGTTTTATTCTTCAAAGATAAATAAAAGTGTTAATTGGGAGACACTATCTATAATGGTTTGGAATGTGTATTACAAAAATATTGGAAAATTGAGGATTAATGTATTTAAATTTGATATTTTAAAGTTCTATCCAGGGTTACAAAAAAATATTAGGTGTACCGGTTGGCCATAAGGACTCAATACCACCTCTCCATATTAAAGTAAATTATGACTTGAAATAAGTTTCAAATGATGGTGTAGTGGGGATATTGTCTCCACATGATCGAAGTAAATCATGTCATTATATAATATGTAATTGACATCAGAATAAATAATAATGAAATAATAGTTGAATATAATAATAGATAATAAAAATGGTCATCCCCAAATATATAATTATACTTGTCAATGTAGGACCATAATATACAATGAAGTGAACATATAATAGGTGATATAATTAACATGGAAAGACTGTAAATAATAAGTATATAAATATATGACCCCATCCAATGAGGTAATACTGAGTACATTCTTACCCTCTACTCCCCTTCCATGTCCCATCTTAAAATATACAACAACCAAGAGTCACAATCATTATCCTAACTAGCAATTAGATGGTGTATCTTGGTACGAAGAGATGACCAGAACAGAGTGTGAGAAAAAATCAGTTGGTCACCACCAATGGTATCTAATTAAATCCACTCCATGAGTTTAAAAAAATTAGTTTTCATGTATAATAATAGGGTATTTTTGAAATAAATGAAATTAGTTTGGGCTAAGGTTCTTCAATGGAAATATGGTCGATCGCACAAACATCAGCTCAGGTTGAACTGTCCTTGAATCAGAGTGATATAATGATAGTTATAATGTATAAATATCCATAATAATAATAATAATAATATTTTTTTGGTTAAAAAGTAGTCATAGGACCCATGGTTGTATGAATATGAATCCAAGAAAAGTGTAGTTAAAACCATAGATCACATCAGGGTAATTCCATGTATTTGAGTATATGACCACTAGTTTAACAGGGTCCAAATAATAATAATAATAATAATAATACTAATACTAATAATAAGGTATAACATAATGTTAAATTTTCCTATGATATTATCTAAGTATTTCAGTATTGATGAACCCAAGTATCATTAATAATTTCAATTTACTAAAGAGCTCATCCATGGTGATCCATAAAATGTAACATATGCACCTCTCAAGGAGTAATGTAATTTACATAAAATGATGTGGAATTCCACTTCCAACAACATAACCCTAGGGTCAATTATAAATTCAACTATAAAGATATTTTTTCACCGATTATATTTTCCAGGGAATTACTTATAAGGAAATTGAGTGTCACTCATCGAATAACATAATTCAGTTGACATGAGAGGTCTTCCTATGTATTCCATAGATGGAACCCAATTATCACTCAAGGAGTACCAAAATTCTATTTAACTAATGATCCCATCCAAATCAATCCATATAAGGTACCCAAGTATCTCCCATGGCCTAATATAAATCATAAGAAGATTTAATTTAGTCATTAAGAATATTCCTTATAAATATATTCATTCCAAACATCAGTATCCATTTTGGATTAATTAAATTATAGGTAATAAAAATGACATATAATTATATCAGACATAATAAAAACTAAATGATAGATTTAGTTTGGACTAAAATTCTAGATGGATAAATGATAAGCAATTAAAATCAAAGGGGGGTATACTACCGTCTCACAACTTATTCCATTATATTAATAATTTCACACAAGTGACGATGAGATAAACATTTCATTTAAGGATTGAATATGATCAAAGTTAAATTCCATTAGATTTGACATTTCCTTCTATCACATTTTATGAAATCACTCCCACGTGATATTATGGATAAAAAAGGGGATTCACTGTTTAGAAACTCTTTTAATTTATCTCATTCATTTTATTATTTATCAATGGTAAAAGAAATATTCAATATACATATCAATGAACAATAATTTAATCCATTTAAGACATTCCATTACTTAATGTAAATCTCAACATACGTAGGGGGTGGTTTGGTATAAATGGAAACAATGATCACAATTAATAACTAGTCGATCACGCCTCAAGTCATGGTTCAGGATGTGGTCATTAACCTCTAACCATGTCATGGAATCTAACAATAATCAAGACATGATCTAGAGAATTTATGTTAATGTTAAATGAATTTTAAGGGAAATTTATGGAATTTTTAGAGTTCAGAGTGATGGCACATTTCATAATTTGTGGGAAGTTAATTTCAAATATATAGACCCCTTTTTCATGCATAGGATGCTCCAATCGTCCAATTTCGACCTCTGATTCCAGAAAAAATGTTATATATTAAAATATTAGACCAACACCCTAAAAATAGAATATATGATCTCACATGGAAATGATATCCAAGTTGTAAAAATAAATTAAGAAATTAATCATGATGAACTATAGTATTACCATTTACTATTCAATGTGATGATCAATAGTCAATTATGAGCTCTTATGAAATATGGAGCTCAAAACCTAGAGGATATGAAGAGGGATCTCTTCACATATGGTTGTTGTGTGTGAGAATACAAGTAGGATGGATAAAATTATTTTAAAAGGGTTTAAGGTAAAATGATAATTTTTCCCCTTTCATAAGCTGTATGGTTTGACCTCATGGTTTTCTCATACTTTGCAACAATCATGTGATTTCACTATCTAAGAACCCTCCACCATGTACGATAACAACATATTTTTAGAAAAATAGTGTGACAATCAATAATATAATACATCACATATGAACAAAAATTTATGGATTAATGGTCCCTTTTATTTTTTTAAAAAATAATTCTTGTTAACAAAAAAGCCAAATGGTTTCGAAATATGGTTTGGAAAGTTGTGCACCAAATGTGAACATAGATCTATTTCTCTAAAAAATGATACCTCAAAACCCAACAGACCTGAATCTCATATGAAAACACAATACACCTTTAATGCCTAACCCCCCCACCTAAAAAATAAGTCCTTTTTGTATTCCAATTTTCATAATTCCATTCTAAAGTTTGTATTAACATTTTTTCCACACATTTAATGAAATTCTCAAATTCCTTCAGAATTTCAACCCCTATCAAAACATGGTATGTCAAAGCTTCATAATATTAGAACATATCATCCCTAATATTCATTGGGTAATAATAAAAACTCAAAATAATTACTTGGGTCGGTGGTTTTCCACTCAAATATTCATGTTATAATTTCAATGCTCAACGCACCTCTAGTCATCAATATAAAATATATGGCATGTAAAATGTTAAAACATGATCCAATTATTCTATATATAACTGAAATCCAATGAAAACACTTATCCAAGCTTGTATAAAATGAGACACAATTATTTCATCATCTCTTTCATCATCCAACATATGGTTTTCCCCAACAAAGGATCTATATTTGAACAGAAATTTATGAATCACGGTACACCCACAACACAAATTTCTAATATAAGCATTCCCCATGAATCCAAACAACTCTATTAGCAAGATGATAAATGTTCTACACCAAATAATATATTATGAAACTATCAATGGTTCTTAACTTAATCAAAACATTCAAATTCAAATCATCCCACCTTAGTCTAGTCATGTTGACATTTCATTTGAAATACACAGATGACATTTTCACTACACCAGTCTCATCCCACGGCGTGTATGATGTGGTTCCTCACTGATTAGTACAAGTAATCCAAAATTTATGTTTGGGTTAAACTAAATATCAAACTATTGGATTCCATAGAGCTCATCCATTATAGTCCATAAACTGTTGTTTATATCTGAAATGTCTATACAACGTTTAGACCTACACCTATCAGGAACACTGATTAAGACACATGTTTGTATCTCACCTAGAGATCAATTGAAAGGGTTGGATGGTGTTTATGTGTCCGTCCTTGGAATTATTACATGAGAATCAAATTGTCAGTCTTAATATTAAATTCTTATATAGACATTTAGGTCCAATTCATGTAAATATAACGTAATCTAAATACTAAGCTTCTTCCTGAAATTTAATTAGAAATCCAGCAATACATGGACTGATTATCTAATGGAATTAAAGATCCAAACAACCATATGATGAAAATTCTATCATGATTGGGACATTTATCTCTTGAGAGTAATTCTCCAATAGACAGTAGTGGTCACCACACAATGTGGATTTCAAAACATTTCTCCTTGGATGCATCTCACTAGGAGTTCCTCCATCAAAAAAGAGTTGATATCGAATAGAATAGTGTATAGAAAACTCTATCCCAACATACTCATGTTGATGTCAAGATATTAGGAAGCATTTCCTTAAAACAAAGTTTTTTCTTAGTTGTTACATTATGTATTCAATCAACGGGCATGTATAGCTATCTTTGATCCACAAACATGTCAAAACATGATATATATTCCATTATCCAACCCCTGAAACTACATCTCCCAAATATTTCCTCACCCATCCATGGTTGAACCGCCAAATGAAACCCATATTAGTTTTTGAAAAATACTCACCATCAGTTCTTTCAACGATTACTCACACCTTCTATCTATAGTGATTCAATTAAAGATGATACACATAATTTCGTCCCAAAATATTGTTTTTGGCATGGTTTGTAACCAAAAATATCCCACTTTGCCTTAAAAATATGGTCATAACCCAACCATATGACTCTACAGAAAAAACTAGACCGCACTACTGATGCATCACCAACATTTTTTCTAATTCCTTTACTACAAGGGTGTTTTGGTATTTTTCAAGTGCAACCAATAATGCATAACATCGAAATTTGTTCTCTTCCAAAGGTTGTTTTCATATACAATAATTTAGTTTCCATTATTCATTGAAAGAAGGAATTTTCTATCAACCCAAAACATCTCCATGATTGTTTTCATACACTATGTCTGAGTCTAGCATCTAGACTCAGTTCCAACTCATTACCAAGTTTAAATTCAAGCATCATATTAAGGACTATAAAACTAAAACCTTAAAAACTTATAGTCTTACATAATATTTTTTGACCAATCAAAAATTGACCGATACATTCATGTTCATTCCACATGGAAGGGAACACTATTTTAAAACTAACAAGATTCTCCACATAATATGAGTGTCATTGGAATAAAATTAATTAAAATTAAAAACTCATCCCTTGGATCATGATCCATCACAGGAAAAAATATTTTCGTTAATGGGACTAACCTTATCATTCTAAACATCAACTTTAAAATATAGATAGTCCAACCACTTATAATAATTCTAGATTAGATTCACATTTAGGCTTACATGTGGAACTCCTTCCAAGACACACTAACATGTGTCATCGACATTAAAAATAAATCAATATATAAGACTTACCAATGTATTTACAACACATGTTATATAACCACTCATAGATACCACTCTTCTATGAATGCCTTAATACTCATGTCACTCTACACCAAAGATGACCCATAATGTAGCCTTTAATAAGTCACATCAATTTTCTCAAAAAATTTTGATATAAAATTTTTAAGCTGTTACACAACCTCATCACTCAACTAACTAAAATCTTAAAAAAACATCACCAAATGTTATATAGTTCATGGCATAGGTTTTTACACAACATCATCCTATATGAAAACACATACCATGTCGATATCATAACATAAAAAATAGGATAATTCATTCCATTTTAATTAGGAGTCCCAATGGAGATATCCATATTAAAATGAGAATGTCTATACGAGTATTTACAATGTTTTTTGACCCATATTTCTATCAACTGCCTAATGATCTGTTGAGTTTCATATCGGAAAAAGGGAGGATCATGCATTCATCAAAGCGGACGACCATACTCAAGTCGCGTCTAACCTGATGAACATGAGAATTCCTCAATGCTCATTCCCCTCATAAGAAACAACATTTCACATGAACACCCACAAATCTTTGATACATATTATGAATTTAGATTCATACATGAGTTAGGGGATCCTCTAACTCAAAAACTATACAAGAATTTTACCTATGAAAATTTACCTCTAAGGGTGGTACCTCAAGGGGGTTAACCACTAACTTACATAAGGGATCATTTTTGACTTGAGTTATTCCTAAAAAGGTCATTAATCGATCCCCCCTAAAATCTATGTCTAAAAAACATAGGAATAGGTCATCTAAGGTCCCAGAAATGTAGACATTCCCATTCTAGGAATCCCGCAAAGAAACATCTATAATTTAACCATACATGAGGGTCAATGCTATAACCATCTCTGAATGGTTTTATTTTAAGTCATTTAATTAAGTCTCATGATTTTTTCTATATGAATAAAGTATTATATAAGGGATATAAAGTACCAGTTATAACGGAAAATTATACTATGAAGCTAACATCTCACACAATTTTAGGTGTATTATCGCCTAATTTAATATCAATATCTCATTATTTATACATTATAAAAACTAGGATTAGTCACATATAACTTCACTTATAAGATATAAAGGAATACATCATTTAGTTTTTGACTCTAATCTAATATATATACAAATCGAGGCTTTCCAACTGCAATGTTTCAAACTCACATTCTTCCACATCATTTTTCCCTTACGTTCCCTCCCTCCATTTCTCCATGTCGCCCCTCCGTGCGGTATATCTTCATGTATGTTCCTCCTTCTCCCGCTCCCGCTGAGTTCATCTAGCATCGTGAACTACACTCCCCTCAAACCCTCAAATTCGTTGTCTTGGCTTTCTCAGTCAACCCGCACTCAGTCGACCTTGTTGACTCTTCTTTCCATCACAAAGTCTAAATGACTAAAAAAGAATGGGGAATACCTTAGTCCAAAGTGATTAATCCTTAGATGAAACATCAAAAATCGACAAAGGCATGAAAAGTGATTTCTTCCCACTTGGGTCGTGCAAGTTTCCTCATAGTCGCGCAAGTATACTTGCGCGCCGAATAGTGGTCGCGCAGGTGACTTGAACGCCCTCTTTGAATCTCGCTCGGGGTATTAACTAGCCTATAAATACCCCCGGTGTGCTCCCCATCTGGGAGAAGGAAAAATTACAAAAGTCAGATTCGAGCTCCTGGCGCCCTAGTCACTTATCGAAGCTTCTGAACACTTCTAAGATAATTTCATACCTATAACGGAAGATCTAAAGAGGGGGGGGGCAAGGCCTAAGTGTTTAAATTCATCAACACCTATGCGCCTATGTGTCTAACACTTAAGGGAAATGAAGACACTTGCGTGCCGCCTTACCACTTCTACAGAACTTGTGAGCCACTCTTCTGGAAACACCTACGTATAATACATAGGTCTTGAGCCAAGTCTCGCCCAAGTATTACTCCATAGGTTGACTGTCGCGCAAGTACCCATGTGTCGCATAGGTATACCTACACAACCATTACCTGCGCGCCCACACAGGACTTGTGCGCCTACGTATTTTTGGGTGCCCCTCCTGCCTATTTCACTTCTCTTATACCTATCCACATTTCCTCTTCAAGATTTAGTCTTCAAGACACACTTCAAGGCTATTTTTTGGTACGTTTCCATGGTTGTCTTCCTTATTTGAAATGAATTTTGTGGAACATCTCTTAAAACATAGTAATTTACAGATCATTAGGTCACTAAGGTTAGTTATTTCATTCATTCATCCTCATCCTTTAATATCAGATAATCTTTAACCTGGGCCTTCTTTTAAAGAGTAAGCCTCAGTCCATGTTCTCCAAATATGGGCCTCCTTCTCAGGAGTAAGTCCCAATCTCGAAATTCTCAAATAAGGGCATCTTCCAGAGGAGAAATCCCCAAGTCCCTTATTCATGGGCCTCGTTCTCAGGAATAAACCCTAGCTATCATGTTCCCTTAATTCTGGGCCTCCTTTTTAGGAATAAGCCCAAGTCCCCAAATATCCTTAAACTGGGCCTCCTTTTCAAGAGTAAGCCCCATTTTAAAATCCTCTTAACCTAGGCATCCTCCTTAAGAGTACCCCTGAGTCATAATTTCCTAAATCTGGGCATCCTCCTTAGGAGTAAGCCCGAGTCATAATTTCCTAAATCTGGTCATCCTAATTAGGAGTATGCCCCAGTCATAATTTTGAAAATCTGGGCATCCTCCTTAGGAGTAAGACCCAGTCATAATTTCCTAAATCTTGGCATCCTCCTTAGAAGTAAGCCCCAAGTTCCAAAATTCTAAATCCCTTTAACCTGGGCCTCCTTCTCAGGAAGAATCCCTAGTTATAATTTCTCTTAACTAGTATTAATTTATTTTCATTTGGGCTTCCTTCTCAGGATTAAGTACTATGTTATGTATCCAAATCTCGATAAAGAACATACACCTTTATGGACCTTGTTCTCGGGTTTCTTCCCTGAAGTAAATCCAATTCGTCATCTATCTGGGCAGTCATAGATAGATAAGCCCAACATTATTTCTTATTATTTGCATCTTTCATGGCACAAATCATCTGGTTTTACCAATACCTCTTGTTTCTCACACCGAGCATTACTCGCGTGAGATTAGAGCGTATAAGTAATTATGACATCTTTCATTGATCCATCAATCATACATAAACATTATACTCCCTTACTCAAACTACATGGGATCTGATTCCTTCTCTAAAAAATGATACGTAGGTAGCCCATCTGCAGGGATGAACCCAAATTTGAAATAATTCATGTCCTTCTGAATGACACTAATCTTCATGTTCCCCACTGAGTGGATTTAAAACTAGTATGGTTATCATAATGACCAATAGATATATATATATATGTTTCGAAGGATTCAATTGAATAAGAATATAAAACAAACACAGATGATTCTCTATCGATAAAGAACCTCGAATTCATATAAAAGATTCACTAAATTTCATACATATTAATCATTGATTGTTAGATCTAAAGGAAATCTCATTTTTTTACTTGGTAATGTAATAAGGATTCACGAACATAACATAAATCTACAAATACAATCATGTATTAGACAATAATTCCCCTAAAAAAGGTGTGATGAGTCTGACCTCCCAGCCTCTCGATCAATGCAAATTCTTATGCCCCATCAGTTTACATCTAATGAGCACCTACCTTTGGAATGTAGGTCCAAATGTATATAGAATCATTGGATGTTTCCGGTTCTACGAACAAACCCATTAGAAACCGCTTTAAATGTTTGAACCTTAGAACAATCGAGTTCATCCCCATTTCTAGTGGAAACAAAAAAATGGCGAACCCGACGTGAATCCTTAACCTTGATAAAGTTATGTCTTACTTATTTGTTAGGCCCTATTTAAACTCAATGAGAGGGACAACAAAACATTCAATAACATATGTGATCATCCAAAAGATGTAGTGGCCGAACATATCTTGATTATGTCTTTTATATCAAACATGCACTCTTTTCCAAGATCATCTGCGTTACAGAAATGGCTTCTCTTAAGTTCACACCTGTAAATACCTTTGCTGCTAATTCCTCTACTTCTACTCCTAATGGATCATCACCCGCTCTGAGGAAGGAATCACCTACTCAGCGTCTTCAACGCTGGGTATCAAATCCACTGGTTAAGGAGTACCGTCAACACGGTACCATCCCTACTCTGGAGGCTGCTCGACAATCCCTCCAAGTCAACAATTCAACCTAGTCGTCCGGACAGTGACGACCAACGATCAAGAAACAGGTGGTTCCAACCACTGTTTCCTACCATTTCGGGTCGTTATCCCTGGAACGCAATCAATAGTCCCTCCTATATTCTGGGGAGGTGAATGAGTAGGTCCCT
Source organism: Viscum album (assembly GCA_963277665.1). NCBI lineage: Eukaryota > Viridiplantae > Streptophyta > Magnoliopsida > Santalales > Viscaceae > Viscum > Viscum album. Next base: position 1,819,602,865 of record OY728141.1, read on the forward strand.
CAGGGCCTTAATTCAAAGAGATGGTATTCTTTCGTGAGGGCTCCCACCAACAATCGCCACTAGACTCGTGCGGCAGTGTGCCCTCAACATGATGAGGGTATCGTCTCCAGTCATTCGGCTCAGGTTCCTCAAACCCGAGCAGGCAAGACAAACCACTCGAGGATAAATCTGGTATATAGTGAGCATGTTCTTATATCTTCCATCTCTGTAGAAGTCCACCAACCTAACACGGTGGCATGCAATGATCGGGCACACAAACCCGTCAATTTAAATTTCGTTGTCCAGCAGACTCGTCTGGTAGTAGCACACAAATACCACCAGGAAATTCCGGAGGAGTACTATAGATAGGAATATACAACTGTTTATAAATAATCATCTTGTCTGCATGCTCGTCTGACTACATATGATGAAGCTCTCCAACCAAATGTGTTGACAACTAGTAAACAGGGACATACAAATGCTTACACTCATCAATCCTGCCAATAGCCTCGTCTGTCATTATTAATGGAATCTCATCAACCACGTTCAGTGGAGTGCAATCATCAGGCACATACACCTGATAGTATTGATCAAGCCCACCAATAGTCTCGTTTGGTAGCACCCAGAAAAGTCAATTGGAAAGCCCCAATGACAAACAGGAGGTAGACTCAACTCTCTGCCCCCACACTTGAGTACTGTCAGAGTTCACTAACATGGAAAGTAGGACAGGATCAGGCACATACACCTACTCCATGATTAAAATCGACATATATCACTGTTCTGACAGCTGAATTCACCAAAAATATTTTTTCAATGGTGAAAGAGTAGATGAAAATCTCTTCTAATATTCTGGATGCTTGCCATGATATTATAACAGCTTTAGCAGCATCTCGGGGAAAGACAGATAAATCTATCCCTATTAGAGGAGTGACTCATCAGCATGTCACCCCAGAGTAGACACACACATTTGTTCCAGTCTAAGAGGGTTGTGGGGCATACTCGCCCATATCATAAGTACATCCAAGTCAGGCACATACACCTGATTTGAGTGGAGATAATCAGCATAAACTGATCATTTCTCCTAAGCAGGAACATACACCTGCCCATAATGACCACTTTCGTTAACAACTAGTTCCCAAAGTGAGTAAGAAGGTGTCTAAGAAGAAGACCAATCCATCATAGTCAATAAATAAAGATCCTATTTGTAATAATGCCTTGCTCAATGCTGGAGTTCTTGAAGCCCTCAGACAATTATCTGTTGCAATTCAAGATTATACTCCCTTATTTCCCAATAGTGGGAACATTGATTATGAAGGTCTTAATTAGAAACTTCCTCGTTAAGGCTTTCTTCATGATAATTTGGTCGATCTCAAAGTTTCATCTTCAGATGAGAGCCACAAGAACCCTCTGTATGGTCAGAAGACCAAGGAGAAAAATGTTTCATCTTTTTCTATAACCCACCATGGTGGTCCTCTCCATGATGATGAATTTAGCTGGGAATGTCCTCTCCATAATAGTAATTCACATTGCCTGGAAAATTCTCCAATGGAAAATATAGTGAAATGAAATCCCTTTTATATTGAGGCACTTGCAAATGTGAGGCCAGACATGTTTGATGCATTACCACTAGAAGGTGAAATACTTTCTCAATCAGAAGATATCCCAGGGTGTAGGTCATTCTCCGAACCACACCTAGTTCTTTTATCATCTAGTTTGATCAGTTAATTCTTTACTAATCTTATTGAATCTGATAAAACAATAAGGAATTCCCAACTCTGGTCTAATCAGGTAAAATAATCTTCACAGAATGATAAATAGAAAGTGTTTAATATGAGAAAACAACTGGCGAAAGGTGATGTTCCAATCATGTTTTGGCCTCTGGCTGACTCTCAGTATGACATTCCAGAGATGTTGATGGATGATGAAATTCATGATATTTGTCTCAACATATGGAAAACTGTTTGTTAGTATAAAAATAAAATATTATCTTATGATGAATATGAAAATCATGATAAGAAAATAGAATGGTTACATCACCAAATTGACTTGGAATCTCTCTTAGTTTCTCGATATCCGAAGGCTGAAAATCAGTAGAGACCCATTCAACGTTCTTTCCATGGCGCACTAAGAAGATTGCACTAGTTAATTTCCAATGCCCCATATGGTATTAAAATCAGGGGATGGGGTGTTCATGGAGCACTACATTTCACTGTACTCTCCAGTCAACAAAGCCCATCGAAAATGGTTTCATGCAATGTTATTGCCCATGGCCGAACACAACCAATTGGCTTTGTTTGTAATCAAAGGCTTGCTCAAGAAAAGTACTCAACTAGTTCTTCTCAAAATCATTCATATAGAGAACAAGTTGTTGAATTACTCCAGCATCAAGCAAACATTAATATTGAATAGGATTCTTGTTTAGAGCAAGCACATCATCATGTGACAGATGTTTTAAAATCATCCAACGGTCTTTTGAGCTAGGTGATAAAAGTGGATGCGTGTTGATGCATCCATCCAATTTATGTACTAAAGTATTCAAAATCAAGAGATATTTTAAGAAAGTCTTAGATATAGCATGTCAAGAACCACCCCATCGTGCCAGACTGGGGACTATTTTAACCCAACCCTCATAATCAAAAAATAGGATTCGAGGAGTTGAGCAGGAACAATAGGAACAGCCCCAGTTCACCAGACTGGGGACTTTTTCAAATCCTCAATCTCTTCCTCAGAGAAATTCAGTCTTCTCTCGATTAGGAAAAAAATCCCCAAGAGGAATGAAGAGCCGAATTATCAGCATATTCCCTCAAAATTACGGTTCGTCAAAAAGTTCTTCAGGGATCAAATCGACAAAAAACAATGTCTCATCAAAGACATGTAAAAATACAATATCACATAAATGTTGATAGAAGGGATGCAAAGCATTATGCATCAATCAATGACTTCAATTCCATTGTGGCTGATCCACCAGATGAGGCTCACTCAGAGGGATCAGATGAAGAGATTCCTGCTCAAGAAGTTGTACGCACAAACACAAATAAGGAAGGTGTGCATAGACAAAATCAAAAGCTTACCAAGAATCTGAGAGTTCCTTCAAATAACCCACATCCCCCTCTTCAGAAGGGATCCAACAAAGAGAAAGTAAAGAATAAGGTTACATAACCTTCCTCTGGAGATGGCCAATGGCTCTCATTAGAGCAATGATTTGTGCAACAGGAAGATGAAATGATGGAATTAAGGAGGTTGAGTGCAGAACTACTTCAAGGTATTCTTCCTCCTATGCATGCTGGACTCAATCATCCAACAGAATTTGTTGTAGCTACTGATATGGATCATGAATATCCTCCTCTACCAGTACACCCTTACAGGTCTAATCCTACGGGTCATGTGCAACAAAAATCGGTGGTTCTACCATCAGTTGCAGTACCATACACCAAATCTATCCAAGCTCCAGTCAGTGAACCTGTTCAGGTCCAAGCTCAAACAGATGTTTCTCAAAAGTTAATATCTACTATTGAGCCATTAACAGCTCGGTTGGAAGTTATAGAGGGGAACAGTTCTCAAATTCAACCATAAAAGAGAGCTTACCCTGAATGGGTTGATAAAATTCCTCCCCCATCAAATTTTTCAAGTACCAAATTCCAAATCATTAATGGTTCAGAAGACCCAGAGAAATACTTAACACATCGTATTTCTTGTTGCGATCCTATGATGGGAACCCCTCAGCAATAGGAAGTGGTTAAGCTCAGGTTTTTTTACAGTCATTACAAGGGCCTGCCTTTGTCTGGTATACAAGTTTGCAATTCCGGTCAATTTCTGGATGGGAAGATCTTTGTCAAAGATTCCTTCTTCAATTCATCTCAACATTTCCAAAGACCACATTTTTTATCTTGCAAATTTTAATCAAAGGGAGAATGAAATCGTTTCATATTACATTTCTTTCTAGAAGTGATTGACATATTCCCTAAGCATAGCACTCCCTCAAGAGGAATTGTTTCCATTCTGTGTGGCAAATTTGCATGATGAGTTGTGCACACCGTTGATCCCTATGAAATACAGAGGAGGGTTTAAAGACCTTACTTCAATCTCTCAAAAGAATAAGGATTCTCTTATGAAGGCTAAGGATAAAACTCATGTAATTCCATCATCCCCAGGAAGGAGAGTGGGTAATGTAGAGGGTGCTACAGTCATGCTTAAACAAGCACCAGTACCTGCTTCTACTTCAAAACCTTCAACTTCCCAAAGGGCTCCACTTCATGAGAATCAACAATAGAGGCTTTTTCATCAAGATGATCAAAGAGATCAAAGATGAAAACAACATTAGGATTTGAACAGAAAAGTTTACTCTTTCCTAAATGAACAAGTTCATGGTTACTTCATTTCGACTCTGGAAAATAATTTGGTTCAATAGCCAAGGCCTAAGTGGCCAAACAAGGAAGGAGATTAAGAACTTCACAATTATTTCCCTTTCAATCAGATGATGGGGAATCCCATTTAGGATTGTTTTGTCTTCAAGAAACTCTTGAAAAAATGGTCGACTCAGGACAAGTAAAATTGAATGGTTCTTCAGCTCAGGTATCATGTGTTACTGCTACAAATCCATAGGAAGAAGGAGAGTGGAGAGAAGTCAAAAACAAAAATATGCAGAAATATGATGATTGGATGGTCAGAAAAATGATCCACCAAACTCATTCCATTTTCCGAACACAATTGAATAAACTGATTGTGTCTTCTGTTATGAATTCCACAACAAAACCTTCTTCATCAAAGGAAAATTCCAAAAAGGGGCGTCATAATTCTAAGAAAGAAGAGATATCAGAAAAATATGAAATTATATCAAAGCCAAAGTTGACTTTGACTCTAGAAGATTTTATCCAATCTACATCGAAGCAATGGGAACCGCCCCACCAAATAGCATAATCAGGAAGAGTCTTCATAAAATGAAGATTTGATCTTTGGTTCTGTGAAGATGATTCACTTAACGGATCCTTATTCGAATCGCAGTTTCGATTTTGATGAGTCTGAGTTCCTTATATAAAACAGAGGAATCAGATAGAGTTCCAAAGGCCTGGGATAAAAAGAAAGAAGTGGACATCTTAGAAGCCAATATTCCAATTCTACCTCTTCCAGAACTGTGTATGCAGCAGAAACTCATGGAAGAGACTTTCAGCGGCTCAACAAGAACAAGAAAATTCTTCCGCCAATAACAGATTCATTCCTGGGACGATCATTCCAGATGATCGGTTGAAGGTTCCACCTTATTCCTCTCAACAATTAAATAGACCTAATGGGTATAATATTACAAAGACATGAGTATTTCCAAATCCTTCCAAGATTCAAGAAGCATCTACATCCAATGCATCAACTTCTAAGGCACAAGTGAAACCACATATTCTAGTTGGGAAATGCATACCTTTGGATCAAAAGTCTGATGTATTGAAACACCTGTCCCATGTAACAGCCATGTTATCAGTTCTGGATGCCTTGAATCTATCAAAGGATTGTCAGGAAGGACTCATTGAGGCATTGTCAAGTCCTCAGTAGTTTGAAACTGAAATTGCTGCAGCTGAAGTCTTCCATGAAGAGAATAAGCCAGCAGAATTCCACATAGTGATATCTTTTACTAATGAAGATGAAAATGATGTTGTTCTTGGACATATTAGACCTTCGTATTTATCTATAAAGGTCAATGGTGCAGACATCCGAAGATCATTCATTGATAATGGTTCAGGAGTCAACCTCGTCCCCATTCGTACAATTCGTCGATTAGGCCTCACCTGATTTATCTGCATCTACATTGATGGTGAAAGGGTATGATAAAAATGCGCAAGAACCACTGGGCGATATTACACTCAGAACTCAGTTTAGGGACCTTGTATCCAATTCCGATTTCATGGTTATCGATCATGATACAGCCTTCAATATTTTTTTGGAAGACCTTGGCTACATCAACATGCAGCTATCCATTCATCATACCAACAATGTCTCAAATATTGTTTCGATGGTCAAATTGGGACATTTTATGGTGATAAATCCCCATTCAAGACATGTGAATCTCAATAGATTGAGGTGGAATTCTATCACATGAAGGGTAAAAATAAATCCATAGAAAGGGAGATTAACATGGTTAATGTTGCATTTGGTTTGGAAAAGATTCCAATAAATCCATTTACACAAGTGAGTAAAGATTATGTGTTGCCTATTAGTCATATTAACAAGATAGACCCAAATGAAAATACACTTATGGAAACTTCCATAATTTCAATTACGACAATCAAGCCAGATAGTATGGGAGAAATTTGTAATTCACCAAGCAATGATGAAAGCTCAATTGGAGATGTCTTCATTTAGTCAGGTGAAATCCAACAAGTCTACACTTCGCCAACCAGACCAGAGAATGTTATTGCAATGTCAGAGGTAAATGATGATGTTGAATCTCAATCCATCATCTCCTCTTTATTACCCATGGAAGACCCTTCATCATCAATCAGGTCAGAAATGGACACTTCTTCTTCATGATGTTCAAATTTTAACATCTCTTCTGATCATGGAAATTCTACTTCATCATCTACTATGCAAGTAGAAACAAAATAAATAGAACATGTTGAAGAAGAAAGGGAATATCTCAGAGGTTCTCCTCTATCTTTTGAAGAGGGTATCTCTACCACTGTGGACAAAATCAAAGAAATAAATATGGGTAAAAAAAAGACCCACACCCCACTTTAATTAGTGTGGCCACGACTCTTGAAGAGCAAGAAATGTATATTTCATTTTTGAACCAGAACTAAGATATATTTTCTTGGAACTATACAAAAATTCAAATCCTTGATCCTGAAGTTGATACACATCATTTAGGTGTTCCAGAAGAACTTCGAGGATTCAATCAAGCTGCAAGAAGAACACACCCAACTTATGCTTCCAAAATTGAAGCTGATGTGGATAAGCATATCAAAGCTAACTTCATCAGAGAAGTTCAATATCCCAAATTGTTGGCTAATATTGTCCCTGTGAAAAATAATAGTGGACAATTTAGAGTTTGCATTGATTTCATAGATATTAATCGGCATTCTCCTAAGGATGATTTTCCAGTTCCGATCACCGAACTCTTAATTGATGAAACAGCTAGCTATGAAGCATTTTCCTTCATGGATGGATATCCAGGGTATAATCAAATCCAAATGGCTATCGAAGATGAATAATCTACAACCTTCAGAGCCCCTCAGGGTGTGTTTTCCTATTAGGTAATGCCCTTTGGACAAAAGAATACAGGCACAACATATCAATGAGCTATGCATCGTATCATCAATCCCTTTTTAGGGATGTTTGATGAATGTTATGTGGTCGATTTGGTGTTTAAATCCTGGTAATGTTCTATTCAATTGGCTTATTTGTAAGTTATATTCCACAAACTTCGACAACACAATTTGAAGATGAACCCCTTAAAATGTGCTTTTGGGGTATCTTCAGGAAAATTTCTCGGCTTTGTTATACACCATTGTGGTATCTAAGTCAATCCTATGAGGAAAAATTTAATCCTTCATATGTCACTCCTCAAAATTTGAAATAATTGAGAGGACTTCAAGGACTCTTAGCCTATATTTGGTGTTTCATCGCCAATTTGGCAGGAAAAAGTTTACCCTTCACCAAATTGATGAAAAAGGGAGTCACATACCAATATACTGAAGAATTCCTTGAATCATTCAATATTTTCAAGAAATATATCTTGAGTCCACCGGTATTAATGCCACATACTGAAGTAAGACAACCTATCCTCTATGTGACAGCTTTAGAGCGATCATTGGGTGCCTTTCTTGCTCAGAAAAATGATGCTGGAAATGAAAACAACATGTACTATCTCAGTCGGACTATGCTTGAAGCAGAAACCTGGTATTCAGGTATTGAGAAGTGCTTCCTAGCATTAATCATTGCAGTTCAGAAGATGAGACACTACCTACAACATCATGAGGTCCAATTGGTATCTCATAATAGCCTGCTCAAATTTATCCTTAGCCATCTAATTCTTAGAGGGCATATGGAAAGGTGGGTATTTATTTTGCAGCAATTTGATATCCAATATGTGTCTCAAAAGGCAACAAAGGACCAAGCTGTGGCTGATATCCTTGCTGAACATCCTTTAGTAGAGGATACATCTTTAGATACTGAACTTCCGGATTAATAATTCTTTTTGATTAATAATAATCTTCAAACATGGGAAATGTACTTTGATGATGATTCCATAAGTACAACAAGGAAGAAAATGGAGGTTTCTAAGTTCAACAATGTTGGGTTAGGAATTGTACTCATTTCTACAGAAAAGGCAGTGCTACCATGTTCCTTCTCATTGTTGGGAGGCGGGACAAACAATGAAGTGGAATACCAAGCTCTTATCGTAGGATTAGAGTTGGCGCTTCAGGCATAAGTGAATCACTTAAAGGTTAATGGTGATTCATACCTGGTAATCAAAGAAGTCAATGGGGATTATCCCATCAGATATGTAGAACTAATCCCCTTGTATGATTATTTCAGAGAGTTAATGGAGGAATTTCCTACAAACCTGACATTTTCTTATGTCCTGATATCACAAAATTCCCAAGCTGACGCACTAACTAATATAGCCACAGCTCTTGCAGATCCAAACCGGGATGATAAAACAATCATTATTGCCCACCATCGTACAATTTCACCTTATGTTCAAACTAGAACAATGTAAATCAATGCAATTAGTCCCATCTCTGAACCATTTGGTTATGCTACAAGATGGATGACACCTATCAAGGAATACCTTCAAAATGGAACACTTACACCTGATAGAGGTGGGAAAGAACAAGTCTGGAGATGTGTGGTCAATTTTACTCTTTATGATACACCATATTACCCAGGGAAAAGTTTCTACAAAAGAGGTTTTGATGGAGTTCTCTTCCGATGCATTGATGGTGAAGAGACAATGGCTGTAATGAAAGAAGTACATGCAGGAGTCTCTGCTGAACACCAGTCTGGGCATAGACTATCAGATCAAATTCGAAGGGTTGAATACTTTTAGCCTTCAATGATACAAGATTGAGTTGATTTCACAAAGAAGTTTCATTCATGCCATGTACATGACAACTTCATTCATCAACCCCCAGAGTTGATTCATACAGCTAAATACTCCTGGCCATTTGCCACATGGGGAATGGATGTGGTGGGACCATACCCTTCAGCTACAACCAAGAATTTTATATATATCCTTACTGCTACTGACTTCTTTTCCAAATGGGAAGAGGAAATACCTCTCAAAGAAGTCAGTTTTAAAATCATTGTTGTCTTCATCAAGTCTAACATAATTACCAGATTTGGTGTCCCTCATACCATATTGACGGTCAATGGCCCCATTTCCTGGTCATCTGAGGTGAGTAAGTTTTATCAAGAATACAAAATCAAATCCAACCATTCATCTCGGTATCATGCAGCGGCCAATGGCCTGATTTAAGCCTTCAACAGGACTCTTTCAAACATACTGGCAAAGATGGTGGATAAAGATAAGAATTCATGGGCTGATAAACTCTTTCATGCTTTATGTGATTATCCAACCAACACCCACACTGCAACGCGGTCATCTCCATATTCATTGGTATATGGAACAGAAGCTGTCTTGCCCATTGAAGTTCAATTACCGTTAATCAGAGTAGCCATTTTTGATTAGTCATATAGAGATGAATAATCTCAAAAGAGATTGAATTAAGTGGAACGGTTAGATGAGAAAATATTGTGCACCCTGTATCACATGGAAGTCTATCTGAATCGAATAGCACGAGAATTCAACCAAAAAATATCGCCTTCGTTCATTCATTCAGGGAGAATTTGTATTGTTTCTCAGAACTCCAATGATATCTAGAAAGAAACCACTAAAGATTGAAACAAAGTGGGAATTACCTTATTCAATACATACGGTCTACTCTAATGGAGCGTATTCATTAATCTCAATGGATGGAGAACTTATCACTATTCTAACCTATGCCAGATTTTTGAAGAAGTATTTTGTATAACAAAAATATAGTTACGTCCAATCATGATGTCAAACTGTGTTTTCCTTACTGCAAGACTTTAAACTGTATAGTCCCTTACATCCAAACGTGACGTTAAACTATGTTGTCCTTACTGCAATACCTTAAACTTCATAATCCCTTAAGTCCAAACATGGTGTTGAACTGTGTTGTCCTTGCTACAAGACTATAAACCACATAGTCCCTTACGGCCAAACATGACATTAAACTATGTTGTCCTTGCTGCAATACTTTAAACTGCATAGTCCCTTACATCCAAACATGACGTTAAAATGTGTTTTCCTTAATGCATGACATTAAACTACACAGTACCACTTTTCGTCCAAACATGGAGTTAAACTATGTAAAAGTTTCTAATACATCCAAACATGATGTTAAACTATATTTTGACCTTAATTCATGACATTAAACTGCACAGTTCCCCTTTTCGTCCAACATGATGATAAACAGTATTGTCCCTATATTTTTCCTACATGACGTTAAATTGTACGACTCATTTTTCCTACATGACGTAAAACTGAACAATGTCCCATAATACATCCTACATGATGTTAAACTATATTTTGTCCCTGCTACATGACATTAAACTTTGTAGCAACAATATTCCTCACTGCATAGTCCCTTCATATGTAATACAAGACATTAAACTATGTATCATTATGGTTATTGTTACCTCTTGTTTCTCACAGCGAGTATGACTCATGTAAGCTTAGAGTAAACATCGACCATAACACTCTCTCTGGGATACTATCCATGCGTAATTCCCAACAATTTCTTTTTAGGACTTTGTTCTCAAAAACAACTTGATCACCAATTCCTTCTTCAATTGAACTACACGGACATTGATCCTTACCTTCTAGGATGGGTACGTTGGCAACCTCCCAAGGTTCAAGAACAAAACCAATATATTCACATCGGTTCACCTCTATCTCATACAATGTTGATTAGTGAATCCACCCCCAGAATCAATATCTATACATTGGTTCACTTTTGTCCTTTCTATATGACGTTAAACTATACAACACTTTTGTCTTGTACGACAATAAACTACAACATTCGTTGACACCCTCACCTGAGAGGGAATCATTGTTAACATTTGATCTCCAATCATGTTATATTCAAAGACTGCGTGCATACATGGCAATACCTAAATCTTTTATCTAGGGTCAAACCATCATTGCACCAAAGTCCCCTTTTCACCCTTCACTTGTACGAACCAAATCTGTACAAAGGGTATTTCAAGAACTATGTGTGGCATGATTCCCATCCTTATGGGATACGTAGGAATGTTGGAGTATCCCTTGAACCCAGCCCCAAGTCTTTGGGCCTAACCCCTAATTTTACTTTCAGTCCACTGGTAGAAAAGTCCCCTTAGGAAAACACACACTGTGTACTCCTTATAATGGTCCTAACTCTATGACCCTAAACTAAGACTTCCTATGCTCTCATCCCACATGATGTTAAACTGTATTTCAAGAACTATGTATGGATTGATTCCCATCCTTATGGGATACATAGTGAAGTCCAACATCTTAATTCAGGACCCAGCCACAACATAAATATTGTTATCATTGATTTGTATATCTCTACATACATTGGAAAATAACAATTTTTTAGGTTTCATAATCCTAACATTAAATATTTTCAGATCTCCATAACCATTTTCTTGACTTATGGTCATAAAATTTCCGAAATCCGGGAGTTCATTTTCTTGATTGTGTAGCACGTGCCCTTAGGTATCCTTGAATAAACAATCTACATAACAGACTTGTCAGCCAAAAGATACTATTATTTGACTATTCAGTCAATGACCTTAGGTGGCCCTGCATAATTCAACCCCCTAACAAATTTGTTAAATAATGGCAACTTCTTTCTTTTGAATTAAACCTCTTTTGTCTTTATTGCACTTATCGACAATGTGTTTGAATCCGTAAAAAAATTGACATCCTTAACATATTTGTCCCAAACTCTTTTTCATGATCTAAAAGTATTCAAGTCTATGGTTTATATTTCTCTTCCCTAAGCATGGGCTAGAACTTCATAGGAGTGACATTCATCCAGTTCATAGACAATCCTGTTTGGAAATTTATTCTCCATATTCATGTACCCGTCTTCATACAACAAACTCTATGCTTTGGAAAATTTGAATATCCATAAACATAAAATAGCTTTTTAGCAATAGAAATTAAATTTCCGAGAGTTCTTTTGCCTTACAATGCAACACATGCCCTTAGGCATCCTTTCATAAGTAGTCTACATAACGGACCTGTCAGCCAAAAGATACTATTATTTGACTATTCATCCAATGCCCTTAGGTGGCCCTGCATTACTCAACCCCCTAACGGGTTTGTTAAATAGTGGTAACGTAATTCTTGGGAATTACTTCTTCTAATATTGTTGAGCCCCTTTTCATGTCATCCCTCAGATTCAAAATATCTTATGTCCTAGTTTACAACTTTTCCCCCATTCTTGAATATGTTAATATGTTTTCAGATAAATTTTCATGGAATTGAGTCAATTTTAATCCATTCGGTCATTTCTATTTAGACCTTAAACAGTATCCTTTTTATGTCTGACATGCATGACATTAAACGACAAACAAAAGACAAGGGAACTCTGAATAAAATTCTAGTCCTAGCTCACTAAACATACATATTCTATGATTTTGGTAATATTGATCAATGAAAAGATTCAATGATTGTAGGGTTAGTTTTATAATCCTAGTAAAAAATCAAACGATGATTACTAGGCCTATTGGATTAGGTAAAATCTATAGAAAGTAGAAAAAAAAGGCATTCCCAAATGATTGAAGATGAAAATGCTTTCCATTTGTGGCAAAAAAGTTAGAAGTACATCCACAGACTGGAGTCTCTTCTCTTTTCCAAGAATTACAAAAGGCTATCAACATAAGATTTCATTTGGTTTACAGAATCCGGAGCATCATCAGCAGCCACTTGAAGATTATTCAATCGACCAAATACACTCTTTTCAGCATGATGGAGTGTTTTCTTGGAATCAGCAATATCTTTCATACGATTTGTTTGAACTCCTTCCAATGAATTTTTCAGTTGGTCTAGTTCCCCAATAACATCATCTAACTATAACTGAAGGTGCATCTACTGGACAACTTTCTCCTTGATCTTATGCTTCATCTCCTTCATCTTGGTAGCATGATCAGCCATATCTCGGGATACTGCAGCCTAAAATTCACCGATATTTGTTGATAGCCTTACTATGGTCAAATCTTGATGATACTTCTACTACTACTCCCTTCTTAAGATGACTTGTTTTACCACGGCATGGATCTTTTGATATCCAAAACCGCCTTGTCCCATCATGACAAACATGGATGACATCTGGGGAAGCTTCGATGATAGATCTTCTAGAGGAACTTCAGATATGATTTTCCATATGTTCTTCCATGCCTTGTGTCGTGAAAATTTGTGTGCCTTTTGTACCTCTGGATCTGACTCAGCATCACTATCACCGGGGGAATATAATCCGGGATTAATGCGCATATGGAAGTGATTTGTTATGATCCTTCCCCCTAACCTGTGTTTCTTCACATACTATTCCTGTTGGGGTGGAGGCTAAGGATTCACCTCCAGATCTAGCCACTGAAATTGATGGCCATGCATAATCAATTGCAAGCTTTGGTCAGTTTCAAAGGATAAAAAAAGTTATTTGAATGTCTTGAAAATTATTTAGAGTCGAAAATATTGTTATCCCTTTCCCAACGGTAGATCCGAAACTTGAGAAGGCTCCTCCACATATTTCCTAGCATCAACAGGATTTTCAGAATGAGATTCTAGAAGCTCTGCCAGGTCAAGCTCCACTTGAGCTAATTTCACTACTATAGTAGGGTTTTCTGTAACCCCTTCAAGGATTGGCAGTTCAGCTGCTTGCTCAGATGGAACTGCACATTTCAAACGATCATGATCAGAGATGTAATAAGAAGTTATTTTTAACAGGACGAAGGATAACACTCACGTCCATAATCTTCTAAATTACCAGGTAATTTAACAAGATCTAAAAAATCATCAAAATATACGCCATGTTCCATAATTTAATCCAAAGTTATCTCAAAATATTTTTTAATCTAACCAGTGGGAGGATTTGATATGTCTTCTTGGCGATCTTCATTCTGCAGCCTCAGACCCTGGACAACTTCTTCATTTAAAATTTCGGCATCAGTTGCAATGGCTGCCAAAAGCTCCAGTTCAGAGGTTCAACCTAATGTATTACAGAATGGAAGTCAGTTTATGTTTCATTCAACATTTTATGAAGAATTATTAACTTACCAGTAGAAGGATCACCTATTCTTGCAATATCAGTAGGAGGGATACTAGGAATAGACGTTGGCTCTTCTCTAAGAGCATCCAAATCAGCCTGAACCTGTGATTAATCACCAGTACCCTCTGTGGTCCTCAAAGGAGGCTCAATCCTCTCCCTAATAGGGGAAATTGAGAAATCCCCTGCAATCCCGAGACGTATGATCAACCATTTCATTGGTTAAGACTCATGATTATCTGAAGGACTTACCAATACTAATGACACATTTAGTTGTGGACTTCTTCCTTCGATGCCTTTGCCTCTTTGGTTTTTTGGGAGTGTAGAAAATCTCTATTACATGTACATGAATTGTATAATGGAAAGCCATGTCCAACTCCACATCCATGGCTTGCAGGCTTGGAGATATTTCACCCTGCTCATGAGCAAATTTAGCAGCCCTGATGGCAGTACCATCAGGGCTATAATGTGGTGAAGGAACATTAGGAGTTCCTTTCATTGCATGCTGCCGGTTGAAGAAAAAAAATTCACCGAGTAATAAAGATTTGAATATAATCATGTTAAAAAGATAATAAGTAAAGAGACTTAAAACATCAGGAGACACGTAATCATGCCACTCCTCATCAATCCCCTAAGTGGCACCACGGTCTATCATTTCCTTCACCCGCTTGGTGAATATAATGGAATAATCAGAGGAATATAAGATATTTTTCAGATCTCTGATGTATGCCCGCACATCATTGGCATTATCCTTGTAACAGATATCTGTTGAAGCTAGAATATTCCCTATTCCATGGAGGTGTAGCCCCTCAGACAAATCCAGCAAGGCAGGTTCAACACCACAATATAAACGTTGCCATGTCTGGACAACCACTGGTCGTAGATATTCAGTATGTGTACTAGATGGCTGCGAGTAATGTCCTAAAATCTTGGAATTCTAATTCTTCCCAGCTCCTGCCACTACAAGTAGTGAATAAGGAAATAATACTTGTTTCTCTATAAAGCAATGTTGATGGAATTTCCTCAATGAAGTAACTCACTAAGAGTTGATGGAGTTGGTCTATTGATTCTGACAGGAGGATTATATCTGGTACGAGGCCGCTTTTCCACATGTTGTGCCTCATCATCCCCATCCTGGGAATTCATCGAGTCGGCCCTAGGTGAAGAACATGGTGAATCAGTTCCGGATGGTGTAGAAGAATCACCTTCCAGATGAAGGGTTTCTTTATCTACAGTTTTTTTCCTTTTCCACAACTGATAAATCGGGAGATTCAACACCCCTCCAGGGTATGATTCTATCCAGTTCTCGGAATACCATGTATTCAAGTTATTTTCCGTTGTAACAACTGGAAGATCAAACACTGCCCTGGTCCTCTCCCTTGATGTTAGAAACCATAGTTTTCGAGAAACCATCAGATGTTGCTCTAACTTGACATGCATAGGGGGAGATAAAAAATTCTGCTACAAACACTTGAATTGAAATGAAAATATGTATGGGGAATAGGCCTCACATATAATCTCTCTGTCAATCTTGGTGGACAGTACACTATCTCTGCAGGCTAGCATGTATGCCCTCAATTCCAGGCTGGCTATTCCATCATCAACAAACCCCCCGGTTGGAGGATTTCCATATGGAAAGTAATTGAATTCCTTATACATGCTCAGCCTCAACTTCATGTGGTAGGAATTGAGTGCTAGTGGAGAAATTCCAGATAATTCCTTCACTGATGGCCTGAAATAAATTCCTAGAATCTGTACTCCTTTCTGTACATTATACATCCTAAAGTGAGTAGAGATCCATCCCCATAAAACATGTAATGGTCCCAATATTCTCAAAGGAGACTTACCCATGAAGACATGAAGTAAGAACCTGTGAATCTTTGCCAAAATTGGGGTAGCCAACCCAACCATTTTCCCCTCAACCTACTTGGATGCAACAATGAAGGTCCCTGGATGGACACTTCCATTTGAATCCCTGACTGGAAAAAGATAAACACTGAGCCACAAGGCCAGGACGCCCGCAAGATTAGTCTTTTTTGGGATTCTTTGATTCACTTCGTATCCACACTTTTCAAATTATCCTTCTTCTAGAGTCGGTCAGAACGTGCCAGGAGCACCCCTCTTCTCTATTTTGGGTCAGGTGGTAGGATGAGTACAGGTGGGCCCCTTCTCCTTGGGCCCCTTTCCCTTCAATCCCGTATCCTTCACCTCCTTCTCCTGCTTCTTGGTAAGAAACATATCTATCAACTCCTATGGATAAATATCCTTTTTAGAATGAGTTAAAAAGGTCTCTGAACTCTTTAGGTTGTGGATGATTTTCAATAATTCTTGATCCAAAGCCGGGGTCTTCTCTGAGTCATTCCAAGTCACCTTGGGGGTGAATTCATCATACATATCACCCAAAATCGGATCCCCGGAGATATTGTGGACATCCCACAGACTGATGCCTACTTCTCCATGATTTATATGGAACGAATTGGTTTCTGGGTTCCAATGGATGAGTATCTCTGGCACTAAGTCATCATTATTGTAAACATATGTTTTCCCAACCCGGACGACTTCATATATCGCAACTCCTTTCAAATCCTCGACAAACTCTGCACAGGTATGTCACACCCAGTATGCCCACATCCATGTTGGCTTCACACCTCCTCTAGGATGGAAGTCCCAACTCTTCTTCTAGCCATAGGATTGATCCATCTGATAATTTCAGATGATTAATGAATACAAATGTGGTTGTAGCTCAGGCTTGTGAGGTTTCCGATCTGAGGTACATGGGCTATGATGCATTATATAGGCCTTCTCCACTATTCTAGTATTTACAAATGATTTTCCACATGAGATTTTTAATGAAGCAAAATAGGTATAATTTTTAAACCATGAAATTGGGAGATAGTTTATTGCATCTAGAATGGTGACTTCTCGCTGATGACCATAGCCGTACAGAGGTAGATAAATGATCTGGGGGAAGTCACGATGATACTTCTTCAAATACATAGCCAAATCTGGGAGAGTGCTATCGCAGAAAGTATAATAATCATGGACAATGATGCTCATCATATCATCAATTCACTTGCTAGCCAGTTCATCAGCCGTTCTGATTCTCTTGGGAGCCATTTAATCTGCACAATGGTTGAATAATTAAATCTAAAGTAAGTTTATTTTTCATAATATTTGTGAAGAAAAGTGAAAAAATGGCTAAGGCTTTAAGGCGCACAAGTCCCAAAGTTGGCGTGCAAGTATAAGTGTGTTGCGCAAGTTTTGGTGCGTAGGTATCACCGTGCAAGTCCAAATACATCTACAGCAGCGCGACACAAAAGGAAGCAGTGGAAAATAGTGTAAATTGCATGGTGAAGTCAACATGCACTACGAGAGCTTGGAAGTGTTCAAATTTGGTGCTTTGCACGAGGAATGACCGGATATATATAGGCAAGGCCTCACCCCAATGTGTCGAAGCCTCCGCGACGATCACCTGCACGCCGATAGCTGAGTGCTCAGAACCTGTGCACCACCCTTCCTTTGGTTTTTGTTCTTTACCTCAGTGTCACATCCTCATTTATTTCGGATCCAACTATGAGGGGGGACTTTTTTTTATGCTCCATTTTTTCACAATGTCTAAACAACTAAAAAAATGGGGGAATACCTTAGTCCAATGTGATTAATCCTTTGAAGAAACATCAAAAATTGGCAAAGGCATGAAAAATGATTTCTTCCCACTTGGGTCACGCAAGATTACTCATAGTCGTACAAGTATACTTGCGCCCTGAATAGGGGTCATGTAGCTGACTTGAGTGCCATCTTTTAATCTCACTCTCGGTCTTCAGGAGCCTATAAATACCCATGGTGGGCCCCCCATTTGGGAGGATGAAAAATTCCAAACGTCCGATTCGAGCTCCTCATGCCCAAGTCTCTTTTAGATGCTTGCGAACACTTATAAATTAATTTATTACCTAGAACGGAAGATAAAAAGAGGTGGGGGTGGGCAAGGCCTAAGTGTTGAAATTCATCAACACCTACACGCCTAAGTGTCTAACCCTTAAGGGAAATTAAGACACTTGTGTGCCGCCTTAACACTTCAACATAATTTGTGCACCACTCTTCTAGAAACCCCTATGTATAATACTAAGGGATTGATCCATGTCTCACAAAAGAAATACTCCATAGGTTGACTATCGTGCATGTCCCCATGTGTCGCACATGTATACCTGCGCTACCAGTACCTACGAGCTCATGTAGGAATTGTGCCTCTACTTTTTTTTGGGTGCCCCTCTTGCCTATTTCACCTCTTTTATGCCTATACACCTTTCCTCGTCATGATTTAGTCATCAAGACACTCTTAAATGCTATTTTTGGCATGTTTCCTTGGTTGGATTCCTTATTTGAAAGGAATTTTGTGGAACATCTCTTAAAACCTAGTGATTTACATATCTTTATGTCACTATGGTTAGAGATTTCATTCATTCAACCTTATACTTTATGATGAGAGAATCATTAACCAGGGCCTTCTTTTCCGGAGTAAGCCTCAGTCCAAGTTCTCCAAAAATGGTCCTTCTAATCAAGATTAAGTCACTATATCAGAATTCTAAAATATGGGCATCCTCCATAGGAGTATGCCCCAAGTCCCTTATTCATGGGACTCCTTCTCAGGAATAATCCCCAGCTATCAAGTTCCCTTAATTTTGGGCCTCATTTTTAGGAATAAGCCCCAAGTTCCCAAATATCCTTAACCTGGGCCTCCTTTTCAGGAGTAAGCCCTAGTTTCAAATCCTCTTAACCAGGGAATCCTCCCTAGGAGTAAGCCCAAGTCATAATTTCCTAAACCTGGGCATCCTCCTTAGGAGTAATCCCCAGTCATAATTTCCTAAATCTGGGAATCCTATTTAGGAGTTAGCCTCCATCATAATTTCCAAAATCTGGGCATCCCCCTTAGGAGTAAGCCCCAGTCATAATTTCCTAAATCCGGGCATCCTCCTTAGAAGTAAGCCCCATGATCCCAAATTCTAAATCCCTTGAACCTAGGACACCTTCTCAGGAATAATCCTCAATCAGAATTTCGCTTAACTAGTCTTAATTTCTTTCGATTTGGACTTCCTTCTCAAAATTATGTCCTATTTTATGTTTCCAAATCTCCAAAAATCACATACACCTTTATGGACCATGTTTTTAGGTTTCTTCCCCAAATTAAATCCCAATCTTCATCTATCTGGGTTGTCCTACATACAAAATCCCCACATTATATCTTATGATTTGCATCTTTCATGGCACAAATCGTCTGGTTTTACCAATACCTCTTGTTTCTCACACCGAGAATGACTCACGTGAGCATAGAGAATAAAAGTAATTATGACATCTTTCATTGATCCATCAATCATGCATAAACATCATACTCCCTTAATCAAACTATGTGGGTTCTGATTCCTTCTCTAAACAAGGATACGTAGGTAGCTCATCAGCGGGTACGATCCCAACTCTGAAATAATTCATGTCCTTCTGAATGACAATAAACTTCACGTGGCCCACTGACTAGATTTAAAACCAGCATGGTTATCATAATGACCAAGAGACCTCTATATAATGTTTCGAAGGATACCATTGACTAAGAATCTCTAAAAAACACAGATGATTCTCTATCGATGAAGAACAATGAATACATATAAAAGATTCACTAAATTGCATGAAGATTAATCATTGATTGGTAGATCTAATGGAAAGCTCATTTTCATACTTGGTAATTTAATAAGGATTTAAGAACATAACTAAAATCTATAAAGAGATTCCTGGAGTAGACAATAATTTCCCTAAAAAATGTGTGATAAGTCCGACCTCCCATCCTCTCGACCAATGAAATTGTTTTAGCCCTATCATTATACAACTAATGATCACCTACCTTTGGAAATTAGCTTCAAATGGATATAGAATCATTGGATGTTTCTGGTTCTACGAACAAACCCATTAGAAACCAGTTGGAATGTTTGAACCTTAAAACAATCGAGGTCATCCCCTTTTCCATAGGAAACAGACCTGCGTCTCCGACATCCTCCATCTCCAAGTATCTAATTTACCCTCGGTCTAGCTCCTACATCCAATGCACAGGGATCCCGGTTTTCTTCCACCCGCCATTCTTCGAGCATCATAGGATTTCACCTCCATCTTCTCATTCATTCCACCTTCGTCTCCTTCACAACTCCGCCCAACTTTGATTCCGAGTTTCTTTCTTTCTCCACTATATTGAAATCTACCCAATCTCATATACCACCAAAAATTATATCTGTCCATCCACTTCCAACCAGACCCCCATAATTTTTGGGTCCCGATTTCCTTGAACTCCTCCATGGTACCCTGCAAATCAACACCCGCCTCCTGCTAAAGGTATTCGTCGTCTACTACTACAGCTGAACCCCTGCTTCCCCTAAGTTGTGGTATAACATTGAAAACACTTTGACAGCATATTTACCTCCATACCGCATCCTTTTCCTCGAATCCATCACATTCTCCAACTATTCCCCACACTCATCCACTTCTACAATCTCCGGCATAATCCTTGTATCACTAGAAACTCCATTGAGGTGCACATTGGCGGCTACTCCATAGTCTATGATTTGTTGGAATCAATTGTTACTCTCATTGTTTATCCAAATTTCCTTTGTTTTCAATTTATCTTTGCCTACATTTTATTTTAGTTTCCTTTGGAAAAAGATTATTTGATGGAAGTTCTCAACCATTTTTAAAAAATTTAACATTCCTATTTAGTGTGTTCAATTTCAGGTTATGATATTAGTCTTCCTGCTGGTATGTTTTTATGTTTTTACTCATTGTCATATTTTATCATTATTATTCTATATTGTTTTATATTTTGGGATGAATTTATTTATTTTTATATGTTACATTTTCTGTTATAGAAGTCTACTTATGTGACTGAGCTATTTTTTGCATATAAATAAAACATTAAATCATATTCATACAAAGCATCCACAATGTAATGTAATATTAATGCTTTCACGTTTCAGTTATTGGGGCTCCAATATGTCTAGTCTACCACCATAACAATACCACTACCTATATTTTCCGACACAATCTGTGAAAATGGTATTCCATCCCCATTTCATGTAAATAAATATACCTTATATTGATAAGTTAATATTTCCAGTTTTACATGATTTATTTCTATTTGTTTTCTCTGTGTATGTGAATATAGAAACATGAATTTAATATAGGTTTTATTGCCAATATTCCATTATATTCCATTACAAATTTCTATACACTAGCAAGTCAGCCAATTTTTTTGCATGACTACCTGAATCCGATGTTTTTTGGGAGTCATATCTAAACTGTTTAAATATACATTCCATCATACAACTAACATTGTAAATTTCATTGCATTTTTTTAAATTGTTAATTTCATTATACTATTAAATTACTTTTCATTATTTTCTAAATATATCATTTCACTTTAACATTATTCATTTATTTATGTTTTTATAGGACATTATCACTGAACTTTTCACCGTGAATTGACAAGAGTTTCAGTGGAGACTACCAAGGAAACAAATTCAAATAGGCTACTTGATATGTATTAATATTTACTTAATTTTTTTGTTAATTTCATAGTACTGTTATTACCTGAATTACATTTCATTATTTTCTCAATATAATATTTCACTTTAATATTATTGACTTCTTAATGATCTTCTAGGACCTTTTTGCTGAAAATTTCAACATAAATTGATAAGAGTGGAGATTATATAGGAAAAAACTACATATAGGTTTACATATTTATTAATCATTATGTGATTTTGTTTTTTAAACTTTGATTCATTCACTACCTTCTAAATGAGTTCTACGGAAATTAAGAAATTACTATTGGCAATCAAAAATAACAATTTTTCCCTTTGGAGTGTTGAAATTTCAATTCTTAACATAGTCACGGGGGCAGCAATAGATGTAATTCAGTAGAGATGTATTGTTTTCATAACACTATCTTTATCCCTTTGTGATTTCTTATTCTTTCATTTTGATATTTGATGGATTTCAGCAGGGATATCCTCTGATTATTTTTGGAATTTCATCTTTTGATTAATGGTCATGATTGATAGTGCTGTTATTCCCTAAAGTGCATGTCAATATTTTCTAAATATAAAATTTCACTTTAACATTATTGAATTCTTTAGGATCTCCCATGAATTTTATGCTAAAAATTTCACCATAAATTGATAGGAGTGGATATTACTAAGGAAAAAACTACAAATCAGATTTTAGATATGTATTAATCATTATGTGATTTTGTTTTTTAAATTATTATTCATTCACTACCTTCCAATGGGTTCTACAGAAATTATAAAATCAATGTTGGCGGTCACAAATCACAATTCTTCCCTTCCCATTGTTGAAACATCACTTCTTAGCATTGTCACAGGGACTGCAATAGTTGGAATTCAGAAGAGAGGTATTGTTTTCAAAACACTAGCATTATCCCTCGGTGATTTAATCTTATTTCATTTTGATATTTTATGGATTTTATTAAGGGGATCCTCTGATTATTTTTGAAATTTCATCTCTTAATTAATGTCCATGCTTTATATTTGACCTGATTAATCCACTATGAATCTGGTGCTTTTTAAGAATCGAATTTAGAATTTTTTGAATTTACAACCAGAAAGAATTTAATATGAAATTTGATGTGTTATGACGAACTCATACCCATTTTCCTCATGTCATTGAATATCTGAGAAGAAGAGTGAAAGTTTTTAATTAACGAGGTTTTTTATTTGATGTAAGTAATATATTTCATTATGTGAGAAACAAAGTAGAAGAAGAAAAAGATGCCTTTTTTCAATGAAATTACAAGTTATGTTTCCTAATTTCCCATCTGGTTTGTTGTAATTTAGGCATTTCATTCACAAATATGATGTTAACAAGGAATTTTTGGACTTCTCTACAAGTGATTCCTCTAGGTATTCAATTTTTGGTGAATAGAATTTGGTAGAGATTGAGATAATTAAATTTGATGCAAGATATATAATCATCATTGATAATTTAACTTATTTATTCAAGTGATCCATGCACAAAAAGATTATTAATTCTCATGATCCCACACGATCTATAAATTTGTTAGGTTGCATTATGTTCAGCATGCGATATTCCAAAGGTTGGCAGAGGATCGGTTATTCAATCTAATACTAAGCATTATTATCACAGTCAATGGTTTCACAAACATTGCTACACGGTTATTCTTACAGAACACTGTCTTCATATTTATATCTTGAAAATAACTTATAAATGTTTTTAAAAATTAGTAGTTAATATGGTATGGTTTTATAATTTACCAAAAGTTCATATATCCAGTGAAAAATTCTAACCATCAGTAACACCAAGATAAGTGTCAGTCATCAACTTGTACTTAAAAAAAATTGTAGTTGAGTTTTCCTTCTATGCACCATAACACAATATTGAATAAAATTGATCATATGTGTTATATAATTGTAGGGAATGGAATTGCTTGTAATTGATGTAAATTATACCATTTTCATCCCTAATTATGATAAGACTCATTAAACAGATTTTAATGGGATTATGCTCAATGTTATGAGTTCAACCGATACTTGAGTGATGCATTTATCATTTTCTGCGATATGTTGGATTAACATAAGGTTATATATTCTCTTCATCTGAATTATTTTCCTAGAACTCATTGGTAACATATTCATTGAATCATAACAACCTCAATCGCATTCTACTATAACAGATATTTACAGATGACTAATAATCACTACCCTACATTGATGTTCCAGAATCAATTATGTTTTGGAAAACATACATTATTAAAACAACCATGATAGGGTCAAAAAACATACCATAAGGGAACAGAACAATTATGATTTCTGTAATAATTTGTTTCTTATTAAATTAACTTGTTAATATATATTTTTTTACTATTTTTAGGGTATATTAATTATTTTAATGGACTTATCATACAGGTTGCATTACCTTACCAGGATCGAGTCTGCAACTCAATTAGTTAAGGGCATGATACAAAAACCTCATTTATGTTCAGACCGATTAACAACACACTGTAAGAGGTTATGGAAGATTGACAATGTTCATAATGATTGACAATTTTTGTTCAGGCTGATTGACAATTTTTGGTATTTGAGAAGAATGAACAGAACTGAGACATGTATGTTTCCCTATGGTTGTTACAAGGGTTCTATATTTGACATTTAAGGTAATGTTGAAACATTTATGTTTCCCTTTAGTGGTTACAAAGGTCCCAGATTTGACAGTTAAGTTGCTAAAACATATCTTTTTTATATTCTTAGTTGTATTTCTATTATTTTTCAATCATGTTTTTACTATTTTTTGGGTTTCCAGTTAACTATAATGGACTGTTATTTTACCTCCTGTCAATCAGTTTTTTACTGATTTTTTGGATATAGGGTTGTGATTTATTTTCAAGAATTAGTGAGATTGGGGAGTTTCAGTGCAATGAGGGATCTACTTTCATTCATCATTTTCATGATTAACCAGGCATAGATGGAATGAGGTGATAATTGAATGTATCCCTATAGATCCAGCCCCTTCTCCATCTCTTGTGCTTGTGCAGAAGCCATATGATGATGTCCAGCCCCTACTCTAGCCCCTGTGTTTGTGTATCTTACATATGATGATGTACAACCCATGCTCCAAATCTTGTGTTTGTGCAGGAGATGAAGGTGGATGTCCAGCCCCTGCTTCAGCTCCTGTGTTTGTGCAGCAGCCGTATGATGATGTCCAGCCCCTGGTCCTGTTTCTGTGTTTGTGTAGTAGCCATATCATCATCATCTTTAACAAGGCAGATATGGTGGTCGGTACCAGTGGTCGCAGTTTCTTGGAGGTTATCAGCAAGGAGACAACATGTACTCGAGCTAGGACATTAGAGAGAGAGAGGAAACCACATCTTCTAGATCATGGGCATCTCTACTAGAGTTATATTTACTTATTTAGTTTCTACACTTTCCTCACTCAATCTCCATGGATTTGTTATGTAACAATTGATTCTTCAGTATTTTATCCCATTATTTTTTTAATATTGTTATTTGGAAGTGGGGAATGACCATTGAGTGATAATTTTTGAGTCTTTTGTGATCATTAATACCAATAAGGTTTGAGGGTCACAGTTTTTTTACCTAGGGGATAATGGGTGTGGCATCACCATGACCTGACAAAAGATTTTTTTCTCCATCCTCATCTAACCCATCTGACTCCAAGATAATTGACTTGTGTATTGAAAGCATGAAACCATATGATTTTATTGTCATGTGTTCATGACTCTATTTTAATTTTTATTCACTCACTACCAGATCCACCAATACTTGAAGACAATATAGTTACATTTTCATTTTTAAAATTGAGAATGATCATGAAAGAATCCCTCTTCATAGTCACATGGTTTATAACACATTTAAAATATGGAGATTTTTTTAAAATTGAATCCCTATAAAATTTATTTCAATAAAATAAAACATTAATAAATTTTTATGAACTTATTTTAATGACAGGAAAAAATGATGAAATTATGGGTGAATACACAATTGGAACTTCTGCCACATGGATTATTTACATATCATTGGTATATTGTGATATATATATGTTATGTTTTGACTCTAGGATAATGAAAACATTTTCTACAATTCGATTACTGTTTTTTCATTGACAACTATTCAAATGGTGTTTTCATATTCTATGCACTCTTATCCCATTATCATAGACCATTAATTTCTAATTAAATTTTATTCAAAATTACTGTTTCTTATCACATTTTATAAATATTAATAAATTTATAGAATAAAAACCAGTAATCGAATATGTCTTGCAATAGCACGGGCAAGTACTACTTTTAATTAAGTAGAGCCTCAGAATAATAATTCACTATATCAGACTATAGATTAACCTATCATTTGATGGGAATGAGTTCAGTGATATGTCACCATACATTTATACATAACATCTTATAAGTGGTTTATGTATATTTAAATAATGATCCAATATATTATGAATATATCGACATGGGGTTAATCAATACATAAAAAATAAAATTTCAACCAACATGGGTCCCTTAAATCTAGCTTCAGTATATTTAAGTGGAACCCATTAGCAGTTGATTTATTACAGATTAGGTCCAACCATAGTTGGTTTATCATCTAAGCATGTAATGTTCAGGCCAACCTACTTGAGCTGATCCGAGATTATCTCATAATCATAAAACACCAGGATTGACTTGCCTTGGTTGAGTCAATTTTATGATCCATAAGAAACCAAATCCTTATGAGCCAATTATTTAATAACTTTTATTTTTATAAATTTTTTTAGTTATATGAATTTCCCTTCCAATGTTATAAACACATTCCTTTTACAACATGCAATTTGAATTCATGTAACTAAAACAAGACCTTACATCTTGTATTAGAATTAAATAGGTCAAAACCGACGAGTTGACTAGATGGGTCACCATTCCAAATTATTGTATGTAAATGATTCATTAAATACAATTTTATTCTATGTTATCAAAATCAACAACCATTTTAGATTCAGAAAATATTGTTTTTGTGTAAACATATAACAATTTGTTTGTTAAGGTTCCACCATAAATAAATATATGAAAACACCATTTTAGTTGATGGAAACTATTTAATAATTAATATGTTTTCTCATATCCCATGTATGAAATGTTGGCATAGTTCAAATATAACATTCTAGGAACATAACATAAGAAATAGGAAAATAAGAAAATCAAATAAACCTAGAAAATCATAACAATTAAATATAAATCCTTTGGTTCAAATAATGATCCATGAAAAAAAACATCCCATACCAGGATAAGGGTAAGATAATATAAATCCCATAAATGGGTAAGGATGGTCAAAGATTAAAAATCAATCAATGTGAAATAGTAATCACCTATAATATCAAGAAAATTAATTATCCCAACCCAAGAAACATGATCATTTCCTCATGTGGGGGTTGGTCGAACCTAGACATGATCAATTTACAATGTGCTAACACATTAAAAGTCATCAGTATAGTGGCCCAAAATAAAAAGTCACGGGAAAAATAAGGCTATCATACCACTTCTAACATCCTTGTCCATCTCACTCAAAAATAGCAGCTGAACTGGTTGGGCACATGGCCCCAATAGCACCTCCTGATATGTGAGAGGTTGTAGACAAGTAGTGAGGGCCTAATTTTAGTATTTTGGTAATACTATACCTTCATGATTTAAGAATAACATATTATTATATATTATATAGTCATTATATGAAGAAAAAATCACAATGAAACAACTGATGATAATAATAAGTGATAAAATTGATTACTAAAAAATATACATCCATGCGATTCCATGTGATTCCCCAATATATAAAGAAGTAAACATGTAGAGGATAATGAAATAAATAGGGATAGACTAATAATAATATCTACCTAAATAACATACTCCAACTATTAAGGGAATCCCTAATACATGTTCAGTTGTTACTGCCATGGCATTTCCCAACTAAGAAGCACGATCAAGATCATAAAAATAGTCAAGAGGTCTGCTTGGGTAACAAGAGGTAGATCAAATTGGGTATGAGATAGACTCAATAGGACACCATAAATATTTTCAAATTAAATATAGTCATTTAGTATAAAATAATGCATTTCACATAAATATTAATAAGGTAGTGCATAAATAGCTGAAATTAGGTTGGGATCAAGTTCTTTAAAGGACACTAGGTTGACCATACCATTTTTTTTTCAAAAGCCAAACTTTCTATAAATATTTCCTACATAATTAAAGTGATAATGTATAGATATCCATAATAATAATAATGTTTTTGGTGGTAAATCAGTCCCAATATCCATTTTTTAATTACAAGGAATACCAAAACAATGTAGCTTAAACAACAGTGCATATTTGAGTAATTCCTAATATCTGAATATATTACCATTATTTGATCAATATCCAAAAAATAATAATAAAATAATAATAATAATAATAATAATAATGTGTAATAAAATTTTCAATTATCATGTTATCCCATCCAGTGAAATTTGTAATGACCAACTGAGTTATTGCACGTAATTACAATAGATTTAAGATCCCGTACCAAAAAATCCATAAAAAGAAGCCTAGATATAACTCATGTTGAAGTTTAATTTCTACCAAATGATGTGTAATATCATGTACAACACCATAAAACATTGATCAATAATAAAATCAAGTATAAATAAACATAAATTTCCATATAATCCCTTATATGTCCTTTAATATAAGGAGCTCGAGTGTCACTCAAGGCATAAAATAATTCAATTTAACTATGAATGAAACCAATACATTCTGAAGAAAGTACCCAATTATCACTAAGGGAATATAAAAATTTTCTTCAACTAATGATCACATCCACGAAATTTCGTTTAAGGAACCCTAGTATAACACATGGCCTAATATTAATCCTAATTAAAATTTATTTTGTCCATAATAATTTTTCACGGGTAAATATCAATGCCAAACACGGTTCAAAATTATTATCCAATTTAGTTGTAGGTAATAAGAAAGTCCATGCAATTATATTGGCCATAATATTAATTCGATGATTCATATTGTTAGGTTTATACTTCTTGGAGAATATAATATAAACAATCAATGTCAAAGGGGGTGTATACCACCCACCTTGCAACTAAATTCATTTTATTTATGATTTAACAAAAGTTATGTGGTGTTGAAAATGGAATTTAATGATTGAATATGGGCCAACTGTGATTCATTTTCAATTAAAAGTACATTCTTTCACATTTTTTTAAATATATCAAAGGTGATATTAGGAACACTCCATTATGATTTACCATTTAGTAATTCAGTTTATTTCCCCCATTTTTAGAAAGATTTATCAATGATGGAGGGCGAAGTGTGTATATATATCACTTAAAATTACCTTAACCCATTTAAATCAGTCCACAAGTAAATAGAAATCTCAACACACCTATGGGGTGGGTTGGTAAAAACAAAAAAAAAACAATATGTATATATATTTAGTCAATCTCACCCAAATTAGTGGTTCGGGATGAGGATTTTAGGCACCAACCATGTTAAGGAAGCTAAAAAGCATGCAGTTTGTGTCTAAAAAATTAATTGTAATATAAATGATTTCTAGCATAAATTTATGGAAGGTATAACATGTGGTAGAACAACAGATTTAATAAAAATGTGGGAATTTAAAGGAAAATAAACATACCACCTACAATATTCTTAGGATGATCCACTCATTTAATATCATCCTTTGATTAGATCTGAAACGAGATAAATCACATGAATAGAAAAACACCCAGAAAATAGGCTATATAAGCTTTCATGGAAATAATATCAAAAATGGGAAATGAGACAAATATATATGGCAATAGGAAACAATGTCTTAACCTTCCCTATCTAGTGTGATAAACAATAATCAATTGTGATAAAATTTGAAAGAAGGAGGTCAATGCATATAAGAGGGGAAGGGGGAGCTCACCCGAGTGGATTTTGTGAGTGAAAAAATAGGATAACGGATATATGGAGGTTAAATAGTGTTAGGGGAAAACATAAATGTTCATCCCCTTTAATGAGATTCACGGGTTGTCAAACCATATTCCAAACATAAGAGATCATGTTAGAGAACACTCCACCCCACACAGTTGTAGTATATAGTTAGATAGGTTGTGTGCCAACCATGTGTATCAACATTCCCCTTTTCACCAAAACACATAGTTTACATGGCCCTGTTAATGGTTAAAAAATGTTACTACTTAACAAGGAATGCTACATAGTTTGTGAACACTGTTTGGAAAATTGTTCTCCAACTTGAACCTATGTCAGTCTCTCCTGAAAATGAGATGATGAAGTCCAACACTCCTGAAACTCATCTGAACAATTGATACACCTTTCAGGAATTCACCAACAAATAAGACCAACCCATTAAAGAGTACCAACACTATGTATTCTTTTCTTAACGTTATCTTACCGTTTTCCGCATACATCAAATGAAAAACTAAAATTCAAATAGAATTCCAACCTTTCCCAAAACATATGATATTACAAATGTTATGCCTGAGATAACATCAGTTAAAGATAGTGAAGATGATTTTAACAAATTATTGAATTTTTTATATAATTACTAAAAAATTGTTGATATTATTATATATATTTTTTGATGTACTGTATAGACTTTTGAGAAGGTCAGATATAGATAAAGGTGTCTTGTAGAGACTATAGTTTGATTTGGATAAGAGATTCAGAAAAAAATAGAATGGTATAAATACATGTATCGGGATGACCACATAAGTGAATCCTTAAATAAGTGAATCTAATATATGTTGAAACATGTAATGGGATTCTAGAAATAAACCATCACATTAAATGATTTATTTATGAAGATATACATGTGAGTGGATCCATAACAAGAGTGACTATGTATATGGATCCAAAATAGTTGTGATCCATGTATGGGGATTCCCAAGAGCATCATTGACATAAGTAAATCATCACTTAAGGTGATCCAAAACACAGATTCATGTAAAGGGATTCATTATTCAAGTTAAAAATAATTCTTATAAACTATTATGAATTCTATAGTTTCATTGATTGATTAGATTTAGGGGGAAATAAATATAAAAATTAATTTTATTCTTGTTTAATGAAAGGATAAATAAAATATGATTCTTTAGAGATGATTATGACACTAGAAAAGTAATACCACCATTCCAAGCATTGGATATTCATGTAATCATGTATGATTTTAAATATTTGAATTTAATTGAACATATAAGGTGTTTTATTTTAATATCACTTGAAGAAATAAATTTTCAAACATAGGGAGATTAAAATAAGGAATAATACTATGACAATTTTTGAGGAAAATATCACATAGTTATTCAGTTAACATAAGGGGTTAATTTTATTTGGTTTTATATGTGATATTATATGTAAATGTAATATTTCATTTAAATTGTTTTAATTATCTATATTTTCAGGTTAATTAAATATATTGATCAAAATATGGTACCTGATAATAAATATGGAGAATGAAGGTGGAGGTTAGTTGAGATATTTATAGAACACAGAAACACAATGTGATAAATAGTTTGGCAGCCCTATGCTTCATGTAATCAAAGAGGGAAAAAGGATAATAAATATGTGGCACAATTACAAAAGGATAATACTGCATTCCTAGGTGTTTGGAGGACTATGAATGATCATATCATTAAATATCTTTATATATTTCATCTAATTTTTGGATTTAGTAAAATATATATATAGGTTCTTAATGAAGCTATACATCTACACACTTGTTGATCCATCATATTTTAATGGGATGATGCTTTTTTCCACAAGTATAGACGAAACTAGGTGAATATGGAAATAATTTTTTACTTGGATCAATTATTTCATTAAAAAGATTGATGATTCATACTATCATATGTGAGTCATGACCCAAAAGACAACTTGATTCGATGATTATCATACTGGTATGGTCTATGGTTGTAACCACTTTTCTAGATAAAAGAGAAATAGTGATTGGTGTGACTAACCAATCACAATAAATAGTTGGATTTTATACAATAACAATTAAATCCTTATGTGATTGTGTCAATTTTCATCAATTGTTTATGAGGACAGAGTATGAAAATATATAATTTGTATTCGGAGAAAAAAAATGTATAATAAGATGACTTAAAAAATAAGATTTCATAAAATAATAATGTTGATTAACCCCCAGTTATATGACCTTACTTAGGAATCTGTAGGACAACAATATGAGATATTTTTAATGGTATGTGTTTCTCCTATTATGATGGGGAATATATTTATGCGGTTTTTAAATGGGGTAAAATTTTATTTCATCCAATGTTCTCAATCGCTCTCATGTTACAAGCTACATTTAATTATTTGAACATTTTCATTGAGAATGGATGTAGTAATTCATCCTATATAGGTTGAATAGACATATTTGGATAAAGTAAGTATTCTTGATTGTAGTGATTGGTTTGATGAAATATTTATTATTGAATCAATTATTGTGATGGTAAAGTATTTATTGACGAACCAATGATGGCGATGAAGAAGTACTGGTTGATGAATAAAAAATGTTTATGTTTGAATAAATTATAAATTTTAAATAACTTTATTATGGAAAAATGATATTTAAATACAATGTACTTATTTTCAAAATTGGTTTCACTCAGTTATGATTAGAATTTTTTAATGATGACTCTTTTAGAAAATATTCGTGTTTGAAATTGAATTATGTTCATTGGTTGTGAACAAAATTGAAAGGGGGATTGTCAGGGCCCAATGTATTTTGGAAGTTTTTGAGTACATGGAATTATTCTTATGATGATAAGTGTTTTTATATGATTAAAGGGGATATGATTGTTATGATGTATTTCATTTTCCACACCTAAATAATATTTAATTTATTGTGATACTAATCTTGATTTTTTAGGAAACTTTTTTCTGATATATTATAGGTTTTGAAGAATCCTAGAGATTATTGATATAATGTCTTGAGTTGGGAGTTGATGGTGAATTGTGCACAAAAGTTTGTGAAATTTTCTTTGTAAGGTTATTTCTCTCCATTGAAATGTTGTGAAATTCCATCATATATTTGAGATAATCCACTATAATATTGTTATATTCCACAGTAAATTTGGGATGATTCATCATAAGGTTCAGACATAGTAGTGTAAGGATGTCCAAGATACCACATAAGGTTGATAGAAAGACATGGTAAGGTTATTTATAATATTGTAAAGTTGATTAAAATATTTTTTAAGGTTAAAACATGGTGTATTTTTTAATAAAAAATTATGAAAACATATGATTTTTCTAGAATTAAATTTTATGTAGAAAGAGTGAAATCAGGTGAAATTATTTTTCTTGTCTTAAGTGAAATAAATTAAAATTATGAAGTATTATGATTAATTAATTTCTTTTATAGACCCATAAATTTCAAGGAAATGAGTTTTCTTAATTTCATTGGAATTTTACGAGTCTGTGGCTTCTGACAGCACCTGATTCCGAGGCCCGGCGTGCCAGAATCAATTTTTGAAGATTAGCTCGGGTACATTTAGTGAACAAACGAGCGGGTTTTTCTCTCTTTTGAACCGGTACTCGGAATTGAAATCTGAGGGAACCAATGGAACCGCATCGCCGATGATTGCTTAAGAGGACCTTACCCAAAGGTGTGTTTTCATGGGAGGAGTTGTTTAAAAATAGGGGATTAAATAAAAAGTGAATAAAATTTTTGGTACAAATTATATTATTAACATATGATGGTTATATCCAACATGGGGTAGTTGGGGTGGTACCCACAAGACCCAAACTACCCATGTTAGGATATTTGTGAGGTAGGGCCCACACGATCCCCACCCCTTCAAATTCCCTAACTCCTCTAACCCCCCCCACAGAAGTTATGTTAAAACCCCTTTAATTTCATACCACTCACCTCCTTTACTCTCCCTCTTAAACACTTTCCAACTCAATTAATTTAATGTTTCTTTCAATTAAATTAATTTGATTATTTTTAATTTTTAAATCAATGGCATGTGTTAATAATATAAGGGAATACCTTATTTTTTAGGTTTCTTGGTTGTGTGAGGATATTGGGAGTGAAAACTCTATGTCTGGGAAAACTCCATCGCCTTCGTTGAAGAACGTCATGACATAGACGAAGAATTCCGTCATCACAAGGAGAGATCGATGTACCATTCCTTCTCCTCTCCGTAGCTGGTGTGTGACACCATCCCCTCCTTGGACGCACGCCAATGTCATCTTCTAAACCTTATCTCGCGATGCCATCTTTCGCATCACCGGCAAACATCATCATTTATCGAGGTAAGGTTTTTAATTAAGTATGATTTTATTCCATTGTTCCTTTCATTCTAAAGAAAACAAAGAACATTGATCAACTTATAATCAAGTTGATCCATGAATGTTTTCCTTGCGGTTTGGGAATAAATTGTTGTGGTAAGTTGTAGGGGTTGTTTCATCGTTCATGTTTTATTTAACGAACTTTGTTGTTGAATAATTAGCTGGTTGTTATCAATATAACGGGAGGAGGTCAGACCGCACAAACACGGTCGATCCTCCTCCCCTTTGTTGTGGATCTTTATTTTCGCTGGAAATGGAAGCGACACGGTGCTGTTTCACCAAAAGGGGATGAGAGAACCACGGACGGAGCGGGCTGCGGCGGAGGGGCGTGGCGCCGTCACGCTGCTCCGGTGAGGCCAAAGGAGGCCGCGGCCAGGAGCGGGCCGCAGCGGAGGGTCGCGGCGCCGTCACGCTGCGGCGGAGCGGAGTGGTGCCATCACGCCTCACCGGTCGGACAGGGGCCGCGGCCTTGGGCCACGGTAGAGCAGCAGGATGCGGCTGGTCAAACCGGACTCCGGCACACCATGGAGGCGGGATGCCCACGGGTCCCGCATGGATCAACCAAACGTCCATAATGGTTGGCCGTTACCCAGGAAAATAGGGGGTTAAAACCCCGAACAACAAGCAGGGAGGACCCCACTAGGTGTGTCGTTCGATTCTAAGGGGGCAGCACCCCCTTCCACGTCCGCTCAGCACACGGCCGCCCGCGTAGGGTCGGACCGCCCGCGCAGGGTCAGACCACATGCGTCGGGCTAGACCGCCCGTGCTGGGCCGGGCCACCTGCGCTGGTTCAGACCCATGCACCTTGTCAGGCCACACCGGCTGAGCTGGGCCGGGCTGCACCCAACTGGGCCGGACCCAGACCTGGGTCGGGTCGACCCAGTTTGGGCCAACCGAGGGGGTATCGGGCCGGGTCAGACCGGGCCCGAACCCCCTACATTCAGATAGATCCGTTCAAACACCCATAACATGGTATAAGGAACTCCGATCAACTCACTGTCTGCTGCGTTGGGATCCTTGGATCGAGATGGTCGTTTCGGTATATTACACTCAAGGTTTCGGAGAACATTGGTT
The DNA here is from genome assembly GCA_963277665.1 of Viscum album. NCBI lineage: Eukaryota > Viridiplantae > Streptophyta > Magnoliopsida > Santalales > Viscaceae > Viscum > Viscum album. Next base: position 1,819,638,166 of record OY728141.1, read on the forward strand.
ATGGCCGGGTTGGTTCGAACACAAAACCAACCTGGCCCTCGGAGCGGAAAAAGTTATAACTTGTGTTCTGGATGTCTGATTGACGTGTCGTCGACATTGTTGGATTCCTATTGATGAGACGGTTATTTTGGTATAATTCACCTAAGGTTTGGACGTAGTTGGAATATGGATGGGTTGGATTGTACCCGAAATCCAACTGGGCCCCTGGAACGAAAAAACCTATAACTTTTAGATCGTACGTCCGTTTGACGAACTGTCAGCGGCGTTGTTAATAATGTTGAGAAATGGTCCCTTTGAGTATACCATATGAGAGTTCATGGTACAGTTCAGATACGGCCGAGTTGGTTTGTACACGAAACCAACCGGGCCCCCGGGACGAAAAGGATGATAACCCACAGACCGAGCGTCCGATTGACGCACCGTCTGTTGCGTTGAGACCCATATGATGACGCGGTTCTTTGAGATACTTCTTCGTGGGACTTTGTGATACTTGTAGTATCTATTAGTATCTCTTGGAGTGGATCCTCCCTGAGACGAGCGTAAGGTGTACGATGACTTTGTAACTGGATGAGAACGAAAGGCTGGTTGTCTGATTCGAGTCGGAGTGACTTGTATAGCCCAGTGGGGAGCAATACTGTGTTTGGTTGGAAGACCCATGGTGGGGAGCACTATTGTGTTTAGGTGGAAGACCTATGGTACTAAATAGAAGGAGTACCTCTGCAGGCTATTAGGGAGGGTGCACTACTGTGTTTGGGTGGCAGACCCCGGCGGGGAGTAATACTGTGTTTGGGTGGCTGACCTCCGATACTCAATTGAAGGATTACCTCAGTAGTCTTAGGATAGTGACCAGTTCCTCGGAGTCGTGACAGGATCACTGTACTTGATTGAGATGGATCTCTTCAGCAGTTGCATTTTCGATAATGAAAATCTTAATTTGAGCTGAGTCAATGACCTTGTGTTTACCTCCTGATGGATATGGGTCACTTGATAACATATGTATATTTATGGTCATATACCTAAGAAGTGGTTATACAGAGATTTCATAAAATTTGTTTTACCTCATGATTTAGATGGGTTACTTGATAGCTGAGGTATAAGTATGGGCTTATACCTAAGTAAGGGTTATCTGTTGAGAACATTCTTTTTGATTATCCTTGTTGGATTTAGTGAGACCTTGAGGGTCTTGGGGTCCCTACTGAGTATCTTATACTCACCCCTATATGGGCTTTACCCATACCTCATTGTGTTGGTTGCAGATGACGAACATCACTGATCGTGGTTGAGGCTTGTAGAGCTGGACAGTACCCGGAGGTAGATCTCACGACGTGTCGGTACCCGGAGGTGGATCTCACGACGAGTTGGTACCCAGAGTAGAAAAACGGACATGGAGTGCTGAGGAGGACATCTGTACCTACCCTTCAGGTAGGAACCCGGAGGATGATCTAGGAGCTGCTTATCACCTTTCAGCTGTAGTCCTTTGAGTTGTACTTTACTTTCAGTTGTAGGTTAACCTTTCATTTGGGCTTGAATTTCTGGCCCCTTGTACTTTCGACATGTTTGTTATACTGCTTTACATAGTGTATCTTCTTCTAGTAATATGTTTTTATGTGTTTTCGTTTCGTAATGGCAATGCCTTCTCTTTTTTATTGGGATTTACGCCTTTGGTGCTAGTCTCCAGCCCCTGGCCTATGGAAGGCGGGCTTGGGGAAGTCACAACACGGGCCCTGAGGATGGGTCGTGACAAATTGGTATCGGAGGAGTCAGTTCTATTGTAGAACTTATGAATATGATATTCCCTTTCTATGATGAAATAGTGTTAAGGGTACCGAGTGTTGTCTTCAGTTCAGGGAGTCTAATGTTGGTGCGGCGGCTGACGTATCCATACACCAGGACCCCGACTACTGATTTCTAAATTTTTGAATGAAAACACTGATTGCATGAGTGTTTAAAATAGTTTTAATGTCAGATCAAACCAGGTCACCTCACCATATATAAATCATTGACCATGTCGCATCTGTTCAGGATGTCTCCACGTAGACAATCTATTGGAGTTCTGAGATAGTACACGATGACGGACCACCGAGCGATGAGGCTCTGGTGCAGGGCCCTTATAACTATATTGGCACCCTCGGGTGGTGTACCAGCAGCACCACCACCTTTTGGGTAGTGGATGCCACTAGCCATACTAGCAGACGATGCATGCTGACAGAGCGCGTTGCACGTGTTCCAGAAGAAGAGGCCTCCGAGGTTATGTGGTGAGACAGATTCCCAGACAACAGAGGACAGGCTGGAGGCGATTTCTAGAGTTATACGCCTAGTTTATACACTGGTAGAGAAGACGGGGTTCATAGCTACTTTTGTTTCCCAGAGAGTGGCCATGAGGTAGGTCGGCATAGTGATGGTACTTCGGTACGTGGACCGATGTCTGAGATAGTACTTTCGGGTAGTGTTCAAGCTATATCAGTACTTGTTGGTCATCAGTTTCAACCAGCATTATCGGTAGAGGAAACATGTAGGGTCAATGCCTTACATGTGTTTCAGCATCAGATAACCTCATGTTTTGAGGCTATCCTGACCCATAGGTGGCTGAGGACTGGCTTGAGGAGATGGCTGAGAGTTTTCTAGAGCTTATACATCTTCAGCAGGACAACATGTCTGTAGCTGAGTAATCATTGAGGTGTGCCGATCGTTCCTGGTACTTGATGACTACGATTCGATTATTGCTTCAGGTCTCGGACTTCCGAGCGAGGTGTTTTTAAGGACAACTGATACATCACTTCTCTCTCTATGCATTCCTACTTATTCTAGGCTGCTAGAGAGAACCTTTGTGGTTGAGAATTATTTAGATGAGTGTATGCAAACACTAAAGGTTATCAGTGGAAAAGCAGGAAACTAGCACCAGTCTCAAAGACATGGGCGTGTAAAATGATTCATGAAGAGGAAATGTTAAGGATAGATAAATCTGTAGAGCAATAGACATGGAAGAAAATCAATGAGAGCAACATGAGGTGGTGTACATTTCTATATGTTACAATCACCCGCCTTTGAAGTCCCCGCCAGACTCAAGGAGCTGTAGGGCAGGGGAAGTGAATAGCTGCATGCGGTCAAGGAGTGTGACCCAAGGGCTCTAAGAATGATTTGAGATACGATCTGTGTCTACTACTAGATACCGTATCAATAGACATAGGTACCAATCTTCCCTACCTTCCACGAATCTTGTCCAAGACCTAGAGTTTCCAGTTAATCCATTGACCTGACCCTAACGTCTGGAGGTACCTTTGGGAGGAGACTTGATAATCACACTTATGCCGATGGTGTCATATGACCCATGAGGAGAGAGTTTCTGTTGAAACCCCTTGGTGGCAGTGTCGAGGCCTTACGATGTTAGTTTAGGTATGGACTGGGCAACCACAGTTCATACACGGATTGACGATATTAGGAAAAAGGATGTAGTTTATCTACAATTTTGAGATAGGGTTTTCCTTGGTGGGAATAAAGGAATACCCAGGTAGCACGGTATGGAATCATGCATAAGAGGGTGCATTCGATCACTCCATAGATGGACAAACATACCATTGTGCTAGAATTATCTAGAGTTGCGGCACCACTTCCAGCAGAGCTTTCAGGAGCTAGGGTAGAGGTTGACCAGTGCCCCAACCTGAGGGCGTTGGTTTCACAGTTCACTGCGACTCATCAAGGACCGGACTCAGGTGTGTCCTGATGTAGGAGTGGGCATTTATCGCCAATAGAAAACGATAGATGAGATTGCACAGAGATGATAGGAGAGCACTAGAGTTCGAGAATGGAGACCACATCTTCTTACGGGTCTCACCTCGACGAGTTCTAAATAGATTTGGCGGAGGCAACAAGTTATCTCCGAGGTTCATCAGACCCTTCTAGGTCCTCAGCAGGGTAGGAAAGGGGGTTTACCGCATGACCTTTATACCACAGTTGCACCGGGTGCACAACATCATCCACTTATCTTAGCTGAGGAGATGTAAGCACGACCCTTCACACATCATCGACCACAGAGAGTTGGACACTGATGACAGAATGACTTTCACAGGGTTCCATTAGAGGTTGTGGATCGACATGAGCAGGTCCTACGAGGATGGTCAATTCCACTTGTGCGCTTTCGTTGGCAGCACGAGAACCTCTAGGAGAGCACATGGAGTGGGAGGCTGAGATGCGTGCTCGGTACCTCCATTAGTTTCCCTAGTATATGTTGTAGCTTTATGGGGACGTAAAACCCTGAGGTGGTAGTAATGTAAAGACTCGAAAATTTCATGGAATTATTTTTCATAATTTCTTTGGAATTTTATGAGTATGTGGCTTCTGATGGAACCTGATTCTGAGGCCCGGTGTGCTCGGAATTAATTTTCGAAGTCTAGCTCGGGAAAGTTCAGTGAACAAACGAGCAAGGTTTTCTATCTTTTGAACCGGTACTCGGAATTGAAACCCTAGGGCACCGATGGAACCACAACGCTGGTAATTAATTAAGAGGACCTTTCCCGAAGGTTCGCTTGCTCAGGAGGAGTTGTTTAAAAATAGGGGATTAAATAAAAATTGATTAAAATTTGCTGTACAAATTTTATTCTTAACATAGAATGGTTATATCGTACATGGGGTAGTTGGGGTGGGATCTAAAAGACCCTAACTACCCACGTTAGGATATTTGTGAGGTGGGGCCCACATGAGACCCACTCCATAAAATTCCATAACTCCTATAAACCCCCCCCACATAAATTATGTTAACACCCCTTTAATGTAAGACCACTCACCTCCTTCTCTCTCCCTCTTAAACACTTGCCAACTCAATTAATATAATGTTTCATTCACATATATTAATTTGATTATTTGTAATCTTGAAAATCATGGCATGTCTTAATAAAATAATGCAAGTCCTTATTTTATTAGTTTTCTTGGTTGTGTGAGGATATTGGGAGAGAAAACTCTAATTCTTAGGGAACTCCATCACCTTCATTGAAGAACGTCAAGACTTCGACGAAAAATGCCATCATCACAAGGAGAGATCGACATACCGTTCATTCTTATCTCTGTAGCCGGTGGGTGACGCCATCCCCACCTTGGATGCACGCCAACACCGTCTTTGAAACCTCTTCCCACGACGCCATCTTGTACGTCACCAGAAAACATCATCGTTTAACAAGGTACGATTTTTAATTAAGTATGATTTTATTCACTTGTTCTTTTCATTCTAAAGAAAACAAAAATGTGGATCAACTTATTATCAAGTTGATGTGCGAATGTTTTCATTGCGGGTTGGGAATAAATTGTTGCTGTATATTGTAGGGGGTGTTTCATCGTTCAAGTTTTATTTAACGAACATTGTTGTTAAATAATTATCTGCTTGTTATGGATATAACGGGAGGAGGTCGGACCGCACAAACACGGCTGATCCTCCTCCCGTTTTTTGTGGAAATTTATTGTCGCTTGAAATGGAAGCGACGTAGTGTCGTTGCACCGTGCAGGGACGAGAGAACCGCGACCAGTGCGAGCCGCGGTGGAGGAGCGAGGCGCCGCACTGTGGGGCCAAAGGAGGCCGCAGCCAGGAGCCGGCTGTGGCAGAGGGGCGTGGTGCCATTGCGCCGTGCCGGAGCATCAAGGGGTGGTGGCTGGGGTGGGCCGCAGCGGAGAGGTGCAACACCGCTGTGCCACATCGGATCAGCAGGAGGCGGTCGGTCAAATCGGCCCCCGACACACCCTGGAGGCGGGACCCCCACAGATCCCACGTGGATCAACTGGCCGGCCATAACGGCCGGCCGTTACCAAGGAAAATCAGGGTTTGAACCCCCGGCCAGCAAGCAGGGCAGACCCCACTAGGTTCGTCATTAAATTCTAAGGGGGTGGTTCCCCCTTCAGCGTATGTGCAGCGCACGACCACCCGTGCTGGGTCAGACTGCCCGCATCGTGCCGGAACGCCCGCGTTGGGCCATGCCGCCCACGCTGGGTCTTACCCCTGCGCCGAGCCGGCCCACGCCGGTTGGGCTGGGCCGCGCCCAATATGACCGGACCCAGACCCGGGTTGGGTTGACCCGGTTCGGAACGACCCAGGGGGTATCGGGCCGGGACGGATCGGGCCCGAACCCCCTACATTCGGATAGATCCGTTCGAATTCCCATAACATAGGCTACAGACCTCCGATCGACGCACCGTCAATTGAGTTGGGATCCTTGGATCGAGGCGGTCGTTTCAGTATATTACACACAATGTTTCGGAGAACATTGGGTATATCTGAGTTGGTTCGAACACGAAACCAACCGGGCCCCTAGAGTAGAAATAGTTATAACATGAGTTCCAGACATCTGATTGACATGCCAACGACTTTTTTGGATTTCTCATGATGAGATAGTTCTTTTGGTATACCTTACCTGAGGTTTGGACACAGTTGTAATATGGCCGAGTTGGATTGTACCCAAAATCCTTCCGGGCCCATGGAATGGAAAAGAAGATAACTTTCAGACCAGACGTCTGTTTGAAGAACCCTCAGCGGCGTTGGTAATCATGTTGAGAAAAGGTCCCTTTGAGTATACCCTATGAGAGTTACGGGTACAGTTGAGATACGGCCGATTTGGTTCGTACACGAAACCAACCGGGCCCCGGGAACAAAGAGGATGATAACCCACAGACCGAGTGTCCGATTGACGCGTCGTCTATTGTGTTGAGACCCCTATGAAGAGGAGGTCCTTTGAGATACATCTTCATGGGACTTTTTGATACTTTGAGTATCGACCAGTAGCTCGTGGAGATGATCCTCCTGGAGACGAGCGTACGGTGTACGTAGACCTTGTAGCTGGCTGAGATCTAAACACTGCTTGTCCAATTTGAATCGGAGTGACTTGTATAGCTCTGTGGGGTGCACAACTGTGTTTGGGTGGCAGACCCACGACAGGGAGCACTACTGTGTTTCGGTGGCAGGCTCACAGTACTCTATAGAAGGGGTACCTCTGCAGGCTATTAGGGGGGGGGGTACACTATTGTGTTTGGTTGGCAGACCCCGGCGAGGAGAACAACTAGGTTTGGGTGGCTGACCCGCGGTACTCGACAGGAGGAGTACCTCAGCAGTCTTAGGTTAGTAAGCAGTGCCTCAAAGTCATGATAGGATCACTGTACTCGACATAAGTGGAGATCTTCAGCAGTTTGAGTTTCGATAATAAAAATCTTGGATTGAGCTGAGTCAATGACCTTGTGTTTACCTCATGATTGAGATGGGTCACTTGATAACATAAGTATTTGTATGGGAATATATCTATGAAGTGGTTATCTATTGATTTAATAACCTTTGTTTTACCTCATGATTGAGATGGGTTACTTGATAGCTTAGGTATAAGTATAGGCTTATACCTATGTAAGGGTTATCTGTTGAGATCATTCTTTGTGATTATCCTTGTTGGATTTAGTGAGACCTTGAGGTCTCGGGGTCCCTACTGAGTATCGTATACTCACACATGCATGGGATTTTCCCACACCTCATTGTGTTGGTTGTAGATGACATACATCATTGATCGTGGTTGAGGCTTGTTGAGATGGACGGTACCCGGAGGTTGATCTCACGACGAGTCGGTACACGAAGGTGGATCTCATGATGAGTTGGTACCTGGAGGAGAGGGGCAGATGTGGAGCGCTGATGATGAAATCTATACCAACCCTTCGGGTAGGAACCCATAGGATGATCCATGAGCTTCTTGTCACCTTCCAGTTTTTGTCCATTGAGTTTTATTTTACTTTCAGTTGTAGCGGTACCTTTCTTTTGGGCTTGTATTTATGGCCCCTTGTACATTTAGCACATTTGTTATACTGCTTTACTTAGTGTAACTTCTGGTTGTACTCTTCTTGTGTGTGTTATCGTTTTGTAAAGTAAATGCCTTCCCTTTTTATTTGGATTTATGCCTTTGGTGCTAGTCACCAGCCCCTGGCCTATGGAAGGCGGGATTGGGGTAGTCATGGCACAGGCCCTGAGGACGGGTCATGACATTTATTCTAGGTTTCCAAGATACAAATGGAAGTTCCATGACATATTCTAAATGATTCCATTCATATGTGAATGTTTTAAAAAATGTAACTAACTAAAATATTTTTATAGTTGTTTTATAGATCAGATTGAGTAAGTATTTTTGGATGAAATTGATGATATTGATTCCAATTCATGGTGGGTATTTCAAAGGAATTTTTTTGAAATTCATAAAAGCTAAAAAGATGTTAAAATATACATGGGAGCTATTGATCTGAGTTTCATTAGATACATAAGTTAAAGGAATTCAAATAATTTATTAAAAATGTAATATTCATCAATATTAAATGAATTTAAAATGTGAAAATTATTAGTATGAAAGTATTCATGATTTTTTTTGCAAAATATAGACACACTACATTTAATTCTATGTATCTATTAAGCATTATTTTATGGTTATTTTTTTACATTGTTAAAGAGTACGAGGATTTCATAACAATGTACAAATTTTTTTAGAGGTATTGGAATATTAGATACATAAAATATTTCAATAATACAGTGGAGCATTAAAATAAAACATAGAAACATATTAATATTTTTATATTTGTTTCAGTGAATCCATTAATTTTTTTACATATCACTTCTTGGTACCTTGAGTATATGGAAATATAACAAGGGTTCTCTCAAATGCTTAGTAAAGGCATAAGTAAAATGAATGTTATCATAAAACGAATACCCATGATGGTATATTGAATAATAAATAAACTTTCCATAAAACAAATATATTGAATATGAAAAAATATCCATGGGTAGCATGTTAATTAATATAATTACGTGTATAACATTAAATGAATTTATGGTGTTGGAATGAATATTTTCAGGAATCATGATGATTACCATGAATTCCTCAACTAAGAAATAATTCTTATAATCATTGTCCCAACCAATACATCATTCTTATTATAAATCCCATATATAATAAATAATTATTTAATTGGTTAGGAATACGGTAAATACCAAATAATTTTTCTCATGAGGCCAACCAATGCATTGAGGGGATAAATAATATGAGGCCTCTCCCTTCACTACATAAATTCTAATACATTCACCATATAAGAGATAAAAATATCCATAAAATGAATCAATAAATTTCTTTAGTGACCAATAAGCTTCTATATTGAGATAAAAACATAAGAATCAACAATTCGTTTGTAGTCAATATGTGGGATAACATGGACATAAGATATCCACAGAGAGATGGTGGATGGTTAAGAAATACATAATCAATATAGAAAATATGGACTATTGTCACTATAAAAATAATTACCCTTGTCATATTAAGAAATATAATGTATGTGTAATTTCAAAATTTGGTGCCATAAATAAAATACAGTAATTGAGTTGAATAGTTTTCACTATTATGATCTCATAACAATGGTAGGAAAATAATTTATTATGGTTTAAAAAGAGACTGTGAATTATCCAAATCGTATCCCCTGTGAGTTTCTAGATAGGTGTGTTGTCTTTGTCCCACTATTCTTATACTAGTGTCAAAATTGAGTTGAAAATAAATTAACCATTTATTGAGTGATTAACCCTAGGTTTATCTATACTATAGGTACGTCCAATAGCTAGTATCCTGATTGGGATGTCATTGCTAGAAAAACCAAACACTCTTAAACTTTTCAAAAATTTCGATTTTCATGGATAATTATGGATTAGGAAATAGACTTAATGAAAGTAAATATTTTTTTTAAGATATTGAATTGGTGATAATTCCATACAATTACAATCATTATTGCATTACAATAAAGGTTTATAAATCAAATTATATTAGGTGTAATTTAAACCCTTGTGTCAATATAATAATGGCATGGAAAAAGATATAATGTGTGGGGATAAGTAATATGTAATTATGAACATATCAAATAAGAGATAATAACATGAAATCATTGAAATATGTAAAAATTGAATATAAAAAATAATTTCAATTTAAATGGAAAGGGAAGGATTAGAAACCCATACCATACTAGATAGATACTTAAATATTATGGGAACTATATAGAACCTTAAAAACTTATTTTAATGGATTTAGATATACGTAGTACTGAGAAATTCATTATAAATTACTTTTTGGTGGAGATGGATGAGATAATTGTTGAATGTATTCAACTTTTATATTTTAAAAAGATGAGCTTTATAATAGATAATAATGTTTCATAAGGGCTAGAAATGTGATCACATAGGGTTTAGGTGGGATTGGAGATTTAAATGACATGGGTGGTAAAATTTTGGTGATATATGTATGTGTGACATTACATCCTAACAAAGGTATTATAGATAGTTTAGCTATCAAATTGATTTAGTAAATATTGGGCAACATTAATTTACCCATTTTAACACTTATTAAATTCGATTATATACTAGGAATGGTTATTATTTTATCACTTAAATTTTAAGATGACCCTTTTTATAAAATTTTTATCGGATAAATCGAAATTTGGACTCCCTTTTACCTAATTAAATTTACAAATATAAGAAAGTCAAATTTTAAATTAAAATATATAACCTGTATAAAAATAGTTTTTTAGAAAAATAAATTTTATTTTCTAGGTGTTCATAAAATTATTTAACATTAATTATTGATTGAAATACTGTTAATATAATTTTATATATCTATAAAATTAATATTAGAGTATTAAAACAGATATATTTTAAAATATACATTATTTATTATAGTAATATTCATTGAAAAAATTAACATTTTACCATAGAAATTAATATTTACCATGTTAACTTAATTTTATACCAGCCAATGAAATTTATTTGATTAACTAATTTGAGTTTTTTTATTGAAAATCAATTATAATAATTTTAATATTATCTTGTGTACGGTGTAAAAAAATTTATTTAGAAAATGTCTATTTTAAGCGTAATATTTATATGTAGGACAAAACTATCACTGATTTTTGTCCTTAGTACATAAATGGGTTTATTATAATAACAAATAAAAATATTTGTCTTCCAAATAAATTCAAAAGGTAATTTTACAAAAATAATATTTAATTAAAATAAAACAACAAAAACATTTTTTATTGTAAATTATTACTTTTGTACTTAAAATGTTAGTAATGTTTTATCTAAATATACCATTGTATTTTTAAAATATATATATTTTATTAATAAAAATTGATCAATTAAAATTTATTATAAAATTATAGGCCTTTATTATATCAATTTATTGTTTTCGTACAAGTTGTATTTTTTACTATTTACATAAAAATCAACAATTTAAAAAAATCCCAAAAAAATAACCATTAAGTTGATTTTGAAATTTTTAATCCCTATATTTCATCCATTTTATCAAAAATAAATTCTACAATTTCAATATTTGTATTTTAAATATAATCATAAATAAAGGTTATTTAGACATTGTATTGTGCAACAGGTTTCAACTTGTTGTGCTTACCATCTAGGGTAAGGTCTCATGTATTACATCCACCCACCCATAAATAAATTCATCTAAAAAATTTGGATAAATTTTTGAATCTAAAAAAATTAAGATAATATTTCCACATAGCTTCTTCATGATCATATGTTTCCTTTTCTAGTTAGTGATTTCTATGAATGACATTCACTGGATGAGTCGTTCAATTCATCAACACTTTCTCACTTCTACCGTGGATCTGGACTAACTCTTCCTTATAAGAAAAATCTGTTTACAACCCTATTCCATCATATGTGAGTACATTTATTGAATGAGATATGTTGAGCCTTAATAATTAAACATAGAAGATGTTGTCCACTTTAAGAAGGTTGGGTGTCATATCCAATTATTAAGCTACAACACTTATTTTCTCTAGAATTATAAATACAAATTTACCTAGTGCTTAACATCACCATTTTTCAAAATCTTATAACTCCATTACATGGGGAAATTTAAAAAAATATATGATCCCTAACTTGAAATTCCATGTACTTCCTTCGATTATTAGAATATCACTTTCTCTATTTTGAGCTATAAGGATATGATTCTAAATAGAATAAAAATTTATATTTTTAACCACTATATATTCTTTTCCTACTATGTTCCTTTCATTAAATTATTACCAATTAGATGGAGTATAACATCTCTTTACAAACAATACTCATACGATTCCATCTGGATGGTTAAATGAAAGTATTATTTTATGCAAATTAAACAAGATATTGATAGAGACCAAATGACCCTAATAAGTCCATAAAAAAAGATCTTTGAATATATTCTTATATCTGAAAAGTAATTTTAGAATAAATATAAGTTTGGGTTGATAGGAAGTGAGTAATTATATGTCAGTGTTCAGAGCCTCCTGAAGACTCTTTCAAAATTCTGATGTATGAAGATCGATGAAATCTAGGAAAACAGATAAGGGTGAAACATGAAGTCTCACAACATTATTAATATAGATTTATTCCACACATTAGTGGTAATTCGTCACTCATTTTTTTGAAATTTATAGACTTCAAAAGTTTATGCATAATGACCCATATAGCATTATTCCTTTTACGAGTCTTCATAAGTCAATTGAAGAAGTACATTATATTATTATAATACATTGGAAGACGAATATGGGGAAATTTGATTACTTTTTCAAGAAGTTGTCTTTCATCCTTTATTAGGTTTGATACTAAGTATAATTATGCACGGTCAATAATTTCCCTCTTCATTCGATCCCACCAAAAATTTTGTAAGAACCCAAATTTTTACTAAGGTAAAAATCCACTAACTTTTGGTCTAATTCAATTTTATAGACATAATTTTGATACTTAATGCGTTCATGAAGGTATCTTGGGTGTTTAGGGTGTGTTCAGATCCTAGACCCCAAATTTTTGGGGGAAATGGCCATGTCTCATGGTTATTGTAAACTGTGATGAGAGGGTATATGGTAGGCCAAATCATGGGGATGAATTCCATTATTTAGAAGATTCCTTACAAATAGTTATCACATACTTTCTCAAACCATACATACTAACCATGTGATTTCTCCCCTTTCTCCAGGTACTCAGGTAGGGTTTTTGAATGGTTTCGAAAATTATGGGGCCAGGTAATTGACAAGAAAATTATGGGTATTTTAACTTTTTCCCCTTAACGATCTAATTAACTTATCCCCACTTAACTAATTTGAAATCCAATGGGATGAACAACTATTTCTACAAATGTGGATATTTTTTATGGCCTGAACTCTTGATCGGGATAATCCCCTCATCTAGGATCCATTCAATATTTCATTCATTATGTTCGATGTACAACAGTATGCAATGGTGTCACTTTGAGTTGTGCTTTTCTATATTGATCTCTACCAAGTTATAGAGGTGTATGTTTTTTTACTCATTTCATATATCTACTCTATTTTAATAGAAATTAGAAGCTAATACTGAAGGAGTATAGTTGTATAAGCTATGGTGGGTGGTCTATAACGCATCCCTAAAGTTCATTGATTTTTTAATTTACATGTTGGGAATGCCCATTTCAATTGGTGTCATTTATTGAATTTATATTCCATTATTTTATTCATTATAATATTATAGTTATGATCTTTCCCTGCATTGGATTGGTTGTTGTTGGTTATAACCAAAAATCCTCACACCACATGTATGGTGATATTCCATAATTTATATTATAGTTCTTTATTCATTTTTGATACATTGTTCCGGTGTTCTGGACCATGACCACACTAATGGTAAGACTCCTTATATTAATTGTCTATTGAAACATGAAATTGGGAATATTTTTTTCATGTCACTTCCACTTGACCCACCCACGGTAACTTCCTGAATGTGTGTAATACATTCAATGGATATTATGGAAGGTATACTTATGTATATGACATGACCTTATTTAATGTAATGTAATATTTTGTTGCACATCCATGGAATGCCTTTCCATATTCATGGAAGGTAGCAGAGTGAAACATTATAATAGAACATGATTTAAATGGTTTTAATTAAAATATTTCATGTTATTGGGACTTATCAAACTAATGAAAGGTGAGGCTTCATCCAAGAAATTTTTTTAATGGAATAGTTATCATATGACCAAATTAATTCTAGTGCATTAAATATAACGTGAATATTTATGTATAATAGATGATACATTACATACATATATATTAATTAAAAATTTGATGAATATTTATTATTAATCACAACAAAACCATGTTAGGACTATATAGTTTTAGTTTCATTAAAACATGGAAACATAAAAAATTAGTTCAAATGACATCTTCAAAGTACCTCACTTATTTCTTCATAACTAGACCACTAGTTGACATATCTTAATACCTTACTCATGAAAAGGGTAAATGAAACACATTAAAGGGTGATCTAAGATTCTAAATAAGGGAAAATAAGGGATATACCAATCATATTATAATCAAAATACATATGAACATAACATTTTAATATCTTATCATATATGTAAAAAATAACAATATCTTGTCATGGGATAAATCATAAAATGTCATAAGAATTAGTGAACATAATCCCAAATTTCATAACATAAGACATGAATTCTTTGGCATATGTATAATAAAAGAAAATCATTTCATATTATTCAACGATCATTTCCAAGACCAACATTGCAGACAAAATACATTGCTGAACCGAGTTCACTCTACATTCCAACTCTATTTTACTATACCATGTTCATTTCATTTTCCAGGACTATCTATCTCCTGAGATATAAATAATTACCCTTGAATTGAAGATATATATAGGTAAATCTCATCTTACAATTCAATAATTCTTACATGTCTCAGAAAATCGCTCATCATAACCCAATGAATAAAATGGGGGTCTTTAAACAAAATTCCACCATAACATAATCCATTAAAAACAAATGGATTTTCCAAATAGAATTCGATCATAAGAACCATGAAACCATAGGAACATTAGGGATATTATTCTTTAATAATAAACCTATATAATCAAAAAATTATTAGATGGAAAATAATTTTAACAAAAAACATGAAATTAATTATTGAGGAAAATATTTTTTCTTCTTTAACATTAATTTATTTTCTCAGAATGCCAAACAATTATAAATGAAAAGAAATTATTTAAAATAATATTTAAATATTATAAATGAATATTAATGGCCTTAAGGAATCCTGAAAATATTAAAATCCATTCATACAATATAATGTGAAAGAAAACATTCCTCTTGTTCTTTTTTATGATAAGTCAAAAAGTACCTCTTATCGAAAATGTCCAAAGATTCATTTCATACCATTTAATAAAAGATCACGAATGGGTAAGATTAACATTTGAATAATTTATAAGAATATATTGAATATTTTGGAATAAATATTTAAGGAATATACACATGGATTATAAATATAACCAAATATATACTTATGTATAAACAATCTTAAATAATAATGACACTAAAAAATAATACCATACCTTAAGTATGATATCCTTTGTATATATAGGAACCACATGTATAATGACTTAAATAATATTATTTAATTATTTTAGAATCACAGACATTTTCATGATATCATATATGATCATATTATCATCCGTTTGTTAATAACTATTCATTATTACTGGTTATTTCAGTATTAATGGCATCATTTTCTTATGCATGTTTTGTCGAATAATTTCGGATTCCATTTCTTAGGTCATAGATGTATCATTAAAAACATAATATTAACATAATTCATACCATATTGTATTGTTCTATACATGTATATAATCATGATTTCTACTATATAATGTAGAATGAATCACATCAAATTGTGGAGGCGGTAGACCGTACATGTGCATGAGAAACGATATCATTCTTATATTTGTGCAGTGAAATTCATGTTGATGGTATTTAGTTCTGAAATCTATATCATTTTATCATAATAGCATTAATAATTAATTCCATCATTACACCCATCCATTTATGGTATTGGTGAAAAACATATTATACCACGGAATGGAGATGATATGTCGTATATATGCACGCATGGGGATTTTGTTAGTCATAGGATGGATAGAAGGAAGCATATGGATGTACCATAATCATAATAACATATATGTTTACAATTTAAACTATATTTGTTAATATCTAAGGTAAAAACTCATGGATAATAAGTAGAAGATAAAATAAATTTGAAAGAATCGGTAGAGGAGATTACCTCTTCTTCAACGAGCTCCATTTAGATGTCTTCTTAAAGCACTGGAGATGGTGTTTAGAGAAGACCAGAACCACTAGAATGTGACTATATAATTCGATACGGGAAATGGGTAGAGGATGGACGTGATTGAATGTTCAAAATTAATTGAATATGTTAGGGAGGATGTTCCCTTTTATAACTGAGGTTCGGGGCACAAATAGAATCTCCAAAAATGTTAATTGATAATAAAAAAACACATAAAAACCACCAAATTGTATAATTTTTTATGAAGAGAAAATATTATGTTGTAATATAATCATCCAATAAATTTTAGAAAAGTTTTTCTATGAATTTAATCATTGTATTTTTAATTAACAATTTGTTATTTTGTTTAATTTTTAACTAAGGAAACAAATATTTCAATATTAAAAGAGTGAAAAATTTACATATCTAATGTCAATTAGTTCATAAATAAATACTTTAGAACATTTTATATGATATAATAATTATTATATATTTTTTAAAAAACGTTTTAGTATTTATAAATAATTTTATAATACATTATTTTGACAAACACTTAATATTGTAAATTTTTATATTAGTAAATTTATTGATTTCTAAAAATTAGGATGATTTAAAGTTAACATAAATCCTAATCATTTATAATATTAATAAGAGGAAAATTTCATCTAAAAAATTTATTGGATATATTTGTTATCCCAGATTATATTTATTTCAATGTTTTAAATGACATTTATTTTTTATCTCCATTAATATAATAATAACAACATTATTTTGGTGTAAGTATTTAATACAGATAATTTTTTTAATAAAAATTAAAAATAAAATAAAATGGGGAATATAAATCATCTATATTTTATAATTATACTAAAATTTTAATATATCTTTTGGAAAATCCTACATAAAAATGTTAATTTTATTAAAACATGAAGGTGACAACTATAACATCACATTAAATAAAATATTATAAGTTTCATTATAAATTCCATAAGTCTTCAAATGCTTTATTAATAGACCCATGGATTATTATGGTTGTGATGTACTCGACCAATGATATTTTTTCATGTTTTTGAGTCTTTATAGGTTATAATAATTTTAATAATAATTATATTATTGATTTTTCATCAATTAAAAAGTTTTTGCATTGTCAAAGAAGAAACATTTAAGGTAAATATTTATTTACAAAAAAATAAAAATAAATTTAATTTAAAATGAAAAGATTATATTTTAAATGATTATTTATAGTAGAATTTATTTTTATTATATCCTTATATTAAATATGATATATTTATTAACATTTGAGTAAGACATATTTAACTATTCATTAAATAAAATAAAATAAAATTCTAAATCCCATATAAGTGGCTTCAGAAGGATTCCATTTTCAACCAAGGATGATTTAGGTCAACGCACACTCATCCAGTGATATTAAGACATGTATTTGGGTATTTTTATAATATTATTTTTACCCTTTATTACATGATTTACCCTTTTATCGTATTAATATGAATGACCAATGTTACAATTCATAATGGGAATAAATAAAATAAAACTATTTACAAAATTTGGACCTACTGAATAAAAATATAAAATCCATTTTTTAATTAAAAACATAAAATTTTCAGTAATTAAATTAAAAAATATATCATTGTCGATAATGAGAAAATGAGTTTTAAAAGATAAAACATTGGAAAGGATTGAAATGCCTTTACATTTGAATTAAATGTAAAATTAACTCCAATGCCCTACATTACATTAAGTGATTAAAATATAATCTCATTATAAATTAAAACCATTAAATAATATAATTTAACTATATATATCATTTCAATTAAATAAAATCAATAAAAATTTAATATATTTTAACTATTAATCAAAACATGACAGTTATTGGAAAATTATCCAAATATCCATCAAAGTAAATTTATATATCCTGGATCCAAATATGAAATTTATGTTTTCATATATAATTTATTAATGTTTCAATATTTAAATTTTAAAATTCTTCTCCATTAAAAGGCGATAAAATTACACTTTTGAAATATATAGGTTTTTATACATCAAATAGGGTTTATTCATACCCTATGACTAAAATATATATTGGTTGAATATCAAAAATATTTTATTAAATATAAAACCTATATATTTTAATAATTTCATTTACTAATTTTAATTCAATAATTTCATTGTTTCTAAAATAAAAATATATAATAGATTTATAATTTTTATAAATAATTGGTTGTTAATGAATTCACCATACATTTTCACAATTTTGTTTTATATACTCCCACAAACCTAAGAGGTAGTTTATAGTGGTCCTTTTATAATAAGTAAATTTGGTGTTTCTTTTAAACTCATGAGTGTTTATAATGAAAGCTATTGAAGAATTGAAATTATTTAAGAAATATTTCATAAAAACATCATGGTGTAACAGTTTACCCCCCTTAAACTGATTTTTTCCTTCGAACATGGTCACAAAGATACCAAGAGATGAGAATAAATTTTACTTATAACATCCACATGTTACCATATTGATTCCACATATATGTGATTTCTTTATATAAAATTAACCAAGCGTGTGGTCTTGTTTCATGTAACTTTTATCGCTACGATCTAGATTCTCTATCTGTTGTTCTTCATAAGAAATATATTGCTCCAAATGTACGAAATATATGTTTAGTACATGTGAATAATAATTTATGTACTTTTTAATTTGTGATTCATGGATCACATCATTAACTTTAGAGAGAGTCAGTGGAAGCACCAATCTGTAAGCTACCTTCGCGATGCGATCTATAATTTCAAAAGGTGAGAAATATCTATAACTCATCATGACATTCTTTTAAAGACATGTTACTCTATTCCAAGGAGATTTTTAACAAAACACCTTTTCACCCAATTTGAATTCTATTTCTCTTCATAAAATGTTTGAAAACCCTTTTTTCAAATATAAGCTACACTTATATGTTTTGAAGATCAATAATTTTCTGCCATTTCAAGAATAAGATCTGGTTCTATTAGAATTCATTCCCAAACTTCATCCCAAAAAGTTGTAGTTAGACACATTTTTACATATATGGATTCATAAGGATCAATCTGAATACTAGAGTGGAAGCTATTATTGTAGTAAAATTATACCATAAGTATTTGTTGATCTCAAATACCTTTTAAATCCATAAAGCAAGCTCTAAACATGTCTTCTAGAGCTTAAATTTTCCTTTCAGACTGACCATCTATCTGGGGATGATATACAATTCTGAAAAATAACTCTATATCCCAATCCTATTGAAGTATTCTCCAGAATATTGTGGAAAACCTCAGATCCCAATAAGATATAATGGAAATAGGTAAACAATGAAATCATACCACATCGATTATATATATCATATCTAGATGATCAAGAGAGAAAGCCTCTCTAATATAAATGAATTGTGCTAACATCATATGGCGATTAACTATAACCCATATAACATTATGGCCTTTAGATGTTTTTGGAATTCTAACGACAATGTCCACAATGATGATTTTCCAATTTGATTATGGTATGGGTAATGGTTATAACATCCCCTTAGACATATATCTATCAGTCTTAACATGCTGAGAAACCATGAACTCAGAGACAAATTCAGAAACATCTATTTTAATTGCCTCTCACAATAAACACTCGTTCTAGTCCCTATAAATCATTGTGCTTCTAGGATAAATAGATAATGAAGATCTCTGAGCCTTATCCAGCAGCTCCTTCAATAAATGTTTTATAAGAGGAATAAAAACCCAATTCCTAAAAATTATTATTTCATATTAATCATGGTTAAAATAAGGTACATTTCGTGCCTTATTTTGTTGGTCTACATCTTCCTTACATTCCTCCTAAATATTCACATGTATATATGGTTTAACATTCATTTTATAAAGATATGATTTATCCCTTTCCTTTAAAATTTCCAGATCCATCCTTAAAAAACACATTAATATTGGTCATTTGTGATCCTCATCAGGGATATGCTAGCATGTTCCTTTCGATTTAAAACTTTTTCCACCATGTTCACTTTCACAAGGTGGTAGTATATAGAGAAATCGTAATCATTAATCTATTACAACTATATTATTTGGTGTATATTGAGATCCTAATTTGTGAAAATATTCTTTATACATTAATGATCAGTATAAATATCACACCTTTCATCAAACAGATAATGACACTTTATATTTAATGTAAATATTTATGCTGTGAACTCCAAAATAGGGATTGAGTAATTTTTCGCATGGATTTTCAATTATCACAAGGAATAAACTATAAAAACTACATTTTTCATGATAACGCATCACAAACCCTTCTTGGATCCATAACTATATATCACTAAAATTTCTCTACTACAACGAAATGTGAGAATAGGTGCATTGGCTGACCTTAATTTTAGTTATTTTAAATTCTTATCATATAGATTCATCTATATGAACTTAACTCATTTATGAGTCAACATGGTGAGTGGATTACTTATTCATGCTAAATAGTTCACAAAAACATCTATAATATCCATCATAAGCAAGAAAACATTGAATATTAGTATCATTTTTTGATCTAGGAAATATTTAAATAATTTTTTTTGGATCCACATATGTCCCCTCTCTTGAGATTATATGACCCATAAATGAAACTTCATAAATCCAAAATTCGAACTTGGTAAATGTTTCATAAATCTTATCCTTTTATATGTTATTTGTACGATTACCAAGTGATATTTAGGTTCTTCCTTGCTCTTCTAGTATAAAAAAATATCATCTATATATACTACCACACAATAATTAAGATAGTCTCTAAAAATTTTATTTAATAGATCTAAGAAGATATCATGGGATTTAGTACGACCAAAAGGCATTACTATAAATTCATAATGTCCAACACTTGTATGAAATTCATTATTTTCTATATACGCTTTCTTGAACCTTAATTGATGATATCCTAAAGGAATACCAATTTTGGAAAATTATCGAGCTCCATGTAGTTGGCCTAATAAATCATCAATACGGGTAAGATGATATTTTTTCTTGATAGTGATCTTTTTATGTTATATATAATAAATGAATACTATCATTGATCCATGTTTCTTCATAATTAATATAAAATTTTCACCCCAAGGTGACATACAAGTGCATATGAATCCATTGTCAATATTCTTTTGGAGTTTCTTATTTAATTCTTGAAACTCAATTAGGGACATTCTATAAGGTGTATTAAAAATATGCATAACACCCAGTATGAGCTCTATTGAAAACTCAACTTCACGATTCAGTGGAAGCCCTAGAAAATATTATAGAAAGACACAATAAAATTATTGTATAATATGTGTATTTTTAATGGTGAGTTTCTCCCTATCCATTAGAGATGTATAACCTTCATTTATAAGAATCAAGACACATAAGATGGATGAAATTTATATTGGAAGGTCATACTCATCCTTGCACTGATACATGATCATAGATTAATTTGAAAAATCAATAGTGACTTCCCTTAGAAATTTTTACGATATCTATATTGATAAAGTAAATCCCTGAAAATAATCACATCCAATTACACTAAAGGACTTATCACAAGATTTCTCAGAAGCACTTTCGTATAATTTTCAATTGGAGAAGAATTAAAAACATCTCATATGACTGTTTTTCTATTAGGTGTTGTCACAAATAACTCATCATCTAATTGTTGTTGTAATACAGTGATACCCTAAGATAATTATTCAGAAATGAAAAGAATGGTTGGATTCAAAATAAAAATAATCCACTTTATAAGGGATGGTGAGTGTACCTTTCACCACGTCATTATTTTATTCCACTTCACTAATAGTGATCGCATGTGAATTGGCTTTGTCTTTGGAATTAGTATTTTTCTTACATAGATCATCATCAATAACACTTTCATTAGGGAATCAGTTGGCATAATGCATCATTTCCTTTCCCTTATATCATTGTAGTTAGGAGGTGAAAAATGTGTAGCCTTTTCTCTATTCACATCCTTATAAATATTTTCCCATAACTTCTTCATTCAACATTCTGATAAAATTCTGTTGCTCACTTAAATCATTTTTTAGTCCCCTTATGTAAATTTCCCCCATGTTTATTTCAACACTTTGAAAATAATGGAAAATATTTTTATTTTCATTATTTATTTATATTTTCCATTGAATTCTATTTTTTTTGTTTTATCAAACCCATAGGACTGATGGGTTACTCAAATATCCATCTCAAACTTGAGATCATATATAATGATTTCCTTATAGTTATTGAAGTCTGTTATGGATAATGTCGTTCAAAGACTTTTCTTTAATACCCTTAATAACTGATCAATTTTTCTCTCATGTTGGAAAATAATTCCTAAACCATACCTTTCATGTCTTGTAAAAGTTTTTTCATAGGTACCAACTAATTCATCGTATTATTTATTAATCTCAAGGGATTACTTGTCTTTATTTTTTTATGAATAAAAGGAAAGTAATTATTGAAAATTAGATATTTAACTCATCCCATTCCATGGTTTCAATTTTATTTTATTGCCTCAAATTCTTAATAAGGTTCAACCATTAATCATCTTCACCTTCCAAATGATAGAATTCTATGTTGAATTTATCAAATTTTAAACATTGGTGAACTCAAAATATATTTTTAGTGGTACTGATCAATTTTTCAGGAACTAGTATATCAAAATACCCACTAAAAAAGGGTGAACTCTAGCTCCTGAATGACTCAAAATAATGTTGTTCGCTTCTTTTCTCATTTGGAAGTCCTACGTGATTCATATCTTGGGAAATTTTTGTGAGAATATCCACATGATTTTTTATTCTAGAACGCATAACATTTGGTTTATCAAGAGGAAAATAATTGGATTTCCCCATGCATTCAACATTAACATAGTTCCGTTGGGTTTAGTCCATTGACTAAAACCATGATGCATAGTGTGAGAAACAACATTCATAATGGGAAAACAACATAATAAAGTGTAAAATTTTAATCTAAGACACTTATTGTTTTATCCATGGATATTTTTGATAATTTTTAAAACAATAGGATTGTTACCTATACTTAAACATATTCTTTGGAATCATACTATGGTTTTCTCATCCTAGTTTCCAAAGTATTACTATACATACACACGAATAACTACTATAACAGACCATACAATACATACATCGATATTAATTCAAAATTTGAAGAATATTTATTTCAATACATAACAAAACAATTCCCAAACAGTATAGGTTTAGTGTCATTAGAAAATCAGAATCATAAATAACTATTTCATAAGACATATACATTATATCCCTCTTATTTATCTATATATAGACAACTTTTTGACATATCTTACTGAATTCCCTTCTTCATGACCAAGGGAAATGAAATATTTGAAAGGCTGAGTTGAGATGCTTTCTAAGGGTAAAGAATTTATACATCAATACTAAAATAAGCCTAATACATAATAACATAACAATTGATAATATTACCCTACATATGAATGATCACAATATCATTTCAATGGATAAATCATAAAAGGTCATTACAATCAGTGAGTGTAATCCAAATAGTTATAACATAAGACATGAATTTTTTATAAATACACATATGTATAGAAAATCATTTCAAATTAGTCAAGTATCATTTCCAAGGATATCATAACAGACAATGTCCATTACTGAACCAATTCCAATCCTCGTTCTGGTCATGTTTTTCTGAACCAAGATCATTTCCCATTCCAGATTTTTCTATATTATAAGATATAAATATTTACCCAACTAATTGGAGGGAGATATTGGTTCAAAACATCTCATAATGAATTCATTCATACATTTTCAACAAAAACATAAATCATTCATCATAACCAAATGATTAAAATGGGTTTCATTAATAATCATTCCACCATTACATAATCAATTTAAAAAATAGATTTCATAAATTGAATTCCATCAAAAAAATAATCAAATCATATGAAAAATATAGATAATATACCAAAAACATAACCATATTGAAAAAAAATTATTCTTTGATTAAAAATAATTTTGGTAGAACACATGAACATAATTCTTGAGGAAAATATCATTTCTTAATCAAATTTTTTTTCCCAAAATGCCATGAAATTTTAAATGAAATGAATTTATTTGAATATAAAATTGAAATAATTTAAATTAATCTCATGGAAATAATATGTTATTAAAATTATAAAATCCATTCATGTCTTATAAATTAAATGAAAACATTTTTCTCATACTTTTGTCAGATAAGTCCGAAGGTACCTCATATCAAAAAATGACAAAAGATTCCATTCATAAAATTTAAAAAAATTCAACAATGAATAATATTGAACATAAATAACTATAGAATAAAAAAAAATATTTTTGAATTCATATTTATCAAAAATAGACATGGACGATAAATATACCCCTATAAATACATACATA
This sequence comes from Viscum album, assembly GCA_963277665.1. Lineage (NCBI taxonomy): Eukaryota > Viridiplantae > Streptophyta > Magnoliopsida > Santalales > Viscaceae > Viscum > Viscum album. Next base: position 1,819,662,753 of record OY728141.1, read on the forward strand.
TAAACTATCACATATAATAATGTGATTGTAAAATTATCCCTTACCTTAGGTCTGTTATCCTTTGTATGTAGCCAGACCTCCTTAATAATAACATAAATAATGTAATTTAATTATTCTGATATCATAGTATTTTTTATTATATCATATATAAGCATATTATCATCCTTTTGTTAATAACATTTCAACACTATTCATTATTTGGGTACTAAAGGCTTCATTTTCTTATATAAGTTTTTTCAAATAAGTTCTGGTTATTCTTTGTAGGTCATAGATATATCATTACAAAATTATATTAACATTACATATATCAAATTTATTCATTATATACATTTATATAATCATTAATTAATGGATATCATGTAGAATGAAACATATCGCATCGTCGAGACGGTATGTCATACATACGCACGAGCAATGATATCATTCCCATAGTTTTGATACGGTATTGATGGGGATGCTATATAATTTGTTCCAGTATCCTTATAATGTAATAATAATTACTTATAGTTATTATTTCCATCATTATACTCATCCATGTAATGTGGTGGTGAAAAAAATTGATAACAACATGGTGTGGAGATGGTAAGTTGTATGTACACATGCTTAGTGATTTAATTTTTCTTAGGATGGATAGAAGGTTGAATCTGGTTGTTCAATATTAATAATAACATCTAAGTTTATAATTTATAATTTATTAATTACTTTATAATGAAAAACAATCTTGAAATAGAAGTAGATGTTTGAATGAATCGGTAAAGGCAATTACCTCTTCTTCAATAGGCTCCCTCTAGATATCCTCTTAAAGCACTAGAGTGTGTCTTTAGAGAAGAAGGAAATAAAGATAATGTTTATAGGGAATTTGATAACAAAATTGAATAGGAGATGGCCTATCATTAAGGTTCAAAACGAAGTTAAGAATTGAGGGAGGAGTTTCCATTTTATAATGATGGCGAGGGGCACTTATGGAATCTTCAAAAAAAAATTTATAATAAAATCAAATTATATCCTAAAACATAAAAATTTTCATAATTTCTATGATGTGATGAGGTAATGTTTTAATATCATCAAAACATAAATTTATGAAATGTTTTTCTTTAAATTTAATTAACACTTAGTTATTCTAATAAATCTTTAACAAATGTAATAGATATTTCAATATTAGAAGGGGGAAATATTTACTCATTGGATATAAATTAGATAACAAATAAATAGATTATAAATTTCAAAAAATATAATAATTGATTTATATTTTTAAAAAATGTTTTATGATTTTAAAAAAAATAAATAATACATTATTTTGATAAATATTTTTTAGTTTCAATTTTTACATTATTCAATTCATTGATTTTATATAAATTATGATGATTTCAATTTATCATCGAACCAAATATTTTATTATATTTCTAAGAGGTAAAGGTAATCTATAAAATTATTTTTATATTTTAATTATCCTAGATTATATTTATTTTTTTATTTTTTGTGACACTTCTTTGTTATCTCCTTTAATAAAATTATAACAACATTTGTTTTTTGTAATTATTTATTAAACGTATTTTTATATAAAAATAAAAAATAAAATACAATAGAGAGACAATATTGAGAAGATTATGGGAACTGGGGAAATTATCATAAGCCATGGTTGTGTGTCTTGAATCCATGTTTAGGGTAAATGTTGAGTTTCCAAGATTATAATTATTGTTCGGATTTTTCCAATTACAATTGATATCATTTCACCATTGGTTTATGAACATGTTGTGTGGAGTTGATGATTATTATTCTGGTTGAGGTTCTATTTTACCATGGACTGATGATATGAGGGGAAGGATCACTGTTACATGCATAATATAGGATCCTAGAATTCTCATTTCCTGTATATTTTCATGCTATATAGGTGCATTTCACTGTTATGCATTACTTGTTATGACAGTGATTGATGACTAAGCCTTGCCTTGTTTATATATTTCTTATACTACTACAAGATGTGATTGGGTGGTTTACTATTTGAATTAATGTGGTGTTATGGGCCCTCATGGTTTGGAATTATTAATTAATGAAATTACTACATTAATTAGAAATTAAAATGGGTATCATTTATAGTGATAAGGTGTTTGGATCCAGATTCAATGGGAATGAATGTCCATTTTAAATGATCATTGATACAATTTCTGGGAAAATTCAAACCTAAAATTGGAATTGTTCCACATAATAATCCCACAATTTCATATTTATTAAAGCTAATGGATTGAACCTTGTAATAAAACGTTAAATTAAATGAAACGATATCCATTAAATAAAAAGACAAGGCACTGTTGAACCTTCATCTACTAGAACCCCCATAAACTAATATCTGAGCACTTAGTGATACGTGGACTTATAAGAGGGTATTTTTGGTATTATTCCTTCAGTAATGAGTTCTAATAAATTCAAATTCCCCTAGTGATTATATAATTATTCTTCTATGTTTGTTATAAGTAATGTTCTTTTCATATGTTGACCAATGCCTCCACAACATCCTCGTGTCGTACGATAGGAAGGAGATGAAAAACATGATCCAGACATTGTGGGCCCAAAGCCACCAATCATACTACCATGAGTTCTACTTGATTCACCACCTATAGTACCTAATATAGGTATTTATTCCCATGTTCATGATAGTTTCATACATCTCACGAATTCTATGCAAGGTTATACACGAGCTGCACCTATAATGAATTATCTGACTCGTGAATTCTAGTTGCAGTATCCTTCCACCTTTTTAGGGGATGGTAGTTCATGGGATACTAATTCTTTCCTAGAGACCACCCTTTCTGTCTGTAAGAATCTATAGTCCCCTCCATTTTATAGGGTAAACCATTCTACTTAAATGATGCATTATTTGGTCAAGCGTGGATGGGATGTGATTTCCTAGGCTTGTCTCTATCAGGGCATGTTACTGGTTGATTTCCAGACCAGCATCTATGGTCAGTTTTTTTCTCATACATTGATACCTAATATATCCAGCGAATTCATTTATCTTGAGCATGGTTCTTTGTTAGTTATATAGTATTCAGCATCTTTCACTGTGTTTTTTCACTTTTCACCCCTTCTAGTTGGTGATGAGATTTCACGTGTTAGACGCTTCGAGGATGGGATCTAATATACCATTTGTACATAGGTGAATATATTTTCCTACATAATTTCTTTGAAATAGTAAATCAGTTTCATATCACTAAGAACTACCTTATGTACATCGACAGTACCAGTTATAGCTGACCAATGTCGCGTCACGCCAGCAGTTCTTATGGTGGTAGAAAGAGATCTTTCAACGTTTCTCCTTAGAGAAGTTGTGTCCATAGTACCTATGTATGTTTCTTTGTAATGTGTCATTAGTGCATACATATAGGTCATCTAAATCATTAGTGTCATAAAGACCCACTAGATCTCTGGTATTGTGAACATATAGGGCAACCTCTGTGTTACTATCAGACCAAACCATCAACCAAAATTGGAAGAGGATCCACACCAAATCCACCTTCATAGGAAGGTTCTTTTATACCACATCAAGAGGGGAGTTGGAGTAGCACTGGAAAAACTAGTTGAGGATGAGGTCGTTACCATGGTAACTACACCCCTGATAACTAGCAATGCCAATAGAGTAGTTTTGATCATCATTGACTAGCTATTACATAAGGTCATGGATCAGGTCAGTTGCATGCATTGAAATTTATACCTAAGGATCAAGCTGCAGGACCATCAACTATTGGAGGTATTATTATAGTATCCAATACTATAGAATTTTCTTTATTCAATATAGGTTTGTTACACTCTTTCACCTCCCAATCCATTGTTGAAATCCTTAGTCTGTAAATACATAATTTTTTGGGTTTATTGGCCTTAGATACACTGTTAGGGGTATGAACAGAGAGAATACACAAGTCTAGGGACAGTCCCCTTGAGGTATGATGTAACCCATTCTTCTGGGACCTATTTTTCCTTGAGATTATAGGCTTCAATGACATTATATGGATGGATTGGTTCGTTTTTTATCATTACATTGTAGTCTACTATCATAAAAGTGTATTTTTTACATCACCAGAGAGTTGCAGTTATCTATATAAGGGTGAGTGGGATGTCCAGTCTAGAAAAGCCAGACTAGTGAATCATGGGCTAGGTGGGGGAAAATCCTAGATTTCCAATATCATTATAGAGTATAAAGGTTTAATCTAGGATAAATTCCCTTTTGTAGTAGATCATTTCAGTGATGTTTTTTACAGTGACTTTTCTAGAATAACTTCTTAGAGGAAGGTAGATATTATGATTGAGCTTGTTCTTGGAGAATTTACGGTGTCCATTACACCATATATGATGGAACTTACTAAGATTTAGGTTATCTAGTGGCTGTTAGACGATCTAGAAGTAAATATTTTTATATGTCCTAGAACTTCCCCTTATGGTTCACCCATGATTTTCTCAATGAATTTTGATGGGACACTTCGTCTGTGAATGAATTATAGATGGTTGAAAAATATTATGGTTAAGAACAAAAATCATGTACCTAGAATATATAATCTATTTGACCATATCTGAGGTTCCATGATCTTTTCTAACATTAACCTAAGATCAGACAATCATCAGGTGATATTCAGTCCATTAAACATACATTGTATAGCTTTTCGTACAAGGTCTATTCTATATTAGTAACTAGTTATATCATTCGGTATTTTTAATTTGCCCACCATTTTCATGGCCCTAATGAATATGGTGTTACACCCCTGTTAGATTCAATTGTTGTAGGATTCTTGGATTACATTTTGGCGTATTCTCACACTCGTAGCCACCATGCCAATAACTGTGAGATCATTCTGAGTATAATGAGAGTGAAGAATATTTATTCTAATCTTTCTATGTTCCCCTTCTAGATTGAAAATTGCCTCTTATTTGGTTTTATTATCTCAGAATCGGGAGTCTCTACTGACGTAGATAACGTGACTATGGTGGTTTCTAGGGATAAAAATAGTGACATGTTTGATATAATGAGTTTCTTGGTCCTGGGTTGATATTATAGAAATTTCATGTAGTGTTTCTCACACCATTATTCACCTCTCACTAGACTTAAAAAGAAGTTTGTAAAGTACCTATAGCTAGAATATTAAGATAAATTCGTTCAAGAGATAAAATTTATTCCTATCTAGTCACCAATTAAAATTATTCCAACACCTAGAAAAGGTTATATTATCTTATGTGATTCAATTGGATTCATCCTAAGATATCTAATGATGTAGGAGGGTAGATTCATCTTGTACAGATCTCAGTAGTTGAGGCATCATTAGGTAAATTATCTAATTCATTATCTTGAGCTAGTAGCATTTGTCAATGACATGTGTTGTTGGAGGAACTATCTTTTGGGTTATTGTTTTGTGCCATAAACGTACCACAAGAACCTTAACTATATCATTTCACAAAGTAAATTGAACATCAAATAGTGAATATGGGTTGAATATCTTCCATCCTTTTCATTCGAACATTTTTATATACCTATAAAGGGTAATTTATTTACTGATTCATTGATTTAGAGTATGTTGACACATGAAATATGAGAAGTCGGTGATGAATGAATGTTTATAACCCACTTTTATGAGGTGCATCTAGAGATTCATGATAGTCACAAGTCTTATTACCATTCACCCTTGATAGTTACCACTTCCCACCTTGATAAGGTGAATGAAATACAATTTTATTATACAAAATCCTTGGATCTTCATGAGAGTGTGTGAGCAGCTGACCAGCCTCCGAATTAGTCAGTGGAAAGAGATGACATCCTCAGTATACAAGAATGTATCTAGGTTCCTGTATAAATGAGAGAGGAGTTAATGCATGAGTATCATAGTTATCAATGGGAAGATCATACAAGCATCTTAAATAGGTATCAAGCTATTTGATTCCAGTATTGGTGGCTTGGGATGAAACGTTAGATAACATGCTTTATCAAATGGCGTTCCACCTGTCAGTAGGTGAAGATGGAGAACCAGGGACCTGGATGCATATTAACATCTTCTTCCAGCCCTTTAATGGAAATTGGAATATGTTTACATGGATTAAATTGTCGAATAACCTATGTCGATAATGGTTATTGATGATTTGCCCGCATTTATTGGACACCTAATGAAAGCATCCCACTTCATTCCTATTCAAGAGACTTTCTAAGTAGAAGATCTGGGTAGACTATATGTTTTTGAGATCATACGACTACATAGGGTCCCTTGTGCTATCATCTCAAATAGGGATTCTCATTTCACATCATATATCGGAACTTTCTAGAAAAAATATATTTGTATATATGAGCTTCTAAGCACATTTTTTCACCCTTAAACTAATGGGCAGTCGGAATAGACTATACATGTTCTCGAGGAAATTCTCCAAGAATTTGTACTTAATTTCAGTGGTTCCTTGGGGAATTAAATCCCTCTCATCCAGATAACCATTAACAATAACTTTTGGGAAAAAATTCATATGGATTCTTTTAAGGACTTATATTGTTGGTCGTTCCGTTCACCCCTGAGTGGGATAGGGGAAGATAAGGTAGCCTTAATGGGTCCTCATCTCATTCAAGAGACTATAGAGAGGGTTCAAACGATTACGAAGAGCATTAACACTTCTCATTCTAGGGAAAAATCATATGTTGACAACCTTCAATGACCATTATAGTTCGAGGTCGGGGATCGTGTTTTCCTGCAGGTATCTGCCAGGTGGTCCATATATGGATACAAAGTAAAGCGAAGTTGTTGCCTCATTTTTTATGTCTATTTGAGATTTTGGGGCATGTTAGGTTGTTAGAATATTGATTTATATTACTGAAAGGTACCATTCTATGCATAAAATCTTCCATTTTTCACAGCTTCGCCATTTTCTTATCGAACCATTTCATACTTTTGATCCGGAAGAAGTAAATAATTATGTTGATTCTTTATTTGAAGAATATCCTATATGAATCATTGATCGGATAATGATGACTCTATGAGGATTTTATATTCCTCTATTATGAGGGTTATTGTAGTATGACTATTTACAAGATGATACGTGGGAGTGGGAGGTCAAAATAAATGCACAGCGGCCACAGTTGATCTTATATAATGTTTCATTTCCCATGAATGTTGAACTCATGGATGAGTTCCTTTAAGGGGGAGGACTATAAGAAATTTATATTTTAATTGGATTAAAATTCTCCAAAATTTTGTATAATTAACTTTTTTGGACCTAATGTGAATGCCTAATGTGTTCACGAAGGTCTTAGGGGTTTCTGCAGCTAGTCTAGAGCCTGGAACCCAACTTTTTCGAAAAAAGGTCCATGTCTCATGGTTAGAGTAAAGAATGCGAGGAGGAAACATGATAAATATAAACTATTTATATGGTTTGCATATTTTGGAAGAACCATCACACAAGGTTGACATGCAATTTTTCTAACCATGTGGTATAACTGCGCAACTGCCACATTTCTCTAAGTACACATGCATTGTCTATGCACAGTTTGGCAAATAGTTCTACCAAATTATATATAGGATAAATTTTTTTTGTAGTTTTACAATTTTTTCTTTAATGATAAAATTAAAATAACCATTATTCCATAATACGAGTTCTTGTGGGATGAACATCCATTTCTACCATTTTATATTTTTTTAAAGCCACACATAAGAGTAAGGATATGTAATTCATCCATGATCCATTCAAGCATCAGTTCCTCATGTTAGATGTGCAATGAAAAGTAATCAAGTCCATTTGACCATTATTCATCTCTCTTGTTCTCATCGTAATTATTGATTTGTAATATTTTTTACTCTTTTATTAGATATAATAAGTTTCATGTCAAATTAAAAGGTAATAATAGATGAGAATATTCTTATAAGGCTGACATGGGTTGTCTATAACTCATCCCTCATGTTCATTAATTTTGGGAATTTATATGTGGGTCCCTACAATTTCATTGGGTTTTGTTTATTGAATTTATATTCCATTCGAAAATTATTTAAAACCATGTGGTTATTATCTTTTCATAAATGTGATTAGTTTTTAGTGGTTACATCCACAACTCTTAACACCCCTATAGGGTGATATTCTATAATTGAGTTTTTAGTGTTTTTAACACTTTTGAGCCATCATTTGGGTGTCCTCAAGCTTTAACATAGTAATGGAAATCCACCGTATATTATTTTACTATGAAATCATGAATGTTTGAATAGTTTATACCTTTTCACTTCCACTTGAACTACCTATGTTATGTGCCTAAATTTAAGTTATTTATTCCAATGATATTATGTAAAGTATACTTAAGTATATGAATTGGTCTTATTAAATGTAAATGACTGTCTGAATTCACATCCATAGAACACCTTTATATCTTCATTAAATGTAGAGGATTGAACCTTATTAATTTAAAATGACTTACATGGGTTTAATTAAAAAGTTGAATGCTACTAGACCTTGTCAAACAGATTAATGGAGGGACATGAAGTAGGTGAATTTGATACTGGTATAGTTATCATGTGACCAAATTAATTATAGTGAATTAAATGTAAGGTGTCTCTTTATGAAAATGGAACAATAAATTGTTATAAAAAGTATTGAATAATTTTATCTCTTGGATTCATGAGAGAATTACTTGGGTACTTGTGGATGTCATTATAATTAAAGGATGTAGGTTCCATGGGCAAGTCCTACCCCGGAACCTAAATCGTGTCTACCTTTGGATACCTAATATGTTACCACAAGATACATTCACTATTATTATAGGATTCATAAAATAAACTCCTTGGATACATCCTGACATGAGGATCCTTGGTTACATCCCTGGGCCCAACCATTGGTTATCTCTCATTTTACCATGGATGTATTCTTTAAACTCGGTTAGAAACATTATTGTGGGAATTACTTGGATTATGCTCCCTATATTACACTCTTACCCATTATCTAGACTAAGATATTAATTAGTTAAAAAAGAAAAGTATTTTTATATTTAATTTAATTAGGTTATTGTATATGTATGATTTAATAAAAATTTTAGGGGGAGTTGGAATAAATAAAAAATGCCCATTCATGAACGTTACTTATTCTTCATGTATCCTTCTACGGTTTTCACCAAAAGCCTTCTAGGTTGAATTTAAGTAAAAAATAATGATTATAGTATTATAGTAAGTATTTTGGGAATTTATTTATTTGTTTATTAAAAAAATATTTTGAAGCTGTGAAAAAAGAGACGATATTGGTGGCCTTTTATAAGTGGGGAGAGGTCACCCTTGGCATTTTTTAAAATAATTGAGTACTGCCACATCTTTAATCTATCACAGGACTCAAAATGGGTAAATATAGATCCTATAAGGGCTAAGGTAGTAATATTTCAATAAAATGGGTTTGGTAAATTTTTAGGGACCTTTTTTACCTTTATCTTTTTTGTTTGACTCCCTGATAAACCATTTTTACCTTAACCGCATTATATAACTTTTACTATTTTCACTAGTAATTTTGGTCAAAAAATAAGTAAACCATTTTTAAATTTTAAATTATGACGATGAAAAATATTTAATCTAATTTTCAAAATTAAATTCACATAATATTCAAATTTTAATTTAATGCTCATCATGTAGATGCGACAAGAAAACGAGTTTTTAAAGAGAAAATGTTAAATAATTTCAATGTTTTTATATGTAAACTAAATAAAAAAATGATTCAAATGAATTAATTTTAATTAATTAATGAAAAATTGAACAAAATTTTCATTATAACTAGTTTAAAATATTATATTCATTTATAAATTATTTAGAAGAAGGGTAGGTTTTTAAATCAAATTCATGATTTTTCCCTAGTCCTAAAAAATGACACTTTTCTGAAAAATTCCTACAAATACACATATGATAATTTTAATATGAATTATTTTAAAATTAAGTATATTTTTTAAAATAATGTTTATAAAAGTTTCAAAAATTTGTCTTAAAATAAGCATTTTAAAAAAGGTAACAGAACTGCTTTTTTGAAAAATATTGTTTTAAGAATAAAATTGAATTTATTTTTATATATTTTATAAAAAAACATAAGATGAATGTTAAATATTTGATACTATATAAAATATAAGAATTGTATTAAATTAATTTAGAATTGTTTTCTTATTTTATTGAGGTAGAACACTTTTTTGTAAAAAAAAATTGTAAAATATTTCCTATATTTTAAAATAGTTTAAATTTAAATTTATAATTAATTATTTTCCAAACAATTATAAAATCACATAGAATATTTTTATGTGGTTTAAACCATTGATTTTAGTACCCAATTATTATATATCATTGCATGTTTTATCATGTGTTTTTCAATACATTATTGAATGTTTTTGGGCCTATGCATGGTTTGAAAAGGTATCTAACCAAGACAGAAGGGAGTCACATTGTTTGTACATGGTTAAACTATGTTTTAAGACAATGCATGAAACACTTTAACGGGGTCTATTTTGGGTGTATGGTTAGTAATAAATGTGTGACCTACCCAATAAACCATGAAGATGTGAATTAAATGCCCTGAAAATTGTAATTAATATACTAAGACCCACTAGATAACCCTAAAATCCTCACTCTTGAACATATGCCAATCCATTGGCATTTTGGATCTATCTAGACTCATATTGGATCTTGAAACTATATCACATTATGGATCGAACCACCAATTGAATTGGTGTTCATTATTCGGTGAGTTCTTTTCATCTTGATCTTAAATTGACCTTCTTCTCTTTATTCCTTCTTAATAATGGTTATGATGGAATTGAGTTTTCTTTGACCATGGTATATTGTTGTGACATTTTTATCTTGGATATCTTCTCTATTTTTTCAAGATATATCTTCTTAGATCCCTTTATCTTAATCAAAGGTGTCACATCTCAGATTCATTGTGGTTGGATTCCAAATATTCCAAGTAGGTGTTTCTATGATTTTCTTTCGTTTTTAATTCAATGTGTCTTGATAAATTCATATATGTGTGTTTCTTAATTTCAAAAAATTATTCAGTGAAATTATTCAATGAAATTTTTCATAAAATCTTCATCGACCAATTTCCCTTTGAATTCAACATGGCATGAATATTAACGGTTGTAATCTTAATATTTCACACATTTATTTTAAATGTTTAATACCATTTTTGTTTTGATTTCATTTTTAAGATAATTTCATGGATTTGTATGTTAAATTTAGGTTTTTTTCCTGGGTTATGATTTTTAAACTGAATCTCCATGATTTTAATTATATGAAATGAAATATTTTGTGTTTTATAATTAGTTTAAAATGGTTTAATTTATTAAATGAAAAAAACACCCTTTGAATTATTTAACCATTATTTTGAAATGGGTGTTCCTAGTTTATTTGTAATTAATGATTTATCCACATGGATATAGTGTTTAAACACATGTTTTGAAATGGATTAAATCATTTTAAAATTTTAGTAATTACTTTAAAATAATTAGATATTCAATGAAACTAATTATTATTTTAAATCCTTTTTTGGAATTATAATGATGATTTTGTTAAGTAAGTGGTTAAGGTAACCCTTTTTTTGTTGAAATTATTTAAAAAGATTTGAATTTAATTGAATATTCTTGAGGGACTAGTTATAAGTTTAATATAATCCCATATCTTCTAATAATCTGATAGTGTAACATTCATTATTATTGTACCTCCCACATTTGGGTGTAGAATAAAGAATTATAGAATTTGAATGAATTTGGGGGTGTGAGTGAGATGGGATATCATATTTAGTTCCTATTGTGATTCTCGTAACTCTTTTATCTCACTCCATTTTTTTTACTCATCCTGGGAACCTATATTGTTAGATTTTATGACCATGATATATGCTTAATTAGATGTCTCACACCATTCTAGTTGATCTATAGAGAATGTGAATGGATCGGGCGACGGACGTATATCCATGAATATGGGTGTGTGTGGAACTGGTTTTCTATAGACACATGAAACTAGATGTAAGCAAGGTAATTGGTTATTGTTTAATTTTATTAGCTATTAGGATGTGGACTCACTAACACACATAAGTTATTCACATTAAAACCATATAATTAATACTTGATATATGATAGTGTTATTTGGTACTAGTTTTCACCGATGTTTCCTTTATTGATTCAATTATTGTTATTAAGAACCTTGACTCTATTGCAATGACTCTTATTCATATTTCCATATCATGTGCATATTCTAACATTTTCTAGATTATCTGACTTTAGCTTGTGAAATGGTTTTCAATAATTTTCACGAATTTTTTTAGTTTTAAATGTGTGAAATAGAATATTATGTAGGTTTAGTATGATAAATGAATTTAAAATGGTATTAATTTCTTTTTTAAATTATCCATATACTATATTATTTTTACTCTTCTTTTTAGAATATTTTTATTACCATAGGAAGTAATTATATAGAGTCTTTGGTGATATTCTAATGGGCACTATAGCTCACACACTTCTTGAACCATTTAGTGTTTTCATCCCATTATGATCTTATAGTAGGTGTTCATGATATCATCTTCCTTTGTGGATTCATTCTTGTTTGATCATGTTTGGGTGTCTTGGGACATGGTGGGTGGTAATGGACCACCAAGAGGAGGGTTTTGGTTGTTATGTTCCTCTTTCAGTTTCCTTATTGACACTTTCTACTTTAATATGAATGTGTTGATTTCTATATTGGATGAAGATTCAACATTTTACTTTTTTTATTGTAACATTTTTCTGTATGAATAATTCCCACTAGTTATTTATTTATTCACAAGTGTTTATTATCTACCCATGGAGATCCAGAATACTCTTGGGGTTAGTATAGAATCAGATCAGATATCAGTTTAGAGGGTATTCCTATTTGGTTGAATAAAAATGGTATCATAGAAGGTACATCACTAATGGAAGGTAAATTATTTTAAATCCCCTTAGGTTATTTATAGTGAGAAATTGTTGAAAGGTGATTTTAAATGTGTCGAGATTCAAGAGGTAATTTGTGAACAAGTTCTTGATCACCACCACCTAATTATGAAAATATAGTTTCAACGAATTTTGGGACATGAGCCTTTCTTTATATTTGTTGTTTTCCAAATGATTAATGATATTTATATTTGCAATGAGACAATATTTTATTTGGGGGGATATATTAATTGATTTGGAACTAGATTATAAGGATGACCACACTTACACCATGTTTTCACTATCTAGTAAAATGTGTGGAATCAATGTTACTGATATAGAAATCCACCCATTATCATTTTTGATGTTTGTGTGTGGTTTACCATCCCATACAGCCAATCCTTTTATAGTGCAAACAGAGTTCTAAAATTTAAACATTATACATTTTTATTCATGTGACTTCACTTATGTGAGTTTGGTTATGTGGGTTATGGATGTGAGTTGTTTCATGATATTTTATGGTTGTTTCCTCTATAATCCCTAGTTAATGTCTTAAAATCCTTTGTGAAAACCACATTTTTGGCATAAAAAATCTTAATTGAGTTCTATGAAAAGTGTTTTCTATTACCATAAAGTTATTTTTATTAAATTTTTATGTTTGAAAACTAATTTTCAATGACTCTTTTATTATTTTATTAAGAGTGTAATAAGAATGATTTTTTAAATGGATTTAAAATGTTAATAATGTGGATAACTGGAAAATGTGATTAATATTTTTGAAACTACATATGGGATTCCCTAATATGATAAAGGATTTTTAAAAACAATGACGGATTTAAAAATAGATTTATCATTTTTAAATGAAGGAGTAATATTTTATAAATGGTGACATATTTTGTGTTTTGAAATCAATGATGCTTTGATAAAGTGTTTTTTGGCTTATTACAAATTTTTTGGCTTTGTTGATTTCTATTTCTATTATTCTTGATTTGATATTCATATTTTTTTTAGAAATTTCTCCCAAAATATATTTCATGTGATATAGAATGTTTATTTCAATGGTATGATCCATGGGGTAATTCAACATGTTTTATAGAGGTGGTGTCTTACATTGTTGACTCTACCCAAACATCATACCATGTGGCGAATCCAGAGACCTTCCAGGCTTTGAACCCCATCATTGAGTTCATAGATTTCATCCACCATATTATAAAAGAGATAATTGTTCTCTTGAGGAAGTAAAATGGAATAACGAAGTTGATGAGATTTAAAATTCTCTTCAGACTTCTAATACCCTTATGGTTATTTCAATCAACTCCCTATTTGAGGTACATTGATGAGAGTGATGAGAAGTTTCGATTCTGTTATGTCATCTTGAATTAAATCCTTGGTATTTCATCACGTAAATATTCATTCAGTGTAAGTATCATGATGATGTGTAGAAATAGTATTTTATTTGAGTTCTTGGGTTTTGTTCAATATGATATATCGGTTGTGGACTATGCCATGATATGATAATGTTTGTTATGTTTCATATAAGGGATCTTTTTTAAGATTTTAGTAAGAGTATCTATTTTATTAATGGACATAAAACATTCCTATTAACCATTATTCCATGAGATCGGTTGATATCTTATTTACGAATTCTCAATAAGGATCTCTCAATAGAAGTGGAGAAAGAATAACAACATTAATGGAAAAGTTTCTCATTTGAGGTTGAGGAAGAACAACCTCCTCAGGAAAAAAATAGGACTACCATGTGTTTCTAGTGTAGATGACCTAATCATTATAAAAGGTTTTTTTGATGGGTCATAATGTCTATGGATTGTGTGAACATTTAGGTCACCTTAGTATGTTTTGTAGGTTGTTCTACTAGAAATGGAAATTTCATTCACGACAATCAGCTCCTAACTATGTGGAAGTATATTGTTCATGATAATAGGTATCAAGATATTGGAATTGGAGTAAAGATTTTCACACAGTGGAGGAGATTATGGGTGTCGATGGTCGACAATCGGGTGTCGATGATGTTGATACATGTTATTGTTTATGATGAGGTGGTGGATATTGTTTGAGTTTTCCATATTGTGTCTCATCTATTTTTGGAAAGTATTTATTTTCGGATATTTGTGATGATATCTTGTAGACCATTATTTGTGTAATTTAAGAATTTATTATTTATTAATATATTCCTTTTAATTATATATTTATTGTTGTACCTTGGTGTCCTCATGTAGTGACATGATGGTTAGATACCAATTTTGTTATATTGGATGATCTCTCTTCTGAGAGTGTAGTTCCCTCATGTGGACAAGACTAAATGTTTGATCTCTTTCGATTTGGACTTTGATATACCATGGTAATGTACTCTATTAACTATGATGGTGTGCTTTTTTATATAAATGTCACTTGGTTCCGATAGAGTTTGATTTGATGATCCCACCAAGGTATGAGGTTGTGTTAAAAAAAACTATGTTACCACTAAAGTACAAACTCTTGGTAAAAAAATCCGTGTTAGTTCCTTACCATGTTTGTGGATGTTTGATCTTAGATTTTTATCCTTATCATACAATTAATGTCTATCCTTTGGTCTCAAGGGATGTTGTTTTCTTATGTTACACCATTTTTATAAATCATAAAATGGTGGGGAGACTAGAGAAAGTTCTCTAATCTTTCACTTTTTTGGAGACATTTCATCACCTTATTTTTTATCTTACAATTTTTTTAGTTTTTAACCTTTGGGTGAGACTCTATTATGTTCTTTGGACCATCAACCTCACACGATAAGTGATATATTTATTCTTGTGTCATCATTTTCTATCATTCAAACTGGAATATTTTTTAGGCCAAAAATTCATATGGTGGGGAGGTTGCAACAACATATTACCTTTTGTTTTGTGTTTTAACCCATATATTTGAGTATCTAATGATTTTTTCTCTTAATAGTTTATTTACTATGTTCTTACAAACTTTTTTAATGGTTTATGAGAATGTTCATGGTTTTCAAAAGTATTAAAAAGAATTTTAAAAAATGCGTATTATGGATAGATGGGGTTGAACGATTTGTATGTGATTAATATAATTATGTATGAAATCTTTGAAACACTTCCATGGGATATTTTTTGGGTGCACGGTTAGGCACATGATCAGTACGAACTATACGACCTACCTAGGAAATTGTTAGAATGGGAATTTAATTCCTAAAAAATTATAATTAAAATACATCCCCCACATCACCCACCCCACCCCCATCAACCCCTAATTAACCTTAAACTCTTCCCACTCTAATATAAACTGATCCTTTAGTATTTGAGAGACCTATAGAGCCATTTTGGATCCCTAAAAATCATCTCTTAGCAGATTTACGTGACAATAAAAGTGGTGATCATATTTCAATGAGTTCCTTCATTCTTGATCGTGTAACCACCTTATTAAATCTATTCCTTCTTAATAAACATTATGATGGACTTTATTTATGTTGGATCTTGGTAGATTGTGGTGGTAATTTGGATCAAGGATCCCATATATCTTATTCTGAGATCTATATTCCTATATCTAATCTTCACCATCGAAGGTGGAACATATCTAACTAAATGCTGTTAGATTCCAAACATTCCATGTAAGTATTTCAAATCATTTCATTCATTTTATAAATCATTTTTTCATGATAAATTCATATATGTTTGTTTTTTAATTTCTAACACATATTCTATGTAATTTTTCTATTAAATTCCTAATAAAATCTCCATTGACAAATTTTTATTTCAAATAAACATGCTAGGAATTTAGGTGTTAAAATTTGGATCATTATCAATTTTTTGAATTTTCTAATTCCATTTTTTATAGATATTCTGAAGTATTTTTTGGCAGCATTGAGGGATGTTGACCACGTTTTTATATATATAATCAAAAACCTTTATTTGAACTAAAATAATTTGACTATTTAATTTTTCAAAAAATGTTTAAAATGATTCAATTTAGTAATTAAAAAAGAAACACATTTTAATGATTTTACCTTTGTTTTGAAATGGGTGTTCTTGGGTTATTTGTAATAAATGATTTCTCTTCACGGAATGAGGGTGTAAACCCATTTTTTGAAATTTATTCATACTTTTTATAATTAAAATTGTTCATTTACATTATTTATATATTATTTTAAATAAATAATTTGTTTTAAATTCATATTTATAATTATAATGTTCATTTGGGAAAGGGAGCAGGTATAGTTACACTTTTGGAATGTTGAAATTATTTTAATGTATTTGAATTGAATTGATTATTCAAGATAGCCCAATTGGATTATCAAGATGATCCACTCTTGTAATAATCCTATAATGTAACTTTCTTGATTTTTATACCACCCATTTTTGGGTTTTCAAAAATGGATTATTGACTCTAAGGGAGTTTGGGGTGAGATTGAGATGTTATATTAGGGCCAGTGCCCATGTTTGATAATAATCCATGTGTGATCCTCAAAATTCGATTATCTCAGTACCTTATTTTGATAATTCATGGGAACCTACACAGCTAGAAGGGATGAACTATATCTATTCTTTAATAGTAGAATCAAACCTTTGTAGTGGATCTATAGATAATGTGAAGGGTTCAAGCTATGGACATGTGGATTTGAATTTGGGTCTACATAAAACTTGTTTTCTTAACGCCTGTGAGACTAAATGTAATCCCGATAAAATGAAATATTTTAATATGATTAGATATTTTGAGGTGGAATCTGTATCGTACCTAGGTTGTACCCATGAAATCCATATACTTGAAAATTGATACGTGACAGTATTTGTTGTCACTATTTGGATCTAGGTGTGCCTTTCTTGAATCAGTTAATGTTATAATGAACATTGAATCTGTTGTATTCACTCATCTTCATCTATCCGTATTAGATGAATATTCTCACATATTCTTGATGAATTTTAATTATGAAATGGATTAAAAAAATTTCAAGAAATTGTTTAGTTTTAGAAGATTGTAATTGAATGCTTTACGTGTTCAGTGCCATAAATGAATTTTCAATGATAAAATTTCTATTTAAAATGAATCTTTATACTCTCTTATTTTTAATCCTCTTTTATCATATTTGTATTATCCTATAACGCAACAACATAGAATCTTTTCTTGGTGAATATTATGCTATTTAGCTCACACCATGCTTATATAGTTGTGTTCTTTCATCCCTCTATAATATTATATCATGCATTTGTTCTCTCATATTCATTTGTGGGTTCGTATATGGGTGACCATGGGTGGGTGAATTGGGACATGGTGTGTTTTTGTGGACCAAAATAAAGTGGATTTTTGTTTTTATGTACTAATTTCAATTTTAATATTGTCTCTTGTTATAATAATATATATGTATTTATTTATATATTAGTTTATTTTAATTAAATTTACTATGTTAGTGTAATATTTTGAGGGAATAATTATTACCAACAGTTATTTATTGATTCCCATGTGCTTTATATTGAAGAATGGAGAATGAGGGAGCTCTTTGGTTATGTGGAGAATCATCTCGGATATCAGTTTACATGGTATTCTTTGTTGGTTCGTTATAGAATTCAGTATATATACATGCAAAAACCATATTTTCATAATTTAGTTAATCATATTCATACCTCCATTCTAACGTCAATGAAGAGACTATAATATTAAATAATAATAATGTAATAATATGTAATATTTCATTTAAACAAAGTGTTTCATGTAAGACAACTTAAAATAGATATTCGGGGGAATGTAAAATATCTAAAATATTAAATTCATTTGGAAACAATTCCAAAAAATATTATAATCCGACTTTCTATTCCTTTAAAATAATTTTCCCCAAAATTAAACACAATGGTCAAAAGGCATTGGATAATTTAACCTAATTATGTCTTAATGTCCCCATATAGTCTCTTAAGATGGTGGTTTCACCAAAAAACTATAACCAAGTGAGTTGTCTTCATTAAAATTACATTCACTATTCAACTATAAATCTCTACTAATCATTCCTCTTAAAAAATATCGTGCTATAATGGTAATAACTTTGAGTTTCTTACATGTGATGTTTCATTTATGTACTTATTCAAGAGTGATACATGGAAGACATCATGAAACAAAGATATGTTTGATGTAAGAGTGAATTGATAATCTATGTCGGAATGCTGAGGGAGATCAGCGATGCCCTGATCTCATGTCTCAATCATTACTCGATGGTCCAGGCCCAAAAGAATGGGTCATGTACCATGTCCGTCGAATAGCGTGAGAGATCAGTAAATCTCACCGAGTACTGGGCAACCGTCATGCTGCCATGTCACAGCTGTAGAAGCTCATGGATGCGCACCGCACGGAGGGTGGCTGGGGAGAACTTCGAGTGGAAAAGGCTCTCAAATTCCATCTAGAAGAGTGATGCCTCATCTTGCACCTGAAGAATCAAGCTCCACCATCTGTCTGCTGCCGCGTGTAGGAGATTCGCTGCAAGGATCACCATGAGGTCTGCTGGTGTCCCTACCAATCGAAAAACTCATACAACTGCCTCCAGCCAATCCTCTACTACCTGAGGGTCCATCTCCCCACAGAACCTGGGCAGTCTCTGATTCTGAAACTCGTGCAGTGCACCAAGGAGATGTGCACTCTCAGCGGATGGGGCTTGTAGCATCGATGGCTCGACGGGTAGTGGTTCCGCCGGTGCCTCCATAGTAATAGGGCCCTGCACCGAGGCCTCATCGCTCGGTGGGTTGTCGTCACGTACAAAACTCAGAACCCTAGATGGCTTCCATCATGGGGCCATCCTGAAAAGAGACAGGTGCGCCATGGTCAATACAATATACCTGGTTAGCTGAAAAAAAGTAATCACAATGATAACTTGAAATAAAAATTCAATCAATGTTTTCGTGATTTAAGTCGGAAATCAGATGTCAGGGTCCTGGTGTACAGATATGTCGGCCGCCACACCAACACTGGACTCCCTGGACTGATAACCACACCCAATACCCTTAACACTATTGTTTCACATAGAAGAAAGATTAGAGTCCAGAGTTCTACGATAGAACCAAACTCATATGATACCAATTTTTCACGACCCGTCCTCGGGGCCCGTGTCGTGAATACCCCAAGCCCGCCTTCAATAGGCCAGGGGCTTGTTACTATCACCAAGGAGAAATTTCCGATAAAAAGGAAATGAATTGACTTTACAAAGTAAAAAAACGCACAGAGTAAGCAAGCAGAAGTAAACACTATGTAAAACTGGGTACAATAGTAAATGCGGAAAAGTCAGTGAGCCAGAATACAAACCCAAACTGAATGTAAAGTACAACTAGAAAAGGAACTGCATCAACTGAAAAGTAAAGCCGCAATGTCGAGCCTACCACTAGAAGTCCCACATGATGGGTGGGTACAGATAGCCTCCTCAGATCCTCGGGTCCAGCCGTCCGCTCCAAGTACGTCCCACCCAGTGGTCCACCTTCAGGTACCGACATGCTCTGCATGCCTCAACCACAATCAGCGATGTCTGTCGTCTGCAACAAACACACCGTAGTGCGGGCATAGCCTATGCAGGGGTGAGTATAAGCTACTCAGTAGGGATCCAGAGACCCCTGAAGGTCTCCCAGAATCCCCAAAGGATAATCCACAAAGGAATGATACAATCACGAAGTAACATCCGACACTACTTAGGTTTATGCCCATAAATATACCTAAGTCATCAATTCCCGTTCGGCTCCAACATCCAAGCCCAAGTACAACCCAGTCCACACAGGAAAGCACAACGTAATCCACACAGGATATCAAGTCAATCTTATCGAAGATAAGATTTAAAGTCAAGACTCAGCTCACACAAGTATACATCTTCATAAAATGATAGAGATGATCAGATGTGGCCACTAATTCATCTAAGACGTCGGACCCACACAGGATCGATAGGTACTAACCCTCGCGATGACCCACACACGATCAGACCCACACAGGATCAGTATGCGCTAGCCCACACAACACCGCTGAGTGATGACCCACACATGATTGGTAGGCACTAATCCAAATAGGATAACTGAGTGGTGTAGTCGTCGTTGTCGAACCCATGGAGGATTTCTGTACAGTCGTCATCGTTGTCGCAGTCGCAGCCAGCTCTAGGGTTCCCGCACACAGCAAGCTTATTTGGGGAGGGTCCGCTCCATGAGCCGAGGTGCTGATACATCAGGTGACACAAAGTCTGGAGTTGATGTATCCAAAACATCCGTATCGCCAACAGGAACTCAATTTCACAGATGGCGCGTCAATCAGACGCCTAGTTTGAGAGTTATTGCCTTTTTCATTCCAAGGGCATGGTTGGTTTTTAAGTCAAAACCAACCCAACCATACTCCAACTGCATCCAAACCTCGACCGGAGTAAGTAAAAAGGTCCGTATCACTAAGAGGAATCCAATAAAGTCGACGACACGTCAATCGGACGTCCGAAGCTTATGTTATAAGCGTTTCTGCTCCGAGGGCCCGGTTGGTTTCGTGTTTGAACCAACCCGGCTGAACCCATAGTTCTCCGAAACCGTGAGTGTAATATAACTAAACGAACATCTCGATCAAAAGATCGCATCGCAACTGACGGTGCATCAATCGGAGGTCTGTAGCCCATGTTATGGGGTACGACTGAAAGAGGTCCAAAAATGGTGGTTTGGGGCCGGGACAGACCCAGCCTGAGACCCCCTGGGTCGGCCCGAACCGGGCTGACCCGAACCGGGTCCGGGTCCGACCGATTGCGGTGCAGCCCGGCCTGCATGGCCCACGTGGCATGCTTGGCTGGCCGAGCTGAGCAGAACATGGGGGGCGCGCTGCCCCCTAATTGAGAAAACGTGGCCCCCACATGGGGGGGGGGGCTCCTATAACCAGCTGGGGGTTTCGACATGCGGCGTTCATGGTAACCGGTCGGCTTGGCCGGCCAGTGGGTCACCGCGGGACCCCCTGCCAGTCCTGCCTCCTTTCTCTGGCGGCCGGAAGCCGGCCGCGGCTCCCCCTCACCACCGCGGCCATAGGCCGCTGCCTTGTCCGATCGGTGTGGTGTGATGGCGATGTGACCCTCTGTCGTGGCCCCGCTTCGGCCACGGGCTCTTCGAGGTTCTCCAGTGCGGTGCGACGACATCGTGGCATGACGGCGCCGCGCTTCTCTGCCCATACTTCAAAATTTCCGTGCGGTGCAACGGCGCGCGCTGCCTTGCTCGTGCCGCAACAAAATCAGGCATCAAGGGGGGAGGAGGGTTAGCCGTGTTCGTGCGGTCCAACCTCCTCCCATTATTACGATTACATGCGGCTCAATTAGGAAAAGATGAATGGCGAAGAAAGTATTCACGAAGAAGATATTAACCTCTACCTCAAGTGTTGTTGATTCGTTGTGGAAAAGAACATCATAGAGAAGGCATCGCGGAAGGAGGTTCATTGGTGTCACGGAAAATAGAATCATTGGCATCCCATCATGGATCTCCGAGGATGGCATCTCTCACCAGCTGCGGAGAGTGAAGGAGACGGTACGACGAACTCCCCTTTGTGATGATAGAGTTCATCATCGAAGGCTCGGTGTTCATCACATTCTTCGACGAGGAAGAAGATGTTCTTCAAGAGATAGAGAAAATCCTCCCCAAAATCCTCTCACACAACCAAACCAACACAAATATAATAAGCGTTGCCTTATTTTATTACTCATGCCATGCTTTTCAAATTTACAAAATTCAAAACCTAACATACTTAATTAATTGATCTTAATTTATCATATTAATTAGTCTTTAGGTGGCATGAATTAATGTGGGAGGTGAGGAGTTAGGGAATTTGGAAGATTGGGGCTCATGTGGGCCCCACCGCCCTCATAACCTCACATGGGAAGTTCAGTGGTTGTGGTCCCTACCAACAACATCCCATGAATGAAATAAACTACCATGGATAAAATAAATTGCACACAATTTATTTTACCTAACATTTAATTCCTTAATTTTAAACAAATCATCTCGAGCAAACACAACTCCAGTAAAGGCCTTCTTAAGCAATTACCGGCGTTGCAGTTCCATCGGTGTCATCAGATTTTGATTCTGAGCACCGGTTCAAATGTTAGGAAATCCCGCTCGTTCGTTCACTGAATGTACCCAATATAAACTTCGGAAAAATATTCCGGGCGCACATGGCCTCGGAATCAGGTGCCATCATAAACTGCGTTCTTGTAAAATCCCCAAAAAAATTTAAGAAAAAATTTCCCTTGAATTTTACGGGTCTTTACAAAAGTGGTGATCATGACAATCCTAATATGGGGAGTGATATTTCTATCCATGATGTGTGGAGTAGGGAAGGGAGTAGATGTGGGGCAATCCGTATATAAATGAGAAACATGTGAGGTGCATATGGAGTCCCTCAAGAAAAGGAATAGGTGGGGCTTGGATGTGGTGGATGAATTAGTTGATAATTTTATGTGGGATCAAGGTAGCCTCAAAAGTTATTTTAGATTCATATGTAGATTTTATTTAAGGGAGTAGTTTGATATGGAAATGATTCATTGATATAGAGGTTTGGTTAAAGAACATCATTAGAGGTATGTTATAGAATCTATTAGGTTTCATTAGGTGGCCAGGGAGTGTCGTTAGTTCTAGAGGCATCTTGATCAAGTAACGTTTTAGAGTGCCAAAAGAAAAGATGAGCGTTTCTAGGATAAGTCAACTGGGGAATGTTCTACTCAACCAGAAATAAGGGATGGAATTCGTGAGTTGTAAACCACCTTTGGTGAATGTGTTGGAGTGAAAATTACATTTTGATGTTTGGAAATGGGTTTTGAGGAAGAACCTAGTCATCTATAGTCAATGTATGGATGGGGGAAGTTATTGAATTCTAAATGATGATGGGTGTGGTGGAGTATGATGATGGCATCAAGAGTAGTGGATTCCATGATGGTGGAGTTTTACCGGAGTTTAGGGAATTACAATTTTAGGTGTGTCAAATGATACTATTAGGCCTAATTGAGAAGGCGCCTTAGGTGGGTGAGGGTTTAATGCGTCAAAAGTGTAAGATGGATATTTTGGGATATGGAAGTTTAGGGTGGTATGACACAATTTTGTATGGGGAACAGACCTGATAAGTTTGGATCCACCTTCAATATGATGTTATTAGTTGAAGGTACATTTTGAATATGAAGGTGAACATTGGAGATGAAATGTTTTTCTTATGAATTAAATGGATGGTATAGGTATGTTATTCCTAGGGGTTTTGAAAACTATAGAAAATGATAATCTTGGGTGATGTCCTTATGGATGATCAGGTGTGGTTAGTTTCAATAATGCGTCAGGTATGTTTTGAATACTGAGTTGAGGTTCTGAATGTCCTATTCGATAATGGAGGTTCCAACCACGAGAATATAGTTTTGGTGAGCTTGAGTGTATGGTGGAGATCACCATAGTATTAAATTGGTATATTGATGACATGACTATTGTATTGGGATTGGATGGAATTGAGTCAGTTGCATTCTAGTACTTTATTCTTGATAACGAGTATTGGATCACGTTTGATAGTTGAGTGCCTTGACTGTTCTGGTTGAGTCTTGGATGTTCAATAACGTAATGGGATTGTGGTCCCTCGAGTTTTGGATAGACATAAGATGAAATATGTGGTTTGGAAAACCATTTGTTTTTTATATAATAAAGAGTTAAGGTTACTGATACAGTTTTCAAAGTAGATTAAGATGGTTCAATGTGATTTGGGTATTGATTTTTGAAGAGGATCAGGCTTATGGGGAGTTTCTTTGCCCTTTCATTATGATATGAGGATATTTACAATGCTTCTGTTAGTCCTAAATTAGGATGTGATTCCAAGGAATCCATATGGGGATCTTGTTGTTGATTTATGTTGAGGTCAATGTGACCTTTTAGGATCTTCCAATTTGTTTTGTGAATTACTATAAGAAATTTTTGCACTGTAATATTGTACATTCGGTTTGAGTGTTATAGCTATTTGGTAACATTAAAGAAGGGACTTGGAAAATGGAAACATATATGTAGCCTTTGTGGCCTGAACTCTTTTAAATGAGATCCTAGTGATGCTTGGAAGTTTTTTATAGGACAAGGGGTCATTAAGTGGGGAGGTCATAAGATCTGGAATATCATAGAGGTGTATTCTTGTGTAGATTTTGGTTTTAATCCCATAAATTTGGGTAATTAAATGATTAATGAGTTTATTAGGATTAACAAGGGTGTTCTAGGGGTTCAGGATGTGAAAGAAATGGAAAATTAGGCCACGATGTTCCTGTTTTATGGTTGGAAACTGGTAAGTGGAAACGGCGAACCCAAACTATGCAATATAGGAGTAGGAGTGCATCGTTAAGTGAACCTTTCAGGGGGAAAACCAAACCATGAAATCTTGTAGATAGGCGTTACACATGGGTGGTGTAAGGTTTTTGAAACCATGCGGGCCCCCATGTAACTGTGTGAATTAAACCCCACATGGACATAGGTATGAGCGCAGTTGGAACACATTTTTTTCAAACCATGTGGCCAAAAAGTGTTCCCCATTAAAAGTGGGATTTTAAAATTTTATACCATTGTTATTTTAACTATTATACGTGATTTATTCACCAATTTATTCTCCAAAAACCCTAGTAATGAAGGAATATGACCAAGGATTCCCAAATATTGGTCTCTTCATTTCTGTAATGCCCCAACCCTAGTTACCCAGAGTCGGTGCCATATTTTAATAAATTAGCATGATTACAAGGAATCAAGTCCTGAAGGATTTATCAGTTTAGCAATCTTGGAAAATAGATTGCATATATTAACATTACATTACAATTTCAAACATAAATCACAGTGTAAATATTTCTTTGATAACGCCATAATTCCCCTTAGCTTAACACTACATATCAATCATAATACACTTCATGTAATCCTAGGAAAAATAAAACATGGAAAGGGGTGAGCTCAAATGATCAGTAAGGGTAAGAAATACAGCGGAATATGAAATAAATATTATGCATGGAGAATAATTGAAACCGCATTCCTTTACCAATAATAAACATCATTACTTTTAGGGAATCAATATGAGATGAGTAAATAAATCCATAATAAAACATAATCTTGGGTATTCTACTAGTCGAATGACCACATGAACCATCAATATTATTTCCATAATTAGGTAATGTATAATGCCGGACATTCTAAAACATTTTGTCAACACCTCGGCCAAGATGTCTAAAAATTATTAAGGCCTCAGGAAAAACCATAACTCAAATTGGGAAAGTGCCTCGGCCAATCCCATGTCTAGTTGTCTCATTAGACCTACCGATACATCAAAGAGCTATAGCGAGCTCCACCCGTCACGTACTATGTCCAATACACTCCTCAAATGAAAAGGATTAAACATATCATAAACATTCATATTTAAACTAGCATACGAAATGTCAATACATTAACCATAAACCATGAATGCTATAAAAACATCACATCCACATTCAAACAGATCACAAAACTTTCAATACAATATATAAGTTTTGTATAAAAATAATTCAACTTCAAAACAAGTTTAAAATCCATTAAAGGATGTAACATATATAGAAATGATTTGTAAAACTCTTTGATTAAAATATCCCTTTTCATGGAAACATTTAAAAGTCACACAATTTAGAAAAGAAGACATTTAAAAACCCTTTTGAATCAAAGTGTCACATACCACATTGAAAATTTTTAAAGTAATTAACATTTTAAAACATTCATGTACATTTAAATAAATCCTTAAAACCATTTTGAAAACATGGACATTAATGAGAATGGTTTATAAGAATAAATCTTTAAAACATTTAAAATGATGTTGACATAGATGAAATCAAAACTATTTGAGAGAAATATATCATTTTTTGAAATCATTTAAGAGTCACATTATTATAAAAGAAAACATTTACTCTGAAAATATTCTTATAATACAATAAGGAAAACTTCGATGATTTTATAACGGCGTAAAATAGCCGTACCTGCCGTTTAAGTTAAATATTACATTATTACCTTAATTTTGTCGAAAAGGTTAAAAAGGACCTTGTTTGGAAAATGACAGAGAGATTCCTTTATAAACATCTTATAAAAAGTAGAAAAGGGTATAGATGACTTTAACCCATGGTCTGTAAAATAGTATGAATGAATTGAAATTCATTTTTAAGAATCATAGATGTCGATTATAAATAGATAATTATGTATAAACAACCTCAGATAATGAAGAGATTGTGAAATAAACCCTTACCAATTTGGTAACATTGAAACATACACCCCATCAAAGGTGTATCATACAATTACTATGTAAATACACATAAATTAAAGTGTATTTCACAATGAATACAACTATGGGAAGTATATACACAACACAAAAGGTAATAGTGGCCATGTGGGATGAATCTCACGGGAATAAGGAGTGATATGAAAACCACTTACCTTGCACATTCCTTTAGTAGAGGGTATGTTTAACCTTCTGTATGAAGACTATATTATGTTATTAAATTATTACAGAACCATATTAATATTTATGATATCATACATTATTAATTTTTGATTTTATACTACCCATTTAATAATAATTTCCATGTTATAATAATATTTTGGGTAATAATCGCTTTCTTTATCGTACGTGTTTTAACTTGTTACTCATCATTGTATCACTTAGATCACGATTTAAATACATCCATAATATAAAACATGATTTATATATCATATATATTTAGTATATAAATATGTATAATAGACGTCTATATGAAATGGAAAACACGGTTTCTGGAGACGGTAGTCCGTACGTACGCATAAACGTTGTTTCCGTTTTTATATAGTATTGAATGGAAGTAAGTGAACAAGATATATGTAAGTACATAAATACTTATATATATAAATATATATATCTCCAGTAGAATTATTATTTCATATATTAAAAATTTATTAGTAATGTATCTTTTTAGAATCATCGATTAATGGTGAACTTGGAAATGAATCTCATCGCGTCGTGGAGACGGTAATCCGTACGTACGCACGAGCGAAAATATCATTATTTTGATATTAAAATAATATATAATTGGATGATATATCATATAGAAATAATCCTTATCATGTTATATATATTATTTATATCAAATAAACATCATTATTATACCCATCCAAATAATAATGTGTTGAATAACAATTACACCACGACGTGGAGACAGTAAGTCGTACGTTCGCACGTATGGTGACATGTCATTCAAAGGGAGGATAGAATAATGAATTTGGATGTACCATAATTATAATAACATCACATTATATATAATATACGGGATTTATTATTTTATAATTGAATCAACAAAGAAAAAGAAAGTGGAAGAAGAAAGGAACTTGAAAGAGGGTGGTGAAATCATTACCTCTTCTTCAAGTTCTTCCTTTTGATTTGATCAAAAGAGCTTTTTTAGGTTAGATTTCTGATCAAAATAAGGCCTCTAGGTCTTTGTGAGGGATGTTGAGAGAATATTTGGGTAGGGGTTTGCTGAACCAAAAGGCTTTGATGGTATGAATTTGATAGAAGGGGGAGTGCCATTTTATAAGAGGGGAGAGTGGCACCTTGGGAAAAGCTAGAAATATTATTTTATAATAAATTCATATACAGTTTCTAATGGATTCAAAGTAGTTTATTTATAGGTTAAGGTCAGGATGGGTCAAAATTATTTCTTCTAACATATTTTAGACCGGTTTGGGTCACTATATTAACCTTATTATTTAGTTTTAACTCTTAGTTAATTAGTTTGACATTTATCATGTCACTTTGTATTTTTATATTATATAGTTAATAAACATACTATATAAATCCAAGAGACCCCAAAGTGGTCCATAAATGATACACCTATCATGATATAAGTCCTTTGGCCAAACATTATATTTTTATTCATATAATATCAATTAATAATATAATATTTGTCTTAAGAACTCATTTATGTCAATTTTGAAACTATTCAATAATTGATTTTTGTTAGAGTCATAAAAACTTTATTAATTCGAACTGAATTCATTTAAGCAATCCTAGTATGTAATATTATCAAATGAAATTAGTTTATGGAATCAAAACGTTCAAATGATATTTATTTTAACATTAGTAATACTAATTATTTGATTAATTCATTAATAAAGAAAATACTGCATCATTATTGCGTCATAAATAAATTTAATTATTCAATGTCTAACAATTATAAATAAAATAACATTATGTAGGAATACTTTATGCATTTCTAATTAATATTTATATTCTAAAATATAACATATATAACCCTATGTATAAATTTGTTTGCTAAAATATATATGCTTATGTAATTTTTTATTTACATTAACTTAATTAATATAAAGTGTCCTTATCACCTACAAGTGGCTCCATGTGGTCCTAAAATCGACCCAAAGATGACCATGGTCATAAATTTACAACCAATAGGGTTAGTACACGTTTAAGGGTAAATTAATATTATTATAATGTTATTGTTTAATCTTTTTTACAGGATTTACCCTTTAACCATGCTAAATAAAATATTTACCGAAATAATTATTCAAAATGGATAAAAATAAAGGTTAAATATTTACACAATTTGTACCTTCGGATTCTAAATATG
The DNA here is from genome assembly GCA_963277665.1 of Viscum album. NCBI lineage: Eukaryota > Viridiplantae > Streptophyta > Magnoliopsida > Santalales > Viscaceae > Viscum > Viscum album. The sequence goes on from OY728141.1 coordinate 1,819,692,257, forward strand.
GAATCCAATTTTCTAAATTCATAACACATAAGTGGCAGAAATAATTTTAAATTAATTCCCGCTCTCAAAATAAAAATTGTGTTTTTATGAAATAATAACTATCAAAAGATTGACACTTGTTTATGTCTGGTTTAAATGTGATATTATGTCCAATGACCTACATTGTATTAAATGGTAAAAATATATTCTAAATATACTTTAAAAACACTATAATTCATAACTTATCACTATTAAATATTTCGATTGAAACAGATGTTTTTAATTAAAATTTAGTAATTTTCATTATTCATCAAAATATGAATGTCATCAGGAAAATACCAAAATTTCACCGTAGGTTAATTTAGATACTCTGAATCCAAAAATGAGGGCCATTTTGAAGGATAAAATTTATAAAATTTCAAAAAGTGGGTATTACTATTCATAATGACTAGTTTGATTGGTCACGGTGTGTTTGAATCTCAATGTTGCATACAATCCAAGCTATTACATTATTAAAAGGGAAACGTACCATGGAATCTTTGGGTGTTACATTATCCCTTCCTTCTATCAATTGTGTCATCAAAATTTGTAATTATTTTTCAGAAATAAAATGTTGAACATAGAAAATACTTTTGGGAAAACCCTCATTGGAAATTAGGTTAATAAAATTTAGTCATAATAAGAGGAAAAGAAAAATGAAAGGGTCACCACAAAATTATGATCTCGATTAAGAGAATATTGGTGGAAATTAGAGACATATAATTAAAAGAAAAATGTAATTAATTATATGTAGTGATTGAGGTCATCAATCAAAAACTAGTGTAAAATTGAGGGTCTTAAATTCCGCAATCTATGATGATTTAAAATACCATCGGTTCAACAAAACATAAGATATTACGATAACACATTTTTGGTTTTATGATCCCTTCAGAAAAGATTAAGAATTAATTTCTTCATAGAATAAGAGAAGAAGAAAAATATATATTTGACAAGTAGAGTTCCATCTTCTAACTAATTTCTACCACAAACTCACCTTTCACTCTAAGAGATAATAGAAGATAAAAAATATTCTATTTATCCTATTGATATATGATTCCAAACAAATGAATTATAATTCATATACCAGACCTTTTTTTAAATAAACTACATTATTCAATCCAGGACATCACGTGGGCCAGTGGTAGGTGATACACCCTTGTCGCCCTTCGGTTGCGGGTTCATGTCTCGTGACCTTTCCGGACACGACAGGTTGCCCCCCGACCTCCAGGTTGTCCTTTTTATGGAAATCCAAAAATAACATTAACAATAGAATCCAATTTCAAACCTAATTCATTCCAGCCTTTAGAATTATCTGAAATACTTATATCCAAACTCTTAGTCCAAAATTTATAAAGATGATAAACAAAATGAGGATCCTTTTTTCAGGTAATAACATGTGAACACCTTCATCATGTATTCTTTTACAGCACAACAACATCCTGAATTTCCAAAATCAGCCATCTCTTATTCCAAAAACACTACCACATTATCAGGACCATATTAAGGATTACCTTTCCTTCAACCATGTATTTTCCAAAAAGCGTAGCTTACTATTAAGTCACATTTCTTAGAACCGTATACTCTCAAATCATCAATAAAATAGCACTACAGTATAATCCTTATTTATCTCCATAATTCATGTAACCAATATACTGTTGATACAACACTAAAATGAAATAATTATTTAATAACAACATAAGAACACTAGTCTTTCTTCTTCATCTCGGGTAATATCATAACATGATAATTATCCCATAAAATCATATGTGGTATACTCTTATGAATGGGATATTGATTCACGTAGTGTCTCAATGCCTTGAAGATAAAGTATTTTACATTTGAAAACCTTTTCATACCCTTGAAATCATGTACATGGTGTCCTTTTTCTCCACACTTATGACAACTCCCATTCCCTTCAAGCATTAACCAAGCTGATTCATTCCACGTTTGTCACATATTGGATAATCCTTCTTTCCCTTATTCAATTTATACATCTTTCATTCTACCATCCTTTTCTTCACTCGATTCCCTTCGAAGCCATAGGATTCAAAGAATTCTTTATTGATCTTATGATACTATTTATTCATATGATGATAATACATGGGAGACTATTTCCTTTATAAATGTTGGCTTAATACCATGAATGATATGACCCTTCTTAGTATTTGGATCATACGTATTACTGGAGTTCACATTCCTTCCATTGGGTGCCATTTCTATACAATGGAATACACTATGTCAGTTTATAAATTTCAATGAATAATTCTAAACTTGTAAAATAATGGACATAAATTGAAGAGTTTATGGATACAGTCGATAATCATAAATTGTTGTCTTTGTGGAAGTATATACTCATAATCCCTTCATTATGGTTTGTAAGGAAAATAAGAATTATCCTACGCATATCCCCCCAGATTTTCATAACCAAGAGTGCAGCAAGACCCGTTGTGGTCCACTAGTTCCCATTCGAGTCTAGATTAAAGCGGTGTTTTCGGGTTTTACCCCTAGGTACATCTGTTCCATAGCCGCCTCTACCTGATCATATCAACAAAGTGATGTATTGTTTGGAAAACTCACAAAATATCTACAATACCAACATTCTTGAAAATTCTTCTACACTAATCCCCAATGTCCATCTTAGGTCTATGTGCTCTAATCAGAGTTTATCTAAATCAAACTTCCAAGGTTATTGCTAAACAACCTATGATACCAACTGTAACACCTCAACCCCAGTTACCCAGAGTCGGTGCATTATTTTAATACATTGGCATGATTACAAGGAATCAAATCCCAAAGGAATGATCAGTTTACCAGTCTCTGAAAATAGATTACATAAAATAAAATTAATTTACAATTTCAAACATAAATCGCAGCGTAAATATTTCGTTGAGAACCCCATAATTCCCTTTATCATAACCCTTCATATCAATCATAATACATTTCATAGAATCCTAGGAAAAATAAAACATGGAAAAGGGTGAGCTCAAATGTTTTGTAAGGGTATGAAATACGGCGGAAGACAACGTAAATATTAAGCATGGAGAATAATTGAAACCACATGCCTTTACTAATAATAAACATGAATACATTTATGGAAAGAATATGAGCTGAGTAAATAAAGCCATAATAAATCATAATCATGGGTATTATACTAGTCGAATGACAACATGAACCATCAATAGTATCTCCATAATGAGGGAATGTATAATTCTGGACATTCTGAAACATTTTTTTAAGGCCTCAGCCAAGACATCTAAAAATGATTAAGCCCTTGGCCAAAACCAGAACTCAAATTGAGAAAGGGCCTCAGCCAATTCCACGTCTAGTTGTCTCATCAGACCTACCAATGAATTGAGGTGATATAGTAGGATCCATCCGTCACTTACTAAGTACAATACATTCCTCATATGAAAAGGACTAAACATATAATAAACATTTGTATTAAAACTATCTTACGAAATGTCAATACTTTAACCATAAACTATGACAACCCTGCTTTTTATTACAACTTAAACATGCTTTATTACATAAAACATCACTTGATACAACAAAGAAGATCGAGAGGTTTAGTGTCTTTGGGGATTAGGATCATTACATAAAAACTTTAAACTTGAAATACAACATCTTTATTGAAAACTTCCTTTACATGACCACTACATTCCTTCATACTTAGCATTGCATGGGATAACCTGAGGACATGCATAAGAAAAGGGTGAGCTATAAATCCCAGTAAGGGAGTACACAATGAATAACATGAGGAGTACAATACATGTTAGGCAATAGGCATATCAATAGAGCATAAGATAAACATGAACATAAAGGCAGGATAAAGCATGATAATCAAAACATGGAAATGTGGCAACAACACATAACATTGAATTAGCATGAGCCAAGGCTCATTGCACATGGAGCATGAGTAAACCCTTATTGCACTTGAAGCACGAGTAAACCCTCATTGAACTTGAAGCACGAGTAAACCCTCTTTGAACTTGAATTATCATGAGTAAACAATCATTGCACATGATGTATCATGATACTATACGTTACCCAATGCATTGGAGCGCTATAAAGGGCGCACCCTTCTTAAACATTTCATTTCATGCATAAGTGTGCCACATGGATCATAAAACATGGAATCATAAAACATGGAATCATAAAACATAATCATTTCTTCCACGATAAAGGAATGTGGAATTCATACATGAAACTTTACAATCAATATGTAAATGTGCATAAAGGTGAATACCCTTGATGGAGAAATGGGCATGGTATTCACTACACAAAGACATTGGCTTAGAAAATCAGTGCGATTTCGGCAGCGTAACGGTGTGACATAAGAATTCATAAAATGGTTGATGAGAGAGAAAGGGGTTCCTCATCATATTTACATGTAATGTACAGTAAGGAGGTCATATATATACATGTCCCAACAATCTAAATGGAATTTAGATTCATGATACAAAAGTATTGCTTGAATGTAAAAGAAGAGAGAGAAGTTCCTTTCGAAATTTCGGTATAGTAACAGGTGTACATGGGAGGCATTTAATGAGAGATAAAGGGTTCTCCCATCATTCAAACAATAAGAGGGCAGTATGGGGGAGGTGTGAAACCATACCCCAACATTCATAATTTAAATAAAAAGGGCAATACAACTTAATGAAAATTGAAAAAAATGAGAAAGGAAGAAAAAACCCTTACTTGGAAGTGTGCTTCCAAAGGCTAGAGAGAGGCTTGTCAGAGGATTCTTGGAAGCTTGGGGAACCTTGAGAGGTTTCTAGAGAGAATAGGGCAGAGTTTGGACGAACTTCAAGGGCTTTTAGTGAGGAGGAAGTTGGAGCTTGGGTGGGTTTATATAGGAAAGGTGAGAGAATTCTTTATTATTTAGTTTTGGGACCCCTTATATTAAAATAATCCAAACCACAAACCATCCCATGGTATTTGCCCATGGTTTCAGGAAAAGGAAAGAGGAAAAAAATATTTTACAAGGCCAAGGTCCGAACTTATTAAAAAATTAGGGTTTCTTATGTGGAGGTGAGTCACAATCTCATGGAAATTAATTTAAAAAGGAAAAGTGTTGTATAAGTCTTGAGGGCTCCATTAATGCTTTGAAAAGTAAGTCAAAAATACCCAAAACCTCATTATTTTAATGATAAAACACATATTGGCCGAACATAAGGATTATGGTATTTTATTACATCACCATTGGGTCATTATGATGTCATAAAACACATTATATATTTAAATGGTATTTAATTTTTACCCAAAATTTTGACTGTCTCAGAAAATTATAATAATTTCACCGTTGGATAATTTCGACGTTATGATTCCAAAAATATTATTTATTTTATCTAAATAATTTTCTATATATGTGAATTTTCACTTTTAAAATAAAAATCGACATTTATAAAAAATTCACGGGTTTTGACAGAACTGGCTTTCTAACCTTAATAAAAATTTTAATTGCATTCATAAAATTATAAGATCATTATATTTAATAAAAATTAATTTAATATTAATAATAATATTTTATTAAAATATTATTTAATTCAAAAAAATCCTTTAATTTAATAAAATATAATTCATAATTAAATAATAAGTAAAAACACCATTTTTATTTTAAAAACTAATTATAATGTATCAAAAATGACTAGAAATTATATTCATTATTATATAAAAAAATAATGCACATGAACATAGCACTACTTATTTGTTACATAACCTCTTAAAATATCCGCATAAGTCCTAATCGTAAGGTGTGCGATGGTGATAGACTCTTGGGGTAGCTCGGATAACATCGCTCGAGTTGTAATTTCAATCAACTTTCACTTTTCCCATAGACGATCACATTCGAGCTTGACTTGATGAAGATCAGCTTGGGCTTGGTCAAGGGAAGATCCCAAAGACGCCACCTCTTTTCCGAGCTCCGACAAATGGGCTTCGTATGGGGAAATTATACTAGATGAGGCCGTCGCTTCCTTTGTCTGAGTAAAAATTGGGTTCGTTAAAGCCATGTAATTATACTACTCATGTGATCACTGTTCAACGACTATAAAAGTAACGGTCACAAATCTTATCATAAAACCAAAGAAGTTGACATCTTATAAAAACATTTTTCATAAAGAGACATTTAACTGGATCAAGAGGGATTTTCAGTAATGAAACATTGGTTCGTTACAATATTCCACCCTTAAGAAATTTCTCCCTCGAAATTTTCCTTTTCCCACACTAAAACAAATGTGGGTAACTCAACTTCATCATATCCCCCGACTCCCATGTTTCTTCTTCAAACTTGTGGTTTCTCCACAACACCTTGACGAGGGGCATAGTCTTATTTCGTAAAACTTTTTCTCTACGATCTAAGATCTTCACTAGTTGCTCCTCATAAGAATGATCATCTTCCAATTGTACCACCTTGGAAGAGAGTACATGTGAAGGGTCCGGTATGTACTTCCTTAAGAGGGATACATGAAATACATCATGCACCTTGGCCATAGTAGGTGGAAGTGCTAGTCGATAGGCCACAACCCCATCACGATCAAGAATCTCGAAGGGGCCGATGTACCTTGGACTTAACTTCCCTTTCTTTCCAAACCTCATAACCTTCTTCCACGGAGATATGCGTAAAAACACCATCTCTCCGACTTTAAACTCAAGGTCTCGTCGACGATTATCTGCATAACTCTTCTGTCGACTTTGGGCTGCCTTGATATGCTGCTGAATGGTTTTCACCTTCTCTACCATTTCTTTGACCATTTCTGGTCCAAGCTGCTTACGTTCACCGACCTCATCCCAACTTGCTGGTGTTCTACACCTTTTCCCATACAGGGCTTCATATGGTGCCATTTGGGTGCTCGAGTGGAAACTATTATTGTAAGAGAACTCAACCAGAGAAAGATGTTGACCCCATCCTCCTTTAAAGTCTATTGAGCACACTCTCAACATATCCTCAAGTGTATGGATAGTCCACTCGGATTGGCCATCAGTTTGAGGATGATAGGCCGTACTGAAGTTCAGTTCAGTATTCAGAGCATTTTGAAGACTCTTCAAAAACATAGAGGTAAATCTTGGATCTCGGTCAAACACAATAAATAGTGGTACTCCATGCAACCGTACCACTTCCATGATATATAACTGTGCCAGTTGATCCAACGAGAAATCCCCTCGAATAGCAATAAAGTGTGCAGTCTTTGTAAGATGATCCACAACAACCCATATTTCATTGTTGCCTTTGGATGTCCTTGGAAGTCCTGTGACAAAGTCCATGTTGATGTTCTCCCATTTCCATTCTGGTATGGGAAATGGTTGCGTCATCCCCTTAGACTTCTTCCTCTCTTCCTTCACTTGCTGACACACCAGGCACTTTGATGTATATTCAGCGATCTCCTTCTTCATATTATCCCACCAAAAGTTTTCTCGGAGATCTTGATAAATCTTTGTGCTCCCTGGGTGAATAGAGAAATTTGAACTTTGTGCATCATCCAAAAGTTCCTTCTTCAGCTCCGGACTTGATGGAACACATAGTATTTTCCCAAACTGCACAATTCCTTCTTCATTAACATTAAACTCTGAGGATTTTCCCTTTTTGATAGCTTCCACTTTTTCTTGGATTCTCGTATCATCCTTTTGAGCATCCTTTATCCTTTCCAAAAGAGATGGTTGGGAAATCATTTGTGAAATGATTGATGATGTTCCCTTCTTTATGATTCCCACATCCATCTTCATCAAGTCTAAGAAGATTGGATCCTTCTCAATTCTCATCATTGATAGAATAGCTGGATCCTTTCTACTTAGGGCATCCTCCACCTTGTTCGCTTTCCCAGGGTGGTAATGTATTGAACATTCCTAATCCTTGATGAGCTCTATCCATCTTCTCTGGAGAATATTAAGCTCTTTCTGTGTGAATATATATTTAAGACTCTTTTCGTCAGTATATATCTCACATTTCTCTCCATAGAGATAATGCCGCCAGATTTTCATGGAAAAGATCACCGCCGCCAACTCCAGATCATGCGTTGGATAGATTCTCTCATGGATTTTCAACTGCCTTGAGGCATAGGATATCACTTTATCATTCTGCATCAGCACACATCCTAATCCCTTCTTCGAAGCATCACTGAATACCACAAAAAGCTCCCCACTTGTGGGTAAAGTGAGCACGGGTGCAGTGATAAGCCTCCTTTTCAACTCCTTGAAGCTTTCTTCGCATTCATCACTCCAAGAAAAATTTTACTCCCTTTCGAGTTAGATTGGTAAGTGGGTTGGAAAATCGTGAGAAATTTCTCACAAATCGTCGATAATATCCAGCTAACCCCAAGAAGCTACGGATATCCGTTACCGATGTTGGCCTCGGCCATCCCTCAATAACATCTGTTTTGGAGGAGTCCACCGATATCCCATTGCATGTGATGATATGGCCCAAGAATGAGACCTCCTTCAACCAGAACTCACACTTGCTATACTTGGAATAGAGCTTCTCCTTGCGCAAAGTCTCCAGTACAGTTCTTAAATGCTCATCATGGTCCTCCTTGGTTTTGGAGTATATAAGAATATCATCTATAAAGACTACTAAAAATTTGTCTATGTAATCTCTGAAGACTCTATTCATCAAGTCCATGAATATTGATGGAGCATTGGTGAGTCCGAAAGGCATTACTATGAATTCATAGTGCCCGTACCTTGTACAAAAAGCAGTCTTGGGGATATCTTCCTTCTTCACCCTTACATGATAATATCCCGACCGCAAGTCCACCTTGGAGAAGTATTCTGCTCCACGCAGATGATCAAACAAGTCATCGATTCATGGTAGAGGATACTTGATCTTTATCATGATTTTTTTAAGTTCACGATATTCAATGCAAATCCGCATTGACCCATCCTTCTTCTTGACGAAGAGGACTGGTGCACCCCATGGTGATGCACTTGGGCGTATAAACCCTTTATCCAGATACTCCTGTAGTTGTTTCTTCAGCTCTTCATGCTCAACAACAGCCATTCTATATGGAGTCTTGGATATTGGTAGCGCCCCAGGTATATGTTCAATTGAGAACTCAACATCTCTTCTTGGAGGAAGACCAGGAAGTTCCTCGGGAAATACTTCAGCGAATTCCCTCATAATAGGCATTTCTTCAAGGGTGGTTTCATCCTTGGACTCAATCATCTGAGCCAGATATGCGTGCTCATAAGGCAGTAATATCCACGCTTTAGATGATGGAGCTAAAGGAGAAACATCTTCCTCCTGACACTTGTAAATAATCGAGGGTCAATTCTCCATATGGAGTGTGATTTCCATCTCCCGACAATTTATGCGGGCTCTATATAAGGAGAGCCAATCCATGCCAAGAATTGCATCAAATTCCACCAGAGGGAGTATGATGAGGTTCTCCGGGAAATTCAATCCACACATTATAACAGGGGAGGACTTATACTCATGGGATGCAATGATTGCCCCATTTGCCGTACTCACTGACATCTTTACTTCCATGATTTGTGGTAGTGCAGGGATTGTTCTACTAAAATTTTGAGATATAAAAGAATGCGTAGAACCTAAATCAAAAAGTACGTTCGCTATTCTTGAATGAATAACTAGCGTACCTGTCACCACTTTGTTGTCGGGGTTCACTTCTGTAACGCCCCGACCCCAGCTACCCAGAGCCGGTGCGTTACTTCGTAACATTGGCATGATCACAAAAGATCAAGTCTCGAAAGACCGATTAGTTTAGTAGCCTTGGAAACACTAGATACATTTGTAAACGTTACATTACATCATAAAGTGAAAAACTACAATAACAAAGTCTCCATAGTCCACACTCATATCCTCTTCTGACTATCCCTGCAGGTCATTCATAAAATACTTCTTCACATCCTGGAAAATATTAAAACATTGAAAGGGGTGAGCTCAGATGCTCAGTAAGGATAACAATAATGCGGAAGCTTTCATAAATAAACATTAACATTTAAGGCAATGTATAACTAAAACAAAAGCCTTTTAAACATGAACTTCAACATAATATGGCAAAAGTAAAATGAGATAATGCCATTTACTTCTTCACATGGATATTCTACTGGTCGAATAATCACATGCAATATCAATAACCACTTTCATAATGATGGAATGCATAATGCCAGACTATCATAACCACATAGCCAAGGCCTCGTGCCAAGACTACAAATAAGATTTTGTCAAGGCCTTGTGCCAAGACACTAGTTTGTCTCATGAGACCTGCCGATGCATCGAGGAGCTATAGCGGGCTCCACCCGTCACTTATTAAGTCCAATGCATTCCTCATATGAATAGGTTTAAACATATCATAAACCATAACATAATTATATCACATAAACAATGCATAAAGGAAACATAACATTTCCACATTTCAATCACAAGATATCAATACAAAACATTGATATAATAAAAACGCTTTCAAAACCATTTTCAATACCAAAATAAAAGAATGTTAAAACATTGTATTTATTTTTCTTTTTAAAAAAAGGTATGGCTTGTAAAGGAAGCCGAAACTCAAATAATGGTCACGGCGGCGGAGAAGTCGTTGTCGCCGCATAAGTACGGAAAGAAAACATTCCCTTTTGTCGTTTAGAAAAACGCTTCGTATAAAAAGATTCCTTTTGAATAAATGTAAAAGTCAAAGGAGTTTATACACCGTATAAAAGAAAGTTGTGTATAAAACGAAATATGCCTCAATGAAAGGAGATTGAGACAAAGTCCTTAAAAGATCATTTTTAAAATAAAATAGATCTATTATGTGTATTCACTATAGGTACACATAAAGAATGTAAAAATACAAACTAGGACATAATAATATCGACATAATTTGAAAGTAGGAGATTAACCCAAAGAATGGAAGTTGGGTTAAGAAGTTCCCTTACAAATATAATTTAAATAAAATATATCTATTATGTGTATTCACTATAATTACACATAAAGAAAGTACAAATACAAGATATGACATAACAATATCATGACATAATTTGAAAGTAGGAGATTAACCCAAAGAAATGAAGTTGGGTTAAGAAGTTCCCTTACCTCGTGTCTGACTTGACTCAACCGTTCTTTAACCTCCTGAATAATAAACTAGAGTTAATATATACCTTATTAAGAACCATTTTCAACTTCATTATCCTTATTATATCACTTATTACAATGATATGAACATTATGTAATTATTTAAGTTAATAATGTTCATTTTGTCGGTATTTGGTTCTTAAGTCAAAAATAGGCTTCTTACACTTACATGTTGTTAATTTGGTCAAAGGTTCATTATATCCAGAATGGTATTCATGATGTAGATATCATATATGTCATATATATCCAGTACATACATTCATTTATAATATTACATCACATTTAGAGGTAAGAAATGAAATGCACCGTTCATGGAGACGGTAAGCCGTACGTACGCATGAACGCTACTTCCATTTCTATTTCATATTTTCTGGAATGGAATCATAATGATATGAGAGTATATTATAATTCCAGTATAATAACATATATAATATCATTAACTTTATCCTTCACACATCCCACATATGGTATTAACGAATCAAATCACTTTCAGGGGGCGGTAGTCCGCGCTTCCTAAAATGAAGATATCGTGTTTTACCCATAATGGAAACCATAAAGGTATGCCCAAAATGAAAAAAACAGAAGCTTTAAGGAAAACATAAACATATTATATATCATATATAAAAATAGTGACATCATAATGGCCACCTTTGAAGGTGTTAAATGAGTGTTGAACAATCATCGTTTCGGGAGGCAGAATTTCGCCATCCACGGAAACCTTATGTTCTTTAACCATTTGATGTAGTTGTGTGGAAGTGTAGCTCAAATAAATCTTATAACAACATCCTAGTATATTTAAGATACTGGTGTTGTTACAAAAGAAGTAAATAAAAAGAGTTTATGGGGTTGGAGAAGCAAAATAAAACAAAAGAACATGAGAGAATGAATTACCTTAAAAAGTGTAACTCCTTTTGAGTTGAGCCTAAAGGCTTCCTTTGAAAGGATTCTGCCCAAAGGGAATCCTCTAGGATGAGGAGAGGGATGTGGAGAGAGCAAATGGGCAGGGGTTGGCCGAGCCAATGGCTTGAAGAGTGTGTGAAATGAGGTAGAGGTGGGGGCCTTTTATAAGAGGAGAGGAGGGGCACTTTTGGAAAGTAAAGGAACATTACATTATTTGAAAATGTGTTTCGGTTTTAAAAGGTCCCACATTGATAGAATTCGTGGATAAGGTGATAAGGCATCGAAATCCACTCATCCAATTGGTTTTGGCCATGTGTAGTTCATAGATTTTATATTATCTTTCCATTTTATTTAAATCGTCAAATAATGATGTCATCGCTGCATCATTATTATGTCATAAATAATTAAATTTATTTAATGTCTAAAAATTATAAAAAAAATACTATGATATAGGAAATCTTTTTATATTTCCAATGACTATTTATAATCAAAATTTGGACTTGTGTAACCCTACTTAAAAATTGTTTTAGTAAAACACTTTATGTTAGTGTCATTTTCACTTTAACATTAAATAAAAAGTAATTTATGTTATTTCCCAACAAAAGTGGATCCATGGGGTCCCCAAGTTAGGCCATGGCTTGTCTTGGTCGGCCATGACACAACCAATGAGGTTGGGACATGTGTCTAGGTCATTTAATATTATTAAAGTATTATTTATACCTTAAACTACCCTAATTACCACTAATCGCGATTAAGAACTTAATAAGTTACTATTCACCAAAAAATTATTTTTATCCCATTGAACCACATTTTACTTCTTAATGACAACCATGTATGTCGGATTTTTGAAAATCAAATCACAGAAGTGGTAATATTTCATTTAAACGAAAAATCAGTTATTTAACAACCACTTAGTGGTTTCACTATTCATCAAAAATTGAAGTTTTTCAGAATAAGGCCAAAATTTCACCCTAAGCTATAATTGATATTCCGAATTCAAAAATGATGTCTATTTTACAAAATTCCAAACATATAAGTTGTATTAATTAATTTCATAATTAATTCCCGCTGTTACAACAAATAGCGTGTTTTTAAGAAACAATTTATATCAAAAGTTTGGCAATTGTTTATGTCCAATTTCAATGTTAAATTAATTCTAATGACCACCATTGGATAAAATGGTAAAAATATTTTCTAATTATACCTTAAAACCACTAAATAGTATAATTTATCTGTATTAATTATTTTGATTAAAAAAGTTGTTTTTATGTATTTTTCACTATTCATAAAAAATTAGAAGTTCTCAGAAAAATACCAAAAATTCAACATAGGATAATTTCGATATTACGAATACAAAAATGAAGTCCATTTTGAAATATAAAATTTCTATAATTTTAAAAAGTGGTTATTACTATTCATAACGGCTATTTTGATTAGTTGTGGTGTGTTAGAACTCGAACTTGCGTACAATGCAAGCTATTGCATTATTGAATGAGAAGCGTATCGTGGAAGCTCGGGGTGTTACATTCTCCCCTCCTTCAATAAATTGCGTCCTCGCAATTTGAAATTTTTCTTTGATAATAAAAGGCTGAAAATAGAAAATACCTTTGTGGAAAACCCACATCGGAAATAAGGTTAATAAATATATAACATTAAAAGAAAGCAGGATAAGTACAAAGGTCACCCGATATAGGCCATTCTAGGATTCTATGAAAATATGGATATGGAGGAGAAACAAACCATCAAGGTCTGATGGAGAGTTATAGAAAACAGGATTAGGAGAATGTTTAACCACAAGAAAATCACAAACTTGTGATTGGTTAAACGGTCATTGAATCCCCAGTTGGAAAAGTTAACCGACAACATTTTTGTTTTAAGTTACCTTTTATAATGTTGAGGAATTTATTTATGAGATTTACTAAGAACGTAGGGGAATATACATACTTGTTATGTATACTTTCATTCGTTAATAAATTTTTACCACAAACCCAACTTTTACTCCAAATGGTAACGGAACTCAAAAATATTCTATTTATCCTAATTGTATAAGGTTCCAAATGTTAACACATACCATTTAGATTAGTAAAACGATTTTGTAATAACCAGGGACTTCCTGTAGGCTAGTGGTAGGAAATAAAGGCTTGTCGCACTATGGTTGTGGGTTCGATTCCTGCGGCTGTGTCCGACGCGACGGGTTATTCCCCACCCTGCAGGTTGTCCTTTTTCTAAAAATATAGTATTATAGTATTCCAGAAATAATCTTCAGAAAAGTTTTAACCTTAAACAATACTATTCAAAGTTCAACTTAATCCATCCCAACATTTATAGTTATCCAAAATACCTCTGTCCAAACTTTCTCTAAAAGGTCTCTTAATTCCAAAATCAATTGTAACATCAGATTCCCCAAACAAAGAAAAGTTTCTCTTATTGTCACATACTAAAAATATGATTACCTTAATCATATTAAAACCTTACTGAAACCAACAAGTACTGCAGTACAATCCTTATATAGATCACATTATTCTAATAACCAGAATATAATCCATGAGTCCGAAAGCATCAATACATTAGTTATTCTGCTTCAACTGTAGTAATAGCATAAGATTGTCCTTGATCCCTTGGCCTTTTCTGAGGTAAGATTCCTTGACGCTTAGGACATTCATTTGCGTAATGACCCATTTCTCTACAATTGTAGCATTCAACTTTGACAGCCTCTTTCTTTCCCTTGCAATCACGTGCCTGGTGACCTTTTTCTCCACATTTATAACAGACTCCCATTCCTTTTAGGCAAGTACCAGGGTGATTCTTCCCACAATTATCACATAATGGAAAATCCTTCTTTCCCTTTTTCCCTTTATCTGTCTCTTGTTCCACCGTTCTCTTCTTCTCTTGCTTTACTTTGTTGTCATAAGACTTAGAGAATTCCTTTTCTGTCTTGATAGCACATGAGACTATATCTTCGTATGATGAGAAGGATTGTGATACTAAAGCTCGTCGGAGAAATGGTTTTAACCCATCAAAGAAACGATCAATCTTACTCCTTGGGTTACGTATATAATCGGCAGCATGCCTCGCTAACCTTGTAAAGTTAGCCTCATACTTTGCGACATTCTCATCCTCCTTCTGCCTCAGACTCAGAAATTGCCTTTCCATATCTGCTCGATGGTCTCGAGGAAAGTATTTTTCTAAGAACAGCTCTTTGAACTCCTGCCATTCCATGTTTGTTAATTCATCATCTTCCTTTGTGTTTTGAATTAGTGACCACCATTGATCGGCATCTCCAGTGAGGCGGTAAACTGCCATGACAACCTTCTCCCTTTCACTACTCCCCAAGGCATGGAATATTTTCTCTAAGGAATTTATCCATTGCTCAGCTACTGTAGGATTTGTACTCCCATTGAAGGTTGGCGGTTGTTGCCTCATGAAACGGTCTAGCATTGATCCTCCACGTTGCGGATCAGGGTGCTCCATACGAGTAAGGTTGTTATTCATAACCTGCGTGAGTTGTCCCAGTATGGTAATAAGTTGATCAGCACCAGTTGTATCTTCAGGTCCACAATAATTATCTTGAGCAGGAGGGCAATCCCTACACGGAGTTCGTGCATTGATACAGTTTCCATTCCTTCTACTAGGCGCCATTTCTAAACAATGGCATAAACTAGATTAGTTTATGAATCAAAATACATAATTCCATACTTGTAAAATACTTAACATAAATTGAACTATTTATGGATATAATCCATAATCATAAAAAGGTTTTATTTGAGGAAGTATATACTCATAACCGTTAATTGTGGTTTGTAAAGAAAATGAGAATTATCCTAAGCGTATCCCCCGGGAGTGTCGTAACCAAGAGTGCAGCAAGGCCCGTGGTCGTGCACCAGTTCCCATTTGAGTATAGCTCAAAGCGGTGTTTTCGGGGTTTACCCCTAGGTACATCTGTTCCAGAGCCGCCTCTACCTGCTCGTATCCAGACAGGGATTTATTGCTTGGAAAACTCACAAAATCTCTACAATACCAAAATTCTAGTAAGTTCTTCTATACTAATCCTCAAAGTCTATCTTTGGGCTATGTGCTCTAATCAGAGTTTATCAAAATCTAGCTTCCAAGGTTAGTACTAAACTGCCTCTGATACCAACTGTAACGCCCCGACCCCAGCTACCCAGAGCCGGTGCGTTACTTCGTAACATTGGCATGATCACAAAAGATCAAGTCTCGAAAGACCGATTAGTTTAGTAGCCTTGGAAACACTAGATACATTTGTAAACGTTACATTACATCATAAAGTGAAAAACTACAATAACAAAGTCTCCATAGTCCACACTCATATCCTCTTCTGACTATCCCTGCAGGTCATTCATAAAATACTTCTTCACATCCTGGAAAATATTAAAACATTGAAAGGGGTGAGCTCAGATGCTCAGTAAGGATAACAATAATGCGGAAGCTTTCATAAATAAACATTAACATTTAAGGCAATGTATAACTAAAACAAAAGCCTTTTAAACATGAACTTCAACATAATATGGCAAAAGTAAAATGAGATAATGCCATTTACTTCTTCACATGGATATTCTACTGGTCGAATAATCACATGCAATATCAATAACCACTTTCATAATGATGGAATGCATAATGCCAGACTATCATAACCACATAGCCAAGGCCTCGTGCCAAGACTACAAATAAGATTTTGTCAAGGCCTTGTGCCAAGACACTAGTTTGTCTCATGAGACCTGCCGATGCATCGAGGAGCTATAGCGGGCTCCACCCGTCACTTATTAAGTCCAATGCATTCCTCATATGAATAGGTTTAAACATATCATAAACCATAACATAATTATATCACATAAACAATGCATAAAGGAAACATAACATTTCCACATTTCAATCACAAGATATCAATACAAAACATTGATATAATAAAAACGCTTTCAAAACCATTTTCAATACCAAAATAAAAGAATGTTAAAACATTGTATTTATTTTTCTTTTTAAAAAAAGGTATGGCTTGTAAAGGAAGCCGAAACTCAAATAATGGTCACGGCGGCGGAGAAGTCGTTGTCGCCGCATAAGTACGGAAAGAAAACATTCCCTTTTGTCGTTTAGAAAAACGCTTCGTATAAAAAGATTCCTTTTGAATAAATGTAAAAGTCAAAGGAGTTTATACACCGTATAAAAGAAAGTTGTGTATAAAACGAAATATGCCTCAATGAAAGGAGATTGAGACAAAGTCCTTAAAAGATCATTTTTAAAATAAAATAGATCTATTATGTGTATTCACTATAGGTACACATAAAGAATGTAAAAATACAAACTAGGACATAATAATATCGACATAATTTGAAAGTAGGAGATTAACCCAAAGAATGGAAGTTGGGTTAAGAAGTTCCCTTACAAATATAATTTAAATAAAATATATCTATTATGTGTATTCACTATAATTACACATAAAGAAAGTACAAATACAAGATATGACATAACAATATCATGACATAATTTGAAAGTAGGAGATTAACCCAAAGAAATGAAGTTGGGTTAAGAAGTTCCCTTACCTCGTGTCTGACTTGACTCAACCGTTCTTTAACCTCCTGAATAATAAACTAGAGTTAATATATACCTTATTAAGAACCATTTTCAACTTCATTATCCTTATTATATCACTTATTACAATGATATGAACATTATGTAATTATTTAAGTTAATAATGTTCATTTTGTCGGTATTTGGTTCTTAAGTCAAAAATAGGCTTCTTACACTTACATGTTGTTAATTTGGTCAAAGGTTCATTATATCCAGAATGGTATTCATGATGTAGATATCATATATGTCATATATATCCAGTACATACATTCATTTATAATATTACATCACATTTAGAGGTAAGAAATGAAATGCACCGTTCATGGAGACGGTAAGCCGTACGTACGCATGAACGCTACTTCCATTTCTATTTCATATTTTCTGGAATGGAATCATAATGATATGAGAGTATATTATAATTCCAGTATAATAACATATATAATATCATTAACTTTATCCTTCACACATCCCACATATGGTATTAACGAATCAAATCACTTTCAGGGGGCGGTAGTCCGCGCTTCCTAAAATGAAGATATCGTGTTTTACCCATAATGGAAACCATAAAGGTATGCCCAAAATGAAAAAAACAGAAGCTTTAAGGAAAACATAAACATATTATATATCATATATAAAAATAGTGACATCATAATGGCCACCTTTGAAGGTGTTAAATGAGTGTTGAACAATCATCGTTTCGGGAGGCAGAATTTCGCCATCCACGGAAACCTTATGTTCTTTAACCATTTGATGTAGTTGTGTGGAAGTGTAGCTCAAATAAATCTTATAACAACATCCTAGTATATTGAAGATACTGGTGTTGTTACAAAAGAAGTAAATAAAAAGAGTTTATGGGGTTGGAGAAGCAAAATAAAACAAAAGAACATGAGAGAATGAATTACCTTAAAAAGTGTAACTCCTTTTGAGTTGAGCCTAAAGGCTTCCTTTGAAAGGATTATGCCCAAAGGGAATCCTCTAGGATGAGGAGAGGGATGTGGAGAGAGCAAATGGGCAGGGGTTGGCCGAGCCAATGGCTTGAAGAGTGTGTGAAATGAGGTAGAGGTGGGGGCCTTTTATAAGAGGAGAGGAGGGGCACTTTTGGAAAGTAAAGGAACATTACATTATTTGAAAATGTGTTTCGGTTTTAAAAGGTCCCACATTGATAGAATTCGTGGATAAGGTGATAAGGCATCGAAATCCACTCATCCAATTGGTTTTGGCCATGTGTAGTTCATAGATTTTATATTATCTTTCCATTTTATTTAAATCGTCAAATAATGATGTCATCGCTGCATCATTATTATGTCATAAATAATTAAATTTATTTAATGTCTAAAAATTATAAAAAAAATACTATGATATAGGAAATCTTTTTATCTTTCCAATGACTATTTATAATCAAAATTTGGACTTGTGTAACCCTACTTAAAAATTGTTTTAGTAAAACACTTTATGTTAGTGTCATTTTCACTTTAACATTAAATAAAAAGTAATTTATGTTATTTCCCAACAAAAGTGGATCCATGGGGTCCCCAAGTTAGGCCATGGCTTGTCTTGGTCGGCCATGACACAACCAATGAGGTTGGGACATGTGTCTAGGTCATTTAATATTATTAAAGTATTATTTATACCTTAAACTACCCTAATTACCACTAATCGCGATTAAGAACTTAATAAGTTACTATTCACCAAAAAATTATTTTTATCCCATTGAACCACATTTTACTTCTTAATGACAACCATGTATGTCGGATTTTTGAAAATCAAATCACAGAAGTGGTAATATTTCATTTAAACGAAAAATCAGTTATTTAACAACCACTTAGTGGTTTCACTATTCATCAAAAATTGAAGTTTTTCAGAATAAGGCCAAAATTTCACCCTAAGCTATAATTGATATTCCGAATTCAAAAATGATGTCTATTTTACAAAATTCCAAACATATAAGTTGTATTAATTAATTTCATAATTAATTCCCGCTGTTACAACAAATAGCGTGTTTTTAAGAAACAATTTATATCAAAAGTTTGGCAATTGTTTATGTCCAATTTCAATGTTAAATTAATTCTAATGACCACCATTGGATAAAATGGTAAAAATATTTTCTAATTATACCTTAAAACCACTAAATAGTATAATTTATCTGTATAAATTATTTTGATTAAAAAAGTTGTTTTTATGTATTTTTCACTATTCATAAAAAATTAGAAGTTCTCAGAAAAATACCAAAAATTCAACATAGGCTAATTTCGATATTACGAATACAAAAATGAAGTCCATTTTGAAATATAAAATTTCTATAATTTTAAAAAGTGGTTATTACTATTCATAACGGCTATTTTGATTAGTTGCGGTGTGTTAGAACTCGAACTTGCGTACAATGTAAGCTATTGCATTATTGAATGAGAAGCGTATCGTGGAAGCTCGGGGTGTTACAACTTCGGCAGAAGTGATGGAAAAAGTTCTTCCTTGTTGTCTTGGAGGTTGCTGGTTGCCTCTGATAACCCTTGGATTAGGGCACTGATTTGCAAAATGACCCGGTTCTTTGCATTTGTAGCATTGAACAATGCATTGAGGTTCGAACGGAGCGTTCCTCTCCTCTGTCGCAGCCGCGGGTCCTTCTTGATGACAGTTAACAGCTAGGTGCCCTTCTCTTCCACACTTGAAGCATTTTCTTGTCCCCCTAAGGCAATTTCCTGGGTGCTTCTTTCCCACTTTTGGCAAGTAGGGTGCTGGAATTTCTTAGCGTCGTTGGATTTATCCATCGGACCACCAGCATTGAAGTCCACCTTACGCTTCTTTTCCCCATGATACCCCTATGATTCTCCGATCTCTATTTCAAACTTGAGGGCACATCGGACAATTTCCTCATAGCTGTCGAAGTCATGGTTCGCTAATGCTTTCTGTAAGCTAGGCTTCAGCCCACCAAAGAAGCGGTCAACCTTGCATTCGGGGGTAACGACAAAGCCGAAAGCGTATCGTGCAAGCCTTCTGATGTTTTCCTCGTACGCTCCCACAGATTCTTCATCTTTCTGTATGAGGGAAAGGAAGTCCCTTTCCATATTAAGACGGAGGGTTCACAGAAAATATTTATCGAAAAACATCTTCCGGAATTCCTTCCATTCCAAAGTCTCGATCTCCTCCTTAGGCTTCATATTTTTGATCAACGTCCACCATTGATCAGCTTCACCCTCCATATGATAAGCCTCCAGGAGAACCCTCTCTTTTTCATAGCATTGGAGGATGGAGAATATCGTTTCAATGGAGTTGATCCATTGTTCAGCGATCGTGGGATCGTATGATCCACTAAAAGTAGGAGGTCTTTGTCTCATGAAGCTTTCAATAGCGACTTGTTCATTCTTATGGGGGGTTGAACGTTCCTCTTGACCAGTGTTTCTATTCAAAACTTGAGTTATCTGAGAGAGAAGAGTGACAAAGTTCACAATTCCCACTCCCATTGGATTGGGCATCACAAAAGTACAATCATCACACTGATCTTCACAACGGTTGTTAGCCCGAGTTCTCCTATTACCGGCCATTGGCTGGAATAAAAGGAAAGTTAGGGATGACACGTAAAGGTTAATCCAAAGACAAAAGTTGATGACTTATAAATAAACTTTAATCTCTTTAACTCATGAGTCTATAGGATTCAATCTAGGCTTTTCATGATCTTCCTTCTAACATATATTCTTAGGGGAATTTTTCCCTTAATAAGGGTTCATACTAAGATTGTGAATTTATCAAAACATATCCCCCGAGAGTGTCGTAACCAAGAGTGCAGCATTTCCCGTTGTCATGCACCAGTTCCCGTTCGAGTCTAGCTCAAAGCAGTGTTTTCTGGTTTTACCCCTAGGATACATCTGTGCCAGAGCCGCCTCTACCTGCTCGTATCCAGACCGGGATGTATTTTTTTGATAAACCACTTACTTAGTATTTACCAAAACATAGGGATGATTTTATTATACTTATTCTTGTATCTAAGGATTTACTAGGGTTTCCTAATCCCAAAAATAACAAAACCTATCCTTTGATACCAACTATGACAACCCTGGTTTTTATTACAACATAAAAATGCTTTATTAAATAAAACTTCACTTGATACAACCAAGAAGATCGAGAGGTTTAGTGTCTTTGGGGCTTAGGATCATTACATAAAAACTTTAAACTTGGAATACAACATATTTATTGAATACTTCTTTACATGACCACTATATTCCTTCGTACTTAGCATTGCATGGGATAACCTGAGGACATGCATAAGAAAAGGGTGAGCTATAAATCCCAGTAAGGGAGTACACAATGAATAACATGAGGAGTACAATACATGTTAGGCAATAGGAATATAAATAGATAATAAGAGAAACATGAACATAAAGTCATGATAAATCATGATAATCATAACCTGGAAATGTGGCAACAACACTTGACATTGAATTAGCTTGAGCCAAGGCTCATTGCACATGGAGCATGAGTAAAACCTCATTGCACTTGAAGCACGTGTAAACCCTCATTGCACTTGAATTAGCATGAGTAAACACTCATTTCAGATGACGTATCATGATGCTATACTTTACCCAATGCATTGGAGCGCTATAAAGGGCGCACCCTTTTTAAACATTTCATTTCATGCATAAGTGTGCCACATGGATCATAAAACATAGATTCATAAAACATAATCATTTCTTCCATGATAAAGGAATGTGGAATTCATACATGAAACTTTACAATCAATATGTAAATGTGCATAAAGGTGAATACCCTTGATGGAGAAATGGGCATGGTATTCACTACACAAAGACATTGGCTTAGAAAATCGGTGCGATTTCGGCAGCGTAACGGCGTGACATAAGAATTCATAAAAAAGGTTGATGAGAGAGAAAAGGGTTCTTCATCATATTTACATGTAATTGAAAGTAAGGAGGTCATATATATACATGTTCCAACAATCGAAATGGAATTTAGATTCATGATACAAAAGTATTGCTTGAATGTAAAAGAAGAGAGAGAAGTTCCTTTCAGAATTTCGGCATTGTAACAGGTGTACATGGGAGGCATTTAATGAGAGAGAAAGGGTTCTCCCATCATTCAAACAATAAGAGGGCAGTATGGGGGAGGTGCGAAACCATACCCCAACATTCATAATTGAAATAAAAAGGGCAATACAACTTAAAGAAAATTGACAAAAATGAGAAAGGAAGAAAAAACCCTTACTTGGAAGTGTGCTTCCAAAGGCTAGAGAGAGGCTTGTGAGAGGCTTCTTGGGAGATTGGGGCACCTTGAGTTGTTTCTAGAGATAGTAGGGCAGAGGTTGGACGAACTTCAAGGGCTTTGAGTGAGGAGGAAGTGGGAGCTTGGGTGGGTTTATATAGGAAAGGTGAGAGAATTTTTTATTATTTAGGTTTGGGACCCCTTATATTAAAATAATCTAAACCACAAACCATACCAGGGTATTTGCCCATAGTTTCTTGAAATGGAAAGAGGAAAACAATATTTTACAAGGCCAAGGTCCGAACTTATTAAAAAATTAGGGTTGCTTATGTGGAGGTGAGTCACACTCCCATGGAAATTAATTTAAAAAGGAAAAGTGTTGAATAAGTCTTTAGGGCTCCATTAATGCTTTGAAAAGTAAGTCAAACAAACCCAAAACCTCAATATTTTAATGATAAAACACATATTGGCCGAACATAAGGATTATGGTATTTTATTACATCACCATTGGGTCATTATGTTGTCATAAAACACATTATATATTTAAATGGTATTTAATTTTTACCCAAAATTTTTATTGTCTCAGAAAATTATAAAAATTTCACCGTTGGATAATTTCAACTTTCTGATTCCAAAAATAATATTTATTTTATCTAAATAATTTTCTAAATATGAGAATTTTCACTTTTAAAATAAAAACCGACATTTATAAAAAATTCACGGGTTTTGATAGAAATGGCATTCAATCCTTAATAAAAATTTTAATTGCATTCATAAAATTATAAGACCATTATATTTAATAAAAATTAATTTAATATTAAAAATAATATTTTATTAAAATATTATTTAATTCAAAAAAATCCTTTAATTTAATAAAATATAAATCTTAATTAAATAATAACTAAAAACACCATTTGTACTTTAAAAACTAATTATAATGTATCAAAAATGACTAGAAATTATATTCATTATTATATACAAAAATAATGCACATGAACATAGCAGTACTTATTTGTTACATAACCCCTTAAAATAGCTGCATAAGACCTAAGGGTATGGTGTGCGATGGTGACAGACTCTTTGGGTGGATCAGAAAACATCGCTCGAGTTGTAATTTCAATCAACTTCCACTTTTCCCGTAGACGATCACATTCGAGCTTGACTTGATGAAGCTCAGCTTGGGCTTGGTCAAGGGCAAAGCCCAAAGACGCCAACTCATTTCTGAGCTCCGAAAAATGGGCTTAGTATGGGGAAATTCTACTGGATGAGGCCATAGCTTCCTTTGTCTGAGTAAAAATTGGGTTCGTTAAAGCCATGTAATTATACTACTCATGTGATCACTATTCAACAGATATAAAAGTAACGATCACAAATCTTATCATAATATCAAAGAAGTTGACATCTTATAAAAACATTTTTCATAAAGAGACATTTAACTGGATCAAGATGGATTTTCAATAATGAAACATTGGGTCGTTACATAAACCATGAATGTTATAAAAATATCACATCCACAATCAAACATATCACAAAACCTTCAATACCATATAGAAGTTTTGTTTCATAATAAATCAACTTCAAAACAAGTTTAAAATCCATTAAAGGATTTTATATTGATGGAAATGGTTTTTAAAACTCTTTGATTGAAATATGACTTTTCATGAAAACATTAAAAAGCCACACAATTTAGAAAGGAAGACATTTTAAAACATTTTTTAATCAAAGTGTCGCATACCACTTTGAATGTTTTTAAAGGAATTAACATTTTAAAGAATTCATGAATATTTAAATAAATCCTTAAAACTATTTTGAAAACATGGACATTAATGAGAGTGGTTTATAAGAATAAATCTTTAAAACATTTATAATGATTTTGACATAGATTAAATCAAAACTATTTGAGATAAATATCTCTTTTTTGAAATCATTTAAGAGTCACATAATTATAAAAGAAAACATTTACTTGGAAAATATTCTTATAATCTTGTAAGGGAATCTTCAACGATTTTATAATGTCGGAAAATAGAATCACCTTCCGTATAAGTTAAAAAATACATTTCTATCTTAATTTTGTCGAAAAGGTTAAAAAGGACCTTATTTGGAAAACAACAGAAATATTCCTTTATAAAAATCTTCTAAAAAGTAAAAGAAGGGTATAAATGAATTTGGCCCATAGTCTATAAAATATTAATAATTTTTTGAAATAAATTTTTATGAATCATGGATGTGGATGATAAAGAGGTCCCAGTAGATAATTACATATAAAAAACCTCGAATAATGAAGAGATTGTGAAATAAACCATTACAAGTTGGTAACTTAGAAACATACACCCCATGAAAGTATTATCATACAATGAATATGTTAATACACATAAATTAAAGTATATTAGACAATTAATAAAATTATGGGCAGTATATACCCCGCAGAAAAGGTAATAGTGGCAATATGGCATGAATCTCACGGGAATAAGGAGTGAGATGAAAACCCCTTACCTTGCACTCTCCTTTAGTCAAGGGTACGTTTAACCTCTTGTATGAAGACTATAGTATGTTATTAAATTATACCAGAATCATATTAATATTTATGATAACATACATTATTCATTTATGAGTTTATACTACCCATTTAATAATAATTTCCATGTTATATTAATTTTTCAGGTAATAATCGCTTTCTTTATCGTACGTATTTTAACTTGTTACTATTGATTGTATCACTTAGATCACAATTTAAATACATCCAGAATATTTAACATGAGTTATATATCATATATATTTAGAATATAAATATGTATAATAGTCTTATATATGAAATGGAAAACACCGTTTATGGATACAGTAGTCTGTACGTATGCATAAACGCTGTTTCTGTTTTCATATAGTATTGAACAGAAGTAAGTGATTAAGATATATGTAAGTACATAAATAATTATATATATAAATATATTTATCTCAAATATAATGATTATTTCATATATTACATACTTATTAGTAATATATATTTTTATAATCATCGATGAATGGTGAACTTGGAAATGAATTTCATCCCGTTGTGGAGACGATAATCCGTACGTACGCATTAGCGAAAATATCATTCTTTTGATATTTAAAAAATATATAACTGGATGGTATATCATATATATAGAATAATTATCTTGTTATATTTATTATTTACATCAAATACACATCATTATTATACCTATCCAAATAATATGGTATTGAATAACAATTACACCATGGCATGAAGATGATAACCCGTACGTACGCATGTATGGTGACATGTCATTAAAAGGGTGGATAGAATAATGAATTTGGATGTACCATAATTATAATAACATCACATTATATATAATATACTAGATTTATTTTTTTATAATGGAAACAACAATGAAAAAGGAAGTGGAAGAAGAAAGGAACATGAAAGAGGGTGGTGAAATCATTACCTCTTATTCGAGTTCTTCTTTTTGATTTTATCAAAAGGGCTCTTTAGGTTGGAATTCTGATCAATATAAGGCCACTATGTATAATTGATTGAAGTTGAGTGAATATTTGGGTAGGTTTTGGCCGAACCAAAAGGCATTGAGGGTATGAAGTTGAGATAAAGGGGAGTTCCCTTTTATAAGTGGCGTGAGGGGCACCTTAGGAAGAGATAGAAATATTATTTTATAATAAATTCATATATGGTTTCTAATGAATACAAAGTAGAATATTTAAAGTTTATGTTAGGGATGGGTCAAGAAATTTCAACAAATAGATTTTAGATAGTTTTGGGTCACTATATTAACCTTATCTTTTAGTTTTAACTCTTAGTTAATTAGTTTGACATTTACCATGTCACATTTTATTTTTATATTATATAGTTAATAAACATACTATATACATCCATGCAACCCCCAAGTGGTCCATTAATGACACACATATAATTATATAAGTCCTTTTTAAAACCATATATTTTTATGCATATAATATCAATTAATAATATATATTTGTTTTAAAAACTCATTTATGTCAATTTCAAAACGATTCAATAATTGATTTTTGGTAAAGTCATAAAAACATTATTAATTCGAAAAAAATTCATTTAAGTAATCATAACATGTCATATTAACTAATAAAATTCTTGGATGGCATCAAAACTTTCAAATTATTTTTATTGTAACATTAGTAATACTAATAATTTGATTCTATTATTAATAAGGAAAATACTGCATCATTATTGTGTCATGAATAAATTTAATTATTCAGTGTCTAAAAATTATAAATAAAATTCCATTATGTACTAAATATTTCTATATTTCTAATGAATATTTATATTCGAAAATATAACATATATAACCTTATGTAAAAATTTTTTTTCTAAAAGATATATGCTTGTGTAATTTTTGTATTTACTTTAACTTAATTAATAAAAAGTATCCTTATCACCTACAAGTGGCTCCATGGGGTCCCCAAATCAACCCAAATATGCCTATGGTCGGACATGTATCAACAAATATGGTTAGGACACGTTTTAGGGTAAATTAATTTTATTAAAATATTATTTTTTACCCATATTTACCGGATTTACCCTTTAACCATGGTAAATAAAATATTTACAGAAGTAATTATTCAAAATGTATAAAAATAAAACATACTAATTTACAAAATTTGGACCTACTGATTTTAAATATGGAATCTATTTTTCCAGATTCAAAAATCATAAGCGGTATAAATTGATTTAAAATTATTTTCCGCTGTCAAAACAAAAAGCGTGTTTTTATGAAATAATAAGTATCCAAAGATTGACACTTGTTTATATCCGGTTTATATGTAAAATTATGTCCAATGAACTAAATTTTATTAAATGTTAAAAATATATTCTAAATATACTTTAAAACCCCTCAAATTCACAATTTATCACTATTCAATTTTTTGATTAAAAAGGTTGTTTTTAATTAAAATTTAGAAATTTTCAATATTCATCAAAATATGAAACTTATCTGAAAAATTCCAAATTTTCACCCTAGGATAATTTCGATATTCCGAATCTAAAAATGAAGTCAGTTTTGAAAGATAAACTTTATAAAATTTCAAACAGTGGGTATTACTATTCATAATGATTAGTTTGATTGGTCACAATGTGTTAGAATCTTGAAGTTGCGTACAATACAAGCTATTACATTATTCAAACGGAAACGTACAATGGAATCATGGGGTGTTATAGTTTCTAGTCTATTTATAGTGTCTTTGGGTGAGAAATGAAGCTCTGGGTAGGTCTAACACCCCACTCTGTTCTCTTTTTTGTACTGGGGTTTGTTGTTTCATTCTTCTTCTTCTGAAGCCCTAAAGCCCTCTTTTTCTAGTTGATCCAAGGTTAAGGATTATAAGGGTGATTTAATTTTACTCAAAGTATATTTTTAAGAATCCATTCATCTTTGGATTCATGGTATATGGTCTACAAGTTATATCCCATAGTCTTAAAGTCAATATTTCCATGTTTGGTTGTGTTTTTGTTTCACTCTTGTTATGCAATTGATTCTTTTATTGAGATGTTGAAAAATGGTTATATAAATTATCAATTGAACCGCTCATGATCCTGGTGAAATGAATTGAGGTTTAATAGGATGATTTAAGGCCACCCATATGTGGTTTAAATATTCCCAAACATATATAATTGTAATATTAGTCATAGAATTGACTTTTGATAATGTAGAGCACGCGATGGACACATTGATATTTTAGTTGAGTTAAAAATGGAATGTTGATAGTGGTTTCTAGATTTTTAAAATTTCATAAGTGATTGTTTGGATTGTTATGAAATTGGGTGGGAGAAATAAATTGAGTGTTCTCAATTACATATGAATTGCACTTGAAATGCATAAGTGGGTTGATGCATCAGAAATGAAGAACATGTTAATAGGTTAAAATATTTGTTAATTTATGAATGTGTTAAATAGGTTAGCACTCCAAATTAACTTTTTTATTTGCAATCACTTGTAAGGGGAAAGTGAAAACCATCACATTGAAACAGATCAAGTAGCAAAAGAGACAACTGACTTATTAAAGACAAGTCTAAGACAGTTGGAATCACATTCCCTAAACAATTTCCAATGAAATGAATTTACTTGGCTATCTGGATCATCCTTTAAGATATCTTCATAATGAGATGCTAGATAGTCCCAATCTTGCATGTACTCTTCTTTTATAATCATCCCCATGTTGAATCCTCTTACCAATATGAGATCATTCTTGTCAATCCACTCACATTGCTCCCTAGTATTATCCATGTGGAGTAATCTTCCCATCATTTCATCCACATATTCCTTCTTCGCCTTAATCATCAGAATTAACTCCAACATTTCTTCACCAGAGTTCATGAGTAGATCCATCTTATGTTCTAGACGCACAACCTTCTGTCTCCGTGAGACGTCGGGATTCCCTATCTGACACTTTTTTCCAGGTAAGAGAGAAGCCTCCTTCAGCAGCATCACCCCCTCAGATCACAGATCTATCTCCCCTTGCTGGTCCTCCAATATCTTGTCAGCATCCCCATGAGGGGTCACCAAATCTACCAAGGTATGAGAATTTTCAATTACACTAATGGGGTGAGGAATGATAATGGGAAATGGGTTAAATTGGTTATGCAATGTAATTGGTAAATATTCTAATGGTTTAAGGAATGATGTTAATTCATATATTGAATAATTATGAGATGTGATTCTTATGTGTATTGATTTTTTATGTTATGTGATATGTTATATATGGTAAATGAATAAATAAGCTTGTGTACATGGATTGGTAGTTGTGGGGTATTAGAAATGAGGATTTTTTCCCATGGGTTAGATCAGATTGAGGCTCTAAACCCCACCCCATAATTGATGGGTTGGGGAAGGGGATTGAGGATATATGCCCCTAATGGTTTAATTTGATGATACTACCTATACCAAATTCTCAAAGGTAAGTGTGATGTATTGGTTTAGGTAATGTTTATCCCTAGTGAGATGTGTAAATTTACTTATTCCATTATGAGTAGTAATTGGTTGGCTTAGGCTATTGTGGAAATGATTTAAATGCCTAACCCATAGAAATAATTACTCAAATCAATAAAATGTAGAAAATGAATCTAGTGATGAAGGTGGTAAAATTGAATATTTTTAACTATTGGAACCAGAGTTACCCCATTTTTTTTACAATTATTTTACTTAATACATTCATGAATTAACAGTTTAAAAAGTATATTTTTGTAGACACCATTTGTGGTGGCATACTCTATTGTACTCAGACCCTACTAGGGCCACCAGTGGGTACCCGAGTACATTTCATGATTACAGGCTAGGATGGGGTAAAATCTTTATTGTAGGGAGTTTATTTTTCATGGTATGTTCATTGATGAAGGATCTGGACGTGGAGAAAAGAACTATTTTGAAGATTCTCCCATTAGTCTTTATTTTGAGTTTCCATTACTTTTTTCATTGATAGCATAACATGATTTTTTTTGGTTTGTATCCTATTTGGGAAATGATTTTTAAGTCATGTTCTATTATATTGTTACTATTTCCTTCATTTATATGATATATGTTTTGGATTACTCTGATAAAGATGTTATAGTCTCCCCACATGATATATTTCACCATCACTGCTATTTAGAAGCATCTAGCATATGTGAAGATACACGTAAGATCATTTTCTGAAACAACTCATAGCACTGATCTAGCATTAAATTATTTTTTTGGGGTTCGTGTTCAGTCTCATATCAGATTTTTGAGATTATGTTAAAAATTGTGTGTTTCGGGTTGATGTTGCTGGCGCTTAGGCGTAGCTCATTTTGAAAAAAAAATTCACACGGCTCTGCCAGAAAATACACGACCTGCCATCTTTGAAATATAAATAAATTAATAAAAATAAAAGGATTTTGTAATTAGAGCGCACATTAATTGTAGTGTCATTTAAATTTTTTATTTTCTTAAGGGTTTCATTAATATTGAGATAATATGAAAAAATTTATTATTTTTATTTTTATCATCATGTTATTATAGTTATTCTAAGAATTAAAATTAAATTAATGTTAATTGATCAATTGTTTGGAATCATTTCACTGTTGTAATAATTTTATTTTTGTTATGAATATTATTATTATTATTATTATTATTATTCTTATTATTATTAATATGATTATTATTATTATTATTTCATATTTTATTTAGTTTTTTAGGGTTTCATTTTTTAGAAACCCTATTATGCATTTCTTTCTCCCCCCTCATTTCACCTATGTGTGGCGCAACCTCGGTGCCTACTCCCTCAATGAAATTTCCTCCCTAGATGGCCGCTCCCTCCCCCATGCAACGACGCCAACCTTCTCTCCTCGTCCAGCCACCTCCTACTTCTTATGCACCTCCTCATCCCCCGAATGCACCTTCTTCCAACCATTCCCCTGCCGCACAGCGCCTCCTCCAGCCTGGTTCCCCCCTTTGCCACACTGCGCCTCCACCTTCCTAGAGACCCTCATGCCTTATTCTGCCAGCATATGTGTGGTTCCTACCATCTAGTAGACCCTGCTTACGGCTCAACCCTCGTCTGATGCAGCCTCCATTTACAGCTCAGGCCTCCTCCCTCCTTGCACCACACTTTCTCTCCCTCTTCCTTACCTTTATTAGATTCCATCAGGAATCCCCTCCGCCGATGCACCCCCTGTCCAGCCACAACACGCCCTCTAACTGGTGAATCAAACCAGCCCCCTACCATCCCCATATAGCATCGCCCTATACCCAACCTCCCTCTCTACATCATACAGACACCATCAGAGTGCCTGTCCAACCAACCTCCCCCTCTCCCTGTCATGACCCGCCACCACATGGACTTGCTCAGGTAAAACCCCTTGGTCGATGACAACTTCGACCAGCACCTCCATCGCAACTCCGGTAGCACCTTATCTATTTACATTCCTTGTTTGCGATGAGTTTTTTTGAGTGAGGGGTCTTTTTTGTATAGTAATCATTTTAGGAATGCACGAGGCAATTCTAATTGGGAGATTTCATTGCTCTTTGGATTTGAGGTGAGGATTTCACCCTACCATTTGGTTTCACACACTCTAGTCGAGATTTTTTTATGTTTTTAGTCCTCGATATTAATAAATAGGTTTTTGGACATTACCACATGGTTTCAGAAACGTGTTGTTTCATCGTTCCTTGGATCTGAGGTATGATTACCATGCAACTGTCCTTTTTATACCTTATATGATTATTAGGTGCTAATGCCAAGTCATGGTTCAAATTTACATAGTGTGCAAGTATTGTTTTAAGTTTGTTTTAGGATTTTTTACTATGTTTTGTGAAATATTGCATACTAAATGTAGGGTATTATTGATATTGACCGTACAATTTGAGTTCAATGTATTTATTCTTCGCCGTCCTTTTTTTAGGTGTTAATTTTTATTGTAATTCATTTTGTTAATTCACTTTGTTTGAAAATGTGTAGTTCCGACCTTATTTTGTAAAAATGGTATCGTTCGGTTATAGTAGCACACACTGTTTTCTTTATTTAAATTTTTCTTTTGGTCTGCACTTGATATATGAGTTTAGAAAATGGTTTAGCTTTATAAATAGTACCCTGACATGAAAATTGGTGTTTTAAAACTTTTTGAGTGTCAACTGAAATTGTTTTCTAAGCATTGCATGTCTGGTCATTGTAATAGTGTCAGGTTGGTATTTATGTGCAAAAAGTGACATAAAATGTTTTTTTTATTATTTACAAAGTATTGGAAGTGTGAGAAATTCGGTTTTGAGGTATTTTTTTTGATTTCCAAAGTGTTCTGGCTTTGACAAAAAAATGTGTTGCTTGTGAAATAATGGATTCTGGGTTAATTGGAAAAGTTTCAAATGTTTTAAGCTAAGTGATGTGTGAAGTTAGATTTTTTGAAAATTTGGTTTGTTTTTTGGCAAGGAATTGTAGCTGGGTTTGGGTTTTTCATAAAGGTTGGTTTTTTTAAAGTGCATCAGAAATTTTTTGAAGGGGGTTTCACAAATGATTATATTTGGTAAATGGTGTGTCTTGAACCTTTTTAGAAATTGGTTTGCATCTTTGATAAAGAATATTTTAAGGGATTGATCAAGAGCTCGTTTGGCCACTTTGTGAAAATAAGGGGAAGTGTTTATTATGAATGTTAGGGTTGGTGTCCTGAGGAACAACTATTTTGTACTTTTATTACATGAATGTTCACTTATTACATATTTTTCATTGTTCTGCATGACTATAATATAATAATGTCCTGGAATATTTGTTGAATTGATAAGGTCTTGGAAGATCCCCGCTATGATAAAAACATTATAATGCTATAACAATATACTTAAATAATGTTTTGTGGTTGGATGACATACTATGATTGGAGACATATTATACAGACCCTAGTGTGAGAGAACTCATAAGAAGATGAGACTCACTATCATGGAGTTCGCACTTGGTAATTTCCAATATGGGAGATTATGAGAACATATCCACCAGTAGCAATTCTACAGGTCTTGGTGTCATCATAAATTTCTATCTATGAGCATGTGTAATGGTCCTTAGACTGGAAGATTATCATTAACTCATGTCATGACTCGCAAACTGAGATTTGCTGACGAAAACTGTGACAAAGGGAGTTGGTGGAAAGTAGTGTACGTTGGGTGCATCACGAATGGCATGTTGTTAATGGATAAGTAGGGGAAAGATTTTTCCCTTCTATATTTATGGAAGTAGATATCTTAGGCACTTTGATTGAAATAGGTTTGTTGATCAAATTCCATGGCCTTGGTGACTAGACCAGTTTATTTCTGGATGTAAAAGATTGACAGATTAAGCATATAGTTTAGGACACTGCCATGAAACGTGCTTGATGAGAACAAGTACACACCATGTATTAATGATTACACACCGTGTAGTTTTTTTTAAAACTAGTACACATCGTGCATTACTGAATGTACATGCCGTGAAGTTTTCATTTTGGAAAGGAAATTAATAAATTAAAACAACATATACACTTCGTGTACATTGAATGTACATGTCATGTAATTTTTAATGAAAAACAAGTACACACTCCGTATTTATGATTACACGCCATGTATTATTTCCGGTCAGGATTTTGAGGAAATATTTTTTTATTTAATGATATTTATTATAATCAATATTGAAGTATGTCGGGGAATTAATGACATGACATGGGGTTTTCAAAGGAGTTAAAAAAATAAATGAAATTCCTAACACGTTTATTTATTTTCATAACTCTACAACCTCAAACCCGATTATAAATATCCTCACAACCCCAAATCTATTCTTAAGAGAATCATTGTGCTCGAAAATTATGGAGATTTCTCTCAAGACCGAAAGAAATCCATCCTTCATGAGCACTCTCAAGATTAAGAGAGATCCACCTCCACCGGATCAAGGTGATATAATGTGGATAAATCAAGCAAAGGCTTATCCGCGCTAGCACCCGGAGATTCCATTGGTGACGTCCAGGGATACGTGGTGAACGTGTAGATCATCCCCAGAGGAAGTCTACACTTGGCTTCTAGGACGCACCGACAAATCACATTGAAACATGATCAATAATATCAAGGAAGAAAAAAATTCCATAAAAGGTATTTCTTGTCAATTAATTAAATTAATTATAATCAACCTTTGACGATCCACATTTATGGTTCCGTGACTATTCCTCTTCTTTTTCTATTTCTGTGATTTGATCCGTGGAGCCTGTTGTTTATTGTTGTATTGATCCCGGATTGATCATTATTAATGTCAAAAATCCAAGTGGGCACGTCCACCCACAAACTTCCGCTGCACCTGGGACCTTCAATTGGTATCAAAGGGAGGTTACATCGTTGATTATAGTTATTTAACATTCGTTGATAATTTACGCATTTATATTTGATTCAATTCATGATAAATTGTTCTATGAAACATAATGAATGAGATATGTTCTTCCTCCTTTGTTTCTTGATTAACATCATAGAAACAAAATTTTGATTTTAATTTTGATTATATTAAAAATGAGGATCTCATCCAGAGGAGCTTCTTTTTCTATCCGTACAACACAAGAATACACGACATGTAGTGAAAACTACACGCCATGTACTTAGGTTCAATAAACTGGTATTGGTCCACCAAACTGTGCTGTGTGAATTGAGTACACCTAATTATTTATTACCTCGTGTTGACCAGAAATGAATGAAGCATGGGAAGAGGAATACCCGGCGTGTATGTTGAATCAACACGCCGTGTAGTCCGATCCTGCCCCGGTGAAACCTTGTATAAGGGGAAGCCATGTTCCACGTACACAGGATTTCCAGGCCAGTTACCACGTAACAAGAAAGTAAACGCCGTGTTATATTAATCTACACGTCGTGTACTCTAAAATTTCCATAGTATAGAAAGCAAAACAAAGCCCCTGGAATGTACTTTGGATAAAGGGTTAAAAATACATAGGGTGTAGGCTATATTACACTGCATGTACATTCCAGAAATGGAATTTCACCAGGTTTCCTCCAAAGTACAAAGATATGTACAAGGAATATAGATGAGAAGAATCTCAAGGAAATTCAGAAAGGAATTTAAGATAAATAATTGATTAATTATAAGATCATAATTAATTTAATTCATGCTCAACTTATCATAAATAATAGCATGATTAAAAGAATTTGAATTCTATATATGCATAAATGGCGTTTCTTGCTATGGATGATCATGAGCATGGCCATAGAGCCTTTTTATTTTTTTATGGTTTCATTTTTATTTATTTAATTTAAATTTATTGGCATGCGAGCTCTCTTCTAATAAAATCTAGGGCATGTGTCCCCATGGTTTCTTTAATGTAAACCCCATGTAATGGAGGATCTCCCATGCCAGTGGAGATAGTTCAAAATCTGAAGTCGAGGCGAAACCAACCCAAAAAGATTCAAAGGTGGACAGATGGGAGCTGCAAAACACAAACCATCTGGTTCAAGGTGTTTTCCCAAGGTCTTGGTTAGCTTATCAAACTGGTGGATAAGCTAACCAAAAGAAGCTCATGATCATTCCATCTTAATTTATTTCCATGTGATTTCATTGTTTATTTATTATGTATGTGATGTCTCAATCACATAATTAATGAAATAAGCAATGATGAAAAGATGTAATAAAATAAAAACCAGAATATGTGTAAACATTATAAGAACATAGTTAATCACTTAAGAAAGCTTCACATAATATTAGCAGGCATGTGATAATGAAAAAAACACATAAAGAATAAAATCCCTCGCATACTATATTATGTTAGACTTAGCCTTCTGTTACCTGATTATGGGAAAGACTCAAAAAAAATGTGTTTGACCAACCCTTCTTAGGACACTTACATATATAAAGGAAGCTCTTATGAAAGTTTCAGGCTGACTTAAACATTTTACATCAAGAAGAGTATCCCTTTATAGAGTTGTTGTAAAATAGAGGAAAGTGTTGGGGAAATCCAAGTAAGGATTTTCGGATTGGGGAGTCCACTCGACAGATCATGTAACTATAATAGCACAGTTATAAAAGACATTCCTACATAAATAACATCAAATATCTTGAACAACACTTGTTGGGGTTATGCGAAGGGGAATATGGATCCTTTCCACTAGAATTTCAAAGTATCTAGATAGTCCAAGTTCAATTGTGAGGGCCATTGGGAATTGATTAAATAGTGGGAGAATTAGTAAAATTATTTCTCATAAAATGTAATCAAGAATGTAATGATAAATATCCTATTTTAAATTATAGAATCAAATATGACAAGCTCATCAACCACATTTTCTATACGATCAATTCTGGAAAAAAGCAATATC
Source organism: Viscum album (assembly GCA_963277665.1). Lineage (NCBI taxonomy): Eukaryota > Viridiplantae > Streptophyta > Magnoliopsida > Santalales > Viscaceae > Viscum > Viscum album. The sequence goes on from OY728141.1 coordinate 1,819,728,854, forward strand.
CTCACCGGTTGTTACATTCAGGAATGATTTAGGAACCTTGGGGTATCCTATGTCATGAACGAATTTTTTACGTGCTGGATTCATCACATCCAGATTCTCCTGCCCAAGGGGCGAGTGATCAAGATTTCCTGATCTGGGATCAAAATTTGAACGATTCACACGACATTCAATGTTTTATACTATCATCAATGTCTAGTGAGATCATGAAGTCTCATTAAGACATTGTTTCCTATAATATGCTCGAGCACCTCTGTGGTCTATACCAGGAGAGTGAAAGATAGGAAAGTTTTGATATCTCCATGTCTCTATTTCAGAGAAAGCTTGGAAAGGGTGCCCTAGCTGGGCCTCATGTATTCATGCTCATTAGATACATTGAGTGCTTGGAGGTTATAGGGTTTAATCTCCCCAAATAACTGGGTATCAATCTCATTCTCGCATCACTCCCCCAGACCATCTCTAACATTGTTGTAAATTTCAACATGAACAATGTGGAGAAGACTCTATTTGATCTTCTTATTCTTATTCGCCAAGTGGTCAATGATATGAAACATCATAATCCTTCTGTCCTTATGGAGAATAAACGGAAAGGGACGAAGAATAGATTTATGCCTAAAGCTTCTTTAAGGCCTTCAAAGTAAAGTAAGATCGTATAAAAGGAAAGAGAACATGAGGTTGCTTGTTTCCAATGTGGAAATAAGGGCCACTGGATGAAAAACTGCACCCCGCCAATGAAGCAAGGGGAAGATTTCAGTGCGTTTGTTATTGATTGAAATTTATCTATTTCTAATAATTGGGTATTTTATACTACATGTGGTTCTCACATATGTATCTAAATATATGAATCGGGTAGATTCAGAAAGATTGCCCGAGGTGAGGTGGATATGAGAGTAGCCAACGGAGCTAGACTCGCCATTGTAGTTGTCAGAGACTACCACCTCACATTTACTACTAGGATGGTCTTGGTTTTAACGGTATGTTATTATGTACCCTATGTAACCAAAAACATTATACCAGTATCCAGATTTGATACTGATGGATTCATCTTCAAATTTATAAATGAATGTTACTACTTTTTTAAAGATAGCATTTGTTTTGGTATGGAACATTTATATAACAACCTTTATGTGTTAGACTACAAAAACCATGTAATGCATATTGATTACAATGTTAATACACATGAATCATACCACACCCAGCATTTGCATCACGGGTTAGGTCATTTCAATGAGAAACGTTTGACACAATTACATCAAGATGGGTATTTAGATTCTTTTGAAATAATACCACATGGTGTATGTCATGTGTGTCTACAAGGAAAAATGACCATAGCCCCATTTAGTGTGACAGGTGAAAGGGATAATGAGGTTCTAGAATTAGTTCTCACCGATGTATGTGGACCATTTCCAGTTGAAGCAAGTGGTGGGTTCTTGTACTTCATAACATTTACTATTGATTTTAGTAGATATGGATATATTTACTTAATGAGTTATATGTCAGATTCTTTTAATCACTTCAATGAATACAAGAATGAAGTTGAGAACCATCTTGGTAAAAATATTAAGAAACTCTGCTCAGACAGAGGATAAGAATATCTTTATCAAGACTTCATTTATTTCATACGGGAGTTTGGGATTCTATCTCATCTCACTCCTCCTTACATGGCTCATTGGAATGGTGCAATTGAAAGGAGGAACCACACCCTGTTGGACATGGTGAGATCAAAGATGAGTCATACAAGTCTTCCATTATCCTTTGGGGGATATTCATTACAAACATCAACACACATACTAGACCATGTAACAACTAAATCGATAAATAGTATTCCATAAGACTTTTGGAGTGGAGGCAAAGCCATATTATCAAATATAATTTTATGGGGTTGGAAAGAATTTGTTAATGCCTCTTAAGGTAACACACTTGCACCCCAAGGCACCAAGTGTATCTTTATAGGGTATCCCAAAGAAACAATGGGATATTACCGATACAACACCTCAGATAAAAAGGTTACAGTGGCAAGACACACCATATTCCATGGGGGGTAGCACATATCTAATAGAGATAGTGGGAGTGAGATATACTTCGTTGAGGTCGAGACACAAGATATACCAGAGTTTTTATAAGAATAGATTCCACAATGCCCTGTGGAAGAACAATTTGTTATAGTGACACAAGAATTTGCGTAAGAGCTTTAGAAAGGTAAGAGAAACAGAATGATATGGTTTTCTTGTCACCGAGGATGGTGACTCATTATTTGTTGACAATGATTATCCTATTACTTACAAGAAAGTAGTTGAAGGCACAGATGCTACCAAGTGGCAAGAAGCCATAAATTCTGAAATGGATTCCATGTACAAAACTCATGTCTGGATTTTAGTATATCCTCCTGTTGATGTAAATACGGTTTGTAATACAATGATATTCAAGAAGAAACATGACACAGAGGGGCAAGTCAACACCTCTAAGGCACGACTGGTTGCAAAATGTTTCAGACAATATCAAGGAATTGACTATGATGAAACCTTTTCACTGATTGCGATGCTGAAATCCATTAGAATCCTATTGGCAATTGCCGCTAACCATGACTATGAAATTTAGGAAATGGATGTCAAAACAAAATTCCTTAATAAGAACCTCCAGGAAGATGTCTACATGACACAACCTAAAGGTTTTGTGACTCCAATGTATTCCAACAAGGTATGAATGTTGCAGAAATCCATTTCTGGATTAAATCAAAAATTAAGGTCATGGAACATTCATTTTGATGAAGCCGTAACAGAATTTGCCTTTGTTATGAACGAATGTGATCCTTGTGTATACAAAATATTTAGTGGAAGTGCTATTTTTTTCCTAATAGTATATGTTGAGGACATATTACTAATTTGAAATGATGTACATGTCTTACAGTCAGGTAAGGCATGGTTGGATAAATGATTCTTTATGAAAAACATGGGTAAGGCATCATATATTTCTGGGATCAAGAACCATTGTGATAGATGCAAAAGAATGTTGGGCCTAATACAAAGTATAAACATTGATAACATACTAAAGAGATTCATTATGGAACTATCCAAGAGGGTATTGTTTCCAGTGTCACATGACATTCATCATTCCTGGAAAATGTGTCTCCAAACACATGATGAAAGAGGGAAAATAGAAAGGATCCCTTAAGCATCCGTGATTGGGTTAGTCGTGTGTGATATGCTACGTACATGGCTAGATGTTGCTTACACATTATGTGTGGTAGGCATCTATCATGCTGATTCAGGAGACTGTCATTGAATGGCAGTCAAGACTATCCTTAAGTATCTAAGGCATACTAAAGATATGTTACTTGTTTATGGAGAAGATGAGGAACTAGTCATCAGAGGACGTGTAGATGATAGTTTCCAGAATGATCAAGATGACATCAAGTCACTGAATGGATACATCTTCAATTTGAATAGAGGTGGATTGAGCTGGAAGAGCTCAAAGCATGGTGTGGTCGCAGATTCTATAGTAGAGTCTGAGTATATCATAGCTTTTGAGGTAACTAAAGAAGCTTCATGGATGTGAAGCATCATCAAAGAGCTGGATGTTGTGCCTAGCAGTAATGATCTTATCACACTCTATTGTGATAATACTGCAGAGGTGGAACTTTCAAAAGATCCAAAGTCACAAAAGCGGACAAATCACATAATTTGGATGTATCATATCTTGAGGGATTTTTCTCAGAGAGGTGAAGTTGCATTGAGCAGTATTTTCATGGAAGACAACGTGGTAGACCCATTGACTAAAGCCTTCAATCAGTAGAAACATGGTCATGATGTGAGGTCTAACGGACTAAATGTCGTAAGCAGTTGTCTCTAGTCCAAGTGTAAGTTTGTTTTGGTTGGTTTCTGTAGAACCAACTTTTTTTAATTTGATTACATTAATGTTCACTTATTATATATTATTCAATATTCAGAATTACTATAATATAATAATGTACATGAATATTTGTTTCAATGATAAGGTCATGGAAGATCCACGCTATGATGAAAACCTTGAAATGCTATTACAATATTATTAAATAATGTTCTGCGGTTGTATGACATACTATGACAAGATACATAGTATAGAGACTGTCATGTGTGAGTACTCGTAAGAAGACGAGACTCTCTCTCATGGAGTTCGCACTTGGTAATCTCCAAGATGGGAGATTATGAGAACAGACCTTCAAGTAGAAATTCTTCCTATCTTGGAGTCATCAAACATTTCTAACTACGATCATGTGTAATGATCCTTAGAATATAAGATTATCATTAACTCATTTCATGACTCGCGCACTTAGATTTTCTTACAAAAACTGCCACGAAGAGAGTTTGTGGGATGTATGGTTCTATGGGTGTGTCATGAGTGACATGTTGTTAATTCATAAGTCGAGGAAGGATTTGTCCCTTCTATATTTATGGAAGAAAATATCTCGGTCCATTTTATGGAAATAGAACTATCGATCAAATTCCTTGGCCATGGTGACACGACAAGTTTATTTATGGATGTCAAAGAATGACAGATCAAACATATAGGTTTATGAAACTACAATAAAACATGCTTGATGAGATATTGAGGCAAAGGGTTTAAATTACACAATAAGCATTCGTTCGAGGTGACATGTCAATGCGGCGTCAAATTTATTCTCTTGGTTTCCTTGACCCGTTTCCAGACAATAATCTTTGACATTAAGCAAGCCCTCCTAATGCCAATGAGAAAGAGGCCTAGAGGGTCACACAATATGTGTATTCATGTATCTCAAGTAGAATAAAGATTATTACCATACATGGTTTAATAATTATTGAAGGAAGCCTAAATCATTTTAATGTTGGAGGAAGAATGAAATGAAAATAATTACACACCGTGTATTAATGATTACATGCCGTGTAGTTTTTATTTTGAAAGCAAGTACATGTTGTGTATTATTGAATGTACATGCCGTGTAGATTTCATTTCAGAAAATAAATGAATAAATGAAAACAAGATATACATGTCCTGTACATTTCATGTACACAACCTGATGTTTTCAATGAAAAACAAGTACACATCGTGTATTTATGATTACACGCCGTTTAGTTTTTCCAGTCAGGATTTTGAGAAAATATTGTTTTATTAAATTATATTTATTATAATTAGTGTGGGCACATGTCAGGGAATTAATGACTCGACATGGGGTTTTCAAAAGATTTAATGAAATAGATAAAACACGTAACAAATTTATTTATTGTAATAACTCTACAACCACAAACCCGATTATAAATATCCTCATAACCCCAACTCTATTCTTCAGAGAATTGTTATGCACAACAATTCTGGAAAATTCTCTCAAGACCTAAAGAACTCCGTCCTCCAAGAACACTCTCAAAGATTGAGATAGATCCACCTCCACCAGATCAAGGTGATTATGGTGGACAACACTAGCAAAGGCTTCTCCATGGTAGCTCTTGGAGATTCTTTTGGAAATGTCTAGAGATACATGGTGCACGTGTGGATCACCGCTAGAGGAAGTCTACACTTGGATTCTGCGACACATCGACAAATCACATCGGAACGTGATCAGAAATATCAACGAAAAAATAACTCCATAAAAGGTATTTCATATCAATTAATTAAATTAATTACAATCAACCAGTGACAATCAAAATTTAGGGTTTAGGGACTATTAATCTTCTTTGTCTATTTCTGTGATTCTATCCATGGATTCTGGTGTTTATCGTCGTATTGATCCCGGATTGATCATTATTAATGACAAGAAGCCATGTGGCCACATCAACCCATGAGCTTCTGCTACGCCCGAGACCATCATTGAAAACCACCATTGGTTGGTCCTTGTGCATTTCCAACATAGAATGGTAGAGATGTACTTGGAATGGGATCCCCGAGTTCCATTGTTGAGGTCCCCCAATTGGGGACCATTGTAATAAATTTATTTAAATGCATGAGAGTTTCCCTTGGGGAGACTCTACATGAGACATACTATGAAATACTATTAAAGATATGGGTTGTGATTTGATGCTTTGAAACATCTATTGGATCACCTCATTTTATACTTGCGACTTATGAACCTGCCATATTGAGAGAATTGACTGAGACAAGTACTGTACATGTAGGTTGTGGTACTGACAAGTGGCCCATATTAGGCAGATATGTTTGGGTTCATTGCTATGGGATTTTCCTTTGGCCTTCCAGAGAAAGTTTGACCCATCATTTTGGAGTGTTAGATTTCATCGTATGTGGCATGCTACTATAGATGGGGTCGCAGGTATTAGTGTCGTCTGGATTTTTCTATATCTCTCAGGTTTACTAATGTATAATGACTATTTGATAATGAACTACTGTTGAGATACTTGAATATCTATTTACATTACCCCTTGCTAAATCTTCCTTGGTACCTTTGTGTGGTATTTTTCAAGAAAAGTGAAATTTTGGTTTTCATAACTCCTACAGTAGTGTTTTCAAATGAAAAAGTGTTTCAAACTATTTTGTTCTATTTTTTTAAATGACTAAAGGCAATGGTTTTTACATTGTTTTCATGTAAAAATTATAGAAATTAATAATTTAATATATTGTAGTTCCAACATAGAAATTATGTTTCTTATATTAAAGGTAGTTCATTGGGAATAGATATAAGGCTAGCCTTCTGAGTTTTAATAATCATTCCTATAATTCTTTTCGATTTTTAGTGTTTGTGTAGGATACAACATGAGTTAGCTCGCCTTGGGCAATGCTGGATCGATTAGTCAGAGAGTGAAAAGTGGGGTCATATAGAGTTAGTCCGGATGTCAAGTTTTGTTAGTTTTATTTTCTTTCATTCTTGTTTAATCACATACCTGGTTTAGTTATTCTGTGAGACCCTATTTTATTTATACTATTTTATTTATTTGTATTAGAAAAAATCGTTCCTATAGCCTCTGTTGGTGTCATTGTGCTTGTCGCCAGCCCGAGAGGATCGAGAATACCTCTCGGGCAATGTCGCGCACTGGCTCGGGTGATAGGTTCAAGGTCGACTAGGGTTGGTTCGTGACAAAATTGTATCAAAGGATTTAGACTCTTAGCAGACCTCACTTTTCAGAGTGCCCTTTGTTATATGGGATGTCAAGTTTGATAGAGTAAGATTTTCGGGACTCGAGGGGTAGGTGCGGGAAGAGCGTTGTGAACTCTTGCTCTTTCTGATCATCATGTTTCCATGGGAAGTGCTATTTAATTAGTTTATTTGGGTTTTTATAGAATTTTTTTGCAATTGGGATATGAAAAGGGGAGCTGGGCTAATAGTCCTCCTAATCCACATCGCCTGGCAAGCCTTGTGGAGCTTGGGGCATGGTCTAAAGAGGCTCTCTATGTCGGTGACGAGTTTTGTATATGGCCTCCAACCATATGGTGAAGTCACCCACTGACACTAGTTCCCTGTTTGAGTTGTTTTGGGTCTCTTATCACTTCTGTAAGTTTTTCTTGGTATCATAAAAATTGGTTTTAAAAAATGTTTGTTTGAATTGACATATTTAATTTGAGGATTGTTTTAAAATAAGTGGTATTAATGATTTGTTTTTGGATAATGGAGTGTCATTGTTTCGGCCTAGGTCCTTTTATGGTTGCTCACATGTAGAGAGGAATGTTAGAATATGAATGGATTTCTGGTATTGAGGATGGATGCATGGGATGGAACCGATACATGCATGTGAGTGAGACACTAAAGAATACCAATGGAGAGGGTTTAACCCACCATGCTTGTCTTAAATTAAAGATTTTTTCAAAAGAAATTATTTGATTTTATGTTGAATCATTTTCTTGCGTTTAGAACACGTCATATATGTGGTGTTTGTTTTTGCAGATTTTATTTAGTGAGTGGTACATGATTGAGTTCCTAATTTTTCTTGTCCATCGTCAATCCCTTTGAATCATTGATGGGTGATCGTAGTACGGTTGGTCAACCTAAGGATTTTATGGTTGAGTTTTGGAAGCTAGATCCACCTCTCTTTTATGGTCAAGTAGACCACTCCATATTAGAGGATTAGATACAGGAGATTGAAAGTAGCTTTAAACTCATTGAGTTTCTCAATTTGTTGATGGTCAATTTTGAGACCTTCATGTTTGAAGGTTCACCGTGGACGTCGTGGAAGTCGGTGTCTCAGAACAAGCCCTGTCAAGGTCTTACAAGGGAGTTTTTTAAAGGAATTGTTCATTCGTCAGTATTTATCTGAGGAAGAAAGGGTGAGAAAGGAAATGGAGAATTGTTTTCTATAGCAGGGAGACAGATCCATGTTGGAATATTTCTCTCACATTGGGGAGCTAGTCCCTTATGATATTGGGTATGTCAAAGATGACTCCATGAAGGCTTGATGCTTCGAGGTGGGACTTTGCCCCGATTTACAGTTGAAGGCGTCAGAGTCCAACCTAAATTCATTTTCCGATGTGGTGAGACATGCTTTTCATGATGAATCTGCGATGGTAGGAGTTCTAGAAATTGTCCTCCCTCCTTCAATCCCTATGAGTAGTGGTGAAGATTCTAGAAAGGAGATGAGAAAGCGGTTGAAAGTGTATAAAGAATGTCATGGAATCAAAAGGCCTTGGGATATTTCATCAACTTCTTCAGAGTGAGAGATCCTCATGTGTTATTAGTGTGGCAAGCTAGGTCACAAGAAGTCATTGTTCCCAATTACTCCTAAGCCCTGTCATGCTTGCAGATGATTGGGTCACTTACAATGATTTTTCCGGGGCATTTCTAGAATGCATCGCGGAGGATGTTCTCAGAAGTTATGTGATATTGGTTTTTTGTTTAATGTTTCTTATGTAAGATTCCTTTTAGTGTAAGCGATTTCTTATCATTTCAGTTTTACTGATGGTGTTTTGGTTTTTGACATGTACGAGAATGTCGTGGGTTTCTGATGAACTCAGGATTTCAATGACAGTATGATTTTTATTTTAAAATCCAGTCCTTTCTTTTGTAAAATAAATGGTGTATGTTTCATATAGGGAATATCAAAACCTGACTGTGAGGTAGGAGATTTTTCATCCATCAGAGATCCAATTAAAAGGGCTCATATTGAAGCCGGCGTGTAGTCAGGAACCTAGGGGAATTTTAATAATTTGATTAATGTTTTGCCTCTAGTGTTGTGCTGAGGCAGTTTTAGCAATTCTGTTGGGGTTTCTCTATGGTTGTAAATTCTTTCACTTCGCATAAGTGTGCAATAGACTTATCCCTCATGCAATGTTAGTAATTGTGCATTTTTTGATGCATGTTTCTGATCAGTGACCTTGCGAGGGCCACCCATGTGAATCAGTTGTGACTTTGGTTTGTGTCCATCCTAATGTGATGGGTCGGGAGTAGTTTTTTGTCATGGTTTCATTGATCCAATCCTTGGGCCCTCCCTCCTAGCACATGGGTTTTTGGTTTTTAGTTGGTGCGTAATTTGAGTTCATGCTCTTATCACTTTCGAATGGGAGTGAATGGTTTAAATGTCCTTGTTGTGTTCCTTCTTGCTTGAGTAAGGCCTAGTGCTGGTCTAACTTTGATTTATATTTTTTCACTATTTGGTAGGTTCATTATGGTGGGGAGACCCACCTTAAGTCTCTTCGGGTTTTCACTTAAGTTGTTGTTGGATGATAGTTGAGTTCTTATTGTGGGAAGCCCGTTCAGGCCTCTCCTCTGTAGTTGATTTATTTCATGAAATGAGGTTCAATACCATTGGTCATTGATGGAATTTCCTTTGGTTAGGGATTACAATGTGTTTATGTCGAATCCTTAGGTGTCGATCGATTGACTGGATAGTGTTATGGCCTTCCGGGGGTGGAAAGTGTTATGGTGGATAGAATTGTCACACCCCGACACGTGCGTTTATTTAATTTTATGATTCATTTGGTTTAAATTATTTTTATAGGGATCATGTTTAGTCTCGGATCAGATTTTTGAGTTAATCTAAAAATGTATGTTTTTCAGGTTGACGTCGTTCGCGCTTGCGCACAACACATTTTGAAAAAAAAACCACACGGCTCTGCCGGACATTGCGCGGCCTACCATCTTCGAAAAATATATAAATAAATTAAAATAAATGGATTTTTTATTTAGAGAGCACATTAATTAGTGTGTCATTTAAAATCTTTATTATCTTAATGAATTTATTAATATTGAGATAATATGAAAACATTTATTATTTTTATTTTTGTCATAATTTTATTATTTTTATTCTAAACATTTCAATTAAATTAATTTAAATTGAAAAAATTGTTCGGAATTATTTCGTTGTTCTAATAATATTGTAGTTGTTTTGAAAATTATTATTATGATTATTATTATGATTATTATACTTTTTAATATTATCAATATGATGATGATGATGATGATGATATTTATTATTATTATTTCATATTTTTTATAGTTTTTTTAGGGTTTATTTTTTATAAACCCTATTATGAGCTCCTTTATCCACTATCATTTCACACTTGTGTGGCGTGACCCCCCCCCCCCCCGCCACCTCCTTCACTACAATTTCCTCCCCAGCCAGCCACTCTCTTCACCTTGCAGCGACACCATCCTTCTCTCCTCATCTAACAACCTATTGCTTCTTCCAAAAATCCTCATCCCCCATACGCACCATCCTCCAGCCTTTCCCCTTCTGCAATGTGCCTCCACCTGCCTGGTGCCCCCCTTACCACACTGCACCTCTACCTACATGGAGACTCTCCGGCCTTCTTTATCATGCAGTTGTGGGGTACTCCCATCCGTCCGACCCTGCTAATGGCGCAACCCATGACCGATATGGCTCCCCTTCCAGCTCTGGCCTAATCCTGCCTTGAAACCCACTAGCTCACCCTCTTCCTTACCTTTATTGGCTTCTATCAGAAAGCTGCTCCGCCAACGCACCCACTGTCTATCCACAACATGCCCTCTAACCGGAACTGCAAACCAGCCCCATTCTATCCCACTGTAGCATTAACCTGGACCCGACATCCCTATTTGCATCCTACCGACACCTCGATAGTGAATATCTGACCAGCCTCCCCCTTGTCCCCGTCATGAACCCCCCCCCCCACACACTGGATGCCTCCGGAGAAACCCCCTAGCCGACAACTGCTCCACCCAACAGCTCCTTCGCACCTCCGGTTTCACCTTATTTATTAAATTTTCTTGTTTTCAATGAGGTTCATTTTTTTAATGGGTCTATTTGGTATAGTTAGCGTTTTTAGACTGAACGAGGTGATTCATAATGGGTGATGTCATTTAACTTTTGATTGGATGGGGGGGGGGGGTTCTCCACACTGTTTGACTAAATGCCTGAATGGCCTGAAGGCCTTCATATTTTTATTGATTTTTGATAACCCCCCTTTCAAGGGATGACGGGGAACCCATACAAGGTGCATAGGCTCAGAGATTATATGGCCCTTAGGCTTAATAGATTACATGGCCCGAAGGTCTTAGGGAATTCAATAAAACTATATACAAGGAACTACCCCTCCCCAGCATCTGCATCCTAATTGTGCCACTCCACGTTTTCATGACCATCTGGCTAGGCTTACCGTGAAATCACAGGCTGTACCGATGGCATAGCCATACTCTCTAATTCTGAAAATCCATTTGGCTCTGCTCTGGTGAGTGCACCTGCTCTAAATCCTCATCTAGGGATGCACCTTTTTTGTATTGTGTATGGGGCATGCATTCATGTGGCCCGAAAGCCTTGCCGGACCCGAGGACCAAACCGGTGGCTCGAAGGCCCAGATGGATGAATAGTTCCGGCTGCTACAGTACTAAATAGTTCCTGCTACAGTGCCTGCTATAGTTCTTCTACAGTACTGCTACAATCCCCGTAAATATTCCTCCATGCCGTTTGGTTTCACATACTCTAGTTGAGCTTTTTTATGTGTTTGAGTGCTTGATATTAATTGTAAAGACCCGTAAAATTCAAGGAACATTTTTTCTTAATTTTCTTTAGAATTTTACAAGAGCGCGGTTTCAGACGGCACCTGATTCCGAGGCCCGGAGTGCCCGGAATTAATTTCCGAAGTTTGGCTCGGGTACGTTCAGTGAACGAACGAGCGGGTTTTCCTAACTTTTGATCCGGTGCTCGGAATTAAAATCCGAGGGCGCCGATGAACTCGCAGCGCCGATATTCGCTTAAAGAGACCTTTTCGGGAGTTTCGTTTTTGCGGGATGAGAAGTTAATTTTTGTGGATTAAATTAGAAGTGAATAAAAATTGGGGAACAATTTTTATTTTTATCTAAGTGGTTATATCCTAAGTGAGGGAGTTGGGGTGGGACCCACTAGTTCCTAACTACCCATGTGTGGATAAATGTGAGGTGGGGCCCACACGAGCCCCAACCTTTCACATTCCCATAACTCTCATAAACTCTCCCTTTAATCTTGCTAACTTTGGTATATGTATGGGCATATACCCGGGTAGTGGTTATCCGTCGATTTCACAATCCTTGTGTTTCCTCATGATTGAGATGGGTTACTTAATAACTTAGGTATATGTATGGGCATATACCTAAGTAGGTTTTATCTGTTGAGATCTTCTTGTGTTTATCCTTGTTGGTTTTAGTGAGACCTTGAGGGTCTCGGGGTCCATACTGAGTATCGTTATACTCACCCCTGCACGGGCTATGCCCGCACCTCGTTGTGTTGGTTGCAGACGACGGACAGAGCTGACAGAGGCCGAGTGTTCGAGGACTGGACGGTACCTGGAGGTGGACTATACGACGAGGCGGTACCCAGAGGCAGACCACTGGGCGGGTCATACTTGGAGCAGACGGCGGGACCCGAGGAGCAGAAGAGCTATCTGTACCCACCCTTCAGGTGGGATTACCAGTGGACATCTCAGCGTAGCAGCTTTACTTTTCAGTCGCTGTTTTCCCTTTCGAGTTGTACTTTACAGTTGGGCTTGTATTTCCGGCCCCTTTTACTTTTCAGCTCTTCTTTTTGTACTTAGTGTTTTACTTCCACTTGTTTACTCTGTGGTGTGTGTTTACTTTTCAAAGGCAATGCCTTCCCTTTTTACGGGATTTACGCCTTGGTGCTAGTCGCCAGCCCCTGGCCTATGGAAGGCGGGCTTGGGGTAGTCACGACTCGGACCCCGAGGGCGGGTCGTGACAAATTGGTATCAAAGGGGTTCGGTTCTACCGCAGAACTTATAACTCTGATCTTTCTTTCTGTAAAGCGATAGTGTTAAGGGTACCGAGTGTGGTTTTCAGTTCAGGGAGTCCAGTGTTGGTGCGGGCGGCCGACGTATCCATACACCAGGACCCTGACAACTGATTTCCGACTTTGTGCACGAAAACACTGATTGCGTGTGTGATTTCAAAGGTTTTTCCCCTTAAAACAGCTCAAACCAGGTCAGCTCACCAGGTATAATCGTTTGATCGTGTTACGTTGTTTCTTTCATGATGGCCCACCGAGCAGCGAGACTCCAGTGCAGGGCCCTTTTTCAGTGTTGGCACCTTCGGGTGGTGTACCAGCAGCACCACCACCCGTTAGGCAGCAGATGCCACTAGCTGACGGTGCACGCTAGCAGAGCGCGATGCACGAGTTCCAGCAGTAGAGGCCTCTGAGGATACGAGGCGAGACAGATTTCCCAGGCAGCAGTGGACTGGATGGAGACGAATGCTAGAGTTCTACGCCTAGCTTGGATACTAGTAGAGCGGATGATGATCTTAGCTCCAGGTGTTTCCAGAGAGTGACCATGAGGTTGGTCCTTATAGTAACGAGGCTTCGGTACGCGAACCGATACCTGGTTTAGTACCTACGGGTAGAGCGCCAGCTATGTCACTACCTGTTGGTCAGCAGACACTACCGGCGGTACCGGTAGCAGAGACTCACAGGCTTAGTGCCTTACTTATGTTTTAGCATCAGATATCCCTCAAGTTTCGAAGTGAGCCTGACTCGTAGGCGGCTGAGGACTGGCTTGAGGAGGTGGTTGTGAGTTTTCTGGAGCTAATACAGCTTCGACAGTACGACATGTCGGAAGCAGAGCACTCAACGTGGCTTACCAATCAATCTTGGTACTCGTTGGTTACGTTGTGATCAGTTCTTTAGACTCGAACTTCTGAGCGAAGTGTGTCTAAAGGACATCCGAACCATTTCTTTTCCTCTATGCATTCCTACCTATGCTAGGATGCTAGAGAGAACCTTTGTAGTTGTGAACGTTAGCAGTGAAAGGCAGGAGACTAGCGCCAGTCTCAGAGACTCGGGCGTGTAAAATGTTTCAGGAGGAGGAAGTGCTAAGGACAGATGAATCTGCAGGGTAGCAGACGTGGAAGCAGAGCTTTGAGAGCAGCATGTGGTGGTGTACATTTCGACATGTTACGACCACCCGACTTAGTAGTCCCCGCCAGGCCCAGGGAGCAGGAGGGCTGGGGAGGAGAATAGCTGCATTGCGGTCAAGGAGTGTGACCCAGGAGCTCTAAGAATGATTCGGGGTACGAATTATGTCTACTACGAGCTGCCATATCTATAGACATGGGAACCAATCATTCTACCCTTCCACGAATCATGTCCCAGACCTAGAGGTTCCGGGTAAGCCGTAGACTTGACCCTCACGTCTGGAGATACCTTTGGGAGGAGACTCGATAATCACGCTTACGCCGACGGTGTGATTTGACCTCGAGGCGAGAGTTTCGGTTGGAATCTCTTGGTGGCAGCGTAGAGGCCTTACGACGTTGATCTGGGTATGGTTTTGATTCACAAATCATACCCCGGTTGACTGTTTTAGGCAAACGTCGGAATGGGTTTTCCTTGGTCGGCGAAAAGGAAACCCTGGGCAGCTCATGTTAAACTCAGACATAAGAGGGTGTGACCGATCACTCTTGAGTTGGTCAACCCTACCCCTGTGGCAGTAGGAGTTTGAGTTCAGTTCTAACCTAAAAAGGGAAACCTTTTGAGTTCGAGGGTGACGAACACGTTCTTATACGGTCTCAACCCGATGAGGTTTCGGAGATGTGGCCGAGGCGGCATGTTATCTCCGAAGTTCGATGGACCCTTTTGATCTTCAACAGGGTAGGCGAGGAGGTTTACCGCTTAACCCTACCACCTCAGTCGCACCGGGTGCTTCTCGGGTAGCACGAGATCTTCAGGTGAGCATATGGGAGCGTAAAGCTCAGTTGCGTGCTCAGTACCCTCTTTTGTTTCCCTAGTTTTTGATGTAGCTTTACGGGGACGTAAAGCCCTGAGGTGGGAGTAATGTAAAGACCCGTAAAATTCAAGGGAAATTTTTTCTTAATTTTCTTTAGAATTTTACAAGAGCGCGGTTTCAGACGGCACCTGATTCCGAGGCCCGGAGTGCTCAGAATTAATTTCCGAAGTTTGGCTCGGGTACGTTCAGTGAACGAATGAGCGGGTTTTCCTAACTTTTGATCCGGTGCTCGGAATTGAAATCCGAGGGCGCCGATGAACTCGCAGCGCCGATATTCGCTTAAAGAGACCTTTTCGGGAGTTGCGTTTTTGCGGGATGAGAAGTTAATTTTTGTGGATTAAATTAGAAGTGAATAAAAATTGGGGAACAATTTTTATTTTTATCTAAGTGGTTATATCCTAAGTGAGGGAGTTGGGGTGGGACCCACTAGTTCCTAACTACCCATGTGTGGATAAATGTGAGGTGGGGCCCACATGAGCCCCAACCTTTCACATTCCCATAACTCTCATAAACTCTCCCTTTAATCTTGCTAACTTTGGTATATGTATGGGCATATACCCGGGTAGTGGTTATCCGTCGATTTCACAATCCTTGTGTTTCCTCATGATTGAGATGGGTTACTTAATAACTTAGGTATATGTATGGGCATATACCTAAGTAGGGTTTATCTGTTGAGATCTTCTTGTGTTTATCCTTGTTGGTTTTAGTGAGACCTTGAGGGTCTCGGGGTCCCTACTGAGTATCGTTATACTCACCCCTGCACGGGCTATGCCCGCACCTCGTTGTGTTGGTTGCAGACGACGGACAGAGCTGACAGAGGCCGAGTGTTCGAGGACTGGACGGTACCTGGAGGTGGACTATACGACGAGGCGGTACCCAGAGGCAGACCACTGGGCGGGTCATACTTGGAGCAGACGGCGGGACCCGAGGAGCAGAAGAGCTATCTGTACCCACCCTTCAGGTGGGATTACCAGTGGACATCTCAGCGTAGCAGCTTTACTTTTCAGTCGCTGTTTTCCCTTTCGAGTTGTACTTTACAGTTGGGCTTGTATTTCCGGCCCCTTTTACTTTTCAGCTCTTCTTTTTGTACTTAGTGTTTTACTTCCACTTGTTTACTCTGTGGTGTGTGTTTACTTTTCAAAGGCAATGCCTTCCCTTTTTACGGGATTTACGCCTTGGTGCTAGTCGCCAGCCCCTGGCCTATGGAAGGCGGGCTTGGGGTAGTCACGGCTCGGACCCCGAGGGCGGGTCGTGACATTAATATATAGGTCGTTGGATTTAGACACATGTTGTGTCATCCCACCTTGGATCTGAGGTAGGATTCCAATGCACCATTCCTTTTTAATTTAAGAATAATTAATTTTAATCTTTTCATACCTTATAATATTATTAGGTTCTAATGTGAAGCTCTGGTTCAAATTTACATAGTATGCAACTGTTGTTTTAAGCTTGTTGTTGTTTTTGGACTTCGTTTTGTGAAATAGAGCACACTAAATGTAGGGTCTGATTGCGCTCAACCTCCTAATTTGAGTTCCATAAATTCTTTCTTGCTCTCCGTTTTTCTAGGTGTTAATTTTCATTGTACTACATTTGGTTAATTCACATTGTTTGAAAACAGGTAGTTCCAACCTTATTTTATAAAAATATTATCATTTGGTTATAGTTGCACACAATGTTATCATTAATGAAAATTTTCTTTTGGTCCACACTTGATTTTGGAGTTTTATAACATGGTTTAACATTTTAAATAGGACCCTCATAAGAAAATTGGTGTTTTATAACTTTGTGAGTGTTAACTGAAATTTTTTTCTAAGCATTGCTTGTATGGTCTTCGTAATAGTACCTGGTTAGACTTTATGTCTTAAAAGCGATATACAATGTTTTTTTTCATTTTTTAAAACAGTTGGAAGCATGTGAAATTTTGTTTTGAGGTATTTTTAATGATTTCCAAAGAGTTTTGGATTTAATAAAAAATGTGTTTCTTGTGAAATAATGGATTTAGGGATAATTGGAAATGTTTAAAATGTTTTATGCTATGTGAAGTTTGAAGTTTGATTTCTTTAAAATTTTTATTGTTTTGTGGCAAGGAATTGTTTCTCGGTTAGGGTTTTTCATAATATTTGGGTATGTTTGATAATGCGTCAGAAATGTTTTGAAGGGGGTTTTTCAAATTCATTTTTTTAAATGGTGTGTCTTGCAACTCTTTAGAAATTGGTTTGCATCTTTGATAAAGTATGTTTTTATGGAATGCTTAAGGGACCTTTAGGCCAATTTTTGAAAATAAGGGGATGTGCTTATTATGAAAACTCACATTGGTTGGTCCTCATGCCTTGCATACAAGGAATGATAGGGAAGTCCTTGGAATGGCATCCCCGAGATCTAGTATGGACGTCCCTCAATTGGGGACCATTGTATTATATTTCTGTAAAGCCAAGAGAGTCTCCCTTGGGGAGACTCGGGGTGAGACCTAATGTCGAACATTATTATAGATATGGGTTATGATTTCATGCTTGGAGGCATCTGTTGTATCACCTCTTTTTATACTGTCGACATTCGAACCTGACATATTGAGAGAATTGTCCGAGACAAGTACTGCACTCGTAGGTTATGGTACTGAATAGGGGTCCATAGTAGGAGAACACGGTTGGGTTTATTGCTATGTTATATTCCATCTTCCTTCCTGATAAAGGATGGCCAATCATTTTGGATCATTAGATTTCATCATATGTGGGATGCAACTGTAGATCGGGCCACAAGTATTGGTGTCGTCTGGATTTTTATCGATCTCTTGGGCTCGTATATATCTGGTGAATTTTTTCTAATGAACTATTGCTGAGATACATGCATTCCTATTTACATTTCCCCTTGCTATATATTCCCCAGTACATTTGTGTGGTGTTTTTTATGAAATGTGACAAATGGTTTTTCATAACTCCTACGGTATTGTTTTCAAAAGAAAATTTGTTTCAAACTATTTTGTTATTTTTTTAAATGACTAAGGGTTATGGTTTGTACTTTTATTCAAGTAAAAATTATAGAAATTAATACATTAATATATTTTAGTTCAAACATAGAAATGATGTTTCTTAATTTTAATGGTAGTGCATTGGGAATAGATATCAGACTATCCTACTCTGTATTAATACTCACGCATATAGTTCTCTTATGATTTTAGTGTTTATGCAGGCTACATCTTGAGTGCACTCACCATTGGAGATGCTTGATAAATGTGTCAGAGTGTGACCCACGGGGTCACACATAGTTAGTTTGGATGTCGAGTTTGATTTGTTTTATTTTTTAGTTCTTGTTTAATCACTTACCTGATTGAGTTATTCTGCGATTCCCTGTATTATTTCCACTTATTTATTTATTTATATTGGGAGATATCATTCACACAAAATCTTTTGATGCCCCGACACTTGTCACCAGCTCAGGAGGACTGGGAATGCCTCTCGGACCATGTTGCAGACCATCTCGGGTGATTAGTTCAGTGTTAACTCGGGTTGGTTCATGACACGGTGTGTTGTACGTATGCATAAAAGTTATTTAGATTATATTTACAAATTGAAATAAAGAAATGTAAATGATATATAAAAATTAATTAATTATTTTATTCTCATATATATCATATATTTTCCTTAAACACATCCACAATACGTTCCCTGTAAAGCATGAATGAATCACATCGCTATGTGGGGTGGTAGTCTATTGTTACACATGAGCACTATTTCCATATTAATACAAAATAGAAATAATGATGGTATATTTGATTTTATAATTAAATATACATTATAATATCATAAATACCATATATAAATAGTAATTTCATCATTATTTCCAACCTTGAGTGTGGTAATGGAAAAATAATGACATTAGTTCATGAAGTGGTACTCAATAGTACACATGAATAATTACATTGTAACACATTTGATGGATGATGAGATGTTTGTAAGTCATTACAATAATATAAAAATCATAGTATGTTTAATACATTTATGATATTATAAAATTACTATATAATGATAATTTAATGGTGTGGAGTAATAAATAAAAAAATGCTTGTTGATGTTCATTAACTCTTCATCAGATATCCTCCTTGAGATTTCATTCAAATCCATCTAGGATGAATTTATATATAAAGTAAGGATTATGTGAAGAGAATATGGAATTTTTTAATTGATTTTGGTAGGTATTGTCTAAACCAAATTTTTTTTATTGTGTGAATAAGAGAGAATATGGGTGGCCTTTTAATAGTAGGGGAGAGGACATGCATTGGATTTTTTAAAAGAATTTTGTGATCCCCCTATTTTTATATGTTATAAGGGTAAAAATGGAAAATTTTATATAATATAATATTCATGGGATAAATAAGGTCATCCAATATGTTTTTGAAATGTATTGGTTCAATTTTTAACCTTATCTTTTAATTTTAACCCATGGTAAGATATTTGTTACCTTAACTGTGATAAATAATTTTAAATATTTTCACTATTTATTTTTGTCAAAAATCATTTTACATTATTATAAATTATAAATTTTGATGATTCCGCATATTTTATCCAATTTTCAAAATTCAATTCACATTAATGAAAAATTTTAATTTAAAATTAATCCTATAGAGGTGACGAGAAAGCGGTTTTTAAAGAGAAAATGTTCTGATGTTTACAATGATTTTATATCTTAATCAAAATGAAAATTATTCTAATGAACTAAAATAGATTAAATTATGTATAATTAAGAGAAATTCTCTTTAAAACTAATTTAAAAAATGATTTATCTTTATAAATATTTTATATGAAAAGGTATTTTTCAATGAAAATTCAGTATTTTTCAGTACTCCTCAAAAAATGAACCTTTTTCTAAAAATCCCAATCATTCACCGTAATATAATTATATATGAAGATTTAAAAAATAAATTTTATTTTGAAAACTAAATTATATAAATTTCTTAATTTTTTTAAAAAATATTTATCATTTAGAAGGATACAAAACTACTTTTTGGAAAAACTTATTTTTTTAGTGTAAAATTAAATTTACTTTTATTTTTTGTCCAAGAACACATAAGATTTATTTTAAACATATTATTGAAAATATTATATATTAATTTCTTTCAAATAATTCACTAATAAAATTATTGACGTATATCACATTTCTCTTCAAAAAATTGTTTATCAGAAATACCTTTCCACTATTTTCAAAATGATTTTTTTCATTTATAATTAATTTGTCACCAAATAATTAAATATATATACATGTGAAAACCATATTTTAATAATTTTTTAGTCCTATTTATAACCACTTTTCTTAATATCTAGGTGATAACTAAAATATTATATACTAAAATGACATGATTCGTTAAAACTCAATAATGTGTGTAATAAAGGAATAACTCAGTGGTGTGTATAATTTAAGTTAGACTCAGTGTTACAGGTAATACAAGTAAACTCTATATTTCTTATAATGTAAAATAAAAAAAATATTACATTTATTTCATGAAAGACCACACAATATCATGGTGTTACAAATTCCACCATCAGCATTTTTAAGAACACTACACCCAATTCCATAATTTGCGAAGGTTTTTTAGTGGAGGTTTATGAAACGAATTCTAAAAATGTAAAAAAAATATGGAAGTGGATTTTAAAAACCCCACTGCAAAAAAATTTACATTTTTTAAAATGTGACATTTCTTCTACATCCCCCGTGAACCAGACACCCCCACCCTCTCTCCCGATGAGCCTATTAATCCCTATCCCCCTCACTGTCAGGATTCTTCGACATCTGTCATAGTTGTCCCCCATAAAATTCTACTTTCCAGAATCCCAGTCCCCATTTCCAAACCCTTATTCCACCATTTCTACATGCTTAAGTCTATGTCCCCTCTCTTCCATGAACTATCATCATCGCTTCTCCCCCTTTTCATCTCCCTACCACTGATCCACCGCATCTCTGACCCTTCCCCATCACAATTGCCCCATGCATTCCAATCTTGGATCATCATCCCATCTACCTGTTAGAAGAAGAAAAATGGAGGAAGAAATAGTGTAATTGATGTTAGGTATTCAATGTATATCAATGCTTTTCTTTATAATTTTTTATTTTTTTATTCTTTGTATTTCTTATATTGGAATTAAAGAATTATTGATGGTCATTTGGCTATATAGAACTGATGCGTCCCATGGATTAGATTTCACATTCAATATATTAAGGAATCATACATTGTGTAAGTTTATTACTATGTTAATTATTTCTTGATCTTTTTTTTGGTTTTTAGGTTGGGATAGATGGAGTAATGGGTAAATGTTTTCTATAACATCTTGGTTTTGAATTTATTCTATAATTTTTATACATTTTATTCTCTCCAAAAAATGAAAAGGATCTTTATTTTTTTGTTATCTCGTGTAAAAGTGAAATTAACCAGTTCAATTATACCAGTTCATTCATATACAAACAACACCACATATTTAAAAACCAAATATATTTGTGGGATTTGTAGGTTCATCTCCAATACTCTAGGATTCCCATGTAAATGTGTTTAATATCTTAATAATATTTTTTGTTTACAATTTGTAAAGAATATTTTGAATATTTAATCATAGAAATGAATAGGATAAATTTGGATGTTATCTAACATGTTGTATAATGTGCATATTAAATATAAAATTAAAACTCACTCTTGTTAACATTATTTATGTAGACAATACGAATTGTTTCAATTTCAAATTTTTTACATAGGTATCGATTCTAACCCAACCCAGCTAAAGACTAACCAAATTTCGTGTGTTATATTTGTTGATTATTGCAGTCTAAGGTTCATGAGACCTGATAGAGGACAATCCATTCTACGATAATTGAAGGTGATGATTTTCTATTTATTTATGGTAGTATTTTGGTTTGTTATTCTATTTTATATCGAATTTAATTAGGTTTTTCATGTTTTTAGGTTGCACATTGTTCTTTATTGTGTCTTAGACCTTGTTAAGGTGGGATAGTGCAACCATTTTCAAAGAAAATGTTTTTCAAGTTATTGAACCTTTGGTTTGGGTCATTAAATCTTATAATGTCACCTGATTTTATTTTTAATCATTTATTTCGATATCAAAATAAAATAATAATGTTCAGAATGTATATAATGTGGAAGTCAAGTTTCACCAGATTTTGACTTCATTTCTAAAGTTTTTCTATAATTTAATGCATGTTAAAATCTGACATTAAATCTTTTCACATACTGAATGTTTTGTAAATTCCTGAATAACCGTTAATTAATATGTTAAATGTTTTAAGAGAGGATATTGTTTTAAATGTGGGGTTATCTTTTGTCATAAAAATATTTAATTAATTAATACTTTTTTTAAATATATTTTCTTACATATATATATATATATATATATATATATATATATTTATTTATATACTATTTCAACACCTTTACATAAGTATACATATATGTGTCTATCTGTTCAAATTCACTTGGGAAGGTTTAAATTTTGGTGATGCTGTTTATGTATATACATAAATGTGTCAATGAAAATAGGTATAATAATAAAAATAGTGACTTTTAACCTTAATCCCGATTTCTTTATTTGGTTATTTAAATGATTATATGTATTGTAAAGATACTTGTTAATTTTATTCATAATAAAATATTTTCTATTATCAGTTGTACTTATTAGTTATAAATTATGAGAAGCATAGGGTACTTAGGTAGGCTGACCAAGACCTGAAGGTGTCATCCACCACAAGAAATGCTAGTGAAGCACTTTGTGACAACCACTATTGTGAGAGATGTGTCATGACATAAATCCACTACTATGATGATAAAGAATTATTAAGAAATCCTAGAATTAGTGACCATAGGGTGTTTCTCTATTAATTCCTATTTTAAATTACTACTTGTATTATTATTATATTTATTCAATTTTACATAAAACAATCCTTGCTTGATTTCATTTTTTACTTTGAGTTTTTTTAGTAAATATATGACACTTATTATAAATACTTGGGTTTGGTTTTTTTCACTTCAATTTATCTTCATTCATACTTAGTACTACTTGTATTATGTAAAAGTTTTAATAAAGTGTATGCGCATTAAGATATATATAGATAAAAGTTAGAACACATTACTGAGGAACACTCCTCAGAATGCTAAGGAATTGGAGGATGTTTTAGATTTTTCAATTTCTAATGAATTTGTTGAAGGGAGAGTAAGATTCAAATTTCATAAATGTAAATTTAGATGATTGTTTTTGTGAGTTCATGTTTATGAACACATGATATTGAAGTAATTCCATTCTCAATATTTTTCACGGATTTTTCAAGGAGAATCTAATGTTACAGAATGTTTTAGCACTTATTTCTATCTGCAAAATAGACTCCCACCTTTTTCAGAAATAGAAAATGAAATAAAAACATTATAAATGATTCATTTGGAATTGCAAGACACCAACACCAACATAAAACATATTAGAACAACCAGTTGGTGGTGATATAAATAGAAACATGACAAGCTATTTTCTTGGGACTATTGGAAAACTAGATAAATATTGTAACATATCATTGGATCCTCCCCTTTATTCTGTGGATACTAATGTAAGAGAGAAGATCCCTAAGTATACAAATGAATTTCATGTTTTAGTTGATGATGGAAATCATGATTTTAATAGTGGATATTTGAAATGTTCATGACATTATTTTCAGTTGAACTTGTAGCATATCAATTGCCTATGTGGAATTCCAAATAAAGATATTTTCCATCATATTGGAATCTTTGCATGATTCATATCTAAAAGTAAAGATCCCTGTATATTTTTATGATTAGAAAGAAGTTTCTAATAATATTGGATTGAATTATACAAAAATACTTGTGTGTCCCAATGAATGTATTCTTTATAGGGGATAAGATTCAAGTAGAAAAGATTGAAAGAAACGTTCTTCTTCTAAAATGAAGTCAATGGGTGATGTTGGATGTCCGAATAAACATACTACTATATTGAAAAATAAATGTAACACAACTAGAAAGGTTTAGCGTCACTTTCCATTATAGAATAGAATGAAAAAATTATTCATGTCATCAAAAACCACAGATAACATGTTGTTTCATTCTATAGATAATAAGAATTATGGGTTAATGAGATATCTAGGAGATTAAAAATTGTGGAATAACTTTGATTCATTACATACATATTTCTCATATGATCCGTGAAATGTGTGATTGGGATTGGATTCTGATGGATTCAACCCATTTGGGACTTTGAGAACTAGTTATAGAATTTGGCTAGTTGTTTTGGTCCCTTACAATCCGCCTCTATGAATGTGTATGCAAAAGAAATAATTTATCATTTTGATGATTATTCCTAGAAATCGAATGCATGGAAATGTTTTTGATGTATATTTATAGCCACTAATTGATGAAATATAAGAGGTATATAGAAATAGTCTTGATACATTTAATGAATCTTCTTGAACAATGTTCAATATGAAAGCGACTCCGATGTGAACCATTAGTGACATCCTTGGGCTTGGGAATTTAGCTGGTTGGAATAATTACATGATTTTATATTTTTTTCAATTTTTAGATTTGATTTTGATCCTCAACCACTACCTCATAGTAGAATATGGTGTTTCTTATGTCATCAATTATTTCCCGATGCATATCATAGATTTTTGATGAAAAAGTCAAAATTCAATGGTTCTATTGTACGTAAACCATATCCAAAGTTATTGATTAGTGATAAAATATTGGCACAAAATAGAAATATTGAAATCGAATTTTGGAAGGTTCGTCATTTTTATGAATGTGGGTAACAAGTTCAAAGTGCATCATCAACTGAAATTGGAATGTAAAAATAGGGGAAAATTGTATATTCTTCAAACATCCATATTAGGAATTTAATTTTTTTCCACATAATCTTGATATTATATATATTGAGATGAATGTTTGTAAAAAATTGATATTTGCATTGATTAATGAGCATGGAAAATAAAAGGACCATATCAATGATCATAAATACATACAAACAATGTACATAAAGCATGATCTCTGTCTAGATGAGAATAGAAAGTATACACTAGAAATTTTTTCAATGAAACATCGTGATAAAGATACATTCCATCGAATTTTTTAGCATGTGAAGGTATATTATGGGTATTAATGTTACAACTCATGGTGTTTTTAATTAAATCATCATAGGTTACATGGATTAAAAATTCACATTTTACATATATTGTTATAGAAGTTACTTTTATTGGCTTTGCATACTTTATTACCTGAAACGGTTAATGCTTTTATACTCCAATTTATCCCATTCTTCAAACAACTATGTGAGAAAAATATACAACCATTTGAGCTTGAAATCCTTTAATAGATATTTGTATTGTCACATTGTGTAATGGATATGATCTTTCTCTCTGTAATTTTTTACTATCATGATGAATATAACTATGCATTTTGTCAAGGATGCTAAATTAGGAGGCCTTGTATATTATCGATAGGTGTATCCAATTAAGAAGTAATTTGTTTATATTTTTTTATCTTAACTATTCAATTATTGTCATAACATTAAGTTCACAAAAATGTTTTATTTATTAAACTTCATATATCTTTTAGGAATTTGAAATAATATGTTAAAAATAAATATAAGCCTGAATGCTCTATTATTTTAGGATACATGGAAGGTGTGTTTCTAAACGTTTGTTCTATACACTTGAATAATTATTAGAAAGATTACATTGAGTTGGATGTTTGGAAAACTCATCAAATTAGTCTCAACTACATTAGAAATAAACAATGTTTTATGGTATTAGTCGATCAGTTTGGTGGATCTCAAATATTACACTGACATAAAATTATTTTTTTATAGGGAAATAGATATGTGTTGATAAATAGTGAAATTACATATCCATTTATTAAAGATCTTAGTATACAAAATAATAAAAAAATGAGAGGCTAAAAATGAAATTAGAAAGATATAACAAATTTTTTTTAATAATGTGCTTGTAGGATGGTTTACATGACTTGTATGTTCATAAATTTGGTAATAAATGATGATATTTGGTTAACAAATATATTTTATAAATATAATAATTTATATTTATTTTTCATATCATGAATACAGATACTCAAGCAGATTTGTCTGATTATTTTATGTTTCTTACATGTGGACGTCTAAAATAGACTAAAAAGTATGATGCTTATAGTGTGAATGGATTTAAATTTCCTACAGTTGATCATGAAGAGGATTTGACATAATAGAATTGTGGTATATTTAATTTTTCTGATGTTATATACTATGCAATGTTGACTAATATTATCATATTAAACTACAATAGCCATTTTTTAGTTTTTTTATCAAAATGTAATTGGGTTGATATTACCATACATGTTATAAGAGATTCCTTGCAATTTAGTTCAATGAAATTATCTCACTTGACATTTTTCATTGACCATGAATTACATGATCTGTATATCATATCATCATAAGAGAAAATGGTATATAATGTAGAAGATATCATGGATGATGTGTGGATTGTAGTTTCTCACATAAAATAAAGAGATATTTATGATATGGGTGGTGATTTGGAAGATCTGAACTCTGAAATTGAATCTCATTAATAGAAAGAATCAAACTTATTTTTACATCATGATATTTAATATATTTTCCTTGCAACTATGGATACAGTACATGAGAAAATTTTGGAATTGGAAAATGAAATGATTGAAGGATAAAATTATTGTATTTACAGTCATCCTTTAATTTATCAACCCCTAATGTAATTTCTGAAGTCATTCATTATCATAACTCAATATTTTTTAATAATTTTAATCTATTAACGTTTCTAATTTTTTATGCATGAATTTTTTGAAATATATGCTCTAACGTAAAATTCATTTGATTAAATCACAGGAAATACAAGGAGGAATTATTTTATTGATCCCAGTTGACTATCAATATATGTTCCCTTAGCTATCCTGACAGATGATGATCCATGAGTCTCCCTCCCTATAACATTCAATCTCCCCTCTTATTTCCCCTACTCAACCTCTAACACCCTCCATTCTTCTATCTTCCAGCACACCACCTATCTACATCCCCTCAGCAGCTCATCCAATTCCCTCCATTCAAAAGGATAATTGGTGAGGGTGAATTACAACACTCTAAATTCTTCATGGGGATTTCGGAGGGTGATGGTTATAGGAAATGTTTTTAATATTAATATATTTATTGCACTTTTTTTACTACTAACTATTTTTCATAAAATATAGAAATGATGATAGTAAAGAGAGAAATATAAAATTTTATAATGTCTATAATTAGAATATATTGAATATTGTTGTTCCATTTTATTTATATGAGGTCCCTACAGATGATGTCATTGGATTATTTGTCCAGATTCTATGCCGGCTAACCCCGGAGTCACTTACCCTTTTGATTAAGTATGGTGATTTGAGTTGTAAGCCTAAATAATGGAATGTGAATTATTTTATTCATTGATAATGAAAATTTTAATACATTTTAATATATTAAATGTAATTATGTTATTATATTTTAATATTTTTAAAGGTAATCCCTTTTGACAGATTTTTTTCCAATTTACCGTTGCTGATCTTACAGCACAAAAGTGGACAATAAAATGTTTTGGTTAGAAATGGTAAGATTTTAAATAGAGATTGTGTAATGAAATAAAAAATTATTTGAGAACACAGAAATTACATGATAAGGTACCCCAATGGGTATCTTTTGAGTAATTAAATGGTTTTTGTTGATAACCATCATCATGAGATGTACATGATATTAAAATATATATTATTATATTAGTCTAATTTTTTATTTATACATGCATACAAAAAGGAGATGAAATTGAATATATTAAAATTAAATTTTATATTATTTATTTCATGATGTTTCATGGAAGAATGAATCATGTTGAGTTTAGAAAATTATCCCTCACACTGATGAGTCAAAGAATTTTCCAAAAACTGATGGAATTTGGTAATCTATTAATTAGTTTAAATATTTTAAATAAAATATTTTTTATTTTATATGTTAAATTATTTATTGAAATTTTTTTAATTATGTCATGGAAATTAGGGCACAAATTCTCATGAATAGAACTATGGTTTTATTTTCAATAAAAATTTGATGGGAGTTATGTTAATGATTCTTCCAAATGTGTTGGGGTATGAATTCATTTTTCATTTTAATAAATTTTTTTCATTTATATATATGTTAATATGTGTTTCATAAAATATGAAGCATTATTGATTTATCTATAAAAATTAAAGAAAAAAGTACGATAATCTTGTGAAGTCCTTCTCAGTCTCCTTAGATGACCTAGTCGGTAAAGTCCTTAGGAAGGAGTATCCTGGTCGAGTGTACAGGATGGGACTGGGAACATTTCTATATTAGGTCATTGGTAGGCCACTAGGGATTAAAACTACATCTAATTAGATTTTTTATCAATCTTTACCTCGAGATTCTCATAGGGTGTTGTTTTCATGCATTGAAAATTAAGGAATAGTGGGCTCATACATCTACTTTGTAGAAAGCGCTGATTGATTAATATAAGAAAATGGATGGATATATCCCTAGGGATATTTCATCTATGGTTGGTGGTGATAAATTAAATCACAGAAGTTCAAAATCATTTAGTTCACAAATATTTATTGGTTTTATGGTTAAATAAAAATATACAAAACTATTTAATTTTAAATATAGCGGTCTTACAGGTTTCGGTAGTAAGAAGTGGAGACATAGATGGAGAGGGTGTTGAATAGAGTTCATGGGGTAGTGATTAGTGGTCACATTGTATTACAATATGATGTAAAACTAAAATAATGACAAAATGACAATAATTTGATGATTTAGAAACCATTCTATGGTTTTTTGTAGAGATTGATGTATTTAATTATCATTTCAGAATCATCGATTTTAGAGTGATTATATAGATAAATACCTGTGTTCATTCATTATATTTGGAATACATGTTGTAGGTTAGTATACAATAGATAAATCCATGTAGTTCAAATACATCATCACTTATACATACTTCTTCACTAAATGGGATGATGAAAAACCCCTCAAACAATTTGGGACCAAAATAATTCTCAACATCATGAAATACAATATCACCACTAGATTTGGTGTCCCTCGCATTATATTGATGAAAATGGCACAAATTTATATTCTTTTCTACATGAGAATCTATATCATGAGTATAATATCAAATCCAACCATTCATATTTCTACCATATAGTGACTAATGGATGGATAGAGTCCTTCAATAGTACTTTATCAAACATAATCTAGAAGATGGTGGATAATGATAAAAATTATTATCCTGACATGATCATGCATCCCTTGTGGGATTTACAAAATACAACCTAGACCACCATATACGAGTCCTCATATTCACTTTAAAATGGGTTAAAAGCAATCATACCCATTGAGGTCCAATTTCTCTCACATCGTATAACTATCTGTGATCAACAATCCATATAAGAGAAATCCCAAAAAATTCTAGCTGAATCCGAGTTCCTCGATATTAAAATATTGCATAACTTACACCACTTCTAGGTTTATCAAAATTGATTATCTTGAGATTTTAACAAGATATTTTCCACCAATCATTCATTTAAGAAGAACTAGTACTGGTCCTCTAGACCCTGATGATACTAAGGAATAATACTCCAAATATTGTACCAGAGTGAGAGGGACCTTAGTCCATAAACAAGGTCCACTCCAATATATCTGATTTATTGATATTTAGGGATGAAGATCTTGTTATGGATCCTCCCAACAAAATTATTGGTAAGAAGTACTTTGTGTAGTAATCGAATAAGATCCGAGATGAAAAACCATTAAACGAACACCAAACAGTATTTATCACATGAACCTAAAAGGAATCACATATGGTCCTAATTATAAGACCTAATACTAAAAGGAAACATAGTTTGAGATGTAAGAAACTAAAATATATAGACTAACTTTCTTGTCACAAGACAATAAACTTCATGATAGAATCATTTCCATAAGATGTAAAACCAAATGATTCATGTTCTTGTTTCATGACATAAAACATCATAACATTTCAGTATATTCCTGAGTGGATCAAAACCCATGGTGTTGGTTTCCCACCACACCTCTACATAAAACAATGTGTGTCCTGATTCTTATCTCAATAGGATAAGTATTTATTCCTAGACCTTATGATTTGGTCTCATCCACGTAGTAAAGAAAATTATCCACCTTTATAATAAAAATAAATATCAATGTGTGTGACTTTAATGGGGGTCATTTTAATTATAGACTAATCTTAATGATTGATAACTACATGTGTCTTGATTCTTATCCACACAGTATATGTAGTGGCACTAAGGTTCCATAACCGATTTCCATACATAGAAATAATGGGCATGTGTCCCTTTTCCCGTGCATAAAACCTTGGTCCTTGCAGGAGATCGTAATTTGGAGTCCCTCATTTATAAGACCATCAAGGAAATGACAATATCCCATTCCATAAATACACAAAAATATATGCCTGAGACATTACACACCAATGTTAATGTCAGTACGAATTCTTCCTTTATTCATTGAAAAATTCCATCCACACATCATGTTCTTTATCTCCAGATAATTTGGGTCCCCATAATCTTTCATCAGCCATTAGTAATAGAATAACGGATTCCTGAGGACACCATTACTTTGAATATGCATCGATGCGCCCCAATCATGTGGGAACCCACTTTTCAATCATTTTCCATGTTATACCCATTCATATTAATCTCATATCATTTCTCTTTATATGAGGAACCCATATATCATAGTTTACTATATCCTTCTCTGTGTCTAATGTGTGTTAGAACAACCATATAACAGCATTCCATATGCCTCTCATTGTTTACATACATATTTTTGTAGTCATATGACATAAATATACAAGTCACCATTCATACTAATCGTATGATTTTAAACAACAAGGTTTCTTAGAACAATTTTTGGATTGATTCTAATTCCAATGAGTTCTATAGTAATCATTGGATTCTACAACCTTTTCTAGAATCCACTACAACAAAAGGCACGTGTCATTACTATTAATTACATCTAAGGGGTGAATGAAACAGTTTCCTCTCCCTGTTTCTCAAACAAAGAATAGCTCGCATGAGCTTAGGAATTCTGGTAATGGCTTTCCCACATGATAAAGGTTCATAAATTCACATCATGTTTGGCGTGGTCCTTGATAGAATAATTTAGAAGGCACACCAAATGTTTTTATCGAATGATGTTAAATTGTAGGATAATTTATCTTTCATGACATAAATCCAATAACTAAATTTGGCATGATTCACACTCTTAGGGGATACAATTTATGGTCGAAATCCAAAAATCATGTTCTAGCTGAAATATAAAAAAATACCCACACTCTTATATGTATGATCTAGATAAGTATAGGAGGGTCTTGTATGGGTTCTCACCCCACTAGTAATCTCACATTCAAAGAAAAATACTCCTCCTTCCTACATGAATTTGATCAGTGTGGGGAATCTATTCTGGAACTACATGTGTCTTGATTATCGATTTTAAAATATATTTATGGATACCTAGGTCCTATCTCTTTTGACCATACATGATAAAAAAACCCTTCCTGTGTGTGGTTCAAACATACATGGGAAATATTTCTCCCCATTCTTGGGTGATTTTGACATGAAATGATTCTTCCATATCTAGGAACCTACCTCCCACAAATCAACTTTGTTTTTGGGGAAATTCAAATCTTCATAAGCTATCCCTAGCCATAGGTGATATAATTTAATATTCTTGTGGAGACCTTTATTTGAAAATGAATTGATACACCGTATTATGTCATTTTATAAGATTCCCACAACTGTATTATCAACCAGAGGTAGATTCATCATCCGGATAATCCAATTCTATCTCTATATACATGTACATATTAATATTGGTAATGGATTTTAGAACATGGTACACAATCATTCCTTTAAAAATAGTCCCATTTCACCTTGTAGATCCGGATTCCCATAGGTTGTAGCTTCAACATTCCCCATTCATGCTTGAGGAATTTTGTAAGTTTCTTGGTCCGATACTATGAAATGGAAAATAACTATTTTTTTAGTCAAATCCAAACAACCTTAAATTTTATCACTCAAAATTATTTACATAGTATGTTATACTATATGGTCTATATCCTGGTTTCATGAAATTAAATTACATGATGATTCAACCATCACAGGGGAGGATCCTTTTATTCTGGTCTTGGTCATCCACTACATCACCCTAAAGAACTATGTGAAATATAATACTCATTCCATCAAAACATGAAGTGAATCCTAGATCCTCGACTCTTGGACCAACTGATATAGCATCTAAAATGGTTGTTTAACTCCATTTTAATTCATGTTCCTCTCACAAACCACCCTATGGGGTCTTGAAAAATACATATCTACATAAAATCCCCAACCATTGGTAATAGAATTTCTGATTCTATGTGGATCCATTTTTTTGAATATGAATTGATACGCCCCAGTCTGGAAATGCAATAGTCGCCCCAAAAAAAGACAATCAACTAGAGAAACCATATCCTTCTGGAGAAACCACTTCTATCTCTGTAATCCCCATATAATATCATGTCATAAACCTCTTTTCATACATGGTAAGTGGTGGATCCTTTCATAATTTTCTCGTATCATGTTTTAGTTATAGAAATAAAAAATGTAGCTTTAAAATTAACTGTTGGGTATCTAAAAAATTTTAAATCACTCTCATCTAGTATGCCCTACTTGGGTAATCATCACATTAATATTGATAAAAGTTATCCAATCTAAAACACAATTTTCATTAGATCATCTTGCAATAACATAAAAATCCCATGAAAATAGATGTTGTAATTTCTAGGTTGAAATCACCCAAAATTAAACCCTAGGTATGATCCTAGTTTCATATCATTAGATTTTTACACTTCATGATTTCGAAAAAAAATTGAGAAATGATAAGAAAAAGGGGGAAATTGTTAGGATTAAAATCCTAAAATAGATTCCTATGAAAAGGACATGTATTTCCCACTTTGTCTTCTTCATATCTGACTTAGGGAAAAATAAAGGGGTGATTCAAAAGGGTAAATTTTTTTTGACCAATTATGCAGTTCTAAACACTGTCGAACTATTATCTCTAGATCAAAATAACTATTAATAAATCAAGTCATCCTCTTATAATTCATATGTCTCTAAATCCCACAAATTGATTTTAGATTTTGTTAAAGTTCTTCATATTTACATTAGAATTATATTCCTTACATTCTGAAAAAAAAATTCTATGAAGGTTGATTTTATTGAATCGAAAAAATCATGAAATTATATTTTCTACACAACCATGGATATTTTTCCACTAAGGAAACAAATGAAGAGTTTGAGTAGATATGTGAAACTTTATCAAAAGAAGGATCATATTGGTTTTCCCCAATCCATAATAATTATTACACACTATGTGAAAGAGAGTCTTTGGAAATTTTTACCAATATTATTGCACGGTGGTGAGAACCTCCCTCCCAGATCAGGCCTTTAAATTTTTTAAATAAAGGATATAATATGTCTGTACTGTAAATCCCAATTTTAATGGTCTTGTGGACATTTCATGGCATCAAAAAACATCTTGGTATGGTGAATACATTAAAACATGTGGAATAGTTCAATTTGAATGATTTTATTTAACTAATTGTGGATACCAAAGGAACTTATGGTTAAAAATGTTATGGATTTCAAAATTTCAAAAAAATATAATTAAAGTCGAGGACTCATGCATGTAGCTCACCAAGATACCATTCACAAGTCATGCATCTTCTATGATTAGCCTGATTGTGAAATCCCCACCTATGTTTTAGACTTTCATAGGTCCAACCTGTGTGACAAAACGTACATGTCCACCAAATTGTGCAGCTCACATTTATGTGAGTGATTTTTTTGAACAACCTGCGCAAACCAACTCCTTCACCCAGGGTCCTGAGAATTCATATAAATAGGACCCTAGGGCTCTAAATTTGGAATTATATTAATAAAAAAAGAAGTCTAAAATATATTCACAGCCTATTATTTCACACTGGTCTACAAAACATTCTAGGTAGATATCTATGCCTTGAATGAAGAGGAAATTAAGGATTTTTTTGGAATTATATTTCCCTCGGTGTTTTAAATATAAAATATTTTTGTGAGGAGGCACAAAACTCGAATTTTATAGCACTGGGGAAAATTCAACATCTAAACCTTGTGTCATGATCACTACTCATCCAAAGAAACTTGAGGAGACCCTCGATGATTAGATAAATTCCTTGATCTAGTGTTGGTTTATGGATAGTCATGTCCCAAAGGCATATTTTGCTCAACCAGGCCTACCCTATGTGATCTATATTTAGCTCATCCATGCCTACGTTGTGCGAGAAATCTTCAGTTCAACCAGGTTTACCTTACGTGAGCCACCATCTACAATCCAAGACCTTATCTATGTGATTCACCATCAAGTAACCTAGACCTCACACGTGTGATCCGCCATTTTAACCCCCCATTCACACCACCAATGGTAGGGAACATCTTCCCTTGGATCCCACATCTATGAGGGACAATAAAAATACTCCCATAAAGCTTCCAAATTTGTATGATTAGAATAAATGGAAAACTATTGTGCATACAAATTTACACATTCACACATTAAATGAGGACTTATTATTAATTAATATAATAATGTTGATCCTCAAAAATTTTTCAATCATATATTCATGTGTTAATGAGGGTTACAACCTTAGGTATGGTGATAGTAGGTTGATTTAGTTGAGAAACTATGTATGTGGCCAAAAACATGAAGATAATCAGGGAGTATCAACACAGGTTTATAAGTCGTGACCCTAGGACTTGAGAATAAGAAAAGGGATGGAAAATTCAAATAAATTTCCCTCTTCTTTATCCATATCATTATGCACCATTAAATGTAGGATATTTTGTAGTTTTTTAAATCTTCTACTTTCTTTTATCCCTCATAGTGATCATGAATAATGCAGTCTTATTTCTTAGTGATGATCAATAAATAAATATAATGAAACACTTGTTTTAAGAGGAGTACCCTTTTCCATATCATCTACTTTCTTTACCTCTTGGTCCTCCTAAATTTTATGTTCTAACATTCTAAATTATGTGGGATTCAATTCATTTAAAAATGAGATATGTAGGAAGACTCCATGAATTTCGAACCCAACACCCCAATAAACCATAATATTGCCTAGATAATATTCCTAGTATGGTAGAATATATCATAGGACTATGAATCTCTTCAAAATCCCCTTGGAGACATTTTAGTAAGTACCAATCCAACCCATAACCAGGCACCTTTCGCCTAGACATCCTCTCTGCATGACGTTAAACTGCATGGTTTTTCCTTTTTACGTGACCTTAAAAGGAATTTTGTGACCCGTTACATGGAACCAAACTATGTGGGTTCTGATTCCTATCATGAGGATACATATTAAGACCATCTTATGTTCCCAATATTGACATAAAATTAACTCTGGTCTTCATAGATTCTGAAAAAAAATCCAAATCACCCACAGTGTTGCCTAAAAATAGCTTCATGATAATAAATGATATAAGAATCTACAATATGTACATAAAAATGGGTATCATCAATGCACAACCATGCATATATACATATTTCTACTTATATAAAATTAATTGGATATATATAGATTATTATAATGCCAATACATGCTAATAATAGATTGTCAAGTTAGGTGTGGCCTATTTTATATTTGGATATAATAAATGATTATCAAATATTCCATAAATTGATAAGAAA
The DNA here is from genome assembly GCA_963277665.1 of Viscum album. Lineage (NCBI taxonomy): Eukaryota > Viridiplantae > Streptophyta > Magnoliopsida > Santalales > Viscaceae > Viscum > Viscum album. Next base: position 1,819,764,832 of record OY728141.1, read on the forward strand.
GTCCCAATATAGGAATTAATTCCCTTAAAAAAGGTCGGATAAGCCAAACCTCACATATTCTCCACCAACGTGAGTCGCAATGTTTGGTCAAATCACTTCCAAATGGACACATTCTTTTGAGAAGAATGTTCGTGAAATGTTTCCCACAAAGGAAACGTTGGGATTTTTTAGATACACAAATAAATCATGTTATAAATTTCTCAGAAAAGAGTTTGAAATATGTGTCTGGTGTGAATGTTCATTCCACCACCACCAAAACACCCCATTTAAAATCCCTAATTTTTATAGGATGATAAATTGATTATGGTTATTTTCAATATCATGGTTATCCCATAATTTTTGAAATCCTTATGACTATTTATATTATAACTTTTTATCTAAAGTGATTCCAATTAATTCCAATGATTAGCTACTATTTTTTATTAATAAACCTTATAAATAATGTTGTGAAAGATTTATGTGTTCATGTTAGCGTGTTTTAATAGCCAAGTAACATTACTCAAACATGTAATGAATTTTTTTTAAAAGGAAAACAAAAAATAGTAATAATTGATTCTTCCCCCCAACACACACACAACTAAACCTATCCCCTTAATATACACATATACCTTGAAACAAAAAAACCTTACACTAAAACTAACAACATAGCCTAAATCAACCACCTTATCCTAATTCAAATCACGAGACAAGACCTAATCGCCAAACATAACTCCCTAACAAAATATAAACCCCCTAACTTAAAACTTCCCTTAGAATCACATGGGGTATTCTGAAAACTAAGAGGGGAAATCAATTTTGTTTTAGTTTACTTTCTAATTTAATATTTTTCAATAATTACCTATTTTACTATTTAAGATAATTTTTTAATCATTATATTACATTTTGTTCATTTTTTAGTATACGCATAAAGTAGAGAGGATATTTACAATGGTATCCTTTGAATATAGACGTTTCACATTTGGATAATAATGGTTAATCCTCGGTGGAATAGAGAAAAAATACAAGATTACACATGATGCTATAATGAGATACATGTAATAGTGGGTTAGCTAAAAACCCATAAAACTAATGTTTGGTTCCTTATATATTAGAGGGGTTCTATAAAATAACCCTAAGACACAAAAATGTTTATAAACTTGTCAAAATAGACCATCTTACTAGAACTTTATAATACCACCATTGAAATTCTCAATCTTTTTCACGTTCTTTAAAACATTGAAAAGGTCCTCCAATATATGTGACCACTGTTGATTGTTGTAATTTTTCTTTGTTATAATATTTATTATTATTGTATTATCAAATGTATAGTATCATATAAGAAACTTCTATTCTTTTTACCTTATATTCACAATAGTGATCAAATCCATCTTCTTCTTTCTGGAAGAAAAACTGAAATGTGGGTTATCCTACACAACAATAAGACTTATTCATCTATTGTTCTTCTGCTCTTGCACAAATTTCAAGTCATCTCATCAATTTTTATAAACATGAATACACAACGTCATTTTATATTTTTCTCTTTGACTAACATTATGTGTATGAGAAAGAAAATCATAGAGTATACTCTCTCTCTAATAATCTTCAATACTATAAAATATTATATTTTTTCCATTTCAAATCGTTAATCATGACACTATAATATTCAATCTTGAATCCTAGTTTTGAACAACAACAACTACAATTGTTCCAATACAATTACCTATGATAATATATTTATATAATAAATTATTGGATTATTGGTTACATATATTATTTATCTTATTCATTTTTGTATTCACTATCTCACATGAATATTTGATTTAACTTACCAGGGTTATCGGTGATTCAAATCCACTGGATAATGCTCATCATGGACAGTAAATAGATCCACAATATTTGGTTTGAAATTATTATCATAATTTTTAATGAATCACCATTCACTATTCTCATGATAATATACATTATTAAAAAACTTATCCTATAACAAGTGTACATTGTAAGTAACACAACTTCACCATTTTTAAAAATTGAAAATTTAGTACATAATAAAGTATATTCGTTTAAAACAAATATTCATGCTTCTCTAATAAATGAATTATTGTATCCTTCATAATTTGTACAATAGGATAGCCCCTCCATGTCTTCATTAATCACTCAATGAAATTATCTAAATATTTATTAGCCCGTATTCAAGAAAAAAATGAAATTTCAATAGTCTTAGAACCTTTATCACAGAACAAAGATCGTGGTGCTTTCTTGATTTATTCATGTGAAAAAGATCATACTTTTATTCAATATTTATTTCATCATGAATCGTGGAATAAATTGAATTCTCATGATTATGATTTCAATGAATTTTATTTTATGGGTAATTTTCTAAATTTAACTTGGTTTTCCAACTTATTTCTTTTTGTGAACATATTCTTTTATTCTTCACTCAGGTTTCATAATCAACTCATTTAGAAAATCTTATGACAATATATATCATGATATATATAAATTATGATGAACAGCATACCGAGCATCATATAAAATATTTTCATCAAGTAAAAGTGATCTACTGTGAACATCTCTTCCATTTTTACTTCGTATTTTATAGGGAACCTCTACACATATGTGATTCTTGGAATGCATATTTTGTATCATGGAAAATTCACATACATAGAAAATACATATACACGAACCATTTTCCTACATTTATCCATTCATATACATATATAATTTTCATATATTTATATATTCATATATATATATCAAGACATTAAAGTAAATATACTTTATAAGTTTACTAGTTATTTATCCAATTCTACATATGTGAACATTCAGATCTATAAACATGTATTTAGTTTTGAATATTCTCTTATTTAGGTTAAATTATATATGAATATCCATATTCAGAACATTTTATTCAGGCATAAAGATCCTTCTATATTAGAAATAACGTAGATTCACATACATGGTTCTTAAAATCTTCAATCATCACAAAATTTCATGATTTTGGATGTTTTATACTTATTTAAAATTTCACTATATTTCTAAGAAAATATTCTCAAGAGTCATGATTACAATTACCATGGAAATTAATCTTTAGAATAATACATCACTTAGAAATGATTTATTCATGGTAACTCCTTAACCAACCCTTCCACCTCATCATATTGATATATATATATATATTCATTATAAATGTTATTCTCCATTAAAATTTTCAAAATATTAAACTTATCTTTTACATTCATTAATTAATTTCACTAAATATTCAAAAGGTAAGAAATTAATATATATTATTAAAATATGATAATAAACCTCAAGTGACACATCCACGATATATCTTACAATCTCAATACACTAAACAAAATGAGACGGAGTTCATGGTAACCTCTTAATAGACATGAAGTGATTCTTCTTCATCAAAATATTGAAATTCCATTCTCATCATTCCTTGAAAAAATAAAACTCACACAACATTGGATCAGCAATCCATACATTTTTATTTACTGTAAACACATTCTAAATGATGAGTCAATATGTGTTGTATTTATTCATACTCCACCCTCTGGTATTAATTATTAATTTCACTTTATTTCCACCGTATTAAACAAATAAAAGTAATTTAGAAAAACAGTTTCAATTCATTCTTATAAAATGTTCCACCTATAATCACAATATGATTCCACCTAATCCTTGCTCAGTGTATGAAAAAATATGCTCTTATTTAGACAAACAAAATATACATTTTCAATGGAACATTATACAAATTTAACTGATATATCTTTTCCTTTATTAAATATTTTCAAACCATTTTCCAATATGGTAAAAGTTGAGATAGAAGTATGTAATTGAAGAAGTCAAATATAAACATCTACACATCCTTCAAAAAACTAATGAGAAAATTCAAGTGAAAATAAGGATTGGCGTTTTAGGAAACAACACTAAATCTTATTTTTTATAAAACAACATAAAATTAAATTATTTAAAAAAATTTATCCCCCATTGTGTACTGATTTTATTTTAAGAAACAAAGGATGGGAGATTTTGAAATTCACACTTTTTAAATGACTCTCTTTAAAAAAAATTCAAAACTAATAAAATTTTGATAAAATAATAATAATTGAAGATTCTTCAACATTCTCCCCTTGTATCCTCATCTAAGAGACATTTATAATGAACATTATGATGATGAATTGCATTAATATATATATGACTTAGGATATCGATCTATAGAATACAACAAAAGTGATCTTCAAGTGGGATCCTAGATTTTACAACCATCACCTCATCATTAAGGATTATTTTCCTTGGTGAATTTTATACATCATACCAAAAGTAAGATCTAACCATGATGTAATATTCTTAATTTTTATATGAACTGTTGATAGAAAAAAATTAATTAAACATCATCATCAATTTCCTAATAATCAAATTTTCCAAAATACCAATTTAGATATCAATATTAGATGGTAAAATCCATAGTTGTGTTTCCAAACATCAATATCCAACACTCTTACATTGGTTCTTCCCTTGAGATCATGTATCCCTAGAAATTACCTATATTGTAACAAAAAATATGATATAGAAATTTTAATGGTATAAGGTTGGTCTTCCCATTACTTAATGTGAATAGAAATGTTGATAGAATTTTATCAACCATGGTTCTCCATTCTTTAATATTTCACATTTTGTTTAGATCTAGTTTAACTATTGAAAGCATGGATCTCACCACTTATGAAATTTATTTATGACTTAATTTTCACTAAACAAGTTCTATTAAACAACATCTATCACTTGATGAAAATTTAAATTTTTATAGAAACAATTATATTACTATAATAGTATTTTTTAAATTTTTATAAGTGCATCCATCCACATTGCACATCACACATAAAATTGTTTCATCTCTAGGGTAGTTATATGATGAAATCATCTCATGAAATTCGACATCATCATGTGGATAAACCTATTTTTCCTTTGGCATTGATTTTTCATACACCTCTTCCATTTTTCGTGATATTTACTATATATTATAAAAATGACTAAAATAACATTAAGTACATCGACATTATTCATGGATTGTTCTCATAGATTCCTATGAGTTACTTTAACCTCCACTGATTTTTCTGATCATGATCTTCATTAGACCTTATTGGAATTGTTTTGAATCTGAATTGACTTCTACATATTGTCTATGTATCTGAAACATATTTTCTTATATATATTATTTTGATGATCCATGTTTGAAATATTTATTGGTTTACATTCCAAGGTTACTTCTTCTTTATTCATCATCTAATATTGTCATCTTCAATAATCTAATTTTGATCTATTGTTTGCTGATAATGAAACATTTCTTTGACCAGCATTATATTATACATGGTATATATATAAAATAATACTGAATATACCTTATGTTAAAAATTATTTCATAATTTATTGATGTTTCTACTTCATATATGGGTATCTCCTCCATGACTGGCTTCATTTGTGCTTTAGAATTTAGATTATTGAAATCAAAATCTAACACACAGTAGTTGAACCAATTTCTACATCAATAGTTACCCACAAACATTATTCTTTTTTTCCCTTTCTATCCATATTTGAATGAAATCTATTTTTTGGTATTCTTTTCCACTAGATGGGATCCTCTTGGGGAACCTTCTTCTAAACTTGAACCCACCATAAATATGGTGGTATACCCCTCATTTTCCATTATCCATACTTTTACATATTATTTTTTAAAACTATACTATTTATAAAAATATATTTAAATAAATTATTAAAAATGGTTATGTATGGTTATTTTTCCTTTATAGCTTTTTGAGATAGATCAAAAAATTATAAAATGATATTCATGTTGTCAATTATAGGACATTTTATAGTATAATTATCTAAATAAAATTGTGTGTAAATAGATACTTTATCCTTATTTTTTAAATACGCAATATGTTTCCTTTAATAATCTTCCAATTTAGCTTCCATTATAGACATGTCATATTTACTATGTTTTTATGATATTCAATCATAATAACCTTCTACTCAAAATTTTCTTTAACTCTATCAACTAATTCCTCATGGATATTATTTATTTCAAGAGGTGAGGTTTCAAGATCATTGATCCTATTTGACATAACTTCAAATGTGCAATCATTTGTTCTATAATATCTTCTTAGATGCTTCTACAACCTGGACATTAAATTTAATATTCTTCATGAAATATTACTTTTTTAACTTCCTTGATCCATTTGTTTTTAAATATTGAGTCGTTATTTCATTTTATAAATTTACTTTTTCTATGTATCAAACTTATTTAGATATCTTTATAGATTCAAGTAACTTTTCTATAAAATACTCTTCCATGTGATTAGATTCACCTTTAATGGTAGTGATATTATTCTGCAACCTATCAACCATAATAAATACTAAATAAACTATTTCTATTATGAAGAAATGAAAACATATCATTTAATGAATTAATATAAAACTATATTTTCATATGATAACTTCAATTGATTCTTGGTTCTTATTATGGTTAGTTTTAACATGAATTTTCATATACCACTTGGTCACTTGACTTTGTTGATCCACATGAGGTTGGATGATTTACCAACATCTTGGTTGTTCTATCAACCATTTGTTATACTCTTTCTAAACCAGATGTATATTCCTTTATATCATTAAATGGATAACTTGGAACTTAATCTTCTCGAAATAAGAGGGAAAAATTCTTCAACATCATTTTATTTTTCTATATCTATTCAACATAGTCTTCGGAGATACTGAATTCTAATATGATATTGATAATTCTTCACAAAAACTTCACTTCATTATAAAATAGGACATAAAATCAAATATAAAAAAGGGAAAAAATTATTTGTAAATAATCCAATAAACGTTTACCCCTATGGTATTCCAATTATTAAGAGCACTTGGTATACACTCAACATTGTGTGTGGGGGTAGAAACATTATTGGTGCATTGTTTATGTAATTTAATATTTTTATCCATTTATAGATTTGATGTTATTAAATATCAGTTTTATCATTATATATCCATTTGTTCTTTAATACACATAAAATGTTGAATAGATATTTACAAGGTTCACCTTTAAATAAGATAGGCTAGTCCTTTTTGTTTCTTGGAAGAAATAGTCAATCACACAGGCCACTACAATGAGATACATGTTACAGTGGGTTATTCATGAAACAATCCCAAACCTAAATTGTGTTATTCTACACTCATGTGGTGGGAAAAACAATCATGGGTCCCCAAATAGGTGACAACCTTTTCTAGATGTAATATCATGGTGGATCATTATATTTCATGTATAGTTAGAATTCAACATCATCATATTATTTGATATAAGAATAAATTCCTCCATTAATTATCATATATGATGATGGTTGTGGTTATTTTTTTCATCTCATCCTTATTCTATTTTAACTTGTTTAATATCATGCAAGAAACATCCCTTATTCTTCCCTTGTTTTCACTACATTTCCCATAACATTCTTCTTCAAAATTAAAAACTAGAATTATTCTTTTCTTACACGGGTATAATATTTTTAACAATCTTGTTTTATTATTTTTCTTTCAATAGAAGTAGTATTTTAAATATTTTTAGCCTTGAAATCACACCACCTTAATATATTATTCCCTTTTACTTGTACCTTTTGTACCAGGATAACAATCATAGATCCAGTTTTTCCCCTTTTCTTCTTCAATACCAGTAAATATTCCCATTTATTTTTATATTGAATCTTCAATCATGAAACAATAATATTCTATCTTGAATGATAGATTTATAAATCAACAACTACTACAATGACCTGAAATATATATATATATATATAATAGTTGTTGTGTTTGGTACCTCTTTCCCATATCTTCTTCATTTCAATATTCACTATCCCATATAAATACATGATTTGAATTACATTGATTACCAGTAATTCAAATCCCTTGGATCTCATCCATCTTAATCTCTTACTCAACCGAAAATATAATGTTTTAAATTCTTCACATAATGTAAAAAATATGGCATTGAATTATTCTATGATAATAGATATTATCATACTAATTATCGTATAATTACCACACATTTTAACTGACACGAATTCATCATTATTCAAAAATACACCTTCAATCCAGGATAATGTATATAAATTTTAAACACAAATGTATGCTTCTCCAATGAATTAATTCTTGGATCCTATATTATGTGTGACATGGGATAATCCTAATAATCCTTCATTAATTACCCAAAGAAATTAACTTTATATTTATTAGCCTACAAAAAATGAATACATGAACTTTATATAGCTGTGGAATCACCATCATGGAAAAAATATCAAAATAATTATCATGATTAATAAATGAGTAAAAAATAGTAACTTCCATTGATATTAATGTCTATCAAAATCATTGTTTAAACTAATGCCTCAATATTTTCATTTCAATGTGTATTATCTTATTTATTATCTTATAAATCAAAGTCGGTCCTTAAACACAGATCATGGTGTGAACATATATATATGTTATTCTCTTCGACATACTCACCATATCATTTATAAAAGATAAAATAATTAATTTCATGATAGATAGAACTTATGAAGATAATCAACCCAATCACCTTCTAAAATATTCTCATCATGACATAGAGATTTCTTATAACTATCACTTCCATTTCCTCTCCAAACTATAGAGATAACCTCTTTAAATATATGATTATCATCATTTATATTTTTTTAAATGGATAATTTGAATCCTAGAAAATTTTTATACATGAACCATTCACCTATATTGATCAATTAATATATGTATATAATTTTTCTATGTTGATCCATTCATGTACATGCCAATATATTCGGGTATGTGGATTCACTTTTCTAACCAGTTATATATCATATTCTACTTATGTGAACATTAAGATACATAGTTTTTCACTATTGTACACAAATTAAATTAAAATCCAAACATTTACATGGATATACACATGTGTAGTATCCTATTTGTTTCAATAGATTCATCTACGTAGGAAATCACAAATGCATATATTTCCTTTTGGGAATCATGAATTCATATTTCCATCCTTTGTTTTTGGCTTCTTAAATTATAAAATAAACTTCATCTTTTACACAATACTATAATTAAACCTTATTTTACAATAAATCCAACATAATCATTATAGGAATCATGATAACCAATACCATGACATTTATTTTTTAGATGAAATCATCACTTAGCATCAACTGGTTCTTGGTTACTTCTCAACATACCATGAAAACGTTTAGCTAACATGTATAAATAACTTGAAAAACCCATAATCATTGTAGAAATCCATTTTTTGTAAAAATTTGAAATATTTATATATATATTTTTAGATCCATGTGTTGATACAACATGTTATTTTGAGACCCAGTGTTCCCAAAATAAATTTTATAAAAAATATTTTATATATTTTATATTACATGACAACAATTTCTTAAATAAAATAAGATAACTCTGAAAAATATTCTTGGAAAATAATTATGTGACCATATTTAATTCAGTAATTTGATGTCTAACCTAGGTGCAAATTAAAATAGATCAACACAAATTTTTTTGGATAAAACACCCATTGGTAGTATATTCAGTGAATTAATTAAATGTACAATTTAATTAATTTAGTTCAATACAAAAATAATAAATCCAATAGATATTTTTTTTGGATACTTCCCTAGGTTTTGCCTCATAATACTAGTAACTCTCAGAGAATCTCCTCCTCTCCTCCTATTGGTTAACTGCATCCAACAATTATGAATTTCTAGATCAGGATTGATGAAAAAACACCTAATTAATAGAATCTTCTTAGTCATTGGTAGGCATGTTATTATATTATGAACAATAAAATCTCTATGTAAGTTGTGTAATGTTTTGGATTTATCCCATTTTTATTATATTGATCAATCAAAATCATTCCTTCTTTGATCTACACAAATTTTTGACCCTTGACATGCACATGTTTACAGGTTTAATTTTTTTTTATTTTTCCCATACCCAGGTCTCCCAATTGTGTTTATTGAAAAAGAAATATTGTCTAATGATTTATAAAAAATATATTATTGTGACTTTCCCCCTATTGTTTTGCATTCTTCATGGAAAAGCCTTTGGGGTATTAGTTTGGAATTTTAAGGAATGAAAAAGCCAATTTGTACCACCAGATTCAAGAAAGATTCATGTGTGAGACAAATTGATAAACCATGAATGTTTTCTATTATATTACAGGTTGTGGGTGATAATTTGGATGATCAAAATAAAAACATTAATTTATTGAATGACTGGAGGCGTGAAGGGCATACGATGAACCACCATGGGATGACAAAATTGATTTCAAGACACTAGACATCCAAAATGATGAATCATGAATAAATACCGCAATTTTGGTTTATGTAGAGGCTCAATTAAAAGTGGGGAAGTTAGATATTGATTTTGGAATATAGATCTATTTTTCATTAAAAAACTCAATTACATGTCATATAGTTGGATGATCCCATATCATGCATCCCCTAAGCTATGGTGTCTAGGGTTTCAGTGATTTATATGTCTCACACACCATGTGGGACACCGACATGCCATTTGAACATGTGCTGGAAGACTCGGCATGTACTGTTGTAATATGCTGGATTGAGTATGGACAGGGACACAGTGTACCATAATACATGGACACATGCTAATGTAAATGTATGCGACAAGGAGGACATACCAGATGCCAAGTAAACTGTACACTTCATTTAGTCCACCTACATTCCATATACTTCTACAAGGACAGGGATCCATTTTCTACCCAAGGACATAGCCCTGTGAAATAGTGGGATGACACATCATGTACCCCTTGGTTCCATTTGAGGAAACATAAAACACTCATATCTCCTTCATTTGGACTTTGATTTTTACTCACGAGTAGCCTATCATGAGTTATTTTCATTGTAGTATGTGATGGTTTACTTTGTAATAGATTTTAAGACATGATGTGCAATTTAATGATCACTATTCTTATTTAGGCATCACCAAATGATAGTAGGTATTAGGAAAAGGGTCACTACTGACCTATAGAGTGGACCCCCCATCATCTTGGGTGTGGTTCCACTATCTACTTAGTTGAACCCACCTATGATATAGGGTTTGGGTCCTTGTGACATTAGAGTGCAACCCCTACCATTCCAGGCCATGGGTACTTGACCTATAGAGTGGAATCTCCCATAATCCTGGGCACGGGTCCTCTATATACTTAGTGAAACCCCCTTATCAGATCGTGTGTAGTCCCTCATGAAACTAGAGTAGACCCTCCCTGATGCATCAATGAGTGGGTCCTCTTCGGTTACATATAGAGTTGAACTTCCCTAATGCACTAAGGAATGAGTCCTCTGCTTGGATATTGTTCCCCCTCGACTTTGTGTCACAATGGTGATCTATGGACTTCCATAATATTGTTTCTAGGTAGACACACGAGATGTTGGGTATCAATTATGAACATTTAAAACTGTTGGAGTCTCTTCTCCAAGGTTAGGTAATGAGATGGAGACTTCATCTGACAGTTTTTTATGTTTAATTGGTTTGATCATATATATATATATATGTATGTATGTATGTATGCATGTATGTATCCATGACTTTGGATTTTGATAATCTCATTTTTTAGGTTTGAAATATGCACAGGGTAGTCCACCTACACACAATGTTGGCAACCTTGTGGATTGGTGAGATTACTCTCCATCTATGGGTGGTAAAGACTCGATGCGTAGTCCATCTACACACCATGTTAAGCTCCATGTGTTTGGATTAGGTTAATTCCCCTTTCATGGGTTGACCTATAACCTGCTCACTATCTATTTTTTATATTTTCCCATTATGTATGTTACTTATCCCCCTTTCAGCATTCAAGGCATCATACTTGTAATGTATATAGTCACCCCTACATGGGATTTTCCTGCATGTTTTGTTTCTTAAGCCAATGAAAGACATGTGAGGGGTGACTTCAAAGGAGCATAGGGATATTGGGTGATTTGTACCTAGTATGGTGGTCATAGCATGGATAACCCGATCTAGGATCTCTAAGCATTTTACGTTCCATATTTTTCAGGATGGGACATCATTTTGGTGGGGTGGGTATTTTTTCCCTTTACTTTTCAGTTTGCACTATCATACTGATGTACAAACTATAGGTTTTTCATGATTGGTTTACCTTCTATCTATTTCATCCTTTTATTGTTATTCTTCTGTAATTTTTTATTGAGATGGTCGTTTGTATGCATATTGGTATATAATAAAATCCTCACATTTAGGAAATTCCTTTCAATTCTTGTCACCACCCATATACTATAGAGGTAGGTTTGAGGTAGTTGTAGATTGAGACTCGATTTGGTTTGGGTCATGAAATATTTTTATCAAAGCATTTCATTCATTAGGATGTTTTGTATGGTATCCCCTTAGAAGGATATGTTAGAGTATTAGGGAAATAGTCTCAACGTATCTTGAGTGTGTCACTCTATCCAAGGAACCCCGTCTTGGTACCGTTCATCGATGTATCCATTCACCATGAAACTGATTACCTTTTTATCAACTCAGCATACTGAGAAACTGGTTGCAGAGATCAATGGTATATGTACCATATGGGACAAAGTCTTTTAATTTCCTTCTGGATTCATCTTCACATTTATACACAAACACACACACACACACAGATATATATATATACTCATCTAATTGTGGTATGTCTTGATTAAATTTTATGGATGCCTCCGCGATGATAGTCATCTAGGATACTAGTTCTAGATTATGATGATGATCTAACTAGCGATAAAGAATCAATTTAGGGTTCATCCCATGAGATTATTCGTCCATGTAGGAATGTATCAACATCAATTCCAATCATGTAGTCGATCAATCTTGTAGGATAGGATGAGGATTTGCACAGGCTTATCACAGTCTGTGAGTTCCAGTGCTAGAGGTAGTTAAGGTTCCAAGGTGAGAAAGATCTGATGGAATTAAAGGATTGGATAGAGATTCGATTATATATCATTTGGAATATCCAGACATCAATAGATCAGGGGTTTTTACTTGAAATTATCCTTTCTTAAAAAGAAAATGGGCAATGTTGGATTCATGTTACTCAGATGCATGATGAGTTGACACTCTCATGGCCTGACTTCCCGCATCAATTTTGTGGGGAGAAATACCCCTAATTTTTGCAACAATATCAGATTCAAGATCTTCTAGAGTTTCATAAGGGAGGTATTATAGTGGATGAATATGTGGAAAGGTTCACAAACCTTACATGGTACTCTCATTACATGGTCTGGGATAGATACTTCCGAGCATAGAATTTTGAGCAGGGACTTCACAGAGATATATGGGCCAACATGGAGCCCTTATGCACTCCGAACTATGATGGGAAGTTGGAGAGGGAACAAGTGGTGAATATATTCTTATCATAGATATTCTATGGTGATGTAACTAGATGTGTACCTTTTAGGGTTGCGTCCTCTGCAGCTGCTAGTAGGCACTGATCAAGAGGATCTTGGTGCAGAAGACCTCCCAGTGATCAGACTCATGCATGTGTTCAGGGGATGTGCAGAGTACCAAAGAATCTGAGAGTGGGTTAGTGATATTATTATGATGATTTAGGTCACATGATCTAAGATATACCTACTAGATATGCTGACGAGCATTGGAAGATAACTACTAGACTTCTATAGAAGCACCATAATCATGGATCTCTTTGGTGAGGAAAGGGTTGTCCCTATGGAGGCAGAGTTGGAAGAGGATCAGGAATTTGAGTGGTAGAAAATTCTGTGAGATCATCTCTCCACCACCACTATCCATCCCGATTCAGGTTAAGAGAGATGGAAGTTGAGTTCGTGGATAGACATAGGCTTTGGAGTTTTACAACCCAGTGGCACTTGAGATGCATATAAGATTTTTTTTTGATTATTCTACTCTTTCTTCAATATTAGTAGACACTATTTTGATTTATTACATCATTTATATACATATATTAAGAGACATAGATATCCTTGTAAAGGATTTATCCCAGGAAATACATATTGAGAACCCTATAGGGAACACATTTTCTATATCTATTATCTATCGATAGTATGATCTATCATTGTTATAGAGAGGTTCATGTGGAAAATTTGTGTCATCATGATGGAACCCTATTATTTCGTCTTGGGTATAGATTGGTTGTCTATGGTCAAAGCCTAGATGGACTATCACAATAGATGAGTTAGATTCATTCTCACTGATGGCATGAGATTTTCCATTGGGGAAGAGAGTGATCACATGGAAATACGAGTGTGAGTTACAGGTAGACTGTTGCAATCCATCACCCATTAGTTTGAAAGTGTAGCCCTTCATGAAGAAGGATCGTTAGGGATTTGGATCCTTATATTCCTGGAGGATTATATAGAAACATTTACCCAAGGACATTAGGAGACAAACTTCATGGTGGGAGATTAATTTTTTCATCCAAATATATCCTAGGACCACTCTTAGATAGTGTTTGGCATATCAGATGGCCCCTATTGAGATCCAGGAGCCTATGTTGAAGTTGGAGGACCTTAGTGAGAAGGGATTCATCTGGGCTAGTATTATGAGATGCCTGGGTGTTGGTCATGAAAATGGTGTATGCTATCTTGTGACATTAAATAAATTATCATTGCCTAAACTAGGGAAAGATAAATAAAAATTACTGCTTCGAGAGGATTGATGGCATATTTGACCAGTTTCTAGGTGACTAATTATTCATTATGATCGATCATAGTTCTGGATACCACCATTTGAGGATTTGAAAGGTTAATATTCCAAATAAGTAATTATGATGTCTCTACAGATACTATGAATTCATAGTGATTACCTTTGGTGTGACGAGTTCCCCCCACCATGTTTATGGATTTTATGAACTGGTTTTTCCATCCATACATGGTTGAATTTGTGTTTTCCTTGATTTACAACATAGTCAAATACTTTACATTAGATGAATATCATTTAGATCACTTGATGATGATCTTAGACTATCTTTAGGAGCACCAGCTTTATGATAAACTCTTAATGTGCCAGTTTTGGATACGTAAGGGTTAATTTATTAAGAATGTCATTTTTACCATGGTCTGGTTGTGGAACCTATATTGATAGATTTAGTTATTTCTTGAGAGCCAACAAGGAGTGTGTTAGAGGTGAAAAGTTTTTTTCGTGTTAGGGTATTATTTGAGGTTTGTTGAATAATTCTATAGGATTAACTCCCCTTTGACCTCCCTAATGCTGAAAGGGAAGCCTTTTACTTATACTGAGAAGTTATAGAGTTCATTAAAATATTTGAAGTCGGGGATGACCAATTCTAATTTTTTGAGACTACCAGATGTGTATGTAGAGTATATGGTATTTTTGGATGCCTTAGTGGTTGGGCTCAACTACTTGTTCATATAGCGGAGAGAATTTATCGCATGTAGGTTGTGGTAGTTGAGACAGTTGGACTAAAACATTAAAACTCACAACCTATAAATGGAATAAATAGTCTTCACCTTAAGGTTGTGGAGGAACTATCTTCTCAGAGAGCCCTTTGTGGTTTATTCACACCACCAGAGTCTCAAGTACATCTTTAGGTAGATAGACCCAAACCTAATATAGTGATGTTGTTTGGATTTACTACTAGAATATAAAAAAAAATAGTATATACACAAGGGAAGGTAAAAATTTTATCATAATTATTTAGTAGGATTTCCCTGACTCTCTTGGTGCAAGAGGATTTGGAGAAATTGGATTCCATGCAACTGACCCTAGTGAAGCAGGAGGGTGTATCTTTTCTTCAGTCGATGGTGTTGGTTTCTATACTTTTCGATCGTGTCAGAGAGTCCTCGCAAGGGGGAATTTACAATGAGGTATTTTGAGGACATATGTCCATTGGAGACTCACTAGATGGATATTTTATGGGAGGGAATCACAACATCCTTTTACAGGGATGGATGGCGGCCCCAATTATAATGAGGGTGGATGTGATATGAGAGTTACAAACTTCTCCATAATATGTACATCTCACTGTGGGAAACTTTTACAAATACCTTTAGTTGTAGTTTTGGTGGACTGGAATGAGAAGGAGTGGGCCAGAGTTCATCTACCATTCCCTTTCCAATCAATCAGGGAAGGCTAAGAACAAGGATCCTGTAGGTTTGTAGCAGCCCCTCAAGATCCTAGACTAGAAATGGTACAACATACCGATGGACTTTATGAAATGTATTATGAAGATATTGGAGAACCATGACTCCATATAGGTGATTGTTGACTGAATCGCGAAGTTTGTACACTTCCATGATATCAGGGAGTATAGTTTAGTGGAGTGTTTTGGGAAGATGTTTGTATGGGATATTTTTAACTTTTATGGAGTTCCCTCTATTATTTTCCCTTATCAGAATGAATGGTTCTTATCACAGTTGTGGAGAGTCTTGCATGAATCATTTGGGACCCAGCTGGGGATGAATACAACCCTTCACCAGTAATAAAATGGATTGATCAAGAGAATTATCTAGGTGTGGGAGGATATGTTGAGGTCTAGCATGTTAGAGTTAGTCCAAATCTAGGAAGATCACTTAACCTTGGTAGAATTTTCATACAAAAATTGATACCACTATACTATTAGAATGGAACCATTTGGGGCCCTATATGAGAGACCCTTCATGTCACCCTTGTGTTGGACATATATCGATGAGACGTCTCGTATCAGTATATAGTTGGTGTAGGAAATGATAGAGACAGCTATGTCATCTTTGAGTAGATGTGGATTGACAAAAGTACGCATGAATCTTACATAGATTATCATCACAGGACATTGTTGTTTAAGCATGGAGATCACATTTTCCTATGATTATTCCCATGATGATGGTTATAGATACTAGACCAGGGAGGAAATATATCCTTGAGGTTCATCGAGCCATTCAATATATTACAAAGGTTTTGAATAGTCTCTTACCACCTCATCCTACACCCACATATGGAGTGGGTAAAAAACGTTTTAAATGTGTCAGAGTTTAAGAGATATGTGCCTGATCCCACACATGTCACTGAATAAGATGGTCCGAACAAAGAGGATGGAGACTGTTGACACTCCTTTCATTCACAGGGTCCACCGAATGGAAAATGGGAATACCTTAAGCACAAAGAGGGTCACCCATTGAAGAAACATAAAAAATTTGATAATGTAATTGACCAATAGACCATTTGGAGTGTGCTGGGCACGTTACATGTGCGCCGCGCAAGTCACTTGTGCACCCCATAAGGGTTACGCATGTCACTTGCGCACCCCATTTGATTTTTCTCCCACGGTTCAAGGTGGCCAACAAATAGCCCCTGTGGGCCCCCCATTTTGGGGACATATTTTTCCGAAGACAAATTCATGCTCTGGTCGCCCATGTCCTCAACTCAACTGTTTCGAAAACTTCTAAGGTAACTTTTTACCTAGAATGAAATATTTGAAGGATTAGGATAAGGCCTAAGTGTTTCGAATTCATCAACACTTGTGCACCTAAGTGTCCGGACCTCTTTAAAATTAGAAACACTTGTTCCCCATCCTATCCTTTCAATGAAACTTGTGCGCGACCCTTTTGGAAACATCTTGCGATAGTACTAAAGGCTGGAGTTAAGTCTCACCCAATTATTACCGTACATATTCTACGTCAACCAGGTGAACCCATGCAGCACAAGTACACTTGCGCATCCATGACTTGTGCACAATATGACTTGCACGACCTACACTTGTTCATCCGTGACTTGCGTGCAAAATGATGTGCATGACCTACACTTGCACGCTAGCTCCATTTGTGTTCCTCTCTCTTGTTCACCTCTTTTCATCATGATATTAGCCCTCAAACCCCTGTTCAAATCCATTTATGGAATGGTCCCATTGTTGGCTCCCATATCTTAAAGGGATTCTCTGAGAACGTCTCTCAAAACCTTGTGTCTTACAAGATTTATTTCACTATGGCTAGAGGTTTTTTCCATATAACTTTATCCTTTAAGATGAGAAGTTCCCTCAGTTTGGGCCTACTTCTTAGGAGTATTTTCCCATCAAAATTCCTTGAATTGGGGCCTCTTTTTCAGGAGTATGCCCCAAGTCATAAGTCCCCTTAACCTGGGACTCCTTCTCAGAAGTAAGCCCCAGTCATAGTTTCCTTTAACATTGGGCATCCTCCTTAGGAGTAAGCCCCAATCGTAATTTATTTTGAATTGATCCTCCTTCTTAAGAATAAGCTCCAATCATAAGTCCCTTTTAATTTGATCCTCCTTCTCAAGAGTAAGCCCTGGGATAAAAATCTAAATCGCTCTAAAGTAAAAAATACTTTTATGGAACCTGCTATTGGGAATCTTTCCTAATTTATGTCCTGGTCTTCATCTACTTGGGTAGTCATTCATACGTATGTCCCATATCATTTCTCATGACTGCATCATTCGTGGCATCATCATCATGTTTACTGATACCTCTTGTTTCTCACATAGAGCATGGCTCACATGATCTTAGATCATAAAAGTAATCATAACATCTCTTTTTGGGCCATTAACCATGCATAAACCCCATCCATCTTATCGAACTGTGTGGGTTCTGATTCATTTTTAGTGAGGATACATAGGTAGCCCATCCCCGAGTATGATCCCAACTCTGAAATAATCACTCTTTTTGTGAATGCCAATAAACTTCATGTTCCCCACTGAGTGTCTTTAAAATCATTATGGTCATCACAATGACCATGATATTTCTATATAATATATATTGAAGGATAACATTGACTAATAATATCAAATACATACGGATGCTTATTTATCGATGATGAACTAAAAATATATATAAAATATTCTCGAAATCCCATACATATCAATCGCTGATTTCCAAATATGAAGGAAAAACTCATTTTCATGCTTGGTGAATGGATTAGGATTCACGAACATAACATAAATCAATAATAGAGTCCCGAAGTAGGCAATAATTCCCCCCAAAAAGGTGTGATGAGCCTGAAATCCCATCCTCTCAACCAATGAATATTTTTAAGCCTCATAGGTCCACAACCAAAGAGAACCTCCCTTTGTAAAGTAGGTCCAAATGGATATAGAATCATTGGGTGTTTACGGTTCTACGAATAAACCCATTAGAAGACGATTGGAAATTTTGAAACGTAAAAAAACAAGGTCATTCCAATTTTCAGAAGAAAAAAATATGGTGAACCTGACGTGAATCCTTAACCAAGTTAATATATGTTTTACATATTTGTTAGGAACCTATTAAACTAAATATGAGGGACAACAAATCAATCAATAACATATGTGCTCATCCAAAAGATGTAGTCTGGAAAAACCTACCGTGATTATTTCTGCTATATCTAACATGAACACCTTTCCAAGATCTCTCTACAACACAGAATGTCTTCGTTAAAGTTAACACCTATGAATTCTTCAACCGCTATTCCTACTGGATCCTCGTTCACTCTGAGAATGAAATAACCTACTCATCATCTTCAATGCTGGGTCTCGAATGCATTGGTGAGGGAATACCATAAACATGGTACCATCCCGACTCCAGAGGCCCCTCGACAAGCCCTCCACGTTAATAACTCACACTGGTTGACTGGACATCGACGACCAATGGTCAGGAAGTAGGTGGTGCCAACCACCATCTACAACCATTTTGGGTTGTTATCCCCAGAACGCAACAACCAGTCCAACCCATATTATAGGGAGGTGAATAAAAAGGTCACTCAAGGCCTCACCTCAAGAAGAAAGTTGCCCTTCCTGGGGACTCCCACCAACAATTACCACCAGAATCATGCATTAGTGCACCCTCAACATGATGAGGGTATCACCTCTAGGTGTTCGGCTCAGGTTCCTGAGACCCGAGCAAGCAAGACGAATCATCAGAAGAGAAATTCGACTAATAGGGAGAAGGATATTATCTCTACCCCTCTGGAGAAGTCCTTCAACTTATCCTGATGGAAAACAACGAGTGGGCATATACACCCATATATCCAGATTTCACTACCCACCAGACTCATCTGGAAGAAACACACCAATCCAGGTAGGCAATTCCGGAAAATTACTATAGGTAGGCACATACACCTATTTATAAATCATCAGCCAATCAGTAGGCTCATCTGATTGCATATAAAGAATCTCTCCAACCAAATGTGATGACCCCCTATAAACAAGCACATACACCTCCTTGCACTCATCAATTCTATTAGAAGTCTTGCCTTCCAGTATTGAAGGATGTTCATCAACCATATTCGGTGGAGAACAATCAGTGGGAACATACACCTACAATTCATCAAGCTAACCAACAATCTCATTTGGTAGCGCCGAGAGATGTCAATTGGACGGCTGTAATGACAAACATGAGGAAGACACAAATTTCTGCCCCAACACATGAGTACTGTCAGAATTCACCAACAAGAAAAGGGGGACATGAGCAGGAACACACACCGACTCCAAACATAGAATTTACATGTATTCCTGTTCCAGCAGCTGAAGTCACCAAGTACATTTTGATAATGGTGAAAGAGAAAAATCAAATCCCTACCCATATTCTAGACACCTTTCAGAATATTATAACTACTTCAGTCAAATCAAATGAAAATAAACACAAATTTTCCCCAATCAGTGGAGTGACACATCAACATGTCACCCCGGAGAAGATACACACCTCTGTTTTAATCAATGAGGGTCGTGGGGCATACTCCCCCATGTCATATGGACAATCATGTTAGGCTCATAAACACAATTGAAATGGAGATAATCAGCGTAACCAGACCATTTATCCCGAGGAGGCCCATACACCTGCCCATAATAACCACTTTCATCAACAAGTGGTTTCCAAAGTGAGAAAGAAGGCATCCGAAAAAACCCATCTAACACAGTCAAAAAATCAAGAGCCAATATGTAATAAGGCATTGCTTAATACTAGAGTTCTTGAAGCACACAAGAAATTATCTATTGCAACCTCAGATTCTACTCTCTCATTTACAAATTCTAGAAGTAACAACAATAATTAAAAAATTAATCATCTGAATATTGCTCATGAAGGCTTGCTTCATGACAATTTGGTCAATATAGAAGTATCATCATCAGATGAGGGTGACGATAACCGTCTGTGTAGCCAAAAAACCAAGGGAAAAAAGGTTTCATCTATTGATGTAACCCACCATGGCGGTCCTCCCCATGATGATGAATTTAACTGCGAATGTATTCTCCATAGTAGTAATTCACATTGCTTGGAAACATCTTCAATAGACAATTCAGTAACAAGAAAGACCTCTTATCTTGAGGAACATGCAATTGTGAAGCCAGTATTTTTTATGCCTTACCACTTGTCGGTGAAATTCTTTCTCAATAAAAATATAGCTTGGTGTGTAAGTCATTCTCAGAAGCACCCCTCGGTCATTGATCTTCAAATTTGACAAATGAATTCTCTACCAATCTTGTTGAATCTGATGAAGCAACAAAGAAGCACCAACTTTGGTCTAATCTGGTAGAATAATATTCATCAAATGACAAAGAGGAAATGTTGGATATGAGAAAAAAACTGGAAAAAGTTGAGAAACTTGTCATGTTTTGTCTATTGGCTGACTCTCAGTATGATATTCCAGAAACGTTGATAGAATATTGTATTCATGATATTCATCTCAACATATGGAAAACTTTTTTTCACTTAAAAGAGAAAATATTATCCTATGATGAATATCAAAACCATGTTAAGGTAATAGAAGGGTCGCAATGCCAAATTGACTTGGAATCTCTCTCAGTTTACTGACATCCAAAGGATGAAAAGTAGTAGAGAGACCTTCAGCGTACATTCCTTGGCACATTAAAATGTTTGAGCCATTTAATTACCATTTCTCCATCTTTTATTTATATCAGGGGATGGGGTGTTCATGAAGAATTTCATTTCAATGTGCTCTCCAGTCAATAAAGACCGCTAAAAGTGGGCTCATGCAATGTTATTTCCCATGGCTGGCCACATCTAACTAGTTATGTGTGAAATTAAAGGCTTCCTCAAGAACATGCATCAAGTAGTTCTTCCCAAAGTCAGGAATATAATGAACAAGTTGTTGAATTACTCTTTCATCATGAAAAAGAGAATATCTAATAGGCTTCTCATTTAGAGAATTCACATCATCAGGTGACAGAGGTGTCAGAAATAATACAACAGTCATCTAAGCCAGGTGATTTGATTGGATGTAGGATGATCTATCTCGATAATTTCCAGACTAAAATCTGCAAAATCTGGAGAGCCTTTACGAAGGTTTCTGATGTAGCAGCTCAAGAGACACCTCAGCATGCCAGGATAGAAAATATTATAATCCATCCCTCAGGATCAACATACAGGATTCGATGTGTTGAGCAAGAAAAATAGCAACAGTCTCAGTCCACTAAATTGGGGACTTTTTCAAATTATCAATATCTCCCTCAATGAAAGTCAGTCTTCTATCCATTAGGGAGGAATCCGCAAGAGGAATGAAGAGCCGAATTATCAGGATATTCCCTTCAAATTACGGTTCATCATGATGTTCATGAAGGATCAACCAAATAAAAAAGCAATGTCTAATAAAAGACATCGAAGAATACAGTATCACAGAAACACTGACAGAAGGGATGCAACATGTTATGAATCAATAAATGTCATCGATGCCGTTGTCACTAATCCCCCAGAACATGAGGCTCACTCAGAGGGATCAGAGGAAGAAGTTCATATTCAAGAAGTTGTACACACAGAAAAAAAATCTAAGAGGTGTGTGTACCAGAAGCCAGAGGGTTTCCCAGAGGCAAGACATTCCTTCAGGCAATGCCCTACTATAGTCTAGAAAGGCACATGCCAAGGAAAAGTGTAGAATTCTGGTTACATCCCATCTTGGAGAAGGCCAATCACTCTCATTAGTGAAAAGGTTCGCACAACAATAAGATGAAATGATGGAGTTAAGGAGGTTAAATACAGAAGTATTTCAAGGTAGTCTTCCTCCTATGCGTTTTGTACATAATCAATCATGGGAATTTGTTGCAGATACTGGGATGGATCAAGAATATCCCCCTTTACAAGTACACACTCACAGGTCCAATCCTATGGGTCATACATGATAGAAACTGTCAATACTTCCATCAGTGGAAGTACTGGTCAACACACCCGTCCAAACTCCAGTTATTACACATGCTCAGGTACAAGCTCAACCAGATGTTTCTCAAAAATTAATGACTACCATTGAGTCCTTGATAGCTTTATTACAATCTATGGATGGAAAACGTGAAAAAGTTCATCCAGAAAAAAGATCTTACCCTAAAAGGTTGGATTCAATTCCCCCCCCCAATCAAATTTTACGAGTACCAAATCCCATTTTTAATGGTTTGGGAGATTCAGAACAACACTTAAAAACATTTTAATTCTCATTGTGATCCTATGATGGGAACTCTTCAACAACAAGGATCAGTTAAGCTCAGGTGTTTTGTGAAGTCATTATAAGGACCTGCTTTTGTCTGGTATACATGTTTGTAATATCAGTTAATTACTCGGTGGGATGATATCCGTCAAAGGTTCCTTCTTCAATTTAGCTCAACATTATCAAATACAATAGTTTTTTATCTTACCAATAGTTAAAAAATGAAAATGAAAGATTTTCGGATTTCATTACTCGTTTGAAGAGATTTACATATTCCTTATGTTTAGCACTCCCTCAAAAAGAGTTTCTTCCATTCTATGTGGAAAATCTGGGTGATGAATTACACACACCGTTGATCCTTGTGAAATTATCAAGAGGGTTTCAAGACCTTAATTCAATCGATCAGCATAAATAAGACTCTTTTATAAAGACTAAGGCTAAAACATGTGTAATTCCATCAGTTCCAGGAAGACGAATAGGGAAAGCAGAGACTACTACAGTTAATCTTAAACAAGAACCTGTACCTGCTTCCACTTAAAAACCATAATCATATCTAAGGGTTCCACCTTCTGAGCATCAACAACAATGGCCACCTCGTCAAGATGATCAAAAAGATCAAAGGCAGAAATATCATGAGGATTTAATGAAAAAAGTTTATTCTTTCCAGAATGAACAAGTTCCTGGTTACTTCATCTCAACTATAGAAGCCAATATGGTACAGTTTCCAAGGCTGAAAATGACCAACAAGGAAAGAGATGAATGACTCCCCAACTATTTTCCATTTCATCAGATGTTGGGGAATCCCATTCAGGAGTGGATTGTCTTCAAAGACCACTTGCAAAAGATGGTGGACTCTGGAAAAGTAACATTGAAAGATTCTTTATCCCAGGTAGCAGGTTCTACTACTACTGATCCTGATATAGAAGGCGAGTGACACGAAGTCAAAAGTAAAAATGTGAATAAATACAATGAATGGTTGGTCATGAAAATGATCAACCGAACTCATGCCATTTTACAAACTCAATTGAATCAACCAATTGTGTCTTATACTATTTCTAACACAGTGAAACTCCCTTCATTAGAAGGAAAATCCTCAAAGAAGAGGCATAATTTGATGAAAGAAGAGCAGTGACAAGAAGACGAGCTTGTG
Source organism: Viscum album (assembly GCA_963277665.1). Classification (NCBI taxonomy): domain Eukaryota; kingdom Viridiplantae; phylum Streptophyta; class Magnoliopsida; order Santalales; family Viscaceae; genus Viscum; species Viscum album. Next base: position 1,819,789,396 of record OY728141.1, read on the forward strand.
TCAAAGCCTATGTTGTCTTTGACTCTGGACTATTTTAAGATATCTGCTCTAAAAGCATAGGCACTGTCCCACCAAATGGCACAACCTGAACTGGTTTATCAGGAAGAGTCTTAATCAGATGAAGATTTGATCATTGGTTCTGTTAACATGATTTATTTAACAGAACCATATGCCAGTGACCAGTTTGATAATGATGAGCCTAAGTTCCCTGTATCTAACAGTGGAATTAGAGGAAGAGACAGAGTTCTAGGATACAAAGGAATACGTGGATATTATATATTCCATTATTTCAATCCTACCCCTTCTAGAAATGTATATGCGACAGAAACTCGTGGTAATACCATTCAGCGGGATAAACATGAACAAGAATGTTCTTCAACACATGGAATATTCAGTCATGACACAATTATTTTGGAATACTGGTTAGAGGTTACACCTTCTTCTTCTTAGCATATAGATATACCTAGTAGGTCTAGTTTACTGAAGCCAGGTGTGTTTCCAGTTCCTACCCTGATACGGGATGCATCTACTACCAAAGCATCAACATCCAAGGCACTAGAAAAACCACATTTTCATGATGGGAAACACAGACCTTTGGATGAAAATTATGATGTCTTGTGAATATTGGCCCATGTACCGGACAAGTTATCAATTCTGGATGCATTGAATCTATCAAAAGTTATTCGAGAGGTGCTTATTGAAGCTGTTTCAAGTCCTCAAGAATTTGAAACTGAAATTTCTACAGTTGAGGTCAACCATATAGAGAATGATCCTGCAAAATTCCATGCATTGATATATTTTATAGATGAAGATGAAAATCATATTGTACATGGACATATCAGACCTTTGAATCAATCTAGAAAAGTCAATGACACAGACATCTGACGAGCTTTCATTGATAATGGATCAAGAGTCAATATCATTTCTATTCATACACATCGTTGATTGAGACTCATCTAATCTGATTTATCTCCTTCTACCTAGATGTTGCAAGGATATGATAAGAATGGACAAGAACCTATGGGTAAAATTACAATCAAAATTCATTTTGGGGAACTTGTGTCTAATTCACATTTCATGGTTGTTCTTCAGGACACATCCTTCGAAATTTTTCATGGAAGACCATTACTACATCAACATGCGGCCGTACCTTCTTCATACCATAAATGTCTCAAATATTGTTTCAATGGTCAAATTGGGACATTTTATGTTGACAATGCCCCATTAAAAACATGTGAACCTCAATAAATTGAGGCATAATTCTATCACATAGAAGGAATGAAAAAATCCACGGAAAAATAGGTTTCCAAAATTAATTCTCCAAATGGTATGGAAAATATTCTAGTAAACCCATTCATACATTTGATTATAGATTATGTGCTTCCTATCATTCGAATTGAAAAGATAGACCTAAATCAAAACACTCTTATGGAAACTTCCATAATGTCAATTATGGCTACCAAGCCAAACAACATGGGAGAAATTGTTGATTTTCCAAGAAGTGATAAAAGATTAAATTGAGACGTCTTCATTTCATACACTAAAATACGTCAATTTTATACTTCATCAACCAGGCTAGAAGAAGGTATAGAAATACTAGAGGAAAACAATGATGTGGATTATCATTCCATCATCGCTTCTCTATTACACTAGGAAGACCATTCATCATTAATAGGGTCAGAAATGGAAGCCTCTTCTTCTAGATGTTCAAATTTTATCTTTTCCACTGATCATGGAAATTCTGCTTCTTAATATACTATACAAGTCGAAATAGGATAAGTACCTCATATTGAAGAAGAAGATGAAGATCTTAGGGATGCTCATTCTACATTTTAAGAGGGTATCTCTACTACTATGGTCGAACTCAGAGAAATAAATCTGGGTACAAAAGAAGATCCACAACCTACTTTAATTAGTGTATCCATGACTCGTGAAGAGCAAGAAATGTATATGTTATTTCTAAAGAAAAATTGAGATTTATTTTCATGGAATTATACAGAAACTCCTGGTCTTGATCCCGATGATGCCACTCATCATTTGGGTTTACCATAAGAACATCAAGGATTCATGCAAAACGCAAGAAGAACACACCCATCTAATTACTCCAAAATTGAAGCAGATGTTGATAAGATTATCAAGGCTAACTTCATTAGAGAATTTCGATATCCCCAATGTCTAGCTAATATTTTCCTTGTGAAAAAGCAGAATGGACAAAGTAGAGTTTTCATTGACATCAGAGATCTTAATCGGCATTGTCCCAAGGATGATTTTCCAGTTCCAATCGCAAAACTCTTAATTGATGCAACATCTTGCTTCAATGATCATTCCTTAAGGTATGGTTACTCTAGGTACAATGAAATACAAATGGCCCCAAAATATGAGGAGTCTACATCCTTCAGATCTCCTCAAGGTGTGTTTGGATATCGGGAAATTCCTTTTTCCTGAAGAATGCAGGTGCAATCATTCAACGTACCATGCACCATATCGTCAATCCTTTTTAGGGAAATTTGTTGAATGTTATTTGGATGATTTTTTGGTTAAATACATACAAAATTCTGATCAATTGGATGATCATGAAATCATATTCAACAAACTTTGACAACACAATTTGAAGATTAACCATTTGAAATGTGCTTTCAGGGTAACCTCGAGAAAATGTCCCTGCTTTGTTGTACACCATCAGGGTATCGAAGTTGATCCTGTGAAGACAAAGTCAATCATTGACATGTCACATCCTAGAAAATTGAATTATTAAGAGGACTCCAAGTACACTTGGCCTATATTTGGTGTTTCATTGCCAATTTGGCTGGCAATTGTTTACCCATAACCAAATTAATGAAGAAGGGAGTCACCTACCAGTGGACTGAATAATGTCATGAAGCATTCGATATTCTCAAGAAATATCTCTTGAGTCCAGCAGTATTAATGCCACCAATTGATGGAAGACCACTTATTCTCAATGTGAAAGCTCTAGAGAAATTATTGGGTGCTTACCTTGAAAAAAAAGAATGCTGTTGGGAATGAAAACAACCATTACTATCTCAGTCAGACTATGATTGAGGCAAAAAATCGATATTCAATAATTGAAAAGTGATGACTAGAATTAATCTTTGCAGTTTATAAATTGAGACATTACCACAACACTATAAGGTACAATTGGTATCTCGCAATAACCCACATAAATTTATCCATAGTTTTCCAATTCTTACTAGACGTCTTGCAAGGTCGGCAGTTATTTTGCAACTGTTTGATATCCAATATGTGTCCAAAAAGGCATTAATGTTCCAAGCTCTGGCATTTTTCCTTGCTAGACACCAATCTATAGACGATACATCTGTAAATATTGAACTTCCTGATGAGGATGTCTTCTCTATTTAAGATAATCCTCAAATATGGAAAATGTACTTTGATGGTGCCTCCAGAATCCCAACAGGGAAGAAAATGGAAGATCCTAAATTCAACAAAGTATGGTTAGAAATCGTACTTATTTCCCAAGAAAAGGAAGTGCTACCCTATTCCTTTTTATTGTTGGATGTTGGTACAAATAATGAAGCAGAATATAATGCTCTGATCACATGCTTGGAATTGGCGCTTCAGGCATAGGTGAATCAGTTGAAGGTAAATGGTGATTTCGATTTTGTAAAAAAACATGTCGATGAGGATTATGCCATCAGAAAAGATGATTTAATCCCTTTGTTTGATTATGTTAGAGAGTTAATGGCGGAATTTTACTTGGAACAGAAACATTCTTATGTCCCGTGATCACAAAATTCCCAAGCTGATGCACTGGCTAATGTAGCCACAAGACTGGAAGATCCAAATCAGGATGAAACAATCATCAGTGTTGCCCACCGTCATATAAATTTACCTTATGTGAATATCAAAAAAGAGTAAATCAATGAAATAAGTCCCATTTCTAAACCATATGGTCCTACTACAGGATAGATGACACCTATCAGGGAATACCTTCAAAATGGAACACTCCCACCTGATAGAGCTGGGAAAGAAAAATTCTGGTGATGTGTGGTCAATTTTACTCTTTATAATATCTCATATCACCAAAAAAATTCTCTTCAAACGATGTTTTGATGGAATTTTCTTCAGATGTATTGATGGTGAAGAGACAATGGCTGTCATGAATAAAGCACATACATGAGTTTATGGTGCCCACCAGTCTAGACATAGACTATCTGGTCAAATTCGAAGGCTTGGATACTTATGGATTTCAATGACACAAGATTGTGTAGATTTCACTGAGCAGTTTCATTCTTGCCATGTATGTGCCAACATCATTCATCAACCCCAGGAGTTTCTTCATAAGGCTAAATACGCCTGGATATTTTCTACATGGGGAATGGATGTAGTAGGACCTTATCCTCCGACTACAGCTAAGATGTTTATGTATATACATACTACTACTGGCTTCATTTAGAAATGCGGAGAGGTAATACCTCTCAATGAAGTCAGTTCTAATAGAATTTTTAGCTTTTTCAATTCCAACATCATTACCAGATTTGGTGTTCCTCATACCATATTAATGGATAATTGCACCAACTTTTGTTCATCCAAGATAATAAAATTGTTTCAAGAATACAATATCAGATCCAACCATTAATCTCAGTATAATGTAGCGATCAATGGTCAAGTTGAGGCTCTCAATAAGACACTTTCAAACATACATCAAATGATAGTAGATAAAGATAATAATTCATGGCCTGATAAACTTTTTCATGCTCTATGGGCTTATCAGACTACCACCCGCACTGGTACAAGATCAACTCCATATTCATTGGTATATGAAATAGAAGTAGTCTTGCCTATTGAAGTTCAATTAACTTCTCTTAGAGTTGCCATTTATGATATGTTATCTACAGATGAACAATCTCAAAAGTGATTGGATGGATTGGAACGACTAGATGAAAAAATATTTTTCACACTACACCATTTAAAAGTCTACCAAAATCCAATAGCACGATCTTTCAATAAAAAAGTTCTTATTTGTTCATTCATTCAGGGAGAATTGGTATTAGTCCTTAGAACCCCAATGATATTGGGAAGTAATCCTACAATGCTTGAGCCAATGTGGGAAGGTCATTACTCAATACATAATGTCTACTCCAATATATCTTATTATTTAATCTCAATGGATGGAAAATCATTACAACTACAACCACTGAAAGATACATGAAGAAGTATTTTTGTGTAACACAAATACACTCATTGTAAATGTTACAAGACATTGAACTACATTGATCCCTCTATAATCAAACATGAAGTTAAACTGTGTCCCCCCTTTCATCCAACATGACATTAAATTGTGCATCATCTGAGATGTAGGACACTAAACTTCTAAGCATCCCAAGTCTGTGATACATAACATTTAACTGTGATCACCACATGCACAATTGTCTTTTAAACCCTGTTTCCTTGTGTGTCTCCGGCATTTAATCATGTATAATCCCCACACCATCCTTCATGGTGGAATCTTTCATGACATGGTCATGTGGTCTGTGGTTGCTTCTTGTTTCTCACACTGAGCATGACTCACATGAGATTAGAGTAAGCTTCGCCCATGACATCTTCTATGAGATGCTAACAACGCGTATGTCCCTACATCTTCTTTGGGTCACTGTCCTCAAGTACACCCATATCAACAAATCCTTATCAAGTGAACTACGGAAACTTTGATCCTTGCCTCATAGGCCCGGTACGTAGGCAACCTCTTATGGTTCAAGCCCGAAAAGAATTTCTTCACATCAATTCACCTTCATCCCATACGATGATTATCCATTAATTCCTCATCAACTATCTTATTCTTATCAGTTCACTTTTGTCTGACATGACATTAAACTATGTATGTCCCATCGTCCTAGCTATATGATGTTAAACTACAATGTTCTCCATCGTCCTTGTTGCAAGACATTAAACTGCATAGCACTGGTCCATGCATATAACCTTAAACTATTTGTAATTTTTTCTTGTATAACAATAAACTGCAACAATCCATGATACCCTTAATCAAGAAGAATCATCATTTACATGGTCTCTAAATATATCATGTTTCAAGAACTACGTGTGGTTTGATTCTCATTATTATGAGATACGTAGTGACACCTAAGTCCTTAATCTTGGGTGCAACCATAATTGCAATAAAGTCCACTTTACCTCTCATATATACGAACCAAATATGTACAAAGAGTATTTAAAGAACTTTTTGCAGCTTGATTCACATCCTCATGGGATATGTAGGAACACTTGATCATTCCTTGAGTACAGCCCCATGCCTTTGGGCATAACCCCAAACTCTACTTTCGGTCCCTTGGCTAAAAAGTCCCCCTAGGAGCACATGGTGTGATATAGAACACCCTGGTATTTTTTCGCATCAGGTTTATAAAAAATGCACGATTTCTCTCCCTCAATATGGTCCGATCTCGTTGACCATTAACAATGATCTTCCATGTTTTCATCCTGCATGACGTTAAAATGTATTTCAAGATCTACCGGTGGCTTGATTCTCATCCTAATGAGATACGTAGTGAAATCTGGAATCTCAATTCAATACCCTGATAAAACATTATAAAAATAAATTTCATGATCTCCATAACCCTTTTCTTGACTTCTAGTCGCAAAATGAATGATACTTGAGAATTCTTTTTCCTGACTACGCGGCACGTGCCCTTAGGTGGTATTGCATAAGTTTTCTACATAACGGACCTGTCAGCCCAAAAGATACTACTATTTGAGTATTCATCTTATGCCTTAGTTTGACCGGCATAATTCAACCTCCATAACGGGTTTTCCATGTTGTGGTAAATTCATTCTTAGGAGAATCCCTTTTTGTCCCTGTTGGTCTTAACAACGATATATAGGGATCATAAAAAAACTGTCATCCTTAACATATTTGTTCCATATTCTTTTCCATGATATACAAATATTATGTCTTATAAAGTTTCTATATCTTGTTTTAGTTGTATGATTTAAACCCACATTTACCTTTTTTCCTACGTTTGGGTCAGACATTCGTTTAGGTCTCATTCCTCCAATTGTTTGATAATTCTGATTGGAAATATTCTCTCCATATTCAAGTACCATTCTCCATAAAGTAGGCTCAATTATTTGTAAAGTATGAATCACCATAAAACTTTCTTTGCCTTTTTAGAAATAGAAATTTATATTTCTGAGAATTCTTTTTCCCGACTTTGCAGCACATGCTCTTAGGTGGCCTTGCATAAGTTTTCTACATAATGGACCTGTCAGAAAAAAGATGGTTCTATTTGACTATGCAGCTTATGCCCCAGATGGCCCTGCATAATTCATCCCCCATAACGGGTTTTTCATGTAGTGGTTAATTCATTCTTAGAAAAGACTTCCTCTACTTCCATATTTCTCTTTTCCCATGTCAATCCGCAAATTCAAAATTTCTCATGTCACGGTTTACAATTTTTCCCCTCCAAACATGAATATGGTAATATGTTTCAAAACAAATTATCAATAATTGAGCCAATATCACCCTTTTGGGAAACGCTACTCAGCCTTAAATATTATCCTTTTTATAGTCTAACGTGCATGAATTTAAACTTCCAATATAAAAACATGGTACTCATTAAATTGGGAACCTATAAAGGGTGCTCTGAACAAAAGTTGAGTCCCAGCTCTCTAAACATACATTTTGTATGATTTAGGAAATATTGAGCAATTAAAAGATAATGTATGTGGGGTTTGATTATATAACCCTTGTAAAAATCAAACAATGAAGGTACATATGATTCAAGATGAACTATTTTTTATTTTATGAACAATATTAGATGAACATCCACAGACCCTTGATTTCTCCGGATTTACCTCAGAGCCGGATCCCCTTTGCTTTTCAGATCCAACTCGAAGGGGGGAATTTTGTTGACACTCCATTCCGTCACATGGTCCACCGAATGGAAAAGTGGAATACCTTAAACTCAAAGAGGGATAACCTTTAAAGAAACATCAAAAAGTTGATAAAGGCATGGACTAAGATCCAATTTGGAGTGCACCACGCAAGTTACCTACACACCGTGCAAGTCACATGCACACCGCATAAGGGTCACGCAAGCCACTTGCACACCCCATTTGAATTTTCTCCCAAGGTTCACGGTGGCCTATAAATAGCACCTATGGGCCCCCCATTTCGGGGACATATTTTTAGAAGTCAAATTCTAGCTCTGGTCACCCAAGACATCATCTCAACTCTTCTGAAAACATTTAAGGTAACTTTTTACATATAATGGAATACTAGAAGGGGTAGGATAAAGCCTAAGTGTTTTGAATTCATCAACCATTGTGCTCTTCAGTGTCTAAACCTCCTTAAATGTAGAAACACCTGTGTACTACTCTATCCTTTCAATGAAACATGCGCACCACCCTTTTGGGAACATCTTAGGATAGTACTTAAGGATTGAGTTAAGTCTCACCCAAGTATCACCCTATATATTCTACGTCACCCATGTGAACCCATGCTGCACAAGTACACTTTCACGTCCATGAATTGTGCACCAAATGACTTGAACGACCTACACTTTTGCGCTAGTTCCATTTGTGTGCCTCTCTCCCATTCTCTATCCACTTCATGATATTTTCCCTCAAACCCCTATTCAAATCCATTTGTGACATGGTTATTTGGTTTTCTTCCTTATCTGAACGGGATTTTGGGAGAACCTCTCTCAAAACCTCGTGACTTACAAGCATTATATCACTACGGTTAGATGTTTCTACCATATAACCTTGTAATTTAAGATGGGAAGTTCCCTTAGTTTGGCCCTCCTTCTCAGGAGTAATCCCCAATCATAATTATTTTAACTATGGCCTCTTTCTCAAGAGTGAGCCCCAAGACATAAGTCCCCTTATCCTGGGCCTCCTTCTCAAGAGTATGCCCCAGTCATAGTTTCCATTAACATTGGGCATCTTCATTATGAATAAGCCCCAATCATAATTTCATTGGATGTGAGCCTCCTTTTCAGATATAAGCTCCTATCATAAGTCCCTTTTAATTTGGGCCTCCTTCTCAAGATTAAGCCCTGTGTTAATACTCTAAATCTTCATAATGTATAAAATACCATTATGGACCATGATCCTTGGATTTTTTTCCTAATGTATGTCTTGGTCTTCATGTACTTGGGCAGTCATTCATACGTAATCCCCATATCATTTCTCATGACTTCATCTTTCGTGGCATCATCATCAAGTTTACTGATACCTCTTGTTTCTCGCACCGAGCATGAATCCCATGTGCATAGAGTGTAATAGTAATCATGAAAACTCTTTTTGGGACATTAACCATGCATAATCCCCAACATTATTATCGAACTACATGGGTTCGGATTCTTTTTAATGAGGATACATAGGTAGCCCATCTTCGGGTACGATCCCAAATCGGAAACAATCCCTATCTTTCAGAATAACAACAAAACTTCAACTTCCCCACTGAGTGGCTTTAAATCCAGTATGGTCATCACAATGACGAAGAGATTTCATATAATATATATTAAAGGATACCATTGACTAAGAATATCCATTACATATGGATGATTCTTTATCAATGATGAACCTCAAATACATATAAAATATTATCTAAATCCCATAAATGCCAATCATTCATTGCCAAATATAAAGGAAAAAACTCATTTTCATGCTTACTGAATTAATAAGGATTCATGAACATAACTCAAATATTTAATAGAGTCCTACAGTAGGAAATAATTCCCCACAAAAAGGTGTGATTATCCAAACCTCTCATCCTCTTGACCAATGAAAATTCTTATGTCTCATTGGTCGAAAACTAATGAGCACTTAACTTTGGAATGTAGGTCCAAATGGATATAGAATCATTGGCTATTTTTGGTTCTATGAATAAACCCGTTAGAAGCCGACTGGTAAGATTGAAACTTAAAAAAACATGGGAATTCCCCTTTCTAGAAGAAACAGAGACCCTTTTCTGAAGAACCCCATGGAAATCATGGATTGATAGGAGATGACCCTCTGTGGAAGGACTATCATCTTGGTTCATGTGTTGTGGTAGCATGAGAATGCATTGGATTGTTTTTGGGAGAAAAAGAGCAAGATAGGGAAAAGTATCGCACATTTTTTTTATTGTTTTAATTTTTAGGGATGAAAATATTGAAGGATGGAATTATATAGAGACTGAATTTTTTTCTTTATACAAATATGAAAAAAAATTGAAAAATATTTTCATTTATAGGTACTAAAATGTGGTGTGATTTTGGGATCTGGTGTGCCTAGATTTAATATTATAAAAATATTAAATATATTTTATATTTTGAAATGAAATTTTATAAATAAATTGTGATTGATATAATTTAGAATATCATATTAGAAATGTGAGACCACAGTTGAGTCCTGAATGTGATGGTGACCCTATACAAAACCTAAAACAGCGTGGTCTAGGGCATTTTGATAAAGCGGCTGTTGGTGGTACATTTTTTTAATTAATAAAAATTTTAATTTAATTGAATTTCTTAATTCAAATTCCAATAAATATATCATTATGGATATATTTCTTGGGTTATCCTTATAATCTCGGGACCTTTGAGTGCATATCCTCGTTCCCTTCTATTGGAGAATTACATATGATGACGAAAAATCAATGGATAGGGATAAATCAAAGTGTATTGAATTAAATAACGCTTCTCAAATTTTTTTGGGAAATTTATTCAATGATGAATGATCCATTATCTATGTATGACTCATAAAATTTTTTACTTCTCCCTTTTTGATTAAATTTATTAATCAAAACCATTTGTTCGTTTCTTTATGAAAATAGATGATCCTTGGAATGAGCATATGTCTCAGTTTAATTGGGTTTTTCATTTTTTTAACCCATATCTCCCAATTGTGTTTTTCTAAGAATTGAGACAATGATTGATATCACTTTTTTTTATTCTCCATTTCTCACACATATTATTCATTTTCATCATTGGTCATCATATGGGGTATGAGGTCAACATTTCCAAGAAGTACTGACTCTGATAAAACCCCCATATTTTTGACAGATTCAAGTGTGAGAGGTGGAAAAAATATCAAAGATGTTTTAAGTTATATTTGGGATTTTCGGGATATTTTTTTGATTATCTACATCCAAATCATCAACAATGGAAGGATCGGAGGCGTACAATGCAAGTAGCGAACCCCAAATGTTCGTCGGAAGTGATTTCTTACCATTTGATGGCCCGAGAAGATAAATCTAGACTGGATCCACCAATTCAGGAAAAAATAGATGCTTGATTCAAATTGGAAATGTAAAAACATAATCATTTAATTAATATCACTATTTCTATGAAAATATATACTACATGTGATGTATTAGGATGATCTCATGACCTATAGGGCCTAAGATGTAGCAGCTAGGGTTTAATGATTTATAAGTATCACACCCCATTTTCGGAACCCAAATTAAATGTGACCTTGTGATGGAGTAATTGGTGTAAACTCATGGAGTATAAAGTCATGGGAATGGTGAGTCATGATTTGTAGAAAATTACATGAAAACATGGTAAGGTACATGGACATGGGAAGGAGTACATGCCCCGATCCCACATATCAAGGATATTTTGTTTAGTGAACCTACACGAAATGTACTTCTACATGGACTGGGATCCATGTACTGGCCAGGGACATGGCCAAGAGAAATAGTGGGACCACATTTCATGTGTGTCCCCAACACAGTGAAACCCCTTGTTTATTTTGTAGAAATATTAAAACTCTTGTATGTACTTTTTTTGGACATTGATTTTGGCCTGAAAGTTTCATGTCCTGAGTGTTTTTTCATATAGAAAATGAGTTTTCCCTCCATTGTGTCTTTTGGGACAGGATGTGAGATGTTCTAGGAATGATTCTTTTTAAAGAGGTAGCCAACGATGGTAGTGATTAGTAAGAGGATCACCAGTGAGATATAGAGTGGACCCCCCCCCACTTCATCCTGGTTGTGCATCATCTATCAACCAAGTGGAACCCCCTATTGGATAGGATTGGCATCCTTGAGACTTCTATTGGAACCTCCTTTATCACACCATGGTGTGGATCACCGACCAATAGTGTGGAACCACCCCCGTCAATTATCTTGGGCTCGAGTGCTATATCTACTTAGTGGGACACCATATTAGAGATAATGTGGGTCCTCTTGACACTATTGTTCAACCCCCATAAATAATTAGGGTGTGGGTATTCTATGGATACCTATAGAGTTCCCCCACCCCCACCAAATTCAATATGGTTTGGATCCTCTACTTGGAGATTGTTCCCCCCAGGTTGTGCGACATAGTGGCAAGGTGTGGGCCTCTAATTGTTAATTTGGTGAGGACAAATTATATATAGGAAATGTTGATGGGCTATTAAAACTAATGGAAATTCTTTTCCTCGACTATATTGTTAGATTGATATCTCATTTATGTCTCATTTGGGTTTTTTTTGTGGGTGTAGATATATATTTATATCCATACCTTTTTATTTGGTGACACTCTTACCATGTTGCAGAGACACATTGGGTAGTGTATCTACTTTATGTGTTTAGAACCTCATCGTTGGGTGAGGTTAATATCCTACCATGGGTGGAAAAGACATGACATGTAACCCTCCTATGCACACATGTTGAGACCTTTGTGTTTTTATGAGGTTACATTCTCATAATTAGGTAGATCTACATCATGATTACAATTTACTATACATCATTTCCCATTGTTTCACATACATCTCCTCCTTCTAACTTTCTAGAAATCCTAATTTGTATGTATATACTAACATCTGCATGGGCTTTTCCCACACATGTTTTGTCTTATGCAGATGATATTCAGGTTGGTGGTGACTTCATTAGAGCTTAGGTACATTATGTTCATTGGACATCATATGATAGTTTCATGTTTGAGATCAAGATTTGGTATCTTATAACATTTTACATTCAAATTTTGTCAGGTTGGGACAGATTTTTCGTTGGGTATGTATTTTTTCCATTTACTTTTCATTTTCCACTACCATACTTTTGTACAACCAACAGGTTTTTTACCATTGGTTTTTATTCTAGCTATTGTATTTTATTATTATTATTCCTCTCTACATATACATTTATATAGGTAGATGTGTCCATATAGGTACAAAGAAAAGTCATCATATTTAGGATATGTCTTTCAATGGTTATCACCACCCCTTAGCCTGTAGAGGTGGTATTGTGGTAGTTGCATCTTGAGCCTTGATTAGGATCGGGTCATGAAAATCATTGTGATATATTGATATAATTATTATAAATTTCATTCTCCAATAAACTCTTCAAATCACCAACTAATAATTTACCATTAACAATAAATATGAATCTCAATTTTTTAAAGGCAATAACTAAATATATCAAATTAAAATATGAGAGGAAACTTTAAACACTGCATTCAATATGTATCAACCAATCTCAATATACATAATATAATGATATAGAATTCTTTAGAACATCATAAAATACTCAAAAAACTTCTTGTTCATTAAGATATTGTTATTTCATCATAATCATTATCCAAAAAATAAAACTCACAAAAAGTGGCCTAAAATGTAAACCCCCCCACACCCATAACCAAAACCTAACCGATAATCACTAACTAAAAATACCATACCCCATAACTTATCCCACGAACCAGAACTAAATCCTCTAACCAATAAATACCCCTACCCCATACAAAAATAATCTTAACCACTTAACATAATCATAATCACTAAGAATAATCCTAACACATATCCACATCAAAACCCACTTGTCTAATCCTTACCCCCAAACCTAAGACTACCCCAAACCTAAACCCAACCCTTAATCCCAAACAACACGTAATCATAATCATCATCCTAACCCTAACCCCAAAACTAAAATCTGACCATAAACATTACCCATAACCTAAACGTATCTACCATGAATAATACCAAACCCATGAAAACAATTATCCCTATATTCAAATACTAACCCCCTACCTCCTAACATATCTCCCCAACCTAAACCCGACACCCAATCCTAAATTATCATTCCCCCTGAACGCATGAATACACACCAAAACAAATCCCCCTAATCTATAAATATACCCTAACACAAAAATATGACCCTAAACATACCCAACTAATATAAATTTAACCCCAAACACTTATCATAATATTTATCATAAATTTACTTCCCTAGCCTAATCCTAACACCCTAAACTGAATCAACATGCCAACCTAAACCCAACCACTAGTTCCTAACTAACTCTCAACCTATACCCAAACAGAACCTAAATCCTAACACTAAACCTAACCAACAAACATGACACTAGTCCCTAGACAAATCATTACACTTATCATAATCCTAACCCCATAACAAAACCCCCAAGGCTGATCTAAATCCCTTAAACTAAATCTACCCACAACCTCAACACAACCCTTAACACTTAACCACCCTAATACTAACCCATAACTAAACCCAGATCCTAAACCCAACCCCCAGACCTACTAATAAACCCTTACATTTTCCCCTCCCCCAATCCCTAAACACTACACATACCTTATTCTAAATAATTAATTTACCCTTATACCCTAAAACAAATACCCAACTCTAAACCTATCCCCTAACCAAATCCTACCACATATACTAATCTTAACACTAATAATAAATTTAACCCCATAACATAATTACATATCCTAAAAATAAAACCCAAAATAACCTAAACCTAATACACTAACATAATCATGGAACCTAAATCCAACCCACGAACATATAATTACATCCCCACACACAAACAAACCAAACCGTCTAATCTACACTTGTATGCCAAAACTAAATCCCAAACCTAATCATATACCTAATCCTAACCCATTGATAAATATCAACTCCAAACCTAAACCTGACCCCTTACCCTAAGCTATATATAAACCCCTTTCTTAATCATAACCCCTAACAAAAACCTAAAATCATAACCTAACCCCCTATATATATCTTAACCCCTTAAAAAATAACAAACCACCACAACAAACATAAACCCAACCCCTAATACATATCTAAACCTAATCCTAAACCCCAACCTAAACCCAACCCCAACCTAAAACCTAACACACTAACCTAATAATAATTCCCCACCTAACAATAACATCTAGGGTAAAAAGAAACCCAACAAAAACCTTACCCCTAACCTAAATCCTTCCCACAACTCCATAGAAACCTAAACCTAAACCCCTAATCTACACATGTACCCTAATACTAGAACATAACCATTTATATCACCCCTAACCCAAACCAGCCCCTCAAACCTAACAATAACCGCTAGCCTAACCCTATCCCACTTGCCTAATATTATCCCCTAACTAACCCTTAAGCCCCCCCGACCCCTATCAAAATCAGAACCCCATATCCTATAACCGAACCCATAATATCTAAATCTAATCACAATACCAATATTAAACATAACTTATTGGCCCTATCCTATAATCAAAAATACCCTAAACATAATCCCACAACATAAAACCATATTCCATGTGCCGCCCCGACCCCAGTTACCTAGAGTCGGGGCATTATTACATAACATTGGCATGATCACAAAAGATCAAGTCTCGAAAGACCGATTAGTTTAGTAGCCTTGGAAACACTAGATATATATTCATAAGTCTTGAATTATATCATAAAATGAAAAACCTACAACAAATTATTTTCATTATATCCCATCATACATTCCCTGTAGGTCATTTATAAAATACCTCTTCACACTCTGGGAAAAATTAAAACATTGAAATGGGTGAGTCAGATGCTTAGTATGGATAACGATATAGAGGAAACTTTCATTAATAAACATAAACATTTAAGGCAATTAATAACTAAAACAAAATCCCTTTAAACTTGAACTTCATCATAATATGGAAAAGATAAAATGAAATAGTTCCAATACTTATTAACATGGATGTTATACTAGTTGAATAATCACATGTAATATCAATAACCACTTTCATAATGATGTAATGCATAACGCCAAACTATCATAACCACATAGCCAAGGCCTCGTGGAAAGACTACAAATAATATTTTGTCATCGCCTCATGTCGATACTCTATTTCTTCTCATTAGACCTATCGATCCGTTAGGGAGATATTGTTGGCTCCACACTACACTTATTAAGTTCAATGAATTCTTCATATTAATAGGTTTAAACATAACATAAACATTCATATTGAAACTAGAATATGAAATGTCAATATTTTCTCCATAAACATTGAAATATATAAAAATAAAACATCCACAGTAAAACATATCACAAAACCTTCAATACTATATGGAAGTTTTGTATCATAATAAATCAACTTCAAATAAGCTTAAAATCCATCAATGTATGTGGACATAGATGAAATCAAAACTATTTGAGAGAATTATCTCTTTTTTTGAAATCATTTAAAAGACACATAATTCCTAAATAAAAGATTTACTTTTAAAATATCCTTATTGGATATTAATGGAAGCTTCCAAGATTTTATAATAGCGGAAAATAGCCGCACATGCCGTATAAGATTAAGAAAGACATTCTTAACTTAATTATGTCGAATATTTTAAAAAGCTCCTTGTTTGGAAAACGACAGAAAGATTCCTTTATAAACTTATTATAAATAGTAAAACAAGGGTATTAATGACTTTAACTCATATTCTATAATATAGTAAGAATTATTTGAAATACATTTTTAAGAAACATTGATGTGGATGATAAAGAGGTCCCAGTAGATAATTACATATATACAACTTAGAATAATGAAGAGATTGTGAAATAAACCCTTACCTTCTACTTTTCCTTAGTTGAGGGTTGGTTAACCTCCTGTATAGTGGTGAAGTAATTGTTATTAAATTATACAAGAATCATATACATTAATATGATATCATATATTATCATTTAACATTGCTTTTTTAGTAATATTTTTGTATTATCGTTGTTTCGGGTGTTAACTGATACATTTTACATTATATGAATTGTTACTTAAGCCATGTTTGTTATAGATAGGATGTATTATATTCATACCCAGAATGACATTATGTCTTTAAAAACTATTTTTAACCATCAATTGAAAATTAATCTTGAATGGGTATGATGGAGAATGAATCTCATCGCGTTCATGGAGACGATAGTCCGTACGTACGCACGAGCGAAAATATCATTCTTTTGATATTAAAATAATATATAATTGGATAGTATATCATATATAAAGAATAGTTATAATGTTATATTTATTATTTACATGAATTACACTTCATTATTATACCCATGAAAATAATAATTTATTGAATAATAATTACACCACGACATGGAGACGGTAAGCCGTACATACGCACGTATGGTGAACTTTCATTCAAGGGATGGATAGAATACTGAATATGGTTATACCATAGTTATTATAACATCATAGTATATAGGATATACTTGAGTTATCATTTAATAATTTAAATAACAAAGAAAGAAGAAGTTGAAGAAGAAAGGAACTTGAAAGAGGGTGGTGAAAACATTACCTCTTCTTCAGGTTGTTCCTTTTGATTTGATCAAAAGGGCTCATTAGGTTGGCTTTATGATCACTCTAAAGCCTCTGGGTTGAAGTTATGGAAGTTGGTAGAATATTTTGATAGGGTTTTTACAAGCCAAAAGGCTTCGATGTAGTTAATTAGAGAGAAGGGGGAGTGACCTTTTATAAGAGGGGTGAGGGGCACCTTTGGAAAAGCTAGAAATATTATTTTATAGTAAATTCATATTCGGTTTATAATGGTTTCAAAGTAGATTATTTAATGTTTAATATAGGGATGGGTTGAAATACTTTCAACCAATAGATTTTAGATAGGTTTGGGTAACTATATTAACCTTATCATTTATATTTAACTCTAGGTTAAATAGTTTGACATTTACTATGTCGCTTTTATTTAGATATTATATATTTAATAAAATTACTATATACATCCAAGAGATCCCAAAGTGGTCCATAAATAACACAACTATAATTATATATGCGCTTTTTCTGAACCTTATATTTTTACGAATAGAATATCAATTTATAATATAATTTCTATTTTAAAAACTCTTTTATGTCAATTTTGACACTATTGGGTATTTTGTTTTTGATAATTTCATAACAGGATTATTACTTAAAAAAATTATTTATCCAATAATAATATGTAATATTAACCTAGAAAATTAGTGTAATTCATTAGAAGTCTCAAATTACATTTATTTGGATATTTATAATATCAATTTTTTCATTATTTAATTAATTAGGTAATTACTGCATCACCATTGTGTCATAATTAAGTTAAATTATTTAATGTATAAAATTTTAAATAAAATAAAATCATGTAGGAAATATTTTTATATTTCTAATGAATATTTATAATTGAATTTATCTTATTTATAACCTAATATTAAAAATGTTTTAGTTATTAAACTTTGATTTTAACTTTTTTAACTCTCCTTTGAATTAAATAATAATAAATTTCATAATCTATTCCAAGTGGAACAAAAAGGTTCATATTTTATTCCTAAGGTATTACTAGGTCGAATTATACTTATCCACTTGAATTAGGACATGTGTTAGGGTACTATTAATTTCATTTTTACCCCTAATTACCCTATTTACTTTTAACAGTGGTAAATAAAAGTGATTTTAATGTGTAATGTTTTTATTTTGTGTTCTGAATGATCATTATGTTAAATTTAAACTATTCATCATTTTTCATTTTTTTCATTGGACTATCAATTTTATTCTTTTTATGTACCTTCTTGATCTTTTCTAGCTCATTGTATTTTTTAAATTTTTTCATGGGTTTCATTTATGACTACAGACATAGATAAGTAAAGTATGAAAATTTGGAATATTTTTCATAAAATTAATCATATTTTATTTTAAGGAGTTTTGTTCTATGGGAAAACAGATACTGAGTAGTAGTTTCCACTTTTTATGTATGATTTTACCATATAATAGTTTTCCAAAGCATCTAATTAAATAAACCTAAAATATTTTTGGGAATTAAGGAAAGTGAGTTCTTGTGTAAATACCAAATATTAGGTTATATTTCTGGTTGGGTCCTTACAGTTGGTATCAGAGATGGTTTTAGATAATATTTTAGGTTAGGATGCTATTTATGAAAAAGATAAAGGTATTATATATTTATATAATGTTTTGTATATTATGAATAATCATAGGTATATTGGATAAATCAAAAGAGTTTGAGATAACACGAATAATGATATCTAAGTATTTATCCCCCACATAAGATTATATATTATGATTTTTTATATGAAGAAATTGATTTTTTTTGTTTTACTAAATTGATGGATCGAGTAGGAACCAAAGTAATAATGAATTTGAAGTGATATTTGGTTCTTTTTTGAATACGAAACCTAACAGAATGGGAGCTGTGTGAGAAATTTTATGGTTATTCTGAACCAGTTATTCAGATAAAGGATTAACACGCTGAACCTTAGGGAGTATCCTAATGCATTAAATATGATTTAAATGAAGCCCTATATAATTATAGGTGATAATATTAATAAAGGTAAATATATTATATGACCTGTCGTCCAGGAGTGTAGAATGAATCAACCAAGATAATTTATTGAATGAACTAGAATATGTTTTAAATGTGGTAAAGAAGGTTCTAATGTTAAAATCTATGAAAGAAATATGAAGTAGTTAGTTAACTCTATGAAGGGGATAATGTTAATCCCATGGAATAAATTTAATGTGTAAAATTTGTGTATAATGGTAATTATAAAAATCAATGTCCTACGGCAAAGGGTCATAAATTAAATCTACATAATGGTATAGATATATGTTTAGTAATACCTAATTCTATTACAGTTGAAGACAAGGAAACTGTATATTTCATAAGAATGGTATGGATTATTTTTTACATATGTTTTGACATTATTGAATCAAAGGACACATTTCATATTTGTATTTATATGAAATGAATTTAAAGAAATATGGTGGAAAATCAGGGTCATTGTATTATGAGGAATGATGAATGATTAAGATATCTAAATTAAAAATTGATGATGTAGTGGTAGATTTATGGATGGTCATAATTTTAAAAGTAATAATTTTCCTTTGATTATGGTATTTCTTTTGGAGACTTTTATTGAGTTTTGATAGAAGATTAAGGTTTATATAACCCTTAAGATTATCATAAAAACCTGTTATTTTTGTAAAATGATATTTTCATTTAATTGATATTTCTTTGAAGGTATATACAATCATTATGGTTTATATGATCTTTTATTTCAAGGTGATAATGGGTTATTACATTGTTAGTATGAAAAATCAATGGTATGAGATAGCCTTGATGTTTAAATGGTTCTTTAATGTTGAATTTATTAATGGATTTTTGGAGGATGTTTATAATATTTTGGGAATTTTATAAGGATTATATTAATATATTTGTAGAGAAATGAAAACTCTTAGGTCCAGTGAAAACCTATCACATTATGGAATTTATTGTGGCTTGAAACCCCAACTAAAGGGTGATAAGGGTGAATCACCAACCACTAGCTTATATGATTACCTAGTCAGTATAATTTTTTCTACATTATTCAAACTATGTGATGGATAAAAGTGAATTTCATTTTTTATAACATATGATTCATTGTATAGATAACCATATCATGGAAAATAAATGTAGTGATTATGTGTTTAATGTTATTTAATAGGAATATCGATAGTATTTTTGTGTGTATTATAGGATTAAGGTAAACATATTTCTATGGGATTATATTTGATTAATAAAGGATGAATTATATTTTGAAATAATATATGATATTATATTTATTATGGTGATTTAGGTCATTTATGGAAATATATTTGTGATTAAATACTATGACATGTACATTTTTTTACAAGACATTAAGATTGATTAATGTTAGTTGGAGATAAATGTAAAATTAATCATCAAAGACTATATGATCAATTCCTTCAAATTTTTTCCTTTCAATAATAGTATGGAAGACATTGTGATATTTTAAGGATTGTTATTTATTAAATGAACCAAGATGAAATATGGGTATTATTATTAAATTTTGGATATTAAAGTAGTTTTTCATCGTTTTATGGTTTTTTCATTTTGATAATTATTTTACATAATGAAAACCATTTTAATTTTTATTAATGCCTAAAGACATTGGGAATAAATTGTTATCCTCCTGTGGATTCGTTGATATGTATAAGTTGATTATAATGATTACTATAAATAAATAATATTGAATACTCATTTATTATTGAAAAAAGATGAGATTCTAGTGGAAATTGATTAACAGATGAAATTTTTCATATCATGGATGTATATTTCCTTATATTCTTTATCTAGGCATTAAAATAATTCATAAACATTATGAAATGGATTTTTAAACAAAAAAATTATCTATTTACTTTTTCTACAAAGAAATCAATTGTCTATTAACCCATTAAATATTTATAATTTTGTGATCATTAACTGTCTCATGTCCATGTTCTTTATCACCCTCCATCAGTACTTGGGAGTTAGTTTTTTCATCCATATCCACATTTTCACATCCATCATCTGTTCTCGTACTTGTAAACCTATTATGTGTCATTATATATGATTTTCATACTTCCATTTATCTCACTTCATGAGGATGTTTTTATGACTGTTTTTATGTTGTTGGTTTTCAAAAACAATATTTTGGAAATTAAAACCCTAGTTACCAAGAAAATATTAATATTGTTAGTATAATATTTCTTAGAGGGGGGAGAATTTAATTTCCTAAAATTCTAAAAACAAATACTATGTTTGATAGAATACAAGATTCACAATGTTGATCACAAATGAATAAAGAAATATTATTATTTAAATGTGACTATTTTTAAATAAAAATTAAATGTATGGATATGAATAGAAATAACTAATTTATGAAATAATTATAATTATCCTACTAAATATAAATTTTCTGGTAAATTATTAGAGAATGATCAAATAATTTTTAACAGTGTCGTTTTATTCATTACATATAAATTTTCTTCAAAAAGGGTTGTTTTTGTTTTATGATTGAATACTATAATTCATTTCTATAAATTTTAGAAAATGTATTTGAAAAAATGAATTTCAATTTTTAAATTATGATGCCAAAATTATCTTATATTGATTTTTTTAGAATTATTTGAAATTGTTGATTTTCCAATGAATATGTATTGTTTTTTATCACTATGTTTTAGTTTTATTTATGCTTCCATGTCATGAACCCTCCTCAAAATGTGTACATTTCTTGGTTCGGAAATGGGAGAAGAGAGATAGTGACCACACGTCCTGCCTCTAGTAATGCTTCTGTTAGTGACTTACATCAATGGTATAATAAACCTAAATATGGGAGGAATTACGCTATAAGATTAACATATGATTAATAGAGAGATAAGATAAACACCAACCAACTCCTGGTCATACTACAATATAGAATAAAACTCATGTACACAAAATTAATGTCATTTGTTAACTATAATTACTGAAAGGGAAAACTGAAATTACCAAAAGAAATTAAAGACGATAGAGTCCGCGAATCCTAAATATACCATACAACACACAATCTAGTAGTAACTTTTCTAGTATCCAACCTACACTAACTGACTTGAAAAAAAATAATATATATGTAGGGTGAGTATAACGCTATACTGGGTTGGATCCTACCCCTTGCCTCTCATGAAAATGTAAATATGCTAAAGTATAGAAAAGAACAAGTGAAGCTAACTCATAAATTAACTGTGTATACTATGTTCTCAACCTCACTGTGGCTAGTATCACTATGTATCATATACAAGTGCATATTATATAATAAATTATTTCAAGGTTACCCTACGACCACTACCCCACTCGTTTTTGGAATTTCCCCATTGTCACATGTCCTGGGAATCTCTCCCCAAAAGGGTATCCCACAGACACTTGGGTGAAGCACCACAACACACACCTCATATAACATACAACCACATCCATATAACCAATACTAACTAGGTGGTTTACGAGAGACACCACAACTATCATAACATGTATCCTATGTTGGGTATTATACGTCAATCCTTTACATCCCATACACCGAGTAAGGATCTTCAAGCCATCATAACATATACACTTTATTCATATAGTTGCTCTTAAGAATATATCTTCAAAATATATGTGTGAGAAATTGTATGAACCCAGACATTCTTTTCTGGAATGTTCTTCCTTTTCTGGTTGTTTTTGGGAAAAAGAGGAATTTATGGAAATTTTCTAAGTACAGGACATGTACATTATGAATACATGCCATGTAATTATTTTTCATAGCATGATGTGTGTTGGTCGTGTAGTAGCCACACACACGACCATGTCGGAGTGACTTGGAGGCCTCCTAATGCGGATTATGGAAACAGTAAGTACACACCGTGTATTCCAAAAGTACACGCCATGTATTTTGTTTTTTTCATTAAATGCACTGATGTCGCGTCTAACGGACTGAACAACCGTCTACTTGGTCATCTTCGTCCGAGAGAACTGGTACACCACAACATATCTCCGATCCCCTGAGCCACCATCTGACTTCTAATTCAAACACCCTTGATTGTGTTGGTAATGCATCGATGAGTTATATCTTCTTCTTGAGCCTTGTCTTCCAATTCCTCTTCTTTTCCAAGTTAATGTGGGTTGAACATTTTGGACTTTATATTAGATCTATGACATTATAATGAGATTATATCTTCAATGTTCAAGTATATTGACCTCCAAACTCCATGGTAGGTGGTTTGTGCCTTTGCGTTCGAATTCTTTGAGTACGTTTTGAAAATTCCACCAATACCATTGAACAATTTATTGACTGTTAACTTTTTAACCCCTATTGATTTCCTGCCATTCTTGAATGCCTATTTACAGGTAATTTGGAAATGAATTGGGTAGATTTCTAGGATTTGGATGTGTTTTCCCCATGTATTTGTTCTATTACGACCATTTGTCCATGTTTATCCTTTACCTACCTTGCCTATTTTTCATTCTTGTTGTTGTAGGATGGAGAGTTGTATTTTGAAATGCTTGTTATGCTATATACTATTTATCCAAGTAGTTCTATATGTATACTTTGGCTACATTACACTATTATTCTCATTGACTTACACAGTGTCGTGAGAGCCTGGTGTAGTAAATTATAGGGGGAATTGACTAGGTGAGCTTCCTTAGAGTGTCTTAGAGAACTTTTCATTATAAGGGGAAATAGAACAATTGAGCTTCCATAGAGAGTCTGTGATTGCTATAGACTATAAGGGGATTGACCGAGCAAGCATCCTCAGATAGTCTTTGATTTTAATCCTGAGCGGTTTAGTCTATAAGGGGAATTTATTGTGAGTGCTTCCTCGGAGAGTGTTTGAACGACATGCGCTATATGGGGAATTGACCAAGAGAGCTTCTTCAGATATTCCTAGACCTTGGGGATATAAGGGGAATTGACCGGGTGAGCTTCCTCAGATATTCCATGATGACACTAAACTATACGAGGAATGGTCTGTGTGAGCTTCCTCGGAGAGTCTTGCATTACCTTAGACTATAATGGGATTAAAAATGAGATCTTCCTCAGAGAGTCTTGTTTTATACATATATAGAAATTGAAGGGTTAGACCAAGTTTGATACCCATAGGTTGATTGTACTTTTTAGGTAGGACTAGCATGTTGACTTTGATTACTTTCCCGAGGGTTACCTATTTGTGGTTTAAATGTTTTCTTCACTATTTCTTGATTTGAAACTGTGGATTGTATACTGCTTAGTACTTTCATGTTTACTACTTTTTGTACTTTTACCTACCATATATTCACTGACTGTTTGGCACCGATTTTCGGGTGGTATCTTATAGGGATTTAGTCTCACACCCTGTTTGGGTCATTCTTTTATGCCCAAACAGATTATATTGCTGGAGGTATAGATAAGGGAAAGTGCCCATCTACATTAGGTTCTTGACTTTCTCTTGAGCTGGAGAGCATGGAACCAATCTATAGCTTGTGATTCTGATAATCTGTTTATCATTCTTTTGTACTTTCGTTTAGTACCATTTTTATTTCCATCATTTTGACTTGTTTGGATGCTTTCCTAGACATATGTATCACACATCACTTCGTATATATATATATATGTTCTCCAGTTGTTTATTGTTCCAATCTTTTTCTATTCACTCTTGTTGGATATTTACTACTTCCGCTATTTTATGTGTTGTTTACTTTCACTATGTACTCTGCTAATTAGGGAATAGTTTCCCCACCATCAATCCTAAGGCCATATCTTCTAGTCGAAAGCCTCTGGCATTTGGGGAAATGCGTTTGAGGCCATGTGACCAATCAGGTACGGGGTGCCTCTGGGTCGCTTCCGGAATCGGGACATTACAAAGTGGTATCAAAGGCATTTCATTTATCTTGATTTATTATATGGAGACTTTAGTCAGGGATAGGACATAATAGGTACTTTTTAATATGTTGTGCCCGGGATTAGCTAACTCGTGTACAGGGAAAAGAAAATCAACATCCTTAATTTTAATTTTTCTGGTATTTCAATTATTACAGTTGATCTGATTTCACCTTGAATGATTCACATGATTTGGGTTGTTATTGTTGATTGTGTTGAGGTTCTATTTTTGTTTAAAACTAATGATATGATGGTATTTCATCTCATTAATCATATAATCATTTACTAGAAATCACATGCCATGCATTTTTTCCAGGCCTTCTAGGATGCATTAGTGATTGCATGTTGCTGTGATAGATGATGTGTAAAATATACATGTTGTTGTGATAGTTTCCCTGATAGAAATACCTGTTGTTTGATAGGGTATTGCTTGTGTAGAAATTCGCTTGACTGAACACCAAACTCTGGTTCGTGAGGTATTATTGGCCTTCATGGACCGTAATTTCATGGATCGTTGCTTTTTTTCTTGCATTTCTATAACATTTTGATGATGCCAACTATGATTCGTAGGGAGTATGGTACCTCACAGACTAGAATTTGGCAGTTTCAATTCTTTTTTCAGTGTTTTCTGGGTTCTGGGGTAGTTTCTGTGGCTTACATTCCAGAAAAGCCCAGAAAACACGTTGTTTAATGTTATGTACACGTTTTGTGTTATTATTTATTGGAATAAACAATTTTCTTAAGTACACGTCATGTACTTCATTTACATGCCATGTAAACTCTAAACCATGTCATAGGTCATGTTGGAAGAGACACGGGATGGGAAACCTCTAGTGGGAACACACTGAGTACCCATTGAAGACACCGTGTAGTATCGACCCTGTGCCCACCTATGTCACTAACAACACAGGTTGGCCAAGTCATGTCTAATACACGCCATCTGCCGTCTAAACACATTTTATAGTCTGACCTAGGTTCCCGGCTATGTCACGAACAACACAGGTTGGCGTTACCCTTTCACTTACACACCATGTCTTCCTTAAAAACGTTGTGTAGTCTATCCCAGGTACCCAACCATGTCACGAACAACACATGTTGTTGTTATCCATTCTCATACACGTTGTATCCTTCAAGAACATGACATGTATTTTAAGCCATGAGTTAGGCCATGTCACTAACAACACGGGTCTGGTAGAGCTTGTCTTGTACACATCATGTAGAAATTCTACACGTCGTGTATTCTTTCCATGGGAGAGACGTGTGGATTAACTGTGTAGAAGGACTCAGATAGGGGAAGTGGATTCAAGTACACGTCATATGTCGGGACAACACATGGTGCTTCTGGGGTGTTACATTACCAAGTTAAGAAGGAGTAAATGCCCATGTAAATGACTTCAATGAACACACTGTGTAGGAAATGTACACGCTGTGTAGTCTTGTTTTGTAAAACTTGAATGTTTTCTTTCTCTTGATCCCTTATTACACTCCATTCGTTCAGTCATTGATAATCATGATCTATGGTGCGCGTTTGACCATACGAAGTCATGCCACCAAGACGTCCTCCGGCTGTGCGCCAGTTTCTTGATGTTGTTCAGACACTGGACATGGTTGATCTGGGACTACCGGCAGATCGGACTATTATTTTCAGCCTTGGCACCAGCTGTTGAACCTAACATTGGTGCTAATACACAGTTCAGGGAGGGATTTATGATGATGATGCTGATGTTTCAGGGAGCACCACCACCTGCCCCATCGGTGGCTGATTTGACACGGGTCATTCCGCAGTAGCATCCTCCCACGTTCTCAGGGGATGGAGGACCCTAGGCTGCTGAGTCATGGCTAGAGGCCACAGTGATGATTTTTTAGCATCTGGAGTTACCTACAGAGTAGAGTGTGAATATCCCTACCTATATGCTCCGAGATTCCACCAAGAGGTGGTGGGATGTGATCTCACAGGCGGGATGCCATTATAATATGGCTTGGGATGAGTTTCAGCTCATCTACTATGATTACCTCTATCTGGAGACCATGAGGGTCAATTGAGCTTGAGATTTTTGGAGTCTAGAGGAGGGTACTCATTTTATTATAGAGTATTCCTCTTTCTTCACTGAGCTGCAATATTTCACGCCTATTCCAGGAGGGGATGGGTTGTTTCTTGCATCGATGTTTGCGGATGTTCTGAAGCATGCCATATGGACATATGTGAATATCTTCAGGTTGACCTTGATATCTTCTATCATCAACCAGGATCTGATCATAGAGCTCAATATGAAGGATTTTGGAGCTATGAGCCAGGGTGGTTCGGCAATTAGAGTTAGTGCTCTGCCAACTGATAGCAGGAAACGTCGCATGGAGGCTTCATGAGGAGATCGATGCAGCAAAGATGCATCTTCCGGTAGCCAGGTGGTGTGCTAACAGTGTGGGAGAAGTAGTAAAATGAGTCCATGTTGCCCGAGAGACCCAATGGAGTGTCGATCATGTGGAAAGATGGGTCACCTTCCACACTTTTGTCAGTTCTTCTTACCAGTAGCAAGTGACATGGGTTCTTCTATGACTCCTCATTCAGGAGTAGTGCCACCAGCTTCTCACCAGTCTAGGACATGAGTTCATCCGGCCGTTCAGGCCGAGGTGGACGTCGTTTCTATGGAATCCAGTCGCCCAGTTTTCAGCAACATTAGGGTGGATCAGCTCAGAGTGGTCAGGCAGGTTCATTGGGATGCGGTACATTCTAGGCTTTTGTGATGGAGAAAACCCATCAGGAGTAGGATCCCGACCCATCGACAGTTCAACATATGATCCTAGTTTCCTCATTTTTATCTTCAAATAATTTTGATACTTATGATACACATAAATTTTTATATGTTACTCTTGTGGAGAACCTTAGGCTCTGCATCATTTCTTCTGCTCATATTTTGACGCTAGACACACTGTTGGGGACTAGAATGGTTAGTGCACGTCAATGCAGAGAGTTCTCTCTACTGGTTGGTGGATGTAAACTCTTATGGGACCTCTATGACCGAGATATGACTGGCTATGATATCATTCTCAAGAATGGACTGGTTAGTTCCATTCTAGGCAATCATCGACTGTTACCGCCGCTGGGTGAGTTTCACATCACAAGAGGGTGGATCCTTTCTTCCTAGGGATGAGTGTGATGTCCGAGTGAGTACAGAAGGTCTAGAGCATCATGGGTTTGGAGGAGTTACAACCCAGAATGGTATTATTTATCTTGATGACCAGGGGATTTCATAGGTAGGCTTTCCTCCAGTGGTGGATTGTTTCTGAGATGTCATTCTAGAAGACATTTCAGGTTTACCTCACGAGTGCGGGGTCGACTTTTAGACTGAGCTTGTTCGAGGAGCGTCACTGGTGTCTATTCCTCCTTATAAGATGGCTACACATGACAAGCAGGAGTTCAAGAAGTAGTTAGAGAATTTACATAAAAATTGT
The DNA here is from genome assembly GCA_963277665.1 of Viscum album. Classification (NCBI taxonomy): domain Eukaryota; kingdom Viridiplantae; phylum Streptophyta; class Magnoliopsida; order Santalales; family Viscaceae; genus Viscum; species Viscum album. The sequence goes on from OY728141.1 coordinate 1,819,818,258, forward strand.
TTCATTTGACCCATTACTTCTCCTTGGGGTTCACATGTCCTGTTTGTAATGAAGGAAGACGGTGCCCTCAAGGTTTATGTGGACTATCGGAAGTTGAACTAGTTGACGGTCAAGAACCGATATCCCTTTACTAGGATTAATTATCTCTTTGATTAGCTTCGAGCAGCATGGGTGTACTCTAATATTGATTTGAGATCCAGTTATCATCAGTTGTATGTTAGACCATTACATATACCTCTTAGAGCCTTCCAGATCAGGTATGTTCTATATGAGTATTTGGTTTTGTTGTTCGGTCTCACGAACATGATTACAGTTTTCATGGAACTGATGAATCAAGTGTTCCGACCATACATGGATTCTATTGTGGTGGTCATCGTGGATGATATCTTCGTGTAATATCACACTCGACACAACGATGCTACCCAACTTGAGATCATTTTGAGTACACTGTGGGAGCATTAGTTATATGAAAATCACTCAAAGTGAAAATTTTAGATGTAGCATATTTAATTCTTGGGTCATGTTATCTCAGAAGAAGGAGTATTAGTAGAAACAGATAAAGTGATATCTTTAGTTTCCTTGGAGTAGTTGAAGAACGTCTTTGTGGTGTGGATTTTTCTAGGGATTACTAGATATTACAGACATTTCATACAGGAATTTTCACACATAGCTGCACCACTAACAGGTCTGACCAAAAAGGGGGAGATGTTCTTGTGGTCAGATTCTTGTGAGTCAGCCTTTCAGAAACTGAAGGGGGGGTTGACATTAACACTGACACTAGTCTTTCCAGAGACAATAAATATCTATAATGTTTAATGTGATGCATCAGGTATCGGGCTGGGAGCTGTGCTTATGCAGGGTGATGGGGTCATTACATACGGGTGTCAGGATTTGAGGCCAAAGGAGAGAAATTACCCAGCGAATGATCTAGAGTTGGCAGTTGTTGTTCATGCCTAATGTTGTTTTAGACATTATCTTCTAGGAGAGCACATTGTGGTTTTCACCGACCACAAGAGTCTCATGTATATCATCATTCTGCATGATCTGAATTTTAGACAGCGTAGGTGGGTTGAGTACCTATAGTACTTTGACATTGAGCTTTCCTATATGCCTAGGGAAGGAAAAAAATGGCTGATGTGTTGAGCTGGAGGACTCCGATACAAGTAGTTCAGGAGGCCATCAGTGAGTGGAAGCATATGGATTTGTTCTCTGAGATGAATTTGGAGATGCGTGAGGGTAGACTTTTCTATCTTTTGTAGCTATTACCTATACCCATTATGATCGAGTACGAATGAGGCTTCTATCAGATTCTGAGGGCCTAGTCCTATGGGAAAGCATGTCATGAGAAGAAAATATTCCTGGATAAATCATAGGCGAGGATGAGATCTTGAGTTTCCACAGGCGCGTATGGGTGGCAACATACATACATGAGGAGTTGATGTGGTATTTTCATTCCTCATTTTGGGAAGTTCATCCGGGAGTCACCAAGATGTATCATGATCTACATCGTCAGTATTGGTGGCTAGGTATGAAGAGGCACACTGCTGATTTTTTCATGAGGTGTTCCACTTGTTGGTAGGTGAAGGCGAAGCATCAGCGACCATAAGGGATTTTACAGAAGTTACCCATTACCGAGTGTAAGTGGAATGATGTCATGATGGACTTCATGACCAGTTTGCCGAGGTCACCTCGAGGGAATGATGCAGTTTGGGTTATCATTGACAGACTCAAGAAGGTAGCTCACTTCATACCAATCAACGAGACCTTCAGTGTTGATGAGCTAGGATGGTTGTTCATCCATGATATTGTACGTATTCATGTAGTTCAACACTCCATTGTTTTAGAGAGGGATGAATGTTTTACTTCTCGGTTATGGCAGGGGCTTTAGAAGGCTTTGGGTACACATGTACTTTTGAGTATAGCTTACTATCCCCAAACAGATGGCCAGTCCGACCCTACGATTCAGGTGCTTGAGGACATGCTATGAGCATGCATTCTAGATTTTGGAGGCTCTTGGGAGAAGAATATACCTCTTTTGGAGTTTTCCTACAAAAATAGTTTTCAAACTACTATTCAGATGGAACCTTGTGAGGCTTTGTACAGTAGGACACACTGATCACCCTTATGTTGGCTGGAGGCATGAGAGGCAGCTTTGCTAGGTCCTCGTCTTGTACAGGAGACCACAGTGCTGATAGAGATGATTCAGAAGAGGATGGATACTGCACAATCTCAAGAGAAGTATTATTCAGATCAGCGGAGACAAACTCTATAGTTTGAGGTTGGGGATCATGTTTTCCTGCATGTCACACTGAGGATGGGACCCAAGAGGATTAGGAGATAGGATAAGATTTCACCGAGGTATGTCAAGCCGTTTGAGGTATTGGAGAGAGTTGGATCAGTTTCCTATATGTTGAAGATACCTCAGAGTTACCAAGATATGTATGACGTCTTCTACGTTTTTTAGAATTGAAATTATATTTCACACCTGTCTCATGTATGTCAACCAGAGGAGGTTGAGATTGAAGTGGATGCATAATTTTAGGATCATCCTATTCATATTCTGGATCACATTACAAAGGTTCTCTTTGGCCGTTTTGTTCCCTTGGTATGAGTGTTATGGAAGTACGGGCGGGTGCAGGATGAGACTTGGGAGAGGGAGGCCGATGTGCGATCATAGTGGCTACAGCAGTTCGGGGATTCTTCTTCTACGCCACGCTAGGGAAATCTGAGGACGAATTTCTTTAAGGTGGAAGTTTGTAAGAACTTGGACCTTCTTCTTAGGTATGTTTTTCCTTTTTTGGCCTTTTTTTTTAAAAAAAGTGGAATTTAAGGAAATTCTCTAAGTACATGCCATGTACTTTATTAGTACATGCAGTGTACATCCTTGCCGCATCAGGCAATGTACTAGCCGTGTAGTAGCCACACACATGTCCGTGTGGGAGTGAATTGGAGGCCACCTAATGTGGAATATGGAAAGAGCATGTACATGCTGTGTTCTCCAAATTTACACGTCGTGTATTTTGTTTTTTCATTAAACGCACCAGGGTTGTGTCTGATGGATAGAACAAGCTTATTCTCGGTCATCTTCGTCTAAGAGAACCCATACAGCTGTGAATTCACTCTGAGCCCCCAAGCCTCCATCCAACCTCCGGTTCGAACACTGTTTCTTGGGTTGGAATTGCATCAGTGAGTTATCTCTTCTGCTTGATCCTTGTTTTCCAATTCCACTTCTTTTCCATGTTATCATGGGTTGAATGTTTTTGACGTTTTCATAGATCTACGACATTACAAGGAGATTTAAGCTTCAGGATTCATGTATATTGATCTTCTAACCCCAAGCTTGGTGGTGTGTGCCTTTCAGTTCAATGTCTTTGAGAATTATGTGCAAATTTTTCCAATACCCTTGAATGGGGTATTGCGTGTTTACAGTTTTACCCCTGTTGTTTTCCATCCATGCTTGAATGCCTATGTAGAGGTAATTCAGATATTAATTTGGATGATTTCTACGATTTGGATATGTTTTTCCCATGCATTTGTTCTGTTATGGACATTTGGTCCTGTTTAGCCTTTGGCAGTCTTGCCTATTTTTCAGGCATGTTGTTGTAGTATAGAGAGTTCTATTCTGACATGTTTGTTATGCAATATAATATTTAGCCAAGTAGTTCTATAGGTTTAATTTTTCTATATTACACTGCTATGCTCAATGACTAACAAATGGCCATAAGATCCTCGTGTAGTAGAATATAGGGTGAATTTACTGGGTGTGCTTCCTCATAGAGTCTTTGAGCACTTTTGGCTATAAGGGGGAATTGACCGAGTGAGCATCCTCAGATAGTCCATGACTGCTATAGAATATAAGGGGATTGACAAGGTGAGCATCCTCAGGTTGTCTTTGATTTTAATCATGATCTTTTAAGACTTTATGGGGAATTGATGGTGAGTTCTTCCTCAGAGTGTCTATGAACGTCCTGGCCTATAAGGGAAATTGACCGGGTGAGCTTCCTCAGAGAGTCCTAGACCTTTGGTCTATAAGGGGAATTGACCAGGTGAGCTTCCTTAGAATGTCCTTGAGGAACCTAGACTATACGGGGAATGGTCTGTGTGATCTTTCTCAGAGAGTCTTGTTTTACCATAGACTATAAATGGATTGACTATGAGTTCTTTCTCAGAGAGTCTTATTTTATCCATATAAAGAACCAAAGGGGATAGACAGAGTGTGCTTCCCAGAGGGTTGACTTTACTTTTTAGGTACGACCAGAGGGTATGGTATGGAGTACATCCTATAGGGTTACCTATTTATGGTTTTTTTGTTTGCTTCACTATTTCTTGATATTAAATGTGGATTGTTTACTGCTTAGTACTTTTTTGTTTAATTCTTTCTATACATTTACATTCCATATATTCACTAACTATTATGCACATATCATTGGGCAGATTCCTACTGGGATTTAGTCTCAAACCCTGTTTGGGTCATACTTTTGTGCCCAAATAGACTATATTGATGCAAGTATAGATAAGGTCAAGTTCCCTTCTAATTCATTATCTTGACTTGGTGTGGAGATGGAGAGCATGGGACTAAGCTATGGTGTGTGATAATAAGGTGCTATTTATCATTATTTTGAACTTTGGTTTAGTACCATTTGTATTTCCATCATTGTGACTTGTTTGGATTCTTTCCTAGACATATGTGTCATGCATCATTTCATATATATATGCGCTCTAGTTGTTTATTGTTACAGTCTTCCATTGTTTACTGTTTTTGGATATTTACTTCTTCCGCTTTTGTATGTATTGTTTACATCCACTGTGTACTCTTCCAATGAGGGCATAGTATCCCAACCATCACACCCAAGGACCTCACTGCATGTCGGAAGCCTCTGGCATTCGGGGAAATGCGCTTGAGGCCAGGTGACCAACCGGGCATGAGGCACCTCTAGGTGGCTTCCAGAACTGGGACGTTACAGAAATAACCACAATCCATTACATCCCTCCACACATATATTTGGGGACCACTAACTGTCATGCATACCAATACAAGTAAATACTAAGAGAAGAGAGTGGGTCCACAGGGGGTAGTCAGCCATCCATCCTCATATTGGGATATTGTTGAAAACACACCCCCATGGATATGAATTCCCAAGGTGTTATTTTCCCTAACCGATATGGTGAATTAGCTTATAGAAACACATAAACTATAGGATATACTATATCTCACAACTACCCAACAGGCATATCCTAGTCTCAGGCACAATTTATGCTAATGTATCTCAGATTCATGGATGCCACTTGTATGATTAGACAACATATAAACACGTGACAATTTAAAGAGTTTTATTAACTTATCGTACTCTTTTTCATCAGTTTCATATAATGTTAATTAATTCATAACCATTAATTAACTATTACCATTTCCATGATGAATTTCATTACTATTTCAATAAATATCCATGCCCACCATGCATAACCAAACATATCCCATGACTTATCGGAATTTATCCTCAACATTAAACCCCATAAAGCTCTAAACCAAGGTGTTAAAAATTTATTCATTTGTAAACATCAATACATTCCATATCACTATGTTCTCTATGAAAACATTATAAACTCCCCAAACATAAGGGGATCAGCACAATGAGTAGATGGACTACATGTCGAGCCTTTTCCACCTATACCAAGAGAGTGAACTCATCCAACCACGATGAGATAATAATAGAAAGAACATGGAATACCTCGTGAATATTTGCATCCCTTGGAATGATAGAAACTAAGAACATCTGTCTGCATCAAGATATGGGGAAAGGAAAGTATATAAATAATCAACAGATTCAAACAAACATATGCCTTTTATAATAATGGGTAATCTCAACTTCAACTCATTCTGTTATCTCTGGTGTCCTCCCTGACACCACATGTATAAACAGATGCATATTTCCACCCTAGGTGTCAACTAATGACACAAAAACCCAGCCTCCCTACCCCACATACCACAACAGCCCTCTAGGCTTATCCATCCAAGGATCACATCATATCCTGGCATCCCTACCTCCATAACCACAACAACCCTCCAGGATTAGCCGTATAACAAGCGATAGGAAACAAACAAGAAGCTATGATCTAGGGCTTAAAACAAGGCATTCAACCATCACACACAAGGATCTCTCATGGATACAAATAAAAACGTATTTGACATTACAAAAAAGTGGGAAACCCATGCCCTAAATGGAATTATCTTTTATTCCACAACCATTTATTATTCTATATTGAATTAACTAATACATTATTCAACGGTTCAAAATATGGGAAACCTAAGACACAAGCTATCACAAGATATCAAAAATTATTTAAACAATTAGTTTAACATGACTTTATTTATTTTTTCAACAAGACTTGTCATGCTTCTGGTTCAATAATAAATTCAATTAAACATGATTATCAACATCAAATTGATTTTCATTAAATAGAAACGACAACTAGATTTATTAACAAGCATCTTAAATTCCATTATACAATTAATAATAAATTAATTACATCATTATTTTCATTACCAATTTCCATCAAGAACAACACACTAAACCAATCCAAGAATAGATTTCACACAATCAAGAAAATAAATAGGAAAATAATTATAATTTTAATAAGAAACAACATCACTATATTATTGATACCTATTCATTTATTTTTTTGAAGTGTTTAATTAGGTAAATTTCTTTACGATCTATGGGGATAAATCATGCTAAACATACAATTTCATGTAATTAAATAGAGAATCAATGAATCTCCTACCTCAAAATGTCTTCATCATTCTTTATAAGAGATCAAACAACTCAACGAATCTCTAATAAACCACCCAAAATATGTTCATCCATCCAAGGATTTTGTAGAACCATTGAACAAACATCATCTAAGATAAACCCTATTATAACCATTAGAGATTTACTGTCATCGCAGGGAAATAATAATGGGAGTCAAAAGTGATCAAACCAAGAGAAACTGCATGAAAAAAGGAAAACACACCTCAGATTAAAGGTGGATCATTATAGATCGAAGGAAGGGATCTAGGAATTGATCCATGACTAAGGAATCCATAAAATGTTAAAGAGCGGTTGTCGGGTCACATGGAGTCGAGAGACAGCCACTATAGTCATAAGTTTTGACAACCCGAGTGAGTGGAAAATGTTTTAAAATTTAAAATATTTTGGGACTATATGATATGTAATCCCCTTCCACATTGTCTAATAACTCTAGGTCAGTTTATGGAATAAAATCACCACAAATACATTTTATTTATTATTAAATTCTCTGAAATGATACATGACAAGAATCCCACATTCACACCATGAATGTCCCCTACCCCCAGTTCTCATCACCCGGACTCCTCATTATTTCTTCCAAGTCTCCTCCATGTTCTGAAAGCCTCATGAACATGAAAGGGTTAGATTTACAATGATTTGGACCCTCACATTATATTCATCTCAAAACATTCTAATCCTTGATAACCCCCAAAACCAGATTGGAATCAAAAAAGGGGTCGTCTAAATAGCCACCATGTTGGATACCTCTCAATGATCATGTCACCATAAGATCGTATCCCATCACTAGAGGAATATCTCAAAACCATACAACATCCCCAAAAAGATACTAAACTCTCTCCCAGGGGAGACATCTCCAAAATTAGAGAAATCCAAAATATGAAATAATAGAAATCCATATCACATCCCATAAAAGGTCTACAACCACAAAAAATGTCATTATAATAGATTATCTAAACATCAAGTAGCTCGGGGTACACAATGTGTATATGCGAATCATGTTCCCATGTACTCTCCTACATGCCACCAAGTTGCCAAAAGACATGATTCAAGGGGATCAAATGCCTACATAACGCCTTCTCATTGTGTCCCTGGATCTAAATAGGCAACTCCTCGAATGTCGTATCATCATCAACATCGATATCTCGTCAATCAATAATGTGATATTCTTTTTGAAAATACAATGGAGCTGTGAAATGTGAAAAATATCATTTATCTGGATCATCTATGGTGGAATCTCTATCCAATACGCCGCCACTACAACATGATCCAACACCTTGAATAGACAAAAAATCCAGGGACAAAGCTTACTCCCATGACCCAAAAAATGCACCCATGACATGGAGTCGCCTTCAAAAACACATGATCCCCATCGTCGAAGTCTAGAGGTCTACTCCAATGATTGGAATAGGATTTCTGATGATCCTGCACTGCATTCATCCTCTTGAAAATCACATGAACCATATCTGTCGAATTTTTTACATGTTTATAGCCATGAATTACTAACTCTCTTACTCTAGTCCAACATAATGGATAATGGAAAGTTCATTCATATAATATTTGAAACTATTACAGGCTAATGGTGGATTGAAAAATTCTGTTGTAAGAAAATCATCCAATGGAAAGTGCCTCTTCCATGATCCTATAAAATCTAGGACACAAGATAGAAACATGTCTTTATGAGTTTGGATGGTCCGATCTATTTGACCATCCAACTGTGGATGAAATCTATTCTGAGATTTATTTGAGAACTAATATCTTCTGAGAGACATCCACACACAATGGATGTAAAACGAGGATCATAGTCATAAATTATTGTCCTCAGGATCACAAGGATTCTCACCACCACCTCTAGATAGTACCTCGATATTACATCCACTGAGCTCGACTCCTTGATCGCTATAAAGTTGGATGTTTTCATCAAACTATACAATACCAAAAATATAGGAAAAAATTCACCCAATAATTTTATTAAACCAATAAAAAATTCCATCGAGATGTCCTACCACTTCCATTGATGAACATCTATTGGATGGAGAAAACCACTAGGAACATAGTGCTTAGCCTTCACCTTCTGGTGGACCAAAAATGAGACAAAAACTATGAAATTTCTTGCTTCAAACAAGGACAAAAAAACTAACCTCTCAAGGCTTGGTGCATGTTTTTCATGACATGATGTAATACCAATGGAATAATATGAAATGATTTGAGAACCTTATCATGTATTACAAAATGAAAAAAAATCATTACCTAAAACAACACTCAGTTTTTTTCATCCTCAAAACTACCATCAGGGGCCTCACTACAAGCAACTAAGTCTATCTAGACCTCAACCTCAAGATCCCCCAACTAGGAATCCTCCAACTACTGCATTAGAGATGATCACACTGTCATATGGAAAAGATATCATATGCCTCAGACATCTCCTTTATATTGGTGAAAAGGTGAATGTTCTTCCATCACCCTTGATGAATAACCTGATTCATGGACTACATCACTACGTGACTTCCTGATCAATGCATCAGGAACTACATTCACCATTCCATGTGTGTATGAAATATCAAATTCATAATCCTATAAGAACTCTATCCACTGTTGTTGAGGAAGGTTCAAGTCATGCTGTGAGAAAACATACCTATGGAAATTATGATCGGTGAATACCACAAAACGCTCGCTGATGAGGTAACGTATACAAAACATCATAGAAAACACCACTGTTGCTAAATCGATATCATGAGTGGCATAGTTATGATCATGGTTATGTAACTAATATGAACCATAATTAATGATCGATATCATTTTAATTAGAACAGAGACCAACCTTGGTTGTGAAGCATTATATAAAACCCCAAATCGAACTCATTCTACTGGAAGACAATGTAATGGAGCACTGTCCAACTTCTCCATTCGATACTCAAAAGGTTTTTGACACTGATCAGTCCATAAGAACTCATGATCCTTTCTGGTCAATGCCATTAGAAGAGTATCAACCTAAGATAAATAAGCTATGAACAAGATATAATAACCTATAAGATAATGGAAACATTAATTTCATCCATTTTCATGGAGGATACCCAAAGCATAACTACTACTATTTCTGATAGATCCACAACTACTCCCTTCTGGGATAAAACATGCCCCAAGAAATTGACTTATCGAGCCAAAAACCCACACTTCAACAAATTCACAAATAGTTATTGACGATGAAGAACTCCCAAAATAGCATATAGATACTCTGTATTCTCTTCCTCAGATGTGGAGTACATAAAGATTTCATCGATGAATAACACCATGAACATATCCTAGAGCTCAAGGAACATAGAATTCATTATCCCTGTGAACATTGATAGAGTATTTTTCACACTGATGACATCCAAAAAAACACAAAATCAACATGATGACAACATAATGAATTTTTCGGAATTTCCTCTTCCTTCACACACATCTGATGATACCCTGACTGCAATTCTAACTTTGAGAACCAACTTTTACACTTCAATTTATTGAACAAATCATAAATACGTAGAAGTGGAAAGTGGTTCTTCACTATCACTTGGTTCAAGTGAAGATAATTTATTCAAAACTATAAACTTTTGTCATCCCTCTTCATGAACAAAACTAGTTCACCCCACAGCGACACACTTGGCAAATAAAAAAACAAACTGGAGAAAAACATTGGGTTGTAAACATAGCTCTCACAAATTAGAAGGCACCATCTTATGTGGAGTCATTGAGTTAAAGAAACATCGGGATATTGTTCAATTATAAAATCAATCTCTCATCGAGGGGTTAATTCTACAACCTCCTCTAGAATGACATCATGGGACTATTATACAACCTTAGGAAACAATGGCTGATGAACCTTTGACAAGGTCAACATTATTTCATCTATCAAGGATGGAAAGGACATAACATTTCCCTGAACCATTTAAGGGAATCTCCCATAAACAGACACCAGTTTCTCTCCATTGGCATCGATAAACAAAACCTTTCGCCTAATGCAATCCATGATAGCCTTTACTGAAAACAACCAATCCATGCTGAGGTTGACGTCACATGGTTGTATTCATAAATATAGGAAATCTACCCAAAAGCAGTGTTTTCCTAGAACAAGCTCATAGTCAATATATACATCAAATAAGTCATCTCAACCTCCAATTGGCGTAGTCAACACTAAGGGCACTAGAAGTCTCTCTACATAATGTTCCAAAGCATGGATAAGGGAAGGTGATATGAAGGAGTGTTTTTCTCCTGAATCAAACAAGGCATGAACCCATGTTCAATACAAGAAAACAATACATCAAATGATGTCTAGATCACATAGAACTTGCAATGGTAAAGCATTATGTTAACCAATACCTTCTCTATATCCTCTCTCACTATACCGATGACCACCTCTATGGATGTATTCTATTCATAGATGATGGGGAGCCTCTCGGGGTTGTCCTTTTAATGCCCCATTTTTTCCCTGTTAATACCAAATTAGATCACCCTACTGCTGTGACTTCGGATGGAACTGACTGAATGGAGGAACATGAAGCAGAACAACTCGAACACACAAACTACTCATAAAATTCGAGCACTCTCTCACTAGATGAACCCATACTACAAATGAAAAAACAAGTATCGGGTCCCTTGGAATATTTTTGAGAGATGCTTCCCCTAGTGAAACAAATCATTGAGAGATGGGGCCTACCCTCGACTAAGAAGATAATTTTATGTCTTGACAACTGGGAACCCCATAAAATAGATGTAATTCATTCGGATTCTGGACGACTCCCCTATCATGATGATCTTGTTTTTGTTAATTTATTCTCAATGACCTCTTCTCTTTCTAGCCCCTTGAGATATATAATCATCATAAACGTGGTTTCCTTATGATGGATCATTGGATGAAAAACCTCCTAGAAATTCCTCTCCAGGGACATCTCATATGGTAATAAGCTAGAAGAATATCACATAAGGTTACGAAAACAGCTTCTAATGTCTTGCATAGTGCATCTCCCCTTGCCGAAGGGAAAGTAGCTCCTAGAGACCAATTTCATTCAAGGTTGTATTAAAAAAACACACTTCTGAATTGGTCTCCGAACTCCTCCCACAAAACTGTATACTCCTCATGATCCATGAGGAGAAAGAACCACCACTACCTCACTAGCCTATGTAGCATCGTCACAACCAATGACACATAGTGCTTCATTCGAGCACATATCTAACTAAAAGCTATATCATCCTCATCCAACATGTCTTGTGGGACTGCATAAGAAGCGGATCCTTTATACATCTTTAAAATCTAGCACTAAAATGCTCTGAGTTTTATCCTCCATCTATTGTTGTCTTTAACCTCTATCCAGTTGTGATATTATGAAAAAAACTACTAAACATATTCCATGAGAACCTGATGAGGATGCCGAGAAAGATCTATACCTTTAAAAGAACAAAAAATCAGAACTCATAATCATGTAATATGGAGGACTTTAACAATTATTTATTTCATTATTTTATTCATTGTTGCTTATCTTATCAAAATTTATACCAATTCAAACACTAATGCAATAAAGAATGATTCATGATCCTTTCTTAGGACCCTTCCCTACAACCGATATCCCATCATTTAGTAGTCATTGTAATCATAATGGTTTATGTATCGGATAAAATGGGCCCCTAAATACCCATGTCTCAGATAGTATCTCATGTTTATAGTGCTTTCTAAAATTAGCTGACACCATTTCCTTTCTAGCCCATGCAACCTCACCTCTGCCTAACTATAAACTCCATCATATCCCTCAATTTGACCTCTGATACCACTCTATCATGACCCCTACTGTAACGTCCCAGCCCTGGGTGCCACACAACGGGTGCCCCAAGCTCGGTTCGCCACGTGACCTCAAGCGCATTTCCCCAAACGCCAGAGGCTGACGACTAGCAACGAGGGCCCAGGTCTGATAGTGGGGAAACTATGCCCTCATTTTTCAAAGTGTAGCGCAGCGGAATACCAAAATTAACATACAACAACATCGGAAGCAGTAAACATACACAACTAAAATAACTACAGTAGTGAAAATAACCAACAGTATATATGTGATGATGCTACATGATTCAAGTTCTAAGAAAACAACCAGAACATGTTATACATCACTATGATACAACCAAAAGAAAAGTATAGCAAAACAAGTAAACAGTTGGCAGCGGCATCACGAGCCTAGTCTCGGTCTCATGCCCTCATACTCCTCAGCAACAGTCAAGTACCTGTATAGGGACTCTTTCCCATATCTACACCTGCAACAACGTAATCTGTTTGGGCCGAAATGCGTGACCCAAATAGGGTGTGACAAATACATCTCAGTAGGCACCCACCAGAGGCCCATGCTCAACTGTGTGTAAAACATGAAACAAGTGTGCATTAGTAAAAAGCAATAACTAAGAAGTACTCAAAAGTAACTAACTTAACAATTTAATTGCCATTTCATTATTCACATAAATTATTTCATTTAGTATCATTCTCTGCTCAACAGAACCACGCCCTTAGGCCAACTAGTATATCGCCCTTAGGCTAATATAGTCACGCCCTCAGGCTAATATAGTCAGGCCCTCAGGCTAATAGAGTCACGACCTCAGGCTAATATAGTCACCCCCTTAGGCTAATACAGTCACGCCCTCAGGCTAATATATTCACGCCCTCAGGCTAATATAGTCACGCCCTCAGGCTAATATAGTCACGCCCTCAGGCTAATATAGTCACGCCCTCAGGCTAATATAGTCACGCCCTCAGGCTAATATAGTCACGCCCTCGGGCTAATATAGTCACACCCTCAGGCTAATATAGTCACGCCCTCAGGCTAATATAGTCACGCCCTCGGGATAATATAGGTAACCGGGCCATGCCCAACATATCAAAATGCTGTAAACAAGCAATTCCTCTCAAGGAAATTCTTACATTTACTACATTGAAGGCATACCCTCTGGTATCCTGGCCAAATGGCTAAACAGAGAATCACTCCCCCGGGGTGGTTCCGGATCCAAGCAACGATCCCAAACAACATTTTATTATCAAAATTTAATCACCTATGCAATTATAGGAATTAAATAATGCAACGGCCTCAGCCACATGACACCCCAACATGGGTTCATGGAACGAAAACACACAAAACGCATGACAGTTGGAAAAAATAAACACCAAGACACCTACCTTAAACGTCAACGAATGTTATACTCGAAAGCCGACTCTAGAAACGCCCAAGAAAGTCATAGATCTGACAAAGAACAAAACCCATTCAAACGTAAATAACATACACTGGGAGAAGAATTGGCAAGAACGTTACCAGGAGGTGGAAGCCCTTACCTGTGCGGTTCCAACAGGATCCTCCGAGACGGAATCGGATTCCAGAAGAACTCCCGACAGATATTCAAAGGTTCAGCCTCCTCCTTTGGCTCAATAATGGATCAAACACCTCCTCTGCCAAATGAGGAGGCTACTGCCTGTTTTAAGCCCGGAAAACAAAGTACACGGCATGTACTGCAAAGTACACGGCGTGTACTCCTTTCATTGAACTGTTCATTTGGTGGCACCGCCACACTGTTCATCTGCCGACAAGAATACACGGCATGTACTCCTAAGTACACAGCGTGTACTACCGCCCAGCTGGCGGCGACTTCACTGCCTTACTTTTTTAACCTGCCGATTGACTACACGGTGTGTAAGGTACCACTACACTGCGTGTAGTCAGTTCCTACACCAATCGTCGCCGGCATGGCTACGCGCCCTGTGTACTTATCCCAACACGACCAAAAGTACACTGTGTGTGTACAAGGTACACGGCGTTCATGTCACGACCCATACTTGGGGCCCGTGCCGTGACTACCCCAAGCCCGCCTTCCATAGGCCTGGGGCTGGCGACTAGCACCAAGGCGAAAATCCCGGAAAAAGTGAAGGCATTTCCTTTCTAGAGTAAACAAGCACCACAGAGTAAGCAAGCGGAAGAGTAAACACTAAGTAAAAACCGTAAAAGGCTTTGCTGAAAGTAAAAGGGGCCGGAAATACAAGCCCAACTGTAAAGTACAACTGAAAGGGAAAAACAGCAACTGAAAAGAAAAATCCGTAGCATGGAGCTGTCCACTAGAAGTCCCACCTAAAGGGTGGGTACAGATAGCCTCCACTACTCCTTGGGTCCACCTGACCGCTCCGAATACGTCCCACCCAGTGGTCCACCTCCAGGTACCGTCCTGCTCCGCAAGCCTCCACCACGATCAGCGCTGTCTGCCGACTGCATCAAACACAACGAAGTGTCATAGCCCATGCAGGGGTGAGTATAAGCTACTCAGTAGGGACCCCGAGACCCACGAAGGTCTCCCGAAATCCACAAAGAATAATCCACAAATGAAAGATACAATCACGAAGTAACATCCGACGCGGCTTAGGTATATGCCCATACATATACCTAAGTCATCAATTCTCGCTCGGCTCCAATATCCGAGATCAAGTACAACCCAATCCACACAGGAAATAAAGAAGTGTAATCCACACATGATGGCTCAACACAATCCACAACGGAATGTAAAATTTAAATACACATAGGATAGCACAACACAATCCACAAAGGAGAGTAAATAGGATTCCGCTCACACAGGTATATTTCTTGTATGACGATAAAGATGATCACTGATCCATCTAAGTCATCGGTGTAGAGACCCGTATCATAAAGTACATGGGCATTACATTACTTTTGTGGAATACATAGTACATAACAAAACACACACACAAGGACCGTAATGGTTTAGTGTCTTGGAAAACTCGGAATATAATCCTCTAATCCTGGTGAAAGATCTTCAACATCTCCCATAAAGATCTTCCTTTTTATTATACCTAAAACCTTTCTTTATATCCTGGGGAAAAGAAAACATAAAAGGGTGAGCTCAAATGCTCACTAAGGGTAAACAAAAGAAATATCAATCACATCATATACATAAGCACAAAGCTTTTGGAAATCTTAACCTGTAAAAGAGATCATAATTTCATAACCTGGGATAACTCATGGCAGTGAAATGTAATCACAATAATCAAAACATAAAACATTAAACTTTGTGGGATACACACATTATCATAGAGAATCATTTTTTATTAGTCAAGACTCATTTTCAAGACTATCTTAGTGGACAAAGTCCCTTTCTGAACCGAGTCACCCTCGTTCCAGTCCTGTTTCACTGAATCGGTATAACCTACCATTGCAGCCATGTCTATATCATGAGATATAAAATCTTTACCCAATGCATTGGAGGGAGATATAGGTCCCACCCATCTCATAATGATACCATTCTTATGTGTTCCACAAAATCATAAACCATACATCATTTCATAACCCATGTAATAAAAATGGGAATCTTAAACATCGTGTCATCATAAAACAATTCATATAAGATAAAGGAATTCATAAAAATCTAATTCCATCAC
Organism: Viscum album; assembly: GCA_963277665.1. NCBI lineage: Eukaryota > Viridiplantae > Streptophyta > Magnoliopsida > Santalales > Viscaceae > Viscum > Viscum album. The sequence continues at coordinate 1,819,834,512 of OY728141.1, forward strand.
AACATAATCAAATCAATGTAATAATAGGGATAAAAACAGAACCCTTTATTATCTTAGATGGAAAATAATTTTGATAAAACACTTGAACTCCATTCTTGAGGAAAATATCCTTTCTGCTTCAAAAACAATTTTCCTTTCTTAACAAGTCGTACATTTACAAACTAAAAGAAGTTGATTAAAAATAAACATTAAAAATTGTAAAGGAAGCTTCTTTGAAATAATTTTTTAAAAATCCATTCATGCCGTATAAGTTAAAAAAAACATTCTTCGTACTTTTGTCGGAAAAGTCAAAAAGTACCTTATATGGTAACCAACGAAAGATTTCATTCATACAGTGTGGTAAAAAGTAAATAAAGGGTAAAAAAGACTTTAAACATCCATGGAAGAATGGTAAACATTTTATGAAATCATTTTTAGAAATCATGGTAATGGATGATAAATGTAACCCCAGTAAATACTTACGTATAAGCAATCTCAGATAAAAATGAGATTGAAAATTTATCCCTTACCTTAGGTCCGATTTGCTTCGTAAGTGTCTGAACCTCCTGTATAATGATTTAAATAATGTCATTGACTTATTACAGAATCATATTCATTGTTATTATATCATATATGGTTCACTTATGACTTTATATTATCTGTTCTTTTGTAAATTAATATTAATGTAGCGTTTTGGGTAAAATCGTCTCATTTGTCGTTCGTGTTTTAACTTGTAATTATTCATATGATTACATAGATCATTATTACATAATTATAGAATATAAAAAATGATTTATATATAATATATATTCAGAATATACATATATATAATGGATCGATAAATGGAAAGAAATACACCGTTCATGGAGACGGTAGGTCGTACGTACGCATGAACGCTGTTTTCGTTTCCTTATTGAATTGAGTGGAATTAAGTAGATGACATACATATATATATACATAAATCCAGTAGCTTTATAATGTCATATATTTCATTATTATTGCTTATATATACTATATAATCATTCTTAAATGGTTAACATGGAGAATGAATCTCATCGCGTCGTGGAGACGGTAGTCCGTACGTACGCACGATCGATGATATCATTTCCATAATTATTGAATTGAATTGGAGTGGATGATACAATATATAAGAATCATTATGATGTTATAATAACTATGTATAGTTATTCTTTACACCATAATACCCATCCATGTAAGTTGTTGGTGAAAAACAGATTACACCACGGTGTGGAGACGGTATTCCGTACTTACGCACGCGCGGTCGGACCGGCCTGGCTCGACTCGGCTGAGCGGCCGAGCACCGCAGCCGCGGGGCGCCGCCCCTGCGGGTTGAGGAAGCCGCGGCCCTTGAAGGGCCGCGCTAGATCGGCGGACGCGGCATGTCTCCGCAACTCGTGTGTGTGAGACGGACCCGCACGGCAGTAGGTCCATTGGCCGCCGCCGCCGCGGCTGAAGCTGCGGCGGCCCAGTTCGTTATCGAGCTGGGGCGGGCCACCGGAGTTGCTCTGGTGGTCCCTTTTCCTTCCCGCCTGCGCCGTTGTTCCTCCCGGGTTCCGTTCTTCACTTCGATATCATCAAATCGGCCTTGCGTCATGATTTGCCGTTACCCGCCAGATTCGCACAAAAATGAAGAACGTCAGAGGGTTGTCAGGCCGTGATCGTTTGGCCCGCACCCTCCGCGTTAGATTAAAACAACGAGTGAATTATTCAACACATGATTACATAACCAAAACCAAATTTAATGAATTAAAATTGTTTTATGAACCGGGTTCTTCATTTTGAACGGAAACAAACACGAGAATATAAAACATCCAAATAAAATCCCTACCTCGTCAAGTCGTCGCACGCCGGTTCTTCGTGGATTTGATCGTCGTGGAAGGAGGCGATCGTCGCGTTGCGGAAGGCATCGCGTCATCGCGGAAGGGTGTCACGTCGACGAACTCTGAGGTTCAATAACAACAGATTTAATTAATAATAATTAAATTCATGCGTTGTTAAAAACCACAAAAGAGTTTTAAAGAATCGAAAACACTCACCTCAACGGATGATCGAAGGTTTTTGTCGCGGAGGAAGGAACGTCACAGAAAAACATCGTGGAAGAGGAAGATTCGGCGTCGCGGCACACGATGTCGCGTCATCGATTTCCTCGGTTTCAGCGGTCTTCATCGGAGACCGGCGTTATTCACATTCTTCGCGTTCTTTGTGAAGAAGGGTGAAGGCACAAGAACTTCTGTCAAAAGTCTCTCAACGTGTAATCCTCCAAAAGTCGGCATTGGTCTTCTTTTATTATTACGCCAACAAACGAAAAAGAGGTAAGTAATGACCCATTAATTCGTAGAATTAATTTAACGAAAGAAACTGCCCATTTAATTCAAAAATAAAACCGCCCAATTAAATGGTGCGTTAAGAATTTAAGAAAACGCGTCAGTTGACTTTCATAATGACGGGTTTTCGCGGGTGCGTTACTTAGCGGAAAAGAAACGGTGGGGCTCGTGGGGGCCCCACCCCACAAATATCCTACCAAGAGGGTAGGATATTTTTGTATAGCATCCTATCCGGATCAACTCAACTTATGCCGCCTTAAGTGGCTTCAAGTGGCTTCCATGTGGCTTAAGTGAAATAAAATAATATTTGTCGTACAATTATTTTATTTCTTAACTTTAAGCCCGAAAATTAAAAACCACACCTGAGAAAACGCAACTCCGGAAGAGGAATTTCTAAGCAAGTACCAGTGCTGCAATTCCATCGGTGCCCTCAGAATTCGATTTCGAGCACCGATTCAAAAGCCAGAAAAACCCGCTCCTCCGTTCACTGAACGTACCCGAGCCAAAATTCGGAAAATGATTCCGGGCACACCGGGCCTCAGAATCAGGTGCCGTCAGAAACTGCGCTCTTGTAAAATTCCAAAGTAAATTAAAAAACAAATTCCTTGAATTTTACGGGTCTTTACAGTGCAGTTTAAAAATTTAGGATTTTCCCCATTTTTCCATATTCTACCAAAAATCACTTATGGAAAAGGAAAAGAAAAAGCCCGTACCTCAAAAATAAGAATCGGGTTCTTAAAAACACCCCCCTTATAGAAATTCTTCCCCGAATTTCCCTTAAAAGGGTGGTGAAGATAAAGCTCAGAACAGCTCTGGACACTGAGCACGTACATCGGCCTCCCACTCCCAGGTCTCGTCCTGCACTCGGCCATGCTTCCATAGCACCTGTATGAGAGGAACTGACCGGCCTCGGAGAACCTTCGTGATCCTGTCAACGATACAAATCAGATGCTCCTCAAAGGACGCGTCATGATACAGCTCAACCTCCTCAGGCTGAAAGGATTGAGACGGGTCTGAATGGTAGTGACGCAACTGAGACACGTGGAAGATGTCGTGCATGGCTCGGTACTGCTGCGGTAACTGCAACAGGTAGGCAACCAGCCCAAATATTTCCAGAATCTCAAAAGGTCCCACATACCTCGGGGAAAGCTTACCCTCTCTCCTGATCCGTTTGTGTCCCAGCCTCGGCGAAACACACAAGAAAACCTGATCCCCGACCACGAACACCAAAGGTCGTTTGCGGCGATCGGCATAAGATTTCTGATGAGAATGCGCGGTAGCCATCCGCTTCTGAATTAATTGGACCTGCTCATATGTCTCATGCAGGAGTTGTGGTCCTAGTAAAGCTATCTCACCTACCTCTAACCAGCGCAAAGGTGATCGGCATGGCCTACCATATAAAGCCTCGTATGGTGCCATTTCAATAGTTTCCTGAAATCTATTGTTATAGGCAAACTCGACTAAGGGTATATGGTTCTCCCAAGATCCCCCATAGTCTAGTATGCATGCGCGAAGCATGTCCTCTAGAACCTGTATCATCTGCTTTGACTGGCCATCTGTCTGAGGGTGGTATGTTGTGCTCAGAAGCACCTGTGTACCCAGCACCCTCAGAAAACTTGGCCGGAAACGAGATGTAAAGCGGGCGTTCCTATCTGAAACGATAGAACGAGGGACCCCATGTAGATGTACGATCTCTCGAATATTGAGTTTTCTGAGCTCATCCATACCGAAGGTCTCCTTGATCGGCATGATGTTAGCTACCACCGTAAGTCTGTCCACAACAACCCATACGAAATTATTGCCTCGAGGTGACCTTGGTAAACCCGTCACGAAATCCATTGCGACATCATCTCATTTCCACTACAGAATGGGCAAATTCTGTAACAGCCCAGCTGGTCTCTGATGCTCTGCCTTCACCTACTGATAGGTGGAACACCCCATAACAAAACCAGCTATCTCTCTCTTTATACCCGGCCACCAGTACTGACGTCTAAAGTCTCAGTACATCTTGGTATCCCCGAGATGAATGGTCCAATATGAAGCATGAAACTCCCTCATCATCTCCTCGTGTATATCCCCTGGAACCCATACACGTACATGGAAACTCAAAACCTATTCATCGCCTATCATCCAACCGGGAGTAGGGTCCTCACTTGCCACCGACTCCCATAGAACTAGGCCTTCTGAAACCGATAGCTCCCTCATCCTCAATCTGTCCAGGAGGGTAGAAGTCACAACTAATGAGGAAAGGTAAATCTTCTCCTGACTGTCATTCACCCCTAGATGCATCTTAGAGAATAAGGCTATAAGCTGCCACTCACCACTAGCCTCCAGTATTTCCTGTATCTGATTCTTCCTACTCAGTGCATCGGCTACTGCATTTCTTTTACCGGGTGTATAGGCAAGCTCAAAATCGAAGGACTGTAGGTACTCGACCCGCCTTCTCTGCCTCAGATTCAGGTCACATTGAGTAAAGATATAATTGAGACTTTTGTGGTCGGTAAAAACCACAAAATGCTCTCCCAACAGTTAATGTCTCTAACATTGCAACACATGCACAACTGCAGCCAACTCAAGATCGTGCGTTGGGTAATTCATCTCATGTGGCCTCAACTGCCGAGACCCGTACACCAAAACTCAGTCGCCCTACATCTGAACGGCCCTTAGATCAATCCCTGATGCATCACAGTAAACTGTATAGCTCTTCCCCTACTCTGGGAGTATTCACATCGGTGCTGATGTCAACCTTCCCTTCAGGTCCTGAAAAGCTATCTCACAAGCTTCTGACTAAATGAACTTCACACCCTTCTTAGTCAGACCCATCAACGGTGTTGTTAAGTGGGAGAAGTACTGTATGAAGCGCATGTAGTAACCAGCCAGCCCTAAGAAACTCCATATCTCAAACACGTTCTTAGGATGATCCCAGGAAACTACTGCTCTCACCATCTCTGTGTCCAATGCAACTCCTACCTCTAAGATGATATGACCAAGGATGTGAATCTGGTCCATCCAAAAGTGGAACTTCGAGAGCTTAGCATATAACCGATGCTCTCTCAGTGTACTCAATACGATCTCAAGATGGGTGGCATGGTCGTGTCGAGTGTGAGAGTACACCATGACGTTGTCCACGAATACTACCACAAATGAATCAAGATACGGATGGAACACATGATTCATCAGAGCCATGAAAACTGCTGTCACGTTCGTGAGTCCGAACGACATAACTGTATACTCATATAGACCCTACCTGCTCCTGAAAGCAGTGAGAGGTATATCAGATGGTCTAACGCGCAGCTGATGATATTCAGATCTCAAGTCAGTCTTCGAGAACATTCGTGCTCCCCGAAGCTGATCAAACAGATCATATATCCTCGCCAAGGGATATCGGTTCGTAACTATCAACTGGTTCAGCTTCCGATAATCCACACAAAGCCTAAGGGTACCATCTGCCTTCTTCTCAAAGAGGACCGGAGAACCCCAAGGAGATGTACTGGGTCGGATGAAACCCTTTGCCTGTAGCTCCTCTAACTACCTCTTGAACTCCTGCAACTCAGGAATGGCCATCCTATAAGGCGGAATGGACACCGGTGCTGCTCCTAGCACAATCTCGATAGGGAAATCCATCTCACGCACCGGAGGTAGACTTGAAAATTCATCCGGAATGACATCCCTGAAACGATCAACAACTGTAGGGAAATTCGTCCGACAAGTCCCCTGGTCATCCATATATAAGCTCGCAATCTGGGATGTGACTCCACCTCGCCAATGATGCTCTGGTCCAGCTCGACTCGCCTGAACATCCCACTCGCCCGTGTATAGAAACTCCCCGCCCTCTAGTGACGTGAAACTCACCCTACGAAGATAGCTGTCTACAAGGGCTCGAAAGGGAACCAACCAGTCCATTCCAAAAATGACGTCATAGCTTGTCATCTCCAGGACATAGAGGTCCCATAGGAAGTGACACCCACCAACCTCAAGGGGCCACTCCTTGCACTGACGCACACCAACCATCCTACTCCCCAACGGAGTGTCTAGCGTCAAGATATCATAAGAAGTGGAAACACTGAGCCCAAGGCTCTCCACAGCGGGTATAGATATAAAACTATGTGTTACACCCATATCAAAAAGTACTGAAGACAAGGAATAAGCTACTAGAATAGTACCTCTGACTATCGAAGGTCCGGGATCCTGCTCCTGCTGGGTCTGTTGCACTGCATATGCCTGACCAGTGCTGTGGCCCTGCGACACAGCCTGGCTACCCTGAGCTGTCCCACCATGTTGCCTCTGATATCCTGGTGTCTGGCTACCACGACCACGACCACCATCTCTGCTTGCACACCCTGACGTATTCCAGTTTCCTGACTAGTAAGAAGCCACTGGTCCTGCTCCTGCACGCGGAGTCTGCACAGAACCCCTCTCACTAGCCACTGGTAGAACCGCCCTGCAAAAGCACTGCAGATGACCTATCTTGCTGTAAGCTTGGCACTCCACTGGGTCTCGTGGACAGTACGGACTCTTGTGCCCCTCTCTACTACACTGGTAGCACCTAATCGGATCACCTGTAGAAGCTGCCTAGCGGGTACTGCCGCCCTGAGAGAAGTCCATCTGTCTCTTCCTCTTGCCAGCAGAAATAGTACCAGTAACTGGTTCTGAACCACTCTGGCCCACACAACTAGCTTCTCGAAGGTTCCTCTCTGTAATCAACGCCTGGTTCACAATCACATGTACAGTAGGTAACCTGAAAACATTCACCGGAACTCGGATGTCATACCGAAGACCATCCTCAAAACGTCTGGCTCTCAGCGTCTCATCACCCAGCAACACGGGTGCAAAGCACTGATGCTCTGTAAAATGACCAGAGTAGTCCATCACCGACATAGCGCCCTGCTGCAGATTCATGAACTCTCGAGCTCTATCTGCCCTCAGTGTCTCAGGAAAGAAGAAGTCATAGAAGACTGTCTGAAAATCCACTCACGCCATGTCCCTGTGATGCTCTGACTGGGTGGTAACATCCCACCACCTCTTGGCAGAATCATGCAGCATTTAAGTCATGAGCTTGACCCTCTGTCCTGGAGGCGTCTCAAGATGCTCGAAAATAGACTGCATCGATCCTAGAGAAGACTCTGCAGCCTGTGGTCCACCATCCCCTAAAAACGTTGGCGGATGCTGCTACAGAAAGATACGCGTCAGCTCGGTCATAGATGTGGCAGCCTGCGGTGCTCCCTGAAAGGTCTGCATGAACCGCAATAAGCCTTCATGAAACTGTGCCTCCGCGCCCGTGTCTGGTATAACAGCTGGTGCCGCATCTGGATCTGCTGGGGGATCAACTGGTAGACCGTGGCCCACCATCTCCAGAGTATAATCGTTGCTGCTCTCTTGGAGAACAACTTGCGGTCTCCTATGCGGCATGACTATACAAGGTCAAAAGCATGCCTCAGATTCAAGATTATTATGACTGAATGTGAAGGAACCACAAGGGAACAAGAGGAAGAGGTATTCAAAATTGTAAAAACAAGACTACATGGCGTGTACAATGACTACACGACATGTACTTGACTTTCCTTCCCCTGCCCGGGTCCTTTTCCATGGATATGTCACACAGCTTCCATTTCAACAAAGCTACACAGCGTGTATAATTCCTACACGGCGTGTTCGATGTTACTTTCCAACTGCCTATGTCATCTGTGACACAGCCGACTACTCGGATTTACTCTACACGGTGTTTACACCTGCACACGGCATGTACACCATCCCGTTTCCCAGCCACACGGCTAATCACCACACGTTCTGTCCTCGGAAAAGACTACACGGCGTGTCCCCAAGGTACACGGCGTTTTCTGGAAGAGGTGACACCGGCCCGTGTTGTTAGTTACATGGACGAGTCCCCAGGTCACACTATATGGCGTGTCCATAACTGACACGGCGTGTTCTGTCAAGGAGTTCGCCGACCCGTGTTGTTAGTTACACGGCCGGACTCCGGGTCAACACTACATGGCATGTACAAATCTACACGGTGCGTTTTACCCAAGGCCTTCCTTACCCTATGTCGCCACCCACACGGTTTGTGAAACGGGAAGAGACTACACGGCGTGTACTCCTGGTACACGGCGTGTACCCAAAAAGTTTATTTTTCTTCCCGAACAGAAGAACATACACGGCGTGTATAAAAATACTACATGCCGTGTATACTAGGATTCCAGACAGTATGCCTCGTAAACTTCTCCGAAACCCAGAAAATACCAAAAAACAACACCTAAGTGTCAAATTCCGACCCGTGGGGGCCCATACACCCCACGATCAAAGTTTGACATCTTATATGTGTTATAACCAACAAACAGTCAATGATCCACCAAATTCCGGTCAATGGGGGACCGTACTCCCCAATGACCAAAGTTTGGCGTCCATTCTATAAAAAAGCTCAAATAAAAATACCATATCACAAGGCAGGTATTTATCAAGTAGCTATCACAACAGCATGCTTTTCTAGCACATCAACAATCACAACAACATGCGAATTTCTAATGCACCTACCTGGCATGGAAACTATGCATGGCATGTGATATTTAACATGTGCCTATATGATGCATGAGACGACATACCCTCATCTCATCGGGTTGCAACTAAATAAAACCCACAGATAAAATATAAACAGCACAATCCAAGTGCGTCACCCAACGGTGAAAACATATCAACCGTAAAATTGCAAATCAAATAATGCAAAATATGAGGTAGACTAGCTTTTCCCTGTACACAGGTTAGCTACGCCCGGGAACAGCTTATTACCAACTACCATTCTGTCCTATCCCTGACTACAGCTCCAAATAGTAAGTCAAAGAAAATAACCTCGCTCTGATACCACTTTGTAACGTCCCGGCCCTGGGTGCCATGCAACGGGTTCCCCGAGCCCGGTTCGCCAGGTGACCTCAAGCGCATTTCCCGAAACGCCAGAGGCTACCGACTAGCAGCGAGGGCCCAAGTCTGATAGTGGGGAAACTATGCCCTCATTTGTCAAAGTGTAGGACAGTGGAATGCCAAAATAAACATACAACAACAGAGGAAGTAGTAAACATACATAAATGAAATAACTACATCAGTGAATATAATCAACAGTATATATGTGATGATGCTACATGATTCAAGTTCTTGGAAAATAGCCAGAACATTTTATACATCACTATGATACAACCAAAAGAAAATTACTGCAAAACAAGTAAACAACTAGCAGCAGCATCATGAGCCTAGGCTTGTTCCCATGCCCTCCTACTCCTCAGCAACAGTTAAGTACCTGTATAGGGACTCTTGCCCCTATCTACACATGCAGTAACGTAATCTGTTTGGGCCGAAAAGCGTGACCCAAACAGGGTGTGAGAAATACATCTCAGTAGGCACCCACCAAAGGCCCATGCTCAACTATGTGTAAAACATGCATCAAATGTGCAGTAGTAAAAAACAATAACTAAGAAGTACTCAAAAGTAACTAACATAACAGTTTAATTGCCATATCATTATTCAGTTAAATTATTTCATTTAGTATCGTTCTGTGCTCAACAGCACCACGCCCTCAGGCTAACCAGTATCTCTCCCTCAGGATAATATAGTCACGCCCTCAGGCTAATATAGTCATGCCCTCAGACTAATATAGTCAGGCCCTCAAGATAATATAGTCACTCCCTTAGGATAATATAGTCATGCCCTCAGGCTAATATAGTCACGCCCTCATGCTAATATAGTCACGCCCACGGGATAATATAGTCACTCCCTCATGCTAATATAGTCACGCCCTCAGGCTAATATAGGTAATTGGGCCCTGCCCAACATATCAAAATGCAGTAATCAAGCAATTCCTCTCAAGGCAATTCATACAATTACTACATTGAAGGCATACCCTCGGGTGTCCTAGCCAAATGGCTATATAGAGAAACACACCCCCGGGGTGGTTCTGGATCCAAGCAACGATCCCAAACAGCATTTTATTATCAAAATTTAATCACCTATACAATTCTAGGCATTAAATATTGCAATGGCCTCAGCCAAATGACACCCCAAGATGGGTTCGTGGAACGAAAACGCACAAAACGCACGACAGTTGGAAAAAATATACACGAAGCCACCTACCTTAAACGTCAACAAACGTTATACCCGAACGCCGACTCCAGAAACGCCCAAGAACGGTGTAGATCTGACGAAGAACAAAACCCATTAAAACATAAATAACTTACACTGGGAGAATAACTGTAAAGAACGGTACTAGGAGGGGGAAGCCCTTACCCGTGCGGTTCCATCAGGATCTTCCGAGACAGAATCAGATTCCAGACGAATGCCCGACAGATCTTCAAAGGTTCAACCTCCTCCTTTGGCTCCAAAATGGCTCAAACGCCTCCTCTTCCAAATGAGGAGGCTACTGCCTGTTTTAAGCCCGGAAAATAAAGTACACGGCCTGTACTGCAAAGTACATGGCATGTACTCCTTTCATTTAACTATTCATTTGGAGGCACTGCCACACTGTTCATCTACCGACAAGAGTACATGGCATGTACTCCCAATTACACGGCGTGTACTGCCGCCCAACTGGTGGCAACTTCACCGCCTTACATTTTTAACCTGCTGAATGACTACACGACGTGTAAGGTACCACTAAACGGCGTGTAGTTAGTTCCTACACCCTTCGTCGCCGGCATGGCTACACGCCCTGTGTACTTATCCCAACACGGCCAAAAGTACACTGCGTGTGGACAAGGTACACGGCGTGTAGTTTCAAAATTTAGGATTTTTCCCATTTTTCCATATTATCTAAAAAATCACTTAAGGAAAAGGAATCGAAGAAGCCCGTACCTCAAAAATAAGAACCGAGTTGTTACACCTACCCACAATATGTAATACTCATGATCTGGAAATGGGAGAAGAGGGATAGTGAACCTCGAGTCAAGCTTCCAGTGGGCCCCAAGATGATGACTAGAAACGATGGTATAATAAAAATAAAGATGGGGGAATTAACCTCTAAGATAATCACATGCGGATGAGAGAGATAAGAATGAAACCAAACAACTCTTTCTTAGACCACAATATAGAAGAAAACCCAAGAATACAAGTGTAATATCATTCAAGAACAAGTAAAATTGAACTGAAATATTTCATGTACCAAAAGACATTAATGACGGTAGTGACCAAGAAGCACAAAAAGAACCTCCAACCCACAATCTTGTAGTAACCAGCCTAATCTCTAAATTTCTAAAACTATAATACAAATAATTTATTGATATGTAGGGTGAGCACAACTATATACTCACTGGGATCATCCCTAGAGCCTCTTGTGAAAAAGTAAATAAATCATGTTCAAAACCATTGAACAAAAAGTGAAACTAACTCGTCACCTAAATTTGTATAGAATATTCCCAGCCTCACCATGTATACTCTAACTAAGTATTTCATAAAAGAGAATATAATATAATAATTAATATCAAGGTTATCCCACTACCACTTCCCCACTGGTTTTCCTCTCCTCCCCAATGTCAGACGTCCTGAACATGTCTCTCAAATAAGTCTAGCTCATAGACTCTTGGGTGAAGCCCCACAACATACACCACGTGCAACAAACCACCAAATCCACATAACCAAAACTGAAATGGTAGTTTCTTGGAGCCACCACATCTCATATAACATGTATCATACATAAAGTATTATACCTCAATCTATCGCAGCCCATACACTGAGTAAGTATCCTCATGTCATCAAATCCTATACATATTATACCAATAGTAGTCCTCAGGAAACTATATCCAGAATATATGTGTCTGATATAAATAGAATCCATTACAACCCTATACCCACATATATAGGGAAAACTAACCATCATCCATATAATAAGAAGTAACTACCAAGAGAATAGAGTGCGACCAAAGGGGTTGGTCGATCATCCATCCTCCCATAGGGATTTTACGGACCCCCCAAGGCTCAGAATCCCTTGGGTGTCAGTTTCCATAACTGAAAGGGTGATATAGAATATTGAAACACAAAAGTATAGGATATACTATATCTCAAAACCATAATATGGGAATATCCTATTCTATGATAAAACATAATCTGAAATATATTGGACTCCTAGCTACCACTACTAAGACCAGATATCCTATAAGCACACAAAAATTTAAAGAGATTAATTAAATTTCCTTATTGATTTTACATAGTTTCACTTTTTGTTAATTAATTCATAACCATTAACTAACCATTATAATTACCATATTACATTTCATTAACATTTCAACAAAGAATCTTGCCCCTAGGAATAACCAAACTGAGCCCACAACTACTCAGAATTTGAACCTCAACATTACACCTTAGTAAGCTCCAACCCCATGGGTTAAACATTTATTTATTTATTAACATCATGAATTTCCCTATCACCATGTTATCTAGGAATACATTTTAAACTCCCAAAACACAAGGGTCTTTACATAGTGAGTATATGAGCTACCCATCAAGTCTTTTACACCTATGCTAATAGAGTAAACTCATCCAACAACGAGGATATAAACTCGGAAAGCATGTGGAATACCTCGAATGTATTTGACTAATATAGAAAGAGTGTAACGAAACACATTCATCTTCCTCATGTTATAGGGAATATAAACAAGATAAGAAAAAAAATATTTAAACAAGCATCCATCAATCATAATAAAAGGTAAACTCTACTTCGATGCATTCGACCATCTCTAGTGACCTCTCTAACACCACATAAATAAACTGATACATGTCACTACCCTAGTAATTAACCACTTCCACAAAAATCTAGCCTCCCTACCCCACATAAAACAATATCAATCTAGAATCAACCATCCAAGGATTAGGTCACTTCCAAGTCTCCCTATCTGGACACCCATAATTTCCCTCTAGGATCAGCCATATCAAAAGTAGTTAGAAACAAATAGGAAATTGGGCTATTGTCTGTAAAACAAGGAATTCGTCTTTAAATCAAAATGAGGTCTCATAGATCCAAATCATAAGGAAATTATAATTTACAATAAAGTGGGAAACCCAATCCCTAAAAAGAAATTATATTTTATCACACAACTAGTTCTTATTTCATGTTAAGTTAACCAATTCATTTTTCATAGGTTCCAACTATGGGAATCCTAAGAAACAAGCAATTAAAATCTATAAAAAATTAATTGGGCAATTAGTTTAACATGCCTTTAAATATTTTATCAATAATAATAATCATGATCCCTGTTCAATAAAAAATTGAATTGAACATGCATATCAAAATCAATTTTATTATTATCAAATTGTAAAACAATAAAGTGATTTATTAACATGCCTCTTAAATTCCTTTAGCCAATTAATTATCAATTATTTCTAGATTTAAATTCTTTAAAAAATATAGTAAATAATAGAATGATAAACCAAAACATGAAAAGATATTACAAAATCTATAAATTAGAGGGAAATTTTTATCATGGTAAAAAGGGACAATATTACAATAAGATCGATTAAAATCATTTAATCCAGTTCAGGTATTTATTTAATTAAATTTCATTGTAATTCAAGGAACTAAATCATGATAACTCTATGATTACACATAATGAAATAGAGTTGCAGTAAATCCATTACGTCAAATGGTCTTAAATTTTCTTTTCCTGAGAACAAACCATGAAACTGATCTCTAATCACCCCTACCACAAGACCTGCCTCCATCTGATTATGCCATAGAACAACCACACCAAAGAAACTAAGATAAACCCTATTATACCCATATGAGATAATCTGTCATTTCATGGAAATAAGGACATGAGGAAAAATATATCAAAACAAGAGATACCCCATGAATAGAGGGAAAATGCACCTTTGATAAAAGGTGGGTCATTATGGATCGAAGGAGGGATGCTAGAAATCTCATCATTGATTAAAGAATCCACAAAACACTGAAGAGGTTTAGTAGGGTCACTAGTGTGGAGAGATAGCTAACGCATCTATAGGGTTTGGCAACCAGAGTGGTTGGAAAATGTTTTAAAACATATAGTAGTGGGGGATTACATGATGTGTAATCCCCTTTCACGCCATATAATTCCTCGAGGTCAGTTTATTCCAATAAATTCATCACCCCTTAATTTTATTTATTCTACAAAGCCTGAAATATTAAATAAACTGAATCCCACATTCATGCTATGAAATTCCCCTCTCCGAGTTCTCAGCTCTTGAACACCTCCAGACGTTCTCTACGCCTCCTTCGAGCTCCTCAAGCCTCAGGAATAAGTAAGTGGTCGTTGTACATGGATTTGGGCAATCACATTCCACCTCCATAAAATATTTTTCCACTAAACTAAAAAAAATTCACAAGTATCCTATATATAATAATATGAGATTATATTAATGCAATAAACTATATCCATCTTCAAAATCCATAAAATGGTAATGTAATTCATCATTCGTCTTTATGACAGAAAACCACATCAGGAATTAATGTAATTTGTTTTCCATCACTGTCTTTAGATACTGGTTATAATTATAGAAACCCATGATTCTCATAGATGGATGCTGAATATTTTTAGATAAATATTCATTTCATTACACAAGTACATTCCTAGGGAAATGATATGAATGAAATGTTGAGCTTATATTATGAATAATGTTAAAAAAATGGATATAAATATATTATCATTTGAAGTCATAATATAAGCATGAAGTTATGTGATCATGAACATAACATATGATGTTCATTCCCAAATCATCTTAGATCACAAACATGAATCGTGGCATAAAACATTTTCATTTATGAAGCAATTATTAATAAGGGTGATAAATCATCCCGAATCAATCATGATCTATAAAATCATGTCATAAATGTGTGTCACTATCATAAATATAGTGAACCATTTGAAACATAAAGGATCAATACAATGACTATCAATATATTGGATCATGACTTATAACCTATTTTCCAATTTTGTACTAGGACACAAAAGTTTTCCAGAGTGGATCAGGACACACCTATTTTTCATAGTGGATCAGGACACACTGGTTCCATATAGTGGATAAGGGTGCACCTGTTTCCCATGTTGAATCATGGCACACCTATTTCCCAAATTATAATATGCCCTTCGACTTGTTTCCCATTTTATCTTAGGAGATATAATGATTTACCCAATGAATTGGAGGGAGATATAGGTCTCACCTATTACATAATAAAAATCATACACATGTGTTCCATAAGATCATAAATAATTCATCATATCATCACCTATCAAATGAAATGGGTTTCATAAACATTATAGCATATCTTAACAACTAGAAAGGAGACAGTTTTAATAATCATTTAATCATTTCATCATATCATGCCCCATGAAAAAGTAATGTTTCATAATAATTCAGTCATGTTATAGCTCAAGAAAGAGATATCGTTTTTATGAACTATTTTTCATAACAAAAAATCTACAAAAGAGCAACAATGGTGTCATTGGTCCATGTCCCTAATAAAGAATAGGTAACATAAAAATATATCCTTTAGGGGGATATTACTTTTTAAAGATTAATTGGGAAATTATTTTAGGAGATTGTCATTTCAATGAATATATAAATTTAAATCGTAAAAAAATTTTAAAATACATTTCTATGAAAATAACCATGAAAAGTTATAAATGAATATTTAAAAATAATTTAAAATTCTTCCAGATTAAAATAACCTTTATGATTTATATTTAATATAAAACATAACAATAAATTAAAAAACAATTTTGATTTAATATATCCCATAAATCATTTAAAAGATGATTTAAATAAATGATTTTTCATGAAATTAGGAATAACAATTCATGTTGTACATGTTAAAATAAGGATTCATTTCACATTTTTTGAAAAAGCCAAATCTAAATTGTTTGGAAAATGAAATGAATATTCCTTTCAAAAAAATTAAACGAAGTAAAAAATGGGAAAAAATTAATTTATTAACCCATTTGGATAATAATAAAAATAATAAATTAATGAATTTTTATAGAACATGGTTTTGAATATAACGTAATTCCGACTAAACAGGGAAATAATGTCTTATTTTATTTAAAATTAATAATTTTTTTAAGTACTACAGTGTTTTAAAATTTTTCTATTACTTGATGATATCATCAATAACCATATGAGAATAAAATTGATGAGAATTATTGAGATGTATAATGTGTGATGTCATAATTTTATATTCAATCATAAATAATCCCGATAAACTATGAGATTGTAAAATAAAACACTTACCACTATGGTAACCTTGAATCATAATCCCCATGAATAGATAAAAAAAATCATAGTATCATTATTAAAAAAATTCAGGATATTACATATAAAACTGGCTATATATAATCCCCATAAAAGTATAGAGGTGCATAACAGAACTTATATCTCAATGAATGAAGGTTGAGACAAAAATTGATTACTATTTTGGTAATGTATATACAGTAAACCCAAATAAATAGTGATCCTAAAATGGATATGTAAATAAAAATTATTATCATTGTAATAATTATAAACTGCACTCTTTCGAAGTATACACAACACATTTAATAAATAAGTCGTTAATATGGAATGTGTCTAATAGAAGTACAAAGTGAGATGCAAATACCCTTCCATAAGTCTTGAAATCCGTTGTACATGTTATGGAATCCTGTATAATAAATATAAGTTTATTATATATATTAAATATAATCATAATAATATATAATAACATAAATAGTTTTCATATATCTTTTATTACCCATTTATTAACAATTCCATGATAATGTTATGTATCGAGGAAAATCTACCTTGTTTTTCTCATTTGTTTTGAATTATTATTTTTGGCCCTCTTAATTAAATATTGATTTAATCATATCCATAATTTTACGCATGATATAAATATGGTATATATTTATAATATATTTCTTTATATTAATCTATTAAATTTAGTGATGGAAAATGAGATACATTTTTCAGTGAGACGGTAGGGCATATGTATGCAAGAATGTTTTTTCCATTTTCTTATCGGATTTAAGGAAATTAATTGAAATGATATATTAAAAAACATTATGTCATATATATCACAATGTTTCATTAAAATTATTCTTAATACATTCTATGTAATTTTTGAATGAATCTCATGGCATCGTGAGGCGGCAGTCCACCGTACACATGTGTGGAGTTATTGCATTCCCATACAATTGAAATATTTATTTTATGGGTGATATAATTATTCAAGATGAATAATAATATCACAAATATCATATATATAAAAAATTAATCCATCCTTATTTCCATCCATTATAAATTTTAATGGAAAAACAAAAGTCATTGGTTCGTGGGGTGGTAGTCCTCCAAACACACAAACATTTATTTCGTAACCAATTTGATGGAAGTAGATATGGTTGTAGGTCATTCTGTTTCCATAAAAACATTTCTGTATATGGAACACATTGAATTTATTATATAATTATTATATAATAATAATTTAATGGGGTGTGTGAACAAATAAAACTAAAATAATCTTTGATAAACAATACCTCTTCTTCGGGTATACTCCTTAGGTCTGCACAAAAATCCTTATAGGTTTGATTTATGTCCAAATACAGGATTCTAGAATGAGATGAGGGATATTGTAAATTTATTTTATTAGATAATTGATGAAAAAATCTGTTTTAATGCGTAAATAAGATATAATATGTGGTGGTCATTGATTAGTGGAGGATGTGTCCTTTTATAAGTGGGGGAGGGGACATGCTTGGCATTTTTGAAAATAATTGAGTGATCCCCCATATTTCATATGTCAAAAGAATTAAAAATGAAACATTATAGATAATATAAGTTATATAGTAAAAATATTTCCATCCATGGGGTATTGAAAAAGTTTTGGGCCGTTTTTTACCCTTATCTTTTAGTTTAACCACCTAAAAATGATTTTTACCTTAATTGTGGTAAATAATTTTTTGTTATTTTCACTATTACATTTGGAAAAATAGTAAGTTGAAAATATTAGATATTAGATATTATGATTATTAAAATTATTTAATTCATTTTTTCAAATTCAATTCACATAATTAGAATATTTTAACTTAAAATTAATACTGCATACGTGGTGAGAAAGCATGTTTTTAAAGAGAAAATATTCAAAAGTTTTAAATGTTTTTATATCTAAATTCAAAAAGAAAATTAGTCCAATGATATAAATTATATTAATGGATTTATTATTAAACTAATTTTAAAACCAATTTAAAATATAATTTAACATTATAAATTATTTAAATGAAAAGTCAAATTTTAAATAAAATAATGTATTTTTTCACTATTCATCAAAGAATGAAACTTTTCAAAAGAATCAGAAAAATTCAATAGAATTTATTTTTTATATGTATGTTTTAAAATGGAATTATTTTATATTTAAATTTTATAAAATTTTCAAAATATCGTTTTAAAATACGATGGCCATAAAATGGTGGAAACACTGTTTTTTAGAGAAATATTATTTTTATGTGTAAAATTAGATATATTCATATCACATATATTGAAAACACAATAGATAAAATTTAAAAATATAATTTAATATAAAATAAATAATTTTTTTTAAAGTAATTCATTAATAGTGGTTTGTTTATTTTATTGAGGTAGAACACATTAGTTTTCATATAAAATAGTATTTTAGAAAAAGATTTCCATTGTTTTCAAATAGTTTTTATTTTCATTTCTAATTGTTTTGTTTCCAATTAATTAATTATATATAGTTATTTAATAATATTTTCTTATTTTAATTAATATTAACCATACCCTCTATTTTAATGATTAGGTGATAACTATCATATTAAATAATTATATTTTAATAACATGAAACATTTCGTTTAAACACAGTGTTGCATATAACATAAGCTATACTTAATATTTTTTATAATGAAAGTTAAGCTCAGTGCTTCATTTAATCAATGATAAACTCAATACCATATGTAACCCAAAATATTTAAAATAATAAATCCATTTTTAAAAAAATCACAAAATCTCGGGGTGTTAAATTCTACACCCTTAAAATGAATTTCACTCTTGAAATTTGTCACATTAGTACCAAACACTGAGGATACTTATGCATCATTAAGTATTTAGGTTCTTATGAATCTTCCATATTCTAGTGTTTTCACTAAAATACATTAAGCTTGTGAGTGTTATTTTTTTGTATATATTTTTATATTTGATTCATAATATCTACGAGTCATTCCATATAAGAAATCTCGTGATCAAGTGGTTTACCCATTGAGTTTAGTAAAGGAGATTGATTAGTTATGTAATTATCTAGGTGTAATACATGAGACTCATTGTGAAATAGATGGATGATTTTCATATGCTTCAACTGATATGTTATGATCCCAATTTGATCATGAATTTTAATGGCATGCATTATCTAGGGATTATCATTTATTTGTATAATAAAAAATATCACCATTTGGTGTTTTGATAAATTTCCACTTCATATATAACTCCAATAAATTTTGATGAATTCTGTTATGTATGAAGCATTAATGAATAACAAGATCCATTATAGAATTTTAATTCATTCCTTGAAAAAAATCTCTGGTTATCCGATATTGAAAAATTATTATATGGTTATGTAATAAGTTAATATATAAAACCACAACAATATTTCAACATAAACAATCCCATACATGGATAATCTTATAACCCTTACAAACTTCATGTTTTATAATTAAGGATGCTTCATTTCTCATTAATCTTCCAAATATCATTAATCATCTATTAATGGTCACATGACCAATATGGGAATACCATGGTCATATATTCTTCTAAATCATGGTAATAACCTTATTTACTATTAAAGCTCAATGAAAAAATTCACGCATCTTAACTCCATGAATAAAACCATAGAATATTGAAAATATTCCATTGATCCAACAATTTTTATAATAGCCTAAATGTTAACATAAACCACTTTTCCAATAATCCCTCTTTCTATTTTGGGGTCAAAAATACTATCTTATTTTATTAGTCAATATCAATAATCTCATTATTTAAACTGAACTCCATTTTCTCAATCTCAAGAAAAAATTAATTGTTATCTCCCATCAATCACCTTTCTTTAAATAACTTTTCTAATCCATTAGTACCATTTAACCTATATTTTAGAATCCTTATAAAAAAACATATACTGAATAATCCTAATATATTTCATGATTCACTTAATATAATCCTTTAATTTTAATGCATAAATACTTAATCATCCCACTTACATATCAAACAATTAACTAGGATTCGTAATCTTAATCCTCAACAATTAATTTTTTCATATTTGATTTGTAGTCTCATTATCATGATCAATATAATTGATTCCCATACCACCTTATTGATTCTCTTCACACAAACTACAACAAAAAAGTCTATTAACAGTGCTATAAATAGCCTTTATTAGTTATAGAAAATAACTTACTATAAGAGCGAGGCTAAAATCCCTAGACTTTTATCACCCCTAAAAAGCACCGATAAAGGTGTTGTTCATTGGTGCTTAAAAAAGTGTTGATAAATTGGACCATTATGAGTGCTTTTATAAGCACTGATAAACGAACCATTTATTAGTGTATTAAGTTAGCACTGCTAAAGAAACCATTTATAAGAACTTATTAAAACACTAATAAAGTACACCATTATCACTTATTTTAAAAGTTGTTATAAATGTAGTTTTTATCAGGTCTATTAAAAACACTTATAAAGGGTCATTCTGTAGTGTGCTATAACAGCATGTTGAAGCACAAAAAACAAACCAGATATAAAAAACAAGTCCCAATACAGGAATTAAAGGAATTTAAATTTACAACACAAACATAAAAAATAGTATCTTATTTAAAAATAATACAATACTTTAAATAATTACATACATTAAAAACATCAAGTTTCCTTTATATTTTAATCCTAACCCAACTCATGCTATTATCGAACAACCCCCCCACCCCCTGGTTGAGTAATATAATAACATGTATAAGAAAACAATTATATTTTTAGTAATAATATATTGAAATAAATTAATTGATAGTGTTAATTTTTCTAAAATTGATGTAACTTTTATATAAAAATATACACATTGAGTCATAATGCTCACACCATGCAACAGATAATGTGTGGTTGATTCTAACATGTATCAAATGAAATCTGAATAAATTTTAATAATTTATTAAATTGATCTGAATGTGTTATCTCGATTTTGAATAAGTCAATATTTTTTTTACAAAAATGTCATTTTAAACTGGAAACACTCTGTTTTTACCCATTTTGATCTCATCATGTATCTGTTTGAAATGAAACTAATTCATTCTTGTCAAAAATGTTGTATGAATAATTTTCATAAAATATCAATAATATATGAGCATGTTTTATCAGTTATTAGTTAGTGACAAATTTTTAACTAATGTATCAAAACAATCCAAAAGTGTATTTTTGTTGTTTTGAGGTGTAACTAATTCTTGTAAAGGCATGATAGAGTCAATGATGGTCACATCGTGCATCAAATTATGGTCCAACTGATTTATAAATTTCGCAAATGAGTTATGGATTGATTCCCTATGTGTGAATGATGTACACACCCCCATCAAAATCTTTTTTCTGTCATATAAAACACTATAATTTTTTTAATAATGAAAAAAAGGATCTTGAATCAAACAAAAAACCCACTCATAGGGCACAAAGAGTGATTTCAACAAAAAATATACATCTCAAAACATTCATGATATAAAGAGAGGAACTAATTCAAGAAATGGTAACAACATAAAGGATCCCATTTATAAAAAAAGACCCATTTTAACAAAGAATATAAGATTTCATCAGATATTTATAATAAAATATTAAAAACAATAGCCACACAAAAATGAAGAAACATAGAATGTCTTCACCCTAACATGGGAGTCAACAGCTAAGCCAATTTTTTGTATGATTCATTCACAAAAACTCTGTAAAAAATTATTCCTCCAACAACTTAACTAAATTGAGGTACTTGGAGAAGAGTAAATGCTCTTTGATCTCAGGATGAAGCCCCCAAGGAAAAGATAATCATTCAATAGATCCTATGACACCACCTCTAATGAAAAGGAAACTAGTTCTTTGAAGTGTTCAATATAATCATTCACCTTCCACTAACCATGTTTGAAACTCAAGAGATCTTCTGTTTTCTTTATCTTCACCTCCACTGGTATAAACCATTGGAAAAATAAAGACATAAAAAATTCCCATGTCATCCAAACATGTATCATTGGTGGAGAAAAACTTCCATTCCTCCAAATATGGACACCCAAGTAGACCCAGAATAGCATGGAATCTAAGGACTATGGGAGTTCCCAACACTCTGGACACATTCTCAACATTCTCAAGAATCTTCATTGCCTCTAATGATCCTTGATATCCATAGAATATGGGCAGCAACTATGGAGAACATTAAATAGGGAGATACCCACTAGAAACTTTTGGGACATTTCTGGGTGGCATATTCTGAATAACACCAAAATTATAAAATTTGGTTTTGAATCAATTCATCACATACCCACACTTATAAATATTTTCATAAATAATACCAATGGTCATATGTATCACTTTATCACAAAACCATATAATATACCAAAATTTTTAATCCAAAATATTTTCCTTAAAAACACATTTTTTCCAATCTGAGACAATTTGAAAGAATTCATTTTAATTTTCAAAATTCATTTCATTTTAAAATTTTAATCACAACAACTGAGACCAAAATAAGACATAATTTTGCACTAAAACATCAAAATGAGAATCTAATAGTCATGATTAACCCAGAGACATGGTAGTGGGTAATAGTTTCCTTAGTATACAATTTTTGTATGATTAAAAAGAATTGCAAACCCTATAAATTATTAAATTTCAAAAGTACCACCATATACAGAATATTTGGCTACTAAGATCATAGTTGTGTTAACAACGGCCCTAATTACACTTGCCTATTAATAGGAACCACATTATATTCCATCATTTACTCATTAGCTACCACACAATAGTGTCCCTATCTCTTCACCACTCTCTCTTATCCAGTACTATAACCCCTCTATTGACTACCCTTAAACACAAAATACACCCAAAATGAGACTAATATTCTAAAATTAAAGGTAATTACATGGTTCAATATAATAGGGCATTTAAAATCTCCAAAACATGAAGCATTTCATACCATATAAGATTCAACCATATTTTTCAGGGAATCGATTCAACCATTGTGTTTTAATATATGGAAGGTTAGCTGTTAAAAAATTTCCCATACTTTTCCATGAATTTTAAAAGTTTTTATCTATTTAAATGTTAATACCCCCACTTTTTCTAATCCACTAGTGAGCAAATTTCAAGGATTCATACATAAATAGATGATCATTAACATTAAATTACAAGGGCCACATCTAATGGTTATTGTATGACATTGGTTGACATTGATTTGATTCAAAATGATTTTGTATTAACATCACTGTATCTATTATTTATTGGACAAGAATATGTCTATTCCTAGGAGGCTCTTAAATCTTTATCCAATATAATGGAGATTGAAATTTATTTAATAGAATTCTTCAAACAGGTCAATCTAGATAAGTCATTAATTACAATTTTTATAAGAGTATTCCACCATGGAATTTTAATCCTTCCAGTATCCATTAATGTTAAGGATTAAGGCTCAAATAATATCCTTCAATATGAAGATAGTCTGATTATAATGACCGTTAGTATGTGGTATAATGAAAGTATAAAATTTCACCCATTACCTCATTACAAATTAATGTCCTTGTTTTAACCAAGGTAAAAACATCATTTCCCTATCAGATATAACACTACATGGGACACATGGAATCATTATTATCACTTTGATATACAATTAATCGTGTACATCAATTGATTAAGCCTCTTCAATATGTAATAAGTTGTTAATAAATGTTATGTGATCTACTATAACCCACACTACATCTTTATATTTTTTATTTTGAAAAAATAGTCACGAAATCCATTATGATTTCATCTCATTCCCTAATTGGAAATGAAAGTATTGAATGAGTACTTATTGGTTTTTTGTAATTTTTAATGACCAAATTATAAGTAAACAATTAATGAAAAATACTATGATTCATTTCGTTATTCCAGACCACAAATAACGGTGAAAAATATCCTGGTACATCTTGATGATGCTCACATGAACCTAGAGGAGTCATGCCAGTAGTGGGTAGGAAATGAGTTGTGGGGTTCTTCGAGTTTAAGAACTACCCAAAATGTGAAATTAAAAATATTGAACCCAAAAGGTAAAGAAATGATAGATAAAAAGAAGAAAATAAAATAAATTATATTCTATCCTTGATTTGTTTTGGGGGAACATAGAGGAATCACACCGGTAGTGGCTAAGAGAAGAGATGTAGGGTTCATCATGGTTAAGAATATAACCAAATACAAAATGCAAAATGTGGAACCCAAAAGATCAAACAATAATATAGGAAAATTAGATTATAACATACAATGGATTCTATCCTTGATTTGTCTAAGGGAACATAGAGGAGTCATACATGAAACAAAGGAGTTCTATGAGATCTTGAGAATCCTGACTGATAGCGTACATGTTCGGGTTCTTTTAAATTTATCGGGAACAATTTTTATAGCGCTCTTACAAAAGTGCTGATAAATATACCTTTTATCATCATTATACTAATAAGAACAGATAAAAGGGATATTTATCAGTGCTAATATTTCAGTGTTGATAATGATTCTTTTTAACAGCACTACTTTAGGTCCAATAATGGATTTATTTAAATATATTTATTATAATTTTATAATTTTCAAATATATATTATTATTTTCTTATAATTATATGAATTATTATTTAAAAAATAATAATTATTTTTTATTAATAATTATAAATATATTAATTTATAAACATAGTTAATATAAATGTTTAAATATATTTTTAACATTATTAGTGGATTTATAATATTAATTACATGCTTTTTAAAAATTAGTTAAATTGGATAATTCAAAATGACTACACATTAAAAACATTAAAAAAGGGATATGCTTTGATAAGTAAATAAAATTATTAAAAAAATTATGGATATATATATATGTATATTAAACTAAGATGAATACATATTGAAAGTACAAAAACATTGTAAATAAATTAATATAAATAAATAATAGAAAATGATCAAATTCAAAAATAAAATAAAAAATAAAAAAATTATTAAAAATGATTTCCCTCAGTGTAATAATATTCAAACAAATATATAAAAATGATTGATTAAAGACATAATATATTAATCATATTATGTTATAATGATATTCTAAAATATACTAAAATTGGAATATCTTCCACAAGTAATATGTGTATGTGTTTCTATATTTTACAAATATATTTTTCTGTGTGTTTTTATATAAAACTTCATTAACTATATATATATGTGTGTACATGAAATCAATGTAACATGTGAAATTTTATAAATGTTAAATTAAAAAATTAAACAACATTAAAAATGAATAAGAAATTAATATGTTTTTAATTAACATTTTATCCATTATATATATTTATATTTAATATATATTATTTATTAATATTTATAATTAATATATATATATATATATATATATATTATACTTATTCGTTTGTTAGTGAAAATTGTTTCATTAAAAAAATAATTTTTTAATTTTTTAATTTTTAATTTTTTTAATTATATATTAATTTATATATCAATATTAAATATATATTATTTATTAATATTTATAATATATAAATATGCATATTAAATTTAATAATTTTTATCAATTATTATTTAATCAATAAATTGGTTACTATTTTTATTAATTTACACATTTTAAATTTTTAGTCGTTTATTTATTTCATTTTATTAATTTTACATAACAATATATTTAATATATACTATTAATTAATTTTAAAAATATATATATGTATATATTTATTTTATTCATTTTTAACAATAATTATTTATTTAATGAAATTGTTAAAGAAAATAACTTTATTAGTTTAATTGTTTCATTTCATTATAGACCTTTATCAGAGCACTAATAAAGGATACCATTTATCAGTGCTTTAATTTTTTCACAGATAAAGGATAGTTTTTATTAGCACTGAAAATAAATCATTGATAATGGGTAACTATCATTGGTGTTGAAATGAAACACTGATAGATGACACTTTTATCAATGATAAATAAAAAAACATGGATAAAGAGTTCCCTTTATCATCACTTTTATTTAGAGTTGATAAATGTGCCACTTTATCAGTGATTATTTTTGCATTGATAAAGATAGACTTTATCAGCACATTTTTTTAGCCCTGATAAATTCTTCCATTGTTAAAGGAGCGTTTTGTTGTACTGAAGCATTCCCCCTAAGACATAAATTTTCATAATTCCCATACATTTAAAATATAAATAATTAATCCATTGATAATAACATATGGAGACCCATATTAACATCCATTGTGTTGACCAAACTATTCTTTTTTCCTTTGTAGTTACTTTATTTTTTTCTATTTCCATAGTCAAAACATTTTCATATTCCCCTTAGACATACACTTGGGTGTTTCTTGCAACATTTTCCACACATAAAAAATATAATCTTCTTTCCCCCTTGGTCTCCAGTACTCAAACCCTAATTTAACTATTTTATTCAGTTATTTTGTTAGACTGAGAGTAGTTTAATTTATACGTCCTTAATCATGTTTTTTGAATCATTATACGGAATAATCACATCATCCTTTACTCAAGTCATCATCGAACATGGATTCTCATCATCAAATCATATTTTTCATCTAATGTTAAATCGATTCCTTCTTGAAACTTTCATTGACTAAAAATAGATATCATAGTGTGGAAAACACTAATCATAGAGGAAAACAACATAATCTCGGAGAAAATAACTTATAGGATGTCTAAATCATTAAAAATTATTTTAATCGATGATACCATAGTTTTGTCGTAGTATATTCATAGTTATAATATATTCAAATACTTCATGATGGTTCATAACAGGTTCGTGAATTTTCTAATTATATACTCAAAGACAATAAATCTAGGAGTGAAACTATGATCATTGTGAGACAATAGTTGTCAATTATTTCTTTCTCAATACAATTTTTCAAGCTTATTACCCCTAGGTACATTTCTCTCGAGAGACACGTCCACTTTTAGTATCCAAACATGGACTTAATTTTTTGGAAACCACTCACTCTATCGTTTTCCAAAATTCGACTACATTTTCCTAAACATTCAATCATCATTGGGATTATGCTTAGATACTTCCCTATAAATATACATCGAAATTTTTTTAGGTATATCACTAATGTTTTCACATCCTAGTTTACAAATTTTAACTCAATATTTCCGTTGATACCAATTATAGAAACCCAGGGTTCCCATATATGGATATTAAATATTTTAGATGATTATTCATTAAATTACCCAAACACACACCTGAGGATTATAATAGTTTATTTTCTCTAGAATCATTGAACAAAATATTCTAATATGATTAAATATAACAAATGTTTCCCACAAAACAATTCATATTTAGTACTGTTCATAAAGATAACCTACATAAAACATTTATTCATAACCTGAGGAAAGGATAAATAAGAAAATGTAATATATGATTTTTAGTAAGGGTAAAAATAAGATATATTATTCTATGATCATATGAAAGCATAATATTATCATAAGGTCATTTGATCATTAACATAAATTGTGAGGTTTATACCAAACCTGTAATAGATTGTAAATAGGATTCATGGAATAAAACATTGTAATTTCCAAATAAACATAGCTCATAATGTTTATAAATCATCGTAAATCCATCATGAACCATAAAAGCATGTCATAAAAGCGGGGAAACACCATAAATATATAAAAATATTTCAAAAATCAATGATAAATACCTAGACATTAAAAATAGAGTTTCATGACATATCAC
Source organism: Viscum album (assembly GCA_963277665.1). NCBI lineage: Eukaryota > Viridiplantae > Streptophyta > Magnoliopsida > Santalales > Viscaceae > Viscum > Viscum album. The sequence goes on from OY728141.1 coordinate 1,819,862,801, forward strand.
TTGTTTTCCTATTGTCAATCATGACACATTGATTTACCATATTGGACCACGACACACTTGTTTTTCATATATTGATGAATATACACGAAGTTGATATATCTAGCTTACGTCAAAGGTATTAGATACTATATGTGATTCAAACATTTATTTACAAATATAATAACCATGTATGTTCAAAAACATTATATGAGTTTGAATTCTCCAAATAACTAAGAAGCAGTTATTACTATTTCAGTAGTGAGAATAACATAAATTCTATTTTTATAAATTGATTGAATGTATTTTAATATTTATTTTTTATTTAGAATTACAAAAACATATATCTCATGACTATATTGGACATAATGAGATAATGATTCATTTCGGAATGAATGTTGTTTGTGGCATTTCATACTCAACTAATAGTTCAGTAATACATGAATCATTAATAATAAATAATGAATTTCAAATATAAGACTAAATAATACCAAATTGTGTAATGTTTATTCATGGTCATGTAATTATAGAATAAAATATCATTGAAATTATAAGAATAGTTTTTTGAATCTTTATGAGATAATAATATAATGTATTTGACACAATTTTTTATTGGGTTAAAAATTGACTAATTATCGTTTTATATTAATGGTTATAAATTAAAAATTCATTTAGATTATGTTGATGAAAAAATATTTGAAATATTTAAGGTAGAAACTAGAATTAAATCTATTTTCTTCATGATATTACTTTATAAAATTTAAGGAATGTAAAATTAATGAGAGTAATGTGTTTAGTAAAAGATTTTATGTCCTATGGGGAGGATATTTCGACTATATATTAACCATGTATTCATCGATCATTAGGAATATATAATGAATTTATTTGTAAACTCTAATTTCCTTACACTCATCAAAAATACTATTTCATTAAATGGATAATCAATTATTAGTGTTACAAGTGTTAAATTTAAAAATACATTTTTTTAACTGGGATGAGAGGTATCCCTTACATGACTTGAAGGCCCATAATATATGCCCTAAATGAAATAAACATTAAGTAATTACATATTTGATCCGAGTGCACAAAAACAACCCCTCCCCAGTACTTCTTCATTTTATTCCCCATTATCATCACTCAAATATATAGTTGGGATTTCCTTGACCCGTAGAGAGTTGTGCAAGGCCTAAACCTAGAGTTGTGTTTTCATTTGTCTCTCATATATCTTATTTCGGGATATCTCTACTCAGTGACTACTACTACTCATATCTATCAACAAGAGGTAACACTACTGTAGTCAAACTACCCAACCTTAATTTCATGGAGGCCCATTTCTCAAAATCTTGGTTCAGTTTAAAAGAACCACTATAATTAAAAGATTATATAATATGATTCATCGTACAATATAAATAAACTATATCATATAATATGGGTTTAAATTAAAATAATTTTTAAGGATATGTCAATAAACAAAATTTTCTCCAGAAAAACACAAATTCAATCAATGTAATTGTCCAAATGATTAAGTACTATAATACATAAATCCATTAGATATAAAAGTTATAATCAAGTGATAAACTAAATTTCTATAAAAGGTTGAGCATATCTGTTTTAGGTAGTAGGCTCTATATTGACTTTGTAAAAATTAAGGCTGCATATTTAGAAATATTTGGCATAGGAACATGATCCAAAAGGGCTTATAAAATAGGTATGTTATAGAGACACTCATTGTGTTGGTTATATAAATCCAATGTGGGATATAATTATTATTACTGAGTTATGTGAAATATTATTTGATAAGAATAATAAATTATATAGGGGTAGTAACGTGGAAATAAAAAATAAATAGTGAATATGGATTTAGTAAAATTGATTCCATGTCCTAAGATCATGTATTTATTTTGGTAGTTTCTATAATTAATGTAAATTCATTAGTGGATATTTAAGAGAAACTATATATTTTTAGTATAATCGTGGTTATAATAATGATTAATTGGTTATAAAAAGTATTCAGGCATAAACCCACTCAAGTTTAGCTTGATGTAGAATATTTCTATGATCAGTTTATTAGGAATTCGAAGCCAGGACCACTTTTTCATGGAACATGCATATAGGATGAAACCAAAATGGATTCGTGACACTAAATAATGTCAATAAGTGTATAAAGAAATAGAGAGAGACAATTTTTGATTGAATTAATCATCATGATTAATTCATATTAATTTCAATTGAAGTTATTCAATTTTTTAGAGGATAGTGGGAGAACCATAGTTTTCCAAGTAAAAAATATTGAAAACAGTTATTAGTTATACAATTTGTTAAGACCATATAAAAAAAATATATTCAATGATTAATTTAAATTAGTAACTCATGTTCTATGGAAATGCATCTACAAAGGTTGATTTATGTTTTTATTGGATCAAGTCAAAATACATATAATAACAAAGTATTGAAAAATTCTATTCTGAATAATTTGAGAGATAATTTTTTCAAATGTCTCAAGGAATAAATCTCTTCAAGAAGATATGTTTGAGGCATGGGAGCGGATTAATATGGTGAGTATAATTAATTTTCTTTAGTGATAGATCATTAAAATTGACCATGTTATAGAGTAGATATTATTTTTTCAATAAATACATTATGGTAGGAAAATATCCTATAAATACAAGAGAGTTATATAACATCCAATCAAACATATTCAATAATACTTGGGAAAGTCCAAGGGATATATATTTGGTACTTGGATAGAAATAACCACTAGTTTTAAGGGGACAAAAATATCCTTCTTAAACATCAATTGATCTAAAATTATAGTAAAGATAAGGATTGATAAATTATAACCCATTAATGTGATTGATTTTCATATCTATCAATATCATGTATGTTGTGTCCTCTGATGTAGCTAAAGAAGTAGTATACAATATTCAATTATTTATTACAATAATTTGAATTTTATTTATAAATTAATGTATTTTTGGATAAAATTAATGATAATCAAATAAAAATGGTACTATCCAAGATGTAAATGATATGAAAGTATAAAAAAGTGATCTACTCGATGATATCTTCTCTTGAGCGGTTTTAATCAAGTAAGTGATGTCGCAGATAGCAGAGTATCCATGCTGGAAAACATGGAAGGACCAAACACGAAATACATAAATCATAATAATCATGATATTATCATGTGATATTCAATAGATTTATTGTTATAAAGTTGTATCTTTTTTAATTGGGAGAGCTATGAAAGTGGGTGTAATAGACCAAACTCGATTAGTGATTTTTGATTACTGTATCATGTATATAGATAGTTATGTATGATGTATTATTAACATATTATTATTGAAACATATACATCAACTATTTAAATGTTAATGTTCATAAATTATTTGTCATATAAAAAATTTACATCAGTTCCTATCTATAATGAAAACCATAAGATACTATAACACTAATCATAAAAAACAAATATTTCCTATGGTCTAAATGCATCATACGGATGAAAAAATATGATGTATAGTAATGAGGTGTTAGGGGATAAAAGGAATTGATTTATATTCTCATGAAGTAGTCATTTGGTGATCGCAAATAATGGATATAAGTAGAAATGACCTACCAATGGGAACACCTCATGTTTATAGGGGCACTGGTCGTTCTACATTACAAGAATTTGTATTGGTCTCACTACTTGAGATCATTATCTATATGTACTATTTGTTTATGTAATATTATGCAAGATAAAAACAATTATATTTATAATGTGATTAGGTAGCTTATTTTTTGTAATTAAATTGTGGTATTTCATTGATTGAATGATAAATATAGGATTTGTTACCTTAGTAAAGAATGAGATATCCTGTTCCCAGTTGAAAGGGAAGGTATTACGTTTACTAAGTATAGGGTAATGAAAAATAAGGTAATTCTATCCATCAAGGTTATGAAAACAATAAATTGATTAAGGACAATAGAAAAATGTGTGTGCTCTACATTTTGAGATATTTATAGTCAAAGAAGTTATATTACACAGTGCATGATTAGAGGTGGTAGTCATAGAAATTTGATATATGTTTCTCATTAGAGGAAATGATGTATTACTAAATACCACTCTTTTTCGATGATAATGCCTCATTGATATTGAGATAAGGTCCAAGAGCTGCACACACAAGCTATATCCACACTTTTCACTTATTCAGATGAATATTAATTTAGGATGAAGTTGGCCACATATGTGAGGTCGGTACAAGTTTGATTCTGAATGATAAGAAGTTAATTAATTGAATAAAATTATTCATGTTTATAATAACTATAAATGATTTTTTTTCAAATAATCATTAATTATTAATGTGAAAATAATTTTATATGAGGAAATTATATTTTAAATTAATAATATTTATTCAGGATTCAATAAACATTATGGAAGGGATGAGTCGAGTTAATGACTCACATTTAATCATGTGGCATCGTATTTATGTTACAACTATCTGATTAAATATTATGGTGGTATTGAAATGTCTAATAAATCCATATAGCCAATTTTGGGGTAAATAATTATCATTTAGTTTTAAAGGATTTATGTGTAAATTTAGAATCTAATAACATTTATACATATAATATTTACACAATTTGATTGTGGGATTATTCATGATTTTAATTTACATAGCCTCCTCTCCTCTAATGTACTCTCTCGATCTATAAAGTGTGAAACCAGAGAGATGATAAATATTACATTGTTTCATTTTTGTTGATCCAATGTGTGATTTTTAGTGATTGAAGGGAAATAATAATGAATATTGATATCCTTGGCTATTATCATGTAATCAAGGAAGGACAACCCAAGAGATTTGGTACATGTATGGAGGTTCTAGCAGATTCCCTTCTTGGGAACATTGAGATACCACACATTAACGACAATCATATCACATTGATACTAGCGAAAAAACAATGTGATATTTATGGTTTAGTTTTTTTTATTCTTCATGCTTAATTAAATTTCCCTTGATCTATGGGCTAATCTAGACATTGGTGTATTATATTTGATGATTGTTTATGAATATAGAAATAAAATTCAACAAAACTATTTTCACACTTCTAATAATCCTCATATTACTACAACATACACTCTTCAAATGAAACATCACTAAGAGAACATACCTCCACAATAACACCTAATAGAAAACAAAATTATTCAATCGATCATACCAAGAAGCCATGAAACCAATTCAACATTACATTAATAAAAAATAAAACATAAAATACACTCTGAAGAACTCCAAAACAAGGATCAACTATAACACGACTCTCCAACAAATAAGGAACAAACAAACCGAAATAAAATATATGCCAACATGGAATAGCATGTCTCTAACATTGGGTCAAGAAACTAAAAATGAAGATAATAGAGAACCACACCAATGGAATTCCACAAATGGTGAATCAACACAATCTAAAAAGATACAAATACAGTGAAAACCATACCACAAATGTTTCATACACCCATGAACCTACAAGTGTTTTCCATGTTCAATCATTCCAAAAAAATATAAAGATGGGCCAAAAGTCAAATAATCAATCGAAATCTCAAATCCCTAAATCCTTCCACAAAATAAATACAAAAGAATCATAATCAACCATAATAGATAAGAACTCTAAGAGTAAATAACACCCCAGACGAGTGTTACATAAAAGAAACACCTTATAATCTTCAACCACATTTTAAATATTCCAAAATATAACCACCCAAATACAAAATATAGTAGCATTACCAAAATCATCATATACACTCTTAGTACTATGAACATGGATGCCCTAAACCCCATCCCTTTAATCCTTAATGAATCATAATCCCAACCCCCTACTACAAACCTATAACCTAAAACAAAGACCAAACCCTAAACCTAACACCCTAACCGAAACATGACCCCTATAAAAACCTAACCTCTAATCATATCCCTCCATCATAATCTTAATCCCAACCCCTAATCTCAATCCAATCCCTAAAAATAACCCCTTACCTAAGCCCAACACCAACTGAAAAACCAACCCTGAATCTAACAAAAAACCTTAGCCTAACCACCCAACCTAAACCAAAACCCCTAACCTAACCCCCACCCCTTCAAACAAACTGACAACATAACCGAACCCCATAATCAACACATACATCCTATAATTAAAACCCAACACTAAAATTAACACCTAAACTAAACCTAACCCTAAACCTAATCCCCCATAATAATCCTAACCCCTTCCTATAATTAAAACCCAACACTAAAATTAACACCTAAACTAAACCTAACCCTAAACCTAATCCCCCATAATAATCCTAACCCCTATACTAATCAAAACACCCTAACCTAACACTCTGTCCTAATACAATCCTCTGAACATAAAACTACCCCTAACCAAAACCAATCCCCTAATACATCCCCAACCTTAAACATAACCACATCACTTAACTCCATTATATGAACCAATGAACTAAAAATAAAACATAACTTTAGACCTAACCCCATAACCAAATCCTAACCACTAAACATAACCCCCTTGTATAAAAATAACAACTCGTATAAACATTACACATTAAACCAACCCTCTAGCGGAATCCTAACCCCTATCCTAAAACATCCCACTAATCGCAAACCAACCATAAACAAAATAATGTAATCTACACATGTACCCTAAACCTAATAACTAACCATAAAAATAACTCCATAACTTAAACCTATCAACTAATCGTAACCAATATACTAATCCTTACCCTCTAACCAAAAACTATCTACCAATCCTTAACCAAGCCAAAACCTAACTCCTTAGCCAACCCAACATAAAACAAACCCAATATCACTAAACTAACCTAATCCAAACCCATAAAATAGACCTATACATAGAAAATAAATCCATGTCAATCTAACAACAAGTAAACTGAACCCCTTAGCCTACTCATAACCCCCTAACCTCAAACTACACCCCAAATCTCTAGACAACCCTATACATAAGCTCCTAATCTATACCTATTATCTAAATGAAAAAATAACACAAAACCTAACCTATTATCGTAATAATAACTCATAAAAATTGGCCCCTATCCCAAACATAACTCAATAACCCCACGCCTGGATTAATCATTTCCCCCAAACACCTTGTAACATAATACTAACCCATGTACACAAAGACACACAGCTAGAAATATCATTATAACATACCCCTATATCGTAAAACTAATACATAAACCTCTACCAAATAATATAAACCAAAAACAACCCCCCTTAGAAAAAATCTAACTCTTTAACATAACCCATATCTTAATCCTAACCACTAATCTAAACAAACACCCCCACCTAAACCCAACCCTAAATCCATCACCAACCAAAAACATAACATCACATCCAAAACCCAGCCCACTAACATAAAAAACAAACCCCTAACATATACTGAACCCATCAACCTATCCCCTAGCTTAATCATAACCCCATAACCTAATACTAACCAATAACCTAAATTTATCCCCTTTATCCCAACCCCCAAACCAAATTTTTATCATATAACCTAAAACTACCCCCATCCTTTACCAAAACCCTAATCCCTCTCTAACCAAAAACATAACCTGACCCTAACCCCCTCCCCTCCCACCAAAAACCAAATAAAAACACTTAACCCAATCCCCTATAATCTATAGTTATTGCCTAAAAATAAAAACTAACCCTAATACCAACCCCACGATAAAACCCTAACCCTAATTTATACCCACTATCATTATACTAACCCCCATCCTATCCCACTAACCTAATCATAATCCCCCAAAACTACCCCCATATTAAAAAGAAACCCTAATCCCTAAACAACCCTATAACTAACCCATTTTACAATCCCCCCAACCGAAAACCAAACCGTTGTCCTAAGACATATCCCAACCTAAACCCAAGCCCTAAATCAAACCACTAGCCAAATCATAACCCTTAACCCTAAATATAACCCTTTAACCTTACTCCATGGTCAAATCATAACCCCCTATCCAAAATATAACCTACTATCCTAACCGCTAAAATATATTATAACCCACAAACATAAAACTATCACAACCATAACCAAAACCATAATCCCTAAAAAACCAAAATGTAACAACTAAACTAAACTCAAATATCTATGATAAAACAACCCTAACCCCCCAACACACACATTAACCTAACCCCAAACTTAAACTTAAAACTTAATCCAAACCTCATATCCTAACCACAACGCCTTACCTAAATCTATCCATATAAACCTAGCACTATATCATAATCATAACCCCTAATATTGACTTAACCCTCTATTCAAACCTTAACCTTGTAACCTAAAAATACCCACATGAAATCCTAAACCCAAACCTAACCACCTAGCAAAATCTTAACCCCAAAACCAAAATATTACAAAATAACCTAACCCCATTATAATCCTAACCCACTAACCAATACCTAACCCCTAACATTTCCCTCTAGCATAATCCTAATATAACGACCCACACTTTACATACATTGTTAATACTTCAAAATTTAAGCACACTTATTACAACATATGACAAAACCACAAAGGACCGTATAGGTATAGTGTCTTTAGAAACTGGGAAACATAAACAACTGGTTCATAAATCTTCTACAGTGTCTCCCATTTATTTCATCATATCTAGGGTCCCTTTTAGCATATTCTACTTAATATCCATATTCCTGACCTGGGGAAAAGAAAACATAAAAGGGTGAGCTCAAATGCTCAGCAAGGGCAAATAAAGGAAATAAAAATCATATCATATCTTTATGAAAATCAAAACCTGCAAAAGAGATCATAATATCTTAACATGGAATAAATCATAGAAGTGAAAATGAGATCCCCAAAATCATAACATAAAACTTGAAACTTTGTGGCATGCACACATAATCATGGAGATCATTTCTTGTTAGTCATGACTCATTGCCAAGACTATCTTAGTGGACAAAGTCCCTTTCTGAACCGAGTTCACTCCTCGTTTCAGTCCTGTATCACTGAACCGAAATAACCTTCCGTTCCAGCCATGTCTATCTCATGAGATATAAAATCTTTATCCAATGCATTGGAGGGAGATATAGGTCCCACCCATCTTATAATGAATCCTTTCTTATGTGTGCCACATAATCATACATCATCGCATAACACATGTAACAAAAATGGGATTCTTGAAACATCATGACATCATAAATCAATTCATATATGATAAAGGAATTCATAAACATAATTCCATCACAACATAGTCAAACCAATGTAAAAATATGGATAGAAACAGAACCCTTTATTATCATAGATGGAAAATAATTTTGATAAAACACTTGAATTGAATTCTTGAGGAAAATATCCTTTCTTCTTCAAAAACATTTTTCCTTTCATAACATGTCATACAACTTTAAAATAAAAGAAGTTGATTAAAAATAAACTTGAAAACTTGTAAAGGAAGCTTCTTTGAAGTAATGTTTTAAAAATCCATTCATGCTGTATAAGTTAAAAAAAACATTCTTCGTACTTTTGTCGGAAAAGTCAAAAAGTACCACGTACGGAAAAACGACAAAAGATTCCTTTCATATTCTTTACTAAAAACTCACCTAAGGGTAAAATTCGATTTAAACTATTTCAAGTGGATGGAAACAATATTACATATTGAGGGAACATGGATGTGGATGATAAAATACACCCCAGTAAATACTTACGAATAAACAATCTCGGATAAAAATGAGATTGTGATATTTCCCTTACCTTAGGTCCGATTAGCTTTGTACGTGTCCGAAGCTCCTGTATAATGGTTTAAATAATGTTATTGACTTATTCCAGAATCATACATATTGATATGAGATCATATATGGTCATATTATTAGCTTCTTGTTAGTAATATTTCATTGTTACTTGTTACTCGGGTCTTTATAACTTTTTGTTCTTATGCGTGTTTTGTCGAATAAATTCTTATTCTTATATTTAGGTTATAGATAATTCATTTCCAAAATGGTATTAGTGTAGTATATACCATATTCATTCATTCAATTCATTTATACAATCATTATGAAATGAATATCATGTAGAACGAGTCGCATCACATCGTGGAGACGGTATTCCGTACGTACGCACGAGTGATGATATCGTTCCTATGATCGTGGAATTGTATTGGAGTTTATATATATATTATTTCAGTATCAATATTACTTAATAATAATCATATATAGTTACTCATTACACCATTATACCCATCCTTTTAAGGTGATGGTGGAAAATAGATTACACCACGGCGTGGAGACGGTATTCCGTACGTACGCACGCGCGGTGATTTCATTTTTTCCGTAGGATGGATAGAAGGTGAATTAGGGTTGTTTCATATTTATAATAACGTATCAGTATGTAAGTAATACTGATGTTATTACTTTATCATGAAACAACTAAAGAAGAAGAAGTTGAAGAAGAAAGAAATTGAAAAGATCGGTAATGGATATTACCTCTTCTTTGGAACGCCTTTTTGAATCCTCCACTTAAGGAACTAAGATTGGTCTTTGGAGAAGACCAGGACCTCTAGGATTATTCTAGGGAAGTGGAGAATGGAAAATGGCAGGGGTTGGCCGAGCTTGAGTGCTCAAATTGGTGTGAGGAGGAGGGGGAGGAGGTGCCCTTTTATAAGGGAGGAGAGGGGCACCTTAGGAATATCTCAAAATATTATTTTATATTAAAGTCAAAATCGGTTTATAATGATTCCAAAGGGTCTTATTTCGAAGCTAAAGTGGGGATGGGTCGAAATCCTATCAACCAATAGAATTTAGACAAGTTTAGGATATTATTTTAACCTTATCAATTAAATTTAACTCTAAGTTAAATAATTTAACTTTTACCATGTCTTTTTGTTTTCTTTCACTATATGGTTAATACACTTACTATAACATGTCAAACGAACCCCAAATTGTTTATTATTAATATATATATCCTTATCTAAGTCATTTGGCCGAACCTTAGATTTTTAGGAATAAAATAACAATTAATAATATAATATTTGATTTAAAAACTATTTTGTGTCAATTTTGACACTATTTGATATATGATTTGTTTGAAAGTCATAACAGAATTATATGTTCGAACCAAGTTGATTAAATCAATACTAATATATCATAGTAACCTAGAAAATTAGTGGAATTCATAAAAAGTCTCAAATTATATTTATTTTGGTGTTTATAACATCAATTATGTCAATATTTCATTAATAAGATAATTACTGCATCATCATTATGTCATAAATAAATTAAATTATTTAATGTCTACAAATTACAAATAAAATATCATCATGTAGGAAATCTTTTTAGATTTCTAATGAATATTTACAATTGAATTTATCTTATGTATAACCCCATATTAAAAATGATTTACTTATTAATCTTTGATTTTAACTATTTTAACCCTTCTTTAAATAAATTAATAATAAATGTCCTAATCTAATCCAAGTGGGCCTAAATGGTCATATTTTATTCCTAAGTTTGTTTTTGGTCGAATTACACTTGTCCAATAGAATTAGGACATGTGTTAGGGTAATATTAATATCATATTTACCCTTAGTTACCCTATTTACTATTAACCGCGGTAAAATAGTAAAAAGTTACTATTCACCAAAAATTTATTTTCATCTCATTGAACCACATTTTAGTCCTTGATATTAACCGTGTCTCTCGGATTTTTGAAATTCCATTCACAGAAGCGGTAAAATTAAGTTTTATGCAAAATTCAGTTTTTAACCTACCACTTAGTGGTTTCACTATTCATCAAAAATTGAAAGTTTTCAGAAAAATACCAAAATTTCACCCTAGGCTAATTTCGATATTCTGAGTCCGAAAATGAAGTCCATTTTGAAAAATAAAATTTATAAAATTTCAAAAAGTGGTTATTACTATTCATAACGACTAGTTTTAATAGCATATTGTTGTTTAGTGAAACTCGGTATTGCGTACGACGCAAGCTATCGAGGAAGGTTGCGATTGCGTGTAAAGCAAGCCAAGCAAGTGTTGTGTAGAAAAAGATTCCTTTGATGATTTATATAACATAAAAGTCTCGGGTGTTACATTCTACCCCCCTTAAAAAGAATTTCGCCCTCGAAATTCGTCACTTTGCAACAAACAAATGAGGATACTTCTCCCTCATCATATCCTCAAGCTCCCATGTAGCTTCTTCAAGTTGGTGGTTTCTCCATAAAACTTTCACCAAGTGAGTGGTCTTGTTTCGTAGGACTTTTTCGCTACGATCCAGAATCTCTATCGGCTGTTCTTCATAAGAAAGATCTTGCTCCAGCGGTACAACTTCTGAGCTGAGTACATGTGAAGGATCTGGTATGTACTTTCTCAGGAGAGATACATGGAACACATCGTGAACTTGAGAGAGATTTGGTGGAAGCGCCAATCGGTAAGCTACTTTCCCAACACGATCCAGTATTTCAAAAGGACCGATATATCTAGGGCTCAACTTCCCCTTCTTTCCAAATCTCATAACCCTCTTCCAGGGAGATATTCGTAAGAACACTTTATCACCCACTTCAAACTCTAGGTCTCTTCTTCGATTGTCGGCATAACTTTTCTGTCGACTCTGAGCTGCTCTTATGTGTTGTTGAATAGATCTGACCTTTTCTGCAATTTCATCAACGAGATCAGGTCCTAATAGCTTTCTTTCCCCAACTTCATCCCAGCAAGTTGGAGTCCTGCATTTCTTTCCATAGAGAGCTTCATAAGGAGCCATTTGAATACTGGAGTGAAAGCTATTATTATAAGAAAATTCCACCAAAGGTAGGTGTTGATCCCAACCTCATTTGAAATCCATAGAGCAAGCTCTCAACATATCTTCTAGGGTTTGAATTGTTCTCTCAGACTGACCGTCTGTCTGGGGATGATAAGCAGTGCTGAAACTCAACTCTGTATCCAGAGTATGCTGAAGACTTCTCCAGAACTTCGAGGTAAATCTCGGATCCCGATCAGATATAATAGAAAGTGATACTCCATGCAATCTTACCACTTCCTTTACATATATCCTGGCAAGCTGATCTAGAGAGAAATCCTCTCTAATAGCAATGAAGTGTGCAGACTTTGTAAGACGATCAACTATGACCCAGATAGCATTATTGCCTTTGGATGTTTTAGGAAGTCCTATGACAAAGTCCATAGTGATGTTTTCCCATTTCCATTCGGGTATGGGTAATGGTTGTAACATCCCCTTAGACTTCTGTCTCTCAGCTTTAACTTGTTGACAAACCAAGCATCGAGAGACATATTCAGCAACATCTCTTTTCATGCCATCCCACCAGAAGTACTCTTTCAGGTCCCTATACATCTTCGTGCTTCCAGGATGAATAGAGAATGAAGAACTATGAGCCTCATCCAGCAGCTCTTTCTTTAATTCGGGGATGGGAGGAACACAAACCCGATTCCTGAACTTTATTATCCCATCACAATCAAGGTTGAATTCAGGAACATTTCTCACCTTCTTTTGTAACTCGACATCTTCTTTCTGTGCCTCTTTAATCTTCACATGAATAGATGGTTGAACATTCATTTGAGAAAGATAAGATTTTTCCCCTTCCATTATAATTCCAAGATCCATCCTTTGTAAATCCATAAATATTGGATCTTTTTTGATCCTCATCATGGATAAACTAGCATGGTCTTGTCGACTTAATGCATCTGCCACCTTGTTTGCTTTCCCAGGGTGGTAATGGATTGAGCAGTCATAATCCTTAATCAGCTCCAACCATCTTCTTTGACGCATATTCAACTCCTTTTGTGTGAAAATATACTTTAAACTTTTATGATCAGTATAAATATCACACCTTTCACCATAAAGGTAATGCCTCCAAATCTTTAATGCAAAGATTACCGCAGCCAACTCCAAATCATGTGTTGGGTAATTTTGCTCATGGATTTTCAACTGTCGTGAGGCATAAGCTATCACCATATCATTTTGCATAAGAACACACCCCAATCCCTTCTTGGATGCATCACTGTAGATCACAAACCTTTCTCCACTACAAGGCAGTGTGAGCACAGGTGCACTGGATAACCTTCTTTTCAACTCCTTGAAATTCTCTTCACATTCCTCTGTCCAGACAAACTTAACTCCTTTCCGAGTCAACTTGGTGAGTGGATTAGATAATCGTGAAAAATCTTTTACAAAACGTCGATAATATCCAGCCAAACCAAGAAAACTTCGGATCTCAGTTACTGTGGTTGGTCTCGACCATCTTTCGATAACCTCTGTTTTTGCTGGATCCACAGATATCCCCTCTTTTGAGATTATATGACCCAAAAATGCAACTTTTTGAAGCCAAAATTCACACTTGGTAAATTTGGCATAAAGCTTCTCTTTTCTCAGGGTCTTCAATATAATTCTCAAGTGATCTTCATGCTCTTCCTTGCTCTTTGAATAGACAAGAATATCGTCTATAAAGACTACCACAAATTGATCAAGATAGTCTCTAAAGACTCTATTCATTAGATCCATGAAGATAGCAGGGGCATTAGTAAGACCAAATGGCATCACTATAAATTCATAGTGTCCATACCTTGTACGGAAAGCCGTCTTTGGTATATCCTCCCTTTTGACCCTTAATTGATGATACCCTGAACGAAGATCAATCTTGGAAAAGTATTGAGCTCCGCGTAGTTGGTCAAATAAGTCATCAATGCGTGGGAGAGGATATTTGTTCTTGATAGTGATCTTGTTAAGTTCTCGATAATCAATGCAGAGTCTCATTGATCCATCTTTCTTCTTAACAAATAGAACAGGTGCTCCCCAAGGTGACGCACTAGGGCGTATGAATCCCTTATCAAGATTCTCTTGGAGTTGCTTCTTCAATTCCTGCAACTCAATTGGGGCCATTCTATAAGGTGTCTTTGAAATAGGCAAAGCACCCGGTACGAGTTCTATTGAAAACTCAACTTCACGATTTGGTGGAAGACCCGGCAATTCCTCCGGAAAGACATCATCAAACTCCCGTACAATGGGCATATTCTTAATCGTGAGTTTCTCACCAACCATTTGAGATAAATAACCTTCATTTAGTGGAATCAATACCCATAAGATGGAAGAAATTTCCACTGGAAGGTTATGTTCATCCTTGCATTGATAGACGATCGTAGATTGATCTGGAATATGAAATGTGACTTCCCTTCTTTGGCAATTGATATGAGCTCCATGTAGAGAAAGCCAATCCATGCCAAGAATCACATCAAATTCCACTAAAGAAAGGATCACAAGATTTGCAGGAAGCACTTTCCCACAAACTTCGATCGGAGAAGAATTATAAACTTTTGATGCGATTGATGTGCCATTAGGTGTTGTCACGGCTAACTAAACATCTAATTGTTGAGGTAATACGGTGATACCCTTAGAAAAGTCTTCAGAAATAAAAGAGTGGGTGGATCCAGAATCAAATAAAACATTTGCTACTTTAGAATGGATGGTAAGTGTACCTTTCACCACATCGTTATCGTACTCCACATCGCTGATAGAAATTGCATGTGACTTTCCTTTGTCTTTAGCCTTAAGATTTTGTTGACGTCGACCATCATCATCAACCCTTGGATTTGGGCATTGATTGGCATAATGCCCCATCTCCTTGCACTTGAAACATTGAAGTGTAGTAGGTTCATTCTGTGTATCCCTTCCTTTGTTTGCATCATTAGACATCTTCTTCCCATTATCACGGCATTCAAATGCCCGATGACCTTCCTTTCCACATTTAAAACATTTACTTGTCCCTTTAAGACAACTCCCTCCATGTTTCTTTCCACACTTTGAGCATAAGGGAAAGTTCATCTTCTTTCCCGTGTGCTCTTTAGATTTTTCTTTGAATTCCATCTTCCTCTTCTTATCAAACCCATGTGACTGATGGGTTACTCCAATCTCCATCTCGACTTTGAGAGCACATCAAACGATTTCCTCGTAGCTATTGAAGTCCCTTATGGCTAACGCCCTTCGAAGACTTGGTTTTAAGCCACTAAAGAATCGATCGATCTTACTCTCAGGTTGGATAATAATACCAGAAGCGTACCTTGCAAGTCTTGTAAAATTTGCTTCATAGGTACTAACAGATTCATCATCCCTTTGCTTCAGTTCAAGGAACTCTTTCTCCATCTTTGTTCGGAGAATACGAGGGAAGTACTTATTGAAAAATAAGTTCTTGAACTCGTCCCATTCCATAGACTCAATTTCATCCCTTTGCCTCGTATTCTTAACAAGATTCCACCATTGATCCGCATCTCCTTCCAAACGATACACTGCTAGGATGACTTTATCATGCTCAGAACATTGAAGAACTGAAAATATCTTTTCAGTAGTACTAATCCATTGTTCAGCAACTAATGGATCAGTAGACCCGCTGAAAGATGGTGGACGCTGCCTCATGAAGGATTCAACAGAATGTTGCTCCCTCCTTTGTTCGTTTGGAAATCCTGCATGATTCATAGCTTGAGAAAGTTGCGTGAGCATGGCTACAAGATTTTGCATTCCAGCTCCCATATCGTTTGGTTGCTCAGGGGGACAATTATTGCATTGCCCATCGCATTCCGCATTAACACGGTTCCTTCGGGTTCCAGCCATTGACTAAAACCAAGAAGAATAGTGTGAGCAACACTAATTATAATAGGAAACCACATAATTCAAGAATAAAATTTTCATGCTTATGGTCTTATCCTAGGTTATTCATGGCCATTTCTAAGATTGTGTTCTATGCTTAGACTTATTCTTAGGGTTCTTACTAAGGCTTTCACATCCTAGTTTCCAAAGGTTGACTATACCTTTCCTCTGATACCAACTATAACGACCCACACTTTACATACATTGTTAATACTTCAAAATTGAAGCACACTTATTACAACATATGACAAAACCACAAAGGACCGTATAGGTATAGTGTCTTTAGAAACTGGGAACCATAAACAACTGGTTCATAAATCTTCTACAGTGTCTCCCATTTATTTCATCATATCTAGGGTCCCTTTTAGCATATTCTACTTAATATCCATCTTCCTGACCTGGGGAAAAGAAAACATAAAAGGGTGAGCTCAAATGCTCAGCAAGGGCAAATAAAGGAAATAAAAATCATATCATATCTTTATGAAAATCAAAACCTGCAAAAGAGATCATAATATCTTAACATGGAATAAATCATAGAAGTGAAAATGAGATCCCCAAAATCATAACATAAAACTTGAAACTTTGTGGCATGCACACATAATCATGGAGATCATTTCTTGTTAGTCATGACTCATTGCCAAGACTATCTTAGTGGACAAAGTCCCTTTCTGAACCGAGTTCACTCCTCGTTTCAGTCCTGTATCACTGAACCGAAATAACCTTCCGTTCCAGCCATGTCTATCTCATGAGATATAAAATATTTACCCAATGAATTGGAGGGAGATATAGGTCCCACCCATCTTATAATGAATCCTTTCTTATGTGTGCCACATAATCATACATCATCGCATAACACATGTAACAAAAATGGGATTCTTGAAACATCATGACATCATAAATCAATTCATATATGATAAAGGAATTCATAAACATAATTCCATCACAACATAGTCAAACCAATGTAAAAATATGGATAGAAACAGAACCCTTTATTATCTTAGATGGAAAATAATTTTGATAAAACACTTGAATTGAATTCTTGAGGAAAATATCCTTTCTTCTTCAAAAACATTTTTCCTTTCATAACATGTCATACAACTTTAAAATAAAAGAAGTTGATTAAAAATAAACTTGAAAACTTGTAAAGGAAGCTTCTTTGAAGTAATGTTTTAAAAATCCATTCATGCCGTATAAGTTAAAAAAAACATTCTTCGTACTTTTGTCGGAAAAGTCAAAAAGTACCACGTACGGAAAAACGACAAAAGATTCCTTTCATATTCTTTACTAAAAACTCACCTAAGGGTAAAATTCGATTTAAACTATTTCAAGTGGATGGAAACAATATTACATATTGAGGGAACATGGATGTGGATGATAAAATACACCCCAGTAAATACTTACGAATAAACAATCTCGGATAAAAATGAGATTGTGATATTTCCCTTACCTTAGGTCCGATTAGCTTTGTACGTGTCCGAAGCTCCTGTATAATGGTTTAAATAATGTTATTGACTTATTCCAGAATCATACATATTGATATGAGATCATATATGGTCATATTATTAGCTTCTTGTTAGTAATATTTCATTGTTACTTGTTACTCGGGTCTTTATAACTTTTTGTTCTTATGCGTGTTTTGTCGAATAAATTCTTATTCTTATATTTAGGTTATAGATAATTCATTTCCAGAATGGTATTAGTGTAGTATATACCATATTCATTCATTCAATTCATTTATACAATCATTATGAAATGAAGATCATGTAGAACGAGTCGCATCACATCGTGGAGACGGTATTCCGTACGTACGCACGAGTGATGATATCGTTCCTATGATCGTGGAATTGTATTGGAGTTTTTATATATATTATTTCAGTATAAATATTACTTAATAATAATCATATATAGTTACTCATTACACCATTATACCCATCCTTGTAAGGTGATGGTGGAAAATAGATTACACCACGGCGTGGAGACGGTATTCCGTACGTACGCACGCGCGGTGATTTCATTTTTTCCGTAGGATGGATAGAAGGTGAATTAGGGTTGTTTCATATTTATAATAACGTATCAGTATGTAAGTAATACTGATGTTATTACTTTATCATGAAACAACTAAAGAAGAAGAAGTTGAAGAAGAAAGAAATTGAAAAGATCGGTAATGGATATTACCTCTTCTTTGGAACGCCTTTTTGAATCCTCCACATAAGGAACTAAGATTGGTCTTTGGAGAAGACCAGGACCTCTAGGATTATTCTAGGGAAGTGGAGAATGGAAAATGGCAGGGGTTGGACGAGCTTGAGTGCTCAAATTGGTGTGAGGAGGAGGGGGAGGAGGTGCCCTTTTATAAGGGAGGAGAGGGGCACCTTAGGAATATCTCAAAATATTATTTTATATTAAAGTCAAAATCGGTTTATAATGGTTCCAAAGGGTCTTATTTCGAAGCTAAAGTGGGGATGGGTCGAAATCCTATCAACCAATAGAATTTAGACAAGTTTAGGATATTATTTTAACCTTATCAATTAAATTTAACTCTAAGTTAAATAATTTAACTTTTACCATGTCTTTTTGTTTTCTTTCACTATATGGTTAATACACTTACTATAACATGTCAAACGAACCCCAAATTGTTTATTATTAATATATATATCCTTATCTAAGTCATTTGGCCGAACCTTAGATTTTTAGGAATAAAATAACAATTAATAATATAATATTTGATTTAAAAACTATTTTGTGTCAATTTTGACACTATTTGATATATGATTTGTTTGAAAGTCATAACAGAATTATATGTTCAAACCAAGTTGATTAAATCAATACTAATATATCATAGTAACCTAGAAAATTAGTGGAATTCATAAAAAGTCTCAAATTATATTTATTTTGGTGTTTATAACATCAATTATGTCAATATTTCATTAATAAGATAATTACTGCATCATCATTATGTCATAAATAAATTAAATTATTTAATGTCTAAAAATTACAAATAAAATATCATCATGTAGGAAATCTTTTTATCTTTCTAATGAATATTTACAATTTAATTTATCTTATGTATAACCCCATATTAAAAATGATTTACTTATTAAACTTTGATTTTAACTATTTTAACCCTTCTTTAAATAAATTAATAATAAATGTCCTAATCTAATCCAAGTGGGCCTAAATGGTCATATTTTATTCCTAAGTTTGTTTTTGGTCGAATTACACTTGTCCAATAGAATTAGGACATGTGTTAGGGTAATATTAATATCATATTTACCCTTAGTTACCCTATTTACTATTAACCGCGGTAAAATAGTAAAAAGTTACTATTCACCAAAAATTTATTTTCATCTCATTGAACCACATTTTAGTCCTTGATATTAACCGTGTCTTTCGGATTTTTGAAATTCCATTCACAGAAGCGGTAAAATTAAGTTTTATGCAAAATTCAGTTTTTAACCTACCACTTAGTGGTTTCACTATTCATCAAAAATTGGAAGTTTTCAGAAAAATACCAAAATTTCACCCTAGGCTAATTTCGATATTCTGAGTCCGAAAATGAAGTCCATTTTAAAAAATAAAATTTATAAAATTTCAAAAAGTGGTTATTACTATTCATAACGACTAGTTTTAATAGCATATTGTTGTTTAGTGAAACTCGGTATTGCGTACGACGCAAGCTATCGAGGAAGGTTGCGATTGCGTGTAAAGCAAGCCAAGCAAGTGTTGTGTAGAAAAAGATTCCTTTGATGATTTATATAACATAAAAGTCTCGGGTGTTACACCTAACCCCTTAACCTAAAACATCACCCACCACCACCACCACTCAACCTAAACCCAAGCACCTACCCTCAACCCTTATCCTCAACCTAACCACGTATACTAATCCTAACCCCATAACATAAAACTACCCCCAACATAAACCCTGTCACATATCCCCATGCCCATCCCAACCAAAACCCAACCCTCATTCCCTAACAAACACTAAATCTAACCCCTTAGCCTAATCCTAACTACACAATCCAAAATATGACCCCAAACATAACCACCTAACCTAATCCAAACCCTCACCTGATATTAAATGACTAACCAAAATCTAATCCCTGATATTAACTCTCTATCCAAATCCCAACCCCTTAACCTAAAGGTATCCCCCAATCCAACTGTTAATTTAGGACCAACGCTAAACCTAATACCATAACCTCATTCTAATCCCTAATGAAAATATACCCCCTGACCTATACCTTATCCTAATCATAACAACTAAACTAAAACTACACTTCCGATAAAATCAAAACCCCCATCCCAACCCACACCAAAAATCACTAACAAACCCAAAACGTGTCACCTAACATAATCCCAACACCCTAACCAATATTAGGCCACAAACACATCCTCAAGAATAATAATAACCCCAAAACCTAAAACTAACCAACTTAAACCCAACCACTAATCCCAAAATATACCTAAACATAACCCACCTAGACTCATACTAAACCCCTAACTAAAATCCTACCCCCTAAACTAATCTTAACCCCCTGATTAAAAGTTACCCTCCCCGCAAATGTAAACCTACCCCCCTAAATTTAATCCAACAAACCCTAAACATAAATCCAACCCATAATAAAAAAGTAACCATAAATATTATCACATAACATATCACCTTAGCCTATCACAAACTACATAGCTAAAATCTATCCCCATAACCTAACCCCTAACATAATCCTAACCCCATAACCTGAAACTACCAACCCCAAATCCCTAACAAACCATGAATCTTAACATACTCCCTAACAATACCCAACATCCTAACATAACACCCCCCACACACACATATTAACCTAACCCCATAATATACACCTACACCCCAAAAAAATCATAACCATAAACCTAACCCCCTAACCTAACCCTACCCCTTAAACATAATCCTTTAACTAAATCATAACCCATCATCTAATCCAAATACCCATACCAAAAACAACCCACAAACACTAATTGAACCCACATCCCAATATAATCCCCCACATCACCTCCAATATAAACTCAACCCATAATGCATAACAAACCCTAAACATAACCCCAACCTAAACTCCCTAACCTAAAGATCCACTTCCCTGCACACACATATAAGCCAAACCCAATAATATAAAATTATTCCAAAAACTAAAACATATCCCTAAACATAACCCCTTGACCCATAAACTAATCCCATGTCCTAATAATAACACATACCCAAACCTGACACCCTTTCTTAATTGAAAACCTATAACCTGAAACTACTCCCAACATCCTAATCCTAACCCAACCTAAACCTAAACTGTAACCCAACAAACCCCCTAATATATATATATACACTAAAACCAAACCATTACCAAAAATTTTACCCTATGAGTTAAACTTATCCCCCTCTCATATTTCTAACCCCCAAACCTAACCCCCATGCCTAATCCAAACCCCTAACCAAAAACTGACCCCCCCCAAAACCTAAAAAAACTGAAAATCCCTAAATAACCCTACACCTATCCCCTTAAACCTACCCCCAACCTAAAACAATTCCTCTAACGTAACCTACCCTCTCCACCCCACACACACACCCAAAACTAACCCTCTAATCAACTTTTATACTCTAATGCTAAAACATAACCCATAACCAAATCATATACCACAAACCTAATCCCGTAGAAAAATCCTAACCACATAGAATAAATATAACCCTATAGATTGATATGTAATGACATGATATTTCATTGTACTTTTTATCAAATAATCAATTTGATTGATTGCTAGCTCCACATGCAACACAATACTAAAATGAAACTATGATATGTTTAGACCATTAGAAAATAGACATTGAATTAGTATCTATAAATAGGAATAATTAAATTATGATATATATATATATATTTATGTGTGTTAGTCAATGATATTTTAAAATAATAGAATTATGTTCAATAGTGTATTCACACGCAACACCGAGCATAGACCAACACGAAATATATAACTGTTATAACTGCGCTGTTAAATTGGAGGGTGTCACAAGTATTAGATAATTTAGGAAATATATATATATATATTTATAAATGTTCTACTTAATGTAAATTATTGATAAACTGTTAGTAAATAATCAACAACTTTTTAGTAATATAATATTATTCTTTAATATTTTATTTTATTTGCAAATGTTTTTTGTTAAAACATTATAATTAATATTTGAATTTTTTTTTTTAAAAAATGAAACATAATTTTTTAAATTAGAATATTTAAATTATCATTGGGAGAAATTTTGTGATTTTTCTAGAAAATATTAACTTTTTATTAATAGATATTTTTTTGTAAAAAAATTATCTTTTATTTTCAATAAATTTAGTAATTTAAAAGTATTATTTTGTTTGGAATATAATTTAATGTAATAAATTTATTCATTAGTTATATGTAGTCCTCTTAATTTATTTTGAATGATATTTATATTGTATTATAATATAAGTTTATTTTTTTGGGACAAAAAACATGAATTTTTTGAAAAACATTTTATATCAATAGTATTTCTTCATTTTAATTAATTAAAAAGCCGAAATTAGGAATGAATTAAATGAAATTTATAGACTTTATATTAATAAATATATATTTATATTAACAGAATTATTATTATTAGTCCTAGAGTTAGTATTGAATCATATTTTTTTCTTGAAAATTACACTTTATGAAAACCCATTTTTTATCTTGTGCGTGAGTTTAATTATATATTATATCTTAAATTATTTAAATTAAATATAAAATAATAGATTACTTATTTTTAATAATTATAATATATATTCTCTTATATGGTCAAATTAATTATTTCTTTAAATAATTATGAAATAAATAAAAAATAATTACCACGGTTAAGGTAAAAAATAGGATAATTGGTGTTAAACTAGAAATATAATGATAAAAAGACCTAAAATATTTTATAAAATATATTATATGGAAATATTTATAAATATTTAAATATAATTCTTTAAAATAGTCAATTTTGTGCCATGATGAATTTGAAAAATGTGGTTATCACATTGTCTTTTCAAAAATTAAAATTTAGCCACTCAACTCATTTATAAAAGGTCTCCCTCTATCCTCTAATCTTCACACATTAAAAGCCATTTGGATAATAAAATACCTACCGAAATTCATCCATAACTTCATGCCCCACAATATACCTCCATTTTTTTCTCAAATCCATCCAATTTTGGATTTTGGTGCTAACCCAAAAAGGTTGTCCAAAGAAAAGGTATCATGATTAACCGAACAGTTTTATTTTATTTCTTATTCATCCTCCTCTAAATATTCATAAATTATTATGATATAATAAAAAAATAATATAAATTATAATTAGATATTAATATGTAAATGGTGTAACCTAAATAGAACTTCTATTCTATCAAATGATATATGAAATAATCATTCATATGTACGACGAAATACAACCTTTAGAACCGATGACGTTCCTTTTCAATCGTCACCTCCCATAGCTTATTATAATTTTTAAATTAAATTATATATATGATATATGTAGTATATTTTTTATTTTTAGTTATTATGTCACATATTCCTTCTTAATTTTCATTCTATGGGGGATACAATAACGCCGCTCGTGTGTACGTTGGACTACCGCATCACGAAGCGATGTGATTCTTTCTTCACTAACACATTACATGGAAGTTAACAAGGATAAATATAAGGAATATATGTGATATATATGACATATTTATTATATTCATGACATATTTATCATTATAAATAGATGATATTTTATTTTTATTCTTACACTGAAAAATGATAATATTGTTCATGCATACCTATGAACTACCACCATTATGATGGGATGTGATGTCTTTCATCACAACATCACATGGATGATATATATATATATATATTAAACGAAATAATATGATATTTATGATATAATTATAATTTTTAGGATAAAATAATAATTAACTTCTATCTATAATGGTCGGTGAAAAAATGGCAATGTTACTTATGCGTACATATGACCCATATCTCCATGATCATTACATAATTTTTCAAAAAAATCTTCCATTATTAGTTTTAAGAGTATAATTTAAGTTTATATATGATAACTAATCCATGAATAATATTCTGGATATGTTGAAATAATTACCTATTTGACTACAGTCAACACACCAAATCTACTTTGAAATATTGAACTGAATGCCCTTGAAACACATTATGCGGACATTACTAATTAAGTATTTAAATATGTTAATAAAATAAACGATTCCATAAAAATTATATTTGTTATAGGGGTTATTATTGTGATTATATGGGGTTACAACAAACTCTAAATACATTAGAAGTAGTTATGAGAAACTGCTTGTAAGGTTAGGGGAAATTAAAGGTTCTTATTTTCAAGGGGATTTATACCCCCTCTAATTTCACAGAAAATGTCAAAAAAATACAATTTATGGTTGATTTTTAACTAACCCTAATTAATTTCCTATATTAAGGTTCATTTTTGTACCTCCGATAATTTTTCAATTTTTTAAAATGATTTCCCCCTGCCCTTATAATCTCATGCCCCCACACCCTCCACAACCATGTGCTCCTTGCCTATACATCCCCCGACCTACCCCTTATAAACCACATGCACCATACCCTTTCTATATTCCATGACATTCACTTGTATCACCCAACCAGAAATCCCTCCATGTGAGCCCTAATCCTTTCACATATTCTGAAAAAAAACCGCCATGGTGGGTTTCGAACACTTGTTTCCTACACATACAGTTGAGGATCTATGACCCCACTGAATAAAATATCATTTAAATATATTCACATGATATTATTTATATATATTTTTATTATTATTAAAATAAATATACCTTTCATAATAGAGGTAAATACATTAAAATTTATATCCAATATATACATTTATGGAAATTAATTTATTCATTTGTGTATAATGTATTTATGAATTTTTTTTATAATACATTTATATTATATTCAACTCTCTATTTACAGACATTTATATAATTACATTAAAAATATACTTATATAATGTATTTCAATACATATAATTAAATATATATTAGATACATAAATAAGATATATATAAATATATATATCTCAGTGTGTCTGTATTAAAAATATTACATGATTATGAATAAAATTAAATGAATTTATATTACATATTATGTATACAAATATATATAATATAAAAACAATCCAATATTTTTTTATAAAACATACATGTTTATTTATATGCGTATGTGTGTATGTTTTTTTATAATCTGTAAATGAAAATTTTTTTAATTACATTTATATATATATATATATAAATATATGATATTAAATGTGTTTGTGTGTAAATATATATCACATATTGTATATATATATATATATTTATTTTGGTTTATATAATATCAATAAAAAATTATATTTACATATATAAATATAAATTTATACATATACGTATAGATACATTTATATTCACATGTATGTGTTTGTATATATATTTATATATTTATATAAAATTGATAGATATAGTATATTATATTATATATATTTATATAATTATTTTTATATACTTATATGTCTCTGTGTGTGTGTGTGTGATATTAATGATTTCATAAATTATGATTTTTATTATTACTCATACTTTATTTAATATAAAAATTATATGTTGGTTTTATAAATACTATATATTTATTTTATAATTTATATTATAGATATATTATGTTAAATAAATTTATATTATATATAAATATATTTTATTATATACATTTAAATTATATCTTATGTACACATTTATAAACACACAAAACAAAATATATTCATCTAATTGGAAATATATAATATAATTAAATAATAGATATATTTGTTATATTAATTTATAATTAATATGCTATACTACTATATATAATATAATTATTTAATTTATATGAATTTGTATATAACAAAATATATAAAATATTTATAATATATATATAATTTCATATATAATATATATATTTTTAGACCTAACAAATGTATTTTATTTATAAAACCACATAAAAATTATATATATTTGAATAAATATATTTATAATTACATTTATTTTATGTATACCAATATTTATATTTGTATATATTTTTTATTAAATTTATTTGTTATTATAAATTGTATTTATATATTTTCTTTATATGTATATGTATGTTTGTGTGTTTATAATGTAATTATAAAAATTTATATAATGTATTTATGTAATATATATATATACATATGAAAGCACACACACATAAATTATTAAATATTATTTTCTTAATAAAAAATAAAAAATTAGAATGGCTAAAACCCCCTCTAATCTATGAGAAATACAATATCGGGGTTTAAAACCCAATCTTATTTTTTTAATTTCTTTCAATTTTTTCAACTAAATATCTATATAATTTAGAGTCAATTTTCCGAAAACCACCCCTAACATAAATTTTAGGGGTGGTTTTCCGAAAAACACAAATAATTTTTATACGATTTATTTTAAAAAATTTGAGGGGGTTAAAACCGAATTTAATATTAATAGATTAGTAGTGGTTCATGAACCCATTGAAATTTATTAAATTATATGGGCCTTTAAAGCCAAAATTTTTTCTAAAAAGGAAAATTCCATAATATATATATATATATATATATTTATCCTCTAAAATCTAACTGAATAATATATATATATATCTGTGTAGACTCTAAAATCAAACTGAATATATTGCACAACTAACTGTTATATTGGTTTTTTTGGAATAAATACCTCTGATACAAAATAAAATCTCAAAAAATATTAAAAATAAATTTATAGGAGGTTGTAAACCCCCTCTAAATTTAGTGATAATCTAGAGTTATTGATAACCCCAGTAATTTACACTGAAAATGAATTTAGGTGGGCTTAGTGTAACCCCATATAATAACCGTCCACTAATATGAAGTTTTTTGTAGTAATATAAGTATAATTTATAAAACTAATAAAAGTTTCATAAAAAAAATAAATTAATATAATATTATTATAGTGTAGTTAAATGGCCAAGTAGAATGTCTGGAATAGAGGTAAGGGTTTCTCATATTGTTTCTACATATGTTAGACATATGCTTTATTCAACACTTTTTTTATTGTTTGATGTATATACAACACATTAATGTTCTTTATGACTATTTTCAAGAAAATTATTTTTATTTATAAATCTATATGAGGTTATCCCTTTCATGGAGTTTTTATCTAGATATTACAAAAGCGGCGAGTGACTTCATCTCAATTTACCTTCACTGATGCAACTTTTAATGTTATGTACCTACTTTCTTTTATATAGTGTATATATTTCTCCTTATGCATGTAAAATCATGAATCATTGATGAAAATTGGTATTTAATGTTTCAATTTGAATTATTTCATTCATAGGTATTTTAGTTGAATGTTACCAAGTGTTGAAGAATTTCATAACTCAATTTATTTTCCTCGCATTATATTAGTTATTGATTGTCATCGATATTGTATGATTACGTGTGTAATGAATTTTAATTTTATTATATTTTATTTTCAATAATTTAATGTGGATTTTCATTTTATCCACAAAATATATTCATTGAATAATTCTCACATTAATATTATGATCACTGTAAGGGTTTCCCGTCTCATATTTTCTTCATTAGGACACATGTTATGTTATACACATAACTTATTTTATGTGTTGTTAATATTAACCCTTTGAAATTTTATAACATGAATGTTTTTATTTTCATGATATTAAAATTATCATTATAATTAATTATTTCATGGGGATTGTGAATACAGATATACCAAATTTTCAAATGATTTATGTTACAATATTTTTTCATTCAAGATTGTTTATGTTAATGGTTCCTTTGGAGGATATCATATGTTATTATTTTCAATTACAATATGTCCTTATTTTCCAATATTTATGAATGTGGTTAACATTTTTGGTTTCCCCTTCTAGATTTTTTGACTAAATAAACATTGATAGATTCATTTATGTGTGATAATTTTGATGGATTTTATTTTAGATCAAGTATCTTTCTCTTCTATATCCTTATTTTAAAAAATGAGTAAAACATTATTTTATAAAAAAATTATATCCAGAATCCATTATATATGATCATTTACTTTATATTAAATGGATTTAAAATGATTTTTTTAATGTTTTCTAAATGTGTCACTTTTGACTCCCTTTTTCAATTTTTTTTAAAAGAGTTTATACTGATAACATTTTTGACATGAAGGGATTATACCACTATCCTGTATGTAACACCTTGAGAATTTTTTTAAAAATTTCAATTAATTTACCTTTATTGATATTTCATTTCACATGACACTGTAAATAGTTAGATATATTCATATATGTATATATATGAAAACAAAAAAGGTGGAGATCATTATGGGAGGTGTTAAAGATTATTAACTGGGATAGAATATTTATTTTTATAATTTTACACAGACACTAAACTATTATAGTCATCAGGAATGTATTTTTTGTAATGTAATAAATATTCATATAAAATGATGTAATATCCATGTGTGCTACGATTGGGTTGTTATAGATGGAATCAAAGGAAATTTTTATTCAACCTTTAGAAACTGGGATTAGAAAACTATAGTGAGATCCCTAGGGGTATTTCTAAAAATATGTCTTGGATTTTATCTAAGGATAAGTGTACATATATGGAATTGTATAAGAAAATGTTTGAGAATTTTGGTAATGTATACACAAACTGGTTTCCAAGAAATACATCCCTATATGGATACTACAAGTATATATGGATCTGAAACATATGTACCTTGGAGTATCAACTTCGATATAAAGTTTCATGCCTAACATGGGGTAATCTAGTAAATGAAAATGGTCCTTTTTGTAAACATTGTTTGAAACTCCTTGGGGACATGCTTTCTAAATTCACAAACTATTCATGAACCATTATGAATGATTTGAAAAAAAGATGACCGTGAATAAGTGAGGATAAACATATGGTTTCATAGTATCGAATCGAAATACGAATATAGTTTCTCAATATACAATGGGGGGGGGGGGGGGTTAATTGAATACTTTAAAATTCCTTTTGAACCTTGAACGTTAAGTTTAACATGGTTAAACAAACATTCACAAGACCTCTTAAAAAAACCTTTTCTAATTTCTTAAAAGAATGATTCAACCATAAAGCATATAGAACCTGTAATATAATCAGAGTAACAAAATTACAAAGTATAAGAATGTTAAACCTTCTAACTTTAACAAAAGTTAAGATACAAAAGTGGAATTATAAAAACATTTAATAGTAAACAAGTAAGAATAAGATTCTTTTAACCCAACAAGAAGGGTATCCAACAACCTTAGATAATGGTTCCTTGATTTATACATTCAAGAATGTCTAACTTACCCAAACCCAGGTAAGCCCACAATCTGAAGATCAGTATCTGTCTTGCTATCCCCGTAAGCCCTCGATTTAGAAGGAAATCAGAAACTATGTCTTCCAAACCCGGAAGCCCACGATCAGCACGATTGGAGTCTACAATAAGCAAGTCTAAACAAGTTGTTCATGCCTGAAAAAGTGGTTCACAACATCTTCATGAAGCACTGAGAGTTGTAAGAGCCTCTCTCTCTATAAATCACTTCATAAGCTTGTTCATTGTAAAGTACATTGCTCGTTCAAATGAACTTGTATTTATAGGAAAAAACCTTCAAATGTTCGGCTCCTCTCCAACGGTCATATTTTCCTAAAATTTCAGAGGGACCTGGACACGTTGAAAACATACAATGATTAAGTTGTAACAAATTTAAAGACACCATTTCAAGTAACAGAAATTATTTTAAGTTAAAGATATATGTTATGTATTAGAAAACATGGAATCTGATATCAATAGAATGATAGATTAGACAATTATATCATTATCAAGAAGAACATAATCTTATGAAATCAGGAAAACAGATTAATAGAAATAACATTCTCATGAAAACAAATTTATAAAATCGGAGTCACAAATACACTAGATTTGGTATCATGAATATCGACATCATATATACAATATATTCGGTATTGAAAATCGGCATCATATATACACCAGAATCGGCATTGAAAATCAGAATCATATATAAACCAGAATCGTCATTGAAATTCGGCATCATATATACACCGAAATCAGCATTGAAAATTGGCATCATATATACACTGGAATCAGCATTGAAAATCAAAATGACAAATCTTGTAAAATTAACTGAATGGAAAATCGGAATGACAATTTTGAAAGTCTAACAGAATAGAAAACGAAATGATATATTTGTATGCATAACGTAATGATAATTCTAGATCATAATAAAAATAAAGAACATTAGAAAATTTCAGAACATAGAAAAATTGTTTGTGATTTTCAAAACATAAAACCATAAGGAATGGAGAAGTCATAAGATATCCTTATTGACTAAACAATCTCCCAATTTTTGGTAGCCAAAAACAGCTTTTCTAAGGAAGAATATATTGACCTAGATAATCAAGTAAGAAAACCTTATCTCCCACTTTGAATGAGATTTTGGATGAATACAAATAAACCACCCTTAGATTATATTTCCCATGGATCGTATTCTTGTTCTTTTAAAGTCTGGGTTTTCATAAGGAAATAACTCCCCCTTTCTTGTAAATTTTCCTTTCTTTCCATACCCCCTTACAAGATTCTTTTTATCAGAGATTAAATTCTTCCTTTAAATAAATTCTCTACCTTTGTGATTTCCAAATAGAGGGAAAGGAATGGAGAAGTATAATATGTACCTTTAAGGTTAATAAAGAATACATTCAAAAACAAAAGAAAGATATGTAAGAAAATTATTAAGAAAATTTTAGAAATAAGGTTTATATTACAACAAGACATCAGAACGTAAAACAAATCATCCACTCATTTTCTGCTCAGACCACATCTTCTTTATCAGGGCTTTGTGCTTCTTGATTTCCTTATGATCATCTTGAAACTTCATCAGCAAGGTCTTCATATCCCGGTTCTTCTTTTCTAATGCCAAAATCCATTATTCTTGAGCAACAAACTTTTTATCTAATCCATCTCTGACTTCCTTCTTACTGCTAACAGATCGGGCAACATAATTGAGTTGACTACCATTCTCAAGTATTGAATCCTTAACATTGTTGAGCTCGTATTCATAGGTATTAAAAGCTCCCATTCTTGAATCCATGAAATCACCAAACTGCCTGATCTCTTCATTGATGTTTTCGGTGCGGTTAAAGACTTCCTTAAAAGTCACCTTCTGAGCTTTGTAATCAATCAAATGATTTCTGAAGTCTTCTTCTTTCTTGATAACCATGTCCATAAGCACATTTGTAGATTCCGTCTTTTGGTTCAGGGTTTCCTACATAATTTGACTCCGGGAATCTATGTTTGCAAGAACCAGAATGGTACTGACCAACTTCCTCAAAGATAGCTTAACCAAATCATTATCAATAGATGAAGATAACTCAGTTCCTGAAGCATCTTTTCCGTCCTCAACTCCTGTTGGAGTTAAGGAAACATTTCACTCTATTCTCTTAGAATACATCTACAACGTTTCCTTATTAGGTGATGCAACAAAAAGACTTTTTCCATTATCAGGATTTTGGATTGGGGGTTTTTCATGAGATACTTGGATCACATTAAGATCATCATGTTCATCATCTTTCTCTTGAAACTCTTCTTCTTCTGCACATTGATGTTAATCTTCGTCTTCATCTTCAACTTAAACCTCTTCCTCTACTTCAACCTATTATTCAACATATACCACTTCTTCGACTTCTACCTCTTCATCAACTTGTACATATTCTTCAACTTGTACCTCTTCTGAAATAGATTTGGAAAATGAACTCGAAGGAGTTCCAAAAAAATCTTCTACATCCATTAAAACATCATCCTCTTCTTCTTGTAGTATCTTATATTATACATCATGAATATATTCTACTAAATCTAGGACTTTCTTAGATTTATGGATTTCCATTGTGGCCATTTTTTTCTAATTAGTTTCCATAACTTGTTGAGATTTCTTCTCTACAGCTTTTTGTAGAGACTGACATACTTGAGCTTACATAGATTTCTTCTTCATGAAGTTCTCCTTCTTTTCATTGTCAAGATTTTCAGCTTGCTTGATTTTCTAGGCTTTAACCTCCACTGGATGCAATCCAAAATAAGGATCTCCTTCCTTTCTGGTGGTTTTCATTCTTTCCACATTGCAACTATTTTATCTGAATAAGATTTCATTTTCGTTGCAGGAGGAGGTGCTGATACTGAGACATCAGGAATTGGTATTGGTAAGCTTGGTTCTTCAGGTTTTGCCTTCTTAGATACCAGTTTGGAGGATTCTGGTAAATCACCCTTATTCTGGACAACCATTTCTTCAATGATTTTTGATTTAATAAAAAACACTACTTTTATCCTCCTAAGAGTGTCATCGTTTAGCAACAAAACCTTGAACATCTTCGAGACTGATCGGCATGGAACATTTATTTCATGAAGACACATAACTATTATCCTTGAGATAGTTTCCAGATACATAAGGATCTGAGATCAGATGGTTCCACTTTTAATTTCATGGATGCTGAGAATGATGTACTTCACCAAGTTGATCTTCCATAGGTTGACAAGGATGTCTAAGAGAAATATATCACATATCTTCAAGGAATTGTTATCTCCCTTCCTTGTAATAAGAAAAACATGCATCAAGAGAGCTACCATTTTGTGATTTGTTGACAGATTCATGATCTTTGGATTCTTAACAAATGTGAGACCTTGAAAATCCAGTGCCATGGATTTTTCCAAAGAACATTCTTTCTTGGGATGTTTTTGAGAGTAAGAAATAACCTCCCCTTCATACGGTAAGCTAAGAACATTTGATGCCTTATAGTAAGGAACTGTATATGACTTATCATAACATTTAAACTTATACATATCCTTACCATACTTTTGAAAGTATGAAAATGATTCATAGAATTGAATAAAGAGATCAAGACAAACCGGATCTTGAGATTTATCCTAAGCTACACAGACACTTTCCCATCTATTACCACTTATCACCTTAGATATAAGGGAGTCGTATTTTTCAAAGAAAATAGGATAAACAAAACTTTCTCTAATTATTGACGAATCATTTATCTCAGTGCTAGCTAGCATCTGATCTGTTGAGGATTCTGGAGTCATTCAGAGAAAGAGATCTTCAGAATGAAAGATTTGTTGGTAGCAGAACATTAACATTGAGATTAGTAGGATGGTGGGATACTTAAGAAAAATATTTTCCTTATATATACATACAAAATACATTTCAACTTCCATAAGATAATCAGATGGCTGAGGATAATCTAATATGATCTGACGATTGAGAATGGATGTCTGAAAAATGAATTCCGATATTTTTAAGTAAGGTAAACCATAATTTATGAAGTTTTTAAATACCAACAACTAAAAAACATAGGATAAGAAAATAAAGGGTAAGAATGATTCCATTTTAGAAAAATATGTGATATTTATCAGTATTATGATTTGTCGTGGTAATTTTCAAATCTAAATGTTTCAAATCCGAAATTTTCCAATCTGAAATTTTCAAATCCGAAATTTCCAATACGATATTTTCAAATCCAAAATTTTCATATAAGAAAAAGTGATTAAAGAAATAAAAATAAACAATCTTATGTACTCCCCCTGAAATACGGTGTAGTTTAATGTTAGGAAATAATTTAGACAAGAAGTAGAACTGAATGACTACATTACAGAAATCATTCCAAGATTCTATTTAATATATTCAAATCTATTGAAAGGTATAGGTTAAGTAAAAATATTTGCAAGTCTCTCTTGCATTCTAATAAATTGAAGAATAATATCTCAATTGAGTGTGTGACCCCTAAGAAAGTGATGTCTAATATCAATGTGCTTTTCATTATAGTGATGTACAATGTTTTTACATAGGGAAATGGAACTTGTGTTATCACACATAATCTGAGTCGTAGTAAACCTTATTCCATAGCCTGTGAGTGTGTGTTGCAACGACATGACTTGATCACAACAACTTCCAACTACTACATGTTCATCTTCAGCAGTGGAAAGTTCCACAGAGTGTTGTTTCGTGCAAGACTGAGAAGCTAAGGAATATCCTAGTAAATGACAAGTTCTGGTTGTACTTTTACTATCATTCCTCTATAATATTTTTGATCTATAGGTTTCCCTGCTTCATCCATATCAAGAGTATTAGAGGTTCCAATAGGAGTACCTATAATCTTAGTGTTTTCATACCTGAACTTCTTTATAATATCTTTGATATACTTATGTTGAGATATGTATGTTCCCTCTGGTTTTTGAAAAATTTGAAAACCAATAAAAAAATTTAACTCACCCATAATACTCATCTCAAACATTGATTTCATAATATTCACAAAGGAATCAGTTAAGGATTGATGAGTTGATCTAAATATTATGTCATAAACATATATTTGAACAACCAAAACATCTTTATTATTTTTCTAAATGAAATGGGTTTGATCAGCGGTTCCCTTAACATTGTTATTTTGATGCAAAAATCCTGAAATTCTATCATAACAAGATCTAGGGGATTTTTTGAGTCCATATAATATTTGGTATGTTTATAAATGTGATTATGATATTTTGTATCTTCAAAGATAGGGGGTTGATCTACATTGACTTCTTCTTGTACATAACCATTAAGAAAAGAACAATTCACATCCATTTGTTAAACATTAAAATAAAAGTATTCTACAAAGGAAAGAAGAATATAAATAGATTCAAGTCTTACTACAGGATCATAAGTTTCTTTATAGTCTATTCATTCTTGTTGACTATATCCTTCTGCAACTAGTATTGATTCATTTCTAACAATGACTCAATTTTCATCACATTTTTTTTCTGAAAACCCATTTTACTCCAATAACATAGGTTTCCTTAGGTTTTTCAACCAAGATCCAAACTTGATTCCTTAAAAATTCATTGAGATCATGTTACATAGCCTTAATCGAATCTTCATCACCCAAGGATTCATTAAGAATACTTGGTTAAAATTGGGAAATAAATGAAACATGTTCAACTTTTTTTCTTTAAAGAACTTCTAGTTCTTATTCGTTGACTGACATTTCCAATGATATTATAACTCGGATGATTCTTAAGTAACAATTGACTTTGATTTTGAAATACATGTTCATCAACATAAGGTAGAAAATCATCAGGAGTAAATGTCTTAGAAACATTTTCTTCAACATTAACCTTATCTGAAAAATATTCTATCAAACATTACTGATCAGTTTTATTATATATATCAGGAAATGTTTCAGGATGTTTGAAAACAAATGGATAATTTTCATCAAAATTAACATTTCTTGTTTCTTCCACAGTACAAGTGTTTTTAATAAAATCTCTATATGCCTTAGAGTTAGGGTAACAACCTAATAAAATTCCTTCATCAGATTTGGGTGTGAATTAATGTATGTTATCCTTGGTATTCAAGATAAAAACATTCCAACAAAATACATTGATGTAATAAACATTTCGTTTTCGGCCAGTCCATGACTCATAAGGGGTTTTATTAAGAAATGGTCTTATTAAAACACAATTTATAATATAACAAGCAGTACTTACAGCTTCAGGCAAAAAATGTTTAACTATAGAATATTCACTCAACATGGTTCTAGTAATATCTTCAAGAATGAAATTTCTTCTTTCGACAACACCATTTTGTTGAGGTATTCTTGGAGCTAAGATGTTTTGAGTAATACCGTTTTTATTATAAAAGGTTTTAAAATCAGAATTTTCAAATTCTCCACCATGATCACTATGAATAGTTATCAACTATAGGTTTTTTGAATATTTAACTTGTGATCTAAAGATTTTGAAATAAGAAAATGCATCTGATTTCTTTGCGAGAAAATAGACCCAATTAAATCTAGTTTAGTCATCGACTAGGAAAAACACATAGTATTTTCCACCAATACATCCAGTTTGTGTTGGTCCAATTAAATCTATGTGCACTAACTGCAAGGAATTAGAATTCATAACATCACTTATAGATTTAATGCTAGATTTATGTTTCTTGCCATATTGACATGGATCACAGACTTCGGAAGAATCATACTTAAGTTTAGGTAGATCCTGAAAAAGTTCTATCTTGGAAAGCATAATAAGATTTCATAAGTTACAGTGTCCTAGTCTCATATTCAAAATCCATGATTGGTATTCAAATTCCATAAGGCATGGAAGATCTTGACTTCTAAGGTCTTCATGGTTTAAGGTATACACATTCTCATGCCGACGGGCAGAAGGAATAAACACATCGTTGGAATTTTGAACAAAACATTTATCATTTCTAAAATTCTCAAGGTAACATTAATCAAATAATTGACTTATGCTTATGATGTTGTGCCAAAGGTCTTTTTCAATAAGATCATTTGAAAGAATATCTTTTCCAAGAAAAATAATTTTATAAATACTGACAATATCTACTTGAGAATTATCACCAAAAGTTACCTTACCACATTTAGTCTTTAAAATATTTTTGAAATAGTATATGTTACAAGCCATGTGTCGGGAAAATCCACTATCCATGTACCATAGGTTTTTGGTACTTCATTTATTTTCATTATTCATAAGACAATGATTTTAAAATGGAGCTATGGATATTAGACCAATATTCTTTTTCCTAGAAGATTCATATCCTGAAAAATCTGTAGAAGAATCTCCACCACTAGTACTCCACGGGTCATTGGCATTCAAGAAATTCTTATGCTTTGATCTGTAGAACCTCTTCTTGTTTCATTCATAATTCCTTTCTTTCATATCTCATTTCTTGAGTAATGGACAACCAGGTATGATGTGACCAGTTCTTCTACATTCATAGCACGTTACTTCTCAATATTTTATATCTTTTCCATATTTCTTCTTGTATCTATATTGAATGTTATTTTGACCAACAATCATGTTTATTAGGTGTGAAAGGTTTTCTAGTTCATTTCTTGAAGACCCACTTTCAGTGGATTCAGATTGTATAACAACCTTCCTAGTTTTTAATCTTGTAATTATCTCATGATTCTTCACTGTCATATGATTTGAGGTAGTTGTAAAAGCAACTCTTCCATTCCCATTATTCTTCTTAATATTATTAGCATCTATTTTCATTCTGGTTTCATGCTGAAGAAGTCTTCCAAACAGTTCATCAAGAGAAATCTGAGTAACTTTTTTTATTCTCATATATAACAGTTCTCTTGGATTCCAATTCAATATGAATTATATCAATGATCTTATCTACAAGATCCTCATCATCCAATCCTTTCTCCCCCATGGATTGTAATCTATTGACAATAGTCATAAATCATTATTGTACCTTACATATGGATTCTCCGTAAGGGAAGCAGAATCTATGATACTCATCTCTGAGCATTTCTCTTCTAGTTTCAATAACTTTGGAAGTTCCAAAGAAAGTTACTTAAAACTTCTTCCAAATAATATTCACAGCTTCACAGGATGAAATATGGATATATATATTTCTAGTCATGGAATAAAGGAAATTATTATGTACCTTAAATTTCATCTGATATTCATCCTTTTCTATATTTTTTAAGGTTATAAGTTCTTTATCAAGAATATTTTAATCTCATGTTAACATAATGTAGTTTTCAACAACTGTGTTGATCATAAAGTTATTCATTCTGTCTCTCCAGTACTCATAGTCATTGCCATCAATGATTGGTGGTCTAGTAGGATTGATATTTTCTAATGATCCAACATGAATTCCTTCCATACTAAAAAGACATTTCTTCCCACAAAACTTAATAGTAGTAAATTTTTATGAACAAATATAAAGAACTTAAGAAAATGAAAACTTGTGAAAGAAATTTTATATGTGAATATAAGTATTTTTGGGACCTTCCTCCAATACCAATTGTAAGATCGAAATATGAATGTAGATGCTCAATATACAAGAGTGGGGGTGAATTGTATACTTTAAAATTCTTTTGGAAACTTTAAATTTAAGATTATAAACTTTAATCAAACATTCACAAGACCTCTTAAAGAAACATTTTCTAATTACATAAAAGAATGATTCTACCTTAAAGCATATAGAACCTATAATATAATCAGACTAATGGAATTACGATGTATAAGAATGTTAAAAATTGTATCTTTAACAACGTTAAGATACATCACCGGAATTAAAACAACTTGTAATAGTAAACAAGTAGCAATATGATTCTTTTAAACTAATTAGAAGGGTATCCAACATCCATGGATAATGGTTCATTAATTTATACTTTCATGAATGTCTATCTTTCCCAAACCAAGTTAATACCTCAATCCGAAGATCAGTATATTTCTTGCTTTCCCCTCAAGCCCTAGATTTAGAAGGAAATCAAAAACTCTATCTTCCAAACCCGGAAGTCCGTGATCATCACGATCAGATTCAACACTAATCAAGTCTGAAGAAGTTGTTCATGCCTGAACAAGTTGTTGACAACATCTACACGAAGCGTTGATAGTTGTAAGAGCCTCCCTCTCTAGAAATCACTGAACAAGTTTATTCACTGTCATGTATAATTCATAGTCAAATGAACTTGTATTTATAGGCAAAACATTCCAAAGGTCGACTCCTCTCCAACAGTCATATTTTCCTTCAATTTTAGAGGGACCTAGACATTATGCAAACATACCATGGTTAGGTTGAAAAAAATTGTACGACACTGTTTCCATTAATAGAAATGATGTGATGTTAAAGATATATTTTAAGTATAAGAAAACATGGAATCCCATATCATTGGAATGATACATTAGACAATTATAAAATTAGCAGGAACAACCAAATCTGAAGAAATCACAAAAATG
The DNA here is from genome assembly GCA_963277665.1 of Viscum album. Classification (NCBI taxonomy): domain Eukaryota; kingdom Viridiplantae; phylum Streptophyta; class Magnoliopsida; order Santalales; family Viscaceae; genus Viscum; species Viscum album. The sequence goes on from OY728141.1 coordinate 1,819,902,279, forward strand.
GATTCTTAGAAATAACATTCTCAAGTAAATGGAATCACAAAATCGAATTCAAAAATACACCGGATTCAGTATCATGAATATCGACATCATATACACACCAGATTCAGTATTGAAAATCAGCATCATACATACACTGGAATCGGCATTGAAAATCGGCATCATATGTACACCAGAATCGACACTGAAAATCGACATCATATATACACCAAAATCATCATTGAAAATAGGGATCATATATAAACCGGAATCGGAATTCAAAATCAGAATGACATATCTTCTAAAATTAAATGAATGGATGAATAAAATTAAAATTAAATACATCTAACAGAATGGAAAATGTAATGATATATCTATAAGTATAACAGAATGATAATTCTGGATATTAAGAAAAATACAGAACTTAAAAAATTCAGATCCTTGAAAAAGTGTTTGTGATTTTAAAAACATAAAACCATAAGGAATAGATAAGTCTTAAGATATCCTGATTTACTCAACACATAGATTAAATATGGTTTCATAATTTAAATATCATATAAGTTAATTTTCATGATTATGTGGTTCGTCTATATGATACTTGTTTCTTACACAATGTTTTTTTATATTTGTCCAATGGATAAAATATGAAGGGACTGAATTAATGGTGATTGTGAGATACAATGAAATGATTTTTCTTCTGAGGATATGATTTATCTGTTTTATGGAATGAAAAATCTCATTTATATGCTTACATAGCTTTTAAATCTCTTAATCACAATGAACTTCCAAAATATTAATGCAGGGAACAATGTATGGTTAATTCCTTCATGGGGAAATACCCAACTTATTTCAGCAGGTATTCTGATCCTTTTTTTGAACACTATATCTATATAAATGAAAAGATATTCTCTATTCGATGTTGTTCGATTCTTGATAATGTTATTATCGCTGTTTATTGTGAGGTGAACCAGACTAGTGGTGAAATATAATCAAGAATACAAGGAAGAAAGAAGAAATTGAAACCATGGAATGTGATGATTTAAAGAACATATTGTTCAGTAAGTACATTCCTCATATTCATTGTATAAAGAATGAAAAGGAGCTACATAGTTAAATAAAATGGATGATGAATCTGTCAGTTCCTATGAGGTTAATTTCGTAAGACATGTGAGTTACGCTTATGGAATTATCATCCAACTAGAAAGTAAGGTTGATAGGTTCTTCAGTGGATTAAAGACAAGTATTATAAGGGTGTTTTCAATAAGAAACTTTGTTATTTATGAAGATGTTATCTATTGTGAAATAATCTTTTAAATACAGTTTAGAGTTATGTATCAATTTCATGATTTTATTAAAATAAGAAGATGGAGTACAAAGGACAAACAATAACCATGGAGATAATAAGATTATCTTTCCTCTTATCTCATTATGTGAAAATAAGCATGGTGGTATTTATCTTAATGGGACTTGTAAAAGTTTTATGTGTTGAATGGAATATCATCAAGCCGATGATTGCCAAAGTGATAGGAAAAATAAATGTAATGATACTAATAATGAGAAAACTTTTAAAGATACACATCGAATACATTAGTGTTTTAATTTCATGGAGTTTAGTCATTTCATCAAAAAGTGACCAAATCTAAGGATTAATATCGTTGATCAACTATAACTACTTCTTAATAGAACAGAAAAAATGGAATCTTATGCAATCAAAATTAATGAAGTGAGACATGATAACTGGGTAACTCTATATTGAAAAATTTCCTATGAGATTTTAAAAAAATAAGATCTATGAAAATCTTGTTGATCCATTAGTAGAACTGGTTATGATTCTAATAATTTATTATCCTTTCAAAATTGAATTTTCTATTAATAAAAACTTAATGATTTCCCAGATTTATAAGGATGAACCCAAGCTTCAAAAGAAAGGCCTTTTACGATAAGATATTATTTATGGAATAAAGGGTGTTTTATCTTTGAGAATCATGTATGTTTTCAATAATGATTAATGGAAATTCATATGATGAACATGAGTTCAAGAGAATATATTATTAAGTTATTCACATGATTTGTTTGTGATGACACACGGGGTATCAAGGCTAAGTCTATTTCATGACAATTATTCTATTATTTTTGATTTTCATCTTTTGAAAGGGTTATAACGTTAAACTTTTATGGAAATATTATGTAAAAATTTTATGAATATTTGTGAGAGTAATGTATTATCTTACTATAGGTGGATTAAATAATATCGGATATCCTGTTATAAAAATGTGGTTTGGATGATAACTAATGATACATGGGATGGATATCATGGGTCTAATGATCTGTTAGTGCTTTGGGAATGAAAAATTCACCTTTATTATTTGGAGAAATAGGTGAATTGGATCAAGGAAAACCAAAGGGTGCAGTTTTCCTATAATTATAAATATATATTTATTCATGAAAATTCATTATCATGAGGAAAAAGTGTCTTTAAACCAAATAAAATTGTCTTAGTACCTCTGTTTCCGATGAATCAGATGGTCCCTTAGATCATCACTAATTTATGGATTTATAATTGTTAACTCTATCTTGATCATGTTTTTATTCACTCTCTATCATTACTATTTAGTTACATTTCTCTTCAATGATCGTGTTTTCGCTTCCAATATATGTTCTCCAATGTGGAGTCCTGTATATATGTTACTTCGAGTAACCACTATGTTTCCAAATATTCCCTTTTTAAAGGATTTTTCAGCATTAATTTTTACCATTTTGGTTTTATTGAATAAAACTTTGATATATTAAACCTCTGATAACACAAAACAATTATAGGTAACCACTATGTTTCCAAGATTTTTTGATAAAAATTCAAACTAATTAACCTTTTAATATTTTTCATTTCACTTCAAACTATAAATTGTTATATATATATATATATTAAAACACTATTTCAAAAATTAATTTCATATAGAACATTTACTCAGTGTGCATTACACGCAACCCAGACTTCTCTTATGTTACATGCAACACCAACTTGGCATACATTACACGCAAAACTGATGTTTCAATATGACATCATTTTCCAATTATAATTAATTAAATGTGATAATTATAACATAGCCAGTAATAATAGTAATATGAGGAGGAATGATTACTTATCAAATATTTATTTTAATTTTATAATATAAATAAAACATATTGATAATGAAATATATGATTTTTCGTAAAGTCCTTTTATTATTAAAAATTATCGTTCTCTCTAATATGCCGCTTTTAATAAAAAAAATTAATTATTGAAACATATATAAATTGAATTTTATAAAATAAAATTCATTTTTTAATTTAGAATGATGATAATATATTAGGGTCAAATTTATGGGATTTTTCTGAGAATCATTATTTTTTGATGAATAGTGAAAAATAATAATTTTAGGTTAACAATTTTCTTTTCATTTAAATAATTGTTAATGCTAAATTATTTTATATATTTGTTTTAAGGTAAAATTAGATAAATTTTACATCTATTAATAAAATTTATGTCATTATTATCAATTTCACTTTGAAATTGAATATAAAAAACATAATAAACTTTTAAACTTTATTCAAATTTAAATACTCATAACTTGGCCTCATCTCTGGGATTAAAATTAATCATAATTTTTTCTAGTTATGTGAATTAAATTTTGATAAACTGAAATAAACAACTATAATCATTATATTATTTATATTCTAATTAGAACAAGTTGATTTTTGACTAAAATGATTACTAAAAGTGATTAAAATTAATCATAACAGTTAAGGTCAATTTAAGCTAATTAGGGACTAATCCTTAATCATAGGGGCCAAAATGACCTAGAAAGTTTTACAAAAAAAATTTACTAGCAATGATTCATCCATAAAAAACCATTATTTAATTTGGTTCGGTTGGAAGGAATTTTATTAGGGAATAACATGTGTACACCACACTTATTTTCATATATTTAATGTGGGTCCTTTTCCATCCCAATAAATGAAAACCACCTCTCTCACTCCATCACACCAATAAAAACCCTTATGATAATCCAATATCTACCCAATACACATCCCATAAATCCTACCTTGCTCTTAGAATCCTTCCATTGGGGTGAAGTCAATCTAAGGAAGTGTTTTGGCACAAACCAAAAATAGTTACACGAATAAGAGGAGGTTTAAATGACACAGAGAGAGTAAAGATTCAAGTTAATGGTATTTCATCCCAATTTACATTTATTTGTTATAAATTCTATGTTTTCCATACATTCCATAGGTGTTATGTATTTAATAACCATTATTTTATTCTATGTATCTTATATTTAAATTTATTGGTACTCACATATCCATATTATGATCTTTCATTCATGGGGTTTATGTATCAAATGTTACCAAATCAGTAAAATAGTTTTGTCTCAATTTTCCTTTGTTGAAAATTGTGTTTTGTTATGCACCTAAATTCTATTTTTATGTGTAGATACTTCTATTCTAAATGTTATATCATTAACATTCTTTCATATTACACGTAATATCATTACCATTCTTCAATTTATATACTTAGATTTTACATGGTATATCATTAACATTCATCTTTTAATGATATTTTAATCATCCTCTAATTTAATTTTTTTACATAGATAGAGTGATCCCATGATACAAATGTATAAGAGTTTACTGATAAAGTCTCATTTGTTTAGATTTTTAATGATCATGCATCCTTTGATGGAATATTATAATTTATCTCTCAAGAATATTAATGAAATTTATTCTCCTTTAATTAGTCATAATATATTAATGTATTGGTACCATATTTCTACTATTTGGTACATAATATAGATTAAAAAGAATTATTAATAAATCCCCACTTTACCATCTCTTCAGTAGGAAATCTATGTTCTCAACAAAATTGTTCCACGAATATTCTACTATTCTACTAAAATATTTAAAAGAATTTTTTACCCCTTCTATCTTTTAGTAATGTTTTAAATGGAACATTCTTGTCACCTTATAAATGAGAATTGTTTCTAAAAAATTTATAGTGGAAAAGGAATTTAATTTTTTCCTCGCACGACATGTATGGATTTACCTGCCATTAATTATTTGATGATTTTTTACATGTTTAAATGGTTAAATGTAAATAAAATATTTTTAAAATAGATTTTGATATAAATGGATTTCAAAAAATTTCAATATTATTTTATAGTTTTTTAATGAAAATGGTTTTCAAAAGGTTTTATTTTTTAAAAATCAATTTTCAAATAATAAATGATATTTACCTTGAGAAATGTCTTCAAAATATTCATCCTTGTTATTTTCCATCTGTTATAAAATCTATTGATGTTACTCATTACCTTATAGGAAATAAAAAAAATTCTCCATTAATACTCTTTCTTTAGTGGTATATGTTTGGATGAAATCATGCTTAAGACAGCAGTTTCACTTCAATGGGTCGTATGCTTTTGAAACCTGCTTCTTTTCAAGGGTTCTGCATTCATGAAGTAATTATGAAACCTATTTTTTTCACAGGTTATAATGTGATGAATTGTTAATGATATGCATTTAGTTTTATGTGTTTTGATTTGATTTTATAAAACATATCTATTTTTATTGGTCCTGATATGATGAATGTTTTATTATCTTGTGGCACATGTATGAATGATTTTATTATGAGATTTGTGGGACCTATATCTCACCCCAATTCATTGGGTAACAATAGGTTGCATATGAGATCAATGGGTATATGGGTTTTAGGCCATGCCTGAAAATAAAATGGTACATGGGTTATAGCCTGTGACTAAAAGAAAGACGGTACATTGGTAATACCCATTCCCGAAAAAAAATATAGTACATTGGTTGTAGCACCAGCATAAAAGAAATAAGGTACACGGGTTGTATCCCAATACCTAAAAAATAAGGTAAATGGGTTGTAACCCAATTAGAAAAGAAATAGGATACACAGGTTGTTGGGCCAAGACTGAAATTGGTACATGGGTCATAGCCCAATCCTAACATTTTTTAAACGTCTTTGAAGGTATCCCTGACATAAATGTTTATATTATTATACATAGTCCACAAATCCTATGTCTTATTCCTCATTTTTTATTTCATGTCTCATGATGTTTATTTCATAATGTATCATGTTATATGAACTACCATGATTTATCAAAAAACTCATGTTTATGATCTTTGATATGTAGCTTGTGATCTCCTAATGTTAGGATAACGTTCTCATATCCCTATGTTAATGTTTATTCTTACATGTCTCATATATTTACCCTTACTAAGCATATGAGATCACCCCTTTTATGTTTCCTTTCCATGGGTTATAATGAAAGGTTTTAGGTAGAAGTTCTAAATGTGGATATCTTTATGGAAGATATTGAAGATATTTCACTATGATAGAATATTTTGTTTTCTATGTTTCCAAATACACTAAACTATTATGGTCCTCAGGCATGTATTTTTGTAATGTAATGAATATCCATCTAAAATGATGTAATATCCATGTATGTTAAGCCTGGTTCTTTATAACGTACATTATTTTTATTTTATTTTCCTTTATATTTGTTATTTTTTGTTTTCAAATAAATATATTTTCATAATATTTTATGAATTTTATGTTTTTAAAAGTAATCTTCAACGTGAAAAGGTTATTTTCCTTAGGAATTTTGTTAATGAAATTTTAATGATATTTACATTCATCAACACCAAATACCCTTCATGATACATACACTATCGTAGGGATATGTGGTATTGATACCATCATCATTATTTCTATGGATAGATTAATATTGTTTCAATGAGATTGACATGGAACCCATTTATTTTCCATTATATTATCATGTTTCAAAGAGATTATTATGGAACTCCTTCATTTTCCATGGATTAATAATGTTCCAAATATATTATAATTGAATCTATTTTTTCTAAGGGTTAATCATGTTTCAGTATTATTATTATAGAAACCATTTATTTTCCATGGGTTAATCTATTTATGAAAATAATAAAGGTTATTTCAATGTGTTCTTGATGAAATAATTTCTTTGTGTACTTTAATCATCATACGGTTCTTGTAGATTGTATATAATGATTGGTGGTTCTATTAAAAACTAAGGATGGGTATTTTTATTATGATACATGGAGGGGTGGTGACATATAAACAATGAAAGTGTCGTTCCATGATAAACCAGGGATGTATGCTTCTATTATATAAAAAGGATGGGTGGTCCCACGATATACCTCCAAAGAATTGGGTTTTATAGAGATGGATGTTTTCCATACTAGTTATTTAGTTTTTAAGAGGGATGTGAAGATATTTATCCTAGATAACAATAACTTTTCATTATTCTTTATATGGTTATAAATGTATCATTTGATCTTTATTGATATAATATGGTTCGTGATTATTGATTCTGATGAATCTTGCATTTATTAATGCCTCATAACATGTTTTTATGTTTGATGATCTAGATATATATGTGTCTGAATATTTATATGTTATTATCATTAAATTTTGATATTTCTCCATAAAATTGTGATCATATTATTCTCACTGATTACATTAAATTGGTAATGATTATGTTTTCCCTTATAGATATTTTTATCTTGACCTTGTATATTCCTTTTTTACTAGGTTATCAAAATTTATGTTAGATGAATTATGTATAAAAGGGTATCATATAGATGTTGATGATAACTTAATATGGAATGTGAAAATATAGGTATACTAAGAGATCATGTTCATTTTTCTAAACTAGTTGTTTATGAATCCATAATGTTAATCGTTTTTCTTAATCCCCTAAAAATCTAAACTGAAATGGACCTTAAGAATGTAAGTGTCCCAATATTTTCTTTTTATGTTATTAGTTATGTGTGGATAAAATTATGTCACCTTCAACAATATAAAATATAGAAGCATAAAGATGATATTTTCATCATCAGATCCAAGAGTATGGGTTGAGGGCTATTATAGTTGGTATCAGATGTTTTAGATAACGGTATAGATTAGGATGTATTCATGTGAGTTTATCATAAGAGTTATGGATTACATCATATGTTTAAATGTTTAAAGTTAGTCATATGTTTATGTTTTAGACACCCCCTTTGTGATTTTATGGTAAATATCAAGGTAAATAATGACATTTGGGGAGATATTTTTTTATCAAGTTAGGTTTTGTGTAACCCTTTGGTTTAATTAGAGTTATTTTATGAGGAGGAGTTCTATTTTATGAGTTTAAAGGTATTAATAACCTATATTTTTTATATGGTCATTGATTATTAAGGTTATTGGTATGTATATTCTTCATATTTATTATAATTATATAATTATATAACTTTATGTAAACGAAAATCTGAAAGGATGGGTGAAAACTCATCACATCCAGCCGGACTACGGCTTAAACCCAAAACATAGGGGAGATAAGAGATTAATTCCTACCACTAGATATTCTTATATCCTAAATAAGAACACTATATTATAGTCCTTATAAGATGAAAGGTTGGTGATAACCTTTGAGGTTAAAATGATATTTAATTAGGAGGGGATTATGGACATAATGCTATATATTTATGGAATTATTTATTTTGAACACTAGTTATTGTTGTAATATTTTAGTTATTAATTATGTGAAGGTTTAATCTTTTTGGGAACAATCACGTTTTGTGATAACCATATTTGTTTTGGTGAATTTTAAAAGGCATGAGTAATATCTTGTCATTAGATTTTTGAATTATGTGATCCATTAGTAGTTGATATTAGTTCTTCAGGCATGAAAAAATCATCTTGAATACTCAATATTTGTATCAAAAGATGATATTGAGGAGAAAATTGTGTTATGGATGAAAATATAATCATAAAGTATATTTAATTATAGTCCTACTGTAGATGGAAAAGTAATTCCACAACACTAGGAAAAGGATCTTGAAAATAAATTTTGTCGTATTTTCATCATTTTTTATATTAATTTTCTTTTTCACATCAAAAAAGCTTATAGTTTTATGGATGTTGACTTTGTCAAGATCATTCACATTCTTATGATCGATGATTTATGTTACTCTCAAAACCTTATTTGGACATTATGATTAATTACATGTCCAAATATTCACGTCTAACCTATTTTATCCTATTTGGAAACCCATTATGTGATATTCTAGATGATCCTTGTACTTATCTTTCTCTTTTATCAATAAGTTGTTTTATTAAACCTTTTTATGATGTGGGTTTCCAATATATGTATTTCATTAAAATTTCAAACCATTTTTACTAAATTGTTGATAAATTCTTAGAAAATAATCAATAAATTTTTAGTAAAGTTTTTTTTATTCATCAAAATTAGGTTTTCATAAAAAAGTTTTATTTTTATTTTTATGAGAATATATTCTAATTATTTTGGAGAAATTTTACGAAATGAATTTGATAAAATTTTATTAAATTTTTAAATAATAATATCAAAGTTAATATAGGGTTCAATTTTTTGATTTGTTTTGAAAAATGTTGATTTACCAAGGTATAGTGAAAAATTAATATTTTTTTAAATGTTATTTATTTTCAATAAAATAAGTAATTAAAAAGTTATATTTTGTTTTTAATTAGATTTAATGTAGTAAAAATATTATTTAAATATATTTAATCAAAATAATTAAATTTTAAACATCTTAATATTTAATATTATTAAACATATATTTTCTGTTTTAAAAATGATATTTTTATGAAAACTATTTTAATGTACGCAATGTTTCCACTTTTAATTAATTAAAATATCACCTAATGAAGAATGATTTAAATTAAATGTATAGATTATATATCAATAAATATTAATTGGGATTAATTTTTTTATTATAATTATTCATAGACTTAATATGAAATCATATTTATTTAGGAAATACACTTCTAGATAACCCACATTTTTGTCTGGCCTGTTAGTTTAATTATAACATAAATTTTCAAAAATAAATTATTTAAAATTGGAAAAATAAATTCCATATTATTAATAATAATTATATATAATATCATATAATATCAACTTAATTTTTAACTATAATTAATAGTGAATACATAAAAATTTAATTATTGCAGTTAAGGTAAATACTAGTTTACTATGAGTTAAACTAAATTGATAAAGGTAAAAAAGACATAAAAAAGAATAAAATATAGTTTATGGATATTTTCAACCATAAAATGTTGAATGATTAATAATTGTATATTTTTTATCCTTTTTTCATATGAAAAACATGGGTATCACTAATTATTTTCGAAAATTGAAAGATTACAACTCTCCTCACTTATAAAAGGTCACCTTTATGCTCTTCTCTTAACACCTTCAAATCCATTTTTATTAAGAAATACCTAAAGATATTATTTCATAACTCTCGTCCATAATACATAGATTAATTTTTTATCATAAATATATCCTGAGAAGGCTTTGGGTGATATCCTATGGTGGTGGTCCAAAGAAGAGGTATCACTCTTAACCACGCATTTTTATTTTATTTCATCATCCACATCAATAATATATTATTTTATTATTATTATATAATTACACCAATAGACCCCATATACTAATATTTTGTAGTTTTAATGTTAAAACGAAAATCTATACCCACATTAAAAAAACGAATATTAATTCATCATTCATGTTTATGTCGAACTATCACCTCTTGAACTGATGTCATTCAATTCCTATCATTACCACCCATGGATTATTGTAATGATGGATTTAAAGTATATATAGGATATATGTCAAATTAATATTATTGATTTATGATATAACATATACATTAATAATTTCTATTCTTTTTGGGATACGATAATGTTCCTCGTGTGTACGGAGGATTATGACCTCGTGAAGCGTTGTGAGTTGTTTTTCACTAATACTTTACATGGAAGAAAATAATGTTAAATATAATTAATATATTTAATATAAATAAACTTATTTTTTATTAATGAAATAATTTTAATTATTAATATATGATATATCATTTTCATTCTTACACTAAAAAAATTATAATGTTATTCATGCGTACATGTAGACTACTACATCCAAGAAACGATGTGATTATTTTTTTCATAACCACATAACATGGATGATATATATAAGTTTAATTAATTAAATAATATTATATTTGTAATTTTTATGATATTATTATCATTATATTAAAATAAAATAATAATTACCTTCTTTCCATAATGATCATTGAAAAATGGAAATGTTATATGTGCATATGTACGGTCTACCATATCTATGATTGTAACATACATAATTTTTCATATAATTATTTCATTATTGGGTTTAAAAGTATAAATTATGTATAAATATGATAAATATTTCATGATTATTAATTTTGATATGATCAAATAATGAACTCTTTTTTCCATGGTCAAGACACCAAATCCATATTGAAACAGTGAATCAAACGTCCTCAAAACACCCACCATGGAATTAACTGATTAAGTATTTAAATATATTATTAAAATAAATAAAATACATTATTTAATTTTAATGAATTAAACCTTTTAAATTGTACTTAATAAAGAAACTAATTTATATACTCTTACTAAACAAGAGGTAGAGGAAACACATAAAATGTCTGGATCGAAGGAAATGAGTTTTCATCTCAGTTCTAGTTATTTGAGACATATGTCATATTCAACAATTGATTTTTTTTGTTCTTTATATAATACCCATGAATTTATTTTATTATTATTTACATGAAAAATAATCAGATTTAAAAATAAATATAATTTTAACACTTTTGTGAGGTTTTGATCAACAGATTATCTAATAATTATTGAATTTGAATTAGTTTAACTTTATTGAGGCATATTTTAATGTTTAACATATAATTTATTTTATACGCTGCATATACATACAATAAAATATTTAATATCATTAATAATTCAAACAAAATTTAATTTTATAGTTCAATTTTAAATATTTCATTCAATGTGATTTGACATGAAAGTAACCATTTTGTAAACAATTCCATAACTCAATTTATTTTAAATGGGTTATATTACCTCTTCATTGTATTTGATATTCTAAGATTATTTATGTAATGAATTTCGATTATCTATTATTTTATTAATAATTACATTATTTTTATTTACATTTTATACACACATTCGTTTCATTTAATAAATATCACTTTAATTTTATGATAATTATAAGGGTTTCTCATCTCAAATTGTCTTCCTAGGGACAAATGTTACGTTTTATAACAATATTTTTTTTTTCAAGTGTATATAATTCCCATTTAAAAAATTATATATTGAAATCAATTATTTTCATGATATTTATGTTATCATTTCACATTATTCTTTCATTGGGATTGTTATTTAATAGTTACCAATGTGGTGAAGGAATTATATTAAAATCTACATTCTTTCAGGATTTCTTATATTCGTAGTCCCTTTTGAGAATATAATAGGCTATTATTTTATTAAAAGGAATATATTTTTACTCCATTTTTTATGAATATTCTTAACATGTTTGATTTCTGTTTCATGCCCTATATATTAAATAAACATCGATAAATATAATTTTAATTGATATTGGTCTTTTATTTTCTTTTATACAGGTTATTATTCAATTCCATATCTATGATTTAAAAAAAATTAAAAAAAATTATTTTATAAAAGTAATTTATTTAATAAATTCATTATATTGGATCTATTACATTATTTTAAAAGGTTTTATAAGTAAATTTATTATCATTTTTATATGTGTCACTTTTGACTCCATTATTTAATTTTTTTTGAAAAAATGTTTATTTTTATCATTTATAACATGAACATTTTTCCTGACATCAAATCCATGATTTTCCTTCATTTTTCATTTATATTTTTACAAGGTTTTTTACAATGAAAATTATCATCACAATATTTTGTAAATTTTTAGTATTAAATTTATTAACGTGAAAGGGTTATTTCCCACTAAAATGTTTTTGATGAAATTTTAAGGTCATTTCCATTCATCATCATCAACAACCTTTTATGTAAATTAAAACCCACTGGGGATATGTAGTAATGAAAACATTCTAATTATTTATATGGAATGATTGAGATTGTTTCATAGAGATTTAAATGGAACCCATTTCTTTTCTATGGATTAACCGTGTTTCAATGAAATTATTATAGAACATGTTTCATTTCGATGGGTTAATAATGTTATAATGTGGTTGTTATGGAAACAATTTCTTTTACATGGGTTAGTCAAATTATAAAAATAATAATGTTTGTTGTAGTGATTTTATAGTGAAATGAATGTTATATGAACATTACTCATGATATAGTTCTTAGGAATAGTTTATAATGATTGGTGGTTTCGTTACAAACCAATGAAAAGTGGTTCTATTATTAACCAAGGCTGGGATGTTAAATTGTTAACCAAGGATTGGTGGTTCCTTGATAATCTATGGATGGGTGGTTCCATGATAAACCTCAGATTGGGGGGTATATGATATCTCTCCAATACATTGGGTACTCTAGAGATAGAAGTCAGCCATATTGGTTAATCCATTTGTAAGAGTTACATAATTGTAATTTTCTATGATAATAATATATTTTATTACGATTTATATATTCATAAATGATTCCTTTGATGTTGATTGCCATCAATTAGATGTGGATTATGGATTTTTATGACTCACGCCTTTGTAAAATTTTTATTCCATGTTTTCATGTTTGATGATTCAGATATTTATGGGTTTGAATATTCTTATGTAATTCTAATGTGATTTTATTATGTAATCATACCCTTAGTGGGATATGATGTTCATCTTTCTGAACCATATATTTATGAATCCATTATGTTATGAGTTTTCTTAATTCACTAAAACACTAAACGTAAAATTTCCTTGAGAATTTAAGTGACCCAATGTTTCATTTTGATGTTGTATGTTTTGGAAGGTGAATGTTGGGCCACCTACAAGAGTATTAAATCCATAAATGTAAAGATAATGCTTACATCACTAGATCTAGTATTTTGGGATTTGGGAATTAATAATATATTTATATAAAGATTAGATTATGAAAATTTCATTTATTTATAATTATCTATAAGAACCTATATATAAATCCCCTTTAATTTTTATTCAATAAAAATAAAAATATTGTTGTTAAATATTCATTTTAATAAAATATAATATTGATTAATTAATTATGTAATTTTTATAATTTTATTGAAATTAAGAATATGAACAAACAATATTACTAAAAGTGGTATTCCTAACAAAACAATTTCTTATTATATTTTATAAATTTATTTAAATTTTAAAATAAAAAATCATTGATATTAAATTTTATAAAATAAACATTATTTTTTTATTAGAGTAAAAAAATTTATTTAAATTATTTTTTTTAAAATATTTATTGTTTGGTGAATATTGAAATATATTGTACATATTATTAATAAGGAGTTTTGAGCAATATTATTACTTTAAAATTAAAAATTTTAAATTTAGGAAACATTTTTATAAGAAAACAAATTATTTAATAACTATATTTATATATTAAAATATTTAGTCTTTAATTTAGAAACCCTTATTTAAAATTTTTTATAATAAGTTATAATTTTAAAAATTAATGGTTTTTAATACGTTATACATTTTTTAAGATTCATTTTTATAAAATTTATAAATTAAATCAAATAAAATGTATTTGATAATATTTATTAGTAGATCCAAAATATTTAATATGGGAAATATTATATTATTTTCATAAATTATATGATACATTTTGTTAAAACTAGATACCAAATTAAAATAAAACATGGTAAATTTGAAATATCTAATAAAAATGAGTTGAAATCATGTTTAAAACCTGTTTGGTAATTTTTTTTAAGGGTTATATTTCCATTATCACATATTCTATCAATTATTTAAATTTTTTTATCCATTTTCCTTGACAGTGACTCCCATTATTGATAAAAAGTTAGGTATTTATGAATATGGAATCTCTTTTCATTTATAAAATGGGAACTCCAATCCTCACATCCCTTACAAAAAATCCCACATATTTCAGAAATCTTTTTTACAAACTATCTTCTAATCTTTATTTTACACTATAAAGAGTTTCTATTATTTTAAAATTATTATCCACCAAAGGCTTATCCATTTTTTTAAAAAACATTATCCAAGAAGTTAGATATGAATTTATAACCACTCATTTCTCATTTCTATATCATTATCTTAACATATTATTCCTAAAATCACATTAAAAAATATTAAAATGATAAAATAATTATCATAAATATACTGGAATTTTATTATAACAATGGAATTAAAATGAACAACCTTTCCCTTTTCAATTAAGAAAAACAAAAACTATTATTCATGTGTCGTGCTCACTACCGCCTCCATGACACAACATGTTTTGTTTTCCTTAAACAAAATTTAAGGATGGATATAATTATGAATTTAACATATTAGTTTGATATTTATAATATTTTTTTTTTCTTCAATTATAATCCATATTACTCCATTTCCCCATTCTATTGAAAATGAAATCATCATATATGCATAAGTGTAGACTACTACCTCCATGAAATGATTCTTTTTTTAATTTTCATCACTTACATTTATTGATGGTCTTCATATTTGTTTTAATTCATAAATATTATTTTAATGATTCTATTATGGTTATTTTCTAATAAAAATTGAGAACCTATTAATGATATATTCAATAAAAGTTCCTTATTAATTCAATCTATTAAAACAAGCATACTAAGAGGAAAATATTGTATTCATATTATGTAATATTTTCATATCGAGTATTTATTTTTATAATTATTTATAATTATAATATATAAAATTAATAAAAAATAAATATGACCATTATACTTCTATTATAATGAATTTAAAATTAAAACACTATATAAATCATCCACTGATCATGGCATAATAATTTTTTGGGTCGGTTTGACAACCTACATGAACAATGTGGTGAATTTGTATCATGGATGGTTATAGGAATGCAATTACTAGTATTAAATGGAATAAATAATTAAATAATTATTATCTATTTGTTTTTTAATAGAAATAATATTATTAAACTCATTAATTAATAAAACCCCTTTTGTTCATCAAGAGTCACCAAAACATGCTTGTCATCAATTTCATCTACAAGTATAAAGAAAAAAACTCATGAAAAGAGTATAAAAAATAATAAATTATTATAAAACATACCTAATAATATCTTTAATTACATGGTAAATATAAAATTATTAATAATAATGAATATGTACACTATTATTACAAAATTTGTACAAATGATGTTAATTATAAACAAATGATGTGGGGAAATATGAAAATTTTATTCTAATTAAAAATAAAAAATAGAATGACTTTATATAAATAGTATAAATAAATATGTATATATTTAATCTTCAAAATTAAGTGTTTAAGATAGCTATATTATGATACATGATGTTAATGTCATGAACTAAACCAGGCCAGCCTCGAACCAATCACCCAATTCAGCTCGTGATAAGGCCTGAGAGGCCTTCAAATTCCTCCCATACTAGAAACCAGTGTTGGTAATCTTTTATACATAATTGGGAATGATTTATCCTATATAAAATAATTAAATAAACATAAATAAAGGGAAAAAAGGCACTGAAATGAAATAAAAAATCTAACATACCTCCATGTGACCTTGCGGGTCACCTCCAACTAAAGAACCATGTTCACTCATTGAGTAATCATGAACTAAGAAAAAACATACAGAAAAATGTAATGTAAGTATGTGTGAGCACAAAAATTCTTAATAAGGGTTCAATGATAAAAAACATAATCCTTACCTTTAATTTTAAATCCAATATTTCTAATTTGAAAATAAGACAAAATAAAATGAGTTTTTTCCATTCTTTTCAAAAAAAAGTAAAAAGCTTATGTTTTTCTAGAAAACCCACATTCTATTAAATTTAAAAAATAGATTCCAAATCATGTAGAAATATATTTAAAAAGTAAATTAAAAGATAAAAAGTGATGGAATATATATTTTAAGATAGAATGCAAAGAAGGTGTGTTACTTTATAAAAATACTAGAAAATAGAGGAATACAACATATGTGTAAAATAGGTGTCATGGGATCTCAGGTTATGGTCGAGATATCCCAGAATAAATATCTCAATAAAATTCTACAAACAATATGTAAGGGTACTAGTTATCCACAATCACATCCCTAATACTCGTTGACCACCTCACTGGCTCGACTGAAGGGAACAAACCATGGGAAGCAATGTTATCTACACAGGGACACTAGCAGGTGCTCAATATCAACTAGTGCAGTTAGTGTACCTGGGATCCCACCTAATTACCAAAGGATTCCCATGACAATAAATTGATGTGTGTTTTTTAACAAATAATGACAGAAAAATATAACACATTTGTCATCATACACGAATCAACTTATCAAAATATTTCTCCCTCCTTAAGTGAATCACCATTATAATTTCAAACAAACAAGCCATTATCCCATCAATAGATCTCACATGGAACATTTAATTCACATATATACCATTTCCATTTCAATGGATTCCTTAAATTGGGTTTTTTAATTTCATTAAATAATTGGAAGTTCTAACATGGCGTAATTATTTTTAAATGAATACATTCACTTTAATAGAAATTGATTTCAAAAAACCTTTTTGATTCCAAAACCATACATCATCATTGGGAAAATCCCACCTCTGATGATCAAAACTATTGAAAATAATTTGTTTAATAAATATTTTATTTAAATCAAAAATAATATTTAAAACACGATTGAAACCAATAAAATTCATGTTAAAATTAAAGGATATGTTTATAAAATGGTTGAGAACACCATTCCAAGGATCACAACACTTACATAGAACATACATTTTATTGAATAATAAAACACCCATGATAAATACGATGCAATCATGGAGATGGTGTTAAAAGATTGTACATATGGGGAACCTACCAAAAATCATGATTCACATGATGATAGAAACTAATAATTACTTGTAGGTATCCTAATGAAGTAAATGAATTCATGGAGAAAACTAAAATATCAAAACACCAAATTTAGAAACATGGAAACAACAACCCTATGTCATAGATACACACAGAGGAAGAGGAATAAGATGAAAGTGGTAGAAGAAGGAGGGAGTAGGAGAAACTAGGGATTACCCTTGAGAATCTATCTCAAATATTGAATAAACCATAAGATATTACCATGGATGATGAGAATAACCCAATGGAGAGGCATGAGAGGACCTCCACGTGTGTTGGTGTTGAATGGGGGATGAATAGGGGAAATTGGGTTAAAAACTAATGGAAAAGTGGTAAATCACCATTTTTAAGTGACTTTGTAGGATAATTGGTTTGTCCACATGGTCTAATAGGCCATGTTCCAACTGTGCACCACCTATGAACTGGCCCAAGAACCACCCCTTTCTCCAAAAAATGCTCAATAAAACTCATAAAACCCAAAATAGATCAATAAAAGAACAAAAGGGTCATTTCATGTTAGGGTTTGACAATTATCCCCACCATTGACACATTTTCCTTCAAATAAGTCCCAAAAACATTTGACTAGTCAAAATTTGAGGCAAACAAAAAATCCCTCTAAATAGAATAACCTCAACCACTAGATGTTATATGAATGAAATTTCACTTCACATCCTGAACCAAAAGCTATGAAATCTATAGAAACTAGTATGGACAAAATAAAATGACCAATTATACATCCATATGGACCATTAAAAATATAGGAGAACCAAAACCACAAAACAAATTGACAAGGGTCAAGGGAACCACATTTCCGTACAATCTCAATTCATGGAAAAGCCTGACCCCTAAATTAATTTTTTTTGAAGAATTGCACAACTATTTTTTTAGGATTTTCATGAGGATTCACCCAATAAACCATAGACTAGGTTATCAAATTAACATATTTGGAGTTGGTTGGGACAGGACGAAGGTGTTTCCCCACCTGAAGAATTCGTAAAGCAAGCTTACCATGAGCCCTCCCAAAGTTACCTCCCCAAAAATTTAGGATTTGGGCTAAAAATTGGTTCCCTCAAAATGGAGAAAACTCAAAAATTCAGATGAAAATAAAAAATTAAAAAAGGCCAGTTGAAAAATAAAAAACAAAACATTTCCACAACAACCTAATTTAAAATTTCGCAGAAAGACAATTCATTTTATAACATGACTTCCCGTAGGATATACAAAAACTTCTCTTATTCCCAATAAAAGGCCCCAAAACCATGATCAACAACCAAAAACAAGAAAACATTTACTACATTAGAATCTCTAAAAAGATTCTGCATTAGTAACATGATTCACAAAATAGGCTAGAAGGTCCTTCAAAGGGGTGGATCTGGCTCCACGTCGCTTCATAGAAACACCCTAGAAAAATTGTTGCTGATGTCCTTAGCATCCACATGTATGACATGTCATCTATGTTTCTAAACATGATGGTTTCTTATGGCCAGTCCTCCCACATTGATGGAATACTAATAGATTACTTCTAGATAATTCTGGTGAAATTAATCTTGATAACCACTTCATACCACTTCCAAGCAAGGCAAACAATGATCTTTTACCTCTCTATTATTTAGAGAGATTGACACTTCTTCATATGATTGGAAAGTCATCCACCATCTATGGTACTATAGATAAACTATCCTCATTCTGATCATCCTAACTCACTATTTATTCATTGGTATAAAGAAAGTATGACACTACATAAAATAGTTCTGGCCAAAACCCCTTTTTGATGAATCATACCTTTATGGATCCATCTTCATACTATTCTTGAAGACACAACACCATCACAATAAAACTCATTTCATAATCCAAGACCAAATTGTTTCTTTTTCTGAGATGATATAACTCCATCTCCATCAGTACCCTCATATCTTTGGAAAAATACTTCCAGAGGAATATATCGTTGAATCATTCCCATGAATTCCACTTATGATTATTCTACCGATAAACAGACATCTACCACATCCATCCTAGGCCTTCAAACATAAATGTTGTGAACATGGGCTTAATAGAATTGAGGATATCAATATGAATGAAAAAATTCTCAATAAATCACAAACATTATTCATCCTTCCTAGTCTATAGCTTCCCAATTAAATGTGGAGGGTTCAAATAATTGGAATTTCAAATGAAATCTTCCAACTGACGACCACTGGGATCTATATACAGAACAAAATAATTGACAACAACCAACATTAATCAACTGAAAATAACAAAATGGTTGAACCAATCACAAACGGTTTTCAGAATCTTGTAGAATAGTATGGGGGAATACCCAAAAATAAAAATACACAACACTAAATCGAAACACAACACAATCTAAACCACACATCAATATCTTGAACCAATAGCCCAAAATGAAACACCATTTCAACATCACATTCAATTACAAAAATCCATGTATTTAAAATAGAAACCAAAACACATAAAGAAATAATCACTCCATTCCCATTCTCTAGGAGTTATATCACCCTATTTGAAAAACATTTTCAAAAAACAAACAAGTTTTAAAAACTCAACAGCTACCATTGGTATCCCATGAAGTCTCACATATACAAACCTCCCCACCACCTCAATCACACATACAGACATACCACCCATAACATAAAGATAAAATAAAACTAATAGGTATACAATTATTTGAATAAAATAAACATCATCATTTCCAAACCACTTTAAAATTTACCAAGACCAATTTTTGAACCCACCTCTCGACATCCTAAAGAAAAACACTTCCATAATTCCAAACAATTTTCTGTTCATTTTCAAACATAACCTTTTCATTTTTCAAGAATTAATATTTTAATCTTATAAAAAAATTTAAATAATACAAACATAATTTTAGATTCCAAATGAACCACCATAATACCAACCCAATCCAACATCAAAAGTTAAAAACAGAAAATTGACAGTCAACTAGTCTAAAATAACATAGAAAAATAGTTGTCCAACAACTCGACCACACTATTTAGTAGACAATGTGATGTTCATTTCATCTTAATTGACTTCAATCAAGGTAGTTATAAGGTATATGAATGGTTTTTATGTCATCAAAACAACCATGAATCCATTTTAATTCCTCCATGATAACTATAAAAATCCTCAGGAAATACAGAAAACACTCAAACAACAACATAACTCTCAAAAAAATCAGAGATATAAGTATATATTATGATCAAAACATGTCTTGTACGACCATAAAAATTCTTGAATCATTCATAATTGGTGGTGATCAAACACATACCAATGATTGACCACTTGAATCCTAAAAATACTAGCTTTGAACTACTGGACATCCCCAAATAATAAGGGATAATGATCTGATACCATTTTTCTACAAACCAACCTAGGTCAACCATGAACCAATCACCCAATTCATCCCATGACAAGGCTAGAGAGGCATTCTAGAGCCTCCTGTGCTAATAACATGTTTCTGGAATCATGTATACACAAGTTGGAATGATTTATCCTATATACGATATATAAATAAACAAAAATAAATATACAAATGTCAGTGGAAAAGAATTAAAAATAGAACGTACCTACATGTGACCTTGCAGGAAACCTCCAACTAAAGAACACCATTCTCTCCTTGAGCGGTCCAAAACTGAGAAAAAAACATCGAAATGGAAATAAAAAAGAAAATATGTGTCACCACTAGAATTCTTAGTTGGGGTTATAAGGATAAAAAACTCCATAATCCACACCATTAATGTGAAATCCAATCATACTAGTTTGAAAAGAAAACAAAAAAGTATATTGTTCCATTCTCTTCAAATAAAAGTTCCAAGAATTCATTTTTAATAAAATAAACATTCCATTACATTTATAAACTAGTTTTCAAAGCCTGAATATATACATTTCAAAAAAAATCATTGAAATATAAACAGTGCTGGAACATTTATTTTAATTAGGAATGTAAATAAAGGGTTTTACATTATAAATTTTTTAAAAAATGGAGAAATGTAACATAAGCGTATAACAGGCATCTTGGCCTCTCAGGTTCTAGTTGAGATGGCCTAGAAAAAAGCTCTAAATATAATCCCACAATCAATCTCTATTGGTATTGGACATCCACAAACACTGCCCTAACACTCAGCGACACCCTCACGGGTTTAATCGAGGTGAAAATCCCATGTGAATTTATGTTATATACAATGGGCCACTACCTAGTTCAAAATCTCAACTAGTGCAGTATGTGTATATGGTCTCACACCTAACAAACCAAGGCTTCTCATGATAATCAATGGAGGTGAGTGTGTCATCCTTATATTTTATGAAATATTGTCATTTAAATTAATTTAAATTATTTAATAGATTCAAATACATGGAACACATGTTTTAGATTGCATCACATATAATATCAAGTTTATCTTGGGTTTCAAAATACATCATGTTTCTTTTATAACTAGTGTTACACTCAAGGTTTTGTATTTAGAGAAAATAATATACTATTAATATTAGTTTTTAATTTGATAACAATTTCCTAGTTGTTGGAATAGTGGGAATTAATGATATTAAATAAATTATGAAATTATAGTTCACACGTGTTTATAAAATAAATTCAATGTTTAAATGGTTCTAAAACGTTAATCTTATGGGTCAAAATGGCCTCAAAACATGTCAAAATCAAATATTATGGAAATATTTATACCAAATAATTTTTTTATAATTATTTGAATTATTTTAATGCCATGTTGTAAGGGATACCTCCCAATAGGGTTTACATTTTTATACTTACTAGAACGCCACTCCCCCTCAACTATAAAACGACACTCACTCTCCGCACTTATTAACACCTCTAATAGCTTTTTTCTCATAAAAACCCTGATTAAATATAATAATATAATATGTCGTATAATCTAAAAAGACTCTCTATTTTATGAAATCAATCCAAGGATGTTATTTTGTGCAAATAAAAAAGAGTTGCCCGATAAAAATGTAACATTCTTCAACAAGAACATTTCTTTCATTTCATTATATACCCATTCAATTCTTATTATTAAATATTTATATGACAATATAATTTTCCAAAATACAATGATATGTTTTTCTATAATGGTTTGAACTTACACCTACATGCACTTACATCAAATGGGATATGCAATCATCATTCATGTGTATATTGGATTGCTGCCTCATGAACTGATGACATTCATTCATCCATTACCATCTCTCAAGTTTTGGAATAATGATGTAATTTCTGTTTTTATATGAGATATATTATATTTAAGATGTCTTTAGGATTATTTAATTTCTATATAACACCTACCATCATGCTTTCCATTTTTTGAGAATATGATAACATCATTTTTGGGCGTGTAGACTACTGTCTCTTCAAAGCGATGTGATTCAATCCATTTTTCTATAGAATTTATTATTGATGGGTTTAATAAAAATATATTATATAAATTAAATATTTATTATACTCATTACATAAGTATCTGTCTTTATATAGGGAATATAATTCTACTCTTTCAATTTCACACAATGAAAAGTTGAAAACATCATTTGTGGACATGTGGACTACTGCCTTCTCAAAGTGATATGTGTCTTTTGTTTTCATCACCACATCACAAGAATTGTATATATATAATTATTATTAAATAAAATTTTATTTATGATATAATATTCATTATTGAAATATAAGCATTATTTACCTTCTTTCCACAACAATCTTTTTAAAATTGGAACATTACTCATGCGTACGTACAACATACCATCTCCATGACTGTAACATTGGTTCATTTTTCATAATCGAATTTTCTTATTGAATTTTAAAAGTAAAATTTGTGTATAAATATTATAAGTATTTCATGGTTAGTATTTTTATATATTTAAAAAATTATTTCATCGACCATAGTCAACATATCAATGTATGTTATAACGCATAATCCAAATATAGTCAAAACAACAAACTTGAACATTATTCATTAAGTAATTGCATATAGCATCTTTACAAGTGAAATAAAATTAATAAAAAAAGAATTAAGTGTTTATTCAAAAAATAGATAATTAACATAATTTTATTATTCATGAATATAGATGACTAAAATTACAAGTTAGATCATAGGTAAAGGATTTTCATCTCAGATTTTACATCTGTGAGATAAATTTCATATTCACCACTTACTTATTTTTTGTGGAGTATCTACTAAGCATTATAATATATTATATATTGAATTATTTAAAATTAATGTTATTTATTTTTTTAATCAGATTATTATTACTTTTGTGGCTTACTATTTAGATGTTACCAAAGTTGAAAGGGGTTTCATATCAATTTAAATTCCATTGAAACTTATTTGTTATTATGCAACTAATTACTTTTATATGGTGTATATTCTAAACTAATAAATATTTTGTCATTAATTTAATTTATTTAATTGTATTAAATGTTTCAATTGATGTTGTTAGTTCACTTATGTAATTATTTAGAAGTTACTCAAGTAGTAAGGGTATTCCTAGTCACACATTCATTTCTATGAGATTTATAGCATATTAACCACTTATTTTTTTTGTGGTGTATATACTTCCCATAAATTCATTTTAGGATTGTTATACTATAATTTATGAGTACTTACAGATACAGTGGATTATATATATTTCAAGGGATTTTTTTTTTCAAATTTTCCAAAGTGGTAATGGAGTTTTGTCACAATTTCCCATCCTTGTGATGTTTGTTATGTTATAATCCTCATTTGTTTGACATGGTGTAATAAAACCCATTTGAAATATCATATATTGAATTTATTTAATATAATGTTATTTAATGTTTTTTTGAAATTTTATTTCTTCATGGGGATTATGAATCAATGGTTTCAATTTTCTATGGGACACTTTGAATGTTTAATGATTATTTTCCTCCAGAATGTTTTTAATACTATTTTAAAGGTATTTACCCTAATCAACTTAAAAATTTTTTTATTTATCCATCAATGGTTATATTTATAATTGATACCATATTCATTACTTACTTGTTTGGATTAAAATTATTTTAAAGTAATTATAAAAGAACTATTTATTATTAATAGGTTAATCATGTTTCAATGATACTATTATGGAACTCTTTTCATTTAAATGGATTACTCATGTTTAAAAATTGTTATAAAACACATTTATTTCGATGAATTATTCTTTTTTAAATGATATATTTATAGAACCCATTTTTCCATGGGTAAATGATGTTTTAAAGATATTTTTATGTAACCTATTTTTTCCCATGGGGTAATGACATTTCAAAGAGATTTTTATTGAACTCAATTCAATGACATGGGTTAATAAATTTATAAAAGGGATAATGGTTGTTCCTAAGAGTTTTTTATTAAATGAATGATATTATGTAATATTATTTTGTAATGGTAGATGAACATTTCTCTTGTGGTTATGTTATAAATCAATGATGGGATGTTTCATGATAAATCAATTATTGGTGGTTACATGATAAACCAATGATGGTTGGGTCCTTGATACCCCTCCAATGAATTGGGAATGTAATTAGACAATATGATTATTATATTTGTAAGAGTAAATGTAAGAGTGAAGTGAAAATGATGTCCCAAGTATTTATATGTTTTCAATATGATTTCTAAGGGTTTATAATATTTGTAATGAAAAATATTGATATCACATAGCTTTCAATTATTGATTCTAACTATTATTTCCTTTTACTTGTTTTTAAATTTAATGATTTTTGTGTTGATGGTATGCGTTATTTTATGATTAACTCATGAAAATTGATTATGTAGTCATACCCTTATACAAAATTAACCTCATTGATGACATTCAATTATTAATTCATATCTTTAAACTTATTGAGAATCTGATCTCACCATTCTTATGCTTCCATTACACTAGGTTTTAAATAACAAGGTTTATCAATTTATGTCAAAAAGTTATTTTTAATAGATGATGATGATATATGTAACATACAAGATAAATAAGGAATAATACACTTTTCATATTTATTAATATTTTTGAATTCATTATTAATTTTACATTAAAGGGGACACTATGTTCGATGGAATACATGATACGCAACAATGAGTTTCGTTGAAATCTTACGTTGCACACTAATAATATAATATTATTATTTTAAATGGTAGTTAACTCCTAGCCATTGTATTGGAGGGAATGAAGAAAACTAATAAAATATGATTATACATGTTTTTAAAGGTATTTACATTTATCCAATAAAAAATTAGAGGCTTAATATGTGAATAAATCTATTTTTAAGCATAATTTACATTAAAAGGCCGATTTACCGCCTTTTGATGGCGAACCCTCTTTAAATCTAGTTTTGGTAATTTTTATATTTTCTATTTGAAAAAATAAAATTCGTCTTTAATTTTGGGACATCAAAATTTACTTTGGGAAAATTTTTGGTATTTTTCTGATAAATTTCATTTTTAATGAATAGGGAAAAATACTGAATTTTAATTCAAATATACCTTTTAATATAATTTATTTATAAGGTTATGTTATCTTTTTAGTTTGTTTTAAAGCGTAATTAGAATATATATTTTTACCATTTAATGTAATTTTGGTCATCATAAATAATTTCATTTTGAAATTTGACATAAACAATTGTCAATCTTTTGATAGTTATTATTTCTTAAAAAAAGGTTATTTGTTTTGACAACGGGAATTAATTTTAAATTAACTAATGCAAATTCTATGTTTTAAATTTTTTAAAATAGACATAATTTTCGAATTCACAATATCAAATATAGCTTTTTGTGAATTTTTTGGATTTTTCTGAAAAACATCAATTTTCTATGAATAGTGAAACCACTTAGTACTCATTAAAAAACTGACTTTTTATTTTAAATGAAATTTTACTGCTTTTGTGAATTGAATTTACAAAATCCGAAATACATGGTTGTTATTAGGAAATAAAATTTTGTTAAATAAGATGAAAATATATTTGGGTGAATAATAACTTTTGACTTTTATTTACCGCGGTAAAAGGTTAGTAGGGTAATTTAAGGTAAAAGGAATAACATAATAATACAAAATTACCATAACACTTGTCCTAACATTATTTAATGAGTCATGACCGACCATGGCCATATTTGGGTCGATTTTGGGACCCAATAGAGCCACTTATAAATGATAATGACACATTAGATTAATTAATTTAATGTAAAGGAAAAAATGACATAATCAAAAATATATTAGTAAATTAATTTTTATATGGTGTTATATAAGTACTTTTTGACTATAACAATTATTTTTAAATCTAAAAATATTGCAAACATCATGGTATTTTTTTTAAATTTTTAGACAACAAATTAATTTAATTATTTATGACACAATAATTATATAGTATTTACCTCATTAATAAATGATTTAAATATATAAGATTATAAATATTTAAATACCATCCAAAACCTGTCCAATTCTTATTGGATGATTTATTTTCGACCATTAGTCATCTTATATTCATCTTTAATTAGTATTGGATCTTCAGAAACCGATGATTTTTTTATAATAAAATATTATTTGCAAACATTCCTAAAGAGCCTCTCCCCCCCTTATAATAGGACACCACTTCTAACCAATTCTTCACACATATCAAGCCTTTTGTCTCATTAAACCTATGTAAAATTAATCTCCTTACATCTCTCTCCTTATCCTAGAAGCCTTACCTTATGCATTAGACACTTCAAGTAAACCTTTTGGTTCATACCCAAGGAAGTTACCCCAATTAAAGATAACAATTCCTCTTAACTTCTTTTCTTTTATTTTACATCTCCAACCCTTAACTCTTTTTATTATTTTATTTTATACCAAAACCAGTATCTTCAATATAATAGTATGTTTTTATGATATGTATTTTAACTAAACTTACACATACCTCCGTCTAATGGGTGATGAACATATTGTTTCGGTGGATAGCAAAATAACGCCTCACGAAACGATGATTGTTCGATTATCTCCTACCAGCTCTCATGGGGGCCATTAAGATGGAAATATATATATATTATATATATTTTGTTTATATTTTGTTTATGATTCTGTATTTTACATTTATATCCTACCTTTATTGTTTACATAATGGGTAAACATGATAATTTCATTTGAGGATTTGCATACTACCGCCCCCTCAAAGTGATATGACTCATTCATACCATAAGTGGGACATAAAAAGGATGTGGTTACTGAAATTATATATTATATTATACTGGATTATAATATAACTATATATAATTATGTTTTCATTCAATTAAAATACGGATTATAAATGAATGTAGCGTTCATGCGTATGTACGACTTACTGTCTCCATGAATGGTGCCTTTCTTTTCTTATCAACAAATATTATGTACTGTTATAAATAAATATATATAATGAATATATATGATATATATGATATAAAAATCATGAATATCATTCTGTAAATAATGGACTCTTGACCCCATGGACAACTTGTAATTATATGGTGTTCATTTTATTTACTCAAGTACCAAATATCGACTAAACGACTATTATTAACTTAAATGATTATAAAATGTTTATAACATGGTATTAAGTGATATAAAATGAATAATAAACATTAAAAAGGTTACTTAATAAAGTATAAAATTAACTATATTTTATTATTCAGGAAGGACAAGGAACAAACAAGTCAAATCGGACACAATGTAAGGGATTTCTTATCTCATTTTCAATTCCGTGAGATTTCAATTACTCGACACTTATTCATTGAATGTGATGTATTTTGTACTACCATTTGATATACATTATCATTATTCAATTTATATTCACGTTATTCTGTGATTCATTTGGTGGTTATTAACTTTTCATCATATGACTCGATTGATTACAATGATGTATTGGTTTTTTAATCTCACTTTTTATTCTCATGAGATTCATGCAATATTGGCCACTATATCATTTTGTGTGGAGTATGTAATTTCAAGGAGTATATTAATTGTATAATATACTATAATATTATTGGGTATTTAAATATTAATTGAATGATCCTTCTTTGATGTGGTGTATCTTTCGTAGGTTACCCAATTTGTAAGGGAACCCTTCACCCTCCCCTTTTTAAAAGACATTGTTTTGTTATGTCTTTTAATTAACATTTTATTTTGTTGGGATATGTTCTTATATATCCTTATTTATGTAAACATTATTTTTAATTGATGAGATACCCTTTTTATCCTATGAACTCATTTTATGAATTTTAATGTGATGTCGTTAGGCTGTCCAATTTTTGCAAGGGAACTTCTGGACCCAATTTCAATTCATTGGGTTCAACTTGTACGTCATGAATATGTCATCCTATTAATATGTGTGAATGGAATATGATTGTTTTAAACATAATATCCACTTATATTGGGTGTATTTATATTTTTCACACATAATTATGTGATTTATTTATCCTTAATTTAAGGATACCATCTTTATAAGGGATTTCATCTCAATATATATTTCCACTGAGACTTCGATGTTGTTATGCACCAATTCACTCTTATATGGTGTATATACTATCCATTGAAATATTATATCATAAATCCATTTATTATCATGATAATATAGTGTCCTGGTTAAATGTAATTCCTCAATTATTTTTATTAAATCGTCTCTCTTTTTGTTAAAAAACTCGTTAACTAAAATATCATTTTAAATGTTTCAAATATGTATTCTTCTAAATATTTCTCATTAATTTCCATGTTTCAAAAATGTGTTATTAGATTTATTTATATGGATATTAATGTTTTCAAATGAAAATTCTTTTAAAATCATCAATGTGGTATGCGACACTTTGATTATAACATCTATTTTTAAATGGATTTTAAAATCATTTGATAAAGCGTTGTTTATTTCAATATCCTGATTTGATATATTGGAATGTGGAAATGTTATCTATACGTTATACATGTGTTATGTGTTATGATTATCTTATGGTTATTGGGAATTGTTTACATATACGGGTGGTTCCGTGATAATCCAAGGGCGGGTGAGCCCGAGATAGCTCTCTAATTCCTTGGCTAACGTGACGGAGGTAAACGTGACATTTATCCGAAGATATTTAGGGAACATACTGTAATGGGTATCCCAAGCGTATCTCCCTACATAACTATGATTGGTATAATGTATGTTTGATTTGGATTTCATATGTATCCTTTATGATTTATGATTTGTGTCTGTTATTTATAAATCTTATTATTTCGTAAGGTATGTTATGATTGAAAAGAATGGTTTCATTTATTTGTATTTATTAATGGGATAATGTTTTCATTTCTTATTTTATAACCCTTACTGATCTTTTTATGCTCATCCAGATTATTTGAAATGTTTTCCACATAACATAAAGATGAATAGGGTCAAGAATGGGATCACGGAAAATTTATGTTGTCTAAAACATGGAATGAGACATGTATATTTTTAAGAGTGTATATTTTATGAAAAAATGGATAATGAGTAGTGGTGTCTAAATTATATTATTCAAGTTGTTATGTAATATTTATGGCCTAAGTATCTAAAACTCTATAGCTGAAAAGATCCTCAGTGTGAATTTTTCATTTAATTAAATATTATGTAATGTTTTAAGGCATGGTCCTTATAGTTGGTATCAAAGGCCAATTTAGACAACTTTAGGGATTATGAGTTTTCATTAGACATATGGTTAGTCCCTATCAATTATCTTAGTTAAATCATTATTTTATAACTTTTTCAGTTCAAGGAATGTCAGTTACAAATGGATGGAGGGGGATCTCAAATGACATTCCTATCTCTTCTTGATGACACGCTTGCAATAATTATTTTAAAATCATGTTCAGATGATTGTGAAACTTTTTCTAGAATACAACTCACTTGCAAGTAGCTGTTTGAGATATCAAACACCTACACTATACCTCATTATCATCATGCATAATGGGTTGTATTTATAAATATCTTATTTTTGCAATATTTTCATATTTTCACGAAAGTTAAATATTATCAAGGAATTTTCAACTATTTTACCATATCACAGGATTTTGAATCATTTTATGATGATAAAAAAGGTGCAGAAGAAGGAGACCCTTGTGCAACCTATTTATATTTGATTTTATAATATAGTCTCTCAACACATACTAATGGTATTTTAAAAGGAACGTTAATTGAAATTTTCAACTCAAATTTTGTCCGACTATTTTATGGAAATCATGTTTTATCATATGTTTTGAAATTATATGTCATAAGTGATTATTTTCCCAAACTTCTTTCCTGTGAACACCCATATGACCCATGTTGTACAAGGTGCATTTAGATGGAGTAAGAAAATTATTTTGAAGGATCTCTAAATCATTGTTGCAATCCATCGACCATCTACCTACGTGAACAAGATGACGATGAAGCCAAATGAACACCAGGATCAAGGTATGATGTTATTCATTTTGGGGATCATTTTATTTTTTATATAGTGGTGAAATAAGACTTTACGAATTAAGATGTTGAGATCAAAATGAATTTTGATGAAAATGAGAGGTATAAAGAAACCATTGAGATTAAAACATGTTAGGGTTATTTTTGAGTTTTATAAAAAGGACATCCCATAGGATGGGTGAAAACCCGTCACATCCAGCAAGGCTTCTGGAATCGAACCCACAACCGAAGGGCGACAAGGGTGCATCGCCTACCACTAGCCTATTTGAAGTCCATAGTAATCATGACTTATTATTTTAGTAAAATGATTTTATGTTACAAGAATAAGTTGATTTTTGGATCCTATGTTTTATCAAATTGATATACATAGTATAGGAAAATGATTTAGTGATTAAGTGATAATGGTTATTGTGGAAGATGTTCTCTCTTTTTAGGAAACACTTTATGCTTAATGAAAATAGAATACCATGGGATTTAAATTTTGGGGTTATGGGTGAAATATTATTTTGGAAGAATATAAGTTTTTATTTTGGACATAAGGTGATTTGGGTTATTTATGGAAATGATTAACCTATCGAAGATAATATGTGATTAAGTTAATTATACTTTAGTATGAGACATTAAGAGTGGTCGATTTTTTGGGGATAAATATTAAGATTTCCTGTAGAAGACTATGTGATTTAAATCATTCTGAGTTCTGGGTTTCAATAAAAGATTTGATTATTTTGAATAATTTTAAGGACATTTGTGTATTGAGTGGTCTTTCTTGAACATTGGGTACTTTTTTCTGAATTTTGGAGAATAATGATAGTATTTTTTTTTATAAAGGATATTCCTTTTTGGATAATATATGATCTTGTACTAACCATTTTGGATTTAGTTAATATCTGAATACAAGGGAAATATATAGTTCATCTTTTGTGGATTATGTGATTCTCTTGAAGTTGATTATATCACTTTTAATAGGAGCAAGCCATCCTAAATACTCATCATTTGGAGGAAATATGAGACTGTGATAAAAATCTAGTAAAGGATAAAAGTATACATGACAAGTAAGTATGTTTCCTTATGTTTTTAATTAAGATCCTAAATAGATTCCTCAATGAAAAGTAACATAAAACAAAAATGTTGTCTATTAACTTTTCATACTAGGGAATAAAATATTGTTTAACCCATCACACGTTTTTTATTTTCTAGTGGTTAACATTCTTATAATCATGTTTTCTATCAACCTCCATTAGAACATGATGGTTTGTTTTCTCTTACATATCCATGTTAACATGGAATCCTATTATTTTTTATCTTGGGTGACCATTTTACTTCTCTTTATTTATTTTAATGTGACAGTTTTTACTGACACTTTTCTGTTGTGGAACTTTTAATGAAATATCCAAGCCCAGTTTTAAAATTGCAAGGACACAATTCCCAAGATGGAGGAAGGATGTAACATCCAAGATAAATAAAGAATAATACAATTTTTATAGTTATTTATATTTTTGAATTAAATATTAATTTTAAATTAAAGGGTACGCTTTGTTCGATTACATACCCGATGCACAACAAAGAGTTTCTTTGAAATCTTACGTTTCACACTAATAATATAATATTATTATTATAAATGGTTGTTATCTTCTTGCCGTTTTATTGGTGGTAATGGATAAAACTAACTAAAATATGATTATATAGGTTTGTTAAATGTATTTACATTTATCCAATAAAAAGTTAGAGGCTTAAAATGAGAATGAATCAAATTTTAAGCATAATTTACATTAAAAGGCTGATTTACCACCTTTTGATGATGGACCATCTTTAAATATAGTTTTGTTAATTTTTATTTGTTCTATTTGAAAAAATAATATTCTTATTTAGTTTTGGGACATCAGAATTTACTTTTTGTAAATTTTTTGTATTTTTCTGATAATGTTCATTTTGTAATGAATAGTGAAAAATACTGTATTTTAATTTAAAAGTGATTTTTAATATAATTTATTTATATGGTTAGATTATCATTTTAATGGGTTTAAAAGTGTAATTTGAATATTTTTTTACCATTTAATCTAATGTTGGTAGTTGAAAATAATTTCATTTTGTAATTGCACATAAACATGTTTCAATCTTTTAATAGTTATTATTTCTTAAAAACATGCTATTTGTTTTTACAACGAGAATTATTATTAAATTAATTAATGCAAATTATATTTTTTGAATTTTTTAAAAAAGATATCATTTCTGAATTCATAATTTCCAATATAGCTTAGGCTGAATTTTTGGGATTTTTCGGAAAAAACTCAATTTTGAGAAATAGTGAAATAACTTAGTACTAGTAAAAAAACTGAATTTTTCATTTTAATGAAATTTTACATCTTCTATGAGTTTAATTTCGAAAATTCTACATACATGGTTTTTATTAGTAGGTAAAATTTGTTTCAATAAGATGAAAATAAGTTTTGGTGAACATTAAATTTTGATTTTTTTTTTCCGCGGTTAAAGGTAAATAGGGTATTTTAAGGTAAAATGAATTTCATAATAATCCAAAATTACATTAACACTTGTCCTCACCTCATTGTATGAGTCTTGGACGACCATGGGGATATTTGGGATGTTTTTTGGTCCCCATGGAGCCCCTTATAAATGATAATGACACTTTAGATTGGTTAATTTAATTTAAAGGCAAAAATGACATAAACAAAAATATTTTAGTAAATTAATTTTAATATGGTGTTATATATGTAATATTTTTTACCACAAATATTATTTTTAAATATAAAAATATTTCATACCACATGGTATTTTTTTAAATTTTATAAAACAAATAAATTAAATTATTTTTGACATAATAATGACGCAATATTTACCTCAGTAATAAATGATTTAAATAAATAAGATTATAAATATTAAAATAACTTCCAAAACCTGTTAATTCTTATTAGATGATTTTGTTTCCACCATTAGTCATCTTATATTTATCTTTAATTTTTTTGGATCTTTAGAAACTGAAGATAAGTTTATAATAAAATAATATTTCCAAACATTCCTAAAGAGCCCCTCCTCCCCCTTATAAAAGGACATCGATTCTTACCAATTCCTCATACCTCTTAAGAATTTTGGATCATCCAAAAACTACCCAATTAATCTCCCTACATCCCTACCATTTTCATAGAATACTTACCTTAGGTAGAAGAAACTTCAATTAAAATTTTTTGTTCAAACCAAAGAAAGTTACCCAATTTAAAGGTAACGGTTCCTCTGAACTTCTTTTCATTAATAATACTTCTCCAACCCCTAAACACTTCTTATTATTTAAATTTTTAACAAAACATGTATTGTAAATAATCTTTTACATTGTTATGAGAGGGATTTTATCTACACTTACACACACCTCCATCTAATGGGTGAAGAACATACTGTTTCTATGGATAGAAAACTAACACCTCACGAAACGATGATTGTTGGATTATCTCCTACCACCTCTTATGGTGGACATTAATATTTAACTATATATATATTGTATATATTTTTTTATAATTTTTTCTTCTGTATTATACATTTATAGCGTACCTTTATAGTTTCCATAGTGGGTAAACGTGATAATTTCATTTCAGGAAGTGCAGACTACCACCCCCTCAAAGTGATATGATTCGTTCATATCATAAGTGGGACATATAAAGGATGGAGTTATGGAAATTATATATGATATTATACTGAATTATAATATAACTATATATCATTATGTTTTAATTTAATTAAAAAATGAAATATAAATGAAAGTAGCGTTCATGCGTACGTACGGCTTACCGTCTCCATGAACGGTGCATTTCATTTCTTATTTTCAAATGTCATGTACTATTATAAATACATATATATAATGAATATATATGATATATATGACATCCAAATAATGAATATCATTCGGAAATAACTTATTTTTGACCACATGAAAACAATGTAATAATAAGGTGTTCATTTTTTTACTCACATACCAAATATCGACAAAACTGACCTTATTAATATAAATTATTAAAAAATGTTTATAACATGGTAATAAGTGAAATAAAAGGAATAATAAACATTAAAATGTTTTCATAAACAAGTAAAAAATTAACATAAGTTTATTATTGTAACGCCCCGACCCTAGTTACCTAGAGTCGGTGCATTATTACATAACATTGGCATGATCACAAGAAAGATCAAATCTCGAAAGACCGATTGGTTTAGTAGCCTTGGAAACACTAGATATATTCATAAGTCTTACATTACATCATAAAATGAAAAACTACTACAACAACATATTGTCTCCATAAACCACACTCATATCCCCACATAATATCCATGCAGGTCATTCATAATTTACTTCTTCACTTCCTGGGAAAAATAAAACATAGAAAAGGGGTGAGCTCAAATACCCAGTAAGGATAAAAATATACCGGAAACTTTCATAAATAAGAATAAACATTTAAGGCTATGTATAACTAAAACAAAAGCCTTTTAAACTTGAACTTCAACATAGTATGGAAAAATTAAAATGAAATAATTCCATTTACTTGTTCACATGGATATTCTACTAATCGAATAATCACATGCAATATCAATAACCACTTTCATAATGTTGGAATGCATAATGCTAGACTATCATAACCACATAGCCAAGGCCTCATACCAAGACTACAAATAAGATTTTTCCAAGGCCTTGTGCCAAGACACTAGTTTGTCTCATGAGACCTACCGATGCATCGAGGAGCTATAGTGGGCTCCACCCGTCACATATTAAGTCCAATGCATTCCCATATGAAAAGGTTTAAACATAACATAGACATTCGTATTAAAATAGCATACGAAATGTCAATAATTTCACCATAAACTATGAATGGTATAAAAATAGCACATCCACAGTCAAAAATATCACAAAACCTTCAATACAAAATAGAAGTTTTGTATCATAATAAATCAACTTCAAATAAGCATAAAATCCATCAAAGGATGTTGACATAGATGAAATCAAAACACTTTTTGGAGAAATATCTCTTTCTATTTTTGAAATCATTTAAGATCCATATAAAATAAAACATTTTCTTGAAAATATTCTTATAAGCTTGTAAGGAAAACATTGAAGATTTTATAACGGAAGAAAATAACCGCACTCGCCGTATAAGTTAAAAAAACATTCTTACCTTAATTCTGTCGAAAAGGTTAAAAAGGACCTTGTTTTGAAAATGACGCAAAGATTCCTCTTATAAAAAGTCAAACAAGGGAATAAATGAATTTAACCCATATTCTTGTAAATAATAAAAATGTTTTGAAATACATTTTGAAAAAACATGGATGTGGATGATAAAGAGATCCCAGTAGATTATTACATATAAACAACCTCGGATAATGAAGAGATTGTGAAATAACCCTTACCTTGTACTTTTCCTAGGTTGGGATAGGTTAACCTCCTGTATAATGGTGAAATAATTGTTATTAAATTATACAAGAATCATATACATTAATATGATATCATATATGATCTTTTAATATTGATTTGATAATAATATCTTAGTATTATCATTGTTTCTGGTGTTAAGTTACTTGTTTTCTTTTATATGTTTTGTTACGTAAGACATGTTTGTAAAGGATAGGTTGTATATTATTCATATCCAGAATTATATCATGTCCTTAAACATCATTTTTTAAATCATCAAATGATAATTACACTTGAATGGATACACCATGCTCTCATTAGTTCAGCAGTTGTCTCAGATTTTTAATCCGAGCTACCGTTTGTGAGTTATAAGAATTTGAAAAATAAAATATTTTATTTTATTTACGGTTATGCCATTTTTTGAATTTCTCACAGGAGGCCCGCGCCGACTAAACTTAAGTCGCACCTAGGGTAAACCCGCCATCCTGAGCGCAACGGTGCCCTAAGATTTCTGATCAGAGTAACCGTTTATGAGTTATTACACATTTTCAGTAGAACTGCTTACACGTGTTAATTTAATCTTAACAAGACTTCAGAAAATTATTCTGGGCACACCAGGCCTTGGAATCATTTGTCGTCTGAAACCGCGCACTCACAAAATTCCAATGAAATTAAGAAAAAAAATTCCTTGAAATTTCCGGGTCATTACATGGATCCACTTGTAAGTGATAATGCCACTTTATATTAATTAAGCTAATTAAAATAGAAAAATGACAAAAGCATATATCTTTTTGCAAAACAATTTTTAGATAGGGTTATATATGTTATATTTTCGACTATAAATATTAATTTGAAATCAAAAAAGATTTCATACATAATTGTATTTTATTTATAAATTTTATACATTGAATAATTAAATTTATTTATGGCACAATAAGGATGCTGTATTTTTCTTATTAATGAAAAAATTAAATAATTGGTATTATAAATGATAAAATAAATATAATTTGAATGTTTTGATGACATACACAAATTTTATTAGTCAACATGACATGTTAGGATTTCTTAAATGAATTTGTTTCTGATTAATAATTTTGTTATGACTTTAACAAAAATAATTTATTAAATAGTGTCAAAATTGACATAAAGGAGTTTTTAAAACAAATATTATATTATAAATTGATATTCTATTCCTAAAAATCTAAGGTTTGGCCAAAAGACTTATATAATGATAGGTGTATCATTAATGAATCAATTGGGGTTCCTTTGGATGTTTTTCGTAAGTTTATTAAACATATAATATAAAAATACAAAGAGACATGGTAAATGTCAGAAATCCATTTTATGGATCCCTTTTGATCAAATCAATAGAATGAACCTGAAGAAGATAATAATTTCACCACCCTCTTTCAAGTTCTTTTCTTCTTCCACTTCTTCTTTATTTGTTATTTACATTCTAAAATAATAACTCTAGTATCATCTATATACCGTGATGTTATTATAAATATGGTACAACCATATTCAGTATTTTATCCATCCTTTGAATGACATGGCACAATACGTGCGTACGTACGACTTACCGTCTCCACGTTGTGGTGAAATTGTTATTCAAAAAATTATTATTTGGATGGGTTTGATAATTATGTGTAATTCATGTAAATAATAAATATAACATTACAATTATTCTGTATATATGACACACCACCCGATTATATATTAATTTTATATCAAAAGAATGATATTGTCGCTCGTGCGTACGTACGGACTACCGTCTCCACGAACGCGATGAGATTCATTCTCCATCGTATCCATTCAAGAATAATTTTCATTTGATGGTTAAAAATAATGTTTAAATACTTTATATCATTCTGGATATGAATTAGATACAACCTATCCATAACAAACATGGCTTACGTAACAAAGCATATAAAGGAAAATGAATCAGTAAACACTCGAAACAACGATAATACAAAGATATTATTATCAAATCAATGTTAAAAGATATTATATGATATCATATTAATGTATATAATTATTGTATAATTTAGTAACCATTATTTCAACATTATACTAGAGGTTAACCAACCCTCATCCATGATAAAGTATAAGGTAAGGGTATATTTCACAATCTCTTCATTATCCGAGGTTGTTTATACGTAATTATCTACTATGAGATCTTTATCACCAACATCCATGTTTCTTAAAAATTTATTTCAACTCATTCATACTATTTTAAAAACTAATTTATAATGTCATTTATACCCTTGTTTGAATTTTTATAAGAAGTTTATAAAGGAATGTTTCCGTTGTTTTCCAAACAAGGACCTTTTTAACCTTTTTTGACAGAAGTATGGTACAAATGATTTTTTATCTTATGCGGGGTGTCTGGCTATTTTCCACCATTATAAAAGCGTCAAAGATTCCCTTACATGCTTATAAAAATATTTTCGAAGTAAAAGTTTTCTTTTATAATTATGAGACTTTTAAATGATTTCAAAAAATAGATATTTCTCTCAAATAGTTTTGATTTCATCTAGGTCAACATCCTTTGATGGATTTTAAGATTATTTGGAGTTGATTTGTTTTTATACAAAACATCCATATTTTATTGAAGGTTTTGTGATATGTTTGACAGAGGATGTGTTATTTTTATGTCATTCATGGTCTATTGAGAAACTATTGACATTTTGAATTCTAGTTTTAATACGAATGTTTATGTTATGTTTAAACCAATTCATATGAGGAATGCATTGGACTTAATAAGTGACGGGTGGAGCCCGCTATAGATCATCAATGCATCGGTAGGTATAATGAGACAAATTAGTGTCCTAGCACAAGGCCTTGAAAAAATATAATTTATAGTCTTGGCACAAGGCCTTGACTATGTGGTTATGATTGTCTGGAATTATGAATTCCATCTTTATGAAAGTGGTTATTGATATTGCATGTGATTATTTGAATAGTAGAATATCCATGTAATAAGTAAGTTACATTATTTCATTTTATTTTTGCCATATTTTGCTGATGTTCAAGTTTAAAAGGATTCTGTTTTACTTATACATTTCCTTAAATGTTTATGCTTATTTATGAATGTCTCCTCTATATTGTTATCCTTACTAGGCTTTTGAGCACACCCCTTTATATGTTTTATTTTTCCAAGGATGTGAAGAAGTATTTTATGATTTTCCAGAAGGGATAGTATAAGAGGATATTAGTTTAGAGACATGTTGTTGTAATAGTTTTCACTTTATGATGTAATGTAAACATTGTGAATGTAACTAGTGTTTCCAAGGCTACTAAACTAATCGGTATTTCGAGACTTGATCTTTTGTAATCATGCCAATGTAATGTAATAATGCACTGACTCTTTGTAACTAGGGTCGGGGCATTATAGTTGGTATCAGAGGAAGTTTAGTACAAACCATGGAAACTAGATTTAGATAAATTTTGATTATAGCACGTAGACCTAAGAAGGACTTTGAGAATTAGTGTAGAACAACATCTTAGAATTTTGGTATTTTAGAGATTTTGTGAGTTTTCCGAGCAATAAATCTCTGTCTGGATACGAGAAGGTAGAGGCGGCTCTGACATAGATTTACCTAGGGGTAAAAACCAAAAACATAGCTTTAAGCCTGTCTCGAACCGGAATTGGTGCACGACAACGGGCCTTGATGCACTCTTTGTTACGACACCTCCGACAGATATGCTTAGTATAATTCTATTTTTCTTTACAAATAATAATGGAGGGTTTATGAGTATATACTTATTCAATGAAAAAATCATTATAATTATGGATTATATCCATAAATCTTTCAATTTACGTTAGGTATTTTATATATTGGGAATTAATAATTGCAATTAATAAACTGACCTAGTTTATACCATTGTATTGAAATGGTGCCCTATAGAAGGAATGTGAACTCTAGCAATACGTATGATCGAAAGAGTAAGAACGATAATATATTTCATGGTATTAAGCCAAATTTAGAATGGAAATTGTCTCCCATGTATTCTCAACATATGAAGAAATAGTATCTTGTGTTAAAAAGATAAGTAAAAAATTCTCTCGGCTCTATGGCTTTGAAGGGAGGAAAGGGAAGAAAATGATAGAAGAGAAAAATATGGATAAACGGAAGAGGGAGAAAAAGAATTTTCCCATATGTGATAACCGTGGGATGAAACACCCTAGTACTTGCCAGATTGTAATGGGAGGTTGTTATAAGTGCGGAGAAAAAGGACACCATGTACGTGACTGCAAGGGTAATAAAAAGGTTTCAAATGTACATTTCTTTATCTGCAAGGAGTGGGGACAATATGCGAACCAATGTCCAAATCATCAGATTATGCCTAAAATGATGCTATTGGATAATAATCAAGTTATGATACTTCCACAGATGAGGAGGAATGATTAGAATTATTATGTTGTAATTAGAGAATTATTTCATTTGAGTGTTGTATCAAAAATGTACTGGTTTTAATAATTATGGAGTATATAAGGATTGTACTATAGCACTATATCATTAAGGACATGAGATAGTGTGGAACCAAGAAATGTGACTCAATAGCAGGTTAAATTTTTGGATAATATATGGTTGATAGAAAGATAAACCATAATATGGTTCTGATACCGAGGTAGTGATTTTGGAATAATAAATGATTGATTTGGATAAATTATATTGGATATTCTTGACTACCTTAAAACTGACTAATGATTTGTATATTCCATCATTTTTGGAGTTTACAACATTTTTTGATAGAAGGTGTATATCCAGTATACTATAAGGAATAAAGGATCATGAAAGTAATCAATATGGTTTTATGTTAATTCAGGATGTTGCAGTGTTTTAAAAGAATACATGATGAAGGTGTTCACATGTTATTAAGTGGAAAAAAAGATCTTCAATGTGTTTACCTTCCTTCTAAATTTTGGATTTTGAGTTTGGATAGAAGTATTTTGGATAATAATAGCTTTAGTTTAATTTTGGATTTCCATAAAAGGACAACCCGGAGGTCGGGCGGCAACCCATCGCATCCGGCAAGGCCGCGAGACTTGAACCCGCAACCGAAGGGTGGCAAGGGTGTATCACCTACCACTGGCCCACGTGATGTCCTAGATTGATTAATGTCATCTTTTTTTTAAAAAATTATGGTAGATTTATTATAAATTCATTTGTTTTGAACCCTATACAAATAGGATAAATAGAATATTATTTTCACGTTCTATTATCTTTTATTGTGAAAGATGAGTTTGTGGTAGAAATTAGTTAAAGGATGGGACTCTACTTGTCAAGTATATATTTTTATTCTTCTCTGATTCTATGATGAAATTAATTATTATACTTTATTGAAGGGATCATAAAACCAAATTTTTTTTAACCTAATACCATATGTTTTGTTTAACTGATGGTATTTTAAATCATCATAGATTGATGAATTTAAGGCCCTCAATTTTACACTTGTTTGTGATTGATTACCTCAATCACTACCTATAAACATTTATGTTTTCCTCCAATTATATGTCTCTAATTTCCACCAATGTTCTCCTAATCGAGATTATAATTTGGTGGTGACCCTTTTATTTTTCTTTTCCTCTTATTATGACTAAATTTTATTAACCATATTTCCGATGAGGTTTTTCCCACTAAGATATTTTCTATTTTCAACCATTTATTTTCAAAGAAAAATTTCACGTTGTGAGGACGCAATTTATTGAAGGAGGGGAGAATGTAACACTCCAACCTTCCATGAAATGTTTCTCTTTGAATTATACAGTAGCGTGTGTTGAATACAACTTCGAGTTTTAACACACAACAACCAATTAAACTAGCCGTTATGAATAGTAATACCCACATTTTGAAATTTTATAAATTTTATCATTAAAAATGGAGTTCATTTTTGGAATTGGAATATCAAAATTAGCTTAAGGTGAATTTTTTGTCCTTTTCGGATAACATTCATATTTTAATGAATAGTGAAAATTACTAAATTTTAATTAAAAACGATTTTTTAATCGAAATAATTAATAGTGATGAATTATGAATATGAGTGGTTTTAAATTATATTTAGAATACATTTTTACCATTTAATACAATGTTGTTCATTGGTCATAATTTCACATTTAAACTACACAGAAGCCAGTGCCAAACTTTTTATAGTTATTATCTCTTAAAAACATGCTTTTTGTTTTGACAATGGGAATTAATTTTAACTTAAATCCTTACACTTAGGTGTTTTAAATTTAGAAAATTGGGTTCTATATTTAGAATTATGAGGTCCAAAATGTGTAAATATGTAACTTTTATTTTTAGACAATTTGAATAATTATTTCGGTAAATATTTTATTTACCATGGTTATAGGGTAAATCCTGTAAATAAGGGTAGACAAAATAATATTATAATAATAATAAATTACCCTAAAACGTTTCCTAAACCTTTTGTATGATATATGTATGACCAGGGGAAACTTTGGATCGATTTTGGGACCTCATGGATCCACTTGTATGTGATAATGACACATTATATTAATTAAGTTAATATAAATACAAAAATGACACAAGCA
This sequence comes from Viscum album, assembly GCA_963277665.1. Taxonomy (NCBI): domain Eukaryota; kingdom Viridiplantae; phylum Streptophyta; class Magnoliopsida; order Santalales; family Viscaceae; genus Viscum; species Viscum album. Next base: position 1,819,945,605 of record OY728141.1, read on the forward strand.
TTTATATTTTAGAAAAACAATTTTTACATAGGGTTATATATGTTATATTTACAACTATAAATATTCATTAGTAAGAGAATGTTATTTATTACATAATTTTATTTTATTTATAATTGTTTGAAATTGAAAAATTAAATTTATTTATGACATAATAATGATGCAGTATTTTCATTATTAATGGAAGAATTAAATAATTGGTATTATAAATGTTAATATAAATATAATTTGAATGTTTTGATGACATAAATGAATTTTATTCCTCAATATGACATGTTATGAAGGCATAAGTGGATGTTTTTTGAATTAATAGTGTTGTTAAGACTTTAACAAAAATCAATTATAAAATAGTGTCAAAATTGACAAAAAAGAGTATTTAAAACATATATTATATTATAAATTGATATTCTATTCCTAAAAATCTAAGTATCGGCCAAGATAATTATATAATGATAGGTGTATCATTAATTAACCACTTGGGGATCCCTTGGATCTTTATAGTATGTTTATTAACTATATAATATAAATATACAAAGAGACATGGTAAATGTCAGACCACTAAACTAAGAGTTAAAACTAAAAGATAAGGTTACTAAAGTGACCCAAACATGTCTAAAACCTATTAGTTGAGTTTTTTTCAATGTATACACATGATAAAAGTTAAATAATACACTTTGGAGCCATTAGAAACCGAATATTTATTTATTATAAAATAACATTTCTCTCTTTTCTTAAGGTGCCCCTCACCCCTCTTATAAAAGAGAACTCATCCTTCTCTCTAATTCACACCATCAAAGCCATTTGTCTTGGCAAAACCCTACCCAAATATCCTATAAACTTCACTATATTCATCCTAGAGGCCCTAATTTGGTCAGAAAACCAACCTAAGGAGCCCTTTCGATCAAATCAAAAGAAAGTACCCGAAGATAAGGTAATAATTTCACCTCCTCTTTCAAGATCATTTCTTCTTAAACATCTTCTTTCTTTTTTATTTCCATTATAAAATAATAACTTCAGTATCTTCTATAATTTTATGTTATTATAAATATGTTAAACCATTTTCAGTATTCTTTCCATCCTTTGAATGACATGTCAGCATACGTACGTACGTAAGAATTACCGTCTCCACGTCGTGGTGTAATTGTTATTCAAAACATTATTATTTGGATGGGTTTGATAATGATGTGTAATTCATGTAAATAATAAATAAAACATTATAATTAATCTGTATATAAGATACACCACCAAATTATATATTAATTTAATATCAAAATAATGATATTGTTGCTCGTGCTTCCGTACGGACTACCCTCTCCACGAACGCGATGAGATTCATTCCCCATCATATCCATTCAAGAATAATTTTCATTTTACAGTCAAAAATAATGTTTAAAGATATAATATCATTCTGGATATGAATAATATACAACCTATCCATAATAAAAACGTCTTACATAACAAATAATATAAAGGAAAACGAATAATTAAACACCCGAAACAACGATAATACCATGATATTTTTAATAATGGAATGGTAAAAGATCATATATGATATCATATTAATGTATATGATTCTTGTATAATTTTTAACCATTATTTCAACAATATACAGGAGGTTAAACTACCCTCAACAAAGGAAAAGTACAGTGTAAGGGTTTATTTCACAATCTCTTCTTTATCCGAGGTTGTTTATACGTAATTATATACTAGGACCACATTATCATCCACATCCTTGTTTCTTAAAAATGTATTTAAAATAATTATTACTATTTTACAATCTATGGGTTAAATTCATTTATAACCCTTTTAGAATTTTTATTAGAAGTTTATAAAGGAATCTTTCCATCATTTTCCAAGCAAGGTCTTTTATATCCTTTTTGACAGAATTATGGTAACAATGTTTTTTTAACTTATACGGCGTGCGCGGCTATTTTCCGCCGTTATAAAATCATCGAAGCGTCCCTTACAAGATTATTATAATATTTTCAAAGTAAATGTTTTCTATTATAATTATGTAACTTTTAAATTAATTCTAAAAAAGAGATATTTCTCTCAAATAGTTCTGATTTAATATATTTCAACATCCTTTGATGGATTTTAAGCTTAATTGAAGTTTATTTATTGTGATACAAATCTTCGGTATTGTATTGAAGGTTTTGTGATATGTTTGACTCTGGATGTATTATTTTTATACCATTCAGGTTTTTTGGAGAAATTATTGACATTTCTTATTCTAGTTTTAATACTAATATTTATGTTATGTTCAAACCTATTCATATAAGGAATGCATTGGACATAATAACTGACGAGTGGATACCACTATAGCTCCTCGATGTATTGGTATGTCTAATGAGACAAACTAGTTCCTTGGCACAAGGCCTTGCCAAAATCTTATTTGTAATCTTGGCACAAGGCCTTGACTATGTGGTTATGATAGTTTGGCATTATGCATTCCCTAATTAAAAAAGTGGATGTTGATATTGCATGTGATTATTTGACTAGTAGAATACCCATGTGAATAAGTAAATGGAATTATTTCATTTTATTTCTACCATATTATGCTGAAGTTCATGTTTAAAAGTATTTTGTTTTAGTTATACATTGCTTTAAATGATTATTCTTATTTATGAATTTTTCTTCTATATTTTTATCCTTACTGGGACTTTGAGCTCACCCCTTTATATGTATTATTTTCCCTAGGATGCGAAGATGTATTTTATGGATGACCTGTAGGGATAATATAAGGGGATATGAGTGTGGAGACAAGATGTTGTTGTAGTTTTCACTTTATGATGTAATGTAAACTTTATGAATGTATCTAGTGTATCCAAGGATACTAAACTAATCGGTATTTTGAGACTTAATCTTTTGTGATCATTCCAATCCTATGGAAAAATGAACTAAATCTGGGTAACTGGGTTCACGGTGTTACACGAAGGGTCACTATTATAGAACCACATGAAGCAGTATCAGCTTGCATACCTCATCCGCTAGTACTGCGAGTAACATCTGCTACTCCGCAGGTGGTGATATAACTGGTGCATTATCTTGAGGTTACTCCTTTGGAATAGGTCCTTGTATCGATTACTTCACACTAAGTGTATCATCCTTGTGATGTTTATTCCAAACCCTAGATGTCAAACATCATAGATGGATCCTGAAATAGAAAAGTTATACCAATTTCAATGAGTATATATGGAGAGATAACTCAAGAATGACATCGAAAAAACAACCCATTACTATATGATTCATGTACAAATGTTTATTACAACAACCAGTTTCAACATGTACCAAGTTTAATGGAAGGATATTAGAGCCTATGTGTATGGATATGTCAGCCACCACACCAACACTGGAATACATATCCTAAAATTTGAACTCGAAACACATATCACATTTTCCCCAAACAAATCTCATAAAATTTCAATACTAAGGTAGAACTGAATTCATTAATTCGACACTATCATAACACATTCCAACGGGGCCCAGTTTGCAACTATCCCAAGCCCACCTCCAATAGGATAGGGGTTGGATGCTATCACCGAGTAGGCACATCACTCACATGGGAAATCATAACCAAAGGTACATGCACACACTCACAAACACATCTCTATTTCCTTAAAATGATAAATAAAAAAAACTAAAAAAACATGCATGTATACATCTAAAACACACTATCAGAGTTTGACACGAACTACTAAAACAAAAAAGGTCCTAATATAATCCAACCACAATGAGTCTGAAAACATGTCCAACCAGAAAGTATAGAAGGCGACTGTTGTTAAGCTAATTGCTGGAATACACCTTAGTTAGTCTATATCACTATGATCTAACTAGTTGTGGTCCCTCTATGACATTTTAAAAAGGACAATCATCTACATATGACATAACACATGTGGGTAAATCCCATTCAGGGGTGACTATTACAATACCCAGTATGACACCCTAAATTCACTAAGAATACGCCATCAAGAATAATAGTCATCTCAATATAGGTATATGTCTATAGAACATATAAGAAAAATATCTAGATATAATAAAGAAATACACACTATCTCAAAATAAATTCACAACCATAACTCTAGTCTAGGAATCATTCTAAAAGGTTCCACCAAACAGTCATCTAGGATAACACACTACACAAGTCAGATATCAGTAATGGCATCTTTACAGGATGTACTACTCATCGGGTCTCAAAATAATAATAATATGATGGATGTATTAAGGGAATGATACAAAGATTCTAATCACTCCCAATTCCAGGGTGTATATCAATGAATCAATCTAGAATAACCCTCTATGTATGTGATCAGAACCTGCATGTTGTTTTTCAGGATGATACAAAGAGCTTCACCTAGTAGAACATGATGAAAGAGGATCTCACTTCAAGCCTCATTAAATGATTCCAACAACTCAATCCATGAATTTACACTAAAGGGGTCACCATCCTATGTGTAGGACATGATTCCATACTAACCCCCAGGGAAATGATCTTGATAACACCCCCTAATGAAACATATAGAATATTAAGAGGGAAAGATCTATAAGAAATATTTTAAGGGTTACATGGTGTGTAATGGTAGTACATTCCATGTACCTTTGGCATTGGTTCATGTCCATGTATCATGGCTCGATCATGGTCCCTTGTTTGTGTTAGAGTGCACCATGTGTCTGAGCTCGTGTACTCCTAGTCGTGTCTATGTCTAGATAGCCCTATACATGTTTAGCTAACTGTTCCATTGCCCAAGACCATGTACCATCCTAGGTACTTGTCATGATGATAATCAAGGGCCAGATGTTGTGTGACAGGGTTCACACATCATGTGATATTTAAATTTTTCCTGGAAACCCTAGTGCTATAATATGAATCCCACAAGCTGTTTAATCTTGAATTACATGTCTTGTTCTGCAGGATTTTCCAGAACCCATTTTGATTCCCCCCATGTCATATTCTTATCCTCTGGAATCTAATATGGTCATGAATTATGCATGTAAAGGTAGATATATGATGTCTGACCCTTTTCTTTGCTAGTCATTGGAAACTGGCCACCAAAACAAACAGAAAACCCTTACCCTCAAGTCGTTCCACCATCGGACGACAAAATTGCTATAGGGATTCCACAAATCTAAATTTACCAACTTTCTCTACCATCATTTCATGATCCTCAAGTCATACCTATCTCAGATATGCAATATCAATCCATTTCACCAAAAAACAGATATGCAATGGGTGATTCCTTTGTATTTTTGTCAAACCACTGGTCAACAAGAATATTGATGACAAACATGAAATAACAGTGGAAAAAATCCAAGAAATGACAAAGAGGAATGAACCTTATATATATTCAGTCAGCCTCAATCCATTTCCATTATAATTAATAATGAAGAACCTAACCAATTAATCAATTCTCAGAACAATCCATGTTCTTAAATATCATACCCTCAATACGACCGATTCATCTGTCAATCCATTGGTTGATTGACTAAGATTCATTATAGAAATAAACAATTGATAAATAATGAAAATAAATCAACATCCAACATCAATTTGGATCAATCAATTGAAAATAATGGTTTTGTTTCATTGTTTTTGTTGAGATCTATGAGCGTTGTTTCACACGAATCGATTATCAATAATCCAGTCATCGCTCACCAGTGAAAGATAATGAAATTCTCTATACTAGATTCTATTTATTTGCAGTGTTATGCATAAACCCTAAAAATATACTTTAATATAGTTTGTTTAGAATTTTATTTCGGGGTAATTAGCTAAATTAATCAAATTATTAAAGTAATTCATTTAAATGTTTTCCCGCAACCATTCCCAAATGAAACTCCAATGCGCTAGAATGTTTTTCCATGCCTGGGGGAAAAATCACACTCTAAACTCAGCAGTGGCCTCATATTTAAAATCATAGCCTTGATATATAATTTATTCCCCAATTTTAGAAAAAATACAAGCTCATACATTTAATATATATATATATATATATATATATATATATATATAATATTTCAAAAATTTATTTTGGGCACATGAGGCCTCATAATATCATGTCTACATAGTAGATAACTCAACAAATAACTAATATAATACCTTAAAATAATATATGGAAAAATTAGTGTCATTACAACCATCAACCTTGAATAGTCCTATCTTAAAATCCAATTACTTTTCTTGGTGAACAGTACATATTTCCTTCTGTAGATTGAATAGTATTTACCTAGAATGTTTATAAATATCTATGGATTCCAATTTATTTTATATGGGTTTATCATTTTGTTGATTTCCTCATATTGTTCCATATAAAATAAATATGAAAACCATTTTCCATATATGGGTACTTTATGATATTATTATTATATATTTTATATTTCAATCATGTGTATAGTTAATATTAAAATGGATGGTCGTCCCCATATACCAATGTTTTCAGTAGAGATTTAAAGCTCCTGAGATAATGGTGAAATGAGTAGCGATGCTTGATACAAAATGGGAAACATGTTTATATTCCTTATACACTATGAGAAATATGTGTGTAAAGTATGATACCCCACAAGAAAAAAGTGATTAAAGCCCAATAAACTATGGGAAATATGTTATGATTGCTAATCCACTCTGTTTTGATTTGTATATGTATGAATGTTACATAATTATCATAAATGACTTATTTTTATGATATGTGGTATTTTAAAGAAGTGTTGCTATTATTTTCTTTGATTTATGATATATGATTTATTGGGTATAGCATTATTATATATCATTGTTATACATATTTTCTTATCATATTCTCACTTATAATCTTGTACTATTACCACTTATTTTTACTCCAAATTATTATTAGATCTAAGAACTTTCTTATATTTCTATTTCCTCAACTTATGAATATAAAAAATTATTATATGAAAATAAAGTGATAATATCTCGAGAATTAGTGGGAGATATTGAAGAATTATTATGGAGTAAGAAGTTTCTTATATAGTGGACAAAACTTTTATTAGCTAAAAAATACATTTTTTATTATTTAATTATTTAGGAATTATTCCAAAAACTCTAAAGAAAGAATGGTTAATGTAATTTAAATGTTACATTATTTTTGAAGGATCTTGTATTGAAGTATGTATATAAAAAATATTGTGTAATATTTAAGAGATTATTATATGATAACTTTTGTAAAAACCCTTGGGATAAGTCTAAGGGGACATTCTAATTATAGGACGACATATCAAAATTTTTTAAGTAGTGTTTGTGTGGTTATCCGATAAATTACATATCTATATGGATTCTGGAAAATGGATGTCGTTGTAGTATAGATGCGTCAAGGGTAAATCACCATGAAAAAATATTATTGATCTTTGACTTGATATTTACTCTAGTTCAAGGTGAAGAGGCCTAAAAATATACACTATGATAGAAAATATTAGGGGAAACGATTTAATCAACCACATAGTCTTTATGAACAATCATGAATGATTTATTTCCAAATTACATTAAGGGATTAAGATAATATGTACGATAGACACAACTTAATGTATCCTAGGTTAATCTAATTGAGTTTTAGAATTTACTATGTATGGCATTGTATCACATGTTGAAATGAATTATTCATTTTAGAATACATCTTATAATTTATTTTGAATATTTAAATGAAAATTTACATGGATTTTTTAGTAACCATTTTAGGTTTTAGTATTCGGTTGAAATATAATCATAGAAATTCAGTTGAGAAAAATATGATTCTATAAAAATAAAATGTCATATAAGCTAATAATGAAGACCAATAAAATTGTTGTGAATATTAATATATTCATTTTTCAATAAAAAAATAGAGTTCTATATTTTTATCTAAGGTAGTGAGGTTGAAACCATGATAGAAAATATATTTTAATACACATGGTTATTGTCAATAGTGAGTGATATTTATCAATGAAATTTTAATAATTTCTAAAAGATATGAAGACTATGTGAAATATATATGGATTTTTAATTAATGTATTTTCATTAATTGTTTTCAATCATATATTAAATGGTTTCAAAAACCTATAAAATTGACTTTATGAAAAATTTATTTTTTAGGGATAACTATTTAAGAACACATTAATAAGGTATGGATAAAACTTAGGTTTATTATGTGCTTTATTTTGTGGTAATAATGTGTTGATTTCTTTTGATAAAAGTGTTTTATATAGTGTTGATTGAATTTGAATTAATTATTTCTTTAATTAAAAGGTGATCCATGATATTTTTGGTTATATTTTTGAGATCATGATATAAATATAGACTAGTGACTATCTTTATGAACTGGTGGTAAAATATAAGAGTTAATTTTTTATTAATATATGATTTTTCAATTAGTTAATTTCTTGGATATTAAAAGGGTTTCAGGAATGTTATGAAATGTGGAATATGAAATTGCGGAATATACAAAACAAGGTAAATGATTGTTTTATTGATCAATATTTTTGGAGGAATGATAAGTAATTTTCAATAGCCTAAGAGTGTAAGGAAGAGGTCATGTTATATGTTATATAATGAATGATAGGTATGTTATGATTAACCTCACCTACTTTAATTGGTGAGTAATAATTAAAATTTTGTGGACTAAATTTATTTAAGGGCATAGAAAGTATCATCTGGAAATTTAACAGTAGTTTGCAGTTAAATAAATTTTTTTTTGGCATATTTCACTACAAGCAGCGCCAAACTAAAATGAAAGCATGATATATTATGACTAGTAAAGCCGACATTTTAAATTATTAGTTATTAATAGATGTAATTGAATTATGAAATATATATTTATATGTATATATATGTGAGTGTGTGTGTTCTTTTATAAAATATTACAGAATTAATTATTGAGTTTTATAAACTATATTTTTACATGTTGTTCTCTTTATTAAATAAAACTAATTATATTAATGTAAAATAATGATATTAATAAAATATAATATTCATTTATTAATTTTATCATTATTAAAGTTTTATAGAAATTTAAAATAAGTATAACTGGAATTTTAAAAGGTTATTTTCTTATAAAAAATTTCTCGTCATATTTTATGATTTTATTGTAAAAATAATATTGATAATTATTGAATTTGAATGTGAAAAAATATAAATAATTTTTTGATTAATAGTTTTATTTTTATTTTAGGATAATTTTTTAATATTTTTTAATGACTGATTTTTAGGTGAATAGTATAAAATACAATTTTTATGAATAACATGACTTTTATGACATTATAAGTATAAACGTATGGATTGTAAATTCATGAATCATTTTTACAAGAAAATATATGTTTTTTATTATTTAATTTATAATTTTTTAAATTTTGATTCAAATTTACAAACCCATATTTGACATTTTTGATCCTATGCTCTAATGTTTTTAAAAAAATAATACATTATAAAAAGTGTTATTTTAAAATCAAATTTTAAGTAATATATTTATTGAATAAAATATAATGTATTCATAATTATGAATTAGTATGTCAAAATTATTTAATAAGTTCGATTTAATTATGGAGAATAAAAAATAAGTTTCCTTATGTAAAAACTAGTTACAACAATAAAATCTAAAATAAATAAAAGGGAAAATCTAATGGTGATGAGATGAAAACATGTTTAAAACATATGTGGGGATGGGTAGTTGAAGGATATATGAACCTTATCTATTATATTATCAATTGTTTATCAAATTTTGAAGCACTTTCCTTGAGAGTGGCTTCCAAATATTGAAATTTTTTGGTATTTACAAAAATGTATTCCCTTTTCACTTATAAACGGGGCCCTCCCCTCCTAACGTTGCATGAGAATAAAACCAAAATATTTCAGAAACTTCTCTACCGAAAAATCTCATAAACATTCATATCAACATTAATTTGTTTTTTCTTCTCAAAAGGAACTCCCTCAAAATATTTACCCCCTTTACAATGGAGATAATACAGGAGTGAGGTACACATTTCTATCCACTACGTTCTCATTTATATTCACTATGTGAACATATTATTCCTAAAACTAAATTACACCATATCATAATGATAACATAATTATATTGAAATTATTTAAATTATGTTATAAGAATTAACCACTTTTCCAATTTCTTTTAAGTATAATGAAACCATCATTCGTACGTTGTGCAGACATCCACCTCCATGAAACAACATGTTTCATTTTCCTTCACCACATTACAAGGATAATATTAATAAGGGGATTAATATCTATGTATGATATTTATGAAATATTTTTTAATTATTAAATTATAAACTAGATTAATCAGTTTCTATATTCAATGGAAAAATGAAATCAACATTTTTGCATAAATGTGGACTACCACCTCTATGAAATGATCAGTTAACATTTTTCTTTTCATCACTACGTTTTATTGATGGTCTCATAAATTTTTTTAGAGAATAAATATGATTTTTATATAATAAATGTTTTATTAGGAATCATCGGGGAACAAATAGATGATATGATCAATCAATTATCATCATTATTTCATTCATCTAAAATCAGAATACTCAGAGGAAAATATTTTCATTCAAATTATTTAATATTTGATCATCTACTAAATCATCTTATATATACATAAAATTTTTATTTCACAGAAATAATAAATAATTATGATCAATATATTTCTTATATAATTATATTATAACGAAAATACAACATAATCATCAACTAATCATAGAATGTCTAGGTTTGGGTTGGTTTAACCTCCTACATAAATGATGTCATTGTATAATATGATATTAATATGTAAATAATGGTTTCTTGTTTTTTATGTAGTAGTAAATTTTTTATTCAACGCATTAATTAAAAAACATCATTTGTTCGTCATGATCCATAGAAACATGCTTATTATCAATTTCATATACAAGGAGAAACACAAAAAAACTCAGTAAAGTAATTTAAAACATAATAAATTAATATAAATCATCCCAAATATTAACATTAATTCCTTATTAAATATATAATTTCTAAAAACAATGAATACAGACACTATTATTATGAAATTTGTTAAAATTATCAAATCTATAAACACCTGATGTGGGAAAATATGTGAAAAAGAGACAAAGTAGAATTCACATAGTGAATGAATATATATGAATTCTAAACATGAAAAATTCTTATGATTAAATTTATTAATTACCTAATTACGATATCTATGTTTTTTATATAGGAGGTTAAAGTGTGTTAATGGATTTCAAGATAAGTGGTAATAGTTTCATTGTATCATTTTCAAATTCATGAGACATGTTTGATATTGCAAAACAAAATTTATTTTATGTGATTTGATTACATCATAAAAAATATATTTTCCTATATTAATGAAATTATTTGGGTTTTACGATCTATATCATGTTCTTTCCATGTGTATCCTTTGATTCAACATAAACCAATTATGTAAGGGTTTTATTGGTCTAAATTATAATTGTTTAATACATGTTATATGTTATGAAATATGTTTATATTAAAAATTTTCCATTTATTTTTTATCAAATAAATTTTTTAAACTTTATTTATTTTCAATTAATTAGATGTACTATGTCAGTTCCTCTTTTTTTAATTTATTTTGACTCATGTTTTAATCCAATCATAAGTTTTTTGTTAAAGAAATTTTTGTCATTAAATTGTGATTATTATAGTGAAAATATTTCATATAAGTTGGGAGAAATATTCTGTTTTATTTTATCATCTGGTATTCACTCATTGATTATATTTTTGACATAGAAAATATATTTTAAATATTCAATGATTCATGGAGTATGTTTATCTGGAGTAATATTCATAACTCAAATAAATTTTTTTGAGTTATAATGTTTTATGATGATACTTATTATTTAATGGTTGGGTTATCTAATATCTCATTTGAAATTATTAAATAATACAGGGCTAACCAAATTTATTAATTTTTAATTACTCTAAAAACCTAACTAAATATTTTGTATCTAGAATGTCTGAGTGTCGAACCAATAATAATAGAGCGTATGTTATAAATTAATTAATGAAATTGAATGTACAATTTTTTGGTTGATTGAAATTAATTAGAAAAAAATAACAGGATTGATTGGGTTTGATATCTATAGGGGATACATTCCAGGTTCAGTGATTTCAGGTTCGTCTGCTAGGGATTTAAAATAATATGAGTTTATTAGGTTTTGGTGTTGTATTTGTGTCCACATGAATGCTTATTTTGGGTATCCTGCACAAATCCAATGATTATACCATTGTAATGGTCATCTACAAGATACAATAATAGATATATGTGATCCAAAACCTTATTTAAATGTAACAAACATAGATTTCATAATGGCCATTTCAAAATTTGGATTATTAATTGGTGAAATAAAATAATACTCCTCAAAATGATGTAATGGTAATGATATATGAAAAGAATGATTTTTCTAATCGAATAAATGGTTTGAAGAAATCCAAAAAATGAATAAAAAGTAGAAAATAATTCCAAAGCATCACATCCCCCTACAATCACATCACCTGGAACTAAAGAAACTACTCACTCATTCTATTCATGATGAGAATGAGTAGAATAAGTACCCTAAGAGGAATTGTGGTGAAAAATGGTGGCGATGTGGGACCTTGAACTGTCACTATGTCATGTGGTGGTTGCCCAATAGTAACTCTTGGCCTCTATTGGTCCTAATGTACGTTGGAAAGGTTTTTAGGGGATGTATTTTTATGATTATCAATCCAAACATGTGGCCCAAATCATCATTATTTTTTCAACATGTCATGAATTACATGATGTGTAAGAGGGTAACAAATCATGTAATCTACATCCATTTTTTCCTCTATGTTTTGTGAATCTTTTACAAGGATTTGACAGTTTAACTGACTTCATGATGTGAATTAGAGAATCATGATGTGTAATTGATTTTCAGGTTGTGTATTCTCATCATTATATGTCCTATGTGTCAATTCGTCTCCCATGAAGTCAAAAAATCTAATGTAATTACACAAAATGTAATCGTTGTTTCATCAGTTCTCTAGCTTCAAACATTATCGAGAACCAGGTGTCATGTGACTCCTTTAAGTCATATTTTATTCCTTTTTTTCTTTTTCACAAATCCATCATTTCCTTCTATAGAACATAAAATAATCACATGAGGCTCAGCACGGTTAGAGAGGACTCTTAAGTACACCCAGACGACCCGGGTTCAAATCTAAGTGGATGCACAATTTTCAAGTATTGTAGCGGTATTGTAGTTGGAACTGTAGTGGGACTATGCGGAAATGTAACAGGTACTATAGCGTGAACTGTAGAAATCCATGTTTGACATAGTAGAAGCTGGTAATTTTTCACCATTTGTGCCTTTAAGACACCAATTTAGTCCCCTAGTCTTTTAAGGCATTCAGGCCACCCAATTATTGATGCCAGTAAGTCCTTTGGGCCACCTCAAGGCCTTTAGGCCACCTCAATGCCTTCGGGCCACCATAAATGTAGATGAAAACCATACAACCTACAAGGAAGAAGCTCTATAAGTAGGATAAGTGAGGATCTTTCACCATAGCCGAAGATACATGGATTGTATGAAGGAGAGGGTATGGAACCTGCCATTCGGGCAAGCTGTTTCATGCATGGGATATCCTAACCGAATTGACAAGCAATGGTGTAGAGCTGATTTCATGATGAAGATGCTGGGGAGGAGCAATTCCATGTAGTTAGTCTGGGTTGTATGTAATATTTGAAGCCTGTGGTCAATCAATTCCTCTAAGGCCTACGGGCCATGTAATACTTACGCCTATAGGCCTTGTATGGGTTCCACCTCACCGATTGAAATGTGAATTATCAAAAATCAATAAAAAATGGTGGCATTCGGGCCATTGGATGAATAAAACAAGTTAAATGTTCCAAAAATTGGAATGTTTATATATTTAAATGCACAAATCACTACTTTACTTTACTTTAAAATATATTGATGAAATATATTTATCATTATCCATCCTTAATATTTTATTACATGGTATTTTCTTATCCCCTTTGAGAAAATTAAATTTTAACATAAATATTTTTTTATTACTATTTTTACAATGTGGGTTTTCAATCATTTTAATTACAAAGAATTCAAAATATTCCTTTTATAATAAAAGGTCTTATATTTTACTCGACATTTCTTATAGAAAACATTATGATATCTTTATGTCTATATTAATAATGATTTATTTAAAATATAATTATTTCAAGGAATTTCACTTCACCATTTTGAAAATTAATATTAAATATAACTTGTAATTTTATATTTAACATAAATGTTAAAAAAAATTCTAAAATATATTTGATGTTTTTGCCATTATATTCCTTTTAATAGTAAATATCATTTAAACTCATTAAATTTATGTTACATGATCTATTAACAAAAAAAATATTTATTTATAATTTGTGGGAATGAATTCATGGTATCAAACAATTCATTTATGGATCCCTTATTTTGTGATACCATTTGAAGCATTCTTTAAAAATATTTTTTCCATCTTTGTCAATATCATTTTTATTATCCATTGTTACACATGGTATATTTTAATTTATAATCATAATCTTATTTCTATAAAATGATTATGTAATGCTCTTTTCAATTAATGATATAATACCATTCTACTTTTTCTGGATTATCATCCAAAGTGAATATGAAAATCCTTTCTTGTATTTACTTATCTTTGGGAATAATTTATATTTCCTTCCATTAATTGAATTTTGTTCACTTATATTTCGTACATAAATTGATTAGGATAATTATTGACATGGACATATAACATTTATCTATACTAAATAAATACCATATTCCCTATTAATTTGCTTAAATATTATTTACCTATAAAGGTATTGAATATATTTGTAGACCCATTTAATCTCCATGGTTTTATCAAGTGGATTATTTCATTATGAAATTTTATTTGAAAATGATATGATACCATTCTAATTCCATGGGTTCATTATCATATAAGAATAATATAATTTTTGTATCACACATGTGTATCATTAATGTTTAGGTAATTGGTGGGCCCTATATATCCCTCCAATGCATTGGGTAAATATTTATATCTAAATTGATAATAGCGAGACAAGTAGTGATGCTCAATCCAACATGGGAAATACATTTTGATGCCTAGTATTTTATGGGTAATAAATGAGAAAAACCTGATCCACCAATAGAAATAAGTGATGAATCGTGTTTTACTAAGGAAAACTAGTTGTGATAACCATTCCACTGTGTTATAATTTCTCTGCTTATGTACATGCCACAATTATCAAATATTCCTTGTTTTAATGATATACTGTATTTTCATGACATATTATTTTGTTATTACATGATTTAGGATATATTATTTGTTATGTATAACTTTTTTATGTAATTTTATTATACCAATAAACTTATCTTATACACAGTTATGATGATTGATTATTATCATTTATATTTACCCTTACTGAGCATTTGAGGTCACCCTTTTCTTATGTATTCATTTACCTAGGATAAGAAGATATGAAAAATATGAAATTTCTAGAAGAGTACCTAGTGTATTGAATTATTGGGAGATGTTCATGACTATTTATGGATTAATAAGTTCCCTACATAGTAGGAAAGTTGTCTATTAGTTAAGACAAGAGTCTTATAAGATAAATATTTTGTCTTAATTTTGTAAAACTCTAAACCAAATAAGTTACTTGAAATGTAAATGTTACATTATTAGTGAATGTCCTTATAATTAAGGATTTATATAAAATACATTGTATAGTGTAATTTGTTTTTAGCACCAGATCCAAGAATGTAGATCTGGGTCTCAATAAAATCTGACCCCCTAGAATAATCATAACCCTCTAATATTACACTTATCTTAATACTAATCCCATATCCATGGACTCTCCCTCCAACCTAAACCCAATATTAAATAAACCAAAACAAATAGCATACGTGTCCCCCTAATATTCACTTATACCGTAAAACTAAAATTAAACCCTTTAACCTAAATGTAACCTCTAAACCTAATACCCTAATAACCTAATTCAAACACTCTATATTAACCCCCTAGCCTAATCCTAACCCCTATCCTAAAACTACCCCATCTTAAACCCAACACCCTATCCAAACCCACAAATCCCAATGTAATCCAAATCCCTAATATATAACTAACCCTAAACAAAATCTCTTGACCTAAAACCACAACCTAAACACATCCTATATACAAAAATCCCATAAAACTAAACGCCATAATATATACCAATACCATAAAACTAAAACCTAGCCCTTAATCCTTGTTAAATAGAAACTAAAATATGAATTGGAATAAATTTTATTTATGTTCTTTTATATTCTCACATGGTTTCTTCAATTATAATCCATTATGAATGGGTTGAATGTAATCTATTATGAATTGATTAAATGAATTACATTCATAAAAGAAATTTAATGAAAAATTTCAATGGAAATAACTGTATTTCAATAAGTTTTATAGGTATTATGGGTTTCATTAAATGAAACATGTCGAGGATGGATATATAAACGGATGATATTCCTCCTATTGGGAAAACCAATTATATGAAAGCATCATGATTTTATATTCCATCCAAAACACATTTTATCATTAGGTCAAGGTGCTATCACCACATATTCATTTAGGGATCCTTATGAAATGTTCTATGATATTTTTTTGTTTAATCCCCTTAGAGGTAAAAGTATTTCACCAGCTTCCCACGGGATCAACATCAATCATACTATATCCAATATTGAATATGTTGATTGGTATTATCCAGGTATACACATTTATATTGTTAATTTATATTAAATTGTGATAATTTTGAAGATATATTAGTCACATTTATGTGTTTTATTCCACTACATTTGTTCATATGATGAACGTCAATCCCCATCGATTTTATTAGAGCACCATGTTCCTCATCATATCAATTTTTTTATCCATTAAAATGATGAACCCATTTCATGAAACTGTAATTATTTTCCCATGTCGATGTTAAATTATTTGATAACGTCATATTGGTATACCTATGAAATATAGATTTATATAATTTATAAAATTTTTATAAATAAAGGAATAATATATTTTAAAATATTTAGTGAAATTACGATTATTTTTATAATGTAATTAACAATAAATATTTATATTGTGAGTTGTATTAATAATTTGAAACTCTTATTATTAATATTTTGTTGATATTTAAGAGTAAATATTAATATTTTTTTAAAATTTATACAGAATACAATATAATTTAAATATAAAATTTTAATATTATAAATTATGAGATTATTTTATAATGATATTATAAATTAAAGAGTAATATTAATCGTAAAAATTTTATATTTAATTATTATAATGTTTTCATAATTAATTTGAAATGGTCAAATTAAGGTTCTTGCTTAAATATTATTTTCACCATATCAAAAATAATGTTATGATTATTTGTTTAAAAAATTCTTAGTATATTATATACTAATTATGTAAAATGTTTATATAACAGAAACTGTATTATAAAATGTTTATAATTCATAAAATATTATATATTTAAATAAAAATGTCATTTAATGTATAATATGAATATTTCATATTATTGATTGAGTATAACAGTGTTTATATTGATGATTATAGAGTATAAATAATGAATAAGATAATTTATAAATATTTTATAGATATGTTTTATTTATGAATGATTTATTAATTTTTATCTTGTTGGAAATAATTAAAAAATTTACTTGTTTGTTTGTTACCTAATATTCATGTATATAAAATTGTTTATAAAGTGTGATTTTTTGTATGAAATATTAGTGTTATAAATGTCTCCTATGATATATGGGTTTTGAGGTTTTGGAAAAACTTCACATGTAAAACCCATGTTTTTTATAAATTAAACACTCTCCCTTTATATAAGATGTTATTTAATCCATAAAAATCGATCATTATCTTCCACTAATTATCTTAACAATATAGAAATCTAAACATAATATATATATTACTTTTCATCATAAGAAGATGAAATGGATGCATAATAAAGTGGTGCGCTCATGTTCTCAATAAAGGTAAACATAAGAGACAAGCATTTAAGATTATAAGTAAGCATATTATGACCATATGGGTATATTCAAAATACATAAGATATATGCACCCAAAAAAATAAGGGATCATAAAGTATGTAATAATTATTTTTATAATATAATACATGAATCAAATGAGTGTGGAAACATGATTTCATAAAAATGATACATTATATCATAACATAGTCGAAAGAATAAGAATAAACCCATTTCACATACATAAGAAAGGGGTTTCATAATATTATGAGCATATCTAACAAGACAATTACTTTCATTTTTCAGGATATCATAGAAGTATGTCACATTTTTTATGATAATATTTAATAAGGCTCACCATTTGTTTGTGAAGATATCCATGAAGTCACAACCATTAGTTTGTGACAATATCCAAGAAGAATAACTCATCATTTTATAATAAGATATGGAACATTAGATAATGCGTTGGAGGGTGATATTAGACCCCAACAATCATCATTCATCCTCATAAGATCCACTTAAAAACATTTAATTAATCATATCATAAAGAACCCATATAAAGATAATGGTTTTCATATCCTTTTAAACCAGAGTTGGGGAATCTAATTCAGGGTGATTCACTCAGACTTCATTATTTCTGACCCCTAATATTGGTAGCCTTTCTCTATTATTGTCCTTCTATTGGGGGCCAATTTCTGAATAAAAATTATAATGTTTGATAGAAACATAAATGATATTGTATTTTACTATGTATGTAGTGATTATATGTTAGTGTTGATAATTACATAAATCAATCTTTTTATGACATCTAGGTGAAACCACTTCAATAAAATGAATAAAAAATCATGTATTTATGGAGGGAAGGAATTTGAAAGAAATTTAGATTTGTGAACCTTCAATGTGTGGGAAAGAAAAAGTAAATGATAATTCATATACATAGAAGAAAATAAAATTTAATAATCCATATGTAAAAATAATTTGGTTGCTTTAATTTGAAGAATAACCTCGATGAATAACAAGATACATCAAAGTACAATGACTTAGATAAAAAACTACTTTTATATTTTCTATAAAACCTACTTTGGAAATAATTAATATCCATAATTTTTAAAATAATTTTTTATGAAATATTTTATAAAACTAGGAGACAAATAAATTCTTTTAGAATACTATGAAAACATAGAGAGAAAGTTTATATAAAATGAAAAATTAGTTAGAAATATGTGTTTGTGAAAAGAAATATAAATGATATTATTTTTTTGCTTTAATGGAAATCATCTATATGAAATTTTTTAAAATTTACATTAATGATATTAATGTATTATATATAGTATAAAATTACCATAATCAGTTATTGGTTCAATAAAATGACATTTTAAAAATAATAGAGTGAATACAGACATGTAAAATTAGATTTTCATGACTAAGAATAATAAATTGGGTTCATTATTAGGAAACACTTCAAGTAAAATATGAGTCAAAAGGAAAATGAAATTTCAGGGGGATGTGTAAAACGCCATTAACATCCAATGAAAATTACTACTAGTATTAGAAAGAATAAAAGTTATCTATATGTATAATCTTTTAAAAATAATCTTGATTTCAAAATAATAATGGCAATAAAATCCTTAGAGTTTGTGAAAATTTTAATCAAAACCCCTATCATATTTTAAATATTTTAAATAAAAATCCTTACAAAATAATAAATAGTATGACTCATAAAAAACTATGAATATGGTGAGAGAAATAATTTAGGTTGTAGTCACACCATATTAATGGGATCATGGTGTATATTAATAAATGTGTCTCAATAGGTAATAATTTGTAACAAGATACGGTTACAACATTGGTATATTTTTAATAAAAGTAAATCATATGAAAGTAGAAATATATCTAAAAACTCAATTGATTTAACTAATATGTAAAAAATAATTTCATATTTTTTATACTATATAAATGAATTTTTTTTCTGAAATATCAACCGTGTCCCATGAATTTGAAAATGAGACAATGAAACCCCTACCTTAATTTAGGAATTACACTAATATTATTAAATATCTTATATAAAGAAAATTATATTAATCACCTATTTCATGAAATTATTCATATATAGAAATTTTTTATAAACATAATTTATAATTATTATATACATGTATATTATTTTTTTATTATCTATTTTCAATATCTAGTGTGAGTAATCTTGATCATTTTGGACTATTTTAATAATAGTTGTGTTATTATTTATTAATTATGAAATTATATAATTCCAATATCAAAAAAGTCACAAGAAATTATTTTTTATAAATATTTATAATTTTATAATTACATTCTATGAATATGAAATAAGTAATAAGCATTATTTGGTAATTTTTAATGAACGGATGTTGGTATCTTAATCAATAAGTTTAATGTTCATATTAAAACTATAAAAGTAAAATCAAATATATAATTCCTTATTAATATCACATATTATCAGTAATTATGTGGTCATAGTCATCAATAATATTAAATATAACAATTCTTAGGTAGGTTGTCAGACCCACCTAAACATGAACATTTTAAAATCAATAGATGATTACGATTATGAAAGTCATCTCATTTAGAATAATAATATTTTTAAAAAATAATAATGATATTATTTATAAAATATAATTTTGTTAATAATATTTTAATATATAATTATAAATAATAATAAAACTAGATAGAAAATGAGATCTGTTATTTTTTAGAGGTGGTAGCCCACATGGCACATGGTAAACATTTTTGTTTCTCATTTACTCAAAGTGAAATAAGATGGATTATAATTATAATTTTTTTATAATATTTATATTATATATTCTAATTATATTTATAAATCATACTTTTATAATCATATATGATAGGTAAATGTGAAAAACGGAAGTCGTCGCTTCACGGAGGTTGTAATCCACATAATGCAGGAATGATGGTTTAATTTTTCTTAATATAATAGGGAAGTGGTGGTTAATATTTATTTAATGGCAATAATAAAATTATATATACTAAAAATAATTATTTAATTATATATTAATTAGAATATTATATTTGTTATTGTATGATGGAAAGTAAAATGAGTCTTGAAAAACTAGTACCCATATTGAGATCTTCACCATTCCCTTTAAAGTCTCCTTGGAAATGGATGTCTTAATACATTATCTCAGTACAAGAGGCACACAAATAAGGAGTAAGGTTATAAATTAATGATAACTTGTATATTTTTAGGTGGAAACCTAATTTATCATGTGGTCTTTAATAGGTGGATAGAGGCCCATTTTATAATTGTCCAGAATGACATTTTTGTAACTACATTAACTTAAAATAAATAGAGAACATGTTTCACATGTAAAGGGGCTAATGAATTGGTCATTAATGAAGTTTATTATGGTATATTTTCAATAATGTCTCAAAAAATTAATTAGAATCATGTTTTATTTCCTTTCTCACTTTATTTATTACTATTACTATTATAGATTTTGTCATACTAACTAGTTTTCACCTAAACATTTTTATTTGAATGAATAAAAATAAAATAGTAGTTATTAATTATTTGTATATAATTATTCACAATATGAAAACCATTTTACAAGAAAATATTTATATGTGAAAATAAGGTTAATTTTAACATTAGCGCATGTAACACGATGAAAACCAGTTTATAGAAAAAGTGTATTTTTATGCTTAAAATTTATTTGTAGGATAAATGTTTAGATGTATTTGATTTTTTTGAAATAATTTTTTTATTATAAATCAAATAAAAATTATATATATCTCAATGCAATACAACACATAATTTTACCAAAATAAAATTTAATTAAAAGAAAAATAGAAAACATTTTTTATTGGAAAATATTAATGTTTTTAAACATAGGTATTTAAATTAATAATAATATTTTGAAATTTATAGTATTACTCTTTAAAAACAAATTTTATAATGATATTTTTTATGTTTACAAGTTATACTTACATTTTGATGTATCTGTAAATGCCATGATTTCAATAAAAAAAGACATGTTTTTAACTATACACGTAAAATCAATTATTTCAAAAAAAATTTAAAAATCAACCTAAAGTTAATTTTTAAATTCTAAATTCATAAATGAATTTATTTTTATAATGTTAAATTTATAAACTTTCATATTTAGTCATTTAAATGAAAATTAAAAATTTAAAAACTATTTATATTAAAATGTATCTTTTAAAAACATCAACTGTCATTAATATTATTTCATATAAATTTCTAAATAATGAAATGCAGACATATTAGTTTAGAAATATAAATAATACCTATTATAATAAAATTTAAATATTGATTAATTTAATTTATTAAGGAAAATTACAATTCCTTTTTTAAAGGCTCTACAAAAAGGTATAATTTTTAAAATATTAAAGAAAAATGATAATATGTGAGTATTTTAATTGATCATTATCCTTTTATTTACTA
Source organism: Viscum album (assembly GCA_963277665.1). Taxonomy (NCBI): domain Eukaryota; kingdom Viridiplantae; phylum Streptophyta; class Magnoliopsida; order Santalales; family Viscaceae; genus Viscum; species Viscum album. The sequence goes on from OY728141.1 coordinate 1,819,968,100, forward strand.
TTTATTATAATGTTTATATGATTTTAATATATTTCAGTTTGTTTTAGTGGGTTTTTTAATTATATGTTATGTGTGACATAATCTATTGAAGGTAATGTTAATTAAAACGACCCAAAATCTCGGTTCATTGCATTATAATCCACACAAATAAATTATTACCTCACAATTTGAATTATTACATAGTGACTTGAATATAAGAGGGTATTCATACCATATTTATCATTTGGGATATATTTTTATATATGATACATACCTTACAATCATAGACTATATTATGTTACATATCATTCCTCAAACAACATCAATCTTTTATACACTCATTTACCCAATTTTGCATATACTCTAATGATACTTTATCAAAAATATACCATTAAAAATACCATATGAATCTTAAAGACATCAAACCATTGTTAAATAATAAATTATTACAATAAATAAGAATAAATTTATCCTTAAAATGTATTAATAACTAGTTCCAAATGTCACGCACTAGTAAATATATATTATAACTCAAAAAATGTGTGTAATCCATGAAAATAATAAATAAATTTTCAATCCCAAGGTTAACTATAATGTAAAATTTTATTTTTCAAAATCAATGATTCTTTATTATATCAATGTTATGAATATATGAAACCTAATAGATTTGTGTCCCTCAATCATACATTCTCTAATAGTTATTGCAAAAAATATTTATTTTTCATAATACTCTTTTAATGGTTATTGATAAAATTTAAATTTGTTTCCAAATATTTATAAAAATTCTGAATCAAATTCATTATATGTTTCACATACTCCTCATAAGTTTTTGAAAATACTAAAATATCATTGATAAATATAACTTCGTAATGAGAATGGTTATGAGTGCCATTATTAAATTTCAATTGTGATATCAACATCTATCCTTCAGGTAACACTATGAAGCTCAAATTATTCAACATAATAAGAATAGACTATGATTTTGACAATTAAATAATTGTCCCTCATTTATTTATATGACGTACTTTTTTCTAGATACATACATTTTCCAGATCCACCTATGTGATTATGTTTTATCTATGTACAAAATCAAAAATTGATTGTCAATAAAATTATTGTAAAATATTGGATGAATATTAAAACTAAATCCTAACATGTCTTCTTTTATAAAACCTTCTTTCTTCCTTTGATACTTTATGTTCAATATATAATTCTTATTTTTTGATTCTTTTATACTTCTTGGACTAATCCCTTGACATAACAATTTATTCCTAATTGATTGTAAAGATAATGTGATTGACCAAGGAATATCCATTGAGAGTGTCAAAGGGAGTGTGTAGTTAGGATGCTTTGTTATGAAATAGTAGACGATTGAGTAAATACCCAACACGTCTTATTCAACATTATTTCCCATAGGTACATTAGTCTCAGTTCCTACATCCCCATATAGTTTCCTTATATGGATTTTATGTAATAGATTACCACATAATCTCAGTATTATCAAACCCGAAGGATTTTTTTCCTATATTTAAACATATATATTGTGTTTACAAAAAATTTATCTCTTCAAAACATAAAATAGTCTATATAACTAACTTAGATGTTTTTTATGCTTTTGAGAGTATCATAAATCTTAACAAATCAATACTTAAGGACCATTATAAATAATAATTTATCTTCATCCGATAAAATCCTAACCTCTAATTTTATCAAAACTCTACTATAATAAAATTTTTAATTGTTTAGGTCCCACACATTATGATATAATGATATAAAACAAATAATTTACATAATATATTGTATAAACATCCTTAATAACATTATCATTCACAAATAATGTTAAATTTTAATCCTAATGACATTTTAGGTTTTGAGCTTTAAAGATTTAGAATAATTATTAACTTTATATAACATGTGTTCTTTGTATTAAAAAGAAATTTTTTCCCCTTTATAATCAACTACATAATCATTAAAAAACTTTCAATATCTACCATAAATTCACCACACAATATAATCATCCATACACATTATATGAATTATTTTTATTTATAACATTTGTAAATGGAAGTATAAGAAAGTGGTGAGTTCAAATTCTCATTAAGGGTTAAAATATGTGATAATAATAAAAATTCATAATTTTTAATAATATAAGAATGTGGTTATAATCATGGTTCACAAGAATTTTATTCCCAAAAAAGCATATATTGTAGATCATGGAACAAGTATTATAATAATATAATACATGAATCAAAAGAGTATTGAAACATGAGTGATTAAAAAACATCCATGAGAATATTATATTCACAAGAATAATCATAAAACAATGAAATATACAAAAGAATATTTTATAATAATTTTATAATAATATCTTTGAAGACCCATGCCTAAGTTTGTGAGAATATAAAATAAGTCGAAGCCTTTTTTTATTATCATATCCAAGAAGTTTCACCCTATTGCATATGAGAATTTCCAATAACGAACAACCATTAGTTGGTGATAATATCTAATAAGTCTCAAACAAAATTATCAAATGATATAAAAAACATTAACCAATGCATTAGAGGTTGATATAAGAACCCACGTGGGAATATCCATACACATGTGTTCCACTTAAAAACAATTCATTCATAATATCACATCTAACTCATGATAAGAATATGGGTTTCATATATTTTTAAAAATGGATCTACATTAGGGGATATTCGTAATTTTATCAATAATCATATCCTGGTAAACCATTAAAAATTTAATGGTTATCGAATGTCATCAGGTAAATTTTATATAAATATCATTAATAAAAGATAAAGCATATGGTATTTACACCATGATGATAATGATTATATATTTAAGATTATAATTTCATCAATGAATTGGTGTATAGAATATAGTTGAACACCCATCAATCTACGGAATCAAAAATTGGGTACTCACAGGGGTATGTATTAAGAAGAAAAACTAGGTATATTATCCTTCAATGACTAGGAATGATAAAGGAAGCAATATAGCATTTCCATGATATAAAATAATATTTCATAATACATATATAATAATATAGTGGATGGTATCATTTGAATAAAATTATTGATCCAGAATGACAAGTATCAATGGATAATCACATAGATGAAAAATGGTTCTTAGATTTTTTAGAGAACCAACTTTTAATATAAAAAATATAATTGATCTTTTGAAAGTATTTTAAATGAAATATTTTATAAAACTAGGAGATAAATAATTTAATTTATAAACCATGGAAATATATAGATAAATTTTAATATAATATAACATAGGTTCTAGAAATATGTGTTTACAAAGAAAATGTTTAAAAAAATTGATGTTTTTTCAGACATTCATAAAAGGACCCTTATCGAAAAGATAACAATTTTGTTAAAACATTTAAAGGAGTTAATGTAGTATAAAATGAACTTAATAAATTATTGATGGAAGATAAATATATTTTAAAAATCATACAATGAATACAAATATGAAAAAATGGATGTTCTAGAATGAGAAGAAGAGATAGTTTTAGTTTCATTTATAATAAACACTTTGGGTAAAATAAGAGACAGGGGGAAAATAAAATTTTGAGGGGAAATGAAAAACCTCATGAATACCCAAATAAAATTTTGAGAGGTTTTATAAATAATATGAATTCCATTTATGGGTTACATTTCAATGAAAATATTAATTTGAAAATAAGATTATAAATTAAACCCTTATGGTATGACTAACATTTTAATAAAAAATCATTTCATCATTGTAATATTTTGAATCAAAATAAATTTAAAATATAAAATGATATTACTCTTCAAAAAGTAATGTATATTGTGAAATAAATTCATTAGGAATTATTCACACTATATTAAATATATCATGGTTCATAATAAGATATTAGACTCAAGGGGTGAAAATATTAGACAATAACCCCATACAACTTTGATATCTTTTGAATCGAATGAATTATGAAGTAATAAAACAGTATGGATCATAAAAACACATTAATTTCATGAATATTAAAAAAACATTTATTATTAAATAATCACACCATTTAAAAGAAACTATGGTGTGAAATATCAAACATGTCTCGTGAATTTGAAAATGAGACAAAGAAACACTTACATTAATTCATGAATTACACTAAAGGTATTAAATATTTTTTATATAATATATAATATATATATATATATATTTATACACTATTTAGGATCCTTATTCAAAAATATTACTTTATATAAATTCAATTTATAATTATTTTCTATACGTATATTAGTTAGTAATTATCTATTTCCAATATCAGGTGTAAGTAATCATGATCGTTTTGAACTTGTTTCATAATAGCAATTCTATTATTCATTACTATAAATAAGATATCTATTACTGTATAATAAATTTTACTTAAAATTATGTTTTATAATTATATATAATTTTATAATTTCATTCGATATAAATATTTCTGATGGTAACTAATGATGAAATTAGTGATAAGTATATTTTGTTGATTTTTAACAAACTAGTGCTGGTATTTTAGTTAGTGATATTAATGTTAACATTATCACTATATAATTAAAATAATATATATATATTTTTCTTTATTTATCTTATATTCCATCACAAATTGTGTTCTCATAGTCATATATGATATTATTTTATGGAATTTTTCAAATAAGTTGTTAGATAGATCTAAACATGAACATACCATAATTAATAGATGAATGTGATAATTAAAGTGGGGTTTTTTTGGGATAGTATGAATTTTAAATAAAAATAATTATATTATGAAGTTACTATTAATGTAAAAATAATATAATATATTTTTATTAATAATAGCTATTCTTCATGAAAAAAGGTATATTACATTGTGGAGGTGGTAGTCCGCACAATACATGATTAACTATTTCATTACTTAATGAATGAGAGGGAAAGAAGGGGGATTATAATTTTAATGATAATAATAATAATAATATATGTTTTTTATTTATTCCTAAATTTCAGTTATATAATTGGTAAAGAGTGGTGGATGTGAAAAAATGGAAGTCGTTGCTTCGGGGAGGCGGTAGTCCACACAATGCCTGAATTACAGATTGATTTATCTAAATAGAAAAGGGAAGTGATGTTTAATAAATATTACCTTAAAATAATATAATTATGAAACAAAATAAATTCTTATTTCAATATATTTCAATTATAAAAATATATCATTGAAGGTAAGATATAAAGGAAAAGAAGTTAGTAAAAATAAGTACTCACGTTGAAAACATCAGTCTTCCCTAGTTAAAATCCATGGAAATGGAGGTCTTAAGACAATATAATTTGAATTAATGCTCAAGTATATGGAATATGTAAATAAATTAAGAAGAAATGGTTAATTCGTATGTGGAAACATAATTTTTGTTGTGATCATGAAATTGGTTGTCAATATATTACCTTAATATAAACATAGTGTGTGTTTCACTTAACAAGTGGCTCCAAAAATGGGGAATAATGGAGTGGATGATGAGATAATTGTTATAATATCTCAAAAAATCAATTATATACATTTTTCAAACACCTTACGACTTGATTTATTAATTTGACTATTTTTTATTTTATCGCTGTAATTGGTTTTTAGCTAAGTAATTTAATTTAAATCCTAAATATAAAGTGGAAATTATTACATAATTTATGATAAATTAACCAAAAATATGAAACTAGTTTTATGAGAAAAAAATTTTATGTGTAAGAAAAAGAAGTTTTAACATGTGCGCTTGTAAAGCATAAGAAACTATTTTTTTGAAAAGGTGTACTTTTAAACATAAATTTTATTTATAGTATAAATTTATCAATGCAATTTATTTTCATGATATGAATTGTTTTATTATAAAAAAATTCTATGCCACATTCCATGAAATCCAAAATTTAATTTTACTAAAATAATATATAATTAAAATAAAAGGCAAAAAATAGTTTTAATTAGAAAATATTTCATTAGTTGTTAAATATATACATTTTAAATTCATAATAGTATTTTAAAATATACATTTTTACTCTTTAAATACATTTATGATGATGAAAAGTGTTATATAACTTTTAATGTATAACTTACATCTTCATATAGACATAAACACTATGATTTTAGTACAAACAATATTTTAAATTATTCACATAAAAATCAATTCCCTTAGAAAAATATTTAAAATTGGACATAATATAGTTTTGACATTATAAATTAAAAAATTTAGCCATTTCTATCAAATAATAATTACAAAATTTATATATTTAGTTATTTAATTTAAAAAATATAAATAAATAAAAATTATTGAAAAATAAAATTTTATACTTCAACTATCTTTAATACTATTTCATATAAATTTATAAATAAATGAATATTGAAATATTAATTAATAAATATAAATATAACATTTTATAATAAACTTTTAATATTGATTAGTTTAAATTGTTAAGGTAAAATAAAAATACTATTATAAAATGTTCTTATAAATTCATCATTTTAAAAATATTAAAAAAAATATGCAAAAATTTTAATTGATTATTATCTGTTTCTTTTTTTATGATTCTTTTCTTCACATAGTTTTAATATGTTATAGGTCATTTTAGTCGCATGTTTTGTTAGTTTGGTGTTGTGAGTGATTGTAACAACCCAGGTAATGATAAGCTAGTAATTTTTCATATTTCATAATATTTATGAATTAGATAGTAATTAAAAGTGACACTATGTTCAATAGTGTATACGATAAATTTAGTTATATGTTTAAAAAATGTTATTTATCTAAAAAATGGTTTTATTTACTTTTAATGACATTGTGGTTTTAAATTTTTTTTTGTCACATTCATAAATTATATTGGAAAAAAGAAAATTCATTTTTCAAATAAAATATCAAAAAATAATTTGGTTATATTTATAGTATATTTCTCATATGTTTCATTTATTGATGAATCGTGTAAAAAATAATCAATTTTAATTTAAAATAGATTTTTTGTCTAAATAATTTTAAGTGTTAAATTATATATATGAATGGTTTAAAAGTATAATTAAATAACTTTTTTATCAGTAAATCCAATGATTGTCATTGGAATCAGTTTCATACTTATTTTTGATATAAAAAATTTCAATCTCTTGAAGGTTTTTACTTTAAAATCACATTTTCTCCTTTCGTTAATGTGGATGATTTATAATTAATATCTAATGTTTTTTCTGTTTTGAATTTTGAAAAATCGATTCCATATTTTTTTTCATAAAGTATAAATTTAGAAAATAGGTGGATTTTATTTTGGAACATTATGAATAGTAACAATAGTAATCATGGTTAAGGGTAAATCATGTAATTAATGGTAAAGATAATATTATAAATATTATAATATTATTTTAACACATGTCCTAATTTTATTGGATGATTTATTTTTGACCCAAATCATCCGTGGGTCAATTTTATGAGCTCTTGGAGTCATTTTCATGAATTTAATCCAATTATATTATTCTATTCAATGGAAAGTAAATATTTTCATTCTTTTGTTTATAACAAGTAATATATTTTTAATATAGTGTTATATAAGGTATTTCGTAGAATATAAATCATATTTTGGAATATAAAATATTTATATTTATCATGATAATTTATTTTTAAATTTCATTGAATAAAAAGTTAAATTAATGGATTTCACAGTGATGATGCAATAATTGATTAAATAAAATGAAAAATTAAATAAATGATATTAAAAATATTAATATAAATAAAATTTTATAAAATTAATCTCATTAATTAATTTTATGTTTTATTTTGACATGTTAGTGAAGTCTTAAAAGATATGGTTCGAATATATCATGTTATTATGGTATTTTTAAAAAGCATGTAATGAATAGTGTCAAAGTCATCATTAATGATATTTTAAAATATAAAATATTTTATTGAAGGATATTATAATTCAGAAAAACTAAGATTCATCCAAATGATTATGATAAGGATTAAAAGGTCATGAATTACTCATTTATTAGTGTTTTGACATTATATAGTAATTATATTAATCCATAATGTGTAAATTGCATGATATCATTGAAAGAGTTAAAAGGGTAAAAAATATGTTTTAAATAAAAAATACGAGGACTAAAAAAAATATTTATAATTATTTCATGATGATTTTATTTTGACATATAATCCTCTTATATTCAAAATAACGAACTCTGGATCCATTTGTAATTATAAATTTATTTATGTAAATTTAATATTTGGAAGAATTACCAGAGTTCCCCTCCATTATCTTATATGAAGAACCAATTATTCTCTATTACTCACACATAAAACAGTTTTTATTTGTAAAATATATAGGAAATATGTTCATATAATCCCTCTACACATTTTATAGGCATTATCCGAAGAAGGGGTTTTGTTTTAATCAAATATTCATATTTTATTACTTCTTCCACATCCATAAAATCTTATTAATCCATGATTAAATAATAAATAAAATATTCTCAATATAATTAAATGTTATTATTTTAATATCATCACCTAAACCAATCTCAAATTTTATCAAATGGGAAATGAATTCTTCATTCGTGTGTACGGCGGGCAACCACCTTAGAAATCTATATAATTAGTTATCCCTCACATTCTATAAATATTGGTTATAATTATGGAATTGATGTTTATATATTATATTCATGAATATTTTATAATTATTAAAGAATAATATATCATATATTTTCTTACCTTTCCGGGCACATAAATATCATAATGTTTTTCATTTGTACGTGTGAACTATCACCTCTACGAAGCGATGTGATTCATTTTTCATCACCGCATCACATGGATGATATATATATAAGTATATATAAATTATTAATATTATGTCAAATATATTTCAATTATTAAGGAAATATAAAATAATAATTATATTCATTCCAAAATGATCATTGAAAATTGGAAATGTTACTCATGCGTACGTATGGCCTATCATCTCCATGACTCCAACATTGTTCATTTTTTATAACAAAACAAAACTGGTTTTATTTAAAAGTATAATTGATGAATAAATTTTATTATTATTTCATTAAAAATATTTTTTAGATTATGGACTACATCCAATTTTATTATTGATATTATACAAAATTCATTTTGGATTCAAGTACCGAATATCATTAAAATATCTTGATTTGATCTTAAATAATTAATTAATTCATATAAAATTATAATAAGTGATATAAAATGAAGAATAAAATATGAAAATGTTATAAATTATTTTAATAATTAGCCTACGTTTATTATTTAGGAAGATAAAGATTTTAAATTATAATTCAGACTCGAGGTAAGAGACTTTCTTTTAAAAACAGACATTTAATGTTCCATTTACAAATGTCAAAGGGAATATATTATTAACTTATAAGACACGAGTGGTTTTTTAAAATTTTATAAATATTTATTACATTAAATATTTATCTACATTATTTCAAAAAATGTTGAATAAATTTATTTCATTATTATGTATGTGGCTTTTATATTTTAAAAATTATTTTTACCAGAAAATTGTATTTTGATATCAGAAAGTGTTTTTGATCATGTTTTTAAAATGTTTTTCAAGTGTTTTATTAATGATATTTTCCATTTACATTTGTTATTATGTTTTGAGACCATTATATCTCATGATATGAGGGTTTGATCTCCAATATAGCTCAATATATAATCAGTTGAGCCCCAGTATAGCTCAATATATGGAAGGTCAGCCCCTTATAGATCTCCAATGCATTGTGTTCTCCAGAGATATAAGTAGACTATAATTTAATTCCATTTTATAGGGTGAATGTAATAGAGATATGGTAATTATTTCCCATATCACCTGGATTATTTTTCTATGCGTGCTAATGAGTGTTTAAGGAAAAGGTTTTAATGGATTTTATTGTTTTGACTAGAATAAAAATTTCTTTTCTATATGTTTCTTATTGATATATTGTGGCCATCCCATGTTTTAAATTATAATTCATAGTGTACAAATATGGTATGATAAAAAATTAATTCAATTTTAATTCTATGAATACATTACAAGAAAAATATTCCATTTTCTATTTTAAATAGATTTATATGAAAAAATTGATACTATTTTTATAGAATACAATTTTATTGAATGTGTGATGTTATTTAGGAATTATGAACTAATTATCTAAATCAAAAAATAAAAATTATCCTTGAATATAAATTAATGTTCAGAAACACAAGAATATGTAATTCTTAGGTTTGGGTCCTTATAGTTGGTATCAAAAAAATGTTTAGATAACTATTGGGCTTTGAATACAGTTAATAGAATATCAAAAATGATTTTATTTATGGTTAAATTTAAATGATATAGAATATGAATATTAACATGTTACTTCGTCAAATATATGTATGTTAAGAATGTTTTTCTGTAGACCAAACAAGGTGGATAGGGTCGGAAGGTATCGAGAGGAAAAAATCCTTCCCAATCAGCATTCTATGATGCTTGTAATGAGAACTAATTTTTTTTCTTACAGACGAGATAGTTGAAATAAGTTATAAATGGTGGTGGTATCCATGAAATGGTGGAAATAGATCAACTACTGAGGAATATGATAGTAACAGAGCATTTTATGGAGCAATATCCTCTGGCTTTTAGTACAGGTCGGGATCTAGCGGTAGCCGAATGATAGATTAATGTTATGGAAAAGATACTTAAAGGCATGGGATGTGGAGACATAATTTTTCACTCAAAATAATTTTTAATATTGTTATATATATATATCTATAAGTAGGTCCTAATACAACATGTAATTCTGAGGCCTGTTGTGCCGAGAATCCATTTTATAAAAATATTTAATGTATTTTATATTGTTAGACATGATACAAGAAAGAAAATGGGATAACTCTAAAATGGCTAATCAAATCTAAAATATGAGACCATGGTTGGCTCTGGAATTAAATGATTACCCTATTCGCGACATAAAATAATTGGCGCGGGATGTTCATACCCCTCGCCCATTGGTGGTGCATTTAATGAATTGAATAGTAGGTTAGTTAGTTTATTTTCAGCGAAATGGATAAGATTATAAGTATGTCACCGTAGAAAAAATATTTACATTTACCTCATAAATCTTGGAATTCTATGGAGAGAGATCCTTCCTCCTCCTTTTGGATAATGAAAGTAATACTCTGTAATCGAGAGGATTAAGATGAAACGAATGCAGCGACTCCACCCGAGTCATTGGTGAGCATGTTCTTCATCAGTGATCAATCCAAAAATGAGGAAAGACTTGTCAATTGGGTTTTTCAAACCGTTGATAAAATTACTGAGAAGATAATTAGTTGTTCTAAAATCTATGACTCTATGTCAGCTTCTTCATGTTCCCTCATATAGAAATTATATTGTTTCAGTTTTTTTCTAATCTAAAATGCCTTTTTTGATTGATTGGACAAGAACACATGGCCATGGTCAATTAATACATGATTTTTTGATTTTACTCCATCATTATTTTTATTCTTCACCAGTTGGATGTACGAGGTCCTAGTTTGACTATTGATGAGAAGCAACGAGGTTGATCATTCCCTTAGATTCGTGGTGGATCGATGAAATTATAATGGAATTATGAATCAAGAATAGATCTAGGATGCTGGAAATGAAAGGATGACCAATTCTGTGTTCCAACATCAATAAATCAAAAGGAGGATCATTTTAATTTTATAAAACATATGATGAAACCCTATGATGAAAGATGGTAAATTTCTAATGAATGACAACTGACATGAATAAAGCACGACCGGATCTGTGAGATTTAGGAGGAATCGAGGCGAGATCTATTGTTGTATGGCCTGATTCAAAGTATTGAAATAGAATTTGCATATTTAGAGATTATAAGGAAAACCAAACTAAAAATCATATTCCAGGATAAACAAATGATGTGTAACCATCATTAATAGTGGATTTATGGTTTGGGAAATGTTAAGGTTTACATGATGTGTAGTGCATCCATACACACCATGTATCCGTTCTTCGGTTTGGAAACTCTTATAATGGGTCACAATGGCGGGGATTCCATGGACGAGTATATAAAAACGGATTGACCACATGGGTCAAATCTTTTGTATACTGGAACATAATGTACAAGAGTACATGGACATAGGATCCAGGTTCCTAGACATGGCCACATGACATGAACCTGTTCCCGATTAGTCAGGACATGACATGTATTCCACCAACACGGTGTGTTCTACTACATGGGATAGAGTCGTGTGTCTACCATGGAAATTTGAAGGCTATTAAATGAGACCACACACCATGTGGGTCCCCTCACATACTGTGTACCACTTGATCTCTTTCAAGAAAACAATGAATGATCGAATCTCATTTGTTTAAACATGGATTTTGACCAACGATTATCCTCTCCTGAGTTTTTTTTCATATAGACCACAATGGTTCCCTTGGTAGTGTCATTATAGATACGATGTGAAATGTTCTCGGAATGGAATCATATGAGGTGATTCCTACTTATTGAAGTGGTCAGGAAAGATCAATAGTGATAGATTCCTATGTGGAACCCTCCAGCTAGGGTGGGCATGGTTCTTTGATGACTTCTAGGGTGGAAACATCCGACCATCTTTGGTATGGGTCCTCTATAGAATTCTAATTAGAACCCTCTAGCTGAGCTGGGCATGGGTCCTTGCTGACATTTAGAGTGGAACCCTCCAGGAAGGATAGGTATGGTTATTCTTCATCCATTATTGACACCCTCATGTAAGTACAAGGCATGGGTCCTATAATTATTCCTAGAGTGGAACCCTCCTAAAAAAATGTCATGGGTCCTCTACAGACATCTAGAGTGGAACCCACCAACTGGGCTAGGCATGGGTCCTCTACCATTGTAGTGGAACATTTCTGTTGGGCAGCGCTTGGGTCCTCCATCAACTATCATAGTGGATCCCACATATTATACCAATGCATTGGTCCTATACCTATAGATTGTGGACCCTCGAATGTTAGACATATTTAAGTGGGATGGATTTATGTATCTTTGTACTCGTGAGAAAAATCAGTGATTTCCCCACTGAGACATGTTTTTATATGTGACCAAAATTGTTTGGGAGAGGCATATATGCATGTGGTATTCCACATGATTTTTATGTTATGATTATCATGGTTAGATAAGTCTAGTATCCTACAAATGGTGGAAAAATCTATGGGTAATTCATCTAATCACCGTGTTTATCACCTTGGGGTTGGATGAGATTTATATTAATCTTACTTTGGTTTGAGTTATACTATTTCATTGTACCATGTTTTCTCTACTGTTCTCCTCTTCTATTGTATCTCTTGTAGCTCTCCCTTCAACTTTTAGGGTTTCTTATTTGGTATGATTATACTCAACCTTATATGGGATTTTCCCGCACATGTTGTGTCTTATGTAGACAATGGACATCTCGAAAGTGACTACAAAGGAGATTAGAAATACTGGATGCTTGTGTTGTATATGGTGGTCATAGATTGGGATTCACAAGCGGAACTCTCGTTCATTTTTTTACTTTTATGTTTTCAATAATTTTTGGATAAATATCTTGTTAGTATTTTATTTTTAAAAATTAATTTTTAGTTAACACTACCATACTTTTGTATTATCTTGAGGTCTATAAATTTTTGGTTTACTTTATGGGAGTGTTACAGATTTTCTTCCTCCACCATAAACTTCATTATTGAGTTGGTTGTGTGTGTGAATATGTACATTGAAAATTTCAACCCAAATTTAGTTATGATTTTGACACTTTTTGACACCCCCTGGCATATGCAGGTGGGACTGGGGTTGTGATATCACGAGCCCGGGATGGGGTCTGGTTGTGATAGATTGGTATCATAGAATGTTCAGTCCATGTGATGTTATTAGAACATTTTCCAAATTGAGGATGATTTTTTGGGATTATGTAAACATTGTCAAAGTGTCTCAAGTGTCACTCTTAGGCCAAGTAATCCAGTGGTGGTGCGACAGCCGATGTCTCCAGTCAACAAAACCTTTACTACTTGCTTATCAACTCGGCGTTTCGAGAAATTTTTTGTAGGGATTAATGGTAAATTCATCTTATAAGATGTATTCTTTGAATATCACTCTTTATTTTACACCCCATTGTTGATATATATATATATATGATCATCTAACTGTGGAACAACATGATAACATTCATGATGCCTCAACAATGATAGCTAGTAAGGATTCCAACAATGGTTCATGATGACGACTCTATGAGTGATGATGCCTCAGTTCAGGGTCCATCCCATGACCACCTTCCACCGGGTGGATAGGTAGAATCACCCCCACTCCCCCAATCGAGTAGAATATTTTCCAAGGTGATTAGTTTGAGGATGCACACATTATTATTATTGTGCTCTCCATGTTCCACCAGAGGCTGCTAAGGTTACACAGTGATATATATCCTCAGGTGGCATATGATTTTCTAGAGTTGGTGATCCATGTTTTTAGGATAATTTTTGCATCGATGGATCAGGTGGTTGTGCTGGAAGTTAGCCTTTCCCATGGACTATTCGGGCACGTGTGGATCCTTGATAAGTAGATGATGATGAGCCGATGCTCTTATGGACTGACATCTTGAAGATATTATGTAAGGATTCTTACCCCTCCTATTTTTGACTATTCTACTTCTAGAAGATTTAGGAGCTGTAGAAGGGATGGATGAAAATGGATGAGTATGTAGTGATTTATTTTGAGCATACTGATTATTATCTTAACATCATCCAAGATGGAGACTTCCGAACATGGAAGATTGAGCAGGGACTCTGCAGAGAGATCTAGTCCATATTAATGACCTAGTATATCCAACCTATGTTGGGGTGATAAAGAGGGAATAAGTGATATAGATATTTCTATTAGAGTGATTCAAGCGATCTAGAGCTTGTAGTGGGTGCCAGAGAGCTGAGTCATCTTTAGATGTTAGTCAATTCCTGGCAGCAGGGTCTCAGCGTAGGAGATCCTTCAATGATCAGACTCAGGTGCATGGTCAAAGGTAGTGTAGTGAAATAGGGAATACTAGAGAGGGGAGTTGTTTTGCTTCTGATGAGCGCGGTCACATGGCACATGACTGCCCGACCTGATTTGTTGAGCAGCCTAGGAAAATATTTGAAGGACCACCACAGCAAAGGATGTTCCATGATCAGAGATCTACTAGTTGTGGATACAGTGGTCCCTTGGGAGAATAAACTAGTAGATGAGAAAGTGGAGACATAGGGGGGACTATGTAATGAGATCCTTCAACCACCATCACTAGGTATCCCACATCATTCTCATAGATCTGATATTTGAGACTACAAATAGCTAGTTTTTGGGATGTCTATGATCCAACAGCACATGTTATGATTAATGTCATGATATGACTTTATTCTACTCTTAATTCATTATTAGTAGACATAGGGTTCATTTATTTCTTCATCCCTCTACTCTTTGTACAAGATCTGGATCTCCTAGTTGAGGCGGTAGCATATAGTATTTTTCTTAAAATTATTAAAGGGAATGTTTATTTTTTATCATTCATATTTCGGTAGTGAGAGCTATTATTTGTTGGAGATATATTCATGTGGGACTTTTGGGCCATCACAATGGAACCCTATGTAATCTTTTTCATTATGGGCTGGCTACCCACAATTTGAGCCTATATCGACTATCACTATAGACCAGTACGATTCCTAGGCACAGATCAGATGAGATTATACTTTTCTAACAAGAAGGATGTAACACCCCAAGATTTTACAAAAAATATTATTTTTAATTTCATTAATGTCTTGTGTTGTAAGCTACACCAAAAGGAGATTGCACAACACGCATCCCTGACTTGTCTTGCATTACACGCAAGTACAACCTTCCACGATAGCGTGTGTTGTACACAATACCGAGATTCGCTAAACAATGATATGCTATTAAAATATTATTAAAACTAGTCATTATGAATAGTAATATCCACTTTTTTAAATTTTATAATTTTTTTTTTGAAAATGGACTTCATTTTTGGATTCAAAATATCAAAATTATCCTAGGGTGAAAATTTGGTATTTTTCTGAAAACATTCAATTTTTGATGAATAGTGAAAACACTGAGTTACTATTAAAAAACCAACTTTTTATTTAAATAATAATTTAGTTTATTTTTATTTTAGGTCAAAATTGATACATAATACCTATATAAGTTCAATGGAATTCATTGGAGTCATTTTATAATAATTTTAGATATATAAAAATTTTATTGAACTTTTGACAGTCTTTTACACACCTCCTAGGAGAATTTGAAAATTTACATAAAACATAATTTTACCACTTTTGTGAATGGAATTTAAAAAATTTGAGAGACATGGTTGATGTCAGTAAGTCAAATGTGGTTCAATGAGATGAAAATAATTGTTGGTAAATAGTAACTTTTTTACTTTTTTACCACGGTTAAATGTAAATAGGGTAATTAAGGGTAAAAATGATATTATTATTACCCTAAAACATGTCCTAATTCTATTGGATAAGTGTAATTCGACCATAAACAACTTTAGGAATAAAATATGAACATTTTGGCCCACTTGGATTAGATTAGGACATTTAATATTAATTTATTTAAAGAAGGGTTAAAATAGTTAAAATCAATGTTTAATAACTAAATCATTTTTAATATAGGGTTATACATAAGATAAATTCGACTATAAATATTCATTATAATGCTAATAAGATTTCCTACATATAAAATTTTATTTTTAATTTTTAATCATTAAATAATATAATTTATTTATGACACAATGATGATACAGTAATTATCTTATTAATGAAATATTGACATAATTGACGTTAAAAATACCAAAATAAATGAAATTTTGAGACTGTTTATGAATTACAATAATTTTCTATGTTAATATGACATGTTATTATTGATTTAGTTAACTTTTTTAGAACTAATAATTCTGTTAGGATTTTCACAAAAATCAATTACAAAAAAGTGTCAAAATTGACATAAAATAGTTTTTAAAACAAATATGATATTATTAATTGTTATTTTATTCCTAAAAATCTACGGTTCGGAAACATTACTTAGATAAGGTTATATATATTAATAATAAACATTTTGGGGTTAGTTTGGATTGTTATATTACGACTATTAACCTTATTGTGAAGCAAAACAAGAAGACATGGTAAAAGTAAAATTATATAACATAAACTTAAATCTAAATGATAAGGTTAAAATAGAAACCTAAACTTGTCTAAATTCCATTGGATGAGAGCCTTTCGACCCATACCCACCTTATCTTCGAAATAACTCAATTTGGAGCTATTAAAAACCGAATATGACTTTATAATAAAATAATATTTTTTGTTATTCCAAAGGTGCCCCTCTCCTTTCTTATAAAAGGGCACCTCCTCCCTCTCTTACTCACACCACATTGAGCCTTCAAACTCGGAAAACCCCTGACAATTTCTCTTCTACACGTCCCTAGAAACATCCTAGAGGTTATGGTCTTCTTTAAAACCAATCTTAGTGCCCTAAGAGGAGGTTTCAAAAAGGCGCTTCAAAGAAGAGGTAATGTCTGTTACCGATTCTTTCAATTTTATTTCTTCTTCCACTTCTTCTTCATTAGTTGTTTAATTATGAAGTAATAACATAAGTATCACTCATATACTGTTATGTTATTATAATTATGAAACAACCCTATTTTACCATCTTTCCATCATACAGAAAATGAAAATCACCACATGTGCGTACGTACGGAATACCATCTCCACGCCACGGTGTAATCAGTTTTTCCACCACCACCTATCATGGATGGGTATAATGGTGTAAATAAATAAATAAATATGATTATTTTAAAGTTATATTGATTCTAAAATAGTATAAATACACTCCAATACAATTCCATGATCATGGGAATAATATCATCGCTCATGCGTACGTACAGACTACCGTCTCTACGAACACGATGACATTCATTTTCCATGAATAACCATTCAAGAATGATTATAAAGTATATATAATGAATAATAATGAAGTATATGACATAATAATTCTACTGGATTTATGTATATATATATATGTATCTCATATACTCAATTCCATTCAATTCAATAAGGAAACGAAAACAGCGTTCATGCATACGTACGACCTACCGTCTCCATGAACGATGTATTTCATTCCTTTTATCGATCTATAATATATATGTATATGATGAATATATATATAAATCATGTTTTACATTCTGGAATTATGAAAATACGGTTATATGTAATAATATCAAGAACGACGAGTCGAAACACATAAGATAAATGAAACGATTTTACCCAAAACGCTCTTTAACATGGAATCTACAAAAGAATGGGTAATATAATGTCATAAGTGAACCATATATGATATCATAACAATGAATATGATTCTGTAATAAGTTAATGGAATTATTTAATTAATTATAAAGGAGGTTCAGATACATACGAAGCATATCAGACATAAGGTAAGGGATAAATTTTCAATCTCATTTTTATCCAAGATTGCTTGTACGTAATTATTTACTAGGGTTATGTTTATCATCCATGACCATGTTTTCTAAAAATGTTTTCATAAAATGTTAACTATACTTCCATGAATGTTTATAGTCATTTTTACCCTTTATTTACTTTTTACCACATTGTATGAATGGAATCTTACCTTTGGTTACCATATAATGTACTTTTTGCCTTTTCCGACAAAAGTACGAGGAAAATGTTATTTTTAACTTATACGGTGTGAACGGATTTTTACGGATTTATAACGCCTCATTTTCAAGAAGCTTCCTCTACAAGATTGAACGATTATTTTCAACAAAACCCTTTTCTTTTAAAATTGCATGGAATTTTGTGAAAGGAAAAATGATTTTAATGAAGAAAGGATATTTTCCTCAAGAATTAATTTCAACTGTTTTGTCAAAAATACTTTCCATCTATGATGACACTATTTCATATGTGTATGTTTCATGTAATATGTCTCTATGATTTAAATGGTTTCAATTTTTTTATGATGAAATGATATCAATTTTTTATGGATTATGTTATGATGGAATTATGTTAAAGAATCCCATTTTATTACATGTGTTTTTCTATGATGTATGATTTATGATTTGGTGGCAGACGAAATAATGATTTCATTATGAGATGTGTGGGACCTATATCTCCCTCAAATGCATTGGGTAAAGATTTATATCTCATGAGATAGACATGAATAGAACGGTAAGTTAATCTGGATCAGTATAACATGACTGAAACGAGGAGTGAACTTGATTCAGAAAGGGACTTTGTCCACTAAGATGGTCTTGGTAGCAATGCCTTGACTACTATGGAAATCATGACATGTGCTGAATGATTTCCACAATTACATGTTTTATTCCCAATATATTTTATCATTATTGATGGTCCATTATGAAATATACCTTACGTATTTCCATGATTTATGTCTTTGCTCAAGATTTTGATGTTTAAATTTCATGTTCATGTTTTTGCTTTCAAATGTTTATGGATTGTTTTATGTTCTCTATGTTTTCCCTTACTGACCTTTTGAGCTCACCCTTTTTATGTTTTCATTTCCCTTAGGATTAAATGAAAAGTTTTAGGTAAGGAAACAAAAAGTAAAAGATATTTATGGGAGATGTTTAAGATCTTTCCCCACGATTAGAAGATTATTTTTCCATGTTTCCAAATACACTAAACTATTACGGTCCTTGTGTGTCTGTTTTCATTATGTATTATGTATTCCAAAAATGTAATGTAATGTCCATGTATGTCAAGCTTTGGGTCTTTATAGTAGATCTCATGTCAAAGCTATTGGGTTCTATGAGAATGAGTCTTTATCCCATAAAACATCAGTTGAATATTGAATCCATTTGTGTAGGATGCTCTTCAGGAATCTAGTTTCCTTCAACTATGGAGGATTATATGGATTTTCCCCCAATGAAAATATGGGAATACTTCTGAATCCTATAGTGGATTTTTTGCATCAACAGGCATCCTAGGACTGCACTGATGTCTTCTACGACATATCATATGGAACCTACCAAGAATCGGGAGCATGAGTGGAAGTTAGAGAACATTTGTGAGAATGGTTTCATCAGACATAGATTGTCCCCGAGGCAGATCTATTGTTATTCATGAAAAATCCAGATGGGAGATTATGGATTTACATCGATAATCATCACTTGAACCAAACATAAATAAATAATAGGTACCCAATTCTGAGGATTGACTACCGCTATGAATAGTTGAAAGGTGTGAGATAGTTATCAAAGATTGATATCAGGCCTGTCATCCACGAGTTGTGGTTTTTTGTGGTTGATATTCCAAATTTGTCATTCTTGTGTCCCTGTAGACACTATAAGTTCCTAGTGATTCCATTTGGTTTGAAAAATTCTTCAACCCTTATATGGATTTGAAGAACCTATTATTCCATCCATACATGGATCATTTATTTTGTCTACATCAATAAAATATTAATATACTCTGTAACAGATAAAGAGAATGCAGATCAATTGAGTATGGTCCTAGACTTACTCCGAGCACACCAAAATTATGGTAAATTATCATAATTTGTTTTCATGAATCATGTGGTTAACTTCAAGGGCACCCCATTACTGAGCATGGTTAAGAATTGGATCTGTAACAGATTAAATTTGTGAATTATTGGGAGATTCACAATAATGTCTCATAGTTTGTAGATCATTCTTTGCTTGGAAGGTTACTAATGGATTTTTATGGTTGACTTATCCATAATCATAGCCACATTGACCACCCTAACGCGGAAAGGGAAATCATTTAATTGGTATGATCAGTGCTAGAGGGACTTTGAGGAGTTTAAGCAAAGACTAAAGGTATTTTTAGTATTGAGGTTAATAGGGAAGGTGTTTAGTTTGTACTGTATTACAATTCCTTGAGAGCTGGGATCAGTTTTGTATTGATGCAACATCATGAAATCATCGCATACCGGTCGAGGCATTTGATACCCCATGAGAAGAACTAAAGAAGTAACTACATTGAGCTATAATTTAAAGTCATTATCCAAAAGATGGGGATACAATATCTTCTACGAGAGCTCTTTGTGGTGTGATCATACTGGCAATATCTCAGGTACATATTCACCTAGAGAGACATGAACCTGTGATAGTGATTGTAGTTATAGTACCAAAAGGATTATGTCTTTGATATATTCTATACTCCAGTGAAGGGAAGTGTTGTATAATATTAATTTAGTAGGAAGAACCAACCATGCATAGACTGACAGGATTCAGAGATGTTAGCTTCCCAACAGATGACACTGGTAGAGTAGGGAGGGTTCAAATTTTATCCAGTCAATAGTGCTGAATACTGCATTTATCGTGTGAATGAGAGGATCAAAGGTGGGAGATATCAGCTGCGAGGTTTTATATTGTCATATATATACAAGCAATGAACCTGATAGATATTATAAAGGAGTTAATCATGTCATCTTATTGCATGGACGAACAATGGTTCTACTCACATTACAAAAGGAGGTTATAAAAGAGTTGCACACTTCACCCCTAATTACACATCCCTAAGTGGGGATTATGTATATATAGCTTTAGCGGAAATGTTGGTGGTCTAGTATGAGATGAAATGTATTTATGTTCGTCTCTCAGTGCCTCACTTATCAGTGTATGAATGCTGATGACCATGATCCGGTAGTTTTATTTCCTACTCTATAGACCCCAAATTGGAAATCAGATAGAATATCCACTAACGTTTTCATAGGGATACAACACACGGTGAAGAGCCAGGATGCCATCTAGGTAATAGTTTACTATCTCACGAAGTCAGTACACTTCCTTTATATCAAGGAAAAATGTTCGGTGGATATTTTGGAGAAGTTATATATATAAAATATCATTCACCATCATGGGGTACCATGGAAAATTATCTCTGATCATGATTCTCTATTTACATCACAACTATTTAGTGGCCTGCTAGAGGAATTTGGGACCCAGATGCAGATGAGTATTTCCTTTCACCCCCATAATTTTGGGCATACCATGTGCACTATCCAAGTTCTAGAGGATATGTTGATGGATTTCATTTTGGAATTTATCGAAATTTGGGAGGATCACTTTCCCTTAATAGTGTTTTCATGAACAATTGTTTCCATTATACCATCAACATGTAACAATTTGTGGGACTATATGGAAGACCCAGTCTGTCACCATTTTTTGGATAG
This sequence comes from Viscum album, assembly GCA_963277665.1. Taxonomy (NCBI): domain Eukaryota; kingdom Viridiplantae; phylum Streptophyta; class Magnoliopsida; order Santalales; family Viscaceae; genus Viscum; species Viscum album. The sequence continues at coordinate 1,819,990,283 of OY728141.1, forward strand.
AGATCAGGGATACATATCGGGTGGTCTTAGTGTTTCGGCAGTTGAGAATATATAATTTATAGGTCTTCCATGAGTGGATGATGATGGACTCGAGCAGAAAAAATTGTACATAGATTGTCATAATAGGCTCTTAGATTTCTAGTCGGGGGGATATCATCATGATATTTTACTAGATGAAAACTTTGGAGGTTTGACTTGGGAGGAATGATATACCTAAGGTTAATCATGCTATTTAAGATCATGTAGAGGGTTAGTGAGGTTGGTTACCACCTTTCCCTACCCTGACAACTGGGGTATGTGAACATCATCTTCCACATGTCACAACTGAAGAGATACATGAATGACCCCACATACATCCCCAACTTTTGTAATGTAGGTTTTGAAGATGGAGCCCCATTATGGGTAACCCATGGATGATTGAGGATCACTAGGAGAAGAACCTACAGGGACTGACCAGCCCATTGGTTCATGTGTGGTGGTAGCATGGAAACCAGTTATAATGTTCCTCTGAGTGGGAGAGACAAGTGAGTGTTTAGTATCCTGAGTTTTTTTTCTGAGTATTACTTTTTTAGGAATGGAAATATTAAAGGAGGGATTAATTTAGAGACCTGGCTATTGACTTTTATGTCTTTGAAATATTTCTATATGTATTTCTCGTACTAAAAGTTGGGACAACATGTGATATCGAAGCTCGGTGTGCCCGAAATCAATTTTATAAAAATATTAAATATATGTTATAATGAAAATGCACAATACCTCAAATAAAATGGTATAAATATTTAATTATTGATCATATCGGAAATTATAAACCTTTTTTGAGTCCATAACACTTTGTTAACCGTAGGAGAGACATAAAATAATTCATTGTAGGACGTTCAGACCCCTTTCTCATTATCAGATCATTTAATGAATGAATGAGTAATTAAATTTGTTAATTATCAATGATGTGGAAATTATTATAACTATATCCACCTATGAAACCATGCTAGCATTGGATCATAATTCCATGAATTCACCGGTGATAGATCCTTCCTCTTACCTTTGGCTAATGATGATAATACTCTAAAATCTAGTAGATCAGGACACAATAAACAAAAATAACCCACCCAAATCATTGGCGAACATGTTCTCTATAAATGATCGATAAGAAAATGGTAAGATGCTTTTATTTGTGTTTTGACACCCTTTATTAAATTATTGAGTATATCCTTAGTTTTCATTGATCTATGTTTCTGATGCAGCCTCTCCATGTGCCCACATACAGAAAATACTTTCTTTCAATTTCATTATAATCTAAAATTTCTATTCCTAAAAAATTGTAAAAGAATACATGGACACGATCAATTAAACCTTATTATTAGGCATTTTCTCACATATTCATAACATTCCTCACCATTTGGATCCCTGAGGTCCCATTTCGACAATTTTTGGGTGGCACTGAGATTGACCAGTCCCCCCCTGATTTGCGAATGATTAATGAAATAATTATGTAATGATGTATCATGCATAGATCTGTGAAGCTGTCAAGGAAAGGATGAATTATTCAGTGTTAAAACATAATGAAATAAATATGATGGGTTTAGGAGGCATATTTAATGGATTCTAAGACTCCCACAATGAAAGATGATCAATTTTTTGGAAAAGGATAGTCAGTAAGCCTCAATCACAGCCAAATCAATGGGATGTGAGAGGAATCAAGGCGGGATCTATGGAGGTGGGGACTAATTCAAAGTGTGAATAGTGAATTTTTATATATGGTGATTCTATAGATAAACTGACTGAACACCACGTTTCAAGATGAACACATTGAATGAAGCCTCCCTCAGTAGTGGTTCTAGGGTTTGGGAAAATCTAGGGATGACATGACGTGTAGTACTAACTCACATGTTGGATATCCCTTCCCCGATTTAAAAAACCATGTTATGGATTACATGGGAATATATCATGTAGAAGTACAAAGACATGGGTTGAACACATTTGTGGAATCTCATGTGGACCAACACGCCATCTACTAGTGTACACAGACCCAGTGTTGAAGTACATGAACACTGCCACATGACATGACCCTGATCTAAGTTAGTCAAGGCATGACATATAGTCCACCTAAACAGCGTGTTTTACTAAATGTTATGGATTCATGTTAAATCCAAGGACATGGGAAGGCTGTGAAACATGAAAACACATTATGTGGGTCCCATAACATGTCGTTTTCCCCTAGGGAACCTTTGATCAAACATTGAATATTCATATATCGTTGTTTTAAGCTTGGATTTTGTCTCGTGAGTGAATTATCCTATGTTTTGTTCCTTATAAATTGTGATGGTGTCAATGGTTATGGATTATGAGATAAAAAATGGAATGATATGGGCCTGGTACCTTTTAAAGTAATTCCCGATGACAACAGTTGTCAGGAAGTATTTCTAGAGAAAAATCCATGAGTGGAACCCTCTAACTAAACTAGGTGTGGCTCCTCGATATCTTCTAGAATGGAACCCTATAGCTGGGCTGGGTAAAGTTCATGTACTTACTTCTATGTGGAACACTCCCATTGGGCTGAGAATGGATCCTCAATAACTTTCTTAGTTTAAACCTCCATGCATATTGGGCATGGGTCCTCGAACTCCAAAAGTGTAACCCTCCAACTGGCACAAGGCATGGTTCCTCTACATACTCATATATTAGAACCCTCCTCTCAGCACTGGGCATGAGTCCTCTGTAGAATTCAAGAGTGGAACCCTCCATCCAGTCTAGACATGGTTCCTCTATCATCAGAGTCGAATCCTGCTATTGTATCATGGCATGGGTTCTCTACCTAGATATTATGGGCCCAAAACTGTGTGACATAGTTAAGTGGGGTGGTTTGATGTAGCTTTAGAATCATTATGAAAAGAAGTGATTTCCCCATTGAGTGACGTTTTATTGACACAACCAATAAAATGTAGGTGAGTTAGTGTTGCCCAAATAGGATAGAAATAAAGTGTGGAGAATGAGTTCTATAGACTTGTGTGTCCATGGAAGACTTGTGGGATACTGGGCATCACTAATGGACATTTGGAACTGTTGGATACTTTTTCTACTAAGCTGAGATATGAGATATATATCCTCTTACTCTCTAATTTGGGATTCATTAATTGAGGATATATATATGTATATATATATATATATATATAAATATATATTCTTATGGATTCACATCTTAGATTTTGATACTCTACATCCAAGAGAGGTGAAGATGCATGGGGTATTCCATGTGATTCTTGTGTTTTGATTATCATGTTTAGATGAGTCTACAATCATTACATAGTTGTATTTTAACACCCCAATATTTCATAGTATGTTATTTCTTCAAAGTAATTCAATAACTTGCACTACATGCAACACTGAGTTCAAGCGCATCACAACTTACCAAACATGTCCTTCAAAAGCGGTTATGAATAGTATTAACATTATTTTGAATATTATATAATCGTTATAATTTTAAAATCCATATTATGAGTATCTTAGAAATAATGTAAGAAAAAATTCATTTTTTTCAAATAAAAGAATTATTTATAAAAAAATGCAATTTTATCGCCTTTTCATGGCGAACCTTTTTTTAAATCCAATATTTCAAACTATCATATATTCAATTTGACAAAATAATCTTCTTCCTTATAATTGGGATATAATAATTTATTTTCAATACGTTTTTGGTGTTTTTCTGATAACTTTCATATAAGGGTGAATAGTGAAAATACTATATTTTAACTGAAAACAACTTTTTTAATAAAAATAATTTATAGTTTTTAGTAATAAATTTTAATGTTTTTAAGTATAATTATATTTTATATTTACCCTTTAATCCAATCTTGGGCATTGGAATTAATTTCAAATTTAAATTATACATACACAAGTGTCAATCTTTTGAAAGTTATTGTTTCTTAAAAATATGCTATTTGTTTTGACATTGAAAATTAATTTTAAATTAATAATTGTACCTTCTATGTTTTGAAATTGGTAAAATATACATTATTATTTGTATTAGGAATATAAAAATTATCATGGGGTGAATTTTGTTTTTCTGAAAACGTTCAATTATTTATGAATAGTAAAATAAACATTGAGTTATCGTTTAAAACAGAATTTTTATTTAAATAATTATTTAAATTATTTAAATTTAATTTAGGTCAAAATAGATATATCATACATATATAAGTTCAATTTAATTCATTGGAGTCAATTTATAATAATTTTATGTATAAAAAAATTTATAGAAATTTTCACCATCTTTTACACACATCTTAGAAGAATTTGTGATTCACATAAAACATAATCTTACCACTTCTCTGAGTTGAATTTCAAAAATCTGAAATACATGTTTGATATAATAAAATTAAAATGTGGTTAAATAAGATAAACATAATTTGTTGTGAATAGTAACTTTTTACTTTTGTTTACCACAGTTAAAAGTAAATAGGGTAATTAAAGGTAAAAATGATATTATTATTATCCTATCACATTTCCTAATTCTATTGGATAAGTTTAATTCAACCAAAAACAACCTTAGAAATAAAATATGACCCTTTATGTTCAGTTGGATTAGATGAATACATATATTATTATTTTATTTAAAGAAGAGTTAAAAGTGTTTAAATCAATGTTTAATAACTATACCATTTTTAATATAGGGTTATACATAAGATAAATTAGAATATAAATATTCATTAGAAATATTAAAAGATTTACTACATAATTTTATTTTATTTATAATTTTTAAGGATTAAATAATTAAATTTATTAATGAGATATTGATGATGCAGTAATTACATTATTAATGAAAGAATCAAATATATGGTATTATAAATATTAAAATAAATATAATTTCATAGTTTCTATGACATAAACGAATTTTATAGGTGCATATGACAAGTTAGAATTGATTCAATGTATTTTTTTAAGTAATCATGATTTTATTATTTTATCAAAAAACAAATACCAAATAGTGTCAAAATTGACATAAAATAGTTTTTAAAACAAATATCATATTATTAATTTATATAATTGTCGTAAAAATCTAAGGATCGTCCAATAGACTTATATAATAATATATATGACATTAATGAACCAATTGGGGTTCGATTAGACGTATATAGTATGTTTATAAACCATATAGTGTATGAATACAAAAAGACACGGTAAAAGTTAAATTATTAATCTTAGAGTTAAATTTAAATAATAAGGTTAAAATGGTAACCTAAACTTGTCTAAAACCTAATGGTTGAGAGGATTTCGATCCATACCCACACTATCCTTGAAATAAGTCACTTTGGAGCCATTATAAAACGAATATAAATTTATTATAAAATAATATTTTAAGTTTTTCCAAAGGTGCTCCTCACTTCTCTTATAAAAGGGCACTTATCCTTCTCTCAAATTCACACCTCCAAATCCATTTGTATCTCCCAACCACTGCACAAAAATTCTTCTAACTATCCTAAATTTATCCTAGAGTCCTTCCATTGGTCATTAATCTAACCTAAGGATCCCTTTTGGTCAAATCAAATGAAATAACCCGAAGAATAGGTAATGATTTCACCACCCTCTTCCAAGTTCTCGTATTATTCCACTTACTCATTCTTTGTTATTTTCATTATAAAATAATAAATCCAGTATATTATATATACTGTGATGTTATTATAAATATGGAACAACTATATTCACTAGTATATCAATTCTATGAATGATAATGTCACCATGCGTGCGTATGTACAGCTTACCATCTCCATGCCGTGGTGTAACTTGTTATTAAACACTATGTTTTTTTGATTGATATAATAATGAGTATTATCTATATAAATAATGAAAATTTCATGCTAATTTATCTATAAAATTAATATACCATCCAATTCCACACCTTTAAAGAAATGATTTTGTCGCTCATGTGTACGTACGTATTTCTGTCTCCACGACGTGATAAGATTCATTTCCACGTTCACCATTCATCGACGATTTTAAATATATGTATTACTAATAATTATGTAATATATTACATAATAATACTACTGGAGATATATATATTTATATATATACATACATTCATATATCTTATTCACTTAGTTCTGTTCAATACGATACGAAAACGGAAACAACATTTATGCATACGTACGGACTACCGTCTCCATAAACTGTCTTTTTCATTTCATATATATGTCTATTATAAATATATATGATAAATAAATCATTTTTTATATTTTGGAAGTATTTAAATCTTGATATATGTGATACAATCAAGAGTAACAAGTTAAAACACGTACGATAAAGAAAGCGATTATTACCCATGATGTTAATTTAACATGGAAATTATTATTAAATGGGTAGTATAAAGTCATAAATGAATCATGTATGATATCATAAATATTAATACAGTTCTGCTATAATTTAATATCAAAGTAAGATATTCATACAGAAGGTTAAATGTACCGTCGTCTAAAGGAATGTTCAAGGTAAGGGTAAATTCCTCAATCTCATTATTATCTAAGATTGTTTATGTGTAAGTATTTACTAGTAAATTATTATCATCCATGTTCATTTTTCATAAAAATGATTTCCAAATGAATATTTTAAGGATTTGTGAAAGGTACTCATTATCAAGATCCGAATTTTATATGTTTTATTGATTTAACTTTCTAAATATTTTTAATTAACGTCCATGTTTTCAAAATGATTTTAAGGATTTATTTATATGGACATGAATGTTTTGAAACAGTAATTATTTTCAAAAGTTTCAAAGTGGTATGGGACACTTTCACTCCAAAATCTCATTTAAATTATTTCCTTTATAAATGTGTGGCTTTTAAATGATTTTACCAAAAGGATATTTCTTTCAAAATGTTTTACTCATCATTTTCAACTATTTCAGCATCCTTTACTGGATATTATATTTTATTGAGGTTGATTTATTATAATACAGTATTCCATATTGTATTGAATGAGTTATGATATTTTTGACTGTGGATGATCTATTTTTATACCATTCATGGTTATGGTTAAAGTATTGACATTTCCTATGCTAGTTCTAATATGAATGTTTATGTTATGTTTCATTCTTTTCATATGAGGAATGTATTGGACATAGTAAGTGACAGGTGGAGCCTGCTATATCTCCACGATGCATCGATAGGTCTCATGAGACAACTAGACATGGAATTGGCCGAAGACTTTTCCAAATTTGATATATGGTTTTGGATGAGGCCTGAATCAGTTTTAGACGTCTTGGCCGAGGCAATGAAAAAATGTTTTATAATGTCTGTCATTATACATTCCCTCATTATGAAAATAATATTGATGGTTCATGTGGTCATTCTACTAGAAGAATACCCATGATTATGTTTTATTATGTCATTATTTACTCATCTCATATTCATTCCATAAAAGTATTAATGATTATTATTGGTAAAGGTATGTGGTTTCAATTTTTCACCATGATTAATATTTATGTTATCTTCCACTGTATTACTTACCCTTACTGAGCATTTATGATCACCCCTTTTTCTATGTTTTATTTTTTCAAGGATTCCAAGAAGTGTATTGTGATTGATATATAGGGTTAAGCTAAGGGAATAATGGAATTCATAAAGGATTATTTATGTCGTGTTGTATGTATTAAAGTGTAACATAACATTCATGTATGTATTATATTTTCAATGAATGCTAAACCGATCGGTCCTTAGGAACTAGATTCCTTGTAATCATGCCAATGTATTAAAATAATGCACCGAATCTGGGTAACTGGGGTCAGGGCGTTACAGTTGGTATCAGAGGAAGATTAGCAATAACCTTGGAAACTGGATATAGATAAAATTTGATTAGAGAACATTACCCTAAAATAGACTATGATGATTAGTATAGAAAAACATTCTAGAATTTAGGTATTGTAGAGATTTTGTGAGTTTTCCATGAAATACATCCACGTCGGGAAACGAGCACGTAGAGGTGGATATGTCACAAATGTATCAAGGGGTAAAACCCAAAATCACTGCTTTGAGCTAGGCTCGAATGAGAACTGGTGCATGAAAACGGGCCTTGATACACTCATGGTTACGAGACTCTCGGGGGATATGCATAGGGTAATTATCATTTTCTTTACAAACCATTATAAAGGATTTAAGAGTATATACCTTCTCAAAGAAAATATTTTTATGGATTATATCCATAAACTATTCAATTTATGTTAGGTATTTTACATGTTTGGAATTATTCATCACAATTCATAAACCGAGCTAGTGTATGACATTGTATAGAAATGGCGCCTAGTAGAAGGCAGGTAAACTCCCGCAATACGTATAATACAAAGAGTAAGAAGTATCGTATCATTCACAGTATTAAGACAACATTTAGAAAGGAAATAGTCTCCCATGTATTATCATCATATAAGTAAATAGTATCATGTGTTAATAAGATTCGTAAAAAATTCTCTGAGTATTATGGCTTTGAAGGGAAGCCAGAAAAGAAAAAGATGATAGAAAGAAAAATGGATAAAGGGAAAAAAGGAAAGAAGGATTTTACAATCTGTGATAAATGTGAAATAAATAACCTTGGGAAATTATTTAAGGGAATGGGAGTTTTTTATAAGTGTATAGAAAAAATACTCCAATTATGTAATTGCAAGGGTAAGAAAAAGTTTTCAAATGTAAAATGCTTCATCTGCAAGGCGTTGAGACACTACGTGAATCAATGTCCCATTCATAAGAGTATACTACAAATGATGTTATTGTATAATAATCAAGTAATGATACTCCCTCAGATGAAGAGGAAAGAATATTATTCTTATGTTGTTATTTTAGAATTATTTCATTTGAGTGTTTTATCAACAGTATACTGGTTACATGAACTATGGAGATAAATTAGGATTGTACTGCAATACTATTTTATTGAGGATTTGAGATTATATGGTTCTATGAAAGGTGAAGTAATATTAATCTAAAATTTTTGGAAAATAAAAGGTTGAAGGAAAGGTAATCATTAATATGGTCCTGATAATGAGGTAGTTATTTTGGAATAAGAGATGGTTGATTTTGGTAATTTAGGATGTAGCAGTGTTGTAAAAGAATACACGATGAAGGCATTCAAATGTTTTTACCTGGAAAAAAGGATCCTCATTATGTTTAAATTCCTTATAAATTTCGGAATGAGAGATTGGATATAAGTATTTTGGTTAATTGTAAAGGTTGGAATGGATTAAGTTTGAAATTGGATACTACTGTTAAGGTGATTTTTGGATTGCCATAAAAAGGACAACATGGAGGTCGAGCGGAAACCCGTCATGTCTGGCAAGGCTGCAAGACATGAACCAGCAACCGAAGGGAGGCAAAGGTGTATCACCTATCACTGACCCACATGATTTCCTGGATTGAATAATGTAGTTTTTAAAGGTTCTGGAAGATGAATTATATATTCATTTTTTTGGAACCCTAAATGAATATGATAAATAGAATATTTTTGTATCTTTTTGAGTGAAAGATAAGCTTGTGGTAGAAAATAGTTAAAATATTGGACTCTACTTGTCATTTATATATATATATATATATATTCCAACAATTCTATAAAGATATAAATTCATAAAATTTAGGTAAGGCATATTAAAACTAAAAATGTGTTATCCTAATACCATTTTTTTGTTGAATCGATCATCATATATTGATGGTTTTGAGGCCCTCAATTCTACAATTGTTTGTGACTGATGACCTCAATCACTCCTTATAAATATTTATGTTTTTCCTATAATTATGTGTCACTAATTTCCACCAATTTTATCCTAATAGAGATCATAATTTTGGTGGTGACTTTTTCATTCCTCTTTTCCTCTTATTAATATTAAATTTTATTCACACAATTTCTGTGGTGGGTTTTCCCAAAAATGTATTTTCTATTTCAAACCTTTTATTTTCGAAGAACAATTTAAAATTGCAAGGATTAAATTTATTTAATGGGGGAGAATGTAACACCACAAGATTTCATAGTACGTTATTTCTTCAAAGTAATGCAATAACTTGCACTACACGCAACACTGAGTTCAAGCGCATTATGACTTACCAAACTAGACGTTCAAAAGCGGTTATGAATATTATTACCTAAATTTTGAACATTATATAATCATTATAATTTTAGAATCAATATTATGAGATTCTTAGACATAATTTATGAACATAATCAATTTTTTTTTTCAGATAGAAGAATTATTTTAAAAAAAATGCAATTTTACCAGCTTTTAATGGAGAACCTTTTTGTAAATCCATTATTTAAAAATTTTTTATATTCAATTTGACAAAATAATATTATTATTTATAATTGGTACATAATAATTTAGTTTCAATATGTTTTTTGTGTTTTTCTGATAACATTCATATTTGAGGGAATAGTGAAAATAATATATTTTAACTGAAAACAACTTTTTTAAACCAAATAATTTATAGTGTTGAATTATACATTTTAATTTTCTGGAAGTATAATTGGATTATATTATTACCCTTTAATCCAATTTTGGTCATTGTAATTAATTTCACATTAAAATTATACAAAAACAATTGTCATTCTTTTGATAGTTATTGTTTCTTAAAAACACGATATTCGTTTTGACAACGAGAATTAATTTTAAATTAATAATTTCACCTTCTATGTTTTTATTTTCGTAAAATAGAATTCATTTTTGGATTTGGAATATCTTAATTAGCCTGAGGTGAATTTTTTGTATTTTTCGGAAAACGTTCAATTTTTTATGTATAGTTAAAAAACACTAAGTTACAGTTTAAACCCGAATTTTTATTTAAATAATTATTTTTTTTTTGAATTTATTTTAGGTCAAAATAGATATATAATAGCTATATAAGTTCAATGTAATTAATTGTAGTCAATTTATAATATTTATATAGATATATATATATTATTAAACTTTTCACCGTCTTTTACCCACCTCCTAGAAGAATTTACGAATTCACATAAAATTCAATTTTACCGCTTTTGTGAGTGGAATTTCATAAATCTAAGAGACAAAGTTGATATCTAAAAGAAAAATGTGGTTCAATAAGATAAAAATAATTTTTGGTAAATAGTAAATTTTTAGTTTTATTTACCACGGTTAAATGTAAATAGGATAATTTCACGTAAAATTGATATTATTATTATCCTAACACATGACCTATTTATATTGGATAACATTAACTCAACAAAAACCAACTATAAGAATAAAATATGAGCCTTTAGGTCCACTTGGATTAGATTAAGACATTTATTTTTATATTATTTAAAGAACAGTTAAAAGAGTAAAAATCATAGTTTAATAAATAAAAAAATTTAATATTGGGTTATACATAAGATAAATTCGACTATAAATATTAATTATAATTCTAAAAACATTTCCTACATAATGTGTTTTTATTTATAATATTTATAGATTGAATATTTAAATTAATTAATAAAACAATGATGATGCAGTAATTTCCTTATAAATGAATGAATCAAATAAATGGTATTATAAATATTAAAATAAATATAATTTCAAATTTTCTATGACATACAAGAATTTTATAGGTGAATATCAATGTTAGGATTTATTAAATGTATTTTTTTGAAGTAATAATGCTGCTATTATTTTAACAAAAAACAAATACCAAATATTGTCAAAATTGACATTAAATAGTTTTTAAAACAAATATTATATAATTAATTGATATAATGGACCTAAAAATCTATTTTTCGGTAAAATAACATAAATAACAATATATATGGCATTAATGAACCAATTGGGGTTCTATTGGAAGTATATACTATGTTTATTAACCATATAATGTAGGAATACAAGAGGACACGATAAAAGGTAAATTATTTAATTAAAGTTAAATTTAAATAATAAGGTTAAAATGGTAACCTAAACTTGTATAAAACCTATTGGTTGAGAGGATTTAGACCCATACCCACACTATCTTATAAATAAGTCACTTTGGAGCCATTATAAACCGAATATGAATTTATTATAAAATAAAATGTTATGTTTTTTCAAAGGTGCCCCTCACCCCTCTTATAATAGTGAACCTCCCCTTCTATAATATTCACACCTCTAAAGCCTTATGGCATGGCCAAACCCTGAAAAAATATCCTCTAACTATCCTAAATTTATCCTAGAGACCTTATTTTGGTATTAAATCTAACCTATGAATCCCTTTTGATCAAATCAAAAAGAAGAACTCGAAGAAGTGGTAATGATTTCACCACCCTCTTTCAAGTTCTCTTATTCTTCCACTTACTCTTTATTTGTTGTTTACATTATAAAATAATAAAAATAGTATATTATATATACTGTGATGTTATTATAAATATGGAACAACTATATTCATTATTATATCCAACTTTTGAATGATAATGTCACCATTCGTGCGTACGTACGACTTACCCTCTCCATGCTGTGGTGTAATTTGTTATTCAACACTATGTTATTTGTATTAACATAATGATGAGTAATATGTATATAAATAATGAAAATATCATGACAATATCCTTTTAAAATAAATATACCATCCAATTCCCCACTTCTAAGGAAATGATATTGTCACTCGTGCGTACGTACGGATTTTCGTCTCCACGACGCGATGAGATTCATTTCCACATTCACCATTCATCGAAGATTATAAATATATATATATATATATATATTACTAATAATTATGTAATATATTAAATAATAATTTTAATTGAGATATATATATATATATTTATATATACATATATCTTATCCACATAGTTCTGTTCAATACGATAGGAAAACAGAATCATCGTTTATGCGTTCGTACGGACTACCATCTCCATAAACGGTGTTTTTCATTTCATATAGATGTATATTATACATATATAAGATATATAAATCACGTTTTATATTATGGATGTATTTTAATATTGTTCTATGTGATAAAATCAAGAATAACAAGTTAAAACACGTACGATAAAGAAAGCCATTATTACCCAAAATGTTAATTTTATATGGAAATTAATATTAAATGGGTAGTATAAAGTCATAAATGAATTATGTATGATATCCTAAATATTAATATAGTTCTCTTATAAATTAATAAAAGAATAAAATATTCATACATGAGGGTAAATGTACCACCGACTAATGTAATGTTCAAGGTAAGGGTTAATTCCTCAATCTCATTATTATCCAAGATTGTTTATGTGTAAGTATTTACTAGGACATTTTTATCATACATGTCCATTTATCATAAAAATGATTTCAAATTGCATATTTTATGGATTTGTGAAAGGTACTCTTTATCAAGATCATAATTTTTAATTTTTTAAAGATTTATCATTCTAAATATTTTTAATTAATGTCCATGTTTTCAAAATGATTTTAAGGATTTATATTTATGGACATGAATGTTTTGAAATAATAATTCTTTTCAAAAGTTTCAATGTGGTATGGGACACTTTGATTCCAAAATATAATTTAAATTACATCCTTTATAAATGTGTGACTTTTTAATTATTTAAGAAAAAGGATATTTTTCTCAAAATGGTTTACTCATCATTTTAAACTACGGCAGTATCCTTTACTGGATATTATATTTGATGAGGGTTGATTTATTATAATACAATATTCAATATTGTATTGAATGAGTTATGATATGTTTGACATTGGATGTTTTAGTTTTATACCATTCATGGTTATGGTTAAAGTATTGAACTTTCATATGCTAGTTATAATACAAATGTTTATGTTATGATTCAACCTTTTCATATGAGTAGTGTATTGGACATAGTAAGTGACGGGTGGAGACCGCTATAGCTCCTAGATGCATCAGTAGGTCTCATGAGGCAACTAGATGCGGAATTGGTTGATTCCCTTTCCCAATTTGGTATATGGTTTTGGCCGAGGCCTTAATCGTTTTTAGACATCTTGGAAGAGGTATTTACAAAATGTTTTAGAATGTATGGAATTATACATTACCTCATTTTGAAAATAATATTGATGGTTCATGTGGTCATTCGACTAGTAGAGTACCCAAGATTATGTTTTATTATGGAATTATTTACTCATCTCATATTACTTCCATAAAAGTCTTCATGTTTATTATTGGTAAATGTATGTGGTTTTAATTATTCAACTTTCTTAATATTAATATTATCTTCCACTATACTGATTACCTTTACTGATCATTTGAGCTCACCCCTTTTTCTATGATTTATTTTTTCCACGATTTCAAGAACTGTACTGTGATTGATATGCAAGGTTAAGGTAAGGGAATAATGTAATTGATAAAAGATTATTTATTTTGTGTTGTATGTTATAAAGTGTAATGTAAAATTCATGTATGTAATATATTTTCATGTAATGCTAAACTGATCAGTACTTTGGAACTTGATTCCTTGTAATCATGCCAATGAATTAAAATAATTCACCGACATTGGTTAACTGGGGTCAGGGCATTACATGTAGATACTCAATAGGTAATTAATATACTCATAGTTTTTATCTCCATATGTTTGGGTGAGATAACATTAAATAATGGTTTGGGTTGAGCTTTTCTCTTTCAATGTACCGTGATTTATCTATTATTATCCTCTTCTATGGTATCTCTTATTACTCCCCCCTCAACTTTTAGGGTGTCCTTCTGAGTATGATTATAGTATCCCTTATATGGAAATTTCCTTCCCAGGTTGTGTCTTATGAATATGACGAAAAAATCGATCATGACTATAGATTATTTAGGTAAACATGGTGCCTGGATTGCATATATCAATTGTGTCTTGGGATTTTGGATTTTATCTATTGAAATTCTAGTTTTCTAAAAATGTGGGACAAATATCTAGATGGGCTTGTATTTTTTAACCCATTTCCATTTCAGTTTACAGTACCATACTTTTGTACTTTCTAGAGGTTCATGCATTAATTGTGTATATTTTGAAATTTTTTCATATTTTCTTATTCCCTCATGCACTATTTCATTGAGTTGGTTGTGTGCATGTGTATAGGAACATAGGGGAATCGCTCCCTATGTAAGACATGTCCTCGGTATTTTTTTCCACTCTTATATCCTACGGAAGTGGTCTTGGGGTAGTTTCAGATCAAGCCCCGCATTAGATTGGGTTTTGACTTGGGATGTTTGAAATGAAAAAAGGTAACCCTATCCATTTATCATTTTTAGGTGAAGCTGATAAATGGTTGTATCTGGTTAATAATTATATAGAAAAATTTAATCATGATACTCTAACGTGGGATGATTTTAAGATTCTTTTACATGAAAATTATTTTCCTAAAATTTAGATTAGATAAACCATTCATGGAACTAAGGTAGAATGATGATGATTCTATTGATGTATATGAAGATAATTTTATGAGATTGGTCTGGTATGTACTAGATTTTATTAAAGACATTGATATTAAAATTAATATATTCTAAATAGGTTTGAAACCATATTAATGAAATCTTTGGATTCATGATAATTTAAACGATATGAGAAACTAGTTCATTTTTCTAAAAATGTTGATATGGATTTTCCGAATACGTATGTGACTCTTGATGAAAACAATAATAAGTGGTCATGTTGGAAGGAATTCGAGAATAATTCATCAAAGAAATATGGAGTTAAGAAAATTAAATTCCCTTATTGTGAAAAGTGTGGTAAAAATAATCATTGATAATTAATTTTAAATTCAAGGAATTGTTGATGATGTCGAATGTTTGGATACATATCAGATGAGTTCAATGAAAATGATCAAAAATATAATGAGATGTTTATGGTGAGATGATTTAACTATAAAGGGTTGTGTCGATTTTATAATGTGTGTCCAGAGTTAGTCACTCTAGGGGGAATCAATAATATATTAGGAAAAAGGGTATGTAAAATCCTTTGGAACTACATCAGCATATGTTGGACCATCAAAGGAAATGGTATCATCTCCAGGGAGCATTGTATTTTTCAATTTTTGACATGAGGTCAGGGTACCATTTGTATAGATTGATGGAAAAAGAAATTTCAATGAATGTGTCTGAAACTAAATATGGGAATTTGGAATTCATAGTTATTCCATTTGAATTTACTAATTCACTTGTGGTATTCATGGATCTTATGTATAGAATATTTCATGAGTTCTAAGATAATTCATTGGTTATGTTTATTGAGTAATTTTTTGTATATTATAAAAGTAAATAGGCTCATCAGAAACATATAAGGGTTGTTTTTAAAACCATAAAAAATAATTTGTATGGGAAATATAGCAATTGTGAATTTTCGTTGCAAAAAATTTAATTCCCTCATCACATTGATTCTAAAGATCGAATAACTATAGATCCTGCTAAAACAAAAGTTATTTAAGGATGGATAAGACCCAAAAATATAACCAGCATCCGCAGTTTTTTGGATAATCAGGGTATTAATGGAAGTTTGTTGAAAACATTTCATAGTTATCTATCCAACTAACAATGTAAACTAGAATGTGAGTAATGTTTATCTGGACAAAAGATTGTGATAATTAGTTTCATGATTTGAAAATAAGAATGGTGAATTCTTGGGTTTTGGACTTACCTTACAGAAGTGATGAATATTAAATCTATGCTGATTCTTTATAGAAATGACATAGTTGTTTCCAAATGCATAATTGTTAGGTAATATCATATACTTCATTTAATTTAAAATCTCATGAGATTAATTACCCTACAGAGGATTTGGATTCTTCTATTGTTGATTTTCCATTCAAAAATTGGTAGCATCATTTTCTTGGAGTCAAATTAGAAATAAATACTTATCATAAAAGATTGAAATATATATTCATTAATAAAAAAATGAACATGAAATAGAAAGAATGGGTAGGACTAATAAAAAAATTTGATTTCACGATTCGTTACCATCATAGAAAAGCAAAAAATGGTTGATGGATTGAGTTAGAGACTTAATGTTGTATTAATCATGTTATGTTTGGAATGCGACCCTTTTGTTAATGATTTGATTTTTTTTCTTGGATGTTATTGGTGTAGTAAATTCCTTTATTTTGTTTTATGTTTCATTGTAATATTATTTACTAGATAGGTTTAAGATAGCATAGATGGAAGACCATCAGCTACAGAAAAAGGTAGAATTGTTTGTGAAGGTTACAGAACCTGAATTTAACATTGATAATGATTGTGTTTTGATATTTAGGAATATATTATGTGTTATTTGTGATTAATATTGAATAAATAGTTATTATGTGATGCTCATAGTTCTTCATTTTCCATTCATCCTGAAATTATTAAGATGTACTGATACTATCATGGGTGTTATCAATGGGATGGAATGAAAAGTGATATTTATATATTTTCCATGAAGTGTTTGAAATGTCAACAGGTTATAGTAGAAATATAGATTCCAAAGGGGATGCTTCATCCTTTGTAACTTCCATAGTAAAAATGATAAAATATATCCATATATTTAATAGTGGTATTATCAAATACATCTTATGTTAACGATGTGATCTTCGCTATTTTTGATCAACTGAAAAATTTTATCATTTAATTTATATTTTGGACACTATATATATAAATCTACTATCTCATCTGTATCATAATTAGGTAATCACGTTACATGTTATTACACTCTCTATTGAATATTCTCATAATATAAGGATCACTTCTATTTTTTATAAAGTCCTTCAGAATTCATTGGGAACTAAAATTAAATTTCATAACATCATTCCATCCTCAGTATGATATATAGTCAGAACAAGCAATTTTAAACATAGAGGATATCCTACATGTGTTTTTAATGGTTTACTATGAGAGTCCGGAAAAACGTATTTATTTGGGTGAATTTTCTTATAATAATGTTTTTCATTCTAGTATACAGATGGCCCCATCTGAGGAATTATATAGATATTGGCTTCAAACTCCATTATTTTGGTATGAAATATGTTAAAGGATGTTGATAGGACCCGAATTGGTAGATGAAATTGTAGAGAAAGTTTAGCTGATTTAATGACACATGAGGAAAACTCAAAAGGCATAAAAGTTATTTGGATAACTATAGGAAGGGTATTTATTTTTTGGTTTTTGGCCATGAAATTCTTAATCTTTCTCCATGGACAATTGTGTGGCATTTGGGTAAGATAGGGAAGTTGAGTCCATGGTCATTGGACCCTATGAAATTATGGAAAATGTTGGATCTGTTTCCTATCCAATATCTTTGACTTGATTTTATTCTATGTAAACAATATATTTTATGTCTTAATGATAATAAATTTTTTTTTCAGATTAATCTCATCTTTTGATTCCAAAAGTAGTTCATTCGTGAGAAAATCTTTCTTCTAAAGAACATCTAGTTCATGTTCTTGATCATAGAGGGGATGTTTTGTAGATGAAGGTAATATTTTAGGTTATGATTTTATGAAAAATCCATATGGCTGAAGAGGAAACATGAGAATCTGAAAATTCAATTAAGTAAAGGTATATCCAATAATTTAACAAGGGAATAAAATTGGGAGGACACAATTTTCAGAACGAGGAAGAATTTAACAACCTAGGTAATGATTAAATACGTGTTTTTCATATTTATTAATATTTATGAATTAGATAGTAATAAAAATAGAGACTATGTTTAATATTGTATACTATATATCTATTTTTATGGTTAAAAACATTATTTTTATAAAAACGATGTTTGATCACCTTTTAATGAAATATTGGTTTTAAAACAAATAAAATCACCCTTATAAAATATATTTGACAAAATAAAATATATTTTTAAATAAAAATAACAAAATATAAATGGGTAATATTTTTAATATTTTTTTGATATGTTTCATTTATTGATGAATAATAAAACAAAAATTGTATTTTTATTAAAAACATCTTTTTTGTGAAAACAATTTATCTTGTTAAATTATTTATTTGAATGATTTAAAATTATAATTAGATAAATTTATTACCATTTAATCCAATTTATATAATTGGAATCATTTTCACATTGAATTTGGATATAAAAACATTTTAGTCTTATAATGCTTTTTTACATTAAAAACCTGTTTTATAATTCCGTAATTGGGATTAAATTTTAATTAATTTCTAAAATTTATGTTTTTTAATTTTTAAAAATTGAATCTATATATGGAATAATAAAGTCCAAATTTAGTAAATTGTACCCATATAATTATTTGGAAAACATGAATAATAAATTTATTAATATTTTTTTATTACCACGGTTAAGGGTAAATTGTGTAATTAAGTGTAAACCTTATTTTATAAATATTATAAAATTACCATAACACTAGTATTTATTTTATTGAATGAGTAATTTTTATCCAAAATAATCATTTAACCTATTTTATGAGATCTTATAGCCACTTCTATGCCTTTAAGTCATTTATAGTATTTTATTTAAAGAAATGTTAATTTTGTCATACTTTTTTTTCACAAGTGAAATATTTGAAATATGGGTTACATATGGGATATCATCAACTATAAATAGTATTTTAAAATATTAAATATTTCTCTTCATCATGATAATCTAATTTTAATTTTTAGGGTAGAAATATTTAAATTTATGGTTTGTAATGTGATGATGCAGTAATTGTTTAATGAAATGAAATATCAATTAAATTATATTAAAAATATTAAAATAAATATAATTTTAAAAAATTAATATCATACAATAATTTTATACAATAATTATAGATTTTTTTGTTTTCATTAAATATTTGGTTTGAATATGTAATATTTTTATGATATTTTAAAAAATCAAGTAATGAATAGTGTCCTAATTGATGTTAACGATATTTTAAAATATAATATATTGTAGTAAATGAAATAAATATTATAAAAATATAATATTCAAACAAATGATTTTAATATGTCTCAAAATTTCATCAATTAATCTGTTATTAGTATTTTTTTGTTTTATAGTAATTATATTAACCCTCATGTTGTAAATCACATGATATCATGTTAAGAGTTAAATGGTTAAAATGGGGGTAAAAAACAAAAATAGAAGGATTAAAAACAATAAAAACATTATAATTATCATTGGATGAATTTATTTATATATATACTCATCATATATTCTATATAAATCAATTTTTATCTATTTTAAATAGGAAATAAATTTATATTAATTTAATATTTTGAAGAATTCCAAGCGTGCTCATCCCTTCCTTTATAAAGGGGAACCCATTATTTGCAATTACTAACAATTAAAAACCTATATTATTCATTAAATATATGTCCAAATACCTTCTTATAATACCTACCCACTTTGTACAGTCCTTAATTTAGTCATAACACTCTCCTTAGAGGTGTTAGGGTGTTAAGAAAATGAGGTCGTCTGAAGAAGATGTATTGTTTTAATCAAGTATTTCTGTTTTATTTCTTCTTCCAAAAAAATAAAAGATTTTGAAATCATGATGAAATAATAATTAAGATATCATAAATATAATTATATTTTATTATGTTAATATCATCACTTAAATCTATCTTTAATTTTATTAAATGGGAAATGAATTATTCATTCGTGTGTACGGTAGACTGCCACCTCAAGAACTGATATAATTCATTTTCCATCACTGTCTCTCAATATTGGTTATAATGATATAATTAATATTTATATATGATATTAATGACATTATATCATTATGAAAGAATTATATATAATTTATGTTCTCACCCATTTATCCACATAAAAATATTAATGTTTTTCGTGCGTACCTGTGAACTATCACCTCCGCCAAGCGATGTGATTCATTCTTCATCACTACATCACATGTATGATATATATATATAAGTATATTTATCTATTAAAATTATATTTAGGATTTTATTATCATTATATAATGATAAAATAGTAATTACC
Organism: Viscum album; assembly: GCA_963277665.1. Taxonomy (NCBI): domain Eukaryota; kingdom Viridiplantae; phylum Streptophyta; class Magnoliopsida; order Santalales; family Viscaceae; genus Viscum; species Viscum album. The sequence goes on from OY728141.1 coordinate 1,820,011,130, forward strand.
TTTTTCCCTAATGATCATTTAAAAATGGCAACGTTACTGATTTGTATGCACAACCTACCATCTCTGTGATTATAACATTGTTAATCTTTTATAACTATATATAAATCGTATGATTTAAAAGATTATTTGTTTTATAAAATTTATAATTATATCATTAATGTTATTAACTATATTATGGACTAATCTAACTTTTACTATTGACATCATACCAAATTCATTTTGGACTCAAGTATTGAATATCATCAAAACATAAGACATGACAGTAAATAATTAATTAATTTTTATAACATAATAGTAAATGATATAAAATAAAAAATAATATTTAAATAGATTATAATGAAATTAATTAATTATCCTAAGTTTGTTTTTCTGAAATAATCATTTTGTACGTCATGATTGAGACTCAATGTAAGGGACTTTGTAATAAAAATCCATTCTTTAATGTTCCTTTTTCAAAATTCAATGGGATTTTTTTCTAAATATTATAAACCATTAGTGTTTTATCCCACATTCCTAATGATTTATTAATTTAATTATTTCCTTTTAATTTTTTAGTTCTTTTCGATGAGAATTATTTAATTTTTGGGTGCATGTATTTTATATTTTAAAAGTTATGATTACAAGAAAATGGTATTTTAATAGTTTAAAGTGTTTTGATAAAGTATTTAAAATATGTTTCATTGGTTTTATTCATGATATATTCCTTATAAAATCGTTATTATGGGTTGAGCCCATTATATCTCATTATGTCATAGGTTGATCCCCATTATAGATTAATATATGATGGGTTGATCCCCATTATAGCTCACGATATGACGGGTGATATCCATTATATTTCTTCATTGAATTGGGTACTCAATAGATGGAATTTGACTGTATGGTTATTCTATTTTAAGGGTGAATGTATGTAGAATATAGAAATGATGTCCAGAGGCACATGTATGAATTTTCTATTAATGGTATTTAGTTTTTATGGAAATAGGTTTAATGGGTTTTCATGTTTTCACTGGACTAATGATTTCCTTTATTTATGTTCCTTATTAAGATGTGTTTTCTCATCCCTCGTTTTAAAATGATTTTCATAGGGTATAAGGATTGTTAAGATAAATAAGTAATTCAATTTGAATTATATTAATATTTTTTTTCGAAAAATAAACGATTTTTTTTAAAATGTTATTTACAGATAAAAATAGATATTGTTTTTTGTTGTATCCACATTATTTTAATGGGGTATATTATGTTTGAATTATGATATAATTATCTAAAAAAATAAACTAAAAAGATACAAGAATGTGAATTCTAGTTCCAAAAAACTAAAATATGTAATTATTTAATTTATGGTTCTTATAGTGAAACAATCTATCGAGGGTAGTATCAAATTAAGGGATCCAGAATCATGGGTTGTTACAAAACCCATCCAAACCATATTTCAAAATTGTGAACATTAAAATATGACACATGTGGACATCTGATATATTTCAAATAACCACCTCATATATGTATCCCACCAGATTGATGTAATTTTTTTTCCTATCCTCATAATGTAGATACCAACTATTTTTTATAGATATTACCGCATCTTAATAGTCATATGCATCCTAAAACATAACTTTTATTACTACCATAAATTTTCAAGAAAATATACTCAGAATTTTAATATATACTAACTTAATATAGCACCTCAACTTTTTAACTTATTTTTCTTGGAAATTTAATGTTAGTTTTACAAAACATCAATTAAATACAAACTTGGATTCAAGTAAACTAACATAGATGCTTTATCATTTATCCTATTTTTGAAACCTTTCCTAAGAGTTCATTATCTATTTGATAACATATTAGTTACATCATATGTATTCTTCTTATAAACCCATAATATATTTAGCTTCCACATTGGTTTGGATTTCCTCGTCATTTTTTGTAGCATGTAGTGGATCCTCTTCTTGTTGTTCTTCGAGAGAATGGGTTTCTCTTTGAATTAATAGTTACTCAACACTACAATAGCAGATCATCTATCTATATTTTATTTTCCTTGATATGAAAGATATTTTAAAATTATGTGTATTTATATTAAATATCATCTATAATTTTCAATTTCTATAAGTGGTATTTTAAAAATATTTACCACTGCAAACCAAAATCACAATCATAAAATACCTAGTTTCGGTTCCAAGGATTTTCCATGCACTACTTTTTCATCTCAATAGAAATTATAGAAGCAAAACCATTTAATGAACCTCACACAGACAAATAAATATTTATAAAATAACTATAGTATGGTTGACTTCATGTTCCTTAAAAGTTTTTCACAAAATTTATGTTATCCTAAGGATAAATGGATGTAATATACAAGAGGGGGGGGGGGGGTGAATTGTGGGTTTTAATCAAACATAAATGTTTCGATCCACCCTCACAATTTAAGTGGACCAGATTTGAAAAATATTGATCAATTCGAAGTGCAATAGTGGAAATATGAAGTCTATGAAATGAAGTTTGCACAATTGAAATAAGTTTTAAAATGTTTATCAAAATATAATAATAGTGATCAAAGAAGTCGAAATAGAAAATTTAAAATATAGGTATGTCATAAAATAAATATAGAATAAGTATAAAATAATCGATAGAGTATTGGTTAACAATGAAAATACTATTTTAATAGGATATTATTAAACAAAAAATTTAAACCAATGTGAAAGGTATATTATTACACAGTATTTATGGTATCCATGAATTTAAACTTATCTTAAAGTATCTGTTATTTTAAAATATGTCATAATGGGTTTATTCCTATCAATAGAATCCCAAAAATTAACCTATTGGTATGAATAGTGTTATAATCCTAAACACACTCTCTTCCCATCCAAAGAATTGTATGCTCACAAAATATTGGTAAATCCATAGTATTTTTATCCGTGGATGACCTTGATCATACATGATTAGTAAAATAAAAATTACATGAAAAATATTTAGAACCTTATAATGAATCATTATAACACACATCCCATAGTGATAATTTATAAAGAAAAAAAATTAAATATACACTAAGTCAACTTACTGTTTAAGAGTTCAACTTACTATAATATAATTCAGGCTTTCAACTTATGCATGATATTATTCTAACATTATAGGATGAAACTATATATATTTATAGCAATGTAACAGACATTAATGATTAATTTTATCAATTCTTTGAGTTATTTGTAACTACATCAGCAATAACTCCATCATCTAACAATGGATTTAATGATCTTATTTATCTTGTATTTATTTTATCATCAACCACTATAGTTCTCTTGAATTTTATGGATATAGTGTGGAATATTATTTTAGATTAATATATATTTTCCAACCATAACATGTTGTGTAATATTTTAGTTACTATAAATTCATTAATTATATATAAAATTAGTAAAACCAAATTCAAATTAAATCAAGTTTATATAAAGTGTATTATAACTTCCCAAAAAAATAAAATTAGTGATTACATAATTAAAAAATATCCCCCTCTTTGTAAATCACAAAATAGAAAACAAATGTTAACATTTAAACTAAATTTATAAAAATTGTACTTGTAAATTCGATTAGAATATAAAAACTCTAGTATAATGAAATTATCCATCTATTTAAAATTAAATTTTTAATAAACATATTTGTAATAATTGAGATATAATAAACATGATTGAAATAATGAAATAATTTTACCTTTTAAAAGACATTAGATTAAATAACATCTCCCCTTTTAATTATCAATAAAACAAGGTACATAAGAAAGTAAGAAAATAGTGTTCATTAAAAGAAATAAAAAATTAAATTAGAAATTAAAAAGTTAGTTCTCGCAAGAATTTGTATTAATATGTTTTGGATTATTATGATAATTTTTTAAATACTTGTATTATCAATAATTACTTTGAACCAGTTGATGTAACAAAATTTATTAGAGTTAATTATATTTTTACCATACATTCTTATATGAGAAGATCTTAATATGATGAGTTCTTATATTGAATTAAATATTCTCCACTATTAATTCATGTGTTATTTTGAATATTCATATTATATAATATATAAATCTATAGTACCACACATTGAACTTCAGTCTCTTCACTTAATATCTATGATAGTGATGCAGCTTCAAATAATGATCTTAATATTTTGGTAGAAGGGACTTTGAGCTTCATTAATTTCATTTCTAGCTTTTTTTGATAAAAACTACCAAAGATACTACTATTTAAATAAATTTTAAAATAGTATAAGGAAGAAAGAATAAATGAATTTTTTGGTGTCTAAAACCTTGATATTGTAATGCTTATATTGTTTAATGAGATGCTACTATCAAAAAATCCTTTATTATACTAATGGTACAAAATAATTCCTATAAAAATATGTTCCCAAAACATATATCATACAAATACTTTAAAATATTAAATTTTATAATTTAATTATACAAAAATATATGTTACCTTATGAAATCAATATTATAAAAAGATATTTGATGATAAATACTTTTCGTATAAAAATTTATCTTCGAATTGAATAAAAACATAAGATATATTATCTTCCATGAGTTTTATACATATAACTATTAGATAAAATAATATATCATTGTACGATAAAATTATAAAAAGATATAGTTATAGAATTTAAATTTCTTTGAAGTTGTCTTCTAATATTAATGGACAATCTTCCACTTTCTAGGATGGTTTATGGAAAAGCACAACTTTGATTGTTGATTTTTTACAGAAATAAAAAATGAGACATATAGAATATTTATGTAATAAAAAAGGAAATAATATGTATGACTGATGAAAATATAGAAGAAAAACCAATGAAATAAAATATAAAAAATGATGCAGTAAAATTATATCCCCCCCATTAAATTATTTTTTCAATGTAAGAATGTTAGTTCAATAGTAATTGATTTGAAGATATATTTATATTAATCATTCTCAAATTATATTTAATTTATTTATTCTATAATGATTTAATGGATTTGTAAAAATATCCGTAAGCTCTTTTTTTCTGATAAATTTGAGAATTATATTTAATTTTCATGTGTGATTCACATGAAATTGGTATTTACATCATTGGTTTTTCTCATGTGTTATGTGATGGGTTCTTACGAAAAGATTTAGAATTATTATTATCAAAAGGTGAAATAGTTTGAGTGAATCTCAAAAACAAAAATATATGAGTGTGTGTCACATCCATACCACTTCAACACAACAACATCTTGTTTCTACATATACATCTTTAGTAGTACAAAGTGTTGCAGAATGTAGATTCTTAATAGGCCCCAAAAGTAAATATTCTTATAATAAGTGATATGCTCAAGAATTAAATTTCTTATAATATTTTTAGGCTCTAATGTTAGCATCTTATTAACATTTTTTAACAAAATCATTTGTAGAATAATAAAACAATTTATGGTTATGAGTTATTTTAATGTAATTAAAAATACGTTTTATCGATTTTAAAATGTGGTTCCTCTGGATTTAATTGAAATATCTCACATTAACATACTGAAAACGTAATATCTATGTTACATTCTATATGATATACTAAATTTCCAATCATATGTCAATAAAGTGCTTGATCTACCGTTTTACTAGATTAATCATAATCAAGGTTGATAAAAGTTTATACTATAGTACTAATATATTTAATATTTTTATGTTGAGTTAATATATTTCCTTCGGGGTTTTTTCATAAATTTGAAAACAATGAAATAGGATGAGTTTATCCATCTGTCTCATTTCAAACTGATTTTTCATAATTACATTAAAACTATCGAAAAATAGTTTTTATTTGAACCAAAAATAATTTAATCATCATAAATTTAAACAATAATGTTGCCTTCAAAATATTTATTTATAAAAAGAGTTGAATAAGAACATAATTTAACAATATTATTTTGAAGGGAATATTTTTTATTTCTATCATACCATACTCACATGTCTTATTTATATCTATATAGTGATTTAGAAAGTTAGGAAACATTATAAAAAAATTAATTTCTACAAAATGAAGAGGTTTTTCAACATAAACATTCCCCTAATCATTTTCTTTAAAAAATCACTATTAACATACATTTCAAATAAAGAAAAATTCATATGTTCTATAAAATATAATAAGATTAATATAGATACTAATGTTGCTACAAAGGAAAATTTTTCATTATAATGAATGCCTTCTTCTTGATAACACCACTTATAAAAAATTCTTGATTTATTTAAAACAATAATTCAATTTTCATCGAATTTGTTTCTAAAATACAATTTATCTCCAATTATGTATATCAATTTTGTGGTTCGATTAAGATTAAAATGTTATTCCTTTAAAATAGATTAAGTTATTATTACATTGCGCTTATTCAACCTTCATTAACCAATGCATCATTTGCCTCTTCTAGTTTTGATTTTGATAGGAATGTATGATGCCATCATTGATTTCTAAAGGAACTTGTAGTTCTAACTAGATGACTTACAAAACATGTAGTATTATCTATAAAATGAATCCATAAGATTGATTGTTTTATAGATAATGTGGTCAGATGATCATAAGTTGTCACATATATGTCTTCCATTGAATTTTATTAGGATTATTTAAAATACAATGGTCTCAATTATAGGATATTTACTATCGGTTGTTATGAAATAACATCTAAAATAATTAAAGGAATATTATGAAAAACATCATCCAAAGGATAAACATCTAGTGGTTTTATAAAAACAAAAGGATTAGTTTTATGAGACATTAAATGAAAAATTTCTTAATCAATATTAATTATTTTATTAAAGACTAGGTAATCATTGCTAGAGATAAAATAATCAATGAATATTCCTTAATCAACCATATGATCAAATTTATACCGATTTAATTTATTATTCTAGATAAATACTTTATATCCAATGATTTTTAAGTTAGTAATTTTTGAATTTATTCTAGTACAAAACTTATAAGAACTTATATTCTAAAAATTGTATGGGTAAAACAATAATTAAAATATAGAAATAAATACTCAAAATATTATCCCAAAAAATTATATCAATATAATACTCACTTAGAAATAATTGAGTTATTTACTAAATAAATTTAAGTCTTCATTGAACTATACCATTTTATTATGGTGTTATAGGTTCTGATTAGTTATAACATTCTAACTACACATAATATCAAAATATAATTGCACAAAATCAGCACCATGATTACACTAAATAGCAATCAAATGTAAATTTTTTCTAATTTTTTACATTGTCTTTAAAAATACTTAATTTATTTACATATTCAGTCTTTCATGAAAGAAAATAAACCATTTTAAATATAGTGTAATCATCAACCATTAATATTTTAAAAAAGACTTCTGTTTCTTATTTATGAGGATCAAAAAACATAGTTGAACTTAATTTATGTTCTTGTAGACCCATAAAATATCCTTTTTAGAATGTTTAGATAATTTATAAAAGTTACAAAAACCTAATATTTTATGCCACAACCACATTAAATCATTATTTATAATTAAGAATTGAAATGTTTGATTGATTATGTATTATAATTCACGATTTCATATAATTTAATTTCTATCTGCATAAAAAATGTAGGTACCTACTAAATTATGATAAATAAATTTATTATTCCGGAATTTTACAATTAAAAATTCATCACATAATTGACTAATGCAGATAAATTTTTACTTGAGGATTAAAACATATAAAAATTTTGAAATTGAAGTTTCTCAGAGAAAAGATGCATCATTGATTCCAATGACTTCACCAAATGAGATTTCTCCAAAAATAACTAATCCTCTATTCAAAATTTTCAAATTCTTAAGGTTATACTTGTCTCGTATCTTGTATGAAGAACAAACATTATCATTGTTCTATCTACTTTAGTTTTTCATACTCATCCTATTTTTTTGAAAAGATAAAAACAAGTCATAGAAGGTAACATGTCCCATGTTTTATAAATAACATTACTATGAAAGATTGGAAACAAAATTATAGACACCTCTAGGGAATGTGAGACATAATATTTAATTATATCACTCATATAATGTTTTATAATAATATAGTAATCATAATGAACCTATAAAATAAAATTCATGAATAATATATGGTAAAAATTCCACTACATGTTACTAAAAATAAATATCATGATTCACAAAATTTAAAATTCATATACTATAATTAAATCAACAAATATTCCCATATTACTTATTTAATTATATTATTTTGATAATTAAAACTAGGTATCTTGGGGTTTCTAAAAAAATATGTATCTTGGAATAAAAAAATCACTAATATATCATTGGGAATACATTTTTTTATTGAAAACAAAATCAAAATTTAATAATAGTGGAGTATGAATGAATAATGAAATTCAAATTATACTCCCATTTCACATTGAATATCTTCATTATTTTTTCCTTATATCCTCCATTAATCAATGATCTAATATAGAAAAAAATAGTAAAATCACAATTCCAATGCACATAAAGCACATAAATATAAGAGGGGGAGGTTGAACCATATCCTAAACTAAAATCCTAAATAATTCCTATGAAATGAAACATATAGAAACATGGGTTTCCTCCCATAATGAACATTTAATAAGGTAATCAAGATTGACCTTACATTGTAATTATTTAATTGGGTAAAGGTATAGATCCAACTATCTCATACAAAACTTATTTAGCCTTTAGAATGTGGTTTGTGTATCTCATCTACTATTCCACTTCTTCGTAATCTCATTATCTTATTATGTGAAGAACCATGTCTTGGAAAAACCCCATATTACTAATAAAATCACACGGGTTGTCCGAACCTCATATCAATCCTATTTTTCACATTTTTGTCGATTCACTTAATCAAATTATTCACTTATACTTACGTTTTCAATAGCCACCAAATTCACTTCATGTTCTTCTTCTTCTTTTACATCATAATGGTGTAATAAAATCTAAAAAATCTAAAAGTCATGAGAAATAATTTTTGGTATTTCCAGTCATGGTACCCTCTTTTTATTCTTCTTTTGGTTTTTCTATTGTTGGTATTATAGGGTCTTCTTATTTATTAGGCTCTAGATAATCTTCCTCGATAATGTCAATCGTGTTCGCCAAAAATTCCATATCTCCCATATCTTTCTATTCTTCTAATTCTTCTTGCATAGATTATTAATTATCCATATTATCCTCCATAAAAATAAGTTTATCAGTTTTCTCCATAGAAAATTTAGAATAATCATAAAGATTGGATCTTAATATAGACAGCTCAGAAACTTTTATCATTCTCTCCAAGAGTTTCAATCCCTCCGTGAACTTAAATTTCATGATTTGGAGTGACATAAATATTTGGGTGTAGTTGTGGTTACCTTGGTTGATCTTGAATCTCCCATCAATAGATTTTAATTTCCCTTTTTATGTCTTTAATTTATTTTGAGTGCTTTAAAACTTGTATCATTAACTGGATGTGCACCTTCTCCGTGAATTTTCTAGAGATCCAGAATCTGAAAACAAATAACATGTAAAATATATCAAAAATGAAAAATAATATTATCTAAAATGAAAAATAAATGTGGGGGTTTAATATATTATTTATATATTGAATTTATAATCTCAATTTCACTAGAAAAGGTGCTAAAAAATATCATTCCTAAAAGACATTGTTAAATCCCTCTAGAATATAAAATTTAAAAAAACTATAAAAACCCAAAATTCTATTAAAAGTGGAATAAAATAGTGTTATGTGCAGGGTTAATCCATAAGAAAATGAGATATAATATATTCAATATATTCAATGTTTTTTTTATTATTTATTAAAACTAAAATTACTTAAACTACTAAGGATGTGTGATCAGACTGACTAAAAATGAATTAAGGATAAAAAATGGATATTGAATTCACAGATCGTGATTTATGAAAGATAATTAAATTTCACTTATTAAAGTATTCATATTAATTAGCCACAATTTTTCATGTAGTATTTATCATAGCCACAAAAAATTGACTAGATCTACCAAGTACAACTGAATCCCCTCTCATGGTCATTCTATAATCATTGTCAGTGTTTGTTTATTAATCTCTTAAGTGGAAGGAAAAGTAATTTTGGATCGCTATCACCCACATCCCTTAATTATAATGGGTATATTTCCCTAGTTACTTCACTCATTCCAATGTACTATAGAATTAGATTAAGTAAAAATCATAGATAAATAATATATAGAATTAAGAGACCCCAAAAATAAAATATAATTAAATTGGGTACACATCCCCTTTATCAATGTGTCCCCCTCCCACAAATCCAATCCACTCATAACTTCTCTCATGAACAAGAATTAATTAGAATATAAATAGGAATAATAGGTTAGATCTAAAATAAATATTACATGAAATAATGGAATCATAATTGAATCACATTAATAACTGAAATGTTAATTTAGAGTTTCAATGTAAAAATAAATACTAAAAATAAATTCCTAACTATGAAACACCATCGTTGAAGATGGTGCTCCTCCTCTACTCTCACTTCGGATATTGGATAAAGATATCATTTAAAGCCTCTTATTTAATTGTTGTACTCTAGAATATGAATTTTACCCTTAGTATTAATGAACTTTTAGGCTCCTCAGCGACCACTTGGGTCCCCTCACACAACAATTGTTTTATTTAATGGACGAACCTCATGTGAATTCTCCCTCTAATCCTTGATTCAATTTGAATTTTTATTTCTTATTTCTTCCTAATATTCTATTTCTAGTTTATTATATCTCATAAATATTAATCCATTGTATTTATTTTAATTTTTCTCATGCATTATATGAGTCTTTGTAAATCTATTTAAAATATAAAAATATATTCCATTTGAAAATATTTATTCCCACTCAGCCTATTTTCATTTTTTAGGGAGTGTTTTGACTCCCCAGTTATTGGAAAGTATGAACATATATGACCCTTCTTTAAACTTATTAAAATGGTTACATAACATCTGTGTTAGATTAAATATATTGGGCATTTTAAATATTAATGTTAACCCTTGTTTCGAGGTAAGATGTTATTGTGTCAAAAACCCCTTACATTGCATTCATGGCTATAGTGTAGAATTGGTTCCACAGTTGCTACCTCATCTTCATCTCTAACCATTTCTACAACCATTTCAATAATATCCACAATATAATGAAAAATATAGGGAATAGAATATTATTTACCAAAACTCATGTCAACTCAATGGAATGTCTTTATCTCTTTCCCTCAAACCCTCTTTTCTTCATTCCCCAAGAAACAAGGCTCCCTTGTGAATCACATGGGCTATTATCTTATACATAAGGGCAACTCACAATGCTTTTAATCTTTTAAGGGTAAACTATAGGAACTTGGATTCTATAAGAGTAAGAATATCTACCCATCTTTAAATTAAAGATGGCGTATAAGTGTAACTCACCCTCAAGAAAGGTTATATTGCATACGACCTAGCTTGAAAAAGAGTGATCCTAAGTCATAACCTTCATCTTACTTCACCAACAACATTGTTCATCCTAATACAGCACAACGTTATTCATGAAATGTTGTGTTTCTTTTTTTTATAGTGTCGTGGATGTATCTCTTTTATCTACCATGGTGACTCTATTGTGTATAGATGTCAAGGATTCTTTTATATAATGAAAGAATGCAAGCTGGATTGAAATGGTGGCATTTCATTAATGTTGAATAGTACCCAAGATAAATAACATCCAATATTTAATATTTTATTAGACTAGAGTATACATATAATAATTCCAATGGATGTAGATTCAGTTTAGTTGGATGGAGGTCAGAGGTCATTGACAACATTGTGCACCACTATGCACCAGTGAGGCCTTACTCTTGTTACCCCAAAGATAGTATCCTTCTGTGCCAGTGTACGCTACTCTCAATGACTCCAAGTGTGACCTATGAATCTTCTATATAACGTTATATTGACTTACTAATGGATGGCTTATCTAGAAGCCCCTCATGATGTTTTTATGTGTCTTACCATTCCATAGTTTGAGGGATAGCCCTTGCTGGCCCTTTTTACCTTTAATATCTATAAAATAAATAGATATAATACAGTATGATACAACATTTATTTTTTTACATTTTCATAAATATATTAAAAAATATAAAATAACCATAAATTAATATATTTAATGTTAATTTCGGTTGGAAAAATTAACAAAAATTAAATTAATCAATAAAAGTATAAAAAATATATGCCTAAAATGAACTCATCATGAAATAAGCTTGTTAAAAATTTATGAAATTAAAAAATTAGTAATATAAGTAGCATAAATATAAAAATTAAACATGTGTTAATTCATGAACTTTGTATAATCAAATTTTAAAACAATTGAAAAATTATTGGGTTACGAACAAAATACTATTTTAAAATGATATTATAAAATGACACTTTTAAACCAATGTAGAAGGTATATCATTAAACTAGTTCCGTAATATCCTTGATTTTTAACCTGTCATAAGGTATCCCTAATTTTAATATCAATTAAATGGTATTTCTTCTTATCTCTAGAATCCCTAAACATAACCTTTTAGTGTGTATTGTGTTATAATATCGAACACTCTATATTATAGTCTATATAATTCCTTGATCATACCTGATCTATAATTTCTCTATCTGTCTAACCTCTAAATCCATTGATCAAGAAGGAATTAAAAAAAATTACAGAATAAATACTATGAAATATAAAATAAATACTTAGATGAAATTTCTCTTAGTAAACACTGAAAATGAATAATAAATCTAAAGTACACAAATTAAAAAATTTGTTGAATAATTTGAGAAATCAAAAGCTCTCTCATGTTATCAACTTGGGTATATCAATCGTATGACATTAAAGGTTATGAATCAATTTATATATCCAATTATAACTAACTTCAAATGTAAAATTTCAAAAATATCATAGTCAGTTGTAATAGCATAAACAATAACATAATCATAACCCAATGGTCTCAACGCTTTTCTTTATCTACCAATGAGATTATCCGGAACCACTATATTGATCCTGAATATAATGGACATAATCTGGCATGGACATTTTATTAAAATATTTTTAGGAACCTTAATATGTTATTCAACCCTTTAGTTATAAAAAATTAATTCATCATATTCAAAACAACTAAAATAAAAATCATGATAAATCAGGTTCATATAAAGTTTATTGGTATTTCAAAAACAAAGATAATATATTATTCCATGAATCCACAATCCACACTTCAAATCTTCCTAGTTTCATAGAAATGTTATATATCACTTAATGTATTAAACATGGGTATTTCAATATATAAAAGAAGAAAACACATTGAATTATGAGAAAGTAACATTAAAGCATGTAAAAAACATGGTTTGAGTCTGTACACAACATCAGAAACCCAACACTCTTATCTATTTTTTTCAAAAGATATTATATTCATAAATGTCTTAAGGAACTAATGAAAATACAATACTCAATTAAACATCATCTAAATTATTCCTGAAAATTTAGTAAATTCATTTTTTCAAAGTGTAATATAGGCAATGAATCCTCTTCCATTTCTAACTACGGGAAGTTACCATCCATATATATTAATCTATATCATAGATCATGGTTCACTATGATTCATGATGTTCAGAACTCAGATTCACAACTCAAGCATCATCATATTGATTTACTATAAATTTTTAAAAAAAATCTAGAAACCCCATTTCTTCTTCTTGATAAAATATTCCCTTTATTTGGATGAATGTTAGATCCTTCTAATTCTATCTTACATGAATAACATACAATTATTGGTGTTTGTGGATTCTATATAACTGTATAAATGATCTTTCATCATTCTAAATAATTAAATATTCCTAAAATTTTATTTTTGAATCTTAATTTATTCATCTAGTATAACATAATATTTATTATGTATGTCATGAAACATATGCAGGACATAGATGACACTTACGTTCGAGAAATCAAACAAATGCATTGAAAAATGACACATATGTCGAAGGAGATTAAACTTAATTCATTATAAAACATACTTATGTTGACAGTCATTTCCCATTTTTTATTTCTTCTGAGGAGCCCACATATGCTAGATTGGATTCCACCTATGACAGTTGGTTTCACACATACATTGGGATAAATGACTCATACGCTGCTCTAAATTGACAAATATGGTGGAATCCCATTACTAATTTTATTAAATCATCTAAGGATCACACATACATAGAACTAGTTTGAAACATAAACATATGGGAATACACAACTTTTCAAGATATGGTGACACCTACGTTGTCATATAATGACACATATGTTGGATTAAAAACTAATCCAATTTTATAATTTTTATATTGAAATGATAAAATGATTCAATCAGTATTAGAATTGATTAAAATCAATCATGGTAAATTTAAATTAAAATAAGGAATTCTCCAATAATCATCCAATATTTTATAAACACTAATCATTGTATGCATCATACAGTGTAATCTTTTGATAGTTTACATATGATGTAGGGTAGTTTCTCCCCTTCCTTAACTACAATTAAAACATTTCTAAATACATTTTATAAGTTGTTTTGTTTGGATTAAGCTTACATATCCTATATTATATCCTTCAAATTGTACATTTTGTAACCCTTTTTATAGACTTGGAGACTAGCTCAAATAATCATCTGATTTAATTATGGGTTTCCAACAAGAATCAATCCTATTAGTTATTAATGGGAATCCAACTACCCATTCTTCATGACCCAAGAACATGGGCAGTAGATTCTCCTTTATAAATGGGTGGATCCTAACTTCATCACCCAATACATTACCTTTTTAAGAATTACATTGAAACATTGATTTCAAAAAGTCTAATTGACAACAAATACAACGAAACAACTTTGGGAAATATATTTATATACGATACGTAAGCTGTAGTGATAAATTTAAGTATTGATGTAAGATTCTAAAATTTTGGATATCTAGTTGATGATGTAATAAAAGAGTTTTGTTTCAAAATAAATTTGGATAATTTCTGTCAATATAAGAATTTATTTAGGATAATAATAATTTTTTTTATTTTTTATGTGGATGACATATTGCTTATCAGAATCAATATGTAGACCATGTACTCAATAAAAATCATGTTGAGTAATTGATTATCAGGGAAAGGAATGGTTGAAGTAGCCTACATATTGGGTATGTGGATCTATAGAGATAGATATAAAAGGTATTTTATTATTAGTTAGGAAACATACATCAGTAATGTGATAAATTATTATAGCACTGAGAACTGTAGTAAGGATTATTTTATAGTATTTCATGGCACAATTCTTAAGAAGATTCCAGATCTTTTAATGGGTTATAAATGATGGATAGAATTCCCAATGTGTCATATAATGGATCACTATCATATATGTCATGTTGTATACCCTATCTAATGTCACCTAGTATCTCAAATTACCCAGTAGATTCGAATCCAATCTAGGTGAGATTCTCTATATTATCAGGAATAATATCCTAAAGTATGTGAGAAGGAATACAGATGTATTATTCTTCCTTAGAGGAGAATATAAACTACGTGTAAAAGGATACATATATGTTAATTATCAATCCAACAAAGATGTTTTAAAATATCAATTTGGATTCTTATTTTTCCGAAATAATGGAGTTTTTACAAGGAAGAGTTTCAAACAATCCACCATTGGGAACTCAACGATATTGGTAGACTACATTGTGGAATCATTTCTTTTAAAGGATGATCTTTGGATCAGGAAGTTCAACTCTGAACATGGGTTTTTGCCTAAGATTCAAGGACTGGTCTAGCTTAATTGAGAAAACAATAGAGTTATCACTTAGGAAAAGGAGCCATGGACCTACAAAATGAAAATTTTCAATCTTATGAAATACCTGCACATATAAGATATTGTTGAGAGGATTGATGTAACACTACATGAAAAGTGACTATTATTGATGGGTTATTTTTTATGGATAGCTTACTCATCACAAATAGTCACTTTGGTGGGGTTATTTGTGATGAAAATACTACTCTATCATAAATATTGTTAGCTTGTTAGGGGATATATTATCCCATCACTAATAGTTTTAATGTGCATACATGTCATCTTTTCAGAGGATATATAGTAATGAGTATTTGCGATGGATGTTTAATTCATCACAATAAGATTCTAGAGAAGGCCTTTTTCAAAGAGATTAATTCTGTTGTAATAAGCATGTTAAAAAAATAATTACATAACCTAATGTGAGACCTATCTTCTCTTTCCCACATTCTCCATTCCTCCTTTGGCAGATGCACCATGCCGATGCCAAAATCTGGATCTCCCCTAAAAACATCTGTTTCTTTTAATTTTTTCTGATTTTGGTTTTGTTCTTCTTAGGTATGGACTCCTCTTATATTCTCCTTAATATTTTTTCATATTTATGTTAAATATTATAAATATTCTATTGTTCAAAACCATGGATAATATGTTTATCAACATTTTATAAATTAGTGGATATTTAGGGTCAATCAAAATATATTATTTCCTATTTCGGTGTCCAATTGGTTTTCAAGAGTTTATGTCATTTGATTTGAGGCATTGTGCTCATTGCGAGATCATTAGATTTAATGGATTAACTTTTTGGTGGTTATGGTTACTGAAAGTTTATTATTTTATTTTATTACTTTTAATATAATGATTATGAATTGTTTTCATAGACCAGCCCAGGTAAACCCTATACCAGTCTCCCGAGACGATCTGTGGCAAGGCCCAAAGGGCATTCCCGATCCTCATGGGCTGGAAACTATTGTCGGGCATCAAGAGAGTACAAAAAAGAAATTATTTTTCCAAATAAATAATAAAGAAACATGTAGCAGAAAGAAACCAAACATCTCTATATGTAAATGCAACTGAACCGAACATTATTTATACAAAAATCAAAAAATACAATAAAACAACACAACTAGAGTAACTAAACTAGACAAACACACTAACTCCATGTGACCCCATGGGTCACCCTCCAATAATAGATCAAATGTCACCCAAGGTGAACAAACACAACATATAACCTATAAATGAACTAAAAATAAAAAAAACTATTGGCGTTAGTATTAAAACTCAGTATCTCATCCCGATAATATATTCCTCATGCACTTCAATTGGAATAAAGAACAAAAAATTTCATGTTGATCTACAATATATAAAAGTATATGTTTTTACACATTTTACTTAAAAACAATGTACAAATAATTTCCCTTATTCATTTCCAAATCCATATTCATTTCATTAGTTTGACATTGGAATTTTTAAGGGTAAAGTGTTATCTAAAATATTCAGATTGTACAAAGGGGATAAAACACTTTTCTTTGAAAACAATTTTTTAATCCTTATTAAAATCAAAAAATTAATTTCCCTGAAAAACATCAACGCAGAAAAAACTATAGTTGTCAAACAACAAGGGTAATGGAAATAATCATATAAGTATTACATTTATCACTACAAGAAACTATGATCCAATAGACATGGGTGAACCTTGGAGATGAAGAATAAATCAAAAGATATTAATACATATATCCCCATCCCTTGTCGCATACCACACGTGATTAAATAAAAAACTCTCTCTACGCTCATCCACCTTACTCAGGATAGGATGAGGAAAAATCCCATACCAATAATCTCAAATATAAACACCTACAATGGGCCACTGGTTAGTACATGAACTACTATTATAGCAATCATTCATAGAAAATCCTCTCAAAATTTTAGGTTCTCGTTTATCGTGTAATAAAGGGGGTGGGCCAACTGATGCCAACGGGGCATACAATCAAATATATATATATATTAATAATTATGAGTAGGAATCTCCCTGAGCCACACCGAGGAACGATCTGAGGACACATAAATAATATAACATAATGAGTCACAACTGAGGCACTTTGATAATGGAAAGCATGGATTCCATGGAATGGAATTCCCATCCATTATATAGATACAAGGCATAATAAATATCAAATGGAGGTTTTCACAATATACACATTCACCATTTTAACAATGTAGACAAAAGGGACTCTATGAATTTCAAAAAACTAACATGTATCAAATATAAAAAGTAATCATTTCATAATGTGTTAAAAAAACCATTTTCCAACTATACACATTTACATGATCTTATTAAAACATTTAGGTTACACATTCCAAGAAAATCCATTTAAAAACCATTCCATTACACGGAAACACATGCCAAAACAAATTAAAAACCAATACCCATTTCCATATAAATATAAAAAAACATTTGAAACCATTTTACGACCCCAAAATAGCATTTTCCAGGCTTCCAATACATTTATAAATCCAAACCAAACACTATATATCACATTTTACACATAAAATATTTTTGGGAAATTTATCACATAATAGGCATTCATTATTTAACAATCAAATTTCAATTACACACCGAACAAAGAATAAAACACCAATTTCATGCTATAAATTTATTCATTCAACTAATCCATGTTTAAAAGCAACACAATATAGGTTTGAAATGAACGAAACATTTCATTAAACAAGCTGTGTGCACATTTTTAACAAAGAAACTCTACTTAACACAAAACAAGGCATGGACTTCTACTTTTCAGAACAAAAAATTTAATTAAATCTCATATAAAAATATTCAAAATGTATTTATGATGAGAAAACCATGAAATCAAATATTTTTAAATTATAATCACAAGCGTTTGGGAAACTTACCTCATATCCATGGTGGAAAGGAAACAAACACCCAAAATCCCTCATTGAGGGTTCCAAGACCATAATTCTATGAATAAAAACACTAAACAACCATAAAAACCAAAAAAAACAAGGGAAAACATAATCCTAGGTCGATCATGAACATGTAAGGATAATAAATCCATGAAAATTGAAAAAAGAATAAAGAGGGAGGAGAAATGATAAGGAATTACCTTGAAGAAACTAGCCCAAAACTGAAAATATCTTAGAACAACACCAAAGGAGGTGGTGGAATGGATTAGGAGGAATGGGAGAGGTCTACCTAGTTCTGGAAAAACAACATTAAATATATATGGGTAGATTTCGATCCAAAAATCCTTAAGGCGAAAAAATTGGAAAATCAAATATTTATTTCTGGGTAGCCTCGCAGAGTTAGGCTCATTTGTTTATTTAACGACGAGGAAAAAATGAAACAACCACATGGACAAACCACATTGTCACCGCTAATGATACACACATCCATGAAAAAATTGTGTAGTAGGTTTTATACCATTCACATGGTAACTTGGGTTAGAACACATGGATTATCAAACCAAGTGCCAAACCATGAGCATGATATTTTTAAGCATCAATTCCATGTTTTCTCTAAGAACCCCCAAAATAACCAAGGATAAAATGTGAGGGAAATACTATAAAATGAAAACACTTAAATACTCAACAATCATCACACTAGAGAACCAAGAAAATTCTCAGATTCCCAATGAACTGTAACATAAAATAGAACTTGAAAAACTGTGTGTGACAATTCTCCCCACCATTAACTCTTTTCACCCCCTGAAACGCATAAAACATTCTAGTTGATTGATCTATGCCTATGGATTCCACATAATCATGATAAAACCTCTAAATCCAATAAAATTTCATTCACCATTAATAGAACATAATCCTATTTTTTCGAAAAAAACATCAAATCACAACTACTTCCTGAGAATCAACGAAAGGATAAAGCCATTACATCTTTAAGACAAACAAGAACCAGATTGTGTGGAATTCCCACAAAGATCCCAATGATCACCCAAACCAATGATCACTCCTGAAATAAATTTATTTTAATGGAGGGATGAATATACTCCCTTCCATTATAGAACAACTAACACACATGAGGTTCTTAAAAGAAAGATGAAGAAGACCCTTGTTGGGTCTCCCCGCCATTATGAACCAACTATTAATGACCAAGAGTGAATTCAATATGAACTAAAAACCAGGTATTTTCTATAAGGGGTGACCCAAAACTCCCTTACAATGACCTATAATCTCGTGCAAATAAGAATGTGAAAATAACAATTAAACTATCCACTCTTTAATATAGGGGATAAGGCTGAGCCAAAACATTGGGCATGTACCAAAAACTCCCACCATAAGGGAAGGGACGGGAATGGAGTCCTATTGATTGGAGCACTGAAACCACATCCCACAATCACCCACCACACTTCACCTATATACGGATACAATTTAAGACTTCACCTGATTCACACGGGCAGTCCACACACGAATACTGATCGAGTATATCCATTGATAGTGATTATTCAAAAGAAACACAAGAACTACCTCACCATGATGGTAGAGGTATAAGTTTCACTGAATAACCCACACTCTTGATATTCTTCACTAAATACTAGATTCACTCTGAGACTAGTGGCTGGAGCCTTCATCGATGAATTATCACTTTCATTATAGTAACATTTAGATAATACCAACAAGGAAGATATATTACACGATTTGATTAAAATAACAATTAGAAATTTCTAGAATAGATACAACACTTTCATTGAAAACAGGAGTTCATCAAAAGACCCGAAATATCCCTTAAATTTCAAAAACCAAATCACCACTGGAATATGTTCCACAACTAAAGAACCATTACACAATAATAATGCTTAAAAAATATACATTAAACAAATAACCAGTAGTACATCACTTCTAAGGATTACCTCTATGACTCTTTTGAGGAATTCCCTGACAAATCCACTGTAGGTGACCCAAGAATCCATAAGCATGTAAATGCATCAGAACATTTTGACACACTAGAATAATGTGACCCAGCTTTCCACACAGTTGGAACATAATGATCTCATTACCAAACAAGGTTGATGGAAGATCCTAAAGAATTTTGAATCCAAGACCCACTCCATCAACATTCAACCAAATTCTCATCTTTTTACTAGATTCGTTCCCAATGATTCTGTGGATTGAAGCAATGGGGAATATCTTGTTCAATCTCTCCATCATAGCATCCACATGGAAATATTTCCTCACCACATTGGAAAATTATGTGAGGTTGAATTCTGACACCTTCGACGGCAGGTCAGGATGAAGGAAAACCTAAAAACATTGATCCATCATGGAATCATTTGTAGCATACCATAGATTTTAAGGTCCTAGATATACAATGTGATTGAAATACTCTAAAACTGGTCCATCACCCTTAAACAAATAATCCAAATCCACCCCCTTTATCTCCTATTAATTTTTTGAGAAATATTTACAAATGAATGAAACCTTAACGAACTCCCAAGTATGTTCTTCACAGGGCTTGTTTTAAGACCTCAACATCCACCAATTCCATGGTAAACCTACAAGCATGAAATTTGATAACCTAAACATCAAAACTCAAGAAACTTGATGAGCCTATTGTTCCATTCAATCTTTCGCATCTACTCCTCTTCCTTGAGATGATCTACGTGTCAATAAATGAGATGTGGATCTAGCTTCCAAAAATCATGAACAATATCTTTATGTTGGTCAACTAAAAATCATGGTAACGTGGGATCACCCATAGCCACATTGTGATCACCCAGCAATGCTCTCTGGGGAAAATTGCTGGACCATGAAATTCCATGAACTAAATCAAGGTCAGCTCAACAACATCAATCCTCATGAACAAACATCTTAAAGGTGGTTTTCTTTAATCATGTCAAAATAATCCATTGTAACATCAAACCATTCCTTTTGAAAACTATATTAATTTTAAAACTGACCTGGTGGGTTGAACACTCTCTATCTATATTCCGTAAAAGTCTCACTCACATGAATGATTTTGGTCCACCCTGGGAACCCATCCACCATGCCATATCGAGAATCCATTCACATTCCCATATACTACCATGCATGTATTCACCAATAAGAACCCCAAGTCTAAAAAAACATCATATTTTTCTAAAATAACCCATTTAACCACTTTCAAAATCACAAACCTTTCAAAGGCTCACTAACCACAATTCCACCATACCAAAAAAATCATATTTCAGATCCAAAAATCAAACCATTTAACCATAAATGTTAATGAAACCCCATTGATTTCAATCAAAAATCTATATCAATTTAATATAAAGATATTATAGTTCCATAATAAACCTAATTTCATCGAAACATTTGATTAATAACTCAATCTATTTCATTTAAAACAACTTCCAAAACAAACATTCACTTTCCATAAACCCCAATTCTATTAAACCATTTTAATTTTACCCCAAATATGTCATTTTATAAAAACTTATTTTTATTAGGAATTGCATTAGGTTAATTATGAAAATCTCATTTCCAAAATTCCAACCCAATAGTTTTTCAACAAAAATTAGAATTCAATGTAGACCCAAAAAAATAAAAAATCGAACTAGTTTTAGTGGTCTACTTGACCATATGGTTGGAGTCCATATTCCAAACACCCCACCAACACATAGAGTCTTCTAAGGCCATGCCCATGGCTCCACATGGCGTTCAAGGCCCTAATATCTCACTTAGAACACTATCCTGACTCCTTTTTCATATCCCAATCACCAAACAATACTTAATGACCCAGAAACTAACAAAACCAACCCTCCCATAAAAACATGAGTATCAGAAAGAGAAAGATTTCACAACACTCTTCTCGAACCAACGCCCCGAGTACTGACATTCCTACTCGATCTACCAAAACATCCCCAAGTAACAATGTGTCCTATGAAAAGTAAGTTCCTATAGGATCGCACCTCCTTTGATACCATTATTTAATGAAAAAGCCTTGGTCAATCCAAAACCATTAACTTGAGATGATATATGGTAAGGCCCAGAGGGATTTTCTGATCCACATGGGTTGTAAACTAGTGTTAGACATCTATAGAGTACAACAAGGGAATGATTTATCCCAATAAATAATAATAAAACAAATAGCAAAAAGAAAACAAATATCCCAATACATAAATAAAATTGAGTTGGACATTATTTATAAAAAATATGATAATAAATCAAATCAATGTGACCTCATGGTTTACTCTACAACACAATATCATTTGTCACCTGAGGTGACCAAACTCATGATGAAACCTACAAGAGGGTTAAAAACAAAAAATAACTATAGGTGTGATTATTATAACTCAATAGGTCATCCTAATAATATTTTCCCAATGCACTTCCTTTAAAATAAAAGAAACATCAATTCATGTTTGAAGTAAAAATATATCAAAGAATATTTTTCTACACATTTTTCTTAAAAGTAATGTACATCTCATTACCCTTAATTATTTCTAAAACGAGCTTCATTTCATTAGTTCAGCATTGGGATTATCTTGGAAAAATAATGTTTACTATTTTTTGGTTATATAAATGGGATAAGACACTTTTCATTGAAAATTATTTTTTATATTACTTATTAAAATCATCACATTACATTTCATGAAGAAAATTCCTTATGAAAACACTATAGTAATCACAAAAAAAGGGAAATAGAAATAATCATATAAGTATCCCATTCATCACCCCATGAAAATAAGATCAAATAAAAATGGTTGAATATAGGAGATCAAGAATAATCTAGAAGATACTAATACATAATACACCATCCCATACAGTATTGAACAACTGAGGAAATAAAAAATGCTCAATACGCACACCCACCCAAAATCAGGACAAGGAGAAGAAAAATCTCATAGCAATAACCCAAATATATCCAACAAATATGGGCCACTGGTCAGTACCTCAACTACTATTGTAGCAATCAGTATAATAAAATTATCTCAAATTTCCAGGTTCCCATGTCTCATTTATATAATGGGGGTGGGCCAGCTGATTCCAGCTAAGATTCTATCAAAAGACTATGTAATAAAAATCAATAAAAGGCATCACCCTGAGCCACCCCAAGGATCAATCTCATGTCATTGAAATAACAAAACTTGAACTGTTCAAATTGAGGCAAATTGATAATTTTAACACACCAGGTAAATAAATAATATTACATTTTTATATTTACCCATATTTGAGAATAAAATATTAATATTACTTTAAAGGGGATGCTATGCTCGATGGCATACCCAACACACGACAACGAGTTTCTTGGGAATCTTACGTTGCACTCTAATAATAAAATAATATTATTTTAAATACTAATTAACGCCTAGCCGTTGTAATGGAGGAAATGAACAGAACTAACTAAAAATGATTATAAATGTTTTTCAAATATTTTTACTCTTTACAATAAATGTTAGAAGATTAAAAATGCTAATGAATCCAATTTTAAGCATAGACATTCTAATATTCTTTAAAAGGTCGATTAACGGCCTTTTGAAGGCGAACCTCTTTTAAATCCTCTTTTTGAAAATTTTATGTGTTATATTTGACAAAATAAAATTCTTATTTATAATTGGGACATCAAAATGTACTTTCTATAAATTTTAGGAATCTTTCCGAAAAAGATCAATTTTTAATGAATAGTAAAAAATGTTGTATTTTAATTCAAAACCTCTTTTTAATCCATTATATATATATGATTAGATTATCTTTTGAATTTGTTTTAGAGTGAAATTAGAATTTATTTTTACCATTTAATCCAATAGTGGTCATTGTAATTAATTTCACTTTGAAATTGGACTTAAACTACTGTCAATCTTTTGATACTTATTGTTTCATAAAAACACGCTATTTGCTCTGACAGCGGGAATTAATTATTAAATTAATTAATGAAAGTATTATGTTTTGAATTGTGTAAAATATACAACATTTTTGAATTCTGAATATCAAATATAGCTTAGGGTGAAGTTTTGGTATTTTTCTGAAAAACTTCAATTTTTGATGAATAGTGAAACCACTAAGTGGTACTTATAAAAACTGATTTTCCGTTTAAATGAAATTTTACCTCCTCTGTTTTTTTAATTTAAAAAATACATAATAAATGGTTGTCATTAAGAAGTAAAATTTGGTTCAATGGTATTAAAATAATTTTTTGGTGAATAGTAACTTTTATGTTTTTAATCGCGCTTAGAGGTAATTAGTGTAGTTTAAGGTAAGAATAATGTTTTAATAAAATGAAATGACCTAGAAAAATGTACTAATCTCATTGGATGTGTCATGGCCGACCATGAAAATCCATGGGTAAACTTGGGGACCCCATGGAGCCACCTTGGTTGGAAAATGACATAAATACCTTTTTATTTAATGTTAAAGAAAAAATGACACAAACATGAGATGTTTTACTAAAACAATTTTTACGTGGGGTTACATAAGTCAGGTTTTTGACTATAAATATTCATTAGAAATATAAAAAGATATCCTACATCATTTTATTTTTTTTATAATTTTTAGACATTAAATAAATTAAATTATTAATGACATCATGATGATGCAGCGATGACCTCATTATTTAACGAATTAAATAAAATGGAAAGATAATGTTAAATATAAGACCTAAACATTTACTAAACCTATTGGATGGGTGGATTTCGAACCATTATCACCTTATACTAGAAACACATCAATGTGGGACCATTAAAATCTGACACTCATTCTAAAATAATGTAACAATTCCTTACATTCCAAGAGTGCCCCTCCTCTCCTCTTATAAAAGGCCCCCACCTCTACCTCCTTACCCACACATCCAAAGACATTGGCTCGGACAAACCCTACCCATTTTGTCTCTCAAAATCCCTCTAGAACTCCTTGAAGCCTCACTTTGGTAAGATGTCTTCCCAAGGAATCCTTTGATCTCAAACCAAAGAGAGTTACCCGATTTTAAGGTAATGTCTTTACTTGTGTCCTTTTGTTTTATTTTTCTTCTCTAACCCCATAACCTCTTTTTATTCATTTCTTTTGTAACAACTCCAGTATCGTCTATATACTAGGATGTTTTTATAATAAAGATTTGAGTTACACTTACACACACCTTTGTCTAATGGTTAAAGAACATATTGTTTCTGTAGTTGGCGATTTTCTACCTCACGAAACGATGATTGTTCAATATTATTTTAACACCTTTAAAGGTGGCCATTATGATGTCACTGTATTTTATATATGATATATATGGTATTTATGTTTACTATATGCTTCTGTATTTTATATTTAAAACATACCTTTATTCTTTTCATGTTGTGTAAATGCGATAATTTCATATAAGGAGGTGTGGACTACCGCCCCCTCGTGTGATGTGACTCGTACATGCAATACATGGAACGTATAAAGAATGAAATTAATGAACATATGTGAAATATATATCATATATATTATACTGGAATTATAATATATATATATATATATATATATATCATTTATTTTAAATTCCATTAATAGGACAAAAAAATGAAAGTTGCGTTCATGCGTACGTACGACCTACCGTCTCCATGAACAGTGCTTTTCGTTTTTATCTCCAAATGATATGGAATAGTATAAAATGAATATGTACTGGATATATATGATATTTTAATCATTAATACTATTCTGGAAATTATTTACATATAACTACATGGGCAATCACTTTTCAAACAAGTTCATTTTTGACTCATGTACCAAACATCGGCAAAAACATCTGACATGAACTAACATTACAAAACAATTATTATAACATTATAATATGTGATATGAACTGAATAATAGTATATAAAGGAGGTCCTTAGGAAATTATAATTTGACCAATGTTTATTATTTAGGAATATAATGAAACGAACAAGACACGTCTGACATGAGGTAAGGGATCCTACTCCTCTCTTTCTTTTTATGTACACTCTTTTATTTCATTCCTTTCAAGCTCATATTTCATGTGATTGGGATGTTATTTTATATTACTATTACTGTAATTTTCATGTTCATATGATGAGAGACCCTATTTTCTCTCATCAATCCATTTTGGAAGTTTTGAGTGGCGCCGTTAGGCTGCTGAATTTTCGTAAGAGATCTAACCTCTCTCTTTATTTTTAAGTACTATCCTTTATGTCACTTCTTTTAATCTCCACTTTGTTATGTTGGGGGGTGTTATTTTATATTCCTCTTGCTATAAACTTTATTTTAATGTGGTTACAGACCCTATTTGATCTCATCAATCCATTTTTGGATGTTTTATGTGGCGCCGTTAGGCTTCCGAGTATTCGTAAGGGGTTTTTCATGTCACTTTTATTCCCATGAGATTAATGCTACATTTTCCACAATTTCCTTTGAGTGGTGTATGTACTGCCCATTATTTTACTCATTGTGTAATATACTGTCATTTATGAGTATTTACATCAATGTTTTATTGTCCTTCTTTCACGGGGTGCATGTCTCGAAAGATACCCATGTCGGTAAAGGAACCTTTCACCCTCCTCTTTTTAAAAGACATATTTTGTTATGTTTTTTAATTCACATACTATTATGTTGGGATATGTTCTTCTATATCATTATTGATTTAAATATTATGTCCATGTGATGCAATACCCCTTTTTATCTCTCATCAACTCATTTTATGAATTTTTTAGTGACGCCGTTAGGCTGTCAAATTTTTGCAAGGGAACTTCTTAACCAAAATTTGATTCTTTGGGATCAACTTGTACTCCTTGAATATGTCGTTCTATGAATATGTGTGAATAACCTCTGATTGTTTTACACTTAATATCCACTTATATTTGTTGTATTCGTTTGTCACACATAATTATGTAATTGATTTATCCTTAAACCAAGGATACCGTCTTTGTAAGGGACTTCGTCTCAATCTCCATTCATTGAGGCATATTTTGTTTTATACACAACCTTCTTTTATTCGGTGTATAAGCCCCTTTGAATTTTACGTTTATCCAAAAAGGAATCATTTTTATACGAAGCGTTTTACTAACCGATAAAAGGGAATGTTTTTGTCGTACGTATGCGGTGACAATGACTTCTCCACCGCTGTGACCATTATTTGAGTTTCGTCTTCCTCTACAAGCCATAACTTCTTTTTAAAAGAAAAATAAATACCATGTTTTACTTTTCTTTTATTTTGGTCTTGAAAATAGTTTTCAGAAGGTTTTTTATATCAATGTGTTTTATTGATATATTGTGATTGAAATGTGGAAATGTTATGTTTCCTTTATGCATGTATTATATGGTACGATTATGTTATGGTTCTTGGGCATTGTTATGAAGACGGGTGGTTTTGTGATAAACTAAGGGCAGGTGAGCCCGATATAGCTCTCCAATGCATTGGGTAACGTGAAGGAGTGAAACGTTAAGGTTTCTCCAAAGAGATTTAGGGAATATACTATGGTGGGTATTCCAAACGTAACCAAGACGGTTACTCCCTACGTAAGAATGTTATGAATGCCTCAAGTTACCTTTTATGTCTTATGATTTCAATGATTTATTCATGATTTGATGAGGTATGTTAATGTGCCTATGTTTTATGGGTAAAGTATGATTTCATTCTTATGTGTATATGAACTCATGTTCCCTTTCCATATTTTTATAACCCTTACAAAGCTTTTTATGCTCATCCCAAGTTTTTTGAAATGTTTTTCACAGGTCAAGTGAAAGGTACATGATATGATGATAGTGTCAAGGAAGTGTCAAGAAGGAATCCATGTTTTATTTTAAATATTTTTCCGTTGATGGGAAAAAATGAATATTGTAACACCTGAGACTTTTATGTTATATAAATCATCAAAAGAATCTTTTTCTACACAACACTTGCTTGGCTTTATTTACACGAAATCGCGACCTTCCTCGATAGCTTGTGTCGTACGCAATACCGAGTTTCACTAAACAACGATATGGTATTAAAATATTATTAAAACTAGCCGTTATGAATAGTAATAACCACTTTTTGAATTTTTTTGAATTTTATTTTTCAAAATGGAATTCATTTTTGGATTCGGAATACCGAAATTAGCCTAGGGTTAAATTATGGTATTTTTCTGAAAACATTCAATTTTTGATGAATAGTGAAACCCCTAAGTGGTAGGTTAAAAACTGAATTTTGCATAAAACTTAATTTTACCAATTCTGTGAATGGAATTTCGAAAATCCGACAGACACGGTTGATATCAGTAAGTAAAATGTGGTTCAATGAGATAAAAATAATTTTTTGGTGAATAGTAACTTTTTTCTTTTTTACCGCGGTTAATAGTAAATAGGGTAACTAAGGGTAAATATGATATTAATATTACCCTAACACATGTCCTAATTCTATTGGATAAGTGTAATTCGACCAAAAACAACCTTATGAATATAATTTGACCATTTAGGTCCACATGGACTAGATTATGACATATAATATTATTTTATTTATTGAATAGATAAAATAGTTAAAATCAAAGTTTAATAACGAAAACATTTTTACTATGGGGTTATACATAAGATAAATTCTACTATAAATATTCATTAGAAAGCTAAAACGATTTAATACATAATGATATTTTATTTATAATTTTTAGACTTTAAATAAATTAATTTATTTATGACACAACGATGATGCAGTAATTACCCTTTTAAGGAAATTATAACATAATTGATGTTATAAATGCTCAAATAAATTTAATTTGAGAATTTTTATGAATTACAATAATTTTATAGGTTATTATGATATATTAGTGTTGATTTAATCAACTTGGTTCGAACATATAGTTCTGTTATGACTTTCACAAAAATCATATATCAAATAGTGTCAAAATTGACACAAAATAGTCTTTAAATAAAATATTACATTATTAATTGTTATTTTAATCCTAAAAATATAAGGTTCGGCCAAATGTCTTAGATAAGGATATATATATTAATAATAAACAACTTTGGGTTCGTTTGGCATGTTATTGTAAGTGTATTAACCATATAGTGTAAGAAAACAAAAAGTCACGGTAAAAGTTAAATTATTTAACTAAGAGTTAAATCTAATTGATAAGGTTAAAATAATAACCTAAACTTGTCTAAATCCTATTGGATGATAGGATTTAGACCCATCCCCACTTTACCTTCGAAATAATACCCTTTGGAACCATTATAAACCGATTTTGACTTTAATATAAAATAATATTTTGAGATATTCCTAAGGTGCCCCTCTCCTCCCTTATAAAAGGACACCTCCTCCCCCTCCTCCTCACACCAATTTGAGCTCTCAAGCTCGGCCAACCCTGCCAAAATACCTTATCCACTTCCCTAGAATAATCCTAGAGGTCCTGGTCTTCTTCAAAGACCAATCTTAGTTCCCTAAGTGGAGGATTCAAAGAGGCGTTTCAATGAAGAGGTAATATCCATTACCGATCTTTTCAATTTCTTTCTTCTTCAACTTCTTATTATTTAGTTGTTTCAGGATAAAGTAATAACATCAGTATTAATTACATACTGATATGTTATTATAAATATGAAACAACCCTAATTCACCTTCGATCCATCCTACGGAAAAATGAAATCAACGCGCGTGCGTACTTACGGAATACCGTCTCCATGCCGTGGTGTAATCTATTTTCCACCATCACCTTACAAGGATTGGTATAATGGTGTAATGAGTAACTATATATGATTATTATAAAGTGATATTGATACTTAATAGTATTCATATACTCCAAGACAATTCCACGATCATAGGAACGATATCATTACTCGTGCGTACGTACGGAATACCGTCTCCACGATGTGATGCGACTCGTTCTACATGATCATCATTACATAGTAATTATATAAATGAATTGAATGAATAAATATGATATATGTTACACTAATACTATTCTGGATATAAGGTATCTATAACCTTAAAATAATAATAAGAATTTATTCGGCAAAACACGCATCAGAACAAAAGGCAATAAAGACCCGAGTAACAAGTAACAATGAAATATTACTAATAAGAAGCTAGGAATATGACCACATATGATATCATATCAATATGTATGATTCTGTAATAATTCAATAACATTATTTAAACCATTATACTGGAGCTTCGGACACATACAAAGCAAATCGGACCTATGGTAAGGGAAATATCACAATCTCACTTTTATCCGAGATTGTTTTTACTTTGGTAATTACTGGGGTGTATTTTATCATTCATATCCATGTTCCCTCAATATGTAATGTTATTTCCATCCTTCTATAATAGTTTATATCCAATTTTACCCTTCGGTGAGTTTTTATTAAAAGATATGAAAGGAATCTTTTGTCATTTTTCGTACGAAGTACTTTTTGACTTTTCCGACAAAAGTACGAAGAATGTTTTTTTAACATATACCGCAAGAATGGATTTTTAAAACATTATTTCCAAGAATCTTCCTTTTTATGTTTTCAAGTTTATTTTTAATAAACTTATTTTAGTTTATAATTGTATGACATGTTAAGAAAAGAAAAGTGTTTTTGAAGAAGAAAGGATATTTTCCTCAAGAATGGAGTTCAACTATTTTATCAAAATTATTTTCCATCTAAGATAATATAGGGTTCTGTTTTTATCCCTATTATTACAATGATTCGATTATGTTTTTAGGGAATTATTTTTATGAAGTCATTTACCTTATATGATTTGTTTTATGATGTCATGAAGTTTCAAGAATCCCATTTTTGTTACATGTGTTATGTGATGATGTATGATTTATGATTATGTGGCACACATAAGAAAGGATTCATTATAAGATGGGTGGGACCTATATATCCCTCCAATGCATTGGGTAAAGATTTATATCTCATGAGATAGACATGGATGGAACAGAAGGTTATTTCGGTTCAGTGATATAGGACTGAAATGAGGAGTGAACTCGGTTCAGAAATGGACTTTGTCCGCTAAGATAGTCTTGGCAATGAGTCATGACTAACAAGAAATGATTTTCCATGATTATTTGTGCATGCCACAAAGTTTCAAGTTTAATGTTATGATTATGGGGATCTCATTTTCACTTCTATGATTTATTCCATGTTAAGATATTATGATCTCTTTTGCAGGTTATGATTTTCAAAAAGATATGATATGTTTTTTATTTCCTTTATTTGCCCTTCTGAGCATTTGAGCTCACCCTTTTTTGTATGTTTTCTTTTCCCCAGGTCAGGAAGATGGATATTAAGTAGAATATGCTAAAAGGGACCCTAGATATGATGAAATAAATGGGAGACACTGTAGAAGATTTATGAACCAGTTATTTATGTTTCCCAGTTTCTAAAGACACTATTCCTATACGGTCCTTTGTGGTTTTGTCATATGTTGTAATAAGTGTGGTGCAATTTTGAAGTATTAACAATGTATGTAAAGTATGGGTTGTTATAGTTGGTATCAGAGGAAAGGTATATTCAACCTTTGGAAACTAGGATGTGAAAGCCTTAGTAAGAACCCTAAGGATAAGTCTAAGCATAGAACACAATCTTAGTGTTTTAGAAATGGCCATGAATAACCTAGGATAAGACCTTAAGCGTGAAAATTTTATTCTTGAATTATGTGGTTTTCCTATTATAATTAGTGTTGCTCACACTATTCTTCTTGGTTTTAGTCAATGGCTGGAACTCGAAGGAACCGTGTTAATACAGAATGCGATGGGAAATGCAATGATTGTCCCCCTGAGCAACCAAACGATATGGGAGCAGCAATGAAAAATCTTGTAGCCATGCTCACACAACTTTCTCAATCTATGAATCAAGAAGTACTTCCAAACGAGCAAAGGAAGGACCAACATTCTGTTGAAACCTTCATGAGTCAGCGTCCACTTTCTTTCAGTGGGTCTACTGATCCATTAGTTGCTGAACAATGGATTAGTACTACTGAAAAGATATTTTTAGTTCTTCAATGTTCTGAACATGATAAAGTCATCCTAGCAGTGTATCGTTTGGATGGAGATGCTGATCAAAGGTGGAATCTTATTAAGAATACGAGGCAAAGGGATGAAATTGAGTCCATGGAATGGGACGAGTCCAAGAACATATTTTTCAATAAGTACTTCCCTCGTATTCTCCGAACAATGATGGAGAAAGAGTTTCTTGAACTGAAGCAAAGGGATGATGAATCTGTTGGTACCTATGAAGAGAATTTTACAAGACTTGCAAGGTACGCTTCTGGTATTATTATCCAATCTGAGAGTAAGATCGATCGATTTTTAGTGGCTTAAAACCAAGTCTTCGAAGGGCGTTAGCCATAAGGGACTTCAATAGCAACCAGGAAATCGTTCGATGTGCTCTCAAAGTCGAGATAGAGATTGGAGTAACCCATCAGTCATAAGGGTTTGATAAGAAGAGGAAAATGGAATTCAAAGGAAAATCTAAAGGGCACACTGAAAAAAATATGAGCTTTCCCTTATCCTCAAAGTGTGGAATGAAACATGGAGGGAGTTTTCTTAAAGGGACAAGTAAATGTTTCAAATGTGGAAAGGAATGTCATCGGGCATTTGAATGCCGTGATAATGGGAAGACGATGTCTAATGATGCAAACAAAGGAAGGGATACACAAAATGAACCTACTACACTTCAATGTTTCAAGTGCAAGGAGATGGGGCATTATTCCAATCAATGCCCAAATCCAAGGGTTGATGATGATGGTTGACGTAAAAAAACTCTTAAGGCTATAGACAAATGAATGTCACATGCAATTTCTATCAGCGATGTGGAGTACGATAACGAAGTGGTGAAAGGTACACTTACCATCCACTCTAAAGTAGCAAATGTTTTATTTGATTCTGGATCCACCCACTCTTTTATTTCTGAAGAATTTTCTAAGGGTATCACCGTATTACGTCATCAATTAGATGTTGAGTTAGCTGTGACAACACCTAATGGCACATCAATCGCACCAAAAGTTTAAAATTCTTCTCCGATCGAAGTTTGTGGGAAAGTGCTTCCTGCAAATCTGGTGATCCTTCCTTTAGTGGAATTCGATGTGATTCTTGGCATGGATTGGCTTTCTTTATACGGAGCTCATATCAATTGCCAACGAAGGGAAGTCACATTTCATATTCCAGATTAATCTATGATCGTCTATCAATGCAAGGATGAACATAACCTTCCAGTGGAAATTTCTTCCATTTGATGGGTATTGATTCCACTAAATGAAGGTTATTTATCTCAAATGGTTGGTGAGAAACTCGAGATTAAGAATATGCCCATCGTACGGGAGTTTTATGATGTCTTTCTGGAGGAATTACCGGGTCTTCCACCAAATCGTGAAGTTGAGTTTTCAATAGAACTCGTACCGGGTGCTTTGCCTATTTCAAAGACACCGTATAGAATGGCCCCAATTGAGTTGTAGGAATTGAAGAAGCAACTCCAAGAGAATCTTGATGAGGGATTCATACGCCCTAGTGCGTCACCTTGGGGAGAACCCGTTTTATTTTTTAAGAAGAAAGATGGATCAACGAGACCTTGCATTGATTATCGAGAACGTAACAAGATCACTATCAAGAACAAATATCCTCTCCCACGCATTGATGAATTATTTGACCAACTACGCGGAGCTCAATACTTTTCGAAGATTGATCTTTGTCCCGGGTATCATCAATTAAGGGTCAAAAGGGGGGATATACCAAAAACGGCTTTCCGTACAAGGTATGGACACTATGAATTTATAGTGATGCCATTTGGTCTTACTAATGCCCCTGCTATCTTCATGGATCTAATGAATAGAGTCTTTAGAGACTATCTTGATCAATTTTTGGTAGTCTTTATAGATGATATTCTTTTCTATTCAAAGAGAAAGGAAGAGCATGAATATCACTTGAGAATTATATTGAAGACCCTGAGAAAGGAGATGCTTTATGCCAAATTTACCAAGTGTGAATTTTGGCTTCAAAAAGTTTCATTTTTGGGTCACATAATCTCAAAAGAGGGGATATCTGTTGATCCAGCAAAAATAGAGGTTATCGAAAGATGGTCGAGACCAACAATAGTAACTGAGATCCGAAGTTTTCTTGGTTTGGATGGATATTATCGATGTTTTGTAAAAGATTTTTCACGATTATCTAATACACTCACCAAGTTGACTCGGAAAGGAGTTATGTTTGTTCGGATAGAGGAATGTGAAGTGAATTTCAAGGAGTTGAAAAGAACGTTATCCAGTGCACCTGTGCTCACACTGCCTTGTAGTGGATAAAGGTTTGTGATCTACAGTGATGCATCCAAGAAAGGATTGGGGTGTGTTCTTATGCAAAATGATATGGTGATAGCTTATGCCTCACGACAGTTGAAAATCCATGAGAAAAATTACCCAACACATGATTTGGAGTTAGCTGCTGTAAAATTTGCATTAAAGATTTGGAGGCCTTACCTTTATGGTGAAAGGTGTGATATTTATACTGATCATAAAATTTTAAAGTATATTTTCACACAAAAGGATCTGAATATGCGTCAAAGAAGATGGTTGGAGCTGATTAAGGATTATGACTGTTCAATCCATTACCACCCTGGGAAAGCAAACAAGGTGGCAGATGCATTAAGTCGACAAGACCATGCTAGTTTATCCATGATGAGGATCACAAAATATCCAATATTTATGGATTTACAGAGGATGGATCATGGAATTATAATGGAAGGGGAAAAATCTTATCTTTCTCAAATGAATGTTTAACCATCTATACTTATGAATATTAAAGAGGCACAAAAAGAATATTTCGAGTTACAAAAGAAGGTGAGAAATGTTCATGAATTCAACCTTGATTGTGATGGGATAATAAAGTTCAGGAATTAGGTTTGTGTTCCTCCCATCCCCGAATTAAATAAGGAGTTGCTGGATGAGGCTCATAGTTCTTCATTCTATATTCATCCTGGAAACACGAAGATGTATGGGGACCTGAATGAGTACTTCTGGTGGGATGGCATAAAAAGCGATGTTGCTGAATATGTCTCTCGATGCTTGGTTTGTCAACAAGTTAAAGATGAGAGACAGAAGTCTAAGGGGATGTTACAACCATTACCCATACATGAATGGAAATGGGAAAACATCACTATGGACTTTGTCACAGGACTTCCTAAAACATCCAAAGGCAATAATGTTATCTGGGTCATAGTTGATCATCTTACAAAGTCTGCACACTTCATTGCTATTAGAGAGGATTTCTCTCTAGATCAGCTTGCCAGGATATATGTAAAGGAAGTGGGAAGATTGCATGGAGTACCACTTTCTATTATCTCTGATCGGGATCCGAGATTTACCTCGAAGTTCTGGCGAAGACTTCAGCATACTCTGGATACAGAGTTGAGTTTCAGAACTGCTTATCATCCTCAGACAGATGGTCAGTCAGAGAGAACAATTCAAACCCTAGAAGATATTTTGAGAGATTGCTCTATGGATTTCAAAGGAGGTTGGGATCAACACCTACCTTTGGTGGAATTTTCATATAATAATAGCTTTCACTCCAGTATTCAGATGGCTCCTTATAAAGCTCTCTATGGAAAGAAATGCAGGACTCCAAATTGCTGGGATGAAGTTGGGGAAAGAAAGCTATTAGGAACTGATCTCGTTGATGAAATGGCAGAAAAGGTCAGATCTATTGAACAACACATAAGAGCAGCTCAGAGTCGACAGAAAAGTTATGCCGACAACCGAAGAAAAGACCTAGAATTTGAAGTGGGTGATAAAGTGTTCTTACGAATATCTCCCTACAAGAGGGTTATGAGATTTGGAAAGAAGGGGAAGTTGAGCCCTAGACATATCAGTCCTTTCGAAATACTGGATCGTGTTGGAAAGGTAGCTTAACGAATGGCAGTTCCACCGAATCTCTCTCTAGTTCACGATGTGTTCCATTTATCTCTCCTGAGAAAGTACATACCTGATCCTTCACATGTACTCAGCTCAGAAGTTGTACCGTTAGAGCATGATCTTTCTTATGAAGAACAACCGATAGAGATTCTGGATCGTAGCGAAAAATTCCTACGAAATAATACCACTCGATTGGTGAAAGTTTTATGGAGGAACCACCAAATATAAGAAGCTACTTGGGAGCTTGAGGATATGATGAGGGAGAGGCATCCTCATCTGTTTGTTACAAAGTGACGAATTTTGAGGGCGAAATTCATTTTAAGGGGGGTAGAATGTAACACCCGAGACTTTTATGTTATATAAAACATCAAAGGAATATTTTTCTACACAACACTTTCTTGGCTTTCTTTACATGAAATCGCGACCTTCCTCGATAGCTTGTGTCGTACGCAATACTGAGTTTCACTAAACAACGATATGCTATTAAAATATTATTAAAACTAGCCGTTATGAATAGTAATAACCACTTTTTGAAATTTTTTGAATTTTATTTTTCAAAATGGAATTCATTTTTGGATTCGGAATACCAAAATTAGCCTAGGGTGAAATTTTGGTATTTTTTTGAAAACTTTCAATTTTTGATGAATAGTGAAACCACTAAGTGGTGGGTTAAAAACTAAATTTTGCATAAAACGTAATTTTAACGCTTCTGTGAATGGAATTTCAAAAATCCGACAGACACGGTTGATATCAGTAAGTAAAATGTGGTTCAATGAGATAAAAATAATTTTTTGGTGAATAGTAACTTTTTAATTTTTTACCGCGGTTAATAGTAAATAGGGCAACTAAGGGTAAATATGATATTACTATTACCCTAACACATGTCCTAATTCTATTGGATAAGTGTAATTCGACCAAAAACAACCTTATGAATATAATATGACCATTTAGGTCCACGTGGATTAGATTATGACATTTAATATTATTTTATTTAATGAATAGTTAAAATAGTTAAAATCATTGTTTAATAACTAAAACATTTTTAATATTGGGTTTTACATAAGATAAATTCGACTATAAATATTCATTAGAAATCTAAAAATATTTCCTACATAATGATATTTTATTTATAATTTTTATACTTTAAATAAATTAATTTATTTATGACACAACGATAATGCAGTAATTACCCTTTTAAGGAAATGTTAACATAATTGATGTTATAAATGCCCAAATAAATGTAATTTGAGACTTTTTATGAATTACAATAATTTTCTAGGTTACTATGATATATTAGTGTTGATTTAATCAACTTTGTTCGAACATATAATTCTGTTATGACTTTCACAAAAATCATATATCAAATAGTTTCAAAATTGACACAAAATAGTTTTTAAATCAAATATTATATTATTAATTGTTATTTTATTCCTAAAAATCTAAGTTTCGGCCAAATGACTTAGATAAGGATATATATATTAATAATAAACAACTTGGGGTTCGTTTCGCACGTTATAGTAAGTGTATTAACCATATAGTGTAAGAAAACAAAAAGTCACGGTAAAAGTTAAATTATTTAACTTAGAGTTAGATCTAATTGATAAGGTTAAAATAATAACCTAAACTTGTCTAAATCCTATTGGTTGATAGGATTTAGTCCCATACCCACTTTACCTTCGAAATAAGACCCTTTGGAACCATTATAAACCGATTTTGACTTTAATATAAAATAATATTTTGAGATATTCCTAAGGTGCCACTCTCCTCCCTTATAAAAGGACACCTCCTCCCCCTCCTCCTCACACCAATTTGAGCACTCAAGCTCGGCCAAACCCTGCCAAAATTCCTTATTCACTTCCCTAGAATAATCCTAGAGGTCATGGTCTTCTTCAAAGACCAATCTTAGTTCCCTAAGAGGAGGATTCAAAGAGGTGTTTCAAAGAAGAGGTAATATCCATTACCGATCTTTTCAATTTCATTCTTCTTCAACTTCTTCTTCTTTAGTTGTTTCATGATAAAGCAATAACATCAGTATTACTTACATACTGATATGTTATTATAAATATGAAACAACCCTAATTCACCTTCTATCCATCATACGGAAAAATGAAATCACTGCCCATGCGTACGTACGGAATACCGTCTCCACGCCGTGGTTTAATCTATTTTCCACCATCACCTTACAAGGATGGGTATAATGGTGTAATGAGTAACTATATATGATTATTATAAAGTGATATTGATACTGAAATAGTATTCATATACTCCAATACAATTCCACGATCATAGGAACGATATCATCACTCGTGCGTATGTACGGAATACCGTCTCCACGATGTGATGTGACTCGTTCTACATGATCATCATTACATAGTAATTATATAAATGAATTTAATGAATAAATATGATATATGTTACACTAATACCATTCTGGATATAAGGTATCTATAACCTTAAAAGAAGAATAAGAATTTATTCGGCAAAACACGCATAAGAACAAAAGGCAATAAAGACCAGAGTAACAAGTAACAATGAAATATTACTAATAAGAAGCTAAGAATATGACCACATATGATATCATATCAATATGTATGATTCTGGAATAAGTCAATAATATTATTTAAACCATTATACAGGAGCTTCATGCACGTACAAAGCAAATCGGACCTAAGGTAAGGGAAATATCACAATCTCACTTTTATCCGAGATTGTTTTTACTTTGGTAATTACTGGGGTGTATTTTATCATCCACATCCATGTTCCCTCAATATGTAATATTATTTCCATCCTTCTACAATAGTTTATATCCAATTTTACCCTTCGGTGTGTTTTTAGTAATAGATATGAAAGGAATCTTTTGTCATTTTTCGTACGAAGTACTTTTTGACTTTTCCGACAAAAGTACGAAGAATGTTTTTTTTAACTTATACGGAAAGAATGGATTTTTAAAACATTATTTCCAAGAATCTTCCTTTATAAGTTTTCAAGTTTATTTTTAATCAACTTCTTTTAGTTTATAATTGTATGACATGTTAAGAAAAGAACAGTGTTTTTGAAGAAGAAAGGATATTTTCCTCAAGAATGGAGATCAAATGTTTTATCAAAATTATTTTCCATCTAAGAGAATATAGGGTTCTATTTTTATCCCTATTATTACAATGATTTGATTATGTTTTGAGGGAATTATTTTTATGAATTCATTTACCTTATATGATTTGTTTTATGATATCATGATGTTTCAAGAATCCCATTTTGGTTACATGTGTTATGCGATGATGTATGATTTATGATTATGTGGCACACATAAGAAAGGATTCATTATAATATGGGTGGGACCTATATCTCCCTCTAATGCATTGGGTAAAGATTTATATCTCATGAGATAGACATGGCTGGAATGGAAGGTTATTTCGGTTCAGTGATACAGGACCGAAACGAGGAGTGAACTCGGTTCAGAAATGGACTTTGTCCGCTAAGATAGTCTTGGCAATGAGTCATGACTAACAAGAA
Organism: Viscum album; assembly: GCA_963277665.1. Taxonomy (NCBI): domain Eukaryota; kingdom Viridiplantae; phylum Streptophyta; class Magnoliopsida; order Santalales; family Viscaceae; genus Viscum; species Viscum album. The sequence goes on from OY728141.1 coordinate 1,820,051,254, forward strand.
ATGATTTTCCATGATTATGTGTGCATGCCACAAAGTTTCAAGTTTTATGTTATGATTATGGGGATCTCATTTTCTCTTCTATGATTTATTCCATGTTAAGATATTATGATCTCTTTTACAGGTTATGATTTTCAAAAAGATATGATATGATTTTTATTTCCTTTATTTGCCCTTGCTGAGCATTTGAGCTCACCCTTTTTTGTATGTTTTCTTTTCCCCAGGTCAGGAAGATGGATATTAAGTAGAATATGCTAAAAGGGACCGTTGATATGATGAAATAAATTGGAGACACTGTATAAGATTTATAAACCAGTTGTTTATGTTTCCCAGTTTCTAAAGACACTATACCTATACGGTCCTTTGTGGTTTTGTCATATGTTGTAATAAGTGTGCTTCAATTTTGAAGTATTAACAATGTATGTAAAGTATGGGTTGTTATAAATACTATATTTATGTAAATGCTTAGTTTAAATGTGGAATGTAATGTAAGTTTTATGATCTAATTCCCTAAAACTCTAAACCCGAAAAGATCCTCAATGTGTAATCTTGTATTAACTCAAGATTAAGTATGGTTTAAGGCTTGGGCCTTATAGTTGGTATCAAAGGTCGGTTTAGACAACTTTAGGGATTAATAGTTTTTGTTAGACACATGATTTGTCCCTATATCTATTATTTCAGTTAAATCCTTGTTTTATAACTTTTTTCAAGTCAGGTAAAGTCGGTTAAGAATGGAAGGAGAAGGATCTCAAACGAAATTCATATCTCTTCCTGATGACATGCTTGCAATAATTATTGCAAGGTCATGTTCGGATGATTGTGAAACTTTTTCTAGCATACAACTCACTTGCAAGCAGTTGTTTGAGATATCAAAAACCTCCACTATACCTCGTTATCATCGTGGATCATGGGTTGTTTTTAGACAAATACTATTTTCATAATATTCTCATATTTTCAAGAAAGGTAAATATTATCAAGGTATTTTCAAATATTTTACCTTATCACAAGAATTTGGAGCATATTATGATTTTAAAAATGGTGCTGAGGAAGCAGACCCTTGCGCAACATATTTATATTTGCTTTTAAAATATAGTATCTCAGCACATACTTATGGTATTTTTAAAGGACCAATAATAGAATGTTTCAACTCAAATTCTGTCCGACTATTTTATAGAAATCATTTTTTATCAGATGTTTTGGAATTATATGTAATACATGATTATTTTCCATAACTGTTTTTCTGTGAACACCCATATGACCCATTTTGTACAAGGTGTATTTGGATGGAGGAAGCAATTTATTTTGAAATATCTCTAAATCATTATTGAAATGCATGGGACTTCTACCTACGTGAGCAAGATGACGATGAAACTGAGTGGACGCCATGATCAAGGTATGATGTTATTTATTTTGGGAATCGTTTTATTTTGTCTTATGGTGGCGAAATAAGACTTCAAGAATTAAGATGTTGAGATAGTAACTAATTTGGTTAAAAATGAGAGGTATAAGGAAACTATTGAGGTTAAAAAATATTAGTGTTATTTTTGGAGTTTTATAAAAAGGACAACACGCAGACCATGTGACAACCCGTCGCGTCGGACAAAGTTATGGGAATCGAACCCACAACCAAAGTGCGACTGGTATTTATCTCCTACCACTGGACTACGTGAAGTCCCTGGTTAGTTTGAATGATTATTTTTAGTTAGATGATTTTATGAATTAAGTGTAAACTGATTTTGGGTTATCTATGGAAATTTATTAACCTATCATGGAGGATATGTGATTAGGTTAATTACTTTTCAATACGAGACTTTAAGAGTAACTGATGTTATTTGGAGATAGGTGTTAATTTTTACATTGGAAGACTATGCGACTAAATCCTTGAAATATTTGGGTTTCAATATTAGTTTGGTTTACTTTGATGTATTTTATGGACAATTTGTTTATCTAATGGTCCTCGTTGAACTTTGGTCTTTGTTGGACAAATTTTGGATATTAAGAATAATTTTTTTTATAAAGGGTTATCCTTTTCTAGATTATCTGATATTGTACTAACCTTTTTGGTTTTGGTTTTGGTTAGAGTCTAAAGACATGGTAAGTATATAGTTCTCTTTTGTGGATTAGGTGATTCTCTAGAATTTATTATAGTACTATTAATGTGAACAAGTATTCCTAAATACTCATCTTTTGGAAAAAATATGAGTTTGTGTAAGGAATTTAATAAAAGTTGAAAGTCAACATGATACATGATTATGTTTCCTTATGAATAAATTCCTCAATAAAAAGTAACCTAAAACAAAAATGTTTTCTATTAACTTTTCCTTCTGGGTAATCAAATACCATTTAACCCATCTCAAGTTTGTGATTTTCTTGTGGTTAACTTTCTTCTAAACATGTTTTCTATCACTCTGCATCAGAACATGACCTTATTTTTTCTCTTCCATGTCCATGTTTTCCTACATGGAATCCTATTATGGGTTAACTAGGGTGACCTCTGTACTTATCTTTCTTTATTTTAAAGTGATTGTTTTACCGACTCTTGTTCTGATGTGGGACTTTCAAGGATGTTTCCAAGCTCAATTTTAAAATTGTGAGGATGCAATTCCCAAAGGGGGGAAGGATGTAACACCCCTGGTAAATAAAGAATATGACATTTTTATATTTATCCATATTTGTGAATAAAATATTAATATTACTTTAATGGGGATGCTATGCTCGATGGCGTACCCAACACGCGACAATGAGTTTCTTGTAAATCTTACGTTGCACTCTAATAATAAAATAATATTATTTTAAATAGTAGTTAACGCCAAGATGTTGTAATGGCGGGAATGAAGAGAACTAACTAAAAAATGATTATATATGTTTTTCAAATATTTTTACTCTTTACATAAATTTTAGAGGATTAAAAATGCGAATGAATCCAATTTTAAGCGTAGACATTCAAATATTCTTTAAAAGGTTGATTAACCGCCTTTTGAAGGAAAACCTATTTTAAATCCACTTTTTAAAATTTTATGTGTTATATTTGGCAAAATAAAATTCTTATTTAGAATTGGGACATCAAAATTTACTTTGTGTAACTTTTTGGTATCTTTCCAAAAAAGTTCAATTTTTAATGAATAGTGAAAAATGTTGTATTTTAATTCAAAACCACTTTTTAATATATTTTATTTATATGATTAGATTATATTTTAAATTGGTTTTAAATTGAAATTATAATATATTTTTACCATTTAATCTAATATTTGTCATTGGAAATAATTTCACTTTGAAATTGGACTTAAACTAGTGTCAATCTATTGATACTTATTGTTTCATAAAAACAAGCTATTTGCTCTGACAGCGGGAATTAATTATTAAATTAATTAATGCAACTAATATGTTTTGAATTTTGTAAAATATACATCATTTTTGAATTCGGAATATCAAATATAGCTTAGGGTGATGTTTTGGTATTTTTCTGAAAAACTTCAATTTTTGAAAAATAGTGAAACCAAAAAGTGGTACTTATAAAAACTGATTTTCCGTTTAAATGAAATTTTACCACCTCTGTGTATTGAATTTCAAAAATCCAACATATATGGTTGTCATTAAGAAGTAAAATTTTGTTCAATGGGATTAGAATAATTTTTTGGTGAATAGCAAATTTTATGTTTTTAATTGCGATTAGAGGTAATTAGTGTAGTTTAAGGTAAGAATAATGTTTTAATAAAATGAAATGACCTAGAAAAATGTCTTAACCTCATTGGATGTGTCATGGACGACCAATAAAATCCATTGGTAAACATGGGGACCCCATGGAGCCACTTTGGTTGGAAGATGACATAAATACCTTTTTATTTAATGTTAAAGTAAAAAATGACACAAACATGAGATGTTTTACTAAAACAATTTTTACATGAGGTTACACAAGTCTGAATTTTGACTATAAATATTAATTAGAAATATAAAAAGATTTCCTACATCATAGTATTTTTTATAATTTTTATACATTAAATAAATTAAATTATTTTTGACATCATGATGATGCAGCGATTACCTCATTATTTAACGATTTAAATAAAATGGAATGATAATGTAAAATCTAAGACCTAAACATTTCAAAAACCTATTGGATTGGTCTATTTCTAAACCTTATCACCATATCCTCGAAACACATCAGTGTGGGACCATCAAAATCCGAAACTCATTCTAAAATAATGTAACATTTTCTAACTTTCCAAAAGTGCCCCTCCTCTCCTCTTATAAAAAGCCCCCACCTCTACCTCCATACCCACACTTCCAAAGCCTTTGGCTCAGAAACCCCCTGACCATTTTGTCTCTCCACATCCCTATCTAACTTTTTGAAGCCTCACTTTGGGATGAAGTCTTCCCAAGGAAGCCTTTGAGCTCAAACCAAAGGGAGTTACCGGATTTTAAGGTAATGTCTTCACTTTGGTCCTTTTGTTTTATTTTGCTTCTCCAACCCTCTAAAATCTTATTATTCATTTCTTTTGTAACAACTACAGTATCTTAAATATACTAGTATTCTTCTATAATAAGTATTAGAACTAATCTTACCCACACCTTTGTCTAATGGTTAAAGAACATACTGTTTCTGTGGTTGGTGATTTTCTGCCTCATGAAACGATGATTGTTCATTATTCTTTTAACACCTTTAAAGGTGGCCATTATGATATAACAATATTTTATATATGATATATATGGTATTTATGTTTACTATATTCTTCTTTATTTTATATTTAAAACATACCATTATTCTTTTCATGTTGTTTAAATGCGATAATTTCATATGAGGAAGTGTGGACTACCGCCCCCTCAAGTGATTAGACTCGTAAATCCAATACATGGAACGTATAAAGAAAGAAATTAATGAACATATGTGACCAATATAACATATATATTATACTGGAATTATAATATATATATATATATATTATTTTTAATTCCATTAATATGACAAAAAAATGAAAGTAGCGTTCTTGCGTACGTACGGCCTACCGTCTCCACGAATAGTGCTTTTCGTTTTTATCTCCAAGTGATATGGAATAGTATAAAATCAATATATACTGGATATATATTATATTTTATCATTAATACTATTCTGAAAATTATTTACTTAAAACTACATGGGCAATCATTTTTCAAACATGTTCATTTTTGACTCATGTACCAAACATCGACAAAAACATCTGATATGAACTAACATTACTAAAAAATTATTATAACATTATAATATGTGATTTAAACTGAATAATAATCTATAATGGAGGTTCTTAGGAAATTATAAATTGACCAAAGTTTATTATTCCGGAATATAATGAAACAAATAAGACAAGTCGGACTTGAGGTAAGGGATCCTACTCCTCTCTTTCTTTTTAAGTACACTCTTTTATGTCATTCCTTTTAAGCTCATATTTCTTGTGATTGGGATGTTATTTTATATTAACCTTACTGTAATTGTTATGTTCATATGATGAGATACCCTATTCTCTCTCATGAATCCATTTTGGAAGTTTTGAGTGGCACCGTTAGGCTGCCGAATTTTCGTAAGAGATCTAACCTCTCTCATTCCTTTTAAGTACTCTCTTTTATGTCACTACATTTAAGCTCCTATTTGTTATGTTTGTGGACGTTATTTTATATTCCTATTGCTGTAAACTTTATGTTAATATGATGGGATACCCTATTTGATCTCATCAATCCATTTTCGGAAGATTTATGTGGCGCTATTAGGCTGCCGAGTCTTCGTAAGGGATTTTTCATCTCACTTTTATTCCCATGAGATTAATTCTACATTTGCCACAATTTCCTTTGAGTGGTGTATATACTGCCCATTATTTTACTCATTGTGTAATATACTTTCATTTATGAGTATTTACATCAATGTTGTATTGTCGTTCTTTCACGGGGTACATGTCTCGAAAGATACCCATGTCGGTAAGGGAACCTTTCACCCTCCTCTTTTTAAAAGACTTCTTTTGTTATGTCGTTTAATTCACATACTATTATGTTGGGATATGTACTTATATATACATATTGATTTAAATTTTATGTTCATGTGATGAGATACCCCTTTGTATCTCTCATCAACTCATTTTCAGAAATTTGTAGTGACGCCGTTTGGCTATCAAATTTTTGCAAGGGAACTTCTTAACCCAAATTTGATTTTTGGGATAAACATGTACTCCTTGAATATGTCGTTCTATGAATATGTGTGAATAACCTCTAATTGTTTTACACATAATATCCACTTATATTTGGTGTATTTGTTTGTCACACATAATTATTCAATAGATTTATCCTTAAACCATGGATACCGTCTTTGTAAGGGACTTCGTCTCAATCTCCATTCATTGAGGCATATTTTGTTTTATACACAACCTTCTTTTATACGGTGTATAAACCCCTTTGACTTTTACGTTTATCCAAAAATGAATCTTTTTTATATGAAGCGTTTTACTAAACGACAAAAGGGAATGTTTTTGTCATACGTATGCGGCGACAACGACTTTTCCACCGCCGAGAAAATTATTTGAGTTTCGGATTCCTCTACAAGCCATACCTTGTTTTTAAAAGAAAAATAAATACCATGTATTACTTTTATTTTATTTTGGTATTGAAAATGGTTTTTATAAGGTTTTTTATATCAATGTGTTTTATTGATATCTTGTGATTGAAATGTGGAAATGTTATGTTTCATTTATGCATGTATTATCTGGTACGATTATGTTATGGTTCTTGGGAACTGTTATGAAGACGGGTGGTTCCATGATAAACTAAGGGCGGGTGAGCCTGATATAGCTCTATAATGAATTGGGTAACTTGAAGGAGTGAGACGTTAAGGTTTCTCCGAAGAGATTTAGGGAATATACTGTGGTGGGTATTCCAAACGTAACCAAGAGGGTTACTCCCTACGTAAGAATGTTATGAATGCCTCAAGTTACCTTTTATGTCTTATGATTTTTATGATTTATTCATGATTTGATGAGGTATGTTAAAGTTCCTATGTTTTATGGGTAATGTATGATTTCATTTTTATGTATATATGAACTCATTTTCCCTTTCCATTTTTTTATAACCCTTACTGAGATTTTTATGCTCATCCCAAGTTTTTTGAAATGTTTTTCACAGGTCATGGGAACGGTACATGATATGATGATAGTGTCAAGGAAGTGTCAAGAAAGAATCCATGTTTTATTTTAAATATTTTTCCGTTGATGGGAAAAAATGAATATTATCTTTATGTAACCGCTTTGTTTAAATGTTGAATGTAATGCAAGTTTTATGATCTAATTATCTAAAACTCTAAACCTGAAAAGATCCTCAACGTGTAATCTTGTATTAACTCAATATTAAGTAAGGTTTAAGGCTGGGGACTTATAATAATTGATCACAAGGATTCCATTGCAAGGGAGTACCATCCATTATACACATTCAAAGCATGAGAAACATCCAAAAGAGGATTTCATAATAAACACTTTCACCATTTTCACAATGTATCCAGATGGGCCTTTATGATTTTTACAAAACAAAAATTTATCAATAATACAAATTTCACTTTTCATAAAGGGGTGTAAACACAACATTTTACACATAAAACAATTAACATAATCTTCATAAAATATTCAGGTTATACTTTCAAAGAAAATCCAATTTTACAAAAAAATGGCCATTCACTGGCAACACATGCCAAAATGCATTAAAACCGAATACTAATTTATTATATAAATCAAAAACACTTTGGAAACCATACAAGGAACCCAAAATATTATTTAAAACACTGAAAATAAATTTATATATCAAAACCAATCACTCTAGATAACATTTAATACATAAAATCCAACCAGAAAATTTATCACATAATAGGCTTGCATTATATTAAAAAAAATTAATTAAACACCCAAAAAGAAATAAAACACCAAATGAATTAAATAAATTATTAAAGCTAATAAACCATGTTTAAAACATCTTAAACCAGGTGTGAAATATAATATAACATTTCATTAAACAAGAAGTGGGCAAACGTTTTACCAAGAAACTCAATTCACTAAAAAACCAGGAATTAACCGCTATTTTTTACACCAATAAATTTATCCAAAGCACAAATAACAATATAAAAAATGTATAGATGATTATAAAACCATGAATAAATGATTCTACAATTATAAATGCAATATATTGGGAAACATACATCAAATCCATGGTGGAATCGAAACATGTACCCAAAATCACTCATCGGGGTCCTAAAACCCAAGATCTATGATGAAAAACCCTAAACATCCAAATCCCCATAAAATCATGGGAAAACAGAACACTATTATGAGCATGAATAGGGATGAAGAAGAAATCCATGAAAAATAAAGGATGAAGGAATAGGGAGGAGAATGGAGAAGGAATTGCCTTGAAGAAACTAGCACGAACATGAAGATATCATAGATCTACACTAAAGGAGGCGGAGGAATGGCTTGGTAGTAATAGAAGAGGGATCCCTAGGTATGAATGAACTAGGGGAATGTAATTTGGGTGGATTTTGGTCCAAAAATCTTTTGGGGGGAAACTTGGATGAATCAAATTTGTAATTATAGGTAGCCTCACATGGTTAGGCCACACAGTTTATTAAACTGGGCAGACACCATGTGGAAACCATAGGTACCGACCCCATGATCACCACTAATTGAAAATAAGGCCAAGAACCAACCGTGAAATAAGATTTATACCTACTTCATGGTTACCTGGGTTTGGCTGCATAGTTTATCAAACAATATGTCACACTGTGCATAGGGTCTTTTCAAACCAAGATTCCATTTTTTTCACTATGAACGCCCAAACAAATGAAGGATAAACCATGAGGGAAAGAATATAATAATAAAAAACTTCAAATATCAACCCACATCACACCCATAACCCAAGAAAAGACTAGTATTCCCAACAAATAGATTTATAAACCAAAACATGTAAAACAAGATGTTACATTATTTATAGCGATGTATGAAAATGAAGAAGTTTACATAAAAATATTTAATTGGTCTATTATATAAAATGATAATATTGATATAATTTTTTTTAAAATATGAGATTTCTTGAATTTTGACATTGATGTGAGAGCTTTTTTTATATAGTGTTCATGTTTCATTAATTTAAAACATTAAATATAGTTTCGTAATTGTTTGGATAAATATATATATATATATATCTGTTAGTGTGTGTGTGTAGGTATATATTAATGTATGTATATTAATATTTTAATATACATATATAAATGTTTTAAAAATAACATGTAAGGTTTATATATCTCTGTGTGTGTATCTGTGTGTGTGTGTGTGCACGCACGTGTATCTATTTATATTGATTTGATATGTTAACTTGTTTAAAAATGTGTAAAAAAAATTTGTAACACATATATTTGATTAAGAAACTATGTAATATATATATTGAATGTATCAAATAAATTGTAATTTTTGTTTTTTTAAAATGATGATAAAATTAATTTGAATAAATCATTTTAACAAAACGTTATTTTTAAGATTTTTTATATAAAATAGTTATAAATGGTTTAATGAAAAAATATTTACAACTGAAAATGTGTTCTATTTATTAAAATAATAGTAAATAAAAATTAGGAGATTTTTTTTAATACTTGTTTTTAAAAAAATATAACAAATACAAAGAATTATTAAAAAATCATAAAAATATTAATTGTTAAAAATGTTTTATTTTTAAAATAATTAGTAAAAGTAAATAAATAATTATTAATATTTAAACATTATTGTCTCATTATTAATAATAAATTGTAAATATTTGTGTTAATTATAATATAATAATAATAATTTGTAAAAAAAATTAAAAAATAGAATAACAATTATAAATTAACAATAATTCATATAATTTATGTGTTAATTAGAATAATTATTTTTTATAATTTATATAACTATTGTAAAAACAACAGTTGATCACAAATGTTATAATGCATCTAAGGTAAATATATTAATTCAAAAAATATTAATTTAAATTAAATATCAATTCAAAATATATATTAAATCAAAATTATATATAAATTTTTTATATAATTTATTAATTTAGATTAATTAAATTTATTTATAATCAAATTTATCAATATGTAAATGTACATGTAAAAAATATATATATGTACATATATATGTTTATATAGATTTCATATATTTATATTTGTTTAAAAAATAGTTAGAATATATATTTGATGTATTTATATTAATTAATAAATCGTGATATATATATATTAATTATTAAAAATGTAATTATAATATAAAAAATTATTAATAATCATTATATAATTTCTAATAAATAATAATTAATTAGTCAATATTATTAATAAATATTAAATATTAGTTTTAGTTATAAAATATTATTAATAATTTGAAAATTTGAGGAAATTATGAAATTAAGTAAAAAATATTTTAAGAAAAAATATGGAATACTAGTAATTGTTAAATATTAGTAATATTTATTAAAAATAAGATCTAAATAATAAATAATTAGTATTAATTAACAAATTACTTTACTAACTACTTAAACTAAAAAATATATTTCTAATAAATACATAATTTTTATCAAACCTTGTAAAAAATATAAAAAATAATAACAATTATTAATTTAATATTTTCCATGTACATGTTATGTTAATTAAAATAATTTTTTTATAATTTGTATAAATTTCTTAATATATGTATATATATATATATTATTAATAAAATATTAAAAATGATACCATTTCATGCGATGTTACCATAGATTAGATGCTTAGAAAATGATTTGTCTTGTCTAAAGTAATCGGAACTTCCCAGACCCAATGGTGGTATCCAATTATTAATACAATACATTGTTTGGGAGATACATTAAATTCTTATAATAAATATTAATATTAATATTAAATGAATTGACCTTGCGTGCATTGTAACCAATCATCTGATGCACACAAATGTAATGTCACATGTTAGTTTCAGACCTAATGGTGGTCTCCACTTTCTCATTTGAGACACCATTTGAGAGATATTCTATTATTTTAAAAAATACCATATGTCTTATATAATATATTTCATATTTTTATTCTATCTTCACCAAGCTTCTATGGGACCCGTAATCCAGTGATAACACCATGCCTCACATTGATCATATTTCAAAGAATATTTTATGGTGTTAGAATATTATAATAATTTTGAATTAGTCAAAATGATTAGTAATATTTATTCTCATTTAAATTATTTTTATATATCTATGGACTTGTGATGTGAGTACCAGTTTCGTTAATGTGATCATGATTAGATAAAGCATCCCAAAATTCCCAATGGATCTGGAATAAATATTTTCTGCATTGAATGTGTTGAAACTATTATATCATTTGAATCATCAAATTCAAATTTTGTTTCTAAAGGAACAATTAAATATCCATATCAGAAATGTGATCTTAGGAGATTTGAAATGTTTGAAAATGTTGAATATCTTCTATTGTGTTTTTGATCTTGGAATGATTATTTTTTTATCAATATGGTCAAATGAATTTAGTATTAAATAAAAATTGTTTGGTTCATGATCCATCATTTCATAATTTAGAACATGTGGTCATTGGCTCGTCTATTCTCAATGTAACAACACAGAATGATATCCAAATCCTAGATCATAACCTTATCAGTTTTTCAATTTGATGAAATTTTATGATGAACCTGTCTATCTAGGATTCCAGATGAGCAAACTTGAAGATGTTACAAAATTTATGGCTATTAAATTTGATTTTATAATGTCAAATAGTTGTTCTGATCAGATGATATTATTGGTTAAATAAATTTTACCAAATGGAAATACATTTCATTTAAGTTTCCATGAAAGTAATAGGATGGTTTATAAATTGGGTCATATATATCAGAATATTCATGAGGGTAAAAATGACTGTATATTATATTATGTTGATTTTGAATCCTTGGTTAATTGTCCAACATGTGGAGAATCAAGGTATAAAGAGGCACAACACGAAAGTGTATATTTTATGGGAAATAGTTGAGGTATTTTCCTATTACACATCATTTACATTGTTTAGTTATCTATCACAACACAGTTTTATTGATGACATGGAATACATAAAATACTTCCATCATTAAAAGCTGAAATCATATATATAATGGTGATTCATGGAAACACTTTGATTTAATGAAACATTCTTTTGCATCAGAACATCATCAAATATGATTTTTTCATTCAACTAATGGTATATCTCCATTTGGTACTTACGGAAAACAATATTCTTATTGGCCAGTTTTCATGACTCCATAAAAATTATCTCCTTGGATGATGTTGAGTGAACCATATATATAGTCGGCACTCTAAATTTCAGGACATCCATATAAGAATATTGTTATTTATTTGAAGCCTCTAATTGAAGAGTTAATCTAATTATGGAACAATGGTGAGACTACATTTGGTATGGTTTCATATCAAAATTTTACAATGATGAAATTATAAATCAATGTTTTAGTTATATCTAATAGTAATAATTTATATTTATTACATACAACACAACATTAAAATAAAATTGATTGTCGATTATGTGTTCTAAAAACCCTCCATTAAAATTGGTAAAATATTTTAATGGGTATGTGGTTAATGGATTTAGATTCCATTCACACATATATGGTGACACAAATAAATCTATGAATAGTGGTGTTTATTTGAAAGGATATCATCATAAATATGGTGAAGATGAATTTCCTGGTATATTGGGTAAAATAATTGATTTATGTTACCATGTACAAAATTATGTAATAATGTTTAAATTTCATTGGATGGATACTGATAAGTGGTTGTAAGTTCATCCATGACATGGAGTCATTGAAATTAAAATTAAGAGTCATCTTTCTTGAAATGAACCATTTTTTGTTGGCACATCAAGCAGATAATGATTATTATGTAATTTTTCTTGATGTTTTGAGAGAAAGGAATGATTTATGGAGTCTGATAAAAAAAATCATGGTGAAATTAGTTTATTTAAAATGAAAATGGTTTTGGGGAATTGAAACATATAGAAAAATTTCATGAAACAACCCTACATAAATCTAATACCAGATTAGATATAAATATCAACGATAGAACCCCCCCAGTTAAGAGCCAATGATTATATAATGTTGATGATGTAATATGGGTTGATAAAACTTGAAGTCAATTAAAATTTAACATTCCTAATGATGATGATGAATACATTGTTCGACATTAAAATGATGAAGAATATTGTTATTGATGTATTGTATTTATGTATTTATTTACAAGTAATTATTATATTTTGATTTTTATTAGTTTTATATATTTGATATTTGTATTTACAATTTGTTATAGGTAAGATTATTATATTCTTATATTTATTAGTTTTTTATAATTGATATATTTATTAACAATTTCTTACAGGTAAGAATATTTGATTTATATAGATGAATAGGATCTTGATGATCTATTCCATTCTCTCAATGATTTTGGATTTCCTACTAATGAGCCAGATTTAGATGATCCTCGGGGTGGAATGCATATTAATAGGGGGATAAGTCTTAGTCAATTAATGATTCAAGATCCTATTCTAGAGCGATGAGCATTAATTTATTTTTATCATAATTTATAGTGGTGTGTTTAATTTTTTTATATTTATATTATATTAACATTTTACATTAATTTCGGTATTAATTTTATGATTTTTTTATTAGAAAAACCTTTTGAATTTAGTAGTTTGTCAGCCTATTATGATTCTATGGATATATTTTTTTCTATGACATGGTTGTTATAGGACCTCGTTCTCATCATCGTGTATCCCCAAATGTTCGACCACTGATTTGTACATTATTAAATAATATATAATTTTTAGAATTTATTTAATTAAAAAATATTGTTTTTAATTATCTTTCAGAATTTATTTTATCTGATTTATGATAGCCTCAAGGATCTTATCCAGGAAGAATAGTAGATTTGTATATATGGGATCATTCATTAGTTTCTACACATCCTCAGAAAGGGAGCTATGGATAAATATTGTTCTACTATTTTCGACTAGCCTTGTCTCTCTCATCGACCTGACTATACCTCAGTTTAGATATGGGATGCATTGATCCCATACTTTATAAGAGTGACTTTTAGCAGGAGGACATCATCTAAACATTAGATCCAGGGGTGGAAAGAGGTTACCCATAGGGATAGAAGTCATATATTTGTCAAACATCGACAATATATTGTACGTGATGTTATTTATTAATGTATATATAATTTCACTATGATATGTTTGTTATATTATATAGTCTTCTATTGTCCCATCTGTTATGTAGTATGATGTTTATAAGAATATGTATATAGATCCACATACAAGAGAAGTTTCATGCGACCGACAACTCCATAATATTGTAAGAAACTTTTTCATAAATATTAGTATTATTATAAATCTCATTTTTTATTTTATTTAAAGGAAATGTATTTTGTTGTGAATTCTCACTCAAGGGAGAGTCAAGCCAACAGTGAACAAGATTCCACTGGTGATTCATGTTTTGACCAGGGGGTCTGTATACATGTGACTTTTTATGGTGTAGAGAAATGTGAGGTGATTGGTATTGGTTCCTTACAGACACCTAGGAGTTATTATAGTAATTTTCTAATGTCATCAGTGAGTGTTAAGGGAACTCCTGGAGATTTCTTATTGATGTTGTGTTATTCTTCATAGTATGAGGAGAGGTTTCGAGCTCATGATGAGATGATACAACAGATGCAGAGAGAGATGGAGGAACAACGTGAGAAGCAGCGTCAGAGAGACGAGCATATGTTGGAGTATATGTCGTGACTTTGTCATGGCATTGGTATAGAGTTTCCTCCCCATGATCCATCGAGCGATCCTCCCCCAACTGATAGTATTTTATGATTTGGGAAGTTTCATGAATGTTTTTAATTTGGTATGAGAAACATATTATGGTATAAATGATGTATTAATTTTCTGTCTATTTTTTTTTTCTTTCTATTTTTTAAAAAATTCTTAACAATTTAGTTTTTGAAATCATTTAAATTTTCTATTTATTTTAAATTTTTTTAAATTTTTTTATGTATAATTATTTTTTTAAATATTATTCAATTTTTTTAATTTATTAATTATTTTAATAATTATTTAATAATTTTATAATTTATATTTTATAAATTCTTTAAATTATAAAATTGTTTCATTTTTTTAAATCAATATTTGCAGTGGATTGTTACAATTGATTATTTTAAAAAAATTCGAACCTTATTTGTGACATATATTTCATCTCTCGCAATTATTTTCTATTTTTGAAGAACTGTCGCAAATAACCACAATTGTGATGTTTTTTTCACAGTGCATTATCGATAGAATCTCATTACAAATGGCATTTTGCGATATGATTTTTTCATTAATTTTCATTCACAAAAAATGGAAACTTTAGAAGTGTAAATATCATTTATGTTGATGTTGAGGATAATTTTTTAGATTCATTGAGGAATCCATTACCCCAACAATAGTATGAGGTTCATGTTAGGTCTCTATGTATTGGATACATGGGTGATTGATGTAGTGTCTATATGATGTATCATGTTTTTAAAAAAAATTCAACCTACATTTATATTTCATTCATGTGTACTACAATTTAATTTAAAGAAATGGTCAAATGGAAATATCCCCTCAAAGAATAAACGTTGAGTTGACCCTAATTAATGATCATCATGGAATATTGTGGGTTGTGATAACATGATAAGATTAGCATGAATAGAATCATGTAATTATAGAGAATTGTTGTATATGATACCTGATGAAAAGATTCATGATGTAAAATGTAGAGTCATAATACTTAGACTAACTCACGAATGTATATCTGATGGAATCTTGTAATTTCATTGAGATACATAGGGGTGTATACATGTAATGAATTATTCTTACATAATGTTGGTGAAATATATAACATGAGAACCTTCATACTTTGATACCTTTCATATGAAAATCAATAGTGACTTAGCAAATTAGGTGGTGGTTTGGAATGTTGTTGATCATGTCATTGATTGGAGCACAACCAAGATTGGATTTTTTTCAGTTAAATGAACAGAAAATACATTTATCACCTAGTTTAAATAAACTAATGAAATTCTTGGTCAATCTTATTTAGGTCACATAATATGTGAATTTCTACATAGATGAGATACATGTGATATAGTCATCTGTTAGATGAATGGAATGTGATGTATTCATTAATCAATTGAGTTTATTTCGATGAACCCAAAAAAATGTTAGTTGACCTATACTAGATTTATATATTCTCAGTTTGGTGGTCACTTGATTTCCTAGAGAAAGCGATTATATAGGTATACATATGTTGAATACAATATATCTTTTGGGAAACATGATTATCTAGAAATATGAGTATGTTTGATGGATATCACACCCAACCGCTTAGATTACTGAGAATCATTGATTCTTTTATAGAGGTATCTATTATAATTCATTTAAAAAATATGTATTTTATATTTATTTTCAATGAAAATATGGCATCCAAGGTCACACAATTAAGATTTTATATAAGGATTATGTTATGGGAAAATTATTTGTTCCAAAATTAAGAGGATATAATAAAACCATATTCAGATGGAGTTTCAGATGGATTTAAAAATATTTTTTATGTTTATCAAAAAGAATTTATCCTATTTTAAATTAAAATGGGAAATTATTAATGTTCCCTAAAATATTCATGTGAATGAATCAAATTTATCTGAATATATCTTATCATGTAGCTTAATCGGTTATAATCAATTATGAATGATTTAAATGAAATTCATTATGAATTGATTAAATGGTTTTCTTTTATTAAAGGGAGTCAATAAATATTTCCAATGAGAATAAATGTATTTTAGTTTTAATAAATCCTTATTATTCAATATTGCTCCCAAAACACCGATTATCATTAGGTGAGGGTGCATTCCCTCCTCAGCATTTATGGATCCTCCGGAAACATTCTAGGATCATTTTGTCTTTGAAAAATATATATAGAGGATATATTTTCTTTTTCTTATCCAGTTATCATCATTAAGAATACTCTATAAAAAATTGAATATAGGTCATTCTTATATCTAGGTACGCACGTTTATTTTATTTATTTATATTACATATTGATTCTACCGAGGATAGATCAGGAACAATTATGGGTTTTCTTCCACTACATGTTTCTATATAACGAATCTCGAGTCCATATAAAGCCAAACCCCATTTCCTAATAATTACCCAAATCTAAACCCCCTATTGGTATGATTAAATATAGAAAGATAGAGAGATATTAATTTTATTTTAAAAAAATTTAGACACTTAAATTAAATTTTAATGAAATAAAGAAATTAAAATGATAAAAAAAATTATAAGAATTAAGTGCAGCTGAGATTGAAAATGAAATGTCAAATCCCATGATATTGGTAGAGGAGTTTGGAAGTAAAAATGTATACCTACATATCCTTCCCTCATGTATCCTTCATAATCATTTCTTAAATAATTATTTTTAATGGTTGTTGAAAGAAACCCAAATCCTTTCTTTTTATCAGTTATAGTAAGTAACTCATTGCATGAAGTAAGACCGTTTTTAGTGGTTCTAAAAAGGTAACCAAAATCACCATTATTATAGATAGAAACCGAAGTACCTAGTAATCCAATTAGTTTTTATAGATAGAATATCAAATCCGCTTACATTTATGTTAGTAATCCTCATTCCTCTGTTGGTTGGAGTAGAGTACTCAAGAGGGGGGGTGAATTGAGTATCCATAAAAATTTCAATTAAAAAGGATCTTTAAAAACATCCCCCAATTAAAAAATTTAATCCATGTCAGTTTGTAGTGAATTTATTAGTCTTAAATGTTAAAATAATTTCCCAAAATATTGATTATTTCTCATCTATACTACTCTAATGATTAATATAACTATTGAAACTAACCTATAGGTTCAAAATTGTAATAAACACATGCTAATAAAACTATAAAATTTAAATTTAGTTTTATGAAATATGTGATAAAAATATAGTAAAAAATAAAAGGTAAAAACACAGTAGATATGAACAAGAGGATCAGTCTCAAGCTGAGATATAGTTCTATCTACATGGTGGTTACCCACCACAATGCAGATTAAATTAACAAACAAGATTGATACACATCCTAGATCGAGGTTTACAAAAGCACACAAGGCTATACAGGTCACACTTGACCTCAACAAAAATTCTTTATGGGAAAACTACAAACATGTCACAGTTGACCTATTTCATAGTTCTACATGGGATAGAAAAATAAATATAGTGCATGTTTGAGGATATCATTTATCCTCCAGTTATGCACATGAGTCAGTGTCTGTGTTGTAGATAGATACAGACCCATCTCAGAAATGAATATAAGTGATGAAAACTGGGTAACCAATATAGGGAAAGGATTATAAGTAAATGTTTGTTATGGAAATTATATCTAGACTCGTTTGATGTAATGGAATTGAAGTCTGAGTCTTATTTTGGATGTTGACTACAAAATAAAGTGTTACAGCCTATGTGTTCTTCCCTATAGAAATATGAGATGTTCTGGTTCTCATTTGAATGATGTTCACGTTATCGTAGATGAATTTTCTTCACTTCTTAATATCGTTAGATATTCTTCCTTTTTTGTTATGGGGTTTTAAATTTATGATCGAGAGTTGTAGGAGTTCTAAGGTTTCCTTGTGTTTTCCACACTTCTCACTTTAAATGATCTAGATTGTAATTATTTTATACTTCAAGGCCTAATAGACAAAATTATCTCCCCACATGCATGAAACTCTTATTTTACTCTAAATATAATAAAAACAACATTAAATAATTTCAGAATAATTAATTCGCTAATTAGGACCATTAGATATAAATTTGAATTAATAAAACAAAAACAGTTTCTATGAGTATCAGTTAGTCATAAGAATTGTTGATTCATTGGCACCAGTCTATGAGCATCGGTGACTCTCTGTATCATTGAGGCCATTCCATCAGTATCAGTGACACATGGCTTCGTTGTTCCCTTCACATCGGGTTTAGTGACATTAGGAATCAGTGTGTCATTCATGTAGTTGGTAGTGACTCCACGTATCAACGAATCATTTGTACAATTGGTCTGTTTGGGAATCGGTGAGTCATCATCAGTGACTCATTTTGAACTATCGATGTGTCGTCCATTGGTGTGTCACATATCGGTGAGTCTCTTTACTATTGGTGTGTTTCCCATTGATGAATTTTCCATCGTTGTGTCGTTTCTTATATTGGTGAGTCCTGCATTGGTGTCTTCATCGATCAAAGTGTCCTCATCGATGAGTCATCCATTTATGACTCATTAAACCAATCATTGTCAGGATGATTGAAAAACATAAAATGTGTATTTATTTTACCGAAAAGTACCAGATTAAGTGAAATTCAAAATTTCATTTAAATATAAACTTCTAAATATATTGAAACCTAAATAACAATAATATATTGACTTATTGAAATATATTATACCATGTGATATAATTTATTCACCTAAAATTATTAATGTAAATGATTAATATAGGTTACGACATAATATGAGAAGTATCATGATTTTTAATGTGGAATTATTTGTGATTATTAAAACAACTATCCAACAAAGGGTCTGACAATATCCCTCTTTTTTATAATCTCAAATCATTGCATTAATGATTTATACAAGATGATATGGATTGAATATTACTTGACTCAACATAACAGCAGTGAATGTGAATTCTCATTATAACTAAGGTCTTTCCTTTTATGATCCACCTCAATTATTGTATTAGATGACATATATAGAGGATTTCGTTGGAGAGAGTTATATCAGAGCACATTCATGATCCCCCTTTTTATGTTGTATTAGAGTAGTCTGGGTGATTTATATCTGAGGTGATATATATATATATATATATATTCTCTTGATTACATTACATCTTTAATATTCCGGAGAACCTCTCTCCCTTAGATTAAAGGTTTAGTCCATCCATATATTTCTCCCCAGATTAAAAGTTGATTCCACCAATATATTTCTTAATATATTTTTCTCCCCATTTGGGGATTAGAAAAAAGGTAAAAAGGAAACATAAAGGATAATAAAAACAAACACAAAGTAATTGGAAACATATTAGTGTAAATTTTATATTTATTAAGGTACATAGAGTACAATAATGAAAACACAATCATCAAAATAAAATACAAGTAAATAGTCCTATCAATAAATTATCCACAATATAAGGATTTTGATTTTTATAAGCTTTCCCTTTGTATGAAGGGTCAAGAGAGGGTTTAAGAGGCGGTGTTGTGGAATTTTGAAGGGCTGATAAAATGGAAACTGTAATGCCTGACCCTAGTTACCTTGATCTAGTGCATTATCTTAATACATTGGCATGATTAAAAGGAATCATATCTACATGGACCAATCATTTTAGCAGTTTTGGGAAATAAATTACATGCATGAATGTTACATTACACATTAGGAAATAAAACACAACATAAATTATCTTTTGAGAATGCCATTAACCCCCTATATTAACCCTAATTATCAATAATAATACACTTCATATAATCCTAGAAAAATAAAACATAAGAAAGGGGTGTGTAGAGATGATCAATAAGGATTATAATACAGTCGAAACATTCATAAATAAACATAATCATTTAAGGAAAAATGTAAGACTAAAACAAATGCCTTTTAAAAATAAACATCGGCATAAAATGGAAAAGATAAATCAAATAATTCCATTATTTATTAACATGGATATTATACTATTAGAATAATCGCATTTAATATCAATATCTAATTTCATAATGATGGAATTCATAATTCCAGACTTCATAACCACATAGCCAATGCCTCCTTCCAAGACTACAAATAAGATTTTTTCAATGCCTTGTGCCAAGACACTAGTTTGTCTCATGAGACCTAATGATGCATCAATTAGATATAGAGGGCTCCATCCTTCACTTACTAAGTCCAATGCATTCCTCATATGAAAACTATTGAACATAACATAAACATTCATTATAAATCTAGCATACAAAATGTCAATACTTTATTGATAAACCATGAATGGTATAAAAATATCACATCCGTAGTCATTCATATCACAAAACGTTCAATAAAATATAGATGATTTGTATCATAATAAATCAACTTCAAACATGTTTAATATCCTTAAATGGATGTGGACATAGATGAAAAGGATTTGTAAAACACTTTGAGAAAATTATCCCTTTTTCAAGAAAACATTTAAAAGTCACACATTTTATATAGGAATACATTTAAATACATTTTTTAATCAAAGTGTCAAATAAAAATTTGAATCATTTTAAATGAAATAACATTTTTAAAACATTAATTTCCATATAAATAAATCCTTAAAACATATTTTGAAAACATGGACATTAATGAGAATGATTTAGAAGAATAAATATTTAAATTATTTAAAATGATGATCTAGTTAAAGTGTACCTTCCATAAAACCATAAAATTTTCATTTTGAAAATATTTTAAGGAAACATGGATGTGGATGATAAAGAGGTCCCAATATATACTCAGTTAAAAACAACCTCAAATAATGAAGTGATTGTAGAATTTCACCATTATCATGCACATTCCATTGGTCGACTGTACATTTAACCTCTTGTATAATGACCATAGAATGTTATTAAATTATAGCAGAATAATATTCATATTTATTATATAATAAATGATTCATTTATGACTTTATACTTCCATTTAATAATTATTTTCATGTTAAATTAACATTTTAGGAAATAATAGGTTTCTTTATCATACATGTATTAAGTTGTTATTCTTGATAGTATCATTCAGATCGTGATTTACGTACTTATAGATTATAACACGTGATTTATATATATTAAGAATATATGTATGTATAATAGATAGATAGATTAAATGGAAAACACTGTTTATGGATATTGTTGGTCGAACGTATGCATAAACATTGTTTCCTTTTTGATATTGTATTAAATGAAATTAAGTGAATTAGATACATTCAAGTAAATATATATATATATTAAGTAGAATTATTATTTCATATATTATATACTTATTAATAATATATATTTTTATAATCATCGTTGAAAGGTGAATGTGGAAATGAATCTCATCGCGTCGTGGAGACGGTAATCCTTACATATGCACGGGCAATATTATAATTATATTGATGGGGAAATCATATGTAATTGGATGGTATAAGATATATACAGAATAATTAATATGTTATATTTATTATTTTTATCAGTTATACTCATTATTATTCCCATTCTAATAATGAAGTGTTGAAATAACAAACTACCCCACGACGTGGAGACGGTAAGTCGTACATACGCACATATGATGACTTTGTCATTTATGGGATGGATAATATTAATAATATGGTTGTACCATATTTATAATAACATCACAGTATGTAGGAGGTACTGGAGTTATTTTTTTGGTATGTAAACAACAAAGACAGAGGAAGTGGAAGAAGAAAAGAACATGAAAGAGGGTGGTGAAATCATTACCCCTTCTTTGGGTGTTTCCTTTTGAGTTCATCAACAGGGATCCATTGGTTGGCTTTATGATGAATGTAAGGACTCTAGGATTATGTGAAGTATGATGGAAGGATATTTGGGCAAGGTTTGGATGGGCCAAATGGATCTGGTTGTGTGATTTTGAGAGAAGGGGAAGTACCCTTTTATAAGAGAGGTGATGGTTAGTTTAAGAAAAAATTTGAAATATTCTTTTATAATATTATCATTTTCTATATTTAATGGCACAAAAATAATTTATTTCCTATATAAGTTTGGTGTAGGTATAAAAAAACTCAACCAATAGGTTTTATATAGGTTTAGGTCACCATATTAACCATATCTTTTAGATTTAGCTCTTAGTTAAATAGTTTAATTTTTACAGTGTCTTCTTTTATTCATACACTATATAGTTAATAAACAAACTCTAAACATCCAAGCGAAAATCAAGGGATTAATTAATGTCATATAAAATATTATTTAATACCTTCGGCTGAACCTTATATTTTTAGGAATATTATATCAACCAATTATAAAATATTCATTTTAAAAATTAATTTATTTTAATTTTAATGTTATTTTATATTTTGTTTCTGTGAATGTCATAAAAACCTTATAACATAGAAAAAAACATATCTAAAAAACCATAAAAATTCATATTAACCAATAAAATTAGTTCAATTCATCAGATGTCTAAATTTACATTAATTTGGAAATTTATAATCTCAATAATTTTAATATTTCATTAAAAAGTTAATTACTTCTTAATCATTGTGTCATAAATAAATTAATTTATTTAATGTATAAAAATTATAAATAAAATACCATTCTGTTGGGAATAATATTTGATTACTAATGAATATTTATAGTGGAATTTATATTGTTTGTATCCATATAATAAAAATGGGTTCGATTTTAAAAAAATGAATTTAACACTTTTAACTCTTATTTAAATAAAATAATAATAAATGTCCAAATCTAATAATAGCGAACCAAATTGGATCATAATTTGTTTATAATGTAGTTTTTTTTCGAACTAAATTCATCCAATTTAATTAGAACTTCTGTTAGGGTAATTACAATATCATTTTTACCCTTAATTACTATAATTTCTTTTAACCGTGGTAAATAAAATTCAAAAGTTACAATTCTCCAAAAATTATTTTTATTTTAATGACCCGCATTTTTTTACAGATGTCCACCATGTCTCATGTATTTTTGAAATTCAACTCATAGAAGCGGTAAAATTATGTTTTATGCGAATTTACAAATGCGCCAAGAAGGTGGGAAAAAGGTTATAAAGATCAATAAAATATTATACATTTAATTTTGTTATAAAATGACTCCAATTAATTAAATTGAACTCATACAGATATTATATATATATTTTTATTTAAAATAAAAAAAATTAATAATTATTTGATTAAAAATTCGTTTTTAAATAATAATGTAGTGGTTTTCACTACTCATTAAAAATTGAATGTTTTTAGAAAAATACAAAAAATTCACACTAAGCTAATTTTGATATTATGAATTCATAAATGAAGTCTATTTTACCCAATATAGAACATTTATGTTGAATTTATTAATTTTAAATTAATTACTGTTGTCAAAATCATAATGCAGGTTTTAAAAAGTTAAAAATATTAAAAGATTAACATGTGTTTTTGTCAAATTTAAAATATGAAATTTTTTATAATGAACTGCATTGTATTAAATGATACAAAATATATTCTCACTATAAATCCAAACCATTCAAATGTATAATTGATCCCTATAAATTATTTTTGATTAAATAATTTTTTTTCAATTAAAATTTAGTATTTTTTACTATTCACCTCAATAAGAAAGTTATCAAAAGAACACCAAAAAATTATTGAAACTAATTTTTTTTGTCTCGATTATAAATAAGAAATTTGTTTCATCAAATTTAATATATAGAAGTGTCAAATATTTGTTTTAAAAAGGATTGTATTTTAAAAGGTAGTAAAATTCTTTTTTCTGAAAAAAAATTCTTTTATCTGAATAAATGAATTTGTCCTTATATAATTTTATTAAACACATAATATGGATGTTTAAATTTGTATGGAATATATAAAATTCAAAATGTAAATAATTCTATTCATATGTGCTTCTAAACAGCTAGTTTGGTTAGTCATGGTGCGCTCGAACTCAGTGTTGCGTGTAACACAAATTATTGAATTACTTTAATGAAATAACGTACTATGAAATCTTGGGGTTTTACAGTCACCACACCTCTGTTAAATTGTATCCTCGCAGTTTGAAATTGTGTTTCAAAAATAAAATGTTAAAAATAGAAAAATACCTTGGTTGAAAACCCACATCAGAAATTGGGATTATAAACGTTAGTCTTAATAAGTGGGAATGGGAATGGAAAATTGTACCACCAAATTATGATCTCATTTAGGAGATCATTGGTGGAAAATAATGACACATAATTGGAGGAAAAATTTAAATATTTATATGGAGAAATTGAGGTCATCAATCACAATGAAGTGTAAAATTGAGGCCTCAATTCCATCAATCAATGATGATTTAAAATATCATCGATTCAACCAAACATAAGGTATTAGGAAAACACATTTTTGGTTTTAAGATCCCTTCCCTAAAGTTTAAGAATTAATTTGTTCGTATAATAAGAGGAAAAAATATACTTGAAAATTAGAGTTTCATCCTTCAACTAATTACTACCACAAACTCATCCTTCAATACAAAATAAAATAGAATTCAAAAAATATTATATTTATCATAATTCTATAAGGTTCTAGAAATAATGAATTTATAATTCATTTTTCAAACTACTAAAAATACTACATCATTCAATCTAGGACATCACGTATTCCAGTTGTAGGTAATCCACCCTTGTCGTTCTTCAGTTGCGGGTTCAAGTTTTGGGGCCTTTCTAGACGCGATGGGTTGTCGACTGACCTTTGGGTTGACTTTTTTATTACAGTCTGAAAATAAACTAAACAAATGATTTAACATTAACAATAGTATCCAATCTCAATCTTAATTGATCCCAACCTTTAGACTTATCTAAAAAACATTTTTCCAAACAGACAGTTCCAAATTGTTAAGGTAGTTAAACACAATAAAGATCCATTTTCCACATAATAACAAGTGAATACCTTCATAATGTATTCCATTAAAACACTTTAACACCTTGAATTACCGTAAACTCATATTGCTCAAATTCATACTCACTTATTCCTTATAGAATACTGGATATAATCCTTATATCAGAAAATTTTGTCAACTCCAACAATGATGGAATATAAAAAAATTTAATAGTTTCAAGGTAGTCAAGAATATCCCATATTATTTATCCAAATCGATCATATATTATTCCAAAATCACTATATTAGTATCAGAACCATAATATGGTTCATCTTTCTCTCAACTATATATTTTCCAAAAAAAATAACCTACTTTTGATTCACGTGAATTGGTTCCACCCAATCTCAAGTCCTTAATGAAATAGTACTGCACTACAATCCTTATATACATTATAATTATTATAACATGTACATCATTAATACAATATTCAAATGACACAATACATTAATAAAAACTGAAGAAGTCTAATCATTCCTCTTCATCATTAGTAGTGTCATAACTTTATATTATCCATTAGATGTATTTGGGGTAAACTCTGATGATTTAGTCATTGATTTGTGTAGTGTCCCAACTCTTTGTATATGAAGCATTATACATTTGAAACCTTTTTCTTACCCATACAATCACGTACTATGTGTCCTTTTTCTCTAAACTTATATCAAACTCTCATTCCCTTCAATCATTTACCATGGTGATTCTTTCCACAGTTTTCACATATAGGAAAATCATTCCTTCCCCTCTTCCTAGTATTCATCTTTCACTCTTCCATCCTTTTCTTCTCTTGCTTCCCATAAAAGCCATAATAATCATAGAATTATTTACATATCTTATGAACACATGATATTATTTCTTCATATGATGATAATATGTGGGAGACTATTTCCCAATTAAATATTGGATTATTGCTCTGAAAGATATGATGCTTTTTAATCATTCGAATATACATATTACAGGAATTATCATTCCTTATACTAGGCGCAATTTCTAAACAATGGCATAAACTATGTTAGTTTATGAATCGCAATGCATAATTCGAACATGTAAAATAGAAAATTAAAATTTAAAATATTATGCATATACTCTATATTCATAAATTGTTTTCTTTGAGAAGTATTTACTTCTAAATCCCTCAAAATAGCTTGTAATTAAAATTTGAATTATTCTAAGCATATCCCCCAAGAGTCATAACCAAGAGTGCAGCAAGGCTCGTTGTCATTTAACAGGAGACCCCACGTCAAGCCTGAAACTCATTGTCAGTGTTTCCACTCCTAGGTGAATCTGTGCCAGAGCTGCCACTACCTTCTCATATACAAACATGGATATATTTCTTTCAAAATTCACAAAATCTCTACATTACCAATATTGTATGAAGTTCATCATTACCAATCTTCAAAGTCTATCTTAGGGTAGTGTTCTCTAATCACAGTTTATCTAAATCTATTTCCACGATTGTTGCTAAACATTCTCTGATACCTAATGTAATGCCCTGACCCCAGTTACCTAGAGAGAGTGCATTATTTTAATACATTGTCATGATTACAAGGAATCAAGTCCATAAGGACCGATTAGTTTAACACTCAAGGAAAATAGATTACATACATGCATGTTACATTACAAATTCGAAAATATAACAAAACATAAATGATCCTTTGATAATTCCATTAATCCCCTAAAATAACCCTAGTTATCAATCATAATAAAATTCTTGGAATCCTTATAAAATAAAACATTAGAAAAGAGTGATCTCAGATGCTCAGTAAAGATAACAATATTGCGTAATCTTTCGTAAATATGCATAAAAATTTAAGTCAATGTAAAAGACTAAAACAGAATCCTTTTAAACATAAAAATCTGAGTAATATGAAAAATATAAATCATTTAATTCCATTTACTTATTCACATGGATATTTTACATGTCGACTAATCACATGTAAAATCAATATCCAATTTCATAATGATGGAATGCATAATCCAAGACTTCATTACCACATTGTCAAGGGCATGTGCCCTTACTACAAATAATTTTTTTTCAAGGCTATGTGACAGACACTAGTTTGTCTCATTAGACCTACCTATTCATATTTATCAGGGTCTACCCATCACATTCTAAGTCAACACATTCATTATATGAAAAGGATTAATCATAACATAAACATTCATATTGAAACTAGCATACTAAATGTAAATACATTACCCATAAACCATGAATGGTGTAAAAATAACACATCCATAGTCAAACATATCACAAAACCTTCAATGTAATATGGAAGATTAGTATCATAATAAATCAACTTCAAAAAAGTTTAAAATCCATCAAAGGATGTGGGAATAGATGAAAATGATTTGTAAAACTCTGAGAGAATTATCCATTTTTCATGATTACATTTTTTAGTCACGCAATTTATAATGGAAGACATTTAAAGACATTATTGAATCAAAGTATCTCATACCACATTGAAATGATTGAATGTAATTAATATTTTAAAAACATTCATGTCCATATAAAAAATCGATAAAACACATTTTGAAAACATGGACAATAATGAGATTTATTTAAAAGAATAAATATTTAAACCATTTAAAATGATGATATAGTTAAAGAGTCTCCTCTATAAAACCATGAAATATTCCTTTTGAAAATATTTTTATGAAACTTGGAAGTGTATGATAATGTTCTCCCAATAGATACTCACATAAAAACAACATCATATAATGATGAGATTGTAGAATTGAACCCTTACCTTGCACATTACTTTGGTCGAGGGTTTGTTTAACCTCATGTATAATCACCATAGTAGCTTATTAAATTATTACAGAAACATATTCATATTTATTATGTCATACGATATTAAATTATGATTTTATACTACACATTTATTAATTATTTTCAGTGTTAAATTAACATTTCGAGAAATAATCACATTCTTTATCATAAGTGTTTTAACATGTTATTCTTGATCATATCATTTAGATCATTATTTAAATAATTACAAAATATAACTCTTGATTTATATATATTTATAATATAAATATGTATAATTCTTATATATTTGAAATGGAAAACACCATTTATGGAGATGGTTGTTCATACGTATGCCTAAACACTGTTTCCGTTTTCATATCATATTGAATAGAAGTAAGTGAATAAGATATATGTAAGTACATATATATATATATATATCTCTCTCTATTATGTAGAATTATTAGTTCATATATTTAATATTAATTAATAATAAATATTTTTATAATTATCTTTGAAAGGTGAATGTGGAAATGAATTTCATCACGTCGTGGAGACGGTAATCCATACGTACGCACGAGCGACAATATCATAATATTGATAGTAAAATTGTATTTAATTGGATGTTATATCATATATACAGAATCTCTAACATGTTATATTTGTTATTTACATCAGTTATACTCATTATTATACCCATTCAAATAATGATCTCTTTGAATAAGAAACCACACCACGACGTTGAGACGGTAAGCCGTACACACACACATATGGTGACTTTGTCATTTATAGGATTGATAGAATAAAAAATATGGTTGTACCATATTTATAATAAAATCACAGTATTTACGAGGTACTGGATTTATTATTTTGGTAGGGAAACAATAAAGAAATTGCAAGTGGAAGATGAAAAGATCTTGAAAGAGGGTTGCGAAATTATAACCGCTTCTTCGGGTGTTTCATTTTGAGTTGATCAAAAAGGATCCTTAGGATGGGATTATGACGAAATTAGGGACTCTAAGTTGATGTGAAGGAAGTTGGGAGGATAGTAGTTATAACGACCCACACTTTACATACATTGTTAATACTTCAAAATTGAAGCACACTTATTACAACATATGACAAAACCACAAAGGACCGTATAGGTATAGTGTCTTTAGAAACTGGGAAACATAAACAACTGGTTCATAAATCTTCTACAGTGTCTCCCATTTATTTCATCATATCTAGGGTCCCTTTTAGCATATTCTACTTAATATCCATCTTCCTGACCTGGGGAAAAGAAAACATAAAAGGGTGAGCTCAAATGCTCAGCAAGGGCAAATAAAGGAAATAAAAATCATATCATATCTTTATGAAAATCAAAACCTGCAAAAGAGATCATAATATCTTAACATGGAATAAATCATAGAAGTGAAAATGAGATCCCCAAAATCATAACATAAAACTTGAAACTTTGTGGCATGCACACATAATCATGGAGATCATTTCTTGTTAGTCATGACTCATTTCCAAGACTATCTTAGTGGACAAAGTCCCTTTCTGAACCGAGTTCACTCCTCGTTTCAGTCCTGTATCACTGAACCGAAATAACCTTCCGTTCCAGCCATGTCTATCTCATGAGATATAAAATCTTTACCCAATGCATTGGAGGGAGATATAGGTCCCACCCATCTTATAATGAATCCTTTCTTATGTGTGCCACATAATCATACATCATCGCATAACACATGTAACAAAAATGGGATTCTTGAAACATCATGACATCATAAATCAATTCATATATGATAAAGGAATTCATAAACATAATTCCATCACAACATAGTCAAACCAATGTAAAAATATGGATAGAAACAGAACCCTTTATTATCTTAGATGGAAAATAATTTTGATAAAACACTTGAATTGAATTCTTGAGGAAAATATCCTTTCTTCTTCAAAAACATTTTTCCTTTCAAAACATGTCATACATCTTTAAAATAAAAGAAGTTGATTAAAAATAAACTTGAAAACTTGTAAAGGAAGCTTCTTTGAAGTAATGTTTTAAAAATCCATTCATGCCGTATAAGTTAAAAAAAACATTCTTCGTACTTTTGTCGGAAAAGTCAAAAAGTACCACGTACGGAAAAACGACAAAAGATTCCTTTCATATTCTTTACTAAAAACTCACCTAAGGGTAAAATTCGATTTAAACTATTTCAAGTGGATGGAAACAATATTACATATTGAGGGAACATGGATGTGGATGATAAAATACACCCCAGTAAATACTTACAAATAAACAATCTCGGATAAAAATGAGATTGTGATATTTCCCTTACCTTAGGTCCGATTAGCTTTGTACGTGTCCGAAGCTCCTGTATAATGGTTTAAATAATGTTATTGACTTATTCCAGAATCATACATATTGATATGAGATCATATATGGTCATATTATTAGCTTCTTGTTAGTAATATTTCATTGTTACTTGTTACTCGGGTCTTTATAACTTTTTGTTCTTATGCGTGTTTTGTCGAATAAATTCTTATTCTTATATTTAGGTTATAGATAATTCATTTCCAGAATGGTATTAGTGTAGTATATACCATATTCATTCATTCAATTCATTTATACAATCATTATGAAATGAAGATCATGTAGAACGAGTCGCATCACATCGTGGAGACGGTATTCCGTACGTACGCACGAGTGATGATATCGTTCCTATGATCGTGGAATTGTATTGGAGTTTATATATATATTATTTCAGTATCAATATTACTTAATAATAATCATATATAGTTACTCATTACACCATTATACCCATCCTTGTAAGGTGATGGTGGAAAATAGATTACACCACGGCGTGGAGACGGTATTCCGTACGTACGCACGCGCGGTGATTTCATTTTTTCCGTAGGATGGATAGAAGGTGAATTAGGGTTGTTTCATATTTATAATAACGTATCAGTATGTAAGTAATACTGATGTTATTACTTTATCATGAAACAACTAAAGAAGAAGAAGTTGAAGAAGAAAGAAATTGAAAAGATCGGTAATGGATATTACCTCTTCTTTGGAACGCCTTTTTGAATCCTCCACTTAAGGAACTAAGATTGGTCTTTGGAGAAGACCAGGACCTCTAGGATTATTCTAGGGAAGTGGAGAATGGAAAATGGCAGGGGTTGGCCGAGCTTGAGTGCTCAAATTGGTGTGAGGAGGAGGGGGAGGAGGTGCCCTTTTATAAGGGAGGAGAGGGGCACCTTAGGAATATCTCAAAATATTATTTTATATTAAAGTCAAAATCGGTTTATAATGGTTCCAAAGGGTCTTATTTCGAAGCTAAAGTGGGGATGGGTCGAAATCCTATCAACCAATAGAATTTAGACAAGTTTAGGATATTATTTTAACCTTATCAATTAAATTTATCTCTAAGTTAAATAATTTAACTTTTACCATGTCTTTTTGTTTTCTTTCACTATATGGTTAATACACTTACTATAACATGTCAAAAGAACCCCAAATTGTTTATTATTAATATATATATCCTTATCTAAGTCATTTGGCCGAACCTTAGATTTTTAGGAATAAAATAACAATTAATAATATAATATTTGATTTAAAAACTATTTTGTGTCAATTTTGACACTATTTGATATATGATTTGTTTGAAAGTCATAACAGAATTATATGTTCGAACCAAGTTGATTAAATCAATACTAATATATCATAGTAACCTAGAAAATTAGTGGAATTCATAAAAAGTCTCATATTATATTTATTTTGGTGTTTATAACATCAATTATGTCAATATTTCATTAATAAGATAATTACTGCATCATCATTATGTCATAAATAAATTAAATTATTTAATGTCTAAAAATTACAAATAAAATATCATCATGTAGGAAATCTTTTTAGCATTCTAATGAATATTTACAATTGAATTTATCTTATGTATAACCCCATATTAAAAATGATTTACTTATTAAACTTTGATTTTAACTATTTTAACCCTTCTTTAAATAAATTAATAATAAATGTCCTAATCTAATCCAAGTGGGCCTAAATGGTCATATTTTATTCCTAAGTTTGTTTTTGGTCGAATTACACTTGTCCAATAGAATTAGGACATGTGTTAGGGTAATATTAATATCATATTTACCCTTAGTTACCCTATTTACTATTAACCGCGGTAAAATAGTAAAAAGTTACTATTCACCAAAAATTTATTTTCATCTCATTGAACCACATTTTAGTCCTTGATATTAACCGTGTCTCTCGGATTTTTGAAATTCCATTCACAGAAGCGGTAAAATTAAGTTTTATGCAAAATTCAGTTTTTAACCTACCACTTAGTGGTTTCACTATTCATCAAAAATTGAAAGTTTTCAGAAAAATACCAAAATTTCACCCTAGGCTAATTTCGATATTCTGAGTCCGAAAATGAAGTCCATTTTGAAAAATAAAATTTATAAAATTTCAAAAAGTGGTTATTACTATTCATAACGACTAGTTTTAATAGCATATTGTTGTTTAGTGAAACTCGGTATTGCGTACGACGCAAGCTATCGAGGAAGGTTGCGATTGCGTGTAAAGCAAGCCAAGCAAGTGTTGTGTAGAAAAAGATTCCTTTGATGATTTATAAAACATAAAAGTCTCGGGTGTTACATTCTACCCCCCTTAAAAAGAATTTCGCCCTCGAAATTCGTCACTTTGCAACAAACAAATGAGGATACTTCTCCCTCATCATATCCTCAAGCTCCCATGTAGCTTCTTCAAGTTGGTGGTTTCTCCATAAAACTTTCACCAAGTGAGTGGTCTTGTTTCGTAGGACTTTTTCGCAACGATCCAGAATCTCTATCGGCTGTTCTTCATAAGAAAGATCTTGCTCTAGCGGTACAACTTCTGAGCTGAGTACATGTGAAGGATCTGGTATGTACTTTCTCAGGAGAGATACATGGAACACATCGTGAACTTGAGAGAGATTTGGTGGAAGCGCCAATCGGTAAGCTACTTTCCCAACACGATCCAGTATTTTAAAAGGACCGATATATCTAGGGCTCAACTTCCCCTTCTTTCCAAATCTCATAACCCTCTTCCAGGGAGATATTCGTAAGAACACTTTATCACCCACTTCAAACTCTAGGTCTCTTCTTCGATTGTCGGCATAACTTTTCTGTCGACTCTGAGCTGCTCTTATGTGTTGTTGAATAGATCTGACCTTTTCTGCCATTTCATCAACGAGATCAGGTCCTAATAGCTTTCTTTCCCCAACATCATCCCAGCAAGTTGGAGTCCTGCATTTCTTTCCATAGAGAGCTTCATAAGGAGCCATTTGAATACTGGAGTGAAAGCTATTATTATAAGAAAATTCCACCAAAGGTAGGTGTTGATCCCAACCTCCTTTGAAATCCATAGAGCAAGCTCTCAACATATCTTCTAGGGTTTGAATTGTTCTCTCAGACTGACCGTCTGTCTGGGGATGATAAGCAGTGCTGAAACTCAACTCTGTATCCAGAGTATGCTGAAGACTTCGCCAGAACTTCGAGGTAAATCTCGGATCCCGATCAGATATAATAGAAAGTGGTACTCCATGCAATCTTACCACTTCCTTTACATATATCCTGGCAAGCTGATCTAGAGAGAAATCCTCTCTAATAGCAATGAAGTGTGCAGACTTTGTAAGACGATCAACTATGACCCAGATAGCATTATTGCCTTTGGATGTTTTAGGAAGTCCTGTGACAAAGTCCATAGTGATGTTTTCCCATTTCCATTCGGGTATGGGTAATGGTTGTAACATCCCCTTAGACTTCTGTCTCTCAGCTTTAACTTGTTGACAAACCAAGCATCGAGAGACATATTCAGCAACATCTCTTTTCATGCCATCCCACCAGAAGTACTCTTTCAGGTCCCTATACATCTTCGTGCTTCCAGGATGAATAGAGAATGAAGAACTATGAGCCTCATCCAGCAGCTCTTTCTTTAATTCGGGGATGGGAGGAACACAAACCCGATTCCTGAACTTTATTATCCCATCACAATCAAGGTTGAATTCAGGAACATTTCTCACCTTCTTTTGTAACTCGACATCTTCTTTCTGTGCCTCTTTAATCTTCACATGAATAGATGGTTGAACATTCATTTGAGAAAGATAAGATTTTTCCCCTTCCATTATAATTCCAAGATCCATCCTTTGTAAATCCATAAATATTGGATCTTTTTTGATCCTCATCATGGATAAACTAGCATGGTCTTGTCGACTTAATGCATCTTCCACCTTGTTTGCTTTCCCAGGGTGGTAATGGATTGAGCAGTCATAATCCTTAATCAGCTCCAACCATCTTCTTTGACGCATATTCAACTCCTTTTGTGTGAAAATATACTTTAAACTTTTATGATTAGTATAAATATCACACCTTTCACCATAAAGGTAATGCCTCCAAATCTTTAATGCAAAGATTACCGCAGCCAACTCCAAATCATGTGTTGGGTAATTTTGCTCATGGATTTTCAACTGTCGTGAGGCATAAGCTATCACCATATCATTTTGCATAAGAACACACCCCAATCCCTTCTTGGATGCATCACTGTAGATCACAAACCTTTCTCCACTACAAGGCAGTGTGAGCACAGGTGCACTGGATAACCTTCTTTTCAACTCCTTGAAATTCTCTTCACATTCCTCTGTCCAGACAAACTTAACTCCTTTCCGAGTCAACTTGGTGAGTGGATTAGATAATCGTGAAAAATCTTTTACAAAACGTCGATAATATCCAGCCAAACCAAGAAAACTTCGGATCTCAGTTACTGTGGTTGGTCTCGACCATCTTTCGATAACCTCTGTTTTTTCTGGATCCACAGATATCCCCTCTTTTGAGATTATATGACCCAAAAATGCAACTTTTTGAAGCCAAAATTCACACTTGGTAAATTTGGCATAAAGCTTCTCTTTTCTCAGGGTCTTCAATATAATTCTCAAGTGATCTTCATGCTCTTCCTTGCTCTTTGAATAGACAAGAATATCGTCTATAAAGACTACCACAAATTGATCAAGATAGTCTCTAAAGACTCTATTCATTAGATCCATGAAGATAGCAGGGGCATTAGTAAGACCAAATGGCATCACTATAAATTCATAGTGTCCATACCTTGTACGGAAAGCCGTCTTTGGTATATCCTCCCTTTTGACCCTTAATTGATGATACCCTGAACGAAGATCAATCTTGGAAAAGTATTGAGCTCCGCGTAGTTGGTCAAATAAGTCATCAATGCGTGGGAGAGGATATTTGTTCTTGATAGTGATCTTGTTAAGTTCTCGATAATCAATGCAGAGTCTCATTGATCCATCTTTCTTCTTAACAAATAGAACAGGTGCTCCCCAAGGTGACGCACTAGGGCGTATGAATCCCTTATCAAGATTCTCTTGGATTTGCTTCTTCAATTCCTGCAACTCAATTGGGGCCATTCTATAAGGTGTCTTTGAAATAGGCAAAGCACCCGGTACGAGTTCTATTGAAAACTCAACTTCACGATTTGGTGGAAGACCCGGCAATTCCTCCGGAAAGACATCATCAAACTCCTGTACAATGGGCATATTCTTAATCGTGAGTTTCTCACCAACCATTTGAGATAAATAACCTTCATTTAGTGGAATCAATACCCATAAGATGGAAGAAATTTCCACTGGAAGGTTATGTTCATCCTTGCATTGATAGACGATCGTAGATTGATCTGGAATATGAAATGTGACTTCCCTTCTTTGGCAATTGATATGAGCTCCATGTAGAGAAAGCCAATCCATGCCAAGAATCACATCAAATTCCACTAAAGGAAGGATCACAAGATTTGCAGGAAGCACTTTCCCACAAACTTCGATCGGAGAAGAATTATAAACTTTTGATGCGATTGATGTGCCATTAGGTGTTGTCACGGCTAACTCAACATCTAATTGTTGAGGTAATACGGTGATACCCTTAGAAAAGTCTTCAGAAATAAAAGAGTGGGTGGATCCAGAATCAAATAAAACATTTGCTACTTTAGAATGGATGGTAAGTGTACCTTTCACCACATCGTTATCGTACTCCACATCGCTGATAGAAATTGCATGTGACTTTCCTTTGTCTTTAGCCTTAAGATTTTGTTGACGTCGACCATCATCATCAACCCTTGGATTTGGGCATTGATTGGCATAATGCCCCATCTCCTTGCACTTGAATCATTGAAGTGTAGTAGGGTCATTCTGTGTATCCCTTCCTTTGTTTGCATCATTAGACATCTTCTTCCCATTATCACGGCATTCAAATGCCCGATGACCTTCCTTTCCACATTTAAAACATTTACTTGTCCCTTTAAGACAACTCCCTCCATGTTTCTTTCCACACTTTGAGCATAAGGGAAAGTTCATCTTCTTTTCCGTGTGCTCTTTAGATTTTTCTTTGAATTCCATCTTCCTCTTCTTATCAAACCCATGTGACTGATGGGTTACTCCAATCTCCATCTCGACTTTGAGAGCACATCGAACGATTTCCTCGTAGCTATTGAAGTCCCTTATGGCTAACGCCCTTCGAAGACTTGGTTTTAAGCCACTAAAGAATCGATCGATCTTACTCTCAGGTTGGATAATAATACCAGAAGCGTACCTTGCAAGTCTTGTAAAATTTGCTTCATAGGTACTAACAGATTCATCATCCCTTTGCTTCAGTTCAAGGAACTCTTTCTCCATCTTTGTTCGGAGAATACGAGGGAAGTACTTATTGAAAAATAAGTTCTTGAACTCATCCCATTCCATAGACTCAATTTCATCCCTTTGCCTCGTATTCTTAACAAGATTCCACCATTGATACGCATCTCCTTCCAAACGATACACTGCTAGGATGACTTTATCATGCTCAGAACATTGAAGAACTGAAAATATCTTTTCAGTAGTACTAATCGATTGTTCAGAAACTAATGGATCAGTAGACCCGCTGAAAGATGGTGGACGCTGCCTCATGAAGGATTCAACAGAATGTTGCTCCCTCCTTTGTTCGTTTCGAAATCCTGCATGATTCATAGCTTGAGAAAGTTGCGTGAGCATGGCTACAAGATTTTGCATTCCAGCTCCCATATCGTTTGGTTGCTCAGGGGGACAATTATTGCATTGCCCATCGCATTCCGCATTAACACGGTTCCTTCGGGTTCCAGCCATTGACTAAAACCAAGAAGAATAGTGTGAGCAACACTAATTATAATAGGAAACCACATAATTCAAGAATAAAATTTTCATGCTTATGGTCTTATCCTAGGTTATTCATGGCCATTTCTAAGATTGTGTTCTATGCTTAGACTTATTCTTAGGGTTCTTACTAAGGCTTTCACATCCTAGTTTCCAAAGGTTGACTATACCTTTCCTCTGATACCAACTATAACGACCCACACTTTACATACATTGTTAATACTTCAAAATTGAAGCACACTTATTACAACATATGACAAAACCACAAAGGACCGTATAGGTATAGTGTCTTTAGAAACTGGGAAACATAAACAACTGGTTCATAAATCTTCTACAGTGTCTCCCATTTATTTCATCATATCTAGGGTCCCTTTTAGCATATTCTACTTAATATCCATCTTCCTGACCTGGGGAAAAGAAAACATAAAAGGGTGAGCTCAAATGCTCAGCAAGGGCAAATAAAGGAAATAAAAATCATATCATATCTTTATGAAAATCAAAACCTGCAAAAGAGATCATAATATCTTAACATGGAATAAATCATAGAAGTGAAAATGAGATCCCCAAAATCATAACATAAAACTTGAAACTTTGTGGCATGCACACATAATCATGGAGATCATTTCTTGTTAGTCATGACTCATTGCCAAGACTATCTTAGTGGACAAAGTCCCTTTCTGAACCGAGTTCACTCCTCGTTTCAGTCCTGTATCACTGAACCGAAATAACCTTCCGTTCCAGCCATGTCTATCTCATGAGATATAAAATCTTTACCCAATGCATTGGAGGGAGATATAGGTCCCACCCATCTTATAATGAATCCTTTCTTATGTGTGCCACATAATCATACATCATCGCATAACACATGTAACAAAAATGGGATTCTTGAAACATCATGACATCATAAATCAATTCATATATGATAAAGGAATTCATAAACATAATTCCATCACAACATAGTCAAACCAATGTAAAAATATGGATAGAAACAGAACCCTTTATTATCTTAGATGGAAAATAATTTTGATAAAACACTTGAATTGAATTCTTGAGGAAAATATCCTTTCTTCTTCAAAAACATTTTTCCTTTCATAACATGTCATACATCTTTAAAATAAAAGAAGTTGATTAAAAATAAACTTGAAAACTTGTAAAGGAAGGTTCTTTGAAGTAATGTTTTAAAAATCCATTCATGCCGTATAAGTTAAAAAAAACATTCTTCGTACTTTTGTCGGAAAAGTCAAAAAGTACCACGTACGGAAAAACGACAAAAGATTCCTTTCATATTCTTTACTAAAAACTCACCTAAGGGTAAAATTCGATTTAAACTATTTCAAGTGGATGGAAAC
The DNA here is from genome assembly GCA_963277665.1 of Viscum album. NCBI lineage: Eukaryota > Viridiplantae > Streptophyta > Magnoliopsida > Santalales > Viscaceae > Viscum > Viscum album. The sequence continues at coordinate 1,820,090,264 of OY728141.1, forward strand.
AATATTACATATTTAGGGAACATGGATGTGGATGATAAAATACATCCCAGTAAATACTTACAAATAAACAATCTCGGATAAAAATGAGATTGTGATATTTCCCTTACCTTAGGTCCGATTAGCTTTGTACGTGTCCGAAGCTCCTGTATAATGGTTTAAATAATGTTATTGACTTATTCCAGAATCATAAATATTGATATAAGATCATATATGGTCATATTATTAGCTTCTTGTTAGTAATATTTCATTGTTACTTGTTACTCGGGTCTTTATAACTTTTTGTTCTTATGCGTGTTTTGTCGAATAAATTCTTATTCTTATATTTAGGTTATAGATAATTCATTTCCAGAATGGTATTAGTGTAGTATATACCATATTCATTCATTCAATTCATTTATACAATCATTATGAAATGAAGATCATGTAGAACGAGTCGCATCACATCGTGGAGACGGTATTCCGTACGTACGCACGAGTGATGATATCGTTCCTATGATCGTGGAATTGTATTGGAGTTTATATATATATTATTTCAGTATCAATATTACTTAATAATAATCATATATAGTTACTCATTACACCATTATACCCATCCTTGTAAGGTGATGGTGGAAAATAGATTACACCACGGCGTGGAGACGGTATTCCGTACGTACGCACGCGCGGTGATTTCATTTTTTCCGTAGGATGGATAGAAGGTGAATTAGGGTTGTTTCATATTTATAATAACGTATCAGTATGTAAGTAATACTGATGTTATTACTTTATCATGAAACAACTAAAGAAGAAGAAGTTGAAGAAGAAAGAAATTGAAAAGATCGGTAATGGATATTACCTCTTCTTTGGAACGCCTTTTTGAATCCTCCACTTAAGGAACTAAGATTGGTCTTTGGAGAAGACCAGGACCTCTAGGATTATTCTAGGGAATTGGAGAATGGAAAATGGCAGGGGTTGGCCGAGCTTGAGTGCTCAAATTGGTGTGAGGAGGAGGGGGAGGAGGTGCCCTTTTATAAGGGAGGAGAGGGGCACCTTAGGAATATCTCAAAATATTATTTTATATTAAAGTCAAAATCGGTTTATAATGGTTCCAAAGGGTCTTATTTCGAAGCTAAAGTTGGGATGGGTCGAAATCCTATCAACCAATAGAATTTAGACAAGTTTAGGATATTATTTTAACCTTATCAATTAAATTTAACTCTAAGTTAAATAATTTAACTTTTACCATGTCTTTTTGTTTTCTTTCACTATATGGTTAATACACTTACTATAACATGTCAAACGAACCCCAAATTGTTTATTATTAATATATATATCCTTATCTAAGTCATTTTGCCGAAACATAGATTTTTAGGAATAAAATAACAATTATTAATATAATATTTGATTTAAAAACTATTTTGTGTCAATTTTGACACTATTTGATATATGATTTGTTTGAAAGTCATAACAGAATTATATGTTCTAACAAAGTTGATTAAATCAATACTAATATATCATAGTAACCTAGAAAATTAGTGGAATTCATAAAAAGTCTCAAATTATATTTATTTTGGTGTTTATAACATCAATTATGTCAATATTTCATTGATAAGATAATTACTGCATCATCATTATGTCATAAATAAATTAAATTATTTAATGTCTAAAAATTACAAATAAAATATCATCATGTAGGAAATCTTTTTAGATTTCTAATGAATATTTACAATTGAATTTATCTTATGTATAACCCCATATTAAAAATGATTTACTTATTAAACTTTGATTTTAACTATTTTAACCCTTCTTTAAATAAATTAATAATAAATGTCCTAATCTAATCCAAGTGGGCCTAAATGGTCATATATTATTCCTAAGTTTGTTTTTGGTCGAATTAAACTTGTCCAATAGAATTAGGACATGTGTTAGGGTAATATTAATATCATATTTACCCTTAGTTACCCTATTTACTATTAACCGCGGTAAAATAGTAAAAAGTTACTATTCACCAAAAATTTATTTTCATCTCATTGAACCACATTTTAGTCCTTGATATTAACCGTGTCTCTCGGATTTTTGAAATTCCATTCACAGAAGCGGTAAAATTAAGTTTTATGCAAAATTCAGTTTTTAACCTACCACTTAGTGGTTTCACTATTCATCAAAAATTCAAAGTTTTCAGAAAAATACCAAAATTTCACCCTAGGCTAATTTCGATATTCTGAGTCCGAAAATGAAGTCCATTTTGAAAAATAAAATTTATAAAATTTCAAAAAGTGGTTATTACTATTCATAACGACTAGTTTTAATAGCATATTGTTGTTTAGTGAAACTCGGTATTGCGTACGACGCAAGCTATCGAGGAAGGTTGCGATTGCGTGTAAAGCAAGCCAAGCAAGTGTTGTGTAGAAAAAGATTCCTTTGATGATTTATATAACATAAAAGTCTCGGGTGTTACAGTAGTGTAATGTTTGACTGATCCAAATGGCTTTGGAGATGTGATTTTGGGAGAAGGAGAAGTACACTTTTATAAGAGAGGTGTGGGACACATTAGGAAAAGCTCGAAATATTATTTTATAATAAATTAATTTTCGATTTATAATGGCTAAAAAATGATATATTTCTAGGATAAGGTGGGGATGGGATGAGAACCACTCAACAAATAGTTTTTAGACATGTTTTTCTCACCATATTGTCCTTATCTTTTAGATTTAACTCTTAGTTAAATAGTTTATCTTTTACCTTTTCTTCTTGTATTCTCATGCTATATAGTTAATAAACTTTTCTAAACTTCCAAAAAAAACCTCAAATGGTTCATAAATGACATATAAAGTATTATTTAATCCGTTTTGGATGAACCTTAGTTTTTTATGAATATTATATCAACCAATAATATAATATTTGTTTTAAAATTTAATTGATGTCAATATTTACACTATTTGGTATTTTGATTTTGTGAAATTCATAACCACCTTATCACTTCAAAAAAAAAAATATAATCAACCCTAAAATGTCATATTAACCTTGAAATTTTTTGGAATTCATTATATGTCTAGATGTACATTTAATTGGATATTTATAATATCAATTATTTTAATATTTCATTTATAAAGTAATTCTGTTATCATCATTGTGTCAAAAAAAAATATTATTTAATGTCTTAAAATTATAAATAAAATACCATTATGTATGAAATATTATTAGATTTCTAATTAATATTTATAGTCGAATTTATATGTTTTGTAACCCTATATTAGTAATTTCATAGTTAATAGACATTGAATTTTACACATTTAAAATTTCTTTATATAAAATATTAATAAATTTCCTAATATAATCAAAGTGGACCAAATAGAAATATATTTTACTCCTAACGTTGTTTTTGTTCAAATTAAAATTATCTAATAGAATTAGGACTTCTGTTAGGGTAGTTATAATATCATTTTAACATTCAATCACCCTATTTACATTTAATTCTGGTAAATAAAAGTCAAAGTTTACTATTAAAAAAAAAATTTCATCTTATTGAAGCATATTTTTCTTACTGATGTCAATAACGCCTCTTGGTTTTTTGATATTCAACTAACAAATTCAGTAAAATTATGTTTTATGCAAATTTGAAATGCTACTAGAAGTTGGGAAGATAGGTTAAAATGTTCCATAAACTTTTATACATCAAATTCTATTATAATATGACTCCAATGAATTAAATTGAAAATATCTAGGTATTACATATCTATTTTGACTTAAAATAAATTTAAATAAGATAAATAAATATTTTAATATAATGTCGGTCTTAAATAATAATGCAGTGTTTCTCACTATTCATCAAAAATTGAATGTTTTCAGAAAAATACAAAAAACTAACCATATGTTAATTTTGATATTCTGAATTCAAAATTGAATTATATTGTAAAAAAAGTATAAACATTTTTTTTTGCATTTATTAATTTAAAATTAATTCTCACTGTTAAAATCAAAAGGTGGGTTTTTAAAAAGTAAAAACTATAAAAAGATTGACATGTGTTCATGTCAAATGTAAATGAGGAATTACTTATAATGTCCTTAATGTTATTAGATGATAAAAATATTATCTAATTATATTTCCAATCCATTCAAATTTATAATTGAACATTATAAATTATTTTGATTAAAAAAGTTTTTTACAATTATAATTTTGTATTTTCACTATTCACCCAAATATGTAAGTTATACGAAAAATACGAAAAATTTATCAAAACTAAATTTTTTATGTCCCGATTATAAAGATGAAGTCTATTTTTTCAAATTGACTATATATAAGTGTAAAATATTTGATTTAACAAGGGTTCTCCCTTAAAAGGCAGTAAAATTTCGTTTTTTGAAAAATACTTCTTTTATCTGAAAAAATAAATTTGTTCTTATATTATTTCTATGAAACAGATTATGTGGTTATTTAAATTTATATTAAATATATAAAATTAAAAATGTAGATAATATTATTCATAACATATTTTAAACAGATTGTTTGGTAAGTCATGGTGCGCTCGATCTTGGTGTTTCATGTAGCGTAAGTTATTGAATTACATTGAAGAAATAATGTGCTATAAACTCTTGGGGTGTTATAGAAACAGTAGGAAACTCGACACCTATTGGATCATTAGCTTCAAGGATTGGTCTCCCCTTTGATAGAACCTGACATTGAGGCTAGTACTGGTTCACTGTCCTGACCTAAGATAAGGCTTGAGATACTATCATCGGAGCAAGATCTAGAGACCCAAGTCCAATGGAAGAAACTGATTGGACTAATATAGCTTCATCTTGGACATGTTGGTATGGCTTCAGAAGCTTAATAAAATATTTTATGATATTACCCCATACTTCATAGCCTTTTCAAATCATTTTTTCCTTAAAAGTTTCCTAAGTGGGAGAAAACTCCATCAACTGGACCACTTTCCTTTTAAAAGCCTCTGTCACTTGTGGTATCTTGATATTCTTATCCTAGAACATAATGTTTTTGTTTAGATCATTTTCGGTATAGATTATAGAAAAATATTGGTTCAAAATTTTTCTAATCTCATTCTATGAAGTAGATGGCTCATTTGTACACTTTCTCACATTGTTATAAACAAGGTTAGTCTTCCTGTGCACTTTCGAAGGAGTCTCTTTATCAGAGTCACTCTGAATAGACCTCATCTATTCTCTCATCACAGTCATGTGGGACTCCATATCTTTAGCATGCTTGTTACTTGAAGAACTAGAGGCACCAAAAATCATCTTCCCCAGATCAATCTTTATCTTTTATCAATTATCACTCAGTTGATGTGTAACTAGGATCCTAATAACCTCCAAAACACCAGCATGTGTGGTGTTTAAATTACTAGTCGGAGATTCTAATTCATTTTTCGTTCTCTTCACTTCTTCTCACATCATTGAATAATATAAAATTAATGTCTCAATAGTAGTGATTACGTTAGGATGTGTCTCCTGAATCACAATTCTTGCAATTTTAGCTTCATCTTCATCTGAAATGCTCATGGAAGTTGAAGATTCATTTATGACTTCAATAGAAAATCTCACTAACTCACATATATTAGATTTGAATTATTCATGGTCTGCCTTAGTGACATAGTAACTTGGAACTGTCAGTACAACGGTCTTATCAGCATTAGGTACAATATGTGACGTTGGAGAAATCAGTCCCACTTCATATTTTGTATAAGGAGGATCTACCATCTCTTAATCTGAATCATATCTAGTCCAAAAATAATATACCCTTGATTTTTATTCCACTCACTAGAACATGTCCAGTCTCTAGGCTCCACAGTATCAATTCGAACTCTTCATTTATAGGCTACCCCCATCCTCAGTTCATCATCTCCAATTATAGATATTCATCCAAGAAAAAACTGTGACACACTAGAACTGTCAGAACATTAGGTTCTACTTGAACTCCAACAAATATAGACACTTGAGCCACTCCATCCACTTGTCTCTCTTCTTAAATTTGAGGCATATGTTCATTCTGAGCATCATCCTCTTCATATTAAACACTGTCTATAATATCATTATGTTTTTAATGATACCTTGAGCATAATTTGGGTCATCATGTCCATCCTCATGTACAATATTTCAATAAGTATCTCCATCATGATCAACAGCATCCTGTCCAACAGGATCAACATCATCTTATCTACCAGCCTCAACATCATCTCTATGTATAGACTCCTCACAAGAATTAACATCTTCTGAATCTGATTTTGGTGAGTCACTCAAATGCTCACATTCATCATCCTAATCATCACCACCAGTATCATCATCATCTTCATCATCACCATCAATCTTTCTCTCATATCCTTCAACTCTAGAGACTTTAGTCTCTTCCTAATCTTCATCACTAAACTATGATTCTTGAGAAATTAATTATAACTGTGGACTTGTAGGTCCATATGACATGTATTTAGACATTCAACACTATCTGGTTCACTCTTATTATAACAACACATACTTTAAATACATTGTTAATACTTCAAAATTGAAGCACACTTATTACAACATATGACAAAACCACAAAGGACCATATAGGTATAGTGTCTTTAGAAATGGGGAAACATAAACAACTGGTTCATAAATCTTCTACAGTGTCTCCCATTTATTTCATCATATCTAGGGTCCCTTTTAGCATATTCTACTTAATATCCATCTTCCTGACCTGGGGAAAAGAAAACATACAAAAAAGGGTGAGCTCAAATGCTCCGCAAGGGCAAATAAATGAAATAAAAATCATATCATATCTTTTTGAAAATCATAACCTGCAAAAGAGATCATAATATCTTAACATGGAATAAATCATAGAAGAGAAAATGAGATACCCATAATCATAACATAAAACTTAAAATATTGTGGCATGCACACATAATCGTGGAAAATCATTTCTTGTTAGTCATGACTCATTGCCAAGACTATCTTAGCGGACAAAGTCCATTTCTGAACCGAGTTCACTCCTCGTTTCATTCCTGTATCACTGAACTGAAATAACCTTCCATTCCAGCCATGTCTATATCATGAGATATAAATATTTACCCAATGCATTGGAGGGAGATATAGGTCCCACCCATCTTATAATGAATCCTTTCTTATGTGTGCCACATAATCATAAATCATACATCATCGCATAACACATGTAACAAAAATGGGATTCTTGAAACATCATGACATCATAAAACAAATCATGTAAGGTAAATGAATTCATAAAAATAATTCCCTCAAAACATAATCAAATCATTCTAATAATAGGGATAAAAACAGAACCCTATATTATCTTAGATGGAAAATAATTTTGATAAAACATTTGAACTCCATTCTTGGGGAAAATATCCTTTCTTCTTCAAAAACACTTTTATTTTCTTACAATATCATAAAATTATAAACTAAAAGAAGTTGATTAAAAATAAACTTGAAAACTTATAAAGGAAGATTCTTGGAAATAATGTTTTAAAAATCCATTCTTGCCGTATAAGTTAAAAAAAACATTCTTCGTACTTTTGTCGGAAAAGTCAAAAGTACTTCGTACGAAAAACGACAAAAGATTCCTTTCATATATTTTACTAAAAACTCACCGAAGGGTAAAATTGGATATAAAATATTGTAGAAGTATGGAAATAATATTACATATTGAGGGAACATGGATGTGGATGATAAAATACACCCCAGTAATTACCAAAGTGAAAACAATCTCGGATAAAAGTGAGATTGTGATATTTCCCTTACCTTAGGTCCGATTTGCTTTGTACGTGTCCGAAGCTCCTGTATAATGGTTTAAATAATGTTATTGACTTATTACAGAATCATACATATTGATATGATATTATATGTGGTCATATTCTTAGCTTATTATTAGTAATATTTCATTGTTACTTGTTACTCGGGTCTTTATTGCCTTTTGTTCTTATGCGTGTTTTGCCGAATAAATTCATATTCTTGTTTTAAGGATATAGATACCTTATATCCAGAATGGTATTAGTGTAACATATATCATATTTATTTATTCAATTCATTTATATAATTACTATGTAATGATGGTCATGTAGAACGAGTCACATCACATCGTGGGGACGGTATTCCGTATGTACGCACGAGTGATGATATCGTTCTTATGATCGTGGAATTGTATTGGAGTATATGAATACTATTTCAGTATCAATATCGCTTTATAATAATAATATATAGTTACTCATTACACCATTATACCCATCCTTGTAAGGTGATGGTGGAAAATAGATTACACCACGGCGTGGAGACGGTATTCTGTATGTTCGCACGCTCGGTGATTTCATTTTTCCGTAGGATGGATAGAAGGTGAATTAGGGTTGATTCATATTTATAATAACATATCATTATGTAATTAATACTGATGTTATTACTTTATCATGAAAAAATTAAAGAAGAAGAAGTTGAAGAAGAATGAAATTGAAAAGATCGGTAATGGATATTACCTCTTCTTTGAAACGCCTCTTTGAATCCTCCACATATGGAACTAATATTGGTATTTGAAGAAGACCAGGACCTCTAGGATTATTCTATGGAAGTGGAGAAGGGATTTTGGCAGGGGTTGGCCGAGCTTGAGTGCTCAAATTGGTGTGAGGAGGAGGGGGAGGAGGTGTCCTTTTATAAGGGAGGAGAGGGGCACCTTAGGAATATCTCACAATATTATTTTATATTAAAGTAAAAATCGGTTTATAATGGTTCCAAAGGGTATTATTTCGAAGGTAAAGTAGGGATGGGTCTAAATCCTATCAACCAATATGATTTAGACAAGTTTAGGTTATTATTTTAACCATATCAAAAAGATTTAACTCTAAGTTAAATAATTTAACCATTACCATGACTTTTTGTTTCCTTACACTATATGGTTAATACACTTACTATAACATGCCAAACGAACCCCAAGTTGTTTATTATTAATATATATATCTTTATCAACGTCATTTGGCCAAACCTTAGATATTTAGAAATAAAATGACAATTAATATTATTATATTTGATTTAAAAACTATTTTGTGTCAATTTTGACACTATTTGATATATGATTTTTGTGAAAGTCATAACAGAATTATATGTTCGAACCATGTTTATTAAATCAACACTGATATATCATAGTAACCTAGAAAATTATTGTAATTCATATAAAGTCTCAAATTACATTTATTTGGGCATTTATAACATCAATTATGTTAACATTTCTTTAAAAGGCTAATTACTGCATCATCGTTGTGTCATAAATAAAATAATATATTTTAAGTCTCAAAATTATAAATAAAATATCATTATGTAGGAAATCTTTCTAGATTTCTAATGAATATTTATAGTCGAATTTATCTTATGTATATCCCCATATTAAAAATGATTTAGTTATTAAACTTTGATTTTAACTATTTTAACTATTCATTAAATAAAATAATATTAAATGTCATAATCTAATACAAGTGGACCTAAATGGTCATATTATATTCATAAGGTTGTTTTTGGACGAATTACACTTATCCATTAGAATTAGGACATGTGTTAGGGTATTAGTAATATCATATTTACCCTTAGTTACCCTATTTACTATTAACCGCGGTAAAAAAAGTAAAAAGTTACTATTCACCAAAAAATTATTTTTATCTCATTGAACCACATTTTACTTACTGATATCAACCGTGTTTGTCAGATTTTCGAAATTCCATTCATAGAAGCGGTAAAATTAAGTTTTATGCAAAATTCAGTTTTTAACCTACCACTTAGTGGTTTCACTATTCATCCAAAATTGAAAGTTTTCAGAAAAATACTAAAATTTCACCCTAGGCTAATTTCGGTATTCCGAATCCAAAAATGAATTCCATTTTGAAAAATAAAATTTACAAAATTTCAAAAATTGGTTATTACTATTCATAACGGTTAGTTTTAATAATATTTTAATAGCATATCGTTGTTTAGTGAAACTCGGTATTGCGTACGACGCAAGCTATCGAGGAAGGTCGCGATTTTGTGTAAAGAAATCCAAGAAAGTGTTGTGTAGAAAAAGATTCCTTTGAGGATTTATATAACATAAATGTCTCGGGTGTTACATTCTACCGCCCTTAAAATGAATTTCGCCCTCGAAATTCATCACTTTGTAAAAAACAGATGAGGATGCCTCTCCCTCATCATATCCTCAAGCTCCCAAGTAGCTTCATCTAATTGGTGGTTCCTCCATAAAACATTCACCAATCGAGTGGTCTTATTTCGTAGGACTTTTTCGCTATGATCCAGAATCTCTATCGGTTGTTCTTCATAAGAAAGATCTTGCTCCAACGGTAAAACTTCTGAGCTGAGTACATGCAAAGGATCAGGTATGTACTTTCTCAGGAGATATACATGGAACACATTGCGAACTTGAGAGAGATTCGGTGGAAGCTCCAATCGGTAAGCTACATTTCCAACACGATCCAGTATTTCGAAAGGACCGATATATCTAGGGTTCAACATCCCCTTCTTTCCAAATCTCATAACCCTCTTCCAGGGAGATATTCGTAAGAACACTTTATCACCCACTTAAAATTCTAGGTCTTTTCGTCGTTTGTCGGCATAACTTTTCTGTCGACTCTGAGCTGCTCTTATGTGTTGTTGAATAGATCTGACCTTTTCTGCCATTTCATCAACGAGATCAGGTCCTAATAGATTTCATTCCCCAACTTCATCCCAGCAAGTTGGAGTCCTGCATTTATTTCCATATAGAGCTTCATAAGGAGCCATCTGAATACTGGAGTGAAAGCTATTATTATAAGAAAATTCAACCAAAGGTAGGTGTTGATCCCAACCTCCTTTGAAATCCATATAGCAAGATCTCAACATATCTTCTAGGGTTTGAATTGTTCTCTCTGACTGACCGTCTGTCTGAGGATGATAAGCAGTGCTGAAACTCAACTCTTTATCCAGAGTATGCTGAAGACTTCGCCAGAACTTTGAGGTAAATCTCGGATCCCGATCAGAGATAATAGAAAGTGGTACTCCATGAAATCTTACCACTTCCTTTACATATATCCTAGCAAGATGATCTAGAGAGAAATCCTATCTAATAGCAATGAAGTGTGCAGACTTTGTAAGACGATCAACTATGACCCAGATAGCATTATTGCCTTTGGATGTTTTAGGAAGTCCTGTGACAAAGTCCATAGTGATGTTTTCCCATTTCCATTCGGGTATGGGTAATGGTTGTAACATCCCCTTAGACTTCTGTCTCTCAGCATTAACTTGTTGACAAACCAAGCATCAAGAGACATATTCAGCAATATCTCTTTTCATGCCATCCCACCAGAAGTACTCTTTCAGGTCCCTATACATCTTCGTGCTTCCAGGATGAATAGAGAATGAAGAACTATGAGCCTCATCCAGCAGCTCCTTCTTTAATTCGGGGATGGGAGGAACACAAACCCGATTCATGAACTTTATTATCCCATCACAATCAAGGTTGAATTCAGGAACATTTTTCACCTTCTTTTGTAACTCTACATCTTCTTTCTGTGCCTCTTTAATCTTCATGAGTATAGATGGTTGAACATTCATTTGAGAAAGATAATATTTTTCCCCTTCCATTATAATTCCAAGATCCATCCTTTGTAAATCCATAAATATTGGATCTTTTTTGATCCTCATCATGGATAAACTAGCATGGTCTTGTCGACTTAATGCATCTGCCAACTTGTTTGCTTTCCCAGGGTGGTAATTGATTGAGCAGTCATAATCCTTAATCAGCTCCAACCATCTTATTTGACGCATATTCAGCTCCTTTTGTGTGAAAATATACTTTAAACTTTTATGATCAGTATAAATATCACACCTTTCACCATAAAGGTAATGCCTCCAAATATTTAATGCAAAGATTACCGCAGCTAACTCCAAATCATGTGTAGGGTAATTTTGCTCATGGATTTTCAACTGTCGTGAGGCATAAGCTATCACCATATCATTTTTCATAAGAACACACCCCAATCCCTTCTTGGATGCATCACTGTAGATCACAAACCTTTCTCCACTACAAGGCAGTGTGAGCACAGGTGCACTGGATAACCTTCTTTTCAACTCCATGAAATTCTATTCACATTCCTCTGTCCAAACAAACTTAAATCCTTTCCGAGTCAACTTGGTGAGTGGATTAGATAATCGTGAAAAATCCTTTACAAAACGTCGATAATATCCAGCCAAACCAAGAAATCTTCGGATCTCAGTTACTATTGTTGGTCTCGACCATCATTCGATAACCTCTGTTTTTGCTGGATCCACAGATATCCCCTCTTTTGAGATTATGTGACCCAAATATGCAACTTTTTGAATCCAAAATTCACACTTGGTAAATTTGGCATAAAGCTTCTCCTTTCTCAGGGTCTTCAATATAATTATCAAGTGATCTTCATGCTCTTCCTTGCACTTTGAATAGACAAGAATATCGTCTATAAAGACTACCACAAATTGATCAAGATAGTCTCTAAAGACTCTATTCATTAGATCCATGAAGATAGTAGAGGCATAAGTAAGACCAAATGGCATCACTATAAATTCATAGTGTCCATACCTTGTACGGAAAGACGTATTTGGTATATCCTCCCTTCTGACCCTTAATTGATGATACCCTGAACGAAGATCAATCTTGGAAAAGTATTGAGCTCCGCGTAGTTGGTCAAATAAGTCATCAATGCGTGGGAGAGGATATTTGTTCTTGATAGTGATCTTGTTAAGTTCTCGATAATCAATGCAGAGTCTCATTGATCCATCTTTCTTCTTAACAAATAGAACAGGTGCTCCCCAAGGTGACGCACTAGGGCGTATGAATCCCTTATCAAGATTCTCTTGGAGTTGCTTCTTCAATTCTTGCAACTCAATTGGGGCCATTCTATAAGGTGTCTTTGAAATAGGCAAAGCATCCGGTACGAGTTCTATTGAAAAATCAACTTCACGATTTGGTGGAAGACCCGGTAATTCCTCCGGAAAGACATCATAAAACTCCCGTACGATGGGAATATTCTTATTCGCGATTTTTCTCACCAACCATTTGAGATAAATAACCTTCATTTAGTGGAATCAATACCCATAAAATGGAAGAAATTTACACTGGAATATTATGTTCATCCTTGCATTGACAGACGATCATAGATTGATCTGGAATATGAAATGTGACTTCCCTTCTTTGGCAATTGATATGAGCTCCGTATAAATAAAGCCAATCCATGCCAAGAATCACATCGAATTCCACTAAAGGAAGGATCACCAGATTTGCAGGAAACACTTTCCCACAAACTTCGATCGGAGAAGAATTTTAAACTTTTGATGCGATTGATGTGCCATTAGGTGTTATCACAGCTAACTCAACATCTAATTGTGGAGGTAATACGGTGATACCCTTAGAAAATTCTTCAGAAATAAAAGAGTGGGTGGATCCAGAATCAAATAAAACATTTTCTACTTTAGAGTGGATCGTATGTTTACCTTTCACCACTTCGTTATCGTACTCCACACCGCTGATAGAAATTGCGTGTGACTTTCCTTTGTCTTTAGCCTTAAGAGTTTGTTGACGTCGACCATCATCATCAACCCTTGGATTTGGGCATTTATTGGCATAATGCCCCATCTCCTTGGACATGAAACATTGAAGTGTAGTAGGTTCATTCTGTGTATCCCTTCCTTTGTTTGCATCATTAGACATCTTCTTCCCATTATCGCGGCATTCAAATGCCCGATGACCTTCCTTTCCACATTTGAAACATTTACTTGTCCCTTTAAGACAACTCCCTCTATGTTTCTTTCCACACTTTGAGCATAAGGGAAAGCTCATCTTTTTTTCAGTGTGCTCTTTAGATTTTCCTTTGAATTCCATTTTCCACATCTTATCAAACCCATATGACTGATGGGTTACTCCAATATCTATCTCGACTTTGAGAGCACATCGAACGATTTCCTCATAGCTATTGAATTCCCTTATGGCGAATGTTCTTCGAAGACTTGGTTTTAAGCCACTAAAGAATCGATCGATCTTACTCTCAGGTTGGATAATAATACCAGAAGCGTACCTTGCAAGTCTTGTAAAATTCGCTTCATAGGTACCAACAGATTCAACATCCCTTTGCTTTAGTTCAAGAAACTCTTTCTCCATCTTTGTTCGGGGATTACGAGGGAAGTACTTATTGAAAAATAAGTTCTTGAAATCGTCCCATTCCATGGACTCAATTTCATCCCTTTGCCTCGTATTCTTAATAAGATTCCACCATTGATCAGTATCTCCTTCCAAACGATACACTGCTAGGATGACTTTATCATCTTCAGAACATTGAAGACCTGAAAATATCTTTTCAGTAGTACTAATCCATTGTTCAGAAACTAATGGATCAGTAGACCCGCTGAAAGAAGGTGGACGCTTCCTCATGAAGGATTCAACAGAATTTTGCTTCTTCCTTTGCTCGTTTGGAAGTCCTGCATGATTCATAGATTGATAAAGTTGTGTGAGCATGGCTACAAGATTTTGCATTCTAGCTCCCATATCGTTTTGTTTCTCAGGGGGACAATCATTGCATTTCCCATCGCATTCTGTATTAACACGGTTCCTTCGGGTTCCAACCATTGACTAAAACCAAGAAGAATAGTGTGAGCAACACTAATTATAATTGGAAAACCACATAATTCAAGAATAAAATTTTCACGCTTAAGGTCTTATCCTAGGTTATTCATGGCCATTTCTAAAACAGTAATATTGTGTTCTATGCTTAGACTTATCCTTAGGGTTCTTACTATGGCTTTCACATCCTAGTTTCCAAAGCTTGACTATACCTTTCCTCTGATACCAACTATAACAACCCATACTTTTCATACATTGTTAATACTTCAAAATTGAAGCACACTTATTACAACATATGACAAAACCACAAAGGACCGTATAGGTATAGTGTCTTTAGAAACTGGGAAACATAAACAACTAGTTCATAAATCATCTATAGTGTCTCCCATTTATATCATCATATATAGGGTCCCTTTTATCATATTCTAATAAATATCCATCTTCCTGACCTGGGGAAAAGAAAACATACAAAAAAGGGTGAGCTCAAATGCTCAGCAAGGGAAAATAAAGGAAATAAAAATCATATCATACCTTTTTGAAAATCATAACCTGCAAAAGAGATCATAATATCTTAACATGGAATAAATCATAGAAGAGAAAATGAGATCCCCATAATCATAACAGAAAACTTGAAACTTTGTGGCATGCACACATAATCATGGAAAATCATTTCTTGTTAGTCATGACTCATTTCCAAGACTATCTTACCGGACAAAGTCCATTTCTGAACCGAGTTCACTCCTCGTTTCAGTCCTGTATCACTGAACCGAAATAAAATTCTATTCCAGCCATGTCTATCTCATGAGATATAAATCTTTACCCAATGCATTGGAGGGAGATATAGGTCCCACCCATCTTATAATGAATCCTTTCTTATGTGTGCCACATAATCATAAATCGTACATCATCGCATAACACATGTAACAAAAATGGGATTCTTGAAACATCATGACATCATAAAACAAATCATATAAGGTAAATGACTTCATAAAAATAATTCCCTCAAAACATAATCAAATCATTGTAATAATAGGGATAAAAACAGAACCCAATATTATCTTAGATGCAAAATAATTTTGATAAAACATTTGAACTCCATTCTTGAGGAAAATATCCTTTCTTCTTCAAAAACACTTTTCTTTTCTTAACATGTAATATAATTATAAACTAAAAGAAGTTGATTAAAAATAAACTTGAAAACTTATAAAGGAAGATTCTTGGAAATAATGTTTTAAAAATCCATTCTTGCCGTATATGTTAAAAAAAACATTCTTCGTACTTTTGTCGGAAAAGTCAAAAAGTACCTCGTACGTAAAATGACAAAAGATTCCTTTCATATCTTTTATTAAAAACTAATAGAAGGGTAAAATTGGATATAAAATATTGTATAAGGATGTAAATAATATTACATATTGAGGTAACATGGATGTGGATGATAAAATACACCCCAGTAATTACCAAAGTGAAAACAATCTCGGATAAAAGTGAGATTGTGATATTTCCCTTACCTTAGGTCCGATTTGATTTGTACGTGTCTGAAGCTCTTGTATAATGGTTTAAATAATGTTATTGACTTATTATATAATCATACATATTGATATGATATCATATGTGGTCATATTCTTAGCTTCTTATTAGTAATATTTCATTGTTACTTGTTACTCGGGTCTTTATTGCCTTTTGTTCTTATGCGTGTTTTATCGAATAAATTCGTATTCTTCTTTTAAGGTTATAGATAACTTATATCCATAATGGTATTAGTGTAAAATATATCATATTTATTCATTCAATTCATTTATATAATTACTATGTAATGATGATCATGTAGAACGAGTCGCATCACATCGTGGAGACGGTATTCCGTACGTACGCAGGAGTGATGATATCGTTCCTATGATCGTGGAATTGTATTGGAGTATATGAATACTATTTCAGTATCAATATCACTTTATAATAATCATATATTGTTACTCATTACACCATTATACCCATCCTTGTAAGGTGATGGTGGAAAATAGATTCACCATGGCGTGGAGACGGTATTCCGTACGTACGCACGCGCGGTGATTTCATTTTTCCGTAGGATGTATATAAGGTTAATTAGGGCTGTTTCATATTTATAATAACATATCAGTTTGTAAGTAATACTGATGTTATTACTTTATCATGAAACAACTAAATAAGAAGAAGTTGAAGAAGAAAGAAATTGAAAAGATCGGTAATGGATATTACCTCTTCTTTGAAACGCCTCTTTGAATCCTCCACTTAGGGAACTAAGATTGGTCTTTGAAGAAGACCAGGACCTCTAGGATTATTCTATGGAAGTGGAGAAGGTATTTTGGCAGGGGTTGTCTGAGCTTGAGTGCTCGAATTGGTGTGAGGAGGAGGGGGAGGAGGTGTCCTTTTATAAGGGAGGAGAAGGGCATCTTAGGAATATCTCAAAATATTATTTTATATTAAAGTCAAAATCGGTTTATAATGGTTCCAAAGGGTCTTATTTCGAAGGTAAAGTGGGTATGGGTCGAAATACTATCAAATAATAGGATTTAGACAAGTTTAGGTTATTATTTTAACCTTATCAATTAGATTTAACTGTAAGTTAAATAATTTAACTTTTACTGTGACTTTTTTTTCATACACTATATGGTTAATACACTTACTATAACATGCCTAACGAACCCCAAGTTGGTTATCATTAATATATATATCCTTATATAAGTCATTTGGCCGAACCTTAGATTTGTAGGAATAAAATAACAATTAATAATATAATATTTCATTGAAAAACTATTTTGTGTCAATTTTGACACTATTTGATATATGATTTTTGTGAAAGTCATAACAAAATTATATGTTCGAACCATGTTGATTAAATAAATAATAATATATCATAGTAACCTAAAAAATTATTGTAATTCATAAAAAGTCTCAAATTACATTTAATTGGGCATTTATAACATCAATTATGTTAACATTTCTTTAAAAGGGTAATTACTGCATCATCGTTGTGTCATAAATAAAATAATTCATTTAAAGTCTAAAAATTATAAATAAAATATAATTATGTGCGAAATATTTTTATATTTCTAATGAATATTTATAGTCGAATTTATCTTATGTATATCCCCATATTAAAAATGTTTTAGTTATTAAAGGTTGATTTTAACTATTTTAACTATTCATTAAATAAAATAATATTAAATGTCATAATCTAATCCAAGTGGACCTAAATGGTCATATTATATTCATAAGGTTGTTTTTGGTCTAATTACACTTATCCAATAGAATTAGGAAATGTGTTAAGGTAATAGTAATATCATATTTACCCTTAGTTACCCTATTTACTATTAACCGCGGTAAAAAAAGTAAAAACTTACTATTCACCAAAAAATTATTTTTATCTCATTGAACCAAATTTTACTTACTGATATCAACCGTGTCTATCGGATTTTTGAAATTACATTCATAGAAGCGGTAAAATTTTGTTTTATGCAAAATTCAGTTTTTAACCTACTACTTAGTGGTTTCACTATTCATCAAAAATTGAATGTTTTCAGAAAAATACCAAAATTTTACCCTAGGCTAATTTCGGTATTCCGATTCCAAAAATGAATTCCATTTTGAAAAATAAAATTCACAAAATTTTAAAAAGTGGTTATTACTCTTCATAACGACTAGTTTTAATAATACTTTAATAGCATATCGTTGTTTAGTGAAACTCGTTATTGCGTACGACGCAAGCTATCGAGGAAGGTCGTGATTTCGTGTAAATCAATCCAAGCAAGTGTTGTGTAGAAAAAGATTCCTTTGATGATTTATATAACATAAAAGTCTCAGGTGTTACATTTATCATCTATATGTGACCCATCATCTCTTTGAACCTCAGGCTCACCTTATTCTTTATCTGAATATGAATACTTCTCACCAGGTTTGAGACCTAGATCAGCACGATCCATTGGTCTTGTAGGATGGTCAATGGGATTATAAATGTCATATAATGATTCATCATATTCTACCCAACAACTTTTCCAGGTGTTCCAAAATATTTTCATCCTTTTGCATATATCAATATATAGGCAAAAGCAACTAAACACAGTGATCAGATTATCTCCGTCCTCTGCACATTATAACTGCATCAGCATTAAAAAAAATCATTCTTGGGAATTATAAAAAAGTTTCCTTTTTAGATGGTTTTATCATCTAAAAAATATGTACCATTAGGTACCAAAAAAATCATTTTCAACCCATTTTTCCGAAAAATAATCCAGAAAACATCCTCATACTTCACAAAAGAAAAATCTAACTTGCGAAGATTTGGTTTTGGATAAACATGAAAAGAAGTATGGCCTCTCCATCCAACTCCATAGTTTTTTCTCTCATTTACTTATACTTTATAGTAATTTATTTAAATTAATTATCATAAAAATATATATCTGAGGATGGTGGAATATTACCCTGATGGTTATAAAAAATGTACTCATGATGAATTTCCAAGGATTTGGCCCACTACTTTAAAGAAAAAGTGATCTCTTTTACCTTCACCGCAGACTTCATCTAAGCCTCATGACCTCCTTCAAAAGACACATTCAACTTAAAATTTAACTCATGTACCAGCATAGGATAAAATGATCTCTCATTGCTTTTAAACCATTTAATCCATCCCAGTTATTCCAAAACATTCAACAATAGAGACTTCCTTGACAACAACCACTCAACAGAAACATCCTTCTCATCAGTTACCACATGGATTCCTAATCCAAGCTTCACAGAGCATGCTGATCTACTTGATTATACGTTCTGACACATCGTCATCAACAATTCACTTGGTCCTTCAATCACACACTTTTTTCTTTCCATTCTGAAGGTTTGGGTTTGATGTGGTAGTCGAATGCTCGAGGGTAGATAGTTAGAGTAAGGGTAGTGAAGGGATGAAGGGTAGATGTATTGTGGTTCAAATTAATTTTAACATTTAGTAATTATAATTTGTAAACACACAAAATATAATAATGGTAAAAAAAGGGATGAAACTATGTCATTTTATGTAAAATAAAATAGATAAATAGACTTAATAAAAATTCCATAATGGCATTGGTATCAGTTTCAGTCTAACAGAATTTGTCTCACTCGGTTGGTATTACATGACCTGCTTCATGTGAACGGTTTCACAGGATTAGTTTCACTTAATTTGTTTCACTTGAATGGTTTTACTAATCTATTTCACTAATTGGTTTCATAGTCATATTAAACAGCAATCATTGTCATAGACAAACAGATTTGTCTAAGGGGATAAGGCAAGATAGTCATTAATTATTTATCATTCCAAGATCATGTCTGTTGTAGCATATTCTCTCAGAGTTTAAGTGTTTGGTAACAATATCTACATGTTGATTCTCATTACCAATAAACACAATGGTTATATCACCTTTCTGATAATGGTCCCCCAAAAAGTGATTCAATACATCAATATGTTTTGTTCTTAAATGAGAAATTGGATTATTAAATATGGTAAACGCTCTTATATTGAAACAATTTATTGGTATTTGTCTGAATTGAAATATATATTCTAATAAAGTGTGTTTCATCAACAAAATTTCTACACATAATCTACCAGATGCAATGTACTCTACACCAGCATTAGATTATAAAACCAAATTTTTCATTTTACTACACCATAAAATTAGACGCTTTCCCAAAATGTGACATGTTCAAGATTTTCTTTTTATATATAATTTACATCCACTAAATTCAGCAACAGAATAACTAACCATATCAAAATGATTTCTTCTAGGGTAGAACATTCTTAATTAGTTGAATATTTGAGGTATTTGAAAACTCTTTTAACAGAATAAAAATGTGACCCTTTTGGGTTTTCTTGAAATCATTCACACATTCCCACACTAAACATGATGTCTGGCCTACTAGAATTTTTGTAATTAAAACTCCCATTCATTCCTCTATAAGCAGTTTGATCAACAAATTTCCCATTTTCATCAAGATCTAACTTACATGTACAACTCATAGGTTTTTCACTACTATAAATTCTTTCAAATACATATATTTTCAAAATATCATTTGTATATTTTCATTGAATGATAATAATAACCAATTTGTTTTGAAATATTTGAAATTTATGAAAATATTTATGTTCACCCATCAAACTCATTTCAAAATCACTTTCCATCGTTTTTTAAAAATAATTACATAATGATGTTTTGGATTATTCAAAAATAATATCATTTACATATATTTGATCTGTTAAAACATTTTTATAAATTATTTTAAAAAATATGGTAGGATCATAAACTCCTTTTGTAATGCATTTAGAAATATAAAAGTTACTTATCCTATCATACCATGCTCATGGAGTTTGTTTCAAACCATATAAATCCTTAGTAAATTTAAAAATAGGAATTGAAAAATGTGGATATTTAAAACATGGGGGTTGTTCAACAAAAACATCTTCAATTATAAAACCATTTATGAATGCATATTTTACATCCATTTGATAATGTTTGAAATCCATGTGTGTTTCACAGGCATGTAAGATTCTAATTGCTTCAAGCCTAGCTACTGGTGCAAAGGGATCCTCATAATCAATTCCTTCTTCTTCATTATATCTTGTGAAACCAACCTAGTTGTATTTCTAATTATATTTCTAGATTTATATACATTATTACTAAAACCCCATTAATACATATGGTTAAGGTATCTTTTGGTCCATCTACAATCTTCCAGACATTATTTTTGTAAAATTGATTAACCTCTTCTTGCGTATTCATCTACGAAAATTCATTATTGATTGCATCATTGATTTTCTAGGATCATGTAGTGACATGTATGCTTGATGTTCAACCTGATTTCTCAATGGATATCTAGATTGTGTTCCATTATCTAAATATCTATCTACAACATCTAAGGGATGGTCTTTATGTGTTCTAGTCCATCTAGTAAAAGTAGTACTAATTATTTCAGCTTCACTAGATGGTTCTAGTTCATTTTTGTTAGAATCATGAGATTCTAAGTAACTAGAGGTTTTAACATATTCTATTATAGGATGGTAAGAAGTTTTAACATTAATGTCTCGATTTGACATATCCTCTTGAGGATTTTCTAATGAGGTTTTGGGTTCATATTGATGTGTTTTATCAAAATTGACATGTACAGATTATTCCAAAAATTTGGTTCTTTTATTAATGAATACATAAGATTTAATTGATGTTGAATATATAAGGAATATTCTATCATCACTCTTTAGGCAAAATTATCTATGTTATCATTAGTTTTATGAATATAAACTTTTCATCGATACATTTTAAAATAATTTACCTTGGGTTTCCTATTATTCCACAACTTATATGGAGTTTTCTTAAGTATGGTATTGATTAAGACTATATTTATTATATAAAAAGATTTATTAATAGCTTCAACCCAAAAATAAATTGGTAGGTCATATTCATTGAGCCGAGTTCGTCCAATTTTCGACAAGGTTCTATTTCTTATTTCGACTACACCATTCTATTGAGGTGTCCTAGGGGTAGTGAATTTATGCATATATCCATTTTTTAGAAAGAAAATTCAAAGAATTTATTTTAAAACTCATTTCCACGATCACTTATTAAGGATTTAATTTTATGTCCACTAATATTTACTACAGTCCCAGCAAACATCATAAAATGAGGGAAAGCTTTCCTTTTGTGAGATTAGAAAAAGATCCAAGTACACCTAGAAAAAATCATCTACAAGCTCATAAACATAGTGCTTCCCATTGATACTTGAAACTATAGATGGTCCAGAAATATCCAAGTGATCCAACTCGAGAGGTTTAAAAGTTGTAACTTATTTCCTTGGTTTTAAAGTGATTTAATGTTTCTTTTCATTCTGACAAGGATTTCACACTCTATTGTCTGGAAACTCTAATTTGGGTAGATCTTTACCTAATCCTATTTTGGTAAATTTATTAAGGGAGTGTAAACTATAATTTCATAGTATTCTATGCTAGATCAAAGACACTTTATATAAGGCACTTAGGTGTGAAACATTCTGTGATGCTAGTGTGTCTAAATTTACAACATATACATCACCAATTTTGAGAGAAATAATTACTAATTAATTTTAGTCCTAAAAAAGGAATGAATCATTTATAAATTTAAAAAATAAATCCATCATCATATATATGATATATTCTAAATAAATTATACTTTAATCCATCAACATCGAGTACTTTTGAAATTCAAATAGAGTTAGGTTTACCAATATGGCATAAGACGATGATTTTTCCTTTACCATTGTCACAAAATGTGACATGTGTTGCTTAAATTTTGATGAGAATCTTAATGATTTAGTAGTATCCTGTAATGTGTGTTGAAAATCCACTGTCCATGTACCAAAAATTTCTACAGGAACACTTTTGGTAGTTTACCAACAAAAACATTTGTCCATGAATTAATTTTAGTACCCATATTGGTCTTAGTCCACAATTATAATAAGAAATGATTTAGGAACCCCCAATTTTCTTATGAGTTTCCTATATCTAGAATATAAGGTATTTGAAAAATACAAATTACTTGGTCGAGAAAAACAGGATGTAGTAAAAGATTTTGTAGAACTTGAAGTTGCAGTAAAATCATGTTTTTTGGGAAAAGACGTAGATTTTCCAGATTAAGTCATAAAATGTGTTTTTTGATAAATTTTATTTTCCAAGAAAATATCCAAGGCATGAAGTGTACATAAGAGCTATAATTTTTCCCATAATTTGAGTTTGAGTATTCTTTTCCATTGGTAAACTTTTCTAAATCCTTATTCAATTTCTCATTATGCAATTTTTATTCATTACTTTCTTTGAGGAGTTGAGTATTTTTTTTTCTTTTTCAATAATATGTTCATATTTAATAGTTATAGTAAGAGCGTGAAGTTTCTTTAAGAACTTATATTTATCTTTTAGTTCCTTACATGTTTCTTCCAGCATATTAAAATAATAAAATTATTCATCTATTTCAATATTTTCAGCTTCAGATTAATCTCTAGAATAATAGTCATTAGTACATGAGATATTAAGAGTACCTATGATGTATCTATCCTAAAAAACCTATTTTCCATATCATCATTATCATTCTAAGAAGAAGTAAACTAACTAGATTTATCCTAGGTTGAAATTAAGGTGGCCATCATTACATTCTTATATTTCCAATATTTATACACATAATTATTTTTCTATTTTAATTTAGGAAATTTAGCTTTGACATTCCGTCTCATTTTTCATTCGTAGAAGACTATTTAATATAATTTTTTAGGCTTCTTCCAATCCATTTTCCAATTTACTTTGATGTCATATTTTAATTTAATGGTTGGTTTTTGAATAAATATTTCTTTCTGTAAAATTTTCTAAATCTCTTGGCCTGTTGGGCCATTTTTTCTTTACAATATGAATCAAATAATTCACTACTTGTGATTTCAACAGTATCTTGATATTATTATTTTTATTTTCATTTGGAAGTGGTTGTTTTAAAGGCTAATGATTTTCATTTTACTATTGATTAAATTTCAATTTATCTTTATCCATCATTAACTTTCCAATTAGTTCCTTTATTAGATTTTTATCAATGTCGCATGATTCTATTATGGATATTGATGTCCCAAGCCATATTTCTGGTAAGCATCGCAGAATCCTCATGATATACTCATTTTCTCTGGAATACCTTCCTAAAGAAATCATGGTGTTCACTATTTCATTGGACCTGATGTACATATTAGAAATAGATTCATTAGGTTTCATTCGAATATTTTCATATATAATAGTATTAGTATTTAATCTCATCTCCTTCACATTAGTTATCCCCTCAAGGGAAACATCTAATGTGTACCAAATCTAATGAGTAGTTTTATAAGATGATATATGACTAAGATATTCATCTCTTAGTGTGCAATATAAAGTATTTATATATTTACAATTATTGTTATAAGAAGTCTTGGTGGCTTATCCCATGTGTTTCGAGCAATTTTGAGATTGTGTATTTACTTTCAATAGCAGTCTAAATATTAAATCCCATGCTTTATAAATGTATTTTACTTTTGAACATCCACTAAGAATACATTTTTCCACTGATTAAAGGTTTAATATTTGTAGAATCTCCTTATAATATATTTCCTATAATATAATTTGTGAAATGATTTCCATGATATTAAAATTTAGAAATAACAGAAATTTTATGATCATTGAAATACCGCTACAATCACAGTTCCAAAAGATTGAAAGCTTTTTGAAAAACGAAGTATTCATGAATCCTTTGATACCAAATATTGGTTGGAGTAGAGTACTCAAGAGGGTGGAAAGTGAATTGAGTGTCTATAAAAATTACTATTAAAAATGTTCTTTAAAAATTTACCCCAATTAAACAATATAGTCCATGCTAGATTGTATTGAATTTATAAGAGTCATGAATGTGAATTTGTTTTTCTCAAATGAATGATTAGTTCTCTGCTATATTAATTTAATGATTAATAATACTATTGAATCTAACCTACTGGTTCAAAATAGTTATAAAAACTTGCTAAACTAACTAACATTCTTCAATTTAGTTTTATGAAATATGTGATAAAAACTGAATAAAAACCAAAAGGTAAAAACATGTTGGATATAAACATGAGGATTAATCTCAAGGTGATACATATTCCTCTACAATTATTGATCACGTTCCAAAATGTAGTTTAAATTAATAAACACGATTGATCCACACCCTAGATCACGGTTCACAACAACACACAAGGCATTCTAGTTCACACATGACCTATACCAAAATTCATCCTGGGAAAAACAAATAGGTCACAGTTTACCTCTTCCACAGTTCTACATGGGATAAAAAAGAATAAATCGAGTGTGAGTTTCAGGATATCAAGTATTCTCTAGTTATGCACAAGATTCAGTGTGTGTGTAACAGATAGATACACACACTACTCTGAAATGTAAATAAGTGAACACAACAGAGTAAAATATGTAGATAAATGTTTAGAAGTCTATGTGTGTTATGGTGTTCTGATCTTGACTCATTTGATGTAATGGAATTGATGTTTGAGTCCTATTTTGGAATTTGACTCCAAAATAGAGTGTCGTAGCCGATGTTTTTATTCATTCCACGAGTATGATATGTTCATCTTCTTGTTTGAAAGATGTTTAACATCTTTTTTGAAAGATGTTCAGCGTAGCACAATATGAATTTCTTCACTTTTTGATCTCCCAATATGTTATCCTTTTTCATTCTTGGGTTTTGAATGTATTCTCAAGAGTTGAAGGCGTTCTTGGGTTTTCTTATGTTTTCCACACTTCTCACTTTGAATGATCCACATTTTAATTCGTTTATACATTAAGGTCATTCAGATAAAATGATCTTCCCACACGCATATACATCATATTGTCCTCTGAATATCCTACAGTAATCATTAAATAGTGTCAGAAGCGTTAATTAATCTAAATATGATCGGTATATATAAATATGAATTAATAAAATAGAAAAATCTATGACTATTAGAGAGATATAAGAATCGGTGAATCATTAGCATCAGTCTGTCCGCATCAGTGACTTTCTGAATTAGTGAGTCATTTCCATCGATATCAGTTACACTATACATCAGTGTGTCCTTTCTATCAGTGTTGATGACACTGGGAATTAATGTTTTCTTTTACATTGGAGTCTTTGACTCAAGGTATCTGTGAGTCATTTGTTATATCGGTCAGTCTGGGCATCGGTGATTCGTCATCAATGAATAATTATGAACTGTCATTGTGTCACCCATGAGTGAGTTGACTATCGGTGAGTCATTAAACTATTTGTGTGTCACTGATCAGTGAAATGGACATCGATGTGTCTGTGGACTAAATAATGTTTTCCTTATGACTTTTCCATTCCTTCTTGTTTTGAAAATCACAAACACCTTATCCATAAAAAAACTGTTTTACACTATATTTTACTTCTATAAAGATAAATTTCCTTACCCAAAGAAATTTACCATTACCTAGACTTCCTTATTTATATAAATATTTTTCTTATGTATAAAAATCATACTCATATCTAAAACAATTGAATCATATAATACGTAGATATGAAGAATTCTGTTTTCGGAATCGAATTCATGTGACAAACTTTTATGTAATTCTACTCCGAATTCCCAAATACGAACTTTTATGAAGTTCAACTCTGAATTCTGATTACGAACTTATATAATGTTTTAAATGAGAATTTTGATGATGAATTCGGATTACGAATTCTTATTAAGAATTTTGATGATGAATTCTGATTACGAATTCTCATTATGAATTCTAGTGATGAATTCTGATTACGAATTCTCTTTACGATTTCTGATGATGAATTCTGATTATGAATTCACATTACGAATTCTGATGATAAATTCTGAATACAAATTCCCATTAATAATTCTAATGATGAATCCTAAATATGATTTCTCATTATGAATTATGATGATTAATTCTGATTACGAATTCACTTTACGAATTTTAATGAATAATTCTGATTACAAATTCTCATTATGAATTCTGATTACGAATTCTAATTATGAATTCTCATTACGAATTATGATTGTGAATTCTGATTATGAATTATGGATACGAACTTGTATGAAGTTTGAATCTGAATTCTTCTGATAAACAGAATCTGAATACTCTTGTATTATAGACTCTGAATTCATTTACTCTCATTCTGAACATTCATACTTGCTTACATTACGAATATCAGTTTTTGGTTATGCTTTCACTTGATCTATTATAAAATGATGACGCACCCTCAGTTATCAACTAAACATTGTTTTGTGACATGTCAATAGGTCCCTCCAAAATTCAAGGAAAAATATGACAGTTGGAGGATGGAGCCGACCGTTGGAATTGTTCCTATAAAAAGAAGATCATTTAAAAAGAAGAGACAACACTTGACAACATCTTTGATATCTGTGATTACATGCTATTGAAGTGATTTTTAGAGAGAGAGGATCTTATAAACTCTCAAGATTCAAGCAGAAAGTTTGAACGACTTGTTGAAACTTTTCTTCGTTCAGATTTTCTTTGTGCGACCCCGATTGTTGCTGTGTAAAATCGAGGGCTTCTGGGGATAGGAAGACAGAGGTGCGGACTACCTGATAGTTAAGGGTTTGCAGGGATAGCAAGAGAGACTCCGATATTTTTATCGAGGGTTTACCCCGGTGTGGGTAAGACATACTTTCATGAATGTATAAATCAAGGGACATTTATCCAAGGTTGTTGGATACCCTTCTATAAGGGTTAAAAGATTTACTACTTGTTACTTGTATTATTTCAAGTTTTCCGCTGCATTTGTATTATTGAGGAAAGTATAACTTTCTTATACTTTCTCATACTAGTACTCTATTTTAGTTAGATTCTATAATCATTTTGGTATAATCATAGTTGGTGTAAACATTTTTTATGATTCATTTCCGGAATCACATTTCCAGAATCAAGCAAGTTATTAGAAGTTAGGGGTGTTGTGAATGTTGGTTATGCAAAATTTCATTAGGGATTTTTTAAAGTATACATTTCACCCCTCTTGTATTTGAGAATCTCATACATATAAATTTGATCCTACATTTGGTATTATAGAGTATGTCATACTCACTTACCATCTCACAATTGGCATCAAAGTGTTTGTTCAATCTGAATTAATCTCACGAATAGATTCAGAGGACACTTTCTTGGAATTGAATATTCGGTACTGCATCATTCGGATTTGAATTTCCAGATTCATACTTTTCTAGATCACATAGTTCGGATTCATTATTGTTTTGTTCTATATTTTTCATTCATAGGATATTTTTTCTTGTTTATATACTTATACTACGAACATTTTTTTCAGGCCAATGATTATCTTAAGAATGGATGGTTTAAATTTCTGTCATATTGATTACATAAATCCTACCGGACGATCTTTTTTCGATGGAAATTATTATGAGTACTGATGATATAAGATGCAGAATTTTGTTATCAATAATGGAGTTGATAAGAATCTAATGATTACTAGAAATTATAAGATTCTGAATATGGAATTGAGATCCTTAATGAATCAAGAGAAAGAAAAATATCAGTCAAACATTAGAGTTAGAAATACCTTGTTATGATCCATGACTAGGAACATCTAAAGTCAAATATCTTTATGTGAAGCTGAAAATAGTATATGGAAGAAACATGAAGTTAGACATTTTGGTACATCCAATGTCATAGTGACAAGAAGAGATATGTTGAGAGCTGAATACCATAGTTTTAACTTTCCTTATGGAGAACCTATAAGCAATGTTCAGCAAAGGGTTGCGACTATTGTGAATAGCTTAAAATCCATGGGAG
Organism: Viscum album; assembly: GCA_963277665.1. Classification (NCBI taxonomy): domain Eukaryota; kingdom Viridiplantae; phylum Streptophyta; class Magnoliopsida; order Santalales; family Viscaceae; genus Viscum; species Viscum album. The sequence goes on from OY728141.1 coordinate 1,820,119,204, forward strand.
AAAAAGGTTTGGATGATGAGGCTCTTTTGGAGAAAATCATAGATATTATACCAAATAAATGGGACTCCAAGAGAAAATCCATTGATGAGAATAGGAATGTCACTCAGATTTCCTTAGATTAGTAGTTTGGAACTCTTCTTCACCATGAAACTATAATGAAGAGAAATGTTGAAAATGTTATGAAGAAGAATGGGAATGGAGGAGGTTATTTTACAACCACTTCTAAACATATGAAATCTAAGACCCCAGAAAGAGTAACTAGATCAAATACAAAGAAATTTGTTATTCAGTCAGAATCTAGTGACACCGAAAAGTCTGAGAATGAATTAGATAATCTTGCTCGAGGAATGAACAAGATTGTAGCTCAAAGGAACAATCAAAACAGATACAAGAAAAAAGACTACAAAGATAAGATATATGGATAAGTTACAATATATGAATGTAAAAGAATAGTTCATTTCAGACCTGATTTCCCCTTATTGAAAAAGAAGGAAAAAAAGGAATGGAATTCAGAAAGGAATTAGTAGAAATTCTATAGATCAAAGCACAAGAAAAGTCTTAAAGCTAATGATTCTTGGAGTGCTAGATGTGGAGATCCTTCAGATAGTGAATCTTCTGAATATGATTCATCAACTTAGAAGAATATGGTTTTCATTTCTACTACTTATTTCCCCAATACATGTCTTATGGTCAAGGTACGCTCTACCGAGGCTTTAATAAATTTACCTCTTCATAAGAATTAATATTCCAAAAATAGAACTTCTATTGATGATACATCATCCTTAGAAAATGAATAATTACCAACATATGGATAATTTTATAGATTATCCAAGTTACTTGAAGCAAAAAATTGTAAAATTTCTATGAAATTAGACAAGGAAAATACTAGGGAAGAAACTATTACAAAACAGATTTCATATCATTCTAGAGTTCTTAGAGATAAAGAAGATCCCTTAAAAAACATTCTAATGAACTTGAGAAAGAAAATTCTGATAAAGAAGAACTTTTTAAATATATTAAGAATGCTATTTTAAAGTTAAATGTTTTAAAGGAAAATCTAACTCTAAGTAAATGATTCATGAGGATAAGAATTTATTCATGACATTGAAATACAAAATATTTTCTCTTAAGAAGCTTGTTGCAGAATTTTCCACTGGGAAGGAGAATTTTGAAAAGCTTTATTCTCAAATTAAACCTCAAGGAAACACTACTATAGTAGGTTATACTCACCAAAAACTGGTTTTCAGAAAAAACTATTGTGTTCTTTCTAAAGCCCCTTTTTGTACTAAGTGTCAAAGTGGCGGGAATTGGAAGAAAAAATTAACCATAAATAGAGTTCAAAATCTTGGGTTTCATAAAGAATATTTTTCTAAAAAAAATTTGATACACAAAATTTTGTTATCTAATAATTCTGGATCCAAGAACATTTGGATTGAGAAAGTCTATTATTTTCTTATTTTCAGGAAAATAGGGAATGTACCAATAGCAATGCGTGGTATATGGATATTGGATGTTCCATGCATATGACTGGTAACAAAAACATTTTCAAAAAGATTATCAAGACAAAAGTATGAATAGTAACTGTTATAGATAATGCGGAGGGAGAAATTATTGGTATAAGTAACATCATTTTTCATGGAAAAACATTGATTTCAAATGTTTTATCTGTTAAGGGTAATAAGAACAACCTCATTAGCATTAGCCAGTTATGTGATGATGGAAACCATGTGAATTTTAGGAATGATAAGTGCTTTGTACCCAATTCCAAGGAAGAATTTATTCTTTATGCCAACAGTCAAGAGAATGTATACACCCTAAACATAGAATACCTTAGGAGCTAAGACATACATTTCCTTAGTGCAACAGAAGATTATTCTTGGTTATGGCATAGAAGGTTAGGTCACTGTAACCTTATGTACCTATGAAAACATTATAAGAAAGGACTAGTTAAGGATCTACCAGATCGTAAATTTGATTCTTCAAAAGTTTTTGACCCTTGTTAAAATAGAAAGAAATATAAATCAAGTTTTAAATCAGTTGGTGAAGTCTAAACTACTGATGCATTACAATTAGTACATATGAATCTTTTTGGTCTAACAAAAACTTGAAGCATTGGGGGAAAATATTATGTATTTTTTCTGGTTGATGATTACAATATATTTACATGGGTCTATTTTATAGAAATAAAATATGATTCTCATTCGTATTTCAAATGTTTTAGAGCCTATGTTAAAAATGAGAAAACCCTTCCATTGAAAACTATTCATAGTGATCATGGAGAAGAATTTCAAAATTCTGATTTTGAAACTTTTTATAGTAGAAAAGGTATTACTCACAACTTCTCAACACAAAGAACACCTCAAAAGAATTGTGTTGTTGAATGAAGAAATAGAATTCTATAAGAGATAACTAGAACCATTATGAGTGAGTGTTCTGTGGCCAAAAATTTTTAGGCAGAATCTGTAAGTACTTCTTGTTATAACATAAATTCAGTTTTGATTAGTCCTTTTCTTAATAAAACTTTTTATGAGTTATGGAATTGTAGAAAAACTAGAGTTTCATACATTAAGGTTTTTGGTTGAAAATTATTCATTCTAAATACTAAAGATAATCTACACAAATATGCACCAAAATCTGATGAAGGAAATTTATTAGGCTACTCCACAACTTCTAAGGCATATAGAGTTTTCAATAAAAACACTTGTACTATTGAAGGAACAATATATGTTAAATTTTATGAAACTGATCCTTTTTATTTAAATAACCCCAACCTATATCCTCGGATGTGTTTTCAAAAACTGATTTTCAACCTTATATATAAAATACTTCTAATAAAGAAAATAATTAAGAAGATACTTCTGATACATTTACCCTTGATGATTTCCTACCCTATGTTGATGAACATGTTTTACAAAACCCATACCAGTTGTTTCTAAAGAATCATCCCAGTGATAGTGTCATTGGTGATTTCAATCAACCAGTAAGGACTAAAAGATCCTTCAGAAATGAAGTACAACATCTGGAATTTATTTCCCAATTATAACCAAAACGCACTGACGGAGATTTAGGTGATGATGATTCTATCAAAGGCATGAAAGATGAACTAAATGAATTTGAAAATAATGAAGTCCGGACCTTGGTTGAAAGACCTAAGAAAACTTCTATTATTAGAGTAAAATTGGTCTTCAGAAATATGTGTGATGAAAATGGAATAATTTTTAGAAATAAAGTGTATTAGTTGACAAAGGATATAATCAAAAATAAGTAATAAACTATGAAGAAACCTATTATCCAATAGCTATAATTGAATCTATTCGTGTTTTACTTCCATTTGCAGCATTCTTCAATTTCAAACTTTTCCAAATGGATGTGAAATGTTCTTTTCATAATGTTTATGTTCAAGAGGATATTTTTGTTGAAAAACTTCTTGGATTTGAAGATAAAAAACATCATGATCATGTTTTTAAACATACCAAAGCTTTATATGGCCTTAAACAAGCCCCTTGAGCTTTGTATGATAGACTCACATGATTTTTGATTCAAAATAACTATGTTAATGGAAATTCATATCCAACCATTTTTATAAATAAAGATAAGAAAAATGTTTTGATTGTTCACATTTATGTTGATGACATTATGTTTGGTTTAACTCAAAAATCAATAACCGATTCCTTTGCGGATCTAATGAAATATTTGTTTTAAATGATTATGATGGGTGAGATAACATTTTTCCTTTGTTTTCAAATTTCTCAAAAACTAGAATGAATCTATATATCCCAACAAAAGTATATTAAATATCCTCTTAAAAAGTATGTCTAGGACAATGCTAAAAGTATAAGTACTCCCATTGGTACCTCAAACACACTTGATTTTCATGAAGCAAGGAAACCAGTAGGTCAAACATCTTTTTGATGTATGATAGGAAGTCTATATTATATGAAATAGAGTTGTCCAGACATAATGTTTCCAGTATTCTTATGTACAAGATATCAATCCAATATTAAGGAATCTCATTTAAAGGAAGTGAAGATAATTTTTCGCTACTTAAAGGGAACCATGGTTTAGGACTATTTTATACTTATGGAAATGATTTTGTTTTAAAAAGTTTTTCAGATGCCGACAATGGTGAATGTAGAATTAATAGAAAAATTACATCGGGAACATGCCATTTTTTAAGAGATTCATTAGTTTATTGGTCTTGCAAGAAGCAAAATTATGTAGCACTTTCCACAGATGAAGCTGAATATGTTGTATCAGGAAGTTGTGCTCAAGTGTTGTTGATGCAACACACACTCACAGACTATGGATTGAATTTTACTAGGACTCAAATTTTTTGGGATAACACAAGTGTCATTGCCCTTAGTAAAAACCATGCACATCACTCTCGTGCAACTAACATAGACATTAGGCATCACTTTCTTAGGGATCACACACAAAAAATATATATCATTCTTCAGTTTATAGGAATGCAAGATCAACATGATGATATTTTCACAAAATCATTACCCTAAGATATATTTGAATACATTAATCAGATGCTAGGAATGATAACTGTAATGTAATATTTTCTTAATTAACTTCATGTTAACCAATCTCCTAATAGTAATAAACTCCTTTTAATAGAGGGAGTACATCTCTTATTAAAATGTTTTGTAATGAAATTTTTAGTAAACGGGTTTTCAAAATTTTAGTAATGAAATTTATCTTAGTTGGTTTTACAAAATTTTCGTACTGAAAAATTTCGTAATGAAAATTCTCATAATGGAAATTTTTGTAATGAAAAATTTTTTAATGGGAATTTTCTTAATTGTAATTTCCGTACTCATAATTTTTGTAATCAAGTTTTGGTATTCAATGTTTTTGCAATAAAAATATTCGACCATAAGTTTTTCGCAGTGAGTTTTTCGTAGTGAGTTTTTCATAGTCAAATTTTTTTCAAGAAGAATATTACCTATTATGAATAATTTTCCTATCCAATCTGAAAGGTACGATTTCATTACTTAAGTTTTCGTAATCATTTTTTTACTAGATGGTATTTTCTTCTTTTTTTTGGATTCGTCCTTAAATCTGAATGTTTTTTATTAAAACCTCAAAATATCAGATTCAAGAATTCCTTTCGGGTATGTTTTCAACCATCAGATTAGATCAGACTGCTTTCAACCATTTTATTGGTTTTATAAGATGTAAGGTCACTTCCATTGACCATATAAAGGAACCCTAAAGGGTAGTCCCACACCGGATTTCAACGATTTTGCATCTCAAAGCACTACCTCAGTTATTAAGACTTGTTCCGAATCTCTCAGAGTTCCTCCAGTCCAAATTTATTTAGAAGTCTCATCCCATGAAATGTATACCTTGAAGGTAATATCAAAATGTCAAGTATACATGGAAAGGTTGGTGCATTCTAACTTTTTCAAGTATTATTCTATCATTTCTATGAATATATAGTCAAATGGATGGAAATATGTCTACATATCTAAGCCAGGTGTTCAATACATGGTGTATCCAGATTTACTCATAGTGATTTATGAGTCAGTGTGACTTTTTAAGGATGATGATAGAGAATGATTCTCTTTCAAACCATATAGAAAACCCTACAAAAATTCATATACCAAGGCAGCCGGCTTGGTAGAAATATCATATGAAGGGGAGGAATAATATTTCTTCCACATGCTTTTGGAAATTTAAGGTTGTTCTGTTAAGGTGAAGGCCTTTCAATGTCTTGGACTTTTTGATGTCAAGACAAAAAAAAATCCCATCTATCTTCTAACAACCTGATCCATCAGCTATGGGTACATGTCTTTTTAGTACCGAGAAAAGGTTACAAAGATACCCTCAAGTAGTGTGACATTTATTTCTTATATTTCCTGGTAAATATAAGGAAAATCCATTTAATGAGGCATGTTCTTGTTACAATTTAGAACAACAAGAATGGAAATTTAATGGCCCAAAATATCATGTATCAATCCTTACATTAAAATCTGATAGTTCGATGTCTTGAATCATTCAAGATTACAAGAAAATTAAAGTCGCGGAATTGTAAAGTTACACTTGTTAGTGAAGACACTCTAAAAATATTGAATATGGGATATTATAAGGATACAGAAGAGTTTTATGATCTTCTTGAGGAAGAGGAATAAGTCAATCCGGAAAACGCTGAAAAATTTGAACCATTAATGAAGGCAAGAAAGAAAAGGAAGTTTAAAGAAGTGGATTCTAAAGATAAAACCCCTAAGTCTAAGGAAGCACAATCCGTACCTCCCAAACCGAATAAACAGAAAGCGTATACGGATGAGGTGGTTTCAAAATGAAGGGAAGAAATGTAAATTATGAAAGAAGGGGAGCCACAGTTTTGCATGGACCATGCCGAAGTTAATTATTTAAGGGAGAAGACTTCTGAGTACCTTGAGAATCTTGAAAAAGGGAGGAAGATGAAGAAGAAAATGCCTGATGCTCAAGTTGTGCAATCTCATTTAGAAGAAACAAAAGTAGCTTCCAAGAATATTCCATTGCAAGAAACATTCCTAGTCGAGCCATTACCTGAGACTATAGGGAAGAATTTATTCACTCCTGAAAAATATAAAGAGATATTGGTTGTTGAAGAAGCGGCAGAGGAGGAAGTTGACGAAGAAGAATAAGTAGAAGAAGAAAGTGTTGATTTAGATGATCCAATTATACAAGTTGAATAATATCGAGATAAGGCAAATCCATTAGAGAAATTACCACTCCGAACATCTGAGGTCGTGTCCTCAAAGCTTGTCACTCATGGAAAGGAAGAAGAGAAAGATGGATAGAAAGATGAAGACAAGGAAGAATAAGAAGTAAATGAATTATCTGAGGAAGAACAATATGAAAAGATCTTTATTGAAGAAGGAGAAGAAAAATAGAAATTTGATGATGATAGAGTTGTTGAACAATATGATAACGAGCATAAATCTCCTGATGAGAAAGTCATACTGAATATTGATAGGGGTATGCAATTGATTATTGATACTAAAAGAAAATTTGTAGTGAAGAGGATTGATGTCGAATGAAGATAAAAAAGGATGCTTGTTGAGTTTGAAAAACCACTCTCACCAAGTAATGTCTCAGATTCAGAGTCATCTTCACTTGGTCATGATTTCGTGGAGAAATATTTAAAGAAGCTAGATGGTTCCATTCCGTCTTTTACAAACTTGGATTCTAGATGCCACATTCTCCAAGACACTCTTAAGCAGATGTCGTATTCGGTGTCCATGGTTATGGACAAGTGCACGAAGATAGAATCAAATTTCAAAACTTTTCTTATAGGATACGAAGCTCACATAAAGTATTTCAAAAAAATGACCACTTGGTCAAAGATGAACGTCCAACATATGGGAGGGCTAGATAAATTTCAAGAGGATGTAGAAGGGGCTTTTGATACTGAATATTCCAAGATCAAGGATCATACAAATTGTTTTTAGGAAAAGATGACCCTAGAGAAAAATACTCAGAATCAAAAGATGAAGGATCTTAATGGGAAGCTTAACTCGGTTGCTAAAAGCTGTAATGGGGAATGCGATAAATGGATTGAGATCGAATAGAATCTTGTAAAGTAGGATTATGTTCTTAAGGCTCAGTCTGAGGCTCTGAAGGCTCAAGATGACAGTATTCAAACCTTAAAAAAGAATGCTAAGGAGGTCTACAAAGAGTTGAAGAAGCAAAAAAACACTTCTGATGAAGCTAATCCCCAAGAAAAAAAAGACAAATTAACCTAATCTTCTCTTTTTGTGTAATTTCATTCCTTGTTAAAATCCTTTACATCTTAATGAAAACTCTGTTTTCTTGTCTTTTGTGGTATTTTTACTAATATTTCAAGTACCATATTGTTTTCTATTCCCTCAATTTTTTTTAAAATCACAATGGGGGAGAAGAAAAAATAATTCTAAAGAAGAGAAGGAAGAAAATTAAAAGTATAAAAGAAATATCCCTATTTAAGGGGGGGGTTTCTCAGTATGAAGATTTCCAAAATCAAATGAAAATTCTCATTCTGGAAATCTAGAATATGATCCTTAGTGTTCCAAAGCCAAAGGGGTAATTAGTCGTATTCACCATTGTACATGAACAAAGGGAGATAAGATTTTATTTCATTGTCTAAGAAATTTTTTCCAAGTCCTTATATAATTTTTTGGAAGGATGTTTCTGATTTCCAAAAAGGGGGAGATTGTTGAGTCAATAAGGTTTTCCTTATGATGTTTCCATTCCTTCTTGTTTTGAAAATCACAATCACCTTATCCTTAAGAAAATCTATTTTTACCCTATATTTTTCTTCAAAAATGAAAATTTTCCTTACCCATGGAAATCAACCCTTACCTATAAATCATTATTCATATCAATATTTTTCTCATGTATAAAAATTGGACTCATATCTAAAATCTCGGAATCATATAGTACTTAGATATTAAGCAGTCTATTTTCTGATCGGAATTCCGGTTATGAACTTTTATGTAGTTATACACTGAATTCCCTGATACGAACTTTTATGATGTTCAACTTTGAATTTTGATTACGAACTTATAAAAATTTTATCTACAAATTCTAATGATGAATTCTGATTACAAATTCTCATTATGAATTCTAATGATGAATTATAATTACGAATTCCCATTATGAATTATGGTAATGAATTTTGATTAAGAATTCTCATTACGAATTTTGATGATGAATTCTGATTACAAATTCTCATTACGAATTCTGATGATGAATTCTGATTATGAATTCTCATTACGAATTCTGTTGGTCAATTCTAATTATGAATTCTTATTACTAATTCTGATGACGAATTCTCATTAAAAATTATGATTATGAATTCTGATTATGAATTCTCTTTACGAATTTAAATGACAAATTCTTTTTACGAATTATCATTATGAATTCTGATGAAGAATTCTAATTAATAATTCTCATTACGATTTTCGATTGTGAATTCTGATTACGAATTATGGATACGAACGGTTGTGAAGTTCGACTCAGAATTTTTATGATAAAAAGAATCTGAATACTCTTGTATTATAGACTCAGAATTCATTTAATTTCATTCTTAACATTCATACTTGCATACATTCCGAATATCAGTTTTTGGTTATGATTTCACTTGTTCTATTATAAAATGATTTCATGCCTTCATTTATCAACTAATCAGTGTTTTTATTGAGAAGTGTACAAGTCCCTCCGAAATTCAAGGAAAAATATGACCGTTGGAGGAGGGAGATGACCGTTGGAGCTGTGCCTATAAATAGGAGCTTATTTGAAAAGAAGAGACAACACTTGAAAAAATATTTGACATATGTGCTTACATTCTTTTTATGTTATTTATAGAGAGAGAGTCTCTTATAAACTCTCATGCTTCATGCAGAATATTTGAACCGCTTGTTCAAACTTTTCTTCATGCAGATTTTCTTCGTGCGGCTCTGATTGTGGTTGTGTACAATCGAGGGATTTCAAGGATAGGAAGATAGAGGTGCCGACTACCTGACAGTTGAGGGATTGTGGGAATAGCAAGACAGACTCTGATCTTCGTATCGCGGTCTTACCCTGGTGTGTGTAAGATAGACATTCGTGAAATTATAAATAAAGGAACCTTTATCCAAGGTTGTTGGATACCTTTCTCCTTGGGTTAAAAGATTTACTATTTGTTACTGGTCTTGTTTCAAGTTTTTGGGAGCATTAGTATTGATGAGGGAAAGTATATATTTCATATAAATACTCATACTTGTACTCTAATTTAGTTAGATTCTATATTATTTAAGGTAGAATCTTAGTTGCTGTAAACTTTTGATAAGTTTCATTTCCAGAATCCCTCTTCTCAAATCATGAATGTTATTAGAAGTTAGAGGTGTTGTGAATTTTTGTTATGAAGAATTTCCTTAGAGATTTATTTATTGTATGCAATTCACTCCCACCGCCTCTTGTATTTGATCATCTCATACTTATATATTTGATCCTACAGTTGGTATTATAGAGTATATCATACTCACATACCATCTCATAGTGTCTTTTGTTCTATCAATGATTACTGCATTGGTTTCTTTTTCGATTGGTGAGTCCTCATCGATTAGTCAGCCATTAGTGACTCTTTAAACCATTCAGGGTCAGGATCATTAAAAAACATACAATGTGTATTTCTTATACAAAACTGTACCACATAAGTGAATAATTACATGTCAATATTCTTGTAAATATATTGAAACAAAAATATCCATGATATATAGACATTTTTTAAATGTCTTATACCATGTGACATAATTTGTTCATTTAAAAATATTAACTAAAATGAATAAAAATAATTATAACATAATATGTGAAGTATCATGATTTGTAATGTTTAAGGATTTGTGATTAGTAAAACAATTATCTCACAAAGGGTCCAACACCCCCTCACAATCAATAGTATTAATCACCTATGAAAATTAAAAAGAAGATAATTTACCTATACGAACCATTTGAAGTACACTCATAGTACTCCTATTGAGATACAACAAAAGAAGAGTGGGATAGTGTGAGACAGCAGTAAAGAGATCTTATGAACATGGAAAATGATGCACAGTGAGGTCAAATATTAATTTAAATGTAACCAAAGTCATTCAAGAACCCATAGGTTGTATTGGTAGCCTACGATGGCTTTAAAAACATTCTGAAGGTTTTAGGGGTGAATAGGGTCATTGGGGGTCGAATTAAGGAATGTGGGGTCCACTATAATTGATATATATTTTTCTACATGAATTCCATCGGATCGTTGTTGTCTGTCACCGACCACCTAGGGGCACCATGAATGAACCAGTGTTCTCTATAATGACCCTGAAATCTATAACTTTTCCATTTTAAGAGTAACATGAAACTTATGAATCGTAAACATTAGAATTGAATATCAACCACACCAACAAATGTATAAATAAAACTTTATAGATCTTATAAGTGACAATATGATATAATTATATCATAATACACATAAATAAATATTTTAAAATTATTAAATACATGTTGGTATTTTTGTAAGTCATAAATATTTATTTATAATTTTATGACTAATTTAATAATTTAAAAGAAAATTTAATTTCAAACTATTTATTAATAAATTATAATTTTGATGTCATATTATTTTATGATAATATTATAAGACCTTAGTTAATTTTCCAAAGTGTTATTAAATCAATTGTAATTTTAAAATCTATATTTTTCATGTAAATTATTATTTTAATAAAAAATTATATTTCTCATATTAAGAATATTATATTTATAAAATAGAGTTTATTGTGGAATTCAACGTGTTTAAAAATGTTTATGGTAAATTTTGTGGATTTTTTTATAATACATGAATTTTTAGTGAACTGTGAAATACGGTAATTTATGACATTTATACTATATAAGTTAAATAATCAATTCCTTGTGTCCTTGCAGATGTAATAAACATTATCTATAACTTCCCTTAATTATTTAAATATTTATTTTGATAATTATCAAACTATTAATAGGCTTGAGCCCAAATAATAAAATAATTATTAAAATAATGAGAAAACACAACTTTCCTCCACTATAAATACCACTCCTCGCACCTCTCAACCCTTTATCCTTGTCCAAATTCAACTCAAATATCCTCCCAATATACTACCTCGTGTTCAAGAGATTTTGGTCTTAATAAAATGCTAAAAAGTATCCCCTAAGGAGGTTCTCATGAAGGACGAATCAAGAGGTAAGCCCCTCTTCCTTTTCTTTTAATTTCTTTTAAAGTTCCATTCTTTTCTATTTTTCTCCTCACCTCCCCTCATCAAAATGTTATAATAACTCTAGTACCTTACATATACAAAAAGTGTATTATGATAATTTAATAATTCAACATAATCCATATTTCCATCTCCATTAATACATAAAAATGAAAACATCATCTATGATGTGTAAATTTATCGCATTCAAGGATGATGTTTGCAATTTCCATTTCTGTATTCGTGGATGGTAATGAAACAATTTTTATGGTTGAAAATTTATAAAATATATGCTTTATATCTTATGTAATTTCATATAATTTCTTTATACACATTATATTAATTTATAAAAAATGAGTTCATTTTGATCAAAAACCGATAAAATAAACTCAAATGATTATCAATAACTATTTTTCTAATGATGCATACTCATGAAATATAAATGATATATAAGAGAAATTTAACATTTATAAGGTCATTAATAACATATAAGATCAATTCTGGAAAATTACCCCAACATTACAAAAACTTGTGTACATGTATACATGTAAACCTCTCATGAAACCCAATGAAACCAACACTACCAAACAATGAAATCGATCTATTAACCCATAAAAAATTCCATATATGAACATAATAAAGTTATAAAAAATATAATAAATTTATAAAGTGTTCGTGACTTATTAAATGAAGAATTAAATTTGACTATCCATGACCTTAAGATCATGTGAATAACACATTTGGACTAAAGCTATGAGATTTTAACCAAACCACCATTATTCATTTGGGTTAATCCATCTATCTTTTTAACCAAAATGAAATTATCTTTTATTTTTATGTGCATATTCTAATTGTTTCTGACATGTTCCAAAATCATGTATCAGGATTTTTTCATCCTTTTTTTTGGGATATTCAAGTTTATAAAAGGTTCCCTACTCGATTCTTCATGATAAGAAAGCCCTGTTTAATGGAAATTCCTAAATTATTACCCATTTTAAAGTAAACTCTATAATATTTTCGTAATCCACTATTAATTATATAAAATATATCATTTATTATGAAAACTATATTGGTTCACTTTTGGATTTATATAAAATATGAGGTCATTTTCTACATTAACTGCTCTATAATATTTTCTTTAAAGCACACTATAATGATTTAATTAAAATGTTTCTTAAATACTCTTTTACATTTTTTCACTGTAGTTTTATATAACGAATCAGGATCTATGACTATTTTCCCTTAGAAATTTCCATGTATGATTTAAATTATTTCTATCAGGGACACCATTGTGATATTCTATTATGTTATTCCATTTTCGATAAGATTATGATACCCCATTCTTAACATTGGTAACCCTTATATTTATGTTCGATTCCTTATGTGTGAATATTCACGTGGAACACATATTCATGAACATGTTATGTTGTGTGTTCCCAAATATAACTCTAATGCATTGAGTTATGTTTGGTCTCATGAAACGTCATGTGCACCAGTCGTTGTGGTTAGCCTTAACCTGTTCTCCAGGCGCAATGGTCTTGGTGATTAACCTTGAATCATGATCCTTCATGTGAAATGAGCATTGACTTGTGATTATGTAATGTTGTATGTTTTTTACACATATCATATAATATCATGACTACATATGTTATGACTCTTTATGTATATCCATGCCTTTTATGTGATCTTATCATGCCTAATAATCAATGTGTTATTATTTATTCTTATGTTTATCCTTTTATTGGGATTTTAAGCTCATCCATTTGTTCATATTATCCTCAGGTTATCCTATGCATATGTATGTCTTCAAAGGAAGTTTGGAGTTCATAATGGATGATAAATAAAGAAATGTTTTTAGTCCCATGTTTTCTGTTTTATGTACCTAGTCATCCAAGGACACTAGTCTTTATGATCTTTGGCATGTAATTTGATAGTTAATTATGCTTTTATTCATTTATTATTATTTGAAAAGGCTAGGGTCACCATGGTTAATATTAGATTAATGTATAGATACTTTATGGAGATTATGAATATATCACATTAGTATAATCCTTATGTATGCGACTATGTATAAGAAAACACCCTTACATTTTATTAAGTATAGAGTTTGTAGATTATCAATAAAATAAATCACTATCAGGATATTATAAGTGGAAGTGGATCTGGAATAGATGTACGTAGGTGTAACAAATCTAATGAGGTGTTTCAAGCCTAACATGGGGTAACCTAATACATGACATTTTTTCTTACCACGCACGTAGTTTGACTCTCCTAGGAGATATGATTTGATAATTTAAAAAACTAATTATAAACAATTATTAAGGGATAAAATAAAAAATTCCCATAATGGTATATGTTAGGGAATAGAACATGTATAACCAAGATTCAAACATAATAATCACAAGTTAGGATATTCTTTTCTTTTAAAATATTATCTTTTTTATGTTTGAAGTTTCTTTTTTACATTCTTATTAACTATGTATTCATGACACCTAATTGCACTTTCTTTTTCTTATTTAATTGCTGGAAATAGAATAACATGGGCCAATAATCAATATGATCGAAAATTTATGTATTTAAAAAATGGCCTTCCAATTATAATGTGAAAGAGTGCTAAAAAATATATGATAGTACTTGGTGATTTGTCTCATGTAATATATGGTTACTAGAAGCTTTTGGAACACCCTAATTCTTCAAATAAAGAGAAAGTTGTCATTGAATCCTTCATGTGTTAAATTCCTCCAATGTTTAATGGGTCTTATGACCATCCCCTCATAGAATATTGGATTAACTCCATTGAAAATATATTCTCTATCGTTCGGTGGTTAGGAGAAGAAAAATTTGTACTGGGAGTCTATTGTTTGATGGGGAAGATGATCATTGGTGGACACTAATAATTTTTTTTTGTAGAATTAGGAAATTGATTCCATGTATTATGAGGAATTCATGAAAAAAAATTCATTAAATATTATCCCCGAACCCTATGTATGAATATTGAATGAGAGTTCCTCATACTTAAGAAGACGGAAGATGATTCTATCGGGGTGTATAAAGCATACATTACAAGGATTGAAAGATACACCTCTATCATTATAATGAACAATGAAATAACGGTGGCTCACTTTATTAGAATCCTAAAGCTGAGTCTATGCAAAGAGTTGGTGATTCGTGACTTTTAAATTTATGAGTAGATTGTTAGTGGTTCCCATATTGTAGAAATAAAGATTAGAGACTCTCAATGGTCACATGGGACTAGTGAAAAAAGTCGAAAATGGAGTCTAATATTAGTGGATCAAAAAAATAAATTCCATGATGAAAAGAAGAATGAATATCCCATGTATCAAAATAGTGGGAAGACGAATCATGGGAAATTTATAAAGGGAACCTATAAATGATTCAAATATGGATGAAAGGGGAATCTGAATAAGAAATACTGAAGGTAAATGCATAATTCTACTAATGAGGAAGAATAAATGAAGTTTTAGATCAACAATCATACTGTTTTTAAGAGTTTTAACTACAAGGAACATAGGAATTTTTCACACCGATTCCCTAATCCCAGGGTTGCCAGAGGTAGTCAAGAACAAACACCAAGGAAACTGGTAGGGGAACATTAAATCACTACTCTTTAGGCGGAGATATAAAATGATGTAGTGATAGGTATATTGGTTATTAATTCAAGAATAGCAAACACACTATTTGATTATGGTTCTATGAATTCTTTCATATGATTCATGTTTAGTAGAACTATTAAAACACCACATCAAAATATGGAGTTTGAGTTATCTAAATAACATTAAATGGAGAAATTATGGAATCCATTGTATATAACTCCTCCCCGACTAATATTTTTGGACTGAACCTACTGATAAATCTCATATACTTCACTTGGTGGACTTTGACACTATACTGGGAATTGATTACTATCTTTATACAAAAACAACATTAACTGTCAGGAAAGGGAGACCACTCTTCAAATCCAAAGGAATCCTCCAATTTTTTAAATAATTGAGGAGGAGGATTAATATCATCATAATAATAGTCTCATGTCTAGATATTACTACCTTATTATATATATTATATAGCTCAAATGATTGAGATAAATAAGGGAATCATGCTCAAAGAGATGTCTAGTGTATGTAACCACCCTAATGTATTCCTGGAAGAGTTGTTTGGTATTCCTTATGATCGAGAGTTTTAGTTTTCAATTGAACATATTCCAAGATCATTGTTTATATTAATGGCAACATAGAGAATGGAAACTATAGAAATGGAAGCATAGAATAATGTAGTTACAGGAGAATCTTGATGAGGGTTTTATATGCCCAACTTATTCACCATGGATTCCATCAATCCTTTTCATTAAGAAGAAGGATGGATCACTGTGCCTCAAAATTGATTATCATGATCCTAACAAAATCATTATAAAGAACATTTATCCCCTTCCTCAAATAGATGGCATGCTCAATTTGTAATGTGGGGCCAGTTATTTCTCTATGTTGGGTCTTTAATTGGGATATCATCAATTAGAGGTGTGGAAGGAAGATATTCCCAAGACTAACTTTCAAACAATGTATGGACACTATGGGTTCATAGTGATGCACTGCATACATACTAATCCTCCAAAAAGTGTCATGGATTTTATGAATAGTATTTAGAGATTACCTCGAAAAAAAATTGGTGGTCTTTACTGATGACATTATGATATACTCAAAGAGAAAGGAGGAAGACAAGGTGCATTTTAATATTGTGATATAGACTTTGAAAAGGGAGAAACGTTATGAATAGTATTTTAAATTTGAGTTTTGGATGGATGATGTATAATTATTGGTGTCTTTTATCACTAATAAAGGAATATCAACGGACCCTTCCAAGACCAAGGCAATCAAAGAGTGTCCTAAACCAACATATGTAACATAGATCCATAGATTTCTTCTCCATGATGGGTATTATTAGTTATTTGTGAGGAACATACCATGAATTTCAAACCCAATAACCAAGTTGACCCTGATGGGAGTGATGGTTTTCTAGACTAAAAAATGTGAGGAAGACATTAAGGAGATGAAAAAGAGGCTTTTCACTATGTCATTACTCACACTCCCAATGAGTGGATAACTCTCTATGGTTTTAAAAAATGCTTCAGAGGAAGGATTAGGTTGTATACTAATGCAGAACACACCTCAATGTATTTGAATATTCTTAAGAAAAACTATCCTACGCATGATCTAGAGATGTCAGTTGTGATCTTCATGTTGAAAATCTGGCAATATTATCACTATTGGGAGATGTGTAAGATATATACTGATTAAATGAGTCTCAAAAACATAATCACATAATATAATATTAATATTAACCAATGAATATGGTTATATTTCATCAAGGACTATGACTACTCAATCCACAACCATCGTGGTAAGGCAAATAAGGTGGCAGGTGCTCTATGTAGAAAGGATCTATCATCATTATCAATGATGAGAATTGAGAAGGATACAATCTTCATAGATTTGAAAAGGATTGTCATGGGAATTATTAATGAAGGAATATCATCAATCCATTATCAAATCATTTTCAAATCACACCTCATGGAGAAAAAAAGGATTCTCAAAGAAATGATGTGGTAATTCAGAAAAGGGTGGACGATATTAGAAATAGGAAATCCTCTATGTTCAAGATTCATAACGATGTAGTCATAAGATTTGTTCCATGATTATGTTTACCAACTAATCGAGAGATAAATAATGATCTTCTAAATGATTAACATAGCTTGATATTCTCTTTTAACCCAGGGAGAACAAAGATACATCATGATCTTAAAGAGAATTATTGGTGGAATAATATGAAGAATGAGATTGTTGAATATAAATCGACTTTCCGAGTATGGCTGAAATTTATTGATAAAAGGAAAAAGTAAAAATGTTTGATGAAACCATTAACCAAACCAATATGGAAATTAAAAAACATCGTCATGGACCTTGACATTAGAATTCTAAAGACATCCAGAGGGAACAATGCTCTATGTGTTATTTTAGATCATCTTACAAAGACAGATCTCTTTATAACTATTGATGATTACCTATAATTGGATCAAATTTCATGGATATATATCAATGAGGTGATAAGGCTGAATGGAGTACCACTATTGATTGTATCTGATCAATATCTGAAATTCACAACGAAATTTTGGAAAAGTCTCTGAAATGTTTTAAACACTGATATGAACATTAGTACAGACTGTCATCCTCAAACTTATGTTCAATCTGAGTGAAATATTCTGACACTAGATGAAATTTTGATAGAATTCTCTATTGACATCAATGGAGGATGGGACCATTATCTACCTCTAGTTGAGTTCTCTTACTACAATAGTTTCCACTTGAGCATCTAAATGGCTCTATATGAAGCCCTTTACAGGAAAATGTGAAAAACACCACCATATTGGGATGAAATCAATGAGTGTAATCTTCTAGGACCTAAAATGGATAATGAAATGGTAGAAAAGGTGAAAACCATTTACTAACAAATCAAGGCAGCCCAATTTCAACTAAAATTAAATGAATAAATTCATTGATTTGACCGTCAGTTTAATGATAGAGACATTGTATTCGTCCAAATATCTACATGGTAGAAGGTCATGAGATTTGGGAAGCAAGGAAATCTATGTCTCAGGTACATCGGCCCCTTCGAGATCCTTGATCAGGTTAGAGTTTTATGCTATCGACTAGCACATCCACCAACCATGTCATAAATACATGGTTTATTCCACATATCCCTCTTATGGAAAATCATATCAGATCCTCCACATGTACTGTCTTCAGACGTGGTATTGTAGGAGAATGTATATTCTTACGATGAGAAGCTTGTGAAGATCTTCAATCATATAGATAAATATATGAAGGTAAAACCCATGCCTGAACAAATGGAAAGGAAATTTAGTGAGACTGATTGGCATGTTTGGCCTTCTTTATTCCATTTGAATCTTATTCCAAATAATTATTCTTAACATACACATCACATCCAGTACTTCAAATATCCCATCTAAAATGGTCATGTACATTATAAATTTTCAGTTCCAGAAGTTGTAAATAAGTATTCTTCCTCGCTTAAGAGAACCCCTATAACGCTGAGTTATCTGCTTCCCTGGCTGGACTTGGCCTCATAACAGTAGCATGGGATGGCCCAATCCCACCCTCACCTATAAAAATCTAGGGGTATATTTAATAGTATTATTCCTTCCATACAATAGAGAAACCTTTACTTCCCGAACTAAAGGGATTCATATCCCGATGATTATTGGAGGAACCTATTGATTCACTTACTCATAATAACTCTGAAAAACATGGGAAGGAATGAAAACCCCTTTGTAATTCTAGTGACTGCAATATCACAAAATCAATTATGTACTCAGTCTCTTTCAGAAATAGATGAAATCAACCCATTAATTGAATAACCCAAATCATAGGAAATTATACTCTTCACCAAACGTAATCCCAATGTATTCCATTGGAGGTTTGAAGACATCAAATTTGACACACATATGCAGATATATTGAATAAATAACCAATCATGGTCTATTGTCGAAGCACAAGAATTGACCAACATTATTTCAAAACATATAAATGATTGAGGAGTTTAGAAAGGGATGTGGAAATTCAAGGATACATACCAACAAATATATAGTCAATGGGTTTTTTATGTGAAAATAAAAGTACCACATGAAAATGGATAAGTGGGAGTTATTGAAGACTCAAGAGTCATTAGACCCGGCTTGAGTAAAATATTCCTTAGATGTTATGTGAACGATGATTTGTCGGTGGTCAATAAGGAAGAAGATCAATCATTCATCTAATCATAGATAACCTAAATCAAATTTTCCAAACACATTGAAATATGGTAAATGTTGTCCAATGTGGGCGACTTATGGCAGATTCTTGAGGTTCTAGGACTCTGTAAACTCTTGGATTGAAAGAAAATGTTTTGGGGAACTATCATTCAAATATATAACAATAAGGATGAGCATGATATTAGGGAATGGATGGGAAAATTCAAGATTGGAACCAAACCTAAATAATTATTAAACCATATAATGACAATTAATATTTATTCTATCATGCTAAATTCAAATTTGAATTTACCTAAATTTCACGATATACGTGTGGCCCTTTTTCCCCCTTTATCAATGAAATTTAGGTGAAGCTACTTAAAGTCCAATGAAACCATTTAAAATCATGCCAATGAACCTATTAAGAATGAAATAAAACACACAACAACATACCACCTCACATGAATCTTCACTATGTATCATAAATTCTCTACCATGATATCTCTAATAAATAAAGTTACATGTGGGTTTCATCAACCATTATGTCCAATATTTGGTTTTTTAACATTCTAAATTAACTTTCTCATAGAACACCATAGTCATGAATTTAGTTTAGGTTTTTTTATTCCCATAAAGGGGTGTGAGATATCAACTTATATTAATAAAATGAAGAAAAAAAATTCTCACAATTTTTATTAATCATATATATCTCATGATGTATCAAATGTATATTTTATCCAATGAATCCTACATCACATTGAACATATTTTTTTGTGGTATTCATAAATAAATAAAAATACACGAGTAATAATATTCATTAATAATAATCATTAATAATATTATAAAAATCTAAGTATCAATACAAACATACGTAATTGTGAACATTCAATTACACATATAAATATACATTTTCTACTGATGGGTTGTGTTCTTATAATATCAGGCATTGAAAATATCTATGTAAAGAAACCAATAAAAACTACATTTAATTCATTATTCTATACCTCTAATATCATGTATCATTCACCTCTTTGAAAGTGATATCAGCTATCTATATACACATTTATGAATATTGCAGTGGCACTTCAAGACTATTATTATAGTGGAGAGATCATATAACCTTTCAATATAACAATTACCCTTAAAACACTAAAACATACTATGTCATGTAAAAGAATAATCATTATGTTATTAAAAAAATATTACTATTCAAAACAATGAATATATATAATCATAAAGTCATAGATGTTAGATCTAGGGAAACAAATCCAACATAATCACTTTTCACTAAATTCAACATCCTTTAATCTACCATTTCATACATGATACTCATTCTTCTCATAACCAGTGAATGTGATATGTGATTGGATTCATGCATGGTATGAGGAAACATGAGATTTATATCCTTCAATTTCATGACACCCTACATCCCTTGTTCTGATGTAAAAGATGCAGATAATGGGAAAAAAAAGAATGAGAGGTGTGCATGATGACATCGATGCCATAATAAGATGTTGAGCCTTTTAAGGGTCTGGAGTAAGTATGGTTGCAACCTGACCACATCAGAAACAATTGGATATGTAGTGATGAAATGACATGGAAGGGGTGGAAGGACATGGAATTTTTTTGGGGAATAAAAAAAAAACTCAATGGAAGAAAGTAAATGTAGGGAGATTTTATCGTTGTATTCATAATATTATCTTCCTAATGTTATTTTATGTGTGAGGTTGGGATGGCATGAATTTTCATGTTGGTTCATAATAACAAAAAAATCAATGGAGGGAAGTAAATGTGCAGAATGTTTATCAATGTTTTTTAAATATTTTCGTACTAATGCTATTTGATGTGTGATGTTGGGATAGAAATATGACATACTCAAATGAATGATGGTTATTTTGTTTGTTCAGATTAAAATAAATTTTTTAAATTTTGACATAAGAAATTACAGAAGATCCTTCTAAGTACACATGTGATGATCACTACATATATTTAACCTATTACTCTAGATTCCAAGAGGGATTCAATGAACTGACGAGGCACTACTATATTTTATGAAAAAATATATTTTTGGAATCATTATAGTACTTTTCCCTTTAGTTTTATTTTAGAGACTTGTTATAATGCTTTAAATACACATGTTAGATGGTTTGATTTATTGAATATTTTATGGAAATGTATTGCAGTTCATATTATCACTCAATATTTTTTATATAATGAAGTTAATTTCTCTCATTTGATTATTTTACAAACTCAATGCTAGTCGTCAACTCAGGACCTACTACAGATAGGACCTAAATATCAATGATTTTCATTGTCATCTCAAAATAGGTACAAGTGGAGCAGATAATGGCATATTATTCTATATTATATATCATTAATATATGACAAATGTATATACCATGTCATAATCTGAACAATATCGAAACTATCACAAATGATCTAGATTCTATGGTTTTATATTATTTAACATAAATCCTTCATGGATAACTTGCTTAATCCTTACTCTAACTACATTTAAAACCAATTTAATATCTAAAAAGTAATACATCATCAATGTATACTACTAAAATAATGATTTCATTCTCATTGGAATTTATATATATATATATATATCAGATATTCTCTTTATGAAATCAAATGTTTCATGTCCTCAATGATTCCATTAATCCATAAATAAATCTTCTAAACCTTCCTGCATTAATAAAATATTTCATGCCTTGAATAATACTATAGAAAGTAATGTCTAGAGGAATTAAAATAATTAATAAAATGTTTCAGTCAATTAATATTTCAACAAAAAACCAAATTTGATTCAAATACATGGAATCCTTCTTAAAAATTCATTGTTTCCTTCCATCATACAACTTATGGCCACATTCCACCTCCATAAAATAAGATCATAATTGCAATAGGAGTTCTCACTCTTAAGGAAAATAGCTTGTTATACAATAGGTACATTTTGATTAATTCATATCCCAAAAATATATTTACAACCTCAAAAAGTTAATTGATTTTCATGTCATAAGTAATGTTGAGTAAAAATTATTTGACAACTAGTGAGATTAATAAATATCATGATCACTATGTTTGACAAACAAATACACATTTTCAATTTAACTAATAGTTAGTTCATTTATTTTTTTAATTAAAATAAACCTCAATTGAATACAATTAATTATCTAATTCATTAGTTCATTATAATTCCATCTAGTCTAAAAACACTTCATGATCCATAATTCAAAAATAATAATATCTTTGTTTTATTTAAAATTAAAAATGTACAGAAGTGTACTTAGAATCAAGTATGTGTAACCATCTAAACCATCAATGGTTGAATTTATTAAATTTACTCAAATGGAAGAATAAATTTCATGAATTTGGATTGATGTCTGGTAGTTCAAAATTTAATATAAATAAATTTAATGAATAATTAATAATCTTATTTCATCGGAAGATCACATACCCATAGTGGAGTTCTCATATAATAACAGCTATCAAGCCTCAATATATATGGATCCTTTTGAAGCATTGTATGAGTGCCCTTATAGTTCTCAAATTTATTGGGTGGAAATAGGTGATACAACAATTATCGGTCAGACCCTTGTTCGAGAGACAATAGAGAATATTCAGTTTATCATAAAATGGATGGAGATGGCACATAGTCATCAGAAATCATATGTGGATCATCCACAATGGTCGTTTTCATTATCATTGAGTGATAATGTGTTCCAGAGGATTTATACAATGAATGTACATAGAAAATTTGGGAAGTATGTAATTATATCTCATAGATACATAGGCCCTTTTGAGATACTAGAATGGGTTGGAGAGGTGGCATATCTATTGTCATTACCACCACTGTTTGGTGTGGGGGAATAATGTGTTCCATGTATCTCAATTAAAAAATTATCAGCTTGATCCTGACTATGAGACCAAATGAGATTACGTTGACCTATAACTATATTCCTCATTGGTACATATCTATGTATGAATTGTTCATAGGAAAAATAAATCTTTATATGGAAAAAAGAATCGATCTTTTGAAGGGTTTACGGAAAATGGTAAAACTCAGAAAGAGACTTTGAATCACGAGAATGAGATGAAAGGGAAATGTAAAAACTCTTTCAAGACACTGATGGTTTTATCTTTCCATGGAATGAAAGGCCAATGATGGGGAGAATGTAGCACCCCAGTTTTATGTAAGCAACCCTTTAATTATACTTTTTATGTGTATAAATTAAATGAGAGATGTTTGGGAGAGTTCAGAGAACATTTATAGTGTTTTGGGGGATTTTATATTGGTGCATGGGTGGTGCACGATTTGTGGAAAACATGAATCACTTAGAGGAAACCATGGACAATGAGATAGGGGAATGGTAGAATGTGCCTGGGAAATACACAAATTTTCCATATCTTGTGGCCATATAGTTGAAATCATGCTCTTTGAAGCATGGATTTGGGTTTTTTTGAGATATTGGCTTTGGAATGGATGGTGAATAGTTTAGATTCCATGTGAGGCATCTGTGAGAGGCCCAACATTAAGGTAGTGTCTACCGCACAATTAGTGCATAGTTTTCCTAACCATTTGACTAAAATGTGTGTTGGTCAAAATTAGAACCTCAAATTGAGGATCAAAATTTTTTACCTATAACTACCTTTTTTATTACCCCAAATGGACCCAAATTGGGATTTCAGTCTCTCAAAAGATTTAGAACCTCTACCCATTGAAATGGAAGTAGTCTGAAGTAGTCAAATTGTGTGTTGAAGCTCAATACATGGAGTATGTGATCATTCTGGATATTTCTTGTCAGTTTTCTTAGATACACATCATCCTCTAACTTAGTTTCATTTATCTATGACCGTTGTGGCTAGATATAGGGTATGGATGTAAAATATGTTTATATTTGGTCTTTTTGTTGATATAGGAAGTTATCTAATGTGGCTACGTGAAGATTCAACTCGGTTTTGTGACGTTTTTCATGTCATTTTTCAGTTTTTCCAAAACTCTCATGGTAGGTTGCTTCACTCTCAACTCCTCTATAATTGAACATGAAGTCTCAGTTTCAAATTTATTGCTTTGATTTAAATTGATTGTTCATTTTCAATAAAATAATCATTTAAACCCTCCTTAATGACAACTTGGGGAAATTGGTAAATTTCTTTCTTATTAGAAATTCATTTTTTAAAAAAATTTAAAATTTTTATTTTAAAATAAATGTTGTTTATGATACATGGAAAAAATGGTTTTCAACAAAAATAATCATGTTTTATCCAATGGTTCAAAGACACATGGATTTGGTATTAGTTATCATATTTTTTTGGCATGTGTTCATATGCACTAGGATGGATAAGGGTGTAAATAATCCCCATCAAAATATAGGGATGAATAAGGGCATGAAGTAAACTCATCAATGTTTTACACTAAATGAAAACTTAGTAAAAAGATGAATCACCACTCATGATTATATAGAGGTTCCTAAATTGCATGCATGGATGGATGTATGGTTGTCTAGAAAGGGATAGGTTATGCCAATATGGAATGTCAAATGTTTTAATGAATAGTCTATGTGCATTCCATAGAACAGTATTTATATTGTTTGTGTTTATATTTAGATATAAATTGTTTAGAAATTTTTTTATATAATTTTTTTATATAAATGTTGCTAATATGTTGTATCATAGTGTCATGATTTGGGAAGTCAACGGGGGAAAACATGATGTGTTTTATTACTCACCATTGCTTTGGTACTTTGGAGCTTTTGTTGACGTCATCTATCAAGACATGTGAAATGGTAAAGTATCACACATCATTAGCACTACATATGGATAATTGGGATTTTTGGTGAATTTGGAGAATGGATCTTGTGGATCATGGAGACTTGTGGTTGTCTTGGAGTGTTATTACTTTGTCTTATATTGTTTACTTTGATGTTGTTTTTGTCCACTATGCTACTCTTGTGTTCATTTTGATATAAATGAAATGTATGAGTTTTATTTTATTTTTATCGTTCATCATTATGTGTTTTATTTGGTTATAGTTTGATGGTGGGTTTTTTGTTTTCAAAGGGAAAACATCTCTCAAATGATAATGAATCCTCTGACATTAATTGTCAGCCCTTAGAATCTTGGGGATGTCGATTAAGGCAATGTAATATCTCACCACCCTCTCAATCCTATTATAAGGGTATAAATGTTATATTATACAACCAATAAATAAATGCACTTGGGTCGAACCATGAATCAGGGGATTTGTGATCGTGGATCATTGATCATATAACAATATCGATAGGGCACAAATTCACAAAAGCTAAGGAGAATTTATCATCCCCGTAATGGGGAGAATAGTCATGACCCTTCCCCGTAGGGAATGTGGTGTGAATTCCCAACCCCACCTTCAATAGGCATGGGGATGGAGATTAGAAATGAGAAGGCATATCATTTTCATGGGATGCCTTAACCTAAATAAATGTACAAATGACCACATATTCAATCCTATATAATTTTAAAATGGAAAAACAACTGAAAAGTCATGCATTAATACATTCAAATCCCATAAAAAGAGTATTAAAGTAAGTAAATGAATGTAAATAGGGTCAAATACAATCCCACCATAGTTATTATAGAAACATATGTCAAATATGAATGTAATTACATAGACTATTTTTAGAAAGCCACATGAACACGCCTCGGTCTGTCCGGTCCCACTAACCACCACTTGGTCCTGGGCCACCTAGGACTCTATCAAGAGGTCTATTATCTTCACAAGACACACAATGTGTGGGAAAATCCCATACATAGGTGAGTATAAAAATTATCAGTAGGACACCATGAAATCACAAATCATACAACAAATGAAAAACTGTTAGCTCTGCATAAGTATATGTCTACTTAACATATAAAAAGAATATATAGATATACACTATAAAGACACACAATCTAATGGTAAGTCCCACCAACAGTATACAAACCAAATATTCTAGTTCATCAATTCCATGAAGAACTTATTCTGGATAAAAAACTCATGAGTCTGATGACGCATATGATGTATGGTTCGGAGATATTACTCACTAGGTCTCGTCATGTGACAAAACACACAAATAGTATAAAGATAATACAATACACATATGAGGATCATCCTTAGGGCTTTGGGGTTATAACAAATACTCAATTTTATTAATCTTTCTATTTATAGGATCGATGCCCAAGTAGTGATGGTCTTGCTGATACAAATAACTTCACATAAGGCATGAAGACGAATATTGGATCACTCTATAGGCCTCTCAGATGGATTCTAATGATTATATCTAGGATGTCTTGTTGAAGGGATCGTAGTACTTGGAGTAGGAAACGATACCATAAAACCCCTCAAGGAAATGATGAGGCGAACAACCCTTACAATACATATCAAATACTTAAAGGAAAATATATTCAAGACTTGTATAAAAGAGTAAATAGCTTGTATTAGTGGTTACATGTTGTGTCCCTTTACTCCAAGTCCGGCCTGTGTAGATGGCCAGTTTTATCAAACTATGTATGTGATGTAATACATGGCATGTAGGTTTTCCAGGTACTCAACCTGTGTTATAGTAAATGGATTCATTCCATGTACCCATGTCTTTGTATCAATATATAGCTTTTACCATATACATCATATAATAATGTTTGTGTGGGGGAGTACACTCTTTGTATTCTACCATGTCTCTATGTACTCTCTGAAGTAAACTCCGAGTGTCTAAAGAGTGACCACACACTATGTGGACTAGTATGTGGACAGGGCCACATTCCATGGGATGTTTAACTATCCTTCGAAACCCTAGTTGCTGCTTAGAGGGGCCCACATGCTGTGTAATCCCAAATTATATACCTTGTGGTTCACAATTTTCCAGAATCATAGCAGCTTCTCCTGCATACCTCCTCTAATGACATACTTTGATCTGGTGATTGATTCTCGATGAAATTGAATATCCAAGCTCATACAATCTTCATCACCATCTAACAATATGTTCTCTCGCCATATCTTCTCAGAAAACAGACCAAATTACTACACCTCGTTGGGCACTAAAGAACACCAAATAATAAAAATTCGGGTACCCTCCATCATCTGAATCACTGAATCTTTGTCTTTGCACCTCCTTCATTCCATTCTGATCCTTGATCAACAATATGGGAATATTTCAACATGAAACGTGAGAGAATCGATCGATTGATTGGGATTTTTTGATTCATGGTCCAAATGATGAATGCCCACGATGAAAAATGAATGGAGGAGATAAAATAACTGAAGAATATTTGAGGAACAAACCACGATCAGTGTTTGTGTAGATCTAATTTCATTTTCATTAGAATGATAAACGAATAAATCAATAATAATAAAGATAAATCTCTTATTACAACCTCGTAATTAAACACATCCCATAAGAGAATCGAACTGCAGATCGATATGTATGCTGAATAACGTGTGTTCGTTGTAGATTTTAGGATTGAGAAAAAAAATTAAAAACTCTTTCCCTACCTCTATTTGGATCTATTGCATATGAAAGATGATTATTTCTTTATTGTCGTATGTAAGATCCTTCAAAATCAACATGTTTCGATCGTCAATCCACCAACTATCATCGTTCACCTGAAAGGATTCAATAAAGTTCTATCCAACGACTCTCAAAATGTTATAGAGTTATGTGTCTAATAATGAAATTATGAGATTATATCATTTTTAAAGGATAACCAGTCATTACGTCAAACAATGGAAATAAAATAATTTATTCTATTTATTTTATTCATTTCCACACTAACGAGGACTTTTCCAAAAATGACCCACACCAACTAATGTTAAGTCGCGCCTAGGGAAAACCTTATATTCTAAGATCAATGATGCCCTATTATTTCCAATCTTGGCACAATTTTATTAGTTATTATAAATGTTCATGAAAACCACTTGTTAGTTATATTTAATATATTTAATTTATAGAAATCATTTATTTTGGGCACACCAGGCCTCAGAATCATACGCCGCCTCATCACCTAGTCTCCAAAATAATCAATATAAAATTAAAAAATAATATATGAAAAATACAAGTCATTACATTCTTTACAACTTGGCAATTTACATCTTTGAAAAACCAAAACAAGGGATACTTAAAAAGATGTTGGTACATAGCCTGAATTTGAATCTGCTGCTCCCATGTTCTCTCTTGATGATTCTCATGATGCCACTAGAAATGTGCTAAAATAATCGATCACCCGTGAAGGATCCCCTGCTGCTGATATATCCTCTTCACTTGGTACTCAACAAAAGTCCCTTCAACCTCAATGTTTTGCTCAACCTAGTCGATTACGTGTAGTAGGTCATGCACATAACTCATCAGTTGTGACATGTGGAAGACATCATATACTATGTCTAACTGTAGAGGTAGATTTAAGCATTATGCCACGTCAACGACTCTACGTAGTATATGGAAAGGGCTCATGAATGATGAAGATAGCATGCCACCCTAGACAAATCTTTTTAATCCACATTGAGGTTAAACTCATTAGATCACATGGTCTCCATACTTTAAATCGAAAGGCCTCTATCACATGTTACCATAAGTCCGTTGAAGTCTATGTGTAATCTTCATCTTCTCATGTATGATCTATACCTTCTCAGTTGTAGCTCGCACAATCTCCAGGTCTATGAGTGCAAACTCTCATGGTTCAGTCTACCAATGTGGTGATCATTATGGTTTCTCATATAAATAAATGAACAGATCCATACTGATGGTGGAATGATAACAGTTTTTGTATACACACTCTGCTAATGGTAGTTGATCCTACCACTATGACCAAATTCAAACATGTCCTCCAGAACCTAAATGGTATGATTAGTCTGGCCATTAGATTGGGGATGGAATGTTATGCTCAAGAAAAAATGAGTCCAAAATGCCTCTTATAATCACTTCATCAATCAGGATGTGAAGCAAGCCTCGTTGTCAGAAATGATCATCGATGGAACTTCATGGATTCCAACTATCTTTTGAAAATAGAGGCATCTCAATCTCTCTACTTACGTGTGACCTCATATAGATAGGAAGTGGACATAATTGCTGAATTGGTCCATGATCAAAAAAATGGAATCATGTACCCTGTACGTATGTGGTAATCTGATCATAACATAAATAGATATATCATTCCACTTCTATTCTGGCACCAAACGGGGGTGAGCTAAACTGATTGGAACTTGGTGTTCGACCTTCACTTGTTGACATGTAAGACATTGAGAGAAAAAATCTGCAACTCCTATCATCATCCATGGATACCAAAACTAAAGTCTCTGGTCCTAGGAAATATTTTCTATACAGGGATTTACATCCAATGTAGATGTGTGAAGCTCTCTTTGAACCACCACCAGAAATATCATCAGTACCATAATGCATTATTTGAAAAGAATGATGCAATCCCAACATTTTGAAAATCCATCAAAAGAATATCTAGTAGGTATTTGATCATATAGGGTATCACTGATGGTATCTCCAAGCTATGACCCTATAACTTTCTCTAAGATAAGGGGAGTAAAAACCGTCGACTAAAGGTACACTACTCTATCTCCATCTATAATGGGTAACTACAATAAGGCTTGCTACTATGAAACAACAATCAGTAAATATGAGAAAGGTATCATACTGAGATTATATTTTAAATAGTTCACCTTCCCAAGAGTATAGAAAATTTATAATTCATAATCCTTGAGGAACTCTGGCCATCATCTCTATCTAATGATGAGATCCTTCTGAGAGAAGATATACTTGAGACTCTTGTGATCATATTACATGATAAATCTCTCACCCAACAGGTTGTTTCACCACATCTTCAAAGCAAATACTAATAGTAATAACTCAAGATTATGGGTTTCATAGTTATTCTCATGCGGTCTCAAATAGTGTGAACCATAAACAATCACCACTTCCCTCTACATCGGAAAATTACCATGCCCAGTTCATGATGCATCTTAAAAAACTACTCACTCGACACCATCCTCTGGAAATAATAAGATAAGAGTGATTTTCAATCTCTGTCTCAACTAATGAAAAGTTCTCTGACACCTCATTTTCAACACAAATGGTTTCCCCTTTTATGTTAAATATGTCATGGTTGCTAATATCATAGAGAAATCAGGTATGAATATTTGGAAATAGCCTTTCAAACCAAGAAATCTTGGCATCATTGTTACATTTGTGGGTTGCTTCCAAGATAACACTACTGTGACTTTGGATGGGTCTAATACCACTATATCCACGCAGATAACATGTCCCGAAAACTGGACCTATTAAATCAAGAATTTGAACTTCACGATGTTTTTGTAAATATAGTGCTCTCGGATTACATCTAGAACCATCCATTAATGTACCACATGCTCATCCTCTAGAATTGAGTACAAGAGAATATTTGTGATAATGAATACCACGAAGTGGTCTATGTAGGGATAAATGATCAGGTTCAAGAGTTCCAAGAATACTGCTGGGGCATTCATAATTCCAAAGGATGTTACCAAGTACTAATAATGACCATATCAACATTTGAATGCCATATTTGTTATGTCCTCATCATATACTCAAAACTGGTGATAGCCTAATCTGAGGTGAACCTTTGAGAACTATCGTTCCACTCTCTACTGAAAAAATCGGCAATCTATCCTCAGTAGTGGATACATGTTCTTCACAGTTACCTTGTTCATGCACTGGTAGTCCACACACATCCACCAACTCCTATTTTCATACATAGAAAAAAAATTGGGTATGACTAGGGTGAAAAAGTAGGTCTCACAAATCCCTTCCTCTATAAGTCCTCCAACTACACCCACATCTTTTAAGGCTTCGTGGATTCCATTGGATGTGCTTCCATGGATATTAGAGTCATTCTAGGTGTAGAACAATGTAGAAATCTATCTCTAAATGTGGTGGTAATCCAGGAACATCTTCAAGAAAGACCTTATTGAACTCTGATACCATTATATGAAACTGGGAACACATTATATCCACTCTACCTATGGTTGGGCTAGTCAACTGATGAGTAATCAGTTGAACCCTTCTTTGTATGAGCCAATCCTAAATTTTCTCGGTCTCCTTTTCACTAATAAAGGAAAACCTGGTTCCATCTCTATAGAAAAAATACTCCCTTCACCTAATATAGTCAATTTGGACATGAACTATCGATAACCAGTGTATTCCAAGAATGTTTTCATTATGTATTGACACTTATACCTAGATATTCCAACCAAAACTCTCACCTCTAAGGGTTAGGCCACACAATTGGCACAATCTCATGAACACTGGTTCTTCTCCAGTAGGATTCCTCAAGTCAATGTGTTATGTCAATGATTCGATTAGAATATCTGTGTCTCATACAATGTGTGTGAAAAGGAAGGAATGACTAGAACCTGTGCCTTTTAGTATTGTATATAAGGTTGATAATACATTGATCACACTCGAATAATTCCTAGATCCACTAGGTCGTAAGGATTGACCTATTACAGATGCCCTAGTACCTGTCCTCCAAATCCATGATCTTGGTGTGGACCACATGGGGGTGGTGGTGGTGGTAACAAGTCAAAACATCAAAAACCCCATGATATAGTCCCAACTCATCTTCCATGTTTCCTACCCGGAAAACATGAATGTTCCTTCTCCGATATCTTCCACAGTAGCTCATCCACAGTCTCTCATTAAGTTGTACAGTTGGATGGAAAATGTCAGGTGAGATTTCCCCTACCATCACATGAGAAACATTACCTCTCAATGAGCGGAATGGACCCACCTTGTGATCCCTGAAGTGCTGATCCTTTGTGTTGGGACCTCCTCCTAGAATTCCTCCCACATCCTAGTCTCTTCGATTGACGTCTACTCACTTCTACTGATGTCTCTACTCCTTTATTCCCACTATGGAAAACAACTGTATGTATCTTCTCAGCCAAAAACTCTCTACCACAAAATATTTCTCTATCACACAAACATAATTAGTAATGAACATAAGAATAAAAATAGTTCAGACGTCTCAATACATACATCGCTTGAATTTCAGAGTCCTAAATATCTGATCTTGGACCATATCCATTGAGTACCTTAAGATGTTGTCAAACCTTGATGAATATCTATCTACTATAATGCTGCCATGGTAGAGATATAGATTGCCCTAAATACATAAAAACATAGCATAACTGGTGAGAAATCCTTTCTAAAGAGACTCTCTAACTCTATACATGAAAGAGTCACCTCATCATAATACTAGTTAAAAAACCTCACCATCATCCCACTAACCTATGAAAAAGTATTACCGCTAGGACCACTATCTGATCTGTTGGAGTCCCAATGATATGGATAACTCAGGTCCCTACAACAATCCAGTCCTCAACTACATGTGGTTCGAGTTCAACAAGAAACATTAATGTTCTATTCCACTAAAACTCATGATGCACGCCCATAATACACTCCTCATTCGATGGTATTTTGGGTAGAACAAGATGATCTACAAGTTATTTCATGGTTGGTGCACCACCTGGTGGTCACATCTCGGGAATTTGTCCATGTATTGAAGCCTCATCACTGAGGGGATCATATTTCTGATCATTATTCTATATTATGGATGGTATATGTCATAGAGGAAAACTAAAACAAACAAGATATACCATGGTTAATGAGTATATCTGGAATGATTTATGAAGAAGGACTTGGAAACCAAAACCCAATCCTATATGATGAATTTAATATTATTTTCCTTGTAACCACTATTCTCAAACACTAAGTCAAAGAGAAGGTGATCAGAGTCCATGTGTATGTACACATCGACCGTCACTCCAACATTGGAGTCCATAGCCAGAAAGCCGAACATTAAATGCATAACACGTTTTCTCCAAAAAAAAATCTCATAGACTCTTGATACCAAGGTAGAAATAACCAGTCTGATACCACTTTTTCTCCACCTTTCCTAGTTGGGAACGTTCCAAAAATCCCCAAGCCCACCCTTCATAGGATAGGGGATGACAACTAGAATTGATATGAAATATCACTAACATTGGAGGAAATATCCTATGTACATATACAAATGCACACATATCTTTGCCTATCAAGTGCCGAAAAGTCAAAACAACTGAACATCCATGCATGCATACCTCTAAATCCCATAAACAGAGTACTATAGGAAGTAAAATGATGTTAACATCTCCAAATTCATGCTCACCACAATGAGTCTGAAAACACAAGTCCAAACATAATATAAGTATTTGTTACTACTGTTATAAATCCATAAGAACACGCCTCAGTCTCTCTAGTCTCAATAAACACTACCTCGTCCAAGTCCGCCCAGGAAATTTGCAAATAGTTGATCATCTAAACATGATACTACATGTGTGGGAAAATCTAATGAAGGGGTGACTATAATAATACCCATTATGAGAACATGAAACCACAAAGAATACAAAAAATGAAATACAATCAACTAAACATTGTAAAATAACACGTATTACAAGGTTATCTAGTATACACAACAATGAAACACTGTCTATAGGTATGTCCCATGCATAGTATACCTGCCTAGGCTTCCAGTTCAATGATTCGACGAAAGACTCATCCAAGAGAACACACGTTTGATTCAGATAACACTAACGGAGTCTATCTGAAAGGTACTACATGTTAGTTCACTTCAAGAGAAATAACATGCTGATAGTCCAAATAAAATATGATACATATATGAGGATCACCACCAGGTCCATTCAGAAATACCAACATCTCAATTCAGATTAACCCTACTATGTAGAGGATTGACCCATGAGAAGTGTTGGCCACGTCGATACCAATAACTCCACCTGGGGAAAGAAGATAAATATGGGATTTTACTTTGGGCCTCTTGGAGGGATTATAATGAATCTATCCAGGAAGTCCTACTAAAGGGATACTAGTTCTAAGAGTATGAAAAGATACCATACTATCCCTCATAAAAAATATATGGGGAAGAAACCATAACAAAAAAACATCAATGATACATAGGACAAGAGATTAAAGCCTTGTAAAAAAGTGCACATAGTGTTTATTAGGGATTACATGCCCAGTCCCTTGACCCTATGTCCCACCCATGTAAATAGATTGTGTCATCAATTCATGTCTATGTAGTACTACATGAAAGGTAGGCTACTCAGGTAGTCTACCCATGTGCTAGTACATGACTTAATCCCACGAACTTGTGTCCATATATAAGAACACAACTTAGACCGAGTATCTGGTCCAACCCGTATCTGTGTGGGAGTGTACACGCCATGTAGGTTGGTCATGTATTCCACCCAGTGTCCGTGTACTTATCAAAGTACATTCCAAGTGTACTAGGAGGGACCACACACCATGTGGGATGGGCCACATGAAATGTGATGTTAATCTCTCTCTAGAAACCCTAGTTATCGCTTAGAGGGCCCCTTACACTGTGTAATCCTAGATTTCACATTGTGTGGTTCATGATTTTCTAGAAACTTTAGGATCTTATCCTATGTGATTCCTCCGCTATCATCCTTCGATCTGGTTATTGATTCAATATGTAATCAATGATCCATTCTTGTCCAAGCCTCACCATTATCTAACAACATGTTTTGCCACTAGGTCTTCTCAGAAAATGGATTAAATCGCCGTTCTTCATTGAGAGCCAAAGAATGATGAAGAGAATGAATCCAGATACCCTATATCTTTTGAATTGTTCCACATCTATCATAAAAACATATACATTAATTTTTGATACCAAATCTATGATTTCATATTGTTGTTATATGAAATGGGTTCACAATGATCAATTGACTGAAATATTTTTTGTCACGGGCCAAACGAAAATTGCCAGTGAAAAATGATGAATGGTGGGGAGAAAAGCATAGGAACAGATTTGAGTAATGAACCTCGATTGATTCTCATGTATATATCGTTTTGTATTCCTCATAATGAATAATGAAAAATAATAATCATAATGATAAATCCCTTGTCAGATCCCCGCAATTAGGCTCATCCTGCTAGACGATCGAACCACGAATCAATCTGTTCGTTGATTGATTCCCATTCATCATAGAATTATAGAACCAGAAATTTAAAAAACAAAACACATTCCCTAACACAATTTTAATTTTTCACTTATAGAGAATGATTGTTGGGTCATTGTCTAAGGAATGATCAATCGAAATTGATGCACGTCGATCATCGATCTACAATATGTCATCGTTCAACTGAGAGGATTCTCTAATGTTCTCTCCAATGACTCTTCAAAGTTTCCATGGCTATGCAGCTAACCCTATAATTATGAAATAACATCCTTTTTAAAGTATAACCAGTCATGGTTTCTAAAATTTGAAATAAATTAATTTATTCTATTTATTTTATTAATTTTTTTGCCCATGAAAACATTTCCAAAAATAACCCACGCCGACTTATGTTAAGTCACACATAGGGAAAAAATTCTGTTCTATGCTCAACGGTTCCCTCATATTTCTGATATGGGTACATATTTATAATTTATTCATCTTTTTCTGGAAAACCGTCAGCACTTACTATTTAATATATTCAATAAATTTAAAATATTTATTTGGGGCATAACAGGTCTCAGAATTTCATGCTATCTCAATGGATGGTATCAAAAATAATCCATATAATATAAAAAAATTATACATGAAAAATCTATGAAATTAAAAGAAAAGACCTTTAGAATTTCACTAATATAATCATGAATTTCATATAAGAGTGATGACATTGGATGTTTATTGAAAATATAGATATAATGGTCAATAGGATAATACCCAAATGACATAAAATCATAGACAAACATTTCTCCGAAGTGTAAAAAATCTAAATTTGGAAGAAGTCTTTTTAGAAATATCATATGGTTTTTAGACCGTGGTTTTTGGATTCTATGATGTGTAAATGATGATTTCCACACATGTGTCTGGAATTTATTTCCATATTCCACCATCATTTTTTCATGACCTATTGGATGTCATTGGGGAGTCTCTATAGAAGTTGGGAATCTAAATTGAAAGAACTATTTGTATTGGATTTCTTCTATCTCATTTGGGGTTAAATAAAGTGAGAATGTTATCATTTGAAACTTACATGCATGTTCCATGGGTTTGGGAATCTTTCAAGGCATGCCCTCAACATATTTTGTGTTCTCCTAATCCTTCAACACACCATTTGGTCATTCTACTCAAAATAATCCACTACTACACTCAGCTTAGAGACCTCTGATTGATTCTCATCATCCCCCTATTAAAAAGAACTCATCCTAAGTCTTCATCATTTGTGCTGAAAAAAGAGAAAAATAAAAAACATTTAAAGTATCATTTACACCATACTCACCTGATAAATATATCTTATAAGATTTTTTATTAATCTTCTCGAGCAATTAGAATAATCCCTCTCCACATGGAATGAGTTTAAATTTTCATTTGATAGGAAGTTATTCTATTGCATGTGAATCCATACTATGTCACATTATAATAGACCAACCCAGGTCAACCAAACCATACACCTGACTTTTCTATCACAAGGTGAGGTGAAGCAAGAAAAAGGACCAAGTCTCGAATAAAAACAAATCACGAAAAAATAGAGTAATAGAAAAATAAAATAAGAAAACTAGGTTTATTCAATCTAATACAAAACAGAATGTATGAAAAAAGAAATACTAGTATGTTTACATGTGACCATCAGTCACCTCCAAACCACCACGCTAAAAAGGAAAAGTCCAAAGGATAAGTTGACATACTACAAGATTCCATTCTCTTTACCTATAACCTGCAATACAATATCTAAAACCATCATGAGGAAAAATGTAGGCAGAAAAAAAAATTCTAATAGAACACCGCTACATAGTCTATAATAGATCTAATATCGAGAATACAATAGATATAAATTTTAAAACAAAAATACATTTACAAATAATTTTCATAAATCCAATTATTTTATTAATCATTTTACATTTGGTTTTTTATTAAATATTTTCTTATTCTCCAAACATGAAATATTAATAGTTGAAGAGATATAAAAAGGTAATAATTTTCACGTATTAAAAGTTATGTATGTAACCATGGTTCCATGAAATAACATATGATTCAATGCAATTTGATACAACCTCGTATAAAAACCTATGAGAAAAAATGCATGGTATAAAAAATCTTATTATAAATAACCACAAACTGAGAAAACACTTCGCATTAGTCCATAATCTATCATACAATGTGTACTAGACACTCAAGATCCTAGACATACATAATGTTGGATACAGCCAATATGTTTTCCTATCACAGTCCATCGATATCCAAAATGGTTACCTCTTAGTGGCGCCACACACACTAAGGCTACCCATGTCACCTTTTCGATTCACCTAAGGTTCCCAATGTTCAAATTGTAAATATTATATTTCAAAACCATTCTCAAAATTCAATAAAACATTTCCATATCAATTCCAATATTCTTCAGTGTTAGAAAATCCATTTCCAAATCAAGAAAATATGTTTTCAATGAAGAAACCATTCAAAACATTTTCCATTACAAAAAAAATTTGAAACAACATAACACTTCTAATCAAGGAATAAAAAAAAGGAATTTCCCAGGAATGATAAGAAATTCATTACATTAACCCATTATATAGGGACACCTACCTCAAATCGATATAGAACTAACTGTCGTTGACAATGGTGATTGGAAATCGAGAGATTGGCCATTGAAATAATAATCATAACAAAAAACTACAATGGATTGGTTGAAATTACTATCTGGTCATTAATAAAGAACACAACACAATCAAAACCACTGCGAGAATCAACAATAAAAAAGAAATTAAAGGAATTATTATATGAAGATGTGTACTGTAATAACCATGATTATCGATTGCCGAACGAAGTAATCCATAAGGGAGATAACAACCCAAAATCATCAAGGGTGAGCTATGGGATGATAGAGGTAAGGATTTAGGAAAAATAAAATGAAAATCATCCATGAAGAAACCTAAAAACCCCCAACATTTGATGTCTAAATGACATGTAATCCCATTACATGATTCATAATTTGTGAAGGCATAAATCATCAGAAAAAACATTATCCTTTTATTTAAATCCTGATTTTTTATCTTACATGACATAAACCAATTGTATGGCATGTAAACCCATCATGATGTTTATCCAATTCATGGATGCCAGTATACAAACATTACATGATATATAACCCCTATACACATTGTTTTACCACCCAATAGACAACTAACAATCCATTTTTCAGTAAAAAAAATCCAAACACATGGTACATCCTCCTAACATGGGGAGAACACCTCAAATTCAATAAAATGTTAATACATGGAATCCATTAATTCAAAAAAACATAAATCCATGAACTATAGGAAATTTTCTCTAGTAATGGATCTTTATCCCTGACAAGTCCATAAACACACACAAACAAGGACAATACACAAAGAACAAACATATGAGTACCTAAATGGTGTAATGGGTTGTTACACACAAGGCTAGAAAAATAGTTTCTTGAAACCCATGTTTGCACGATCAAAATATTTGTGGCTTATTTTCTTAAAATTTTTCCTTTTCTTTCCATAGTGATTTATGATAAGTTTTGAATTCATTTTATCATCCATATTTGTTTCTTTCTAGGAAGACACAAAATATAGATCAATAAGGGAAGGGTGAATAAAGAATGAAACAATTCCAAATGAATAAATTGAGTTGTAGAATGATTGTACCGCTTATATGAGAACTCCCCATGTGGTAATAGCTCTTGTAAATTGTTAATATTTTGTTTTATTTTTATTCATAAGAGTGATGAAAATTCATTATTAACCAATTTGATTTTTTTGTTTTAGGAAAGATATATGGTGTAAAATGATAACGATACCCCAAAAATACTTCACATGGTCATCCAAAAATACCTAATTAATTTATAATGTAGAACTAAAAAAATCTTTCAAGGAATTCTTTGATGCCTCGTAATTTCATGAAATAGTAGATGAGAAATTTTAGTGGCATCATCAGTTTTTTGACAATGATTAAGATGTGGCATTTTAGAAAACATATCCTTGAAAACAGATATTGAATCTCCCTTTATTGGTCTATTGTGATCTTATGAAAATGTCCATAGATATATCCTCCCAAATGAAATTAGTGACTCTAAGTGGTAGGTACAATTCATAGGTTTTTGATGTAGATTTTTATTTTTTTTCAGTAAAAGAATTTCTCCCACAAACTATTCAATATCCCCATTCATTTTGGGATAATAAAAATGCTCATTAAGAACAATAAATCTATTACAAATTCCAAAATGTCCCATCGATACACTAGAATGTACAGCTACTAATAATAGTAGATGGACACAACAATATGGAATACAGATTTTGTCAACATGAAATAAAATACCTCATGTAAATTGAAGTTTTCTCAAATAATTATGGGTTTATAATGATTAAAATATTAACAAATATAATTTTCAATGCACTATAAATCATTAATGAATTCAAAATTAATGATTTTAGAATCCAACATAGATAAAAGGGCATGTCTCCAAGAAAGTTGATTGAAGACAATGTTTTTTATACCCTTTTTATGTTTTATGAAATACATGAATGTATGAATAATATCTATCCACATAGAATTCCTCTTAATTATCTTATGTAGGATGGTGATGTTTTTAAGAGACTCTTGATTAGAATGAATAAAAAAATATTTTTTCCAAAGATAATGTCACCATATTTCTAATACACTAAAAAATTAATATAATTATTTATCATGAACAGAATAATTTAGAGTTAGGCCTTTTAAATAATCACTAAAATAATATATAGGATTACCCCAATAGTAATTCCACTTGTATCACATTCAATCTCAATTTCCCTATCAAAATTTGGGAGTGCATGTAGGGCTTTGTTGGTGAGTCTCACTTTGAGTGCCTGAAAATCCTTCTCCAAAGCCTTTACCCATTTTAAAAGAAAATTACTTCTTTTTAAACTCATTAGACGGTTCTACTAGTGTGTTAAATTCCATAAAAAATATCCTATAAAAAATAACAAGCCCATGAAAAATTCTTTCCCATCCAATGAAAGAGGGAGTCAGTGAAACACGATCGTGGCTCGACCCACTAGGGCTCTCCCAACTAGAAATAATGAGAGAGTGACTCCTCAAGCCTAAATCCAATAGGGAATGGGTAGTTGGCTAGTGTTTTGTATGTACAACAAATAAATGAGGGGACATAGCCTAAGGTACTTATATACACACAAATCTCCATACTCAAGTATAATACAGAGAGGTGAATTTTTGATACTCTAATTCCATGATTAAAATATGATCCCACATCAGAGTGTCCTAAAAGTGTATAGAAATGAAAAAGGGTCCAAATATAAAACACTAATACTATAAATGAGTCAAACTATATATCAAATGAGGAATGCTACCAAATTTTATCTCTGAGATCCATGAACGTTCCATCTTGCTGAATTAATCTCCACCTACATCTGGTCTATCCAATACTCTATTGAAAGGTTATTCATCTATATAATACATGAAAAATGTGAGAAGATCCCATTAAAGGGTGATTATAAAAATACCAAATATGACCCCATGAAAACACCAAACATAACATCCAATAGATTATACTTAGTATCATATTAAGGCGAGTCAAAGATATGTAGTGATAAACTTAGTTATTCTTATAAATAGGCTCTAAGCCATCGAGTACGGTCATGATCTCATTTCTATAATCCCAAGAGGAACTAGATGAGGCCTCAAATTCTTCTGAGTCTAAGGAACGAGTCATAGTGTAGTAATACATTAGATCCTCCTCACAGAAGGGAAATAAAAAAATTATAGAGTCTGACGGCATTATTATGAAGAAATAGATGGCACTGCGTAGGAAGGACTACTCAAATCAATCTAGTCCTCCAGTTACTAGATTTGTATACAAGGTTATGTTACCACTGATGTATCCTCTAATAGTATACATCACACCTTTTAACATACAAAAAGGTCCTAAAAACATGAGGAGGTCGATATATCTAATGACCTAGTGGATACAAGATGAAAGGATAAAGTTCATATCATTCCAATGTGTGATAAGGGGTTACTTGATCTAGGGTAGCCGCATGAGGCAGGCTCCAATGAAGACCCTCTATGATAGCTCTCATCAGTTCTGGAAGACATGGATCTTCTCATGCATTCAGATGAAATGGTAGAGGAAAATCTGGATATTAAG
This sequence comes from Viscum album, assembly GCA_963277665.1. NCBI lineage: Eukaryota > Viridiplantae > Streptophyta > Magnoliopsida > Santalales > Viscaceae > Viscum > Viscum album. The sequence continues at coordinate 1,820,160,978 of OY728141.1, forward strand.
GCATCAAAGAAGATGATACTACTTCATGTGAACACTACAAAAGAGAAAATAGAGTGGATAGATAATCTTGTCCGTATTTTTTTAGAGGAATCAACAGGGGGATGTTCAACAAGGAGGAATACAAAAATTATGGCACAACATGGTGCATCTTTGTTAAGGAATCTTAAAGGACTATCCTGACACACATGTACATTCTATCCCCTCTATATTGTTTACGGAGATTGATTCCAACAAACTAAAACTATTTTTCAACAATTCTATCGTATCAGTTGGTGCTGAAACTGGTAAGATGTGATGGTTCATACTACTCCATTAAAAGTGTTTCAAAATTAAAATATATAACATTTGAAAATAGTGGAATTATATATATTTTTTGTATAAAAACACTAAAAATGGTAGATGATCCTCCCCTCTACACCCAATATCCAACATGCATGTCTTCAGAATGTCCTCCTGAATCTGAATGGTCTACTCTTTATGGATGTCAACCATGGGGTGAAATAGTATGATCATCTGTAACTAAGTCTCAAAATCACCTTATAATCTCCATTGTAATAAATATGTTTAATAATCAGCATGGTTTGAAATAATCATTGAGACAACTCAACTAATTTTTACTATCTCCATCACATACAGGCATCCCAAACTCTCCGCTAAACTCTAATAACTAATTTCTAAGAGGTGGGATGACTTAGTGAGTCATTCTTCAATCACCAAAATATCATTTTATCTCTTTATAATCCTATATTTCCTATCACAAAATCCAGATATATGTTGTCTATATTATACTATATACCCAAGAGTGGTTGGGCTATATGTACTAATACATGGTGATCAACCTTCACCTTCCTAAAAGTGTGGCACTAAAATACCCCCTCACGTACACTCCACATTATTGTTTTACACAAAAACTAATTTTGAAGGTATTGATATATATTTGAATTTTCAGGATGTACCTCTATGTGGGATATATAAAACCCTGTCATCACCTACTACCACAACCTAAATGGTATAATCATCCATCCTCATAAATTTTTTACACACTCTCCACCTTCTAAAAAATAATTAGAATCATGACTTATATATAGATGATCTCAATAGTCCCTACAATTGATATCCCCAAATTACACTTATTAGAATCACTGGAGATGTGAAAGGGTCATAAACATCAATTAGAGACACACCACTGAACCTTCATCCACAAAGGTCAACTACAATGATACCAACTACTTTGTTTCCTAGATCAACCACTATGAATGTTATTTCTTCTTGAGAGAATCTTATACTATCGATCGTTTATCAAAAGTATAGACTATCTAAAAATCATAGTCCTACAGGCACACCAGCTATCGCCTTTATCTCAAATTCATATCTTTCCATGATAAGATATACCATAGACTATTATGGTTTGAATAAATGATGAATCACTCTCCCATAAGATAGTGTTGATATGACTACATGGTGAAAACTAATGTTTTCAACTTGAAATCATAAGCAATGTAATTATTCATATGGGATCTCAATTTCTTGGTCCAATAAGAAACCACTGCACACCTATGCATCAAAACAAGACAAAGACCAGCTCTGGAGGAATCAAAAAACACCACATACTCTACATGATCCATTAATAGTCTCAAGGTGAGAACACCCATCGGACTTTAAAAAAACACCTAAAAATCTAGACAACACTTCTATTTACACATGAAAGTATTCCCCTTTTAGGAAAAGTAAGACATAGGTGCCACATTCCTAATGAAATAGGACATGAATATCAGATAATAGTTTATCAACCCAAGGAAGATCTGCACCTCAGTCATGCTCTTAGATGGAACCCATGCTAGCACTACTTCAATGATTGTAGGTTCCACTACCACTCCCTCTGTAAAGATGAAATGTCTCGAGAAGAAATCCTATAAAATCCCTAACTGACATAGAGAGATCCTCTTGAAAAGATATTGATCCTAGAGTATGTCTATGAATATATTCAATTTCTCACATTCTCCTCCTCTGATATTGAGTACATTATAATTTTAGCTATTAACACAACCCACAACTGGTCATAGAAGGGCCAAAAGATCTATTTCATGAGTCCCGAGAACATTTAAAAGCAATTATTAATTCAGAAGGGCAACACCATGTGCTCATAGGAACCATAGAGTCTCTATAATATTTTCTTCCTTATAATGTTCTCTTCAACTAAGAGTAGGTGCTATCCTGATTCGAGGTCAATATTTGAGAACCACATTTCCCATTTAAACTAGATGGAGAGGTATTTAATTAGAAAAATTGAATACTTATTCTTGATAGTCACATGATTCAGACAATAATAATTTAGAAATAATCTAAATCTATCTTCCACCTTTTGGAGAACAAAACTGGGGTTATCCAAATGGATACAATGGGACAAACAAAGCCCTAACTATGTAGATCCTCTATCTACACCTTCTTCTCTCACAACACTACTGGTACATCTGATTTACTAAAAAATATTAATGTTTTCTCAGAGGTTTGGTCTATGTTGAAGCCAATATATCATTGGCGATGTATGTGTTACATGTCCTCAGGGAAGATATCCTCATAATCCTCAATTGTTATAGGAATCTCAAGGATCGTAGTATCTAGTTCTGTAAGGGTTATACAAGCCAACTAATTATAAATCAGTTGTATCTTCCCGCATACAAGTCTACCCTTCTCTTCATAAGATTATTTCATAAAAATGAAATAAAATGTAACCTTATCTACCCCTATGCCTAAAATAGTCAATTTTCATATCGACTTCAAAGAGCCAATCCACACCCAAGACGACATTATATGTCACCATCACATATATGATGATATCCAATTTGAAAATCTCCCCTTAAAGAGTCATGATACACTATTGGATAAATAATGTGATCATTGTATCATCCCAATAGGATTCACTAATCACAAAAGTTGAGCTAATGGCATATACAAAAATCTCCAAGAATCGAACACCAGATGAAACAATAAAATAGTGCCTTATACACATGTCTATAAAAATTGTTACTAAAAAAGGGAAGACAAAAATCATAACTAAGATCATACATAGAGAAATTATATCATAATCCTATTCCACCAACAACTGTCTAGTACCCTGACCACCAGATCCCTAAGCCTGACCTCCTATACAAAAATGTGATAGTGGTTGTAATTAATCATACTGTCAGAAACCTACAGCATATCTCCCAACTCCTCTACAACATATTCTACCAAAAGAACCATGTTGATCAATATTTCTCCTCTAATATGGAATCCCATCAACCATTTATGCACCTGATGCACGATAGTTTGAGAAATCATGCATGATATTGCCTCACCAATCACAAAAAAAATATTTCCTCTCCATTAGCAAACTAGAACCCCTATAAGATACTTGAGAAGATGACTCGTTATCCTAAGGCTGCCTTTAAATCCGGCTTACATAATAGGATCCCTGCATATGATTTTGAACACCAACTACTAAGGTCTTAGCTCTATGGTTTTCACTACCCAAACTAATGGATGGTGATGGATTTTCAATGAATATATATATAACTAATAAATATTCCATAACACCCACATAAGAAGGGTTGACACGTGATACCACTTCAGTTCAGATATCACAGGGAGGGATGTGCTCAACTTTATATTCATGAATGTATTTATCATAGACCATATCCATGGAATACCATGAGAGGTTATTTAACCTTGACATGCATTCTAAACCCATCACACTACCCTTCTAGAGCTCTATATGTTGTTAGATATGTACTGCATACAATGCCAAGAGATTAAAATTTTCTCTTAAGAAGTTATCAACATTTCCAAAGAGATAGTCACCTCGTCATGGGTCAACATAATAAATCTCTACCATCACCCCGCTAGGCCATGGAGAAGGCTCACCATCAGGACCACCATCTGGTCTCGAGTGGTCCAAATAAGGCATTAAAATAGCTCCACTTCCTGGAGTTAATACTCTACATAATGGGGGATTGGATTGCACCAAAAACTATATGTTATCTATATCTAGATATCCTAAATCTTGATCAGCTTACACAAATCATCTTTCGATACTATTGAGATAATCACCTTATCGATTTGTGGAGATATTATCATAAATCCACCCAATGAAATATCATCGTACACAGGACCCTGAGCCAAGGGCTTCTCATTAATTAGATCTTTATAAATACATTGATGTGAAATACCATATAGTTATCATCATGGAAGAATGCTATGATAGTCAATACATTCCATGGTCGAAAGAGCATAAATGGGGAGATAACTCTAGTATGATATGAAAACCAAACCCCATTCTTGTATGATTTCCCTACCAAATAATTTCCCTATAACCATTTACTACATGTACTGAGTCAACAAGTAGGTTATTGGGATCCCGGTTAATGGATATGTTGGCTTCTACACCATCACTATGTTACTTAACATGAGATCCAAAATCCAGACACTTTTACAAAATTTATTTGGTCACCTAACCAATCCTCACTACTATACTATATCCAAAATATGGTCATAAGAAAACCTAGGATCTGATACCACTCTGTCACAACCCGACAGACTATGGACCTATTCCCTGATAGTAAGATAAGATTGAAACCCCAATCCCACATTGATGAGGTCAGGGGTTGGTGTCTATCACCATATAGGCATGTTACACACATGGGTGGTCTTAGCCTATGGTACATATAGACACAGACACACACATATCCCTACACTAGTATAAGAAATAAATTTAAATAAATGATACTATAATTGTATGCACAACATATAATCCCACATTGAGTATGAAAAAATGCTATAAAAATTTAATAGGATTCAAATATAATACCACCAATATTGTAATGGAGTGTGGAATGCTAATAAAAGGGGACTAATTCCGAAAAAAAAATTTGGGTTTTGTCTATGTTATGTCTGGATAAACTAAACACCTCCTTCCAATGGTACACAAGGGACTCCATTGAATGGTATATCATCTTCATAAGACACACCGCATGTGGAATAGTCTGTGTAGGGGTTGGTATAAACATATGTATATGGACACCCCAAAACACCAATCACAACATCAATGAGATTCAAATCAATATCACATTATGGTGAGCAGACTAGAAGGAAAGATAAAACTAGATATTCTCATAGATGGACTCTAAGACATAGAGTAAAGTCATGGAATCACTTTCTGTCCAAGGAATATCTATAAGGCTCTAAGATTACACCCACCCAAGAGAACACATAAAACAGTCTCTCTATACTTTGGAAACTCTTTTTAGGGATGTACTCATTGGGCCTTACTATTTATAGCATTATCTAAAACTTATTCGATATCAAAACAGTAGTAATGAATCATGATTACATCTTATAGGGGATACCTAACCATATCTGGAATAACCCATTACGAAGGGGATCAAATGATGTTGATGATAGATATGGGATACATGACTCATCCTTGGGAAAAATTAGATATGGGATCACTCATCAAATACATAGAATGGGATTCCACACTATACCCTCATATGGATGGGCAGAGGGAATGTGCCCATAATGGTTTAAGATAGTGCAACTCACCCATTCTAGAACTAAAATTTGACTAATGAAAATAAATGTATTATCCTTCCATGGAAAGAGTACAAAACTTATACTGGTGAAACATGGAGTACCCTACTATGTCCAGTGTTACTCATGTCCGATTAATCTACCCATTCCCATGTAAATTTCCAATGTTTATGTAAAATATATATGACCATGTTCCCAACCCATGTACATGTATCCTACCCGAGTTCATGTACAGTACATGAGTTTGTGCACCTGTACCTTGAATAGTACACACTGAGCTCCTAGCCTAAATATCACACAATGTGTAGAACAAGAACATGGCCATGTGATATTTTTCATCTATGTAAACCCTAGTCACTACATAAAGGGGTCCACATGGTGTGTGTTCTTGTGATCTATTCACCATGAAGATCATAATTTCCCAAAAATTCCAAATCATCACACACATATACTCCCAATGACAGCGCCTACTCATCTATTATGAATCGTGGTTGTAATGCTCAAAGCTGCATTGACCGGGCCTACATCATCACCAGTGGCTATATTAAACCCACCCTTTCCTCAAAAATCATCTATCATAAATGTTTTGGAGTACCCACATGATAAGTCATGAAATCTCACCATCACCCACTCTACCATCATTTTTCATCATCACCATAATGTGTCCCCACATATAAAATCCAAAAACCAAACCTGTATAATAAATCTACAAAAACAATGATTCAATTTCACTATGAAACAAATTCTTGAATATAATTTAACAACCGACCAATCAAACACCAAATAAGAATGTCGAATGGAGGGAGAAAGGAAAAAATCATCTGAATGACAAATGAACATTGACCATTGTTTGGATTGGACATCACTGGTGGTTGGAAATGAAACTGAAGAATCATTAGCTTTTCAAAAGAATAATCAATTGCTAAATCCATAATGAAAAAATAATCAATGGGTAATTAATCATTGATGATTTATAAATAAATCTATAAATTAAATTACTTGAGTTCATCATGATTACTAAAGAACAATTAAATAGCCCAACAAATCAGATTCCTACTTTGATATTGCATACATCACTGAAAAATATTGATCACGTGTTGTTTTCATTGATGAGAGTCGAAGTGTTCATCACCCATTTCTCACTGATCCTCCTTCACCCCTTCTCTCTGTTTGTCTCCAATGGATTTCTCCACCATGGTTTTTCTCCACCAAGTCTCTAGGATTATATGCTTAAGCCAAAAATTTATCTATCATCATATTAAAATATAGGATTTTTAGTGTTTTTATCAATTAATGGAAAAAAAATTATTTAACAATTTAATTGTCTATTATTCAACGCGTAATTAAACATAAATGGATCAAATGACACATATAAAGATTATCACACATAGATTAAAACATTCTTTCGGGAATTAATGTTGATCTCAGTTTTCTCGTCCAAATATTTTTTCAGGTGATATTCCATTATTCATGAATTTATGTTCATGCATGATATATTATATTTAATAATTTTAATACATCAATATTGAGGCTCTATGAACCCTTGAATTTCACGTCGATTCCTCGTCACCCTCAAAATATATTAATTATAATATTCTAATGTGTCATAAAAAATTGTTTCCTTAAAAGAACAAAATTTTATTATTATTATTATTTCATTGTTTAATTTTTGTTTTATTTTATTTTTCTTTAATTTATGTTTTCGAATTTTAAATTTTTTTTGTCGTATAGGTCATGAAAGTTTGGGATTAGTCATGATTATTTTTTCATTTTGAAATGTAATTGGATGGTTGCATTTGACATGGTTGGTTAATGAATGTTATACTCTATGGAGTCTTAGGGAAAACCATGAAATGTGTTTTTGAGGTTCCATTAGACTTCACATGATTGATGAACAATTTCATAATCTATGTGGGTCACGTTTTTTTGAAATTTATAGTATTCCCTTATTAAATTTAGAAACCCAAAATCCCTTACTCCACCCTAACCCCTTTTCCTATGTGACACCCCCCAGAGAACCCCCTTTTCTCTTGTGTGACATTCCCTCCTCTAACCTCCACATAAATGGCGATTAGTACCATTTTCATTATAGATTAAGGCTATATATTCAAGGTATGAACTCATCCACCCTATCTTCCTTTATTCATTTTGGTCTCTCCATCCCATATTGATTCTCTCTGCTCAACAGAACCATAAGGATATCAATTTGACCATTTTTTTTGAAATTCCTTAGTTTCTAGGGTGTGGTATGTTAAATTCAAGCATCATTCACCCCATATTCATGTTTCAAAAAATATATTCTCTCACGAACAATTAAAAGGGGTCATTCTAAGACTCACCAAACTCACCTCCAACATGACAAGGGCCAAATACTAGCGTCGAGTTGGCATATCACTACCATAGGACGCCTTATGATAATTACCTATACATAGACACATACATTTCAAAACCTATACAATGCTGAAATGTAAAAACAATTTATCAACCATGCATGCATTCACCTAAATACCTCAACTAGAGTACAACAGGAAGTAAAAGAAAGTAAATAGATTCAGATAAAATTCCACCAATAATAGCTAGAAAATAAGTCCATCCTAAAAGTAATACTTGTTAATATTATCAAGATACTGCAAGAAAACTACATGGTTTGTCTGGTCTCACTAAGAAATGTTTGTTCTTGGACCATATAATATTCTTCCAAAAGGACAACTATTTGCAGAATACACAAACTGTGTTGGAAGAGATCATATAGGGGTGATTATAACAATACTCTGTAGGACACCGCAAAACCGCAAAGCATAGAACAAAGGAAAAATAGTTAGCTCTACATAGTTATATTCCAAAAAAACAAACAATAAGAATATAAAGTTATACTAAACAATGACACACAATATGGATGTAAAGTTGCAACCATAATTTTATCATAGGATTCCTGATCAAAGATTTCATAATGAACTCATCTGGGATAACATACTCCATGAGTTTGATAGCACTGATGATGTATGTCCAAGTGGTAATGCTCTTCGTGTATCACTATGGTAAGAACACACTGAATGTCTGAAGAGTTATGATACATAAATGTGGACCATTTTCATGGTCATGAGGTTTACGTAAAACTCAATCTATATTAACCTACTATATAGTGGATTTATACACTCATAGTGTTGTTCAAGAAGATACCAAGAACTCCACCCAGTGCACAAAAATGAATAGTGGATCTCACTATGCGCTTCACATAATGATCCCAACAACTCTATCCATGAATTCCTACTGAAGGGATCACTAAACTATGTTTAGATGGTGATTCCATACTAAACCTTGATGAAATGATATGAGGAATGTACCCTGATGAAACTTTTCCAAGATAAAAAGGACAAGGGTTCAAATCCATCTTTTAATAAGTACACGTCATGAAGTAGTGTTACATGTCATGCCCCTTCGACCATGGGTCCTACCCGTGTAAAATAGACCATGTCCATTTCTGCATTGATGTACATGACATGTTGTTGACATATAATTATTCCTATGTACCCGTACATGGATTATCCATTTTCCATTTTATCCAGGTCCTGTCTAAGTGAGAGTACATGTTGTGCACATTCTAGTGTACTCCATCCCATGTATTTGCTCCCTATGAGGTTCATGTCAATCCACTATAATTCCATGTGATAGGGTCATAAGATCTGTGATCCTTAACCTTCTCCTAAAACCCTATCTTCCACAAGTAGTGAATGACACGGAGTGTAATATTGAATTAAACACACTGTGGACCAATATTTATAAAATCCTATTGCTTATTCCTTTCACACATGATCACACTACCAACACCTATTATTTTATCTCCAATCATTCCCAAAATCATGGATCTGACCTAGTTAAACCTCTCCATGATAGTTTGTTGAATTCTGACACCTCTATTCATTCAAAAAATGACATTGTTTTTCAATGTTAAATGCTTAATGAAGAACATGATATTGGGTATCTGAAACCCTCAGATCCACTACCACATCCATTCACACCACCATTATGTTGTAAAAATCCCATTTCTACAATATAAAATAATAGTGCAATGAAACTGGTGAAAAATGTTCAATTTCCTAGTGAATTTATAACTAAAATTCAACAAAGAACACCTTAAAATAAAGAAGAAATAAGGGAGTAATGAACAACCAAAACCAAGAGGAATGAACCTCGTATGATTCTCACAATAAATCCCATCCCACAAATGAACGATATGTGGATCAATCAGTATGATGATTGATAAATTCTTGTAATAGAAATTAAGAAAAATGAAATAATCTAAATACAACAAAAATCATACATCAAGGTGGATCAATCGTTGATGAAGAATGGGTAATTTTCAGGATTTTTGGAGAGATCCATTGATTTCATCTCGCACCAGTCATCGATATTCGATATAGTCATCCTCCACCAATGAAAACTCAATCAATGACTCTCCAAGAGTCCTTTAGATCTCTAGGATTTAGTGGATAATCCTAGGAATAACCCATTACCATTTATTTATATAAGAGTTTAGTTTTCTGTATCAATGAAATGATGTAAAATAATTTAATTAATTATTTTATTTATTTTATTCCTATGTTGATTTTCTTACAAATTGCCTTCATTGACCAATATTATGATTATATTAGGGTAAAACCTACATTATGAACTCAACGATGTCCTCCGATTTTTGATATGCGCCCCTTGTATAGAAGTTATTTCACTATTTTTAAGAAAACAATGTATGTGCTACTTAATATATTACAAACATTTATTTTGGGCACATCAAGCCCCAAAATAGCATGTTGTATCCATGATTGGACTCTAAAATAATATATTAAATATCCAAAAAAATACATGTCATATCCAAGTCATTACATTCTCCCCACCTTAAGGTTTCACATCCCAAAATTAAAAAATAACAGATACACAAAGAGATGTGGGTACTGAGCAGGAATTTGAGCCTCCTGCTCCCATGTTCTCTCATAAAGACTTTGATGCTGCAACCAGACATAGACTAAATGAATTGTTTACCCACTAATGATCCTCTCTTACTGATCCTCAATCTCCATCAGGTACGTATCAGAGGCAGCTCCATCCTCAATGTCCAGCTTACCCTAGTTTATAAGGTGCGATGAGCCATTCAGTTACGTCCTGAGTCACGTCACGTGAAATATTTCATGTACTCGTTCTAACTATGGAGGTAGATCATGGATGTATTCTTACTATACACCTCTAAATAGAATTTGGAATGAGGCCACAATTCTTGGAGATAGCTTACCACCCCAGAAAAATCTCCACATTCCACGTCTTGGTGATACCCATAAGAACACATGGTATCCCTCCTCGAACAAAAAAGGCATCCATTGACTATCTTCATAAGACTTATGATGGATTTTTGTAGTCTTTATCCACTCCTCGATGATAAGACTCTTCTCAGTAGTTCGTCACACCAACTCTGGACCCATGAGTACTGACTCTCTTAGGTTAGTCTAAAAAACATGTGAGCTAAAGGGATGACTGTTGAAAGTATCAAATGGTTTCATGTTGGTAGTGAAATTTTAAATCTTTTAGTATGAAAAATCCATTTGTGGTAGGTGATCCTCTCAACTATGTCCAAATTCCAACGTGAAAAATCACAATAATACATCCAAGACCTGATTGGCCTTCTCTATTTGGACATTAGTTAAGGGTGGAAAACAGTGCTCAAGAATTAATGATTCAAATAAACTCTTTAAATCCCTTCCATAACTGAGATGTGAGGAGACCATCATTATTGAAAAACTATTGATGGGACTCCATTGATTCAGACCACCTCATGAATGTATTGGTTTCCCAATCTATCTACTAAACCCTATTTTTGAATAACTAATAAGTGGCCCGACTTGGTGATCAGGCTATGATATCCTAGTTGGAAACATGTCCCCTAGAAATATGTGGCAATCACATCACAATTAAATGGATATCCCATCCCACTTCTACTATGGAACCTCATTGGTTTAGGATAAACCCTTTGGAACATGGTGGTGAACCTTCACTTTCTGACAAGTAAGGTTTCATAAGACAATCTCTAAAACTCTATTCTTCATCCTTGGCCATGAAAACTGATGTTAGAGATCCTAGTAAATCTTTGACATGAATCTATGTAACACCAAATAATATTTACGAATATATACTAGAAACCCCTCCCAAAAAATGCACAATTACCATGAAGCATCCTATGAAAATAATGACAAACTCCCCACATTAAAAAATTTACCAGAAGCATGTCAAGTGGATATCTAAGTATGAATTGTCTAACAATCAGCATCACCCGGTTGGGCCTCCCTAACTCACTATAATAGAGAAGGGGTGACAACCATTAACTAAAGGTAACCTACTCCATCAACATCCATAAAGGATTACTGCAATGAGGCCAACTGCTCTAATGCATTGTTCCACAACTACGAAGAAGATCCCCAACATAGAGAATCTACTACCATGTTCCACTTTAAGGGAGTACTGTTATTCTAAGAAATAAAACCCTAGAGTAACTCTAGCCATCACCAATATCTCGTGTTATGATTCTTCTGAGAGAATATATACATTAGACTCATGTGAACTGAATATATGATAAACCACTCACCCATCAGGTAGTGTAACTACATATTTTGTGTGAATACTTCAACTACTAAGTCAAGATCATGGGTTGTGTAGTTCTGATAATGTGTTCTCAACTAATGTGAATCATAGGCAATCACCGCCTACCACTAGATTAGAAAACAACCTTGCCCAGATATTTATGCATCAATGAACACTACGTACTCAACATCCTCTTCGGGAAATCTAAATATGGGAGTGCTCTCCAATCTCTATATGGCAGTGCTCGCCAATCTCCGTAATATCTTGTCAACCAAAAGAAACTCCACACCTCCATCACTCTCTTCAATGCCTCATAATATAACACTGCCTCAACATTGGTTGGGTCCACTACCACTGCATCTGCTATGATAACATGTCCTAGAATATTGACCACCTAAATCTAGAACATTCAGTTTGAGAGCATCTCGTATAGTTGGTTCTCACATAGTACATCTAGAACCATCTTATAGTGTCTCATGTGTTCTTACATGGATGATGAGTACACAAGGATATCATTAATGAATACTAGACTGAACTATTCTATGAAAGGCTAAATGATCTGATTCATGAGTCCCATGGAATTTTTTGGGGCATTCGTCATGACAATGGGAATCACCAAGTACTCATTGTGACCATATCGACATCAGGATTCTATATTTTGTATATCATTATCCCGTACTCACAACTTGTGATAATCGTATCTAAGGTCAATCATTGAGATCCATTGTGCCCCTCTCAATTGATCAATGTGTCCATCGATACTTGATAGTGCATACCTGTTCATCACATTCACCTAGTTCAAGTTTAATTAGTAAACACATAACCTCAATCTCTAATACACCTTCATGGAAATTAAAATATTTGTGATTCTTAGGGTGAGACACCAGGTTTAAGTAATCCCTTCCTCTACCATTACATAGATTTCTCTTTCATCTCATGGTCCTCTATGGGATCCATTCAATATGCTGGAGAAAATATCGGTACCATATTGGGGAGTAGATCAATGCATTACTCCCTCTCTGGAGGGAAGGTAAACATAGAAAATCCTCAGGGATGAAATAATAAAACTATATCACCACTGTAGGATACTAGGAAATTATAACATCTACATCACAAAGGGTTATGCTAGAAAACTTGTGAGTAATCAGCTGCACCTTACAATTCTTTAGTCCATATATCCTTATTTGAGTTTCCTTTTTATCCAAAAAATGAAAAATTAGTACCATCACTACAGACACATAACATCCTCTACCTAAAATAGTAAATCTGATAATGAAATGTTGATAAAATTCCATACCAAAAATGACGTCATAAGGCATCATCATTGCTTCAAATATATCCCAATTGATAATGTCACCCCATGAGTCAGGTCACACTATCAACAAAAATGTGTGACTGATGAGTCATCTCTAGTAGTAGTCTATAAGAGTAATGGTCCAGACAAGGGATCAAAAAGAATCTATACATCTATAAAAAGATATGTGGAATGAATGTAATGGCTATAACATGTGTCTATAATAATATAGCTATGGTAGAAAAGTCACAAATCACACCTTATATCATTCCCAGAGCCTCTGGGTCATAATCCCCATCAACTTGTAGTTATCCCTCCCTTTTAATTTTATCTCACAGAGCATGGTGAGGACCATATATGGTGGAGGTGGTAACAATTCAATGTGTCTACCACCACCAGTTTCTCTCTCATATCCTCTACCACATTCTCCACCTTGAAATCATATATGTTCATATTGATGTCTCTACCGTGGCGGCCAATCTACAGTCTCTCTGTCTTCCATAAAAAGGTTTGGATAATCTCGCTCAAGATGTCACCTACCATCACATGAGCAGAACTGCCTCTCCTGGGGACAACTTGATCCATCCTATGAGCCCCAAACCACATTTCATATATACTAGTACCTCGACCTGAAACGTATCACATGTCTAGGTCCGTAAGACTAACATAAGAATCATGCTGCGGAGGCTGCTGATCCTTCGTGCCACTATCGATGACCACTGGATTTGTCTGCTTAGCCCAAAAACAGTCTACCATTAATTTTCTCCCAATCAAACCAACATAGGTTGGAGTAAATATATGAATAAAATTGGATCAGATGTATCTAGTAAGTCCTTATCTGAAGGATTGATCCATGAATAAATGATATCAACCATATCAATAAAGTATATGGAGAGGTTGGGAAACCTTGATGAATACTCAGCAACTATATTTATACTCTACTAAATTTGTAGAAGCTCATGGATACATACCACACTCAGCATAGATAGAGATAACACCTTTATGAAAATTCACTCAGACTTTAACTAAGCTAAAGTCACCATTTCCTAAGACTGGGTCACTAACCTCTACCATATTCTTACTAAGACACGGAGAAGGCTCGCCTCAAGGACCCCCATCTGATATACTAGTGTCCTGACCAGACATAAAACTTGGGTTACTACCTAAATCCAGTCGTTAGCCACCTATGGTCCGGGCACACCTCAGAACCGAAGGGGTATTTTTTTATGAAACTCATGATGTGATATTATCCTAAACACTTATTCCATCAGTACTACGGGAACCATTTGATACTCTAATAGTGGTGATATAGCCAGTGCAACACCTAGTGGTAGCACCATTGGAATTGATCCTTGTTTTGACACTCATCACAGAGGTGATCATACTCATAATACTCATACTGATTCCTAGTTGGAATATATTGCATAGGCACCCTGAAAGTAAACTTGATGTACCATGGTCAATGATTATATCTTGAGATTTGATTCAAGAATAACATAGAATCCATAAGCCAGTGCAATATGATGCATGTACCATTTTTTCCCTGGGACCAGTGTTATCATGTACCGAGTCGAAAAGTATGTGATTAGAGTGATTTTTTATGTATAAATATGCCTACACACCAATACTGGAGTACATAGCTTGAATGTTGTACTCAAAACACGTAACCCTATTTCCCTAAACAAATATCATATACTCTGGTCCACAATTAGAACTGAATACATTCTTATATCAATCTATCAAGAACCATCCCAAGGGGGCCATACAATGACATCCTAAGCCTACCTCTAATAGGCCAGGGGATGGAGACCAGTGCTGAGTAGGCATATCACTGACATGGGAGGCATTATTCTAATTATCATTTCACACACACACACACATTCCCAATCCTATACCATGTTGTAATGTAAAAAACTGAAAAAACATGAATTCATACATGTAAATCCCACAAACAGAGTATGATAGGAAGTAAAGAAAAGTAAATAGGGCTAAATACAATCCCCCCAGTAAAATTCTGAAAAGATTTCATACATGAATGTAATACCAAGGATAGCTGGAAAGATACCATCGGAACAAAAAATGGACTATCTTGTCTCACTATGCACCGTCTAGTCCTGGTATATCTTGGAATCTTTCAAAAAATCAATCATCTACACAAGGCACAACACTTGTGGGAAATGATCGGGGTGGGATGACTATAAAAATACCCATTAGGACACCCTAAAAACCAAAAATCATTCAACGAAGGAAGAATATTCCACTATACAAAAATATGTCTGACACACATATAGAAAATATACAAATATACTAAATAAAGAAACAAAATCTAAAGAAAAAATCAAAATCGTAATACCTACCAAGTATTCAAGCTCAAAGGCTCCACAATGTACTCATCCAGAAGAACACACTCCAAGAATCATATTGAACTGGTGATGTCTATCTGAGAGGTAATTATCATCAGTTCTTACCCTAAATAGTGTACACTAATAGTCTGAAGACATACAATTCACATATAAGGATCACACCTATAAATATGGGGTCTACCCACAACTCAATCTAAATAATGTTTCTAAGAAGAGGATTAACACTCTCATTGTGATGGTCACGATGATACCAAAAACTCCACCTACAGAATGAATATGAGTAGAGGATTTCACTCTGGGCCTCACATAAGGATTCAAAGAACTATATATAAGAAGTTTTGTTGAAGGGACCACAATATGATGTTAAGGAGGAGATTCCATACTAATCCTCATGGAAAGGATAAGAGGAACACACCCTAATGAAAAATGTCAAAGAAACAATGAAAAATTGCACCAATAAAACTGTTAAGGAGTACATGATGTGTAGTAGGGTTACACACTGTGTCCCTTCGACCCAAGGTCCTTCCCATGTAGAATGGCATGTGTTTGTGTCTGTGATGAAGTACATGACATGCTGCTACACATATACTTCTGCCCATGTACTAGTACACGACTAAGTCTATGCATATTTTGTCTAGGTCGTGTCTATGTGGGTTTGAAAGATTTTCATTTATGTGTACTTCATATTGTGTCTGTGTACCATCAGAGGTACACTCCAAGCCATCAGGGAGAGGTCAGACGTTCTGTGATCCTTAACATTCATCCAAAACCCTAGTGGCCTCTAGGAGGTACCCACATTCTACGTAATCCCCGATTACATGTCTTGTGGATTGGGATTTCCAAAATCCTTCAGGTTCGTCCTTTTGTGGGGACTCGCACTATCGTCACCTCAGATTTCATCTTTAATCATGGAATATGTCAAGGATTTGTCCTAAGAAAACCACGCAATGTCCATTCTCTAGATTCTATCCACATGATTAGATCATCAAATGGACCCATTATTAGTTTATCATTGTACACTAATGAACATGAATTTGGGTATCCAATAAAATATGATCCATAACATCATCCAACGTTACACAACTATTGTGTCATGTTGATCTCAGATTTATAATATAGAATTGTTGTGCTATGAAACAGGTGTGAAATGATCGATTTCCCAATGTTTGTTGATCCATGGGTCAACGAAGAACAACCACAATAAATGAAGAAATATGGTGGAAATAAAAAACTACAAACATGAAGAAAAAACCTCATCTAATGATTGTCCTGTTCATGATCCATCCCCATTAGAATGACAAGAAAAGAATCAATAAAATCAATCAATACTGCCAAAATAAATCCCCAATGTAAATCCCATCCCATAAATGAATGATCTCTGGATCAATCTATTGGTCGATTAATCCATGATCATCATAGAAATTAATATTGGGAAAATAATCCCAACATAATAAAAATCCTACCTTGAGGTAGATTGATCTCTAATGATGAATGATCCAGTTTCATGGTCATTGGTGAGATCCATTTATTTCATGTCACACTGGTTGTCAATCATTGATATGATCTTCATCCTCTAATGAATCCTCATTCGATAGATCTCCAGCAGCCCTATAGATTTCTATATTTTGTTGTCTAAACCTTGTAATTCAACATAACAATTTATTTATAGAATATGAAAAGTCATTGAATCAATGAAAGAATATAAAATTTAATTTTTTAATTCATTTTTTGACTTTGATTAATTTTCTAGAAACACCCTATGACAACCATGGTTATATAAACACTAGGCTAAACCCTACATTTCAAACTCAACAGTGCCCAATTATTTATGATCTTGGACCCTATTTTGATGTTTCTCATCTTTTATTAGTAAATTTTAATGCATGTTCTATTTAATATTTTTAAAAAATTTATTCTGAGCACACCGTTCATTAAAATCGCATGTTGTCTTTGTGCCTAGACTTGAAAATAATCCATAAAATATAAAAAAAATAATACATGGAATATTTTTGTCACTAAATTGTTTAATTTTCATGTAGATATTCCAATTATATAGGCTTTTTATTCTAGATACATTATTTTTTTGAGTTTTAAATTTGCGTTTTTATTCCAAAACAATAGTATTGTCTACGTTTTTTAAATTCTAACGTGAAAACTTTTTTTCTCATAGTTTCCATCGAAGATGAAGCATTTATCCAATTATCATGGATAGTTTAAATTCTAATAAACATCATGTTCACAATTGATGTTTTATACATTGCATGACTGGAACTTTAAAAACAACATTAGGGTTTTCTATGGTGTTCTTATCTTTTAAGACGAATTTTCAAATTTTTTCATGGAATTTATGGTTTTCATAGATTTAAATTATGATGTATGAATTGATCACAAATTTTCTAATATTTATAAGACATGTAAACAATGTTCTAAGATGGTTTTGGACTTTACAGTGATTTCAACGAGATTTCCCATTTTAGGATAAGTCATTTAATATGAATTAATATTTGAAATAAAAATTTCATGTCAATATAAATTGTTGAATGGTTTTGATGTAAAATATGATATTTAACATACTTTTACCATATTTGGGTTGTGAAATAAATTGGGAAGTGATTTTATGAATCTTGGAGGGTGGGGATTCTATATGAAAAAATGAGTTGTTTGCTAAAGGATTCCAAAATAAAATTATTTAATTGTTTTTAAAAAATATTTTTGAAATGATTTCAAGTGAAATTATTTAAAATGGAGATTCAAAATTAAATTTTAACCACCTGAGGTGACAAGGAATTTTGAGTACATTTTGAATGGAAGTACTATTTGGGACATTTGACTGGGTCTCAATTAGATTGGTGAATGAGAACCCACCCACAATCCCTTTTGTATGTTTTTTATTTATATATGATGCTTGATACTCTTATTTAGGATGTTCTTTAATTTTGAAATGGTTATGTGATATTAAAATTTGCAATTTCATATAATGGTTTAGGAGGTCAGGCATGATTTATTATTAAATTATTTATTCTTTATTTATTTGATTAGGGATTTCTCACCTCAATTTTTATATTTTAGAGGAAAACACTAGATGACCAATAGGGATCTAGATGAGTGAAAATCCCAATATAGATTGTAATACCAAGGGAAGAACTCAGTTATATTGAGTAAGCTATGGTGATATTCCCCATGGTCCAGAAGCATATTAAAATGTTTTAGAGATTTCATTGAGATCCCTGATCCTTATAGAGCCTAGTATGATATTCAGGAATACAAATACATTAGAGGTTTAACAGTTTCAACCGACGTTTCTCATCTCCAGTTCAAGATTTAGATATCCAAGTAATATGATGATTTCCATGATACTTATATCCCTTTTAGGGTGATTTAGGAGATACTGATTCTATGTTATGTCTTTGCCCCCGATTATTTGTTTCAGGACACTTCTATGTGATTATTTCATTTGGAATGATTTATTCATTAATTACTGATGTTTGTGAAAATATTTTACCTCTGTTTGAACTTTATATTACTTTAAAAAGTTATGTAAAAATGATTTGAAACATGCTCTATAACTTTGGATTTGGCCTGTTTTTAATTTAAATGGTTATCAATGATGTTTAGAAAACTATTTTGGATTAATTATTGTAAATTTCGGTTTTCAAAGTGGTCTAAAAGTGGTTTTTTGGCTAAACATTCCTGGTATGAGGAAACACAAAAAAAGTGGCTCATTTCATTTAGTAAAAAGAAAACAAATTATTAAATGTTCGTGGATTTGATATCAATTTTCATTGAATTTATAATTAAAAAACCTACTTTGTTTCTATAACTAATGTATTTTGAAATGGGTTTATAATTAAATGTGGGATTGTGGAAGGTAATTTTGTGTCCTACTAAGCTTTTTTATGATTAGGCATATTATATCTTTATTATAGGTTTTGGGTCATCTTATTTCCACCCTTGGAGTGTTGATTGTGTTGAGATCATTACATAACTTATGGTCACACATAGGATAGTTAATTGTTATACATTGTTTATTACATTGATTAAAATATCAAAATACTCCTTTTCTTCTTTTAGTTCTTGTTATTTGTTGAAACCTTATATATGTAGTGATTATTTGATCTTCTAGATGATGTTTCTCTGATGGGTGTTATAGGGTGAGCTTGGGGATTTTTTTACTAATATTTGATCTATTATTTATTTAAATTGTCCATATCTAATTTATTATTTTTATTTATTTTATTTGGAGTGGATGTTTTACTTATGGTCAGGTTGTGCCATATTTTTTGTCGAAATTACTATTGTGATTTAAATAGATTTAATTGTGAAACCCATCCAATTAGTTATATTTGATACCATGTACATTTTCAACACACCATGGGGATCGAGAGAACTCCCTAGTCAGTGGTTAATTGGGTCGATTTCTTATTCTGGTTTCTTATTAGGTTAATCTATTATAGCCAACCACTTGTGAATGCCATTAATCATCTTAATATATACCTAAAAATGATCACTACTTATAAAAATTACAATTATAAAAATTTTATAAAGGATAAATTTACAATTTTTATTATTTCCAATAAAAATTTTCTTTCCTAAAACATCTGATACATTCTTTATATGATCTAAATATTCATAAAAAGTCCTATATAAAATATCATAAAACCAAACTACCTCAAACTTCCCAATATATGCATGAAATAAATGACTCATTAAACTCATAAATGTGACAATTTCAATAGTGATACCAAGGGGTATAACTAAAAATTTATTAATACCATGTTTTGTATTAAATTATGATTTCCACTCATCTCTGTCATTCATTATAATTTTATGGTATCCAGTTTTTAAATATGTTTTTGAGAAAATTATAAGAAAAGTTAACACAAATAACATATCATTTTACCAAGAGATAAGATAACGATACATTAATATGATGTTATTGATGTGTCATCAGCCAATACATATTCTTCACATGTCGCCATTCTTGGGCTCCAAAATCATCGGTATTGTAGAAGTACTATGGATCTCTTTGATATATCCCATATCGATGTGTTGTTGGACTTGTCCTTGAATTTTTTATCTCTTTCATATTTGTGTGACAACTAGGGATGTTTGGTTGGGATGTTGTAACAACATGATATTTTATGAATTATTTTTTCAAATAAATATAATTTATTAGATATCTTGTGTTACTTCAATACTGATTTTAAACTAAGCATGATATAATAATAAATTATAGTTATTACCCAGCCATTTAATAGGCAGGTATGAATATGACTGACTTAATAATGAAAAATTTATGGTTACATATGCATAAATGAATTCCTTGGGTATTAATTAATTAAAAATAAACATAAAAATCATTTTAATGTAAAAGTGATATTTTTCGGAAATACAATTTCTATGTACACATTGTATTTTAATCATAATAAATTAAATTAATCACTTTTTATGAATCATTTTATTGGAATGAATATATTTTATTTAAAAATAAAATGTTTTCTCATTCATTTAATGTTTTTTTCTTGGTATGAGATAAGAATAAACCATGTTTTATGATTAAAAATGATTTTTTTTTCTAAAAAATGATTCTCATCGTGTGATGCACTCTTATTTGAAAAATAATATTTTCCACTTGTATAAGATGAATTTGATAAAATTTATTCTATATCTGGAATTAGGAGTTTCAAATTTGGTAATCAGGTCCCTTTTTTCTATATAATTAGTAAATGTGGTAAATTTTATCTCCTTGTTAAAGGGTAAATAATGAAAATACAGGTTATCATTATGTGATAACGAAATGATTTTTTATCTTCATTATTACTGAATGAATGGAATTAGACCCTTAGCGCCATAGGCTTGATATTGGGCTTTCTATGAAAATGAAAAATAAAATATTTAAAGAGAATAATGTTAAAAATTTTCTCCTTATATTTTTTAAATATAACCAATGTGTTCCTGTAGGGACAAAAACATGTTTTGAGTGAATATTAATAGTAATTTTGTGAATAATGATATTATATTCATGATGATTGTCTATTTTATTTTTTTAGGGATTAAATATTTACCTTAATTTTCTTATGCAATAACAAGGTAATATATATCTAATTAATATGTTCCATGAATTTTGTATATTAATATTAAATATTAATGTTATTCTAAAAAATTAGATTCAAATTCTGACCTTTTCTTTATGAATCTTTATTCAAATTATATGAATAGTGTCAAAATTGAAAATAATGATATTTTATGAAACTAATATATTATATAATTACATAAATATCAAAAAAAAAATTAAAATAGGATATTAGGGATATGATATGGCTGAATATTCTATCCCTTTTACAATTCATAGTCCATTTGGAACCATTTGACATGATAATGAATTTAATATTTTTTTATATTTTATGAAATTCCAATAATACCCCACCACTCAATTATAAAATGGAAGAACTAATTTCTCTTATTCTCACCACTTTGTTTCTTCATGCTCAATAAAACATTGTCATTTTATATTCACCACTCCCCTAGCCCAATTATAGAGGTGATTGTATTCCCAAAAGGTCATCCCTATAGACATTAAGAGGAGATCTAAATGAGTTATTTCAAAAAATATGTAACAAAATTGATATACCACTTTATTATTAATTATTATTTTACCCATAATGATTATCTTAGATCACCCATTATTATGTTTCATTTCCCCAGGGTATGAAGAAGGATTTTAGAAATGATATGTCTAAGAAGGGTGCTAGTTTCGATAAACATAATGGGAGGAACTTATGAAATATTTTTTATATTTACAATGATACTATACCCATATGATTCTGGAATAGATGGTTATGATATGTAATTAATATAAATCTATTAAGATGTGATATAGATGGATAAAAAAGTATGAGATATTATAGATGGTATTAACGAATGGTTTTGTAATCCTTTGGAAATTTTTATAAGAAAACATTAGCGAGAAAACTGGGGATATTTCTATGTATAGTATAAAATCCAAAAATGTTATTAATGATAGCATATGACATGGTTAACCCTATGTTTTCATAATCTGAAACGAAGGTGTCTGGATTGTTTCATCCTATAATAGATTTTTAGGAATATATGACATTCCACTTTTTTTATTATTACTCACACTATTATTTTTAAGTCAATGGATGGAACACAAAGGAATCATATTAATGAAGAATGTGATATTAAATCTAATGAATTCCCTATTAGTAAACAAAATTTTACTGATATAGAATAAAAAATCCCAATAATATGATCAAAAAAATTTCTCAAGCTATGAATCACGCTGAGCATCAATATGAGAAAAGGAAGGAATAATATTTCATTGAGTCGATAATGAGGAAACATACACCTTATTTTAGTGGGTCCACTAATCCAATAGTTTTTGAGTAATGGATTATTTCCATTGGGATATTATTTTCTTTTATTTTATATTTATAAAATGTGAAAGTTAATCTATAAATTTATCATTTGGAAGGAAAAGTAGATAAATGGTGGACTCTTATAATGAACTGAAAGAAACAATTTTTTTTACGATATGTAGTGGGATGAGTTTAAGATATTATATTTCAATAAGTAATTTCATTGTATACTTCATATAAAAATGGATAATGAATTCCATCAGCTGAAATAGAAGGATAATGAATCTATTGGTAATTTTGAGGAAAATTTTACATGATTTCTCAATGATGTTAATCTAATAAAATTGATAAAGGAATCGATATTCAATTTCCTATGTGTTAGAAATGTTGAAAGTGGTACCCATGGAAATTCTTAAAAAGAAAACGAATGAGTTTTAATCGTGTAAAAATAAGGCATGGAGTAACTAGTTTCAATAAAAAAATAAAGAGTATAATAGAAGGGAATAAATTACATCATATGTAACACTTTTTTGTTTAATGTACATGTGTGGATAAATGATATTATAGAAATATGAATCGTGAATCATCAAAGGAATTTTCCATATTAGTTATTATTTAAGGATTTGAAACATATTTAAAATAGTACCAATAACCTATAAAAGTGATTTAGTGATAATGTACCAAGCCATGATTTCTCAAATAAATTTAATATCGAATTCATGAATCACCGAGTCTCTATAAAACAACAATTTGTTACAACCAATATTGTAAACATAATTTTTCCACTCATATGATTTGAATTTCGAATATCTAACATACACCTTTTTAATTATTAAGTTATTTAGAGTCCGAAATAACCAACATAATGTTCTTTGTGAATTGTAACATACCCTTATGAATAGTAATGTTACGTTTATGAATAGTTACATACCATTATGAATAGTAACCTCACCAATGATAGTATATATATATATATATAGTATTTATGTTAAAATATGATGTACATATGTTTTGAAACAAGTAAATAAATGTTATAAAAACTATTTTTAAGTAAATTATGATTTTAATTGAAAATTAAAATAATAAAATTTAGAAAATTATTTTTGAAAAGTGGAATTCATATTTGGATTCTACAAAACTAAAAATGTTAAGGTTAAAATTTTGTAATTTTTGTTTAAAAAAAATGAATTTTCAGTGAATCGTAAAAAACTGTTATTTACAATAAATGGTGGATAATTAATTTATTGAGTCATTAATGATTTTATGAAAATTTAAGAACAAATGTTTTTTACTCACATGAAAATATTACTAATTCTTTTTATGGAATAATAACTATTGATTTCCCTATTGAAAACTAATAAACTGGTGACTAAAATATTATGAAAACCCTCATCCCATCCACTATAAATACCACCGCTAACACCTTATTTGCTTCACTCCACTCAATCCTTATGCATTATAAAAATTCTACACAAATATCCTCCCAAGATCCTCCCCTAATGACCATCATCCCTTTGCCTCGTAAAAATGAAAAACCCTCTCCACTTAAGAGGCCCTCAAAAAGGATTAATTCCAGAGGTAAAATTCTGATTTTCTATTCATTCAATTTCATATTCCTTTGTTAAATTTTATTTCCTAAACTCTCTTAATACCAAGTGTATGAAACCTCCATCACTATACAATTACTATAATATTTTTTATTCCAATGGTATAAATCATCTTCATTTTTCCTTTCCCCTCATTTTTAATAAAAATGAAACATCATCAGAGATGTGTTGATTTATCACATTCAAGGAAGATGATACTTTCAATTTGATTTACCATATTAAAATATAGTAATGAAAAAAAATTTATGGTTCAACTACACAATTATATATTTATTTTTTGTTATTAAGTATTCTGGAATCCTTATCCACTCATGATGTAATATAAAAATACAAAACATGGTAATTGTGAGAAAAATCACTAAATTAATCCAATTATTTATCATTACTGTTTCATATAATGATTAAAATTCACATCAAATAACAAAATTAATTTTATTAACATTAAATATTATTAAGTTTCATTCATAGCATATAAAATAAATTCTGGAATTCTACTCACATCTTACATGAACTACAATACTCTTTTATATGTGATCAGATCAAGAATATTATGAACATGTGCACTCACGAATATTGAAATTGAATCCATTAACCCATATAAAAGGACATGAATGAACCTAATAATGACATAATAAACCAAATTAATGTATAATTGGTTCTTTAATAGTTTATTAATAAACCTATTTTGGTATTTAGGTCGTTAAGATCAAGCGAAGAACACCTTCATATTTAAGTTAATGGATCCTCTCTCAAGCTTTTATTCAAGAACACCACTATGCTATGTCATTTTATTTTTTACTGATGATGGGGTGTTTTTTTCACCTCCTCTATACATCCCTTATGATATTTAAATGGCATGATTCTCTTTTACCTCTCGTTATTTCTTAATATCCCATATTGTTTATAAAGGTTTTCTACCAGAATCTCCATTTCCATTCGGGTTTCTCTTATTCTCTAATCACTTGAATAGAATTATTAATTATTAATAAGTACCCATCATTAATTCATTTTTAATGTTCTATATATGTTTACCAATTGTATTCCTTCATTGTTTTTTTGGAGAGTTACATGTTTTAAAAGAATCTTTAAAAAAAATTCTGAAATGCAATCCTGATTCTTGGAACATCTCAAATTCTTACATATTTTGAAGTCCACTCTATAATCTATTTTGACAGATATTTATCTTATTAAAATCTCACAAATTAACCTGAAAAATTATATTTCGGTTATTTCATGGTTTTAGGAAAGTAAATATGCCTTTTTTCTTTAAAATCCTTTAATATTTTCCTTAAATAACACTAAAATGTTTAATTTATAAAGAATCATTAAAAACTATTTTTAAATTATTTAACCTCAATAATAATTTATTTAAACCTAAAATATAATTTCAATGACCAGACCTTATATTTTCTAGGATATACTTTTCTATAATCTGATTTCATGTAAAATAAAAAAGATTTTCCAAAAAAACATTTCGTTCCAAAGAAAAAAAATATTTCTTATCTCACTTTAACTTCTATGCGGTATATGACTTGCTCAAGTTTGTTTTTCAATTTTTTGATGTATGTACTACCCTTCTGTACATCATATCACGATTATCCTTATTCTCATGATATTCTAATGAATTATTATTTGAATATGTCAAGGTGGTATGAGACACTTTAGAATTTTAAGGATTATTTCTTCATGATTATTTCAGTGGTATCATTTAAAAGTATCTTTATTTATGTCAACAAACTTTGATAAAAATTTCATATCATAGAGATTTATCTCCCATGATATCATCTGCAAAATATTTTATTCAAGGGTTTCTGATTAGTATGAATTTGGATGTTATATCATGGCCATATTCACCAAATTATTTTGAATGGTCAGTGTTTAGGTATAATGAATGGAGAAAGTTATTCACATGTTATATGTTAGTTTCAATATGAATGTATATGATTTTTATGTTTATCCTCATTCATAAGATGAATGTATTAGACTTATTATGTGATAGGATAGGCCCACTATAACCCCTCGATGAATCGGTAGGTCTCATGAGACAAACTATAGTTTTTGAATGAGTCCTTAAAAGAATGGATATTGGTTGTCTGGGCACAAGGCCATGACGGTATGGTAATGATTCCAGACATTGGTATTTACCTCATTTTTTCTATATAAATTCATAATTCATGTGTTTATTCGACTAATAGAATACCCATGATTATGTTTTACTATAGAAATAATAACTCATCTCATATTCCTTATATAATGTCCTGAAGTTTATTATTTTTAATGGAATGTCATAAAAATTATTCACCATTACTAATGATTATGTTTATGTTATCTTAAACTATGTTTTGTACCCATACTGATTGTCTAAGCTCACCCCTTATTCATTTTTTATTTTCATAGGACAAGATGAAGTTTATTATGTATGACCTGTAATGACAAACATAGTATTGTGGATGTTCTCAATAATGCATATATGTTTTATTTTATTTCAAGGTTTAATGTTGACCTTTTGTATGTATCTGTCTTTAAAAAACTACAAAACTAATTAGTTATTTAGGATATGAAATTATTGTAATCATTTTTTAATGAAATAATGCACCAACTCCGGGTAGCTGGGGTCAAGGAATTATAGTTTGTATCAAAGGATGTTTTATAGAAAATGTGGAAACTAGATATAGAAATTGCAGTTCAGAGAAAAAAACCCTAAGACAGTCTTTGAGGAAATTTATACATGATCATCCAAGAACATTGTTATAAAATATATTATTTGGATCCTTCAAGAAAATACAAACCTTTCTGGATACTACAAGTGGACGTGATTCTGGAACACATGTACCTAGGGGTAACAACTCCGGCAAGGATTTCCTGGCATGACCCAGGGTAACCCAGTACACAAAAATGGGACTTACTGTGCACTTGTTATTACACTTCTGGGGGATATGATTAGGATAATTCATATTTTTGTCAAAAGCCATTATGAAGTATTTATTCCCCTAAAGTATTCAAAGTATATAACTCAAGGATTTTGGATGTATAAATTTATGTTTTTTACTATACCATGTTTAGGGTTATATGGTGATCATTATTTTATGATTTAAATAATTATATAAAATTGATAATAAATGGATCCCATTAGAAGGGATGATAACTTCACCAATTCATGTGATGCAATGAGTAACAAGGATCATATATATTATAGTCATAATCCATAATTTTTAAGGAATATAGACTCAAAAGTGTCCATATAATATGAGGAGATAATATCATGTTTTGATATGGTATATATATAATTATTGGAGTCTTATGGCTTAGAAGATAAGAAATAGAACAATAGGGTAATAGATAAAAACATTGATATAGGGATGAAGGGAAAGAAGGGGTTTTCAACATGCGATAAATGTGGATGGAATCACCCTGGTAAATGATTTAAGTGAATGGGAGTTTTTAATATGTGTGGAGAAAAATGTGACCAATTTTTTGTTTTAAAGGGAAAGAAAAAGGCTTCTGATGTACAATGATTATCTGCAAGGATATGGGATAATATAATAATCAATAACAAAAGTGTCTAAGGAATATACTGGAAATGATGTAACTAGATAATGATCAAGTCATGATACTACCATAGATTATGTGGAATGATAATATTCCTCATTAATAATCATGTAATTTTAATATTTAATAAGAAAGGTACTAGTTCTAAGAATTGTCGAATATTTAAGGCTTGTACTACAGCCTAATTTCATTAAGTATTTGAGGTCATATGATGAATTGTACCCAGGATAAGAAACTCATTAGAAAGTTAATATCCTTGGAATATATATAGATGATGGAAAGACAACGCTAAATATATTCTCGATGATTAATATATTGATGAATTAATGATTGATTTGGATTAACACTGACAACCTCTAAACTGATTATTATCTTGTCGACAAGTGCCCTATGATATAATTGATGGAGTCTACAACTTTTTTGGATATAAGGAACATATCCAATATCATTTGTAAGGATAATTTCATGTTTTCAATAAGGTTTTATGGTAATTTGAGTTATTACCATATTTCAATAGGACACATGATGAACATATTCACATGTTTAGAATGTGAAAATTTAGGACCGCTTCAAGTTGATTAAAGGAAAATAAGCTACATGATTTTTTGAGAAGGATGAATCATAGTGTTTAAAAAAATCAGAAGTAAAAAGGATCCCGTACACATGGATCTAAAAATGATAGAAATGAGTATGATTCTAAATTATTGGATCACGATCTTTTGGATAGTTAGACCTTTTATGAAATGGTTTAAGTTGATCATTTTATGAGTTTTTTTGAGTTTAATGTCACCAAAAGATGCAACATATTCTTAGATGATAATTATAGGTAGTTTAAGGAACAATCAAATGACAGGGTCATGTTTAAGAAATATAAATTTATATTTATACACTTATGAAGTCGAATAATCCATCAACTCTATCAAAATATTCTTAATTGATGTTCTTTTAACATAATCTTAAATAACGTTAATAAAATTTTTAAGAACTTTTTTTTATGGTTTGGTGATAATCTATTTTTATCTAAACCTATTTTCTATTGCTATAAATTCATATCTTGGTTTTTATTATATTCCCAGGTTTCTAATTCCAATCAATATCACTCCATTCAAAAAGATAATTTATTCATTTGTATATTTTTTATAGATATTGTTATTATTAATATTATTATTTACCACCTATTTTTGAATTTCCAATTTAAAGAGGATATAATGTTAACCCTATTTCGGATATGGGTTTTTTGACAAGAAAAAATTCAAGTAACAATATATAACTTTCCAAGTGAAATATCAAATTTTGCGGATGAAAATTTTTTTATGGAGGGAATAATGTAACACCACATGATTTTGCAAATAAATTTAATATTGAATGCTTGAAACCCTAATTCTCTATAAAACAACACATTATTATAACATAGTTAATATAAATAATTTTACCACCCATATTATTTGATTTTTGAAAATATAACATACATGGTTTCTATTAGTATGTTATTTAGAGTCTCTCATTTCCAACAGAAGTTTTGGTGAATAGTAACATACTCATATAAATATCAGTGTTACCCTTATGAATAGTGTCTTACACTAATAAATAGTAACATTATATATGATAGTATATATATAGGATTTGTGTGAATGTATGATGTACCTATGCTTTGGAATATGTAAATAAATGTTTTTAAAAAAAAAAATTCATTAAATTATTATTTTATTTAAAATTAAATTAATCATATTTAGAAATTATTTTTTTGGAAAATGATCTTCATTTTTATATTTTAAAGGTTGAAAATTGTTTTTCTGAATAATTGGTATTTTTCAGAAAAAGTTCAATTTTTTAGGAATAGTAAAATACGATAATTTTCAATAAATGGTTGATAATTGAATTATTGAGTAATTGATGATGATATTATAATGTAAGATCCATTGGTATGAACTCACATGCACATATATTTATTTTGGTCATATTGTCCACATTTTTTACTATCTTGCTGAAAAATAATAAACTAATAATTAGAACATTAGGAAAACCCTCGTCTCCTCTAATATGAATACCACCTCTTCGACCCTATTCTCTACAATCCTCTCGAGCCATTTTCCTTCTCCAAATTCGATCCTAAATATCCTGCCATGATCCTCTCCTATAACCAGAAACTATTGTTTTCATAATAATACCATATTCTCTTCCCTTAAGAGGCTCTGAAGTGAGATTAATTCCAGAGGTAAAATTCATCTTTTCTTTTCTTTCATTTTCATATTCCATTGTTCAATTTTATTTCATAACCTCTCCTAATCGAAATGATATGAAAACTACATAACCATTGATGTAATATAATTTTGTTTTTCCAATGGGATAATTCATCTTCATTTTTCATTTCACCCACATTTTTGAAAAAATGAAACATCATCAGAGATGTGTTGATTTATCACATTCAAACACGATGATGATTTCTATTTGATTTACCATATTAAAATATATTAATGATTTTTTTTATTATTTAACTAGACTATTATATATTTTATTAATCTTATTCATTATTTAGGAATCTTTATCCACTCAAGATGAAAAATAAAAATATAAAACAAGGTAATTATGAGAAAAATCACAAAATTAATATATGTGTTTATCATTAATGTTTTATATAATGATTATCATTCTTTAAAAATAAATAAATGATTTTTATTAACATGAAATCTTATGAATTTTCATTAATAGCATATAAAATGAATTCTTTACTTCAACTCTCATCTTACACGAACTACCATACTCTTTTATATGTGATCAGATCATGAATATTATGAAAATGTGCATTTATGAATATTGAAATTGAATCCCTTATCCCATATAAAAGGCCATGAATGAACCTAATAATGACATAATAAACCAAATTAATGTATAAAGGGTTGTATAATTGTTAAATTAAAAAAAAAGAATTGGTATTAAGGTTATTAAGATCAAGTGAAGAACACCCTCAGATGTATGGTAATGTATCCTCTCTCAAAATTTTATTCAAGAACCCCCCAATGATGTGTCCTATAATTTTTTATTGAAGATAGGATATTTTTTCGCACCTCCCCCATAAATCCCTCATAATATATAAATGATAGGATTCCCATTTACCTCTCGTTATTCGTCACCGAGCCAAAATTATTGAATGGTTTTTTTACAAGAATATCTATTTCCTTTCGGGTTTCTCTTATTCACTAATCACTATAATTAAATTATTACTTATTCATATATACCACTCATAAATTCATTATTATTTTTCTATATATGTGTACCAATTTTAATCCTTCCTTATTTTTAGGGAGTTTCACATTTTAAAATAATAATTCAAAAAAAAATTCTCAAATGCAATCTTGATTCTTGGAACATCTCAAATTCTTTTCTATTTTGATTTCACTATATAATATATTTTGACCCATATTTGTCTTTCTAAAATCACACATTGTTACAGGAAAACATCAATTTTTGTTATTTCATGGAATTTGAATGAAAACAAGCCTTTGTGCTTTAATTTTTTTAATATTTTCCTTAAACAACATTAATATGTTTTATTACTAAAACATCATTAAAAACTATTTTTAAAATATTTAACCTCTATGAAGACATTATTTAAACATAAAATATAATTTAAATGACCTTAAATTTTATTTTATGGGATATACATGTTTAAAATCTTATTTCTTGAGAAATAAAAATTGTTTTCGTAAGGAATAGTTCATTCTAAAGTAAAAATGAATTTTTCTCATGTCAATTTAACTTTTATGAGATATATTCCTTGCTCATAACATTATTTAATATTTTGGTGTATTTACTACCCTTTGGTATATCATATCAAGATTATCCTTATTATTATGATATTTTAATTGATTGTGATTTGAATATCTCAAGGTTGTATGAGACACTTTGGAATTTTATGGATTATTTCTTCAATATTTTTTCAGTGGTCTCATTAAAAAGAATCATTATTTTTATCAATGTTGTTTGATAAACATTGAATATAATAGAGATTTATCTTCTATGATATCATCTACAAAATAAGTTATTTATCAGTTTCTTATTAGTATGAATGTGGATGTTCTATCATATCCCTATTCACTATATTATTCTGACTGGTCAGTGTTTATGTATAATGACTGGAGAAAGTTATTTTCATTTCATATGTTTGATTCAGTTTGAATATATATGTTTTCTATTTTTGTCCCCATTCATAAGAGGAATGCATTGAAATTATTATGTGATAGGATAGGCCCACTATAACCCCTCGATGAATCAGTATGTCTTGTGAGACAAACTATAGTCTTGGAACGAGTCCTTAAAAAATGGATATTTATGGTCTTGACACGAAGGCATGATGGTATGGTTATGATGTCCGACATATGCATTTACCTAATTATGAATATAAAAATCCATAGTTCATGTGGTTATTTGAATTGTAGAATACCCATGATTATATTTTATTATGGAAATAATTACTCATCTCATATTCTTCTCATAATGTGTTCATGTTTATTATTTTTAAAGGAATATGTTTTCAATTATTCACCAAGCATATTGATTATTTTTATGATATCATACACCATATTATGTTCCCATACTGAGTGTCTGAGCTCACTCGTTTCTTATGTTTTATTTTCATAGGACATCGAGTTGTTTATTATGTTTGACCTACAAGGATAAACAACGAGTTGTGGATGTTCTCAATAATTCATATATGTTTTATTTCAGTTCAAGGTTTAATGTTGATCCTACGTATGTATCTATTTTTAAAAAACTACTAAAGTACATATTCATTTGGGATATGAATTTCTTATAAGAATTTTATTTTAATGAAATAATGCACCAAATCCGAGTAACTGGAGTCAAGGTGTTACATTTCGTATCAAATGATGTTTTTTAGAAAATGTGGAAACTAGATCTAGAAAATGTAAATCAGAGAACAAAACCATAAGATAGTATTTGAGAAAATGTATAGATGATCATCCTATAACATTGGTATGCAATAGATTATTAGTATCCTATAAGAAAATACATATCTATCTGGATACTACAAGTGGATGTGATTCCGGAACAAATGTACCTAGGAGTAATAGCTCTGACAAGGAGTTTCGAGCTTGACCTGTGGTATCCTAGTACACGACAATTGGCCTTACTGTGCACCTAGTATGACAGTTATGTGGGTTATGATTAGAATAATTCCAATTTTTTTACAATCCATTATGAAGTATTTATGCCCCTAAAGTATTAAAACTATATAGTTCTAGGATTTTGAAAGTATAAATTTATGTTTTGTAATATTCCATATTTAGTAATATATATAGATAACTATTTTATGATCTAATTTAGTATATATAATTGATTATAAAAGAGCGCATCAAATTGAATGTAAACTTCACCAATTCATGTGATGATATGACTAACAATTATCATATATCTTATGTTCTTAAGCAATAATTTAAAAGGAAGTTTGTCTCCAATGTGTCCTCATCATAGGAGGATATAATATCATTTGATGATAAGGTATATAAATAATTATTGGAGTCTTATGGATTAGAATAGAATCAAGAGAACAAGAGGGTGATAGAGAAAAACATGGATAAATGGATGAAGAGAAAGAAGTGTTTTTGCACATGAGATAATTGTGGATGGAATCACCCTGGTAAATGATTTAAGGTAATGAGTGTTTCATATGAGTGTGGAGAAAAATGAAACCAATTTTGTGATTTAAAGGGTAAGAAAAATGTTTATGATGTACAATGATTCAACTGTAAGGAGATGGGACAATATGTGAATAAATATCAAATGTGTCTAAGGAATATGCCGCAAATGATGTTATTAGATAATGATACAGTCATGATACTACCACAAATAAAGTGGAAGGATCAAATTTCTTATTAAGAATCATGTAATTTTAAAGTTTTATAGGGAAGGTCCTAGTTGTAAGAATTATCGAATATATGAGGATTGTACTACAACCCATTTCTGTTAAGTATTTGAGGTCATATTATGAATTTCACCAAGGATAAACAACATAATAGAAAGTTAATATCCTTGGAATGTATATGGACGAGGGAAATACAACCATAAAAATATTGTTGATGATTAATATAATGATAAAGAAATGATTTACTTGGATTAGTACTAACTACCTCCAAATTGATTATTATCTTTCCTTCTAGTGGTCTTTGGTAATATTTATGGAGTTTACAACATTTTTAGATATATGGAATATATACAATAGAATGTGAAAGGATAAATTCAAGATTTCAATAAAGTTTTATGGTGATTTGAGTTATTACCATATTTCAAGAGGACACATGATGAACATATTCAAATGTTCAGAATGTGAAAATTTTGCGCCGGATAAAGTTAATTAAAGGAAAATCAGGTGCATGATGTTTTGAGCAGGATGTATTATAGAGTTTCAAACAAAATTTGGAGTACCAAGGACCCAGTGCACATGGATATACCAAGGATATATATAGGAATGATTCTAAATTATTGGATCATGATTATTTTCATAGTTAGAACATTTAGGAAATGGTTTATGTAGATCATTGTATGAGATTTTGAGTTTAATGTCACAACAAGAAGCAACTTATGCGAAGATATTAAGTATAGGTAGTTCAAGGAATAATCAACCGATAAGATAATGTTTATGAAATATAAATGTATATTTATACCCATATATTGTCGAAAAATCCCTCAACTCTATCAAAATATTCTTAATTGTTGTTATTTTATCATAATCTATGCTAACATTGATAAAATTTTTCATAACTATATTTTATGGTTTGGTGGTATTTTTCATTTATCTAAACCTATTTTATATTGATAGAAATTCATATTTGAGTTTTTATACTATGCCCAGGTTTCCAATTCTAATCAATATCACTCATTTCTAAAAGATAATTTATTCATTTGTGTATTTTTTGTTGTTAATGTTATTAATTTTATTATTATTTTTCACCACCTATTTTTTCATAACCTTTTTATGGAGGATATTATATTATCCCTATTTCTGATATGGGTTTATTGACTGGAAAACGTTCAAGTAACAACAAATAACTTTCAAAGTGAAATATCAACTTTAATGGAAGAAATTTTTATGAGGGGATAATGTAATACCAGATGATTTTTCAAATAGATTTAATATTGAATGAATTAAACCGTCATTATCTATAAAATAAAACATTCTTCAAACATAGATAATATAAATAATTTTACCACACATATTATTTGATTTTTGAAAATACGACATGCATGGTTTCAGTCAGTATGTTATTTAGATTCTATTATTACCAACATAGTTTTTGGTGAATAGTAACATAGTCTTATGAATATTAGTGTTACCCTTATGAATATTGACATACCCTTATGAATAGAAACATCATATATGATAGTATATATATAGGATTTATGTGAATGTATGATGTACCCATGCTTTGGAATATGTAATCAAATGTTCTAAAACTGTTTTTCTGTAAATGATTATTTTAAATAAAATGAAATAAATAAAATTTAGGAAATATATTTTTGAAAAATGTTCTTCATTTTTGGATTCTAGAGGTTGAAAAAATTTTACGGGGAATTTTTGGTATTTTCCAGAAATAATATAATTTTTGGTGAATAATAAAATACGATAATTTGCAATAAATGATTGATAATTGAATTATTGAGTCATTGATGATATTATTCTAATTTAAGAACAATTTTTTTGAATTCAAATTCCCAAATTACTATTTTGGTCATGTAATCAACATTATTTATTGACTTATGGAAAAATAATAAACAAATAATTAGATCATTAAAAACCCCTCATCCCCTCCACTATAAATACCACTTATACCACCCACTTCTCTTCACTCCTCTCAAGCCATTTTCATTCTCAAAAGTCTGCCCAAAATATCATCCCAGATCCTCCCCTATGACAAACAACTCTTGGTTTCCTAAAATTTCCATATTATCTTGCCTTAAGAGGCTCTCAAGGAAGGATATTTAAAGAGGTAAGATTCCTCTTTTAATTTAATTCAGTTTCATGTTTCTTTGTTCTCTTTTCTATCCGAACCTATCCTCATCTAAATCATATCAAAACTAACGTACCATAAAGTTTCTGGAATTTTTTAATGCTAATGGGATAATTCATCTTTGTCACTCATTTCTCCCTCATTTACGAAAAAATGAAACATCGTATGGGATGTGTTGATTTACCACATTAATGGATAACAATGATTTCAATATGATTTACAGTCACAAAATCAAGTCAAGAAACCACATGTATGGTTGAAAAGAGTATTTTATATGTGTTTTATCTAATGCAATTTTCTATAATCATTATGCACTAATGATGTAAAATAATAATACAGAACAAGGTAGCTGTGAGAAAAATCGCCAAATTAGTCCTAGTGTTTATCATTAGTGTTTTATATAATGATTCACCATCACTAAAAATAATCAAAATTAATTTTATAACCATGTAATATTATGAATTTAGATTAATAATATATAAAATCAAATCTATTCTTCAACTCCCATCTTGCATGAACTACCATACTCTTTTATAAGTGAGTCGATCATGAATATTTTGAAAACTATCACTCAGGTACAATGAAACTGGATCCTTTAACCCATATAAAATTCCACGAATGAACATAATAAATCCAAAATAAACAACATAAATGATTAAATGTTTCTTTATTTTTTATTTATGATACTAATTTGGTTATTCAGGTCAGTATGAACACGTGAATAACACCATCAGATTGAAGGTAAGAGACCCTCTCTCTCCCTTTTATTCAAGAACACCCCTATATTATGTCCTATTATTTTTTTCCAAATGATGTGGTATGTTTTCTCACGAACACCATACTTCCATTATGATATATAAATGAATTTATATCCCTTTACCTCTTGTTAAGCCACCATAAGAACTATAGTTACCATGCCGAAAAAGTTTTTAAGAGTATTCTACATGAATCTATATTTCATATCAGGCTGCTCTTATTCTCCAAAAACCACTATAAATTAATTATTTATTATTATGTAACCCTCATAAATTATATTGGAATACTCTATATATGTTTAAAAATTATAATTCTTCCTTATTTTATGGGGATTTACATGTTTTAAGAGAATCTTTCAAAATAAATGTTCTGAAATTCAAGCCCAATTCCAGGAACTTCTCAAAATCTTTATTATTTTGTATTTCACATTATAATATGTTTCAAACTATATATATCATTCCAAAATAAAACAATTTAACATTAAAATGATATTCTTGTTCATTCTGGGATTTATGAAAGCAAACATGCCTTTGCGGTTTAAAATCCTTTAATATTTTCCTTAAACTACACTAAAATGAATAATTTCTAAAGCATATTTAAAATAAAATTAATTTGTTTTTCCCCAATAAAACCGTTATTAAGACTAAAATATAATTTCAATGAATATAACTTTTATCTTCTTCGATATACATTTTTTCAATCTTATTTCTTGAAAAATACAAATTATTTTTCAAAAATAACTCTTCTTTCCAATGAAAAAAAGGATTTTTCTCATCTCACATTATCTTTTATGAGAAATATACCTTGTTCACCACTTTTTTAGTTCTTATGGTGTTTTTACTGTCCATTGGTATGTCAAATAAAGAGTTTCATTATTATTAATATATTATAATGGATTATTATTTGAATGTTTTGTGGTTGTATGAGACACTTTGGAATGTTTAAGGATTATTTGGTAAAACAAATTCAATGGTCTAATTTAATAGAATATTCATTTATGTAAACATCCATTTATAAATCCTGAATTAAATATATATTTATCTCTTATGAAATAATTTAAAAATATGTTATTTAAGGGTTTATGATTAGTTTGAATTTGAATGTTCTATCATGACTCCAGTCACGATATTACTCTAAATGGATAGTGTTTATGTTTAAGGATTGAGGAAAGTAATTTACATTTCATATTTTAGTTTAAATATACATGAATATTTTGTTTATGTTTATACCCATTCATTAGAGTAATGAATTTGAATTATTATGTGATTATTGGGGCCCATTATAGCCCCTCTATGCAACAATAGGGCTCATGAGACAAACTATGGTCTTGGCACGGTGCCTTGACAAAATGGATTTTTTTAGTCATGGAAAGAGGCCTTGACAATATGGTTATGATGTATGGAACATAAATTTCCATCATTATGAAGATATAAATTAATATTTCAGGCGGTTATTCAACTATATTTTACCCATGATTATGTTTTATTATGGTAATAATTACTCAACTCAGAATCCTTGCATAATGTGTTCAAGATTATTATTTTTCAAGGCATGTGTTTTCAATTATTGACCATTCCTAATGTTTATGTGTATGATATCTTTTGATGTGTTTCCAACCGTTTCTGAGCATTAGGAATCACCCCTTTCTTATGATTTATTTTCTTGTTACATGATAATGTTTATTATGTTTGACCTGTAGGGATAAACATAGGGTTGTGGATATTCCCCAAAAAACATATATGTTGTATTTCATTTCAAGTAGTAATGTTGAACCTATGTATGTATCTGGTTTTCCAAAACTAATAATCTAATTGGTCTTTTGGGATACATATTTTTGTTTGTATTCCAATGTAATGAAATAATGCACCGTATCTAGGAAAATGGGTTTGGGGATTTATTTGAAAGGTGATACTTTGGAAAACACATGATTAAGGGATTGGTATACAATAATATGTTTTTTGTGTTGGGATAAACATTAATAGTCTCGGGATGATATTTATATGTCTAGAATTATGTTTAAATTAATTTATACAACTTTTAGATATTTATGTGGTTGATGTTAAGCTTGATTTATGATATATTGGGAATGATTTTGAGGTGATTACAGATATTCTCGTAGATGTTTTATTGGTTGGAGGTATATATACCCACAAGGATTAATATAGTGGATTATTTGATAAGATTGATATTTTGTTTTTGGAGGTGTAACCTGAAGGGTATGAGACAACCTTTTATGTTAAAAAATTATTTAATTTTGAGGTAATTAATATTTTTGGGGATATAGGGTATTTATTTATTGAAATATCTAGGTTAAACCATTGGGTTTTTGTGTGTGTTTAATTTTGGAGTTTAGTGTATTAAGGATTATTAATTTTCAGAATTAATTTAATTTATGACAACCATTTTGGATTTAGTAAATATAAGAGTAATGTCTTGTTATTCTT
The DNA here is from genome assembly GCA_963277665.1 of Viscum album. Classification (NCBI taxonomy): domain Eukaryota; kingdom Viridiplantae; phylum Streptophyta; class Magnoliopsida; order Santalales; family Viscaceae; genus Viscum; species Viscum album. The sequence goes on from OY728141.1 coordinate 1,820,200,586, forward strand.
TTGAGGATTAAGTGATCCATTGGAAGCTTATTCTAGTGCTTCATGCATGGAAAATTCATCTTGAGTACTCATTGTTTGTATAAAAGGATGAGATTGTGGAACAATTTATTAAGGGATGAAACCGTACATATCAATAAAGAATATTTTCTTATGTTCTTAGTATATATGGTAAGGTAAATTTTCATTCTATGGAATGAATTGTGAAACAAAAATATTTTCATATTATGAATTGATAGTATCTTAACCCATCACAAATTTATGGTTTTGAGGTCATTAAATTTCTCTTAACCATGTTCTATATATCCCTCTATTTGTTCTCATGAATTTTTTTTTAACCATGTCTATATTTTCACATCGCACTAATGTTCTACTACTTTAAAACCTAGTTATGTGATGATCATTGTACTTCCCCTTCTCTCTTTTCAAGTGGATATTTTATCACCTTTTTTTACAATGTGGCTTATCAATAAAGATGTTTTAATGTTTAAAAACATTACCCAATAAGGTTAATTTCAATAATAATCTGCAGAATTTTCTAAATGGGGGAAGAATTCAAAGCCCCAATTTTTTAAAGTTGAATTTTTTTTTGATAGAGTATTTTATACACAACATCGAATCCAAAAAAAAGATGATTATTTAAATAAAATAGTTGTAACCAGACCATTATATTTTTAAGTATGAATAGGATTATATTTTTATGATATATATTCATATGTGTACATAATATTCTACATAAATGTATTGAAAATTTTTTAGTAAATAATCACTCAATTTTTGGTAATGTTTTCAAGATAAGATATCTTCTAATATGATTTTTATTTCTTTTTTTGAAAAATATTTTATTTATTTTTTAGAATGTATATAGAATTTATTTCATAAAATTAACATCATTTTCGGTATCATCATTTCAAAATAAAATCATGGTGAGAATTTGTGAATTTTTTTGGGTAATATATATTTTTAGTGATTAGTTAAAATAACAATTGTTTCTTTATACCTATCATTAATTTTGATAAATTAAGTAATTTAAACGTCCCATTATTATTTTAATTTGATTTTAAATTAACAGAAGAATTATTTATTTATATGGAATCTGAGTAATTACATTTAAATCATCTGTATACCAAATTTAAGAATATGATTATTTTTAAGCTTGAAAACACATTTTCCGGAAAGTTATTTTAAAATGCATAATGTTTCTCCATTTTTATTATTTAAAAATAATCAATACTAGTTAATTAATAAATTAAATATATATATTATATATTAATTAGAAATTTAAATTCATATATTGTATATTACATGTTATATGGTTAATGTAAAATCATTATTTCCTTGAAAAAAAAATCATTTTCCTTAAAAACAAATTTCATCGCACTTCACTATTTTATTTTAAATTTAAATCTACCTGTTATATGAATGGATTTTCATAAAATTTACTTCATATTTAAAATCAACATAATTAATATTAGGTATTATGGTCGACATAATTTTCAGAAAATATGAATAATAACTATAGTAAATATATATTACCCTGGTAAAAGAAATATATATTGATTAAGGGTAAAAATATGTTAACAAGAACTATAAAAAAGTAAAACTAATAATATGGATATTTATATTTTATTTTTAATATAATTATTATTTTATTATATTTTTTTACTTTATAAATGATTAAATAATGATTTTTGTAAATATTATATTTGTTAAAACATAAATTGTATTTTTGGTAATATATTGTTTTAATCAATATAATCCTTTATTAATTAAATAATTATATATATAAATTATAGCTAAATAATATTATTAAATATTTAATATTATATATAAATTATAATATAATTTTCTGAAGATAAAATGATATTTTATAAGGGTAAGAAAACATTTATTATAAAAAAACCATCATTTTTCAATAAAGATATATTTTGATTTAAAAGTTTAATTTATCAAATTTATTAAATTATTATGATAAAATAAATATTACTTTGGTATTAATCATGTTTAAATTATCTAGTGGTGTGTTTTTCATAATTTTATCAGATAATTGAATTTTTGGGTAAAAATAAAATATTGTATAAATATACGGTTTTTATTATGACATCACAATGAACCAAAAGTGATATAATTAATGATATAAAGGGGATAAATGAAAAAAAATATATATTTCCAATTTAAAATAATAGGATTTCTAGGTTATTTTATTTATTTTATAATGCACTAATAAATTTCCCAAAACCTATATATGAATTTATGATATTAAAATTATTTCTTTTTAATCCTGACTCACTTCCACATCATCATGGATAATATTTTAATGATTTAGTATCTTGGAATTTTATAATTTTTTATTTTACTAATATTTTTTCAAAACCAAGGAAACAACACATGAGAAGTTTTTAAATTTGATTATTTTATTGTATAGAGTTAAAAACCGATGTTTGGGAAATAGTAATGAACCCTCATCTATTTTCTATATAAACCTTACCCATCTCCAATTAATATTCACAAAAAAACATTTATCAGATTATAAATATTCATTTCCTCTCTTTATTCCTCCCTTGGTTCCCCAAATCACTCAAGCATCTCCTCCTAAGCTTCTGGATCACCCTACCAAAGTAAGGGTTCTTTCAATATTGTTTCAATTCAAGCACCTTTATTATTTTAACCTTTTGAATCTCAATTGGTTATTTTTTCACGGATTTATAATGATCACATTACTATAAAATTTAATTCCTAAAAATTATATATCATATATTCCCTATCATTATATCTTTTTTTGATGCCTTCACTATGTTAAAATTATGTAAGGGATCTTCTATTTCTCCTCTTAAAAAAAGAACCGTATTTATGATGTGAATTTTATTTTAAAATTAATAGTTAAGTTAAATTATTTTTAAATATACCTATTACATCTATTTTGATATAAAAAAGATTATATACACATTTAACTCTTATTAAACCATTTTATGAATCTTTATGTACTGTCGTTATGCTGTCAAAATTATCCTACGATTTTTCAGAGCCATGATTATTGTCAACAACCATCCTTGTCTAATGCATATTAATTCCAAAATTTTCATTATGGATTATTTTCATACATATCCCATATAATTTACTTTTTTACTTCCATGATATGAGATACCCCATTCTATCTCATTGAACAACTTTATAAATCTTCATGTACTTCTGTTACCCTAGCGACATGTCACTATGATTTTCCATACTAAAAAAATTAGAGGTGTATATCTGTGCCCATTTACACTCATGTGTATTAGAATAGTTGTAACTGTACATGATTTATAAGTAAATTATATGTATGTAACCTATCATCCTTAATCATGGGATTAAATGTGATGAGATATTCTCTTATGCTATATGATCTATGTGTCACAGTTATTAATAAGACTAATTCATATTGAATATTTTATGGATAATAAATGAAATCATGTCCTCAGATTTTGTTAAATAAGTTTATTTATAGAATATTTTTAATTAGATCATTTAATTTTAAATTTATTAATAAATCAGGTTTTAAACCTTTAAAGTTCAATAATTTATTTTAGCAATTAATAATTTTATATGAATTATTTGAACATAAACTTCTGAAACATTTTTCCTCACTCATTGGAATATATCTTTTATTTAGGAAATATGACCTATATTTTTCATTATATTGGATTAAATGGAAAATGGAGGTAAATATGTCATATAATCACCATTTTGGAGACCACATCAACATTTAAGCCATATCTTTATGCGTTTTTTTGGTTAATAAGGCGATGCTAGTAGGATTAAATTAGTTGGAGAATTTCCCTAATTAAATCATCTCTTCTCTTTTTTTCCTATAACCCCACCTATATATATAAATCTATATTTCTATTTTTGATGGGTTGGGATGTGAATTAGAAATTTGAGGAAATAGAAGAATTGGTTTTACGCTATTTTTATAGGCAACTCATGAAGTAGTGCTCTTGAAGCAAGAATCCATTCAAAAAATCCATTTTATTTTTCTATACACATCAATGTTTGTGTTTTCATAAAATAAATTTTAGTTTATCTTTTGTTACATATGATTTTTTTTTCAATTTTAAGCTTTATTTTTTTGATTATTTTTTATTGAAATGATGAGTATAAATGTGATGTGGATATACCCTTTCAGAACATTTGTGATTGAAATTTGTTTCTATGATGACAACACTGGTCATATAATACTAGTTTTCTTTAGTATTCTATATACCTCTAAAAATACTCATTTATTTATTTGAATCATTTATCTCCTATAAATCCAAAAATATGATCTATGAATTTTTTTAACATAGATTAAACTAAGCATGAGAAATAATAATTCAAACAAAAAACGTGAGGTCATGTAAAGTGTGAATTGTGGTAGCATAATCTTAATCGATAAAACAAACGACATAGAATAAATTTTCAGAGTTCAATAACAATCATAAAAAATAATTATTCATTATTTAAAAAACATATATATAACATAACTGACCAATAAGCATAATATAGCCTTAGAACAAGAATGAATGTTGGGTGCTATGATAGCATGTTCTGAATCTAACATAGGGATTAATTAATTTAATCTCGGTGGTTATGTCAATTCGTAAAGGTTTTGGGGGTTCAAAAATTAGGGGATAATTATTATGTGGGTTTTTATTTTAATTATAATGATTAATAATTAAGAGAATAAGTAGAGTTAGATCTATTACACCGTCTAAAAACTGTTTCTGAAAAATATTCTCATTGCGATTTCTCAATCTCATTTCTAAAACAAAAAATATAAAATCTTCTTCCAGCATATTTATTTTTACATTAAAAAATATAAAACCCCTCAAACTTATAATTTGTGTATTTATTTTATATTTATTTTATATTTATTTTTATAATTCCATTGAAATGTTTTTTTAAATTACTCAATCTTTGAGATATGACATTGGTAGGCAACTATATTTCACCCAAGCACCCCAAAACCACACACCATTTTATATCACCAAAGACAATGAATTTAAATTTTTCATGTATATGATATGGAATATAGGGGGTTTTCAAAATTATATAATGCAATAATGAAATGGGTATTGTTTTAGTCTCATTAGGTGTCATATATGGGACTAGGGAGTGAACCTAATCCATTATGGGAATTTTTTCACCATGTTAGGATGTCTTGGAGGTTTTTCTTGACATATGTTTATGGTAAAATGTTTAAATTTATTTACACATTTCCCAGGTTGACTTTCTGTTACAATGATATATCATGCCCTGTCTTTCATATTATTATTCTCATCCTTTTTAGGTTCCATTGAAATTCATATTTTTTTAAATGTAATATTTCATATTGTCAATCCTTGATTATTCCATTAATGGGATTTATAGATCACACCTTTTTATATATATCCCAAAGTATTCCAATGCAGTTTTAAGAATGATGGAATATTATGATCATGTTAAGGATAATTTTAATTACGATGATGTACCACTTATTATATGTTATTCTGTAATCTACCTAATTACCCTATTACACAAGAGTTCTCAATCTTCTAGGTTACATTATTTGTAACCATATGTAATAAATCATGAATTAATGTGTAATAAAGACTGGGTTATCATATCCTCTACACCATATTGATGATCTTTTTTATCAACTATGTAGATATCAATACATTTCTATGATTGACCTTTCTTCTGAACATCATCAATTGAGTTTCATGGAGGATATTCCAAAGAGATAATTTCCTAAAAGGTATGAACACTATGAATTAATAACAGTTTTATTGGGTATTACTAATTCCCTTACAATATACATGGATTTAAAAAACAGAGTTTTTAGTGGTTACCCTGAACAAATTGGGGTATTTTTTATAGATTATATTCATATACATTCAAATATAATGGAAGAGTATGAATATAATTTATGAATTATGCTAAAGTAATTAAGGAAGGAGAAGATTTTTGAAAAATTTACCATGTGTGAATTTTGGCTTCAAAAACTTTCATTCAGGGGCCATATAATCTCAAGTGAGGGTATGTCATTAGATCCTTAAATTTAAAAAGATATTAAGTGTTTTCCAAACAAACCACAATGATTGAGATTTTTAATTTTCTTGATTTGGCTGGATATTATCAGTTATTTTTGTAGAATTTATCCAAAATTTCTAGTATACTAACCATGTTAACTCGAAAATACATATAGGTTCCCTTATATATATATATATATATATATTTAAAGAAAAATTTATGTAATTAAATAGAAGGTTAGTCATTTCAACTATGACTTATTTTCCATATAGTGGACAAGGGTTTGTAATATATAGTGATGCATAAAAAATGTATTGGGATGTGTTCTCATGAATAATGAATTGTTAATCGATTTTGACCCATGCAAATTGAAGTTTCATGAGTAAAATGAACAGACATTATTTTTACCTTGTAATACATTAAAATATATTGATGAATATTTTCAAATCCAAACCCTGAGGGAGTGCACAATTCCGACACCCGGTGTCCCTGAAATAAATTTTATAAAAATATTAAATATATTATATATCACACACAAATGATCATAAATAAGTAATGAAATATCTCATAAATGGATTCTAGAATAAAAACATGATTCCATTGTTGAATTCTAAGCATGGGGTTTACCCTAGACATGACCTAGAGTTGGTCAAAAATGGGTGTTCAGACTATGTATCCTTTGGTGGGAACATTCAGTGGATTAATTAATTAATTAATAAAATTAATTCACTAAATGAACTAAACCAAATTCCTTATATAAATAAATTTTTATGAAAAATCTCTAGGTATAGTGGTATGAAATTGGTATCATTGAGAGGCAGAATCCACCTTTATTCATTGTCATATTGAGATCATAAAATGACAATGAGTATCCATATCTAGGTGAATCGATGCAAAACATACACAATGGACTCTTTCCATCCTTGGTAGATGCATTCATCATCATAAAATGATCCAATATCAAGGTAGGACTCATACATTGGTGATTCTACCCCTTATGATTAAACAGTTGAACATGATCTGTTCAATTTTTCAAATATGTATTTAATATGAGCACTTTCATTCACTCATGTATTGGGTTTCAATTGTTATCAAATTTTTTCATGTTGTGATATGTTTCTCACCCTGATTATACCTAATATATATTCATTTTCTATTAATTTTTGGACAATCATTTTTTCAACTTTTTATGTGCTTCTTCCCCATCGTTGTTTGCGATCTTAGTCATTAGCCAATGGGGTCGTAGTTCAACAATGCTGGACATGATTGAGATGACTGAGCCGTCCAATTCTAGGATAAATCACATGAGATGAATATATCAACAATAAAAGGATGGATAAAGATGGTTCGATGGATGCATATGATTCCACCGCGGATTGGGAATTTGATGATGCATTGAATGGAACAACAAATGATAGCTGCACAAGGCGGGTTCATACAGGAGGGTTTGATTCTATTTTCCACCGAATAGATGACTGTAAAAAATGGATGAAGGTGATTAATAATGGGTTTTGTGACTTATAGTCATGATTACATATAGTGATGGTAGATTTTAGTTTATAAAAAATATGTGATTACATTTCGTGTAGTACAAAACAACACACAACATGTTTTGAAGAAATTCATGGTTCTTGGGTTAAAAAATGATCATAAGTATCACACATAATGAGACTTAGTGATAGTGTCCCGGTGTATACCTCACACATACATAGACGTGGATATGTCCATGCACACACTATGTATAAGCACATGGGTAGTGTACATAGACATTACTAGGAAAACACGACTTAACCCCGGGTGGCTGGGAGACTCATGTGGAATCCTTAAACATCGAGTGATTAATGTATTACTATGGATATTGAAAAGTATTATATCTAGACCAAATTAAATGTGGGTACCCTACAAACCTTGTACCTCTTTTTGAATAAACTTATATCACTCACATATCCCTTATTTTCACTCAGAGATTAGTCAGCAAGTAGCCTATATTATATTATATATTATTTAGAACATGATATTAGACATCACAGAGAATTTTGAGATATAAAGTGTGATTTTACAAGAATGATGATTTTTTAGGATATTCTTGATGATATAAGTGATTGAGTAGAGTTATCATAGAGTCCATAGTGTCACCCTCTTACATGGATATGGCATGGATATTCTTTTAACCTATTGGAGTGACACCCTCCTATAGGGATAGGTTATCGATCCTCTGTCTACCTATTAGAGTGAAACAATTTTGTAGGAATATGGAATGGTTCCTCTATAAACCATAATAGTTCTACCCTCTTTTGGAGCTAGGTAATGTGCCCTATATCTATTGAGTGTCACTCTCTTGTGGATTTCAGGAATGGGTACTCTATACTATGTGGATCCCTTTTAGGTTGTTAGGGCATGGGTCATATATCTACAGAGTTTCACACTCATTCTGGGATAGGGAATGGGTCCTCTATCTACCCCCATAGTAGAAATCTCAGATGGAGTCAGGGCATGGGTCCTTTATCATTAGAGAGGAACCCTCTTATTATACTAGGGTATGAGTCCTATACATACAGATTGGGTCCCCTCGACTATGGAGTGTAGTGGTGAGGTGTGGTGAGGTTTGTATAATTCTTTAAGAAGATGTGCAAGATTCTAGGCATCGAGGATGGACCACTTTGGATGTATTGAAAAATGCATCATCATGGGATATACTATGATATTAAGATCCCATTTTTCTCTCATTCGGGTTTATGATAGGAGAATATATATATATATTGGTTTTTTCCTCTCTGGCTATGGGTTGAGCTATCTACATTTTTCATGTCTCTTATTTATCCCCCCATTATCTATTGAGGTATTCTATTGGGTGTGTATATACTCACCCCTACATAGGATTTTCCCACATGTGTTGTGTTATATACATACGACAGACATGCTGAATATGATTTCAGATGAGCTTCTGGATAACATGGTGCATTTGACCATGAATGGTGGCCAGGACATGGGGATCTAGATCCATGCTCTCACAATATTTACCTTTTCTAGATAGTATCATGTTGGGACATCATTCTCATGGGGCATGTATTTTTTTACTTATCTTATTACACTGTTTTACTCTTGTTTTCTATAGAGGTTGTTACATTCCTTCTTGTTTATCTAGATGTAAATTCCATTTATTAGAATTCCCCTAAAATTATCCATCAATATAATCAAGTGTGTGCATATATGTATATTAGGAAAGGGGATCCTATATTAATTATTCATTTTTGCACTTGTCGTTAACCCTTGTCCAATGTAGGTAGGCTTGGGGTAATCACAGTTTGGAGTACCAATGGCCAGGTGAACATTGATGGGCTAGGTTGTGATATATCATTATTAGAGTAGTTAATTCCATAGGATGGTGTTAAGAGTTATGTACACTTAACAATATTTTGTTGAGACTTAGGAAAACCATTTCAAAGTGTATTGAGTGTGGATTTCAATATAAGGAACCCAATGTTGTTAAGGTGACTGACATATCCATACATCTAGAAACTAATCACCTGTTTACCAACTAATGATATGGAGAGATCAGTTAAAGGAAACTTTTTTACATGCATCATATAGGATTGAGTCTTTAAATTTCATTATTTTGATAACTCCCCGTATATATATGATCATCTGACCATGGTATGTCTTGATTAATGTTTTTGGATGTATTTGTGAAGACACATACCTGGGTTAATAACTAAGGATTGTGATGAGTATTTGATGAGTGATGTGGCCTTAGTTAAGGGAACATTATGCGATATACTTTCTCTAAGAGGATAGGTAGAGGTACCCACACATATCGGGTAGCATATACTACCAGAAGAGTATGTTGAGGATGAGTACATGCTTATCGTACTTCATGTGTTCTAGTGCTAATGTCTTCTGAGGTTCCATAGTGAACCATATCTCAAGGAATAAAATTATTGGATTGTGTTTGTGATCTATGTTTTCTAGATAATCAGGATACTTACTAATCTAGTGGTTGTGCAGAAAAATGGTCTTCTCTATAAAGTATATAATTGCTGGTGGAGCTTAGTAACATAGATGAATTAGGAGTCAACGCTCTCATGAGATGACTTCCAACAACTATTTTGTGAGGACTATTACCCCTCATGATTATGATTAAATTGGATTTATGAGATTATGGATCTGCAACAAGGAGGCATGAACGATGCTATGTATGCTGTGAGGTTCACAGACCACATGTTGTACGCCCTCAACACGATTCATGATGGCTACTTATGGGTGAAGAAGATTGAGAAGGTTCGTTGCATAGACATCTAAGTCAGTGTTGTACCTCCATGTATTACCACTTATACTAGATTATTTCTTATGTTTCTGGTGATAGAGATCTTCCCGTATGAGGAATTCCATGTATCTGGATTCGGTAGTTGTAATTACTGGGATGAGTCATCTACAACAGCCATCAGGTTCTAGTGTGCATGATCCCGGTGTATAATATCTTCTGAGGATTAGAATCAGGCATGTGGTCATGAAGAATATGGATTGTGTAGGGGACCAATTGATCCTAGAGAGGAGATTTTCATTTCATTTTATGGGTGAGGTCACATGGCTTGTGAATGCCTAACCAGAAATTATGGGGAGAGTAGACAAATAACAGACATACCACCATAGAAGAGGTAGTTCTATTATCATGGATCTACCAAGTGAAGTAAAGGAGACCCCTAAGGAGGTGGAGATTATATACGAATAGTCAGGGCTCTGGGAAGAAATGATATGAGTGGTGGATGATGTTATAAGAAAATTTTACCACTCCCACTAGGCGGTCAATGCCAGGATCTGGGAGATGGCGGTCAGGGCCACGAGCAACTATAGGCAACGGAGGGTCATGTCTCGGTCGCTCATGAGATGATTTGAGGTTTGATATGTGTTTATTATTCTCTTTGTAACTTATTAGTAGATACATATGGGAGTAATCCTTTTGTTTATTTACTCATGATGAAAATGTTGGATCTCCATATTGATATATAATCCCAACATCATGGCCTTGACATTCTTATGGGGAACACTTCTTCGATATATTTTATCTCCAGATGTACACGCTATTTCATAGTGGAGAGAGTTTATAATGGGAAATTTTGGTCTTAATATTGATACATTATGATTTTATATTGGGTATGGAATGGTTTTCCATGGTCTGAGCCCATATTGTCAATCACCATAGATGATTCAAATCCATTTAGGCTGATAGTACATGATTCTCCTTGGTTGGTGAGGGAAATCTCATGGGGGAGCAGGAGGGTCTTGTGAGCAGGAGAGTTCAAAGCATCACCCATTAGTTGGTGAGTGTATTCATTAGTGTATCATGTTATTATTGCCTCTAGATTCAATCATTCGTATTGATTTTTACCAACATTATTCCTGAGGATGTTCTGAGGCTATCTCTAAGGCGGGAGATGGAATTTTACATTGAATTTCACTACAATACCACTTTAATATCTTCTTTGATATAAGATATGTCCCCTAACTAGCTCTATGAATTAATATTGTAGTTATAGGACCTTCGGGACAAGAGTTTTATCAGGCCTAGTGTGTCCCATATAACAATAAAAAATATCTAAAAGTGTTACTTTTACTCTATAGCGTGTATGACACTATCCATCCAATGGACCTAAGGTCATTATAATTTTTATTATTGATAAATACCCCTTTTAAGGGAAGAAGGGGAAAAACCCAAAGATATAATAGACATAAGAAAAATCAACTTGAATGACAAATGTAGTACAACAAAAATGACAACCGAAGGTGCCCCTCCCCAGCCAATGATTATTTTGAAGTCGGTCATCGTTACAAGGCTAATCAGCTAGCAAGTGTCCCATGTCAAAGCATGTGCCCAATCCGATGGGTAACACCATAACCTCTCAACAACCAATTCCGAAAAGCACTACAAAGTTGAACTTATAGCTCTAAATCCTTCTTTGGGGTCTGTTCTTGCAATCATGTCCAGCAGCACTACCCACCTTTGAGATCAAAAAAGATTCATAAAAACATCCACATATATAATATGAACATAACACAACATCAGATCACTTGATCAGCATAAAAAAACCAAAAATAGAGATCCAGAAATTAGCCATTCTAGTATCCATAAACTGATCCAACTCTAGAAAGGGAACAATGACTTTCTTTGATGATTTTCATTATACACAAGACAAAGTTTTACTGAACAAAATATATTATTAAAATATTAATATTTAATATAATAAGATGTAACATAGACAATAAATTAAGTGTTATGAATAATATTAATTAAACTATTAAATTATATATATTATATATCCTATAAAATATTTTGAAATTCATCTAATATCTTTTGTAGTCATATGCTGTGAAAAAACCCAATATTACACATAAAAACCAATATTTTTGTAAAGGAAATTTTCTTTCCTTTTAATGGATAACCATTTTTAAATCCATTTTTTTAAAATTTTATATAGTTTACGTGACAAAGAAATAATATTTATGGTGTTAAATAAATATTATTCTAGGGTTATGTTTTGGTATTTTTCTTTTTGGTTTCTTTTATAGATGAATAGTGAAAAATAATGAATTTTAATTCGAAATGTCATTTTCATTTATTTTATTTATAAGGTAAAATTATATATTAAATTTATTATAAAGTAAAATTAGATAAATTTTATATCTTTCTATCCAATTTAGTTTATTTTAATTAATTTCACTATGAAATAGGATATAAAAACTTATCAATCTTTTGAACATTTTTACTTTAAAAACACGCATTATCATCCCAACTATAAGGATAATTTTAAATTAATTTAGGCCACTTTAGTGATTAGAATTTGTAAAAAAGGATTATATATGTTTAATAATCATAATTTATAATGTTTAATAAGATCAAATTATTTTTTGACAGAAAATATTAGTGAATGAAATTTAATTAGTTACAAGAATTAAGAGAAAAATTAGCATAACAAATGACTAAACCATTATCATAAGGCCCAATGTGACCTATAAAAATTTCCAAAATCCATTGTATGTTCATATTTATTCCCTATCCTATTGTTTATATATTTATTTTCATTATTAAATCCACATGGCATGGGAAAAATGTTGGTGGAATTCCCTTTCCAAAAATTTACAAGCATGCCACTCCTCCTCCACTATAAAAAGGCAACCACCCTCAATTTTATTCCCACCACTCAAGCTATTTGGATCATCTGAAATCAGATCAAATGAGATTCAAAAATACATAACAGAAACATAGAATCCTCAAAAGTGGAATAAATAAAACCAAGTAATCCTTTTGGTATAAATCAAAAGGAGTTACCCAAAAATGATGTAACATTCTTCAGTGATCACTTTAATATTATATCCTTCTCCACAAATTCAAATATACTTATTTCATGATTATATAATTAAATAAGTATATTAAGTATACTGATTTATTCTTATTATATGGTTTTTACCTACAATTACACATAGTACCATATAATTGGTAATGAATTTATTATTCCTTTGAACGATGGACTACCACATCGCGAAAGAATGATTGTTTGTTCTTCCTTTACCACCTATCATGGTGGCAATTTAGAAGGACATAATATTTTAATTTGTTATATATTATTTTAATAATGTATTTATAATTATTAAATTTTTATAAAACACATAACTTAATTCCTCCCATTTTGTGTAAATATGATAACATCGTTTGTGGACATGTGTTCTATCGTCTCCTCAATGCAATGTGATGCATTCAAACATTACATAGAATGTATAATGTGTGATTTTAATTAAAAATTATGTTATAAATGAAATAAATATGATAATTTAATTATAATATACATATATATTAAAAAATTAAATATTTTAAATATGATAAGGAAATAGATGTTGTGTTCATGAGTACGTATAACCTACTGCCTCCAGAAATGATGCCTTTCATTTATTATCTTCAAATATATTAGATTATTCTAAAAAAATTTATACATAATATATATGATAATAAAATTATGTTTTACACAATGTATATTATTAAATCACGATTGAAAAAAAGATCAACAACAATAAAAAGTGAAAACATACTAAAAAAACTAGGGAATTAACACTAAAAAATAGTGAAAATAATGAAATATTATTCACAAATGGGTAATGAGATATTATCAGAAGTTTAAATAAGAAATTAAATATATGATTATGTTTCTAGTATAAGTTATTGACTTGTTTAAAACCATTATACATGATGGTAAATTGTGTTCTCCCTAAAGGAAACGCTAGGTAAGAGACTCTTATCTCACTTTTCATTCTGTGAGGCTTACACCATTTTCACCCATTAATTTTTTTTTGTGGTTTATATAATTAACCAATTTTAAATTATATCATGAATTCATTTATATTTATGGTATTCAGAGTTTAATTTGAAATTAATTTTTTGAAGGGGATTATAACTCATATGTTACCATGTACTAAGGGATATTGTCTCAATTTCTATTCTTTGTGGCATAATTTATTATTATGTACATAATTTTTTATATATAGGGTATATAATATAGCATTAAAATGTAATATATTTAATAATTAATTATTAATGGTTAAAAAAGTTTCAATTTGAATTATTTCATCTAAGGGTGTTTGATTTTAAAATTACCAATTGGTAACGAAAATTCATAACCCAATTCCTCTTCATTGAATTATATGAATTCCTTATTGTCGTTAATATGATATTATTATGTGTATAATGTATTTTACTATATATTGATGTATTTAATCTTATTTTATTTGGATTTATATTTTATACACATAATTAATTCATTAATGAACTTCCCACTTCTATGTTTTGACAATTGTAAGGATTTATTTCACAATCTAATTCTAATCAAGATTGTTTATTATTAAAATTCCATTAAGAGAATTTCTATGAAAATTGATCAAAAACAAATTTAATTTTATTCCTAATTGGTTATTCCTAAGTCTTTTATAGTTATATTACCATTTCCAACAAAATTTTACTTTAATGTTTTTGATGAAATTCAACGTCATTTGTAACTTTAGTCAAAGAACATGTTTTCTTCTAAAAACCAGGTTTTATTTAAATGAATTAAAAAATGTTTTTTATCCTTTAAAAATGATTTATTATTTTTTACCACTTATTTATTTTAAAATATTTTTTAATATAATATTCTCGTCTCTTTCCAAACAAGGTATTTTTCTAACATTTTAACATATAAAATGAATGTTCTTTTTTACCTTCAAAGACATGTGAATTTACCCACATCATATTTTTGATACATACAATAAAAATTTTAACAGGTAATTTTTAATGAAAATTTTTTAAAAAGTGTTTTTCAATGTTTTTTTTAAATAAATATAATTTTTTCCTCAGGAATTTTTTTAAACGATCTTTTTATTGTATATCAAATAATCAATGACAACAAACGTTTTTTAATCCAATTGGTATATGTTTTACCTATACCACCATTATTTACCGTCAGGATGGTTTATCATTGATATGGCGAAGTATAATATTGACATTCACTTCATTGATTATTTTATTAGTCCCGTTAAAATATTTAATTTCCAACAATCAGTATATAATTAATTTCATCCAATTATCCATATAATTTATCATTGATATGTTTATTACCTAAACTATATATCATATTTACATATGGTGTTTACATTAATAGTTATTTTATTTTCTAGGAAAATGTAGATAAATCCATATCATTTATTCAAAACAGATATTAGATAAGGTATATTGTTTATTAATTGAATCAGTTATTTTATTTGAGATGTTATTTGGAAAAGTAGTGGATGGAGGGGATTGGTCTTTATATATATCCTCAATGCATTGATGGGTTATCATGAGGAAAATTATTTTCACAAATTAAATATGTTTCTACATTTTTTTTAAAACATCATATACGATGTATTGGTGTTATATGTTTTCAAGTGCATCATACATGACATCCAGAATTTAATCATTACCTTCATTTTGATTCAATATTTATTATCCATGATATTATCACCATAAAATAGCCTTTGGAAACATTTTATTATATTTTTATTGATTATGTGGTATGCCATTTCAGTTTCTTACCCCACCATATTGATTTTGTAATATATTGTTATTTAAATGACACGACTTTTTAGTTATTTATCATTACATATTGATAAATAAAATAATTATTAGTTTATTAATCACATAGAATGTGTTTTCAGGTATTTACCTTCCATTAATATTATTCTCATTTATTTATTATTCATTATACTACACCTACCCTTACTATGCATTTGAGATAATCCTTATCATATTTCCTCTACCTAGGATTACATGAAGTGTACTATGAAATATATGTAATAAAAAGCTAGGAGAAAATAATGTTATTATAATGAAAAAAATTATGGTTTAATTTGTTTATTAAATTTTAATTCAAAACTCATGTATGTATATATTTTACCAAAACTACTAACATGTTTTGTCTTTTAGTATGTGATTTACTTGAATCTTATTTCTATGTAATGGTTGCATGACACCAGTTCTGGGCTTCTGGCATTGAGTATCTATAGTTGGTGTTAGAGAATGATAAGTAGCATCCTTGGGAACCATATTTAGGAAACCATATATTATAGAAAATAGACCTATGTTATAATTTAAGGATATGTATAGAAGAATATCCAAAAGTTTTGGTTAGATTGAGGATATATGGTTTTCCAAAACATACCTCAATGTATGGACACTACAATTGGATGTCATTATTGAATATATGTACCAAGGGTAACAACTCTGAAAAGGTGCATTAGTCCTAACTCGAGTGTAACCTGGAACATGGAAAAACATTACTATGAATTTTTCTTGAAACACCATGGGGATATTCTTTGGATAATTCCCAATTAATTTACAATCTAATATGAAGGATTTGAATAGATAATGAAAATGAATAACCAAGGTTAAACCTTTGACAAAATAAATACCAATGTTGAAATAAAATGGATTATGTATTTATGTATTTTGGTTGTTTTAAAACCTTAGTTAAAAGTCTATTTAATGATTAAACTTATATCAAGGATGTCTATAATATTTATTTTTTAAATCCTATAAAAAAGGTTTTAGAAAATTGAAAGCCTATAATGCAATGGGACTTGAACCCATGGTCATAGGATGAAAATGGTTTCACTCCTATGACTAACATAAATAATTTACTCGTTAATATTCCATTGGTTTTTGTTAAACAACATGATTAATAAATATTAAGGATAAAAAGTAGCATTACTTTTGTTGTGTATAGATGAATGTATTAATCATATTAGTTTTAGAAAATATTAAGATACAAATTTAATGACTTGTATTAGGGATCCTTAAATCTATAAAAAGTAAAATTTAGTACATAATTAATTAGATAATGTTCATTATTGGATTCCAATTTCATGCAGTAAGGGATAAATTAGAATTTGGTCGAAGTACAACCAACACATGTACATTTTCATATGAAATCAAATCCTATCAAGTATATTTATTTATATTATTGTAAAATAAATTAATTCATAAAAATTATTAATGGTGCCTTTAAAAAATGTTATATTAATAACTTAATTACATTTGAACCGAAAATCTTTTATTTATAATTGGTTTATGTCTTTGATGCCCTCAACATTCCATTGACCATTCACTAGTTTGTGATCGATGACCTCAATCACTCCCTATAAATATTTAAACTTTTACACAACTACATATATCCAAATTCCAATAATTTTCTCTTAAATAGAAATATAGTTATATATTATTTCATGAGACTTTCCTACTTCTCATTTTCTTTTTTTAAGTATATATTTTATTAACTCTTCTTTTAATAGGGGTTTTTTCAACAATAATATTTTAAAATATTGGAACCATGATTTTTGATATCATGTTTAAATTAAAAGTATGAAATTTAATTAAGGTTGGGAGAAGGTAACTCCCTGAAAATTCTAATAGAGCAACTTTTTTTTTGATAATGTGTATGAAGCACAGAACCTAATATAGAAAGGAATACAACCTCATGATATTTTATGGTATATATAATATCTTAAATAAATATAATATATACATTACCATGAAAGGAACAATATAATGATTTAACTTGCATTGTATATAACAATGATATTCATTGATGACTTGGGTTACACACATGACCGTGTTTTTTCGAACAAGAATATATTACTAAAATATTATTATTTTATAGAATTATTCTTAACATAACAATTAAATTAGATGTTATGAATAGTATTAACAATCTTATGAAAATATATTTAATATATCCAATAAAATATTTTTTAATTCATTCAATATATATTATAGTCATAATATAAGAACAACCCAAATATTACGAATAAAAACCTGTAATATAATAAATGCAATTTTGCCATCATTTTATGGAGAACTTATTTTAAAATTTATTTTTGAACATTTATTAATTTAATATGAATAAATAAATTTTTTTTAAATATTAACAGTATAATTATCTTATAGTGAATTATTGGTAATTTTTTTCGAGGTTACATTTTTCGATGAATAATGAAAAATATTGAATTTTTGTTAGAAACTATTTTTTTGTAAAATTTATTTATAAGGTTATATTAAATTTTTAATTCACATTAAATTAATATTATATCAATTTTAAATATATTAATCCAATTTAGGTGTTTGGAATCAATTTCACAATGAAATTGGATATAAAAACTAAGAAAAATGTAGAACATTTTTACTTTAAATAACTGCATTGTCATCCCATCCTTAAGAGTAATTTTAAATTAATTTCTACAAATTAGGTGATTATAATGTTGAATGTTATATTCCATCTTTTTAATAATAAAAAATTATAATTTCTAATAATTTCAAATTAATTTTTGACCAAAAACATTAGTGAAGGTGATTAAAATTATTTACAGTGGTTAGGAGAAAAATTAGTTTAACCAAGGACTAAACCATATACTTAGGGCCCAAAATGACCTATAAACTAATAAAAGGGCCATTTTATGTTCATATATATCCGTTATAATATATGTTTTAGAATTATTTTCATTATTGGGGCCACATTACCAGTGAATTACATGGAAGAAATTCCCTTTTCCAAAACATAAAAGAATTCCACTGCTACTCCACTATAAAAAAGAGCTCACCCATCCAATTTATTCACACCACTCAAGAAATTTTTATCACCCAAAATATTCTCAAATAATCTACCAAAATACCTAAACTCAACATAGAATCCTCACATTTTTCGGAAATCCCACAAAGGATGTCTTTTGGTATAGAGAAAAAGTAGTTACTCGAAAATGAGGTAACATTCTTCAATGTTAACATTTATTTTATTTCCTTATCCACACCATAAAATCTATTTATTCAATAATTATATAATAAAATCAGTAATATAAAAATACTAATAGTTTCTTTTCCAATATTATTAACTAAAAATACACACACTTCCATATAATGTGTAACGAATTTACCATTTGTGTGTACGACGAACTACCACCTTGCGAAATGATGATTGTTAGTTCTTCATTTACCACCTATCATGGAGGGAATTATGATGGAAATAATTATTTTATTTGTTATATATGATATTTATAAGTTATTTATAATTCATTAATTTTTATAAAACAAATATTTCAATGCTTTCCATTTTGTGTGAATATGATAAAATCGTTTGTGGATGTGTGGACGACCGCCTCCTCAATGTGATTTAATACATTCACACATTACAAGAAATATATAATGGATAATTTCTCATAAAATATGTAATATATATAAAATAAATATTTATTGTAATTTTAATATATATCTATAAATATCATTTAATTTACATTATTTTAAATTTGACAAGGAAATGGAATCAACGTTTAGGCGTACGTACGCCCTACCGTCTCCATGAACGGTGCATTTCATTTCCTATCTAGAAATTTTATGGATTATTTTAAATCAATTTATACAAAATATATTTGATAATGAAATCATATTTTAAAAACGAGAGATTATTAAATCATGATCAACATAATAATAATTACAATAACAAGCCAAGAGATACTCGAAAAACAAGGCAACTAACACCTGAAAATAGTGAAAATAATAAAAGACTATTAACAAATGGGTTATCACATATTTTAAGAAGATAATATATGATATTATAAATATTATTATGGTTTTAGTATAGGTTATTTACATGTTTAGTACCATTATACATAATGTTAATGTACGTTCACCCAAAAGGAAACACAATGTGTGAGACTCTTGTCTTACTATTCTTTCCATGAGGCAGACAACATTTTCCCAACTTAATTATTTTGTGTGGTTTATATACATCCCCTGGTTTATTTTATATCATGAATAAATTTATATTCATGGTATTTATAGTTTCATTTGAAATTATTTCTTTCATGGGGATTATAATTCAAATGTTACCATGTAGTAAAAGAGTTTGTCTCAATTTCTATTCCTGGAGAAATAATTTATTATTTTGCAGCTAATTTTTTACATATGGTTTAAATAATTCCACATTAAGATGTAATATCATGAATAAATATTTATTCATTGTATTTTTAATTTCAATTTATATTATTTCTTCTAAGGGGATTTTAACAGAAAATTTCCAAGTGGTAAAATAAATTTCGAAACACATTTCCTTTTCATTGCATCATATTACTTACTCGATGTTGTTAAAACTATTTGATTATGTGTATAATTAATTTTACTATATATTGACGTATTTGAACTTTTTTAATGTGGGTTTATTGATTATACACATAATAAATTTATTTATTATTTCTAACCTCAATATTATGACCATTTTAAGGGTTTATTTCACAATCTCATTATAATAGAGATTCCTCATTCTTGAAATTACATTAATGGAATTTATATAACCATATTACAATAAACCATTTATCTTTATTCAACTTTGGTTATTCATTAATTTTTTCAAGTAATACTACCATTTACCAATATTTTGTACTTAAACATTTTTAAAAATGGCTTTACGGAAAACCCAACTTCATTTCCCTCATTAGTTGGACAACCTATTTTCTTCTAAAAACCATGTTTTATTAAAATATTTTCAATTTCTTTTACATTTTAAAAATGATTTATTAATTTTTTTACCCATTTTTTCTTTTAAAAATGTTATCAAAATAATATTCTTGTCTCTTTCTGAAATAGAAATTTGTATAACCTTATTACAATTTAAAAGGAATGTTCTTTTAACTATGTAAAACATATGTGAATTTAACTGCATCATTTTATAGAAGCTTATTTTGAATATATTAAGGGTTACTTTTTAATGAAAATGTTTGAAAAAGTGTTTTTCAAGGAAAATTATTTTTTAATTTTCTCAAAATAAAAAGGATATTTTCCTAAATAATTTTATTAAATGTTATTTCTATAGTATTTATATTAATCAATGATAGAAACCATTTTTTTAATCCACATGGGATTTATTTTATCATTAACTTCATTATTCATCCTCATGGTGGTTTATGATTGACATGGAAAAGTATAATATTGGCATTTACATCCTAGATTCCTTTTTTAGTCCCATTAAAATATAAAATTTCTTATAATCATTAGATAATTAATTTCCTTCAGTTATCCATATCATTAATCATGGATATGTTTATTACCTAAACTATATATCACTTTTACATTTATTCTTAACATTGATTGTTATTTTATTTTCTATTAAAATATTTCTAATTATGTATCCTTTATTCGATACAATATTTGATAAGGCATATTGTTTATTAATTGAATAAATTATTTGATATGTGAAATTTTTTTGGTAGGAAGTGATTGGTGGGGATCATGAATTATATATCCCATAAATGAATTAATATGTTATAATGTGGATAATTACTTACAAAAATTAAATAGGTTTCTACCTGTAGTTTTTAAACATCACATGAAAGGTATTGACAATATAAGTTTTTAAGTGCCTCAAATATGATGTTAAATAATTAATCATTTCCTTCATTTTGATTAAATATTTATTATCCATTATATTTTCCACATGAAAAAGTCTACTGATGAATTTAATACATAGTTTATTGATTAAGTGGCATGCATTATTAGTTTCTTACACTACTATATTGATTTTGAACTATCTGGTTATTTAAATGAAATGTGTTTTTACTTATTTACCTTTCCATATTGTTTACGCACTTCATTATTAGTTTATTAATTATTCATAATGTGTGTACATATATTTACATTAATATAATGATTATTCTCATTTATTCATTATTTATTGCATTATACTTACCATTATTGGGCAATTTAGATCACACTTATATTTGTTCCTCTCCCTAGGATTACTTGAAGCATATTAAGAAAAATATGAATGGATAAGATATATGGAATAATGTTATTATCCACACACAAAATTATGGTGTAATTTGTGTATTTATTTCTAATACAAGACTCAAATATATATCTAGTTTACCAAAACTACTATACTCTTTGTTCCTTTAGGATGTGATTTACTTTTATCTTATTTTAATGTAATGGTAGAATAACACCGGTTCTAGGCTGGCAGTTTTGAGTCCATATAGTTGGTATTAGAGCAATATTAGTATCAACCTTGGAAACTAGATTCATGAAAACATAAACTATATAACCTATACAGAAAGTATAATTTTAGGACAAGTATAGAAGAATATCTTAATGTTTTGGTTATATTGACATTATGTGGCTTTCCTAGAAATATATCCATGTATCAATACTATAGGTGGATGTGGTTCTTGAACATATGTACCTAGGTTTGACCACTCTGAAAAGGTGCATCAGTCCTAACTTAACCGTAACCTGGTAGACTACAATAGTACATAATTTACACCTATCATGAAACTGATTGACGATATGTCTGGGATAATTCACAATTTATTTACAAACTATTTTGAAGGATTTCAATAAATATTTTCAATGAATAACTTAGGTTAAACCATAGACTAATAAAATACTTATTATGAAATAAAATGGTTGAATTATTTATTTATTTTTGTTTTATATAAAACCTTAGTTACAAGTTTATTTAGAGATTATCTATATTTTAAGGATGCATATCATATTTTTTTATAAATAATATTTACATGGTTTTAGAAATAAACCTATAAGGTGGTGGGACTTGAACCCATGACCGAATGATGATAAGGGTTTCACAACTACCACTGTCCTATATGATTTCTTATTTAATATACCATCGTTGTTAGTTAATCATTTTGATGAATAAATATTAATGAAAACCAATTGTATTACTTTACAGGTGTAGAGATTAATGTATTAACCATACTAGTTTTAGAATATATTTAGATACAAATTTAAATAGTTGTTTTATGGCTCTTACAGTACCTAATAAGTAAAATTTAGTACTTAATAAAGTTGAAAAATGATTTTTATAGGATACCATTTTCATGGAGTAAGAGATGAATTACAATTTGATCTAACAAAAAATAAAAGATACAATTGTTCATATGAAATCTAAACCAATCAAGTAAGTATATTTCTTTATATTCCTGTCTAATAAAATATTTATTCAAAATTAGAAAATTTATCTTAATACTTTAATTTTTGTTGAACAGATCGTATTTTAATCATCATAAATTTATTGCTTTGATGCCCTCAAATTTTAGTTGATCAATAACTTTTTTTTATCGATAACCTCAATCGCCCCATATAATTTTTTACACTTTTCCTCAATTATGTATCCCCGCATTACATTAGTGTTATCTTATGTATAATCCTAGTAATATGTTATTGCATGTTAATTTGTACATTCCATTTTCTTTTAATAAAAAGATATTTTATTAAATCTTCTCGTGATGTGGTTTTTTTAAATAATAGTATTTTAATAAATCAAAACCTTGATTGTTGATATCATGTTTAAATTACATGTAAGAAATTTAATTATGGTGGGGAATAGGTAACACGCGGAAAGTTATAAAAGAGTAACGTTAATTTGATAGCATGTATGACACGCAACAACAAACATAGAAAGGAATATAACCACTCGATGCTTAATGATATATTTAATATCCTAAATAAATTTAAAATATACATTAACTTGAAATTCATGTAATAATGAGCTATATTTAATTTCATGGTACAATAAATTTATTCGATGACATGTCTTACACACATGACTGAGTTTTACTAAACTATAATATATTATTAATATATTACTATTTAATATAATTAGACGTAATGTTACAATTAAATTAGAAGTTATGAATTTTACTAACTATATTATGATAATATATATATATATATATATATTATATCCAATAAAACATTTTGAAAGTCATCCAATATACATTATAGTCATATGATAAGATCAACCCCAATATTACGAATAAAAACCTATATTTTTTAAAATGAATCTTTTCCTCTTATTAATGGAGAATATATTTTAAATCCAATTATTGGAACATTTATAACAATTATATTTAAAAATATACTTCATTTTTTAAATATTAACTTAAAAATTATCTTATGGTGATTTTTTGGTTTTTTTTCTCTGAGATATCATTTTTTGATGAATTGTGAAGTATACTATATTTTAGTTCAAATTTTTTTTTGTCTCATTAATTTATAACAATAAATTATATATTAAATTTATTTTAAAGAAAACATAGATAAATTTTAAATCTACTAATCTAGATTTCTTCTTTCGAATCAATTTCACATTGAAATTGGATATACAAACATAGATAACTTCTAAAAAAATTTACATTAAAACCCCATTGTCATCTCGTCTTCAACATTAATTTTAAATTAATTTATAAAAATAATTTAATTATAATTTTGAAAAATGGATACCATATTTTTAATAATAAAAATTTAATATTTATAATAATTAAAAATTATTTTTGGACCAAAAATATTAGTGAATGTGATTAAACCTAATTACAATGATTAAAAGAGAAATTAGTTCAACAAAGGACTAAAACAAAATCATAAGGCCCAAAATGACATATCAACATGTTAGAAAACCATTGGATGTTCATATATAGACATTATAATCTATTTAATAGAATTTGGATCATTATTGGTGCCATTTGAAATGGACAAAACATGGGTGGAATTCCTATTTAAAAAATATAAAACAATGCCACTCGTCCTACACAATAAAAAAGGCACTCACCCATCACATTTATTTACACCTCTAATCCCATTTGGCTCACCCAAAATCTTCTCAAATAATCTCTATAAAATCCCTCTTCTTATGAATCAATTCATTTGGATTAAATCCAACCAAGAAAGTCTTTCTGTATAAAACAAAAAGTGTTACCCAAAAATGAGGTAATATTCTTCAATAATCACTTTCATTTTATTTCCTTCTCAATCCCATATAATATTATAATTCCATAATTTTATAACAAACTAATTATCATAAATACACTTAAAAGTTTTTATTGAAATTATTTGACCTACAATTACACTCACATCCATATAACGTGTAATGAACTTACCGTTATTGTGTACGGAGGACTACCACCTTGCGAAATAATGATTGTTTATTTTTCCTTTACCACCTATCATGGAGGGACTTATGATAGAAATAATGAATTTATGTGTTATATATTATATTTATAATGTATTTATAATTATTTAATTGTTATAAAACACATACCATAATGATTTTAATTTTTTTTTAAATATGATAACATTATTTGTGGATGTGTCGAATACCGCCTCCTCAAAGTGATGTGATACGTTCACACATTACATGGAATGTATGAAGGACATATTTAAATAAAATATATGATATATATGAAATAAAAAAGGTAATTTAATTAATATATATATATATCATTTAATTTTAATTTTTTTAAATATGAAAAGGAAATGGAAGTAGTGTTCATGCAAACGTATGCCCTACCCTCTCCAGGAACGATGTATTTAATTTCATATCACCTAATATTATGGATTATTTCAAATACATGTACACTGAATCTATATGATTATTAAATCATATTTTACATCCTATATATAATTAAATAATGGCCGATGTAACAAGAACTAAAATAACAAGTCAAAACAAACACAACAAAGTAGGCAATTATCATATGAAAATAGTGAAAACAATGAACAATTGTTGTCAAATAGGAAATGTGATATTATAAGATGATAATATTTGAAATTTTAATTATTATTACAGTTTTTGAATAAGTTAGTGACAATCTTAAAACCATTATACAAGATGTTACATGAGGTTTAACCAAAAAGAAATGCAAGGTAAGGGATTCATGTCTCATATTTCATTCTATGAGGCATACACCATTTTAAAAACATAATTATTTTGTGTGGTTTATATAATATCCCTATTTATCATTATATCAAGAATGAATTTATCTTCATGGTATTTATTGTTTAATTTTAAATTATATCATTAATGGGAATAATAACTAAATAATTACCAATTAGTAAGGGACTTCATCTAAGTTTCAATTATTTGATTTATAAATTATTGTTGTGAACATAATTTCTCATATATGGTGTACCTACTGCCACATTGACATGTAAGATAGTGAATAATCAATTTTAATTTTATTTTGATTTTCAATTTAAATTGTCCCATCTAAAAGGATTTGAACATAAAATTAATAATGGGTTAATAAATTTTATAACCCAATTCCTTTTCATTGGGATATATTACTACCTAATTGTTGTTAATATTGTATAATTATGTGTATAATGATATTGAATACCTGTTAATTTATTTATAATTCTTATATGTGGATTTATTTTATATAAACATAATCAATTCATTTATTAATTCTCACTTAAAAGTTATGACCATTTTAAGGGTTTATTTCAAAATATCATTATAATCAAATTTTTGTTATTATTTAATTTCCATTAGAGGAAATTATATGAAAATTGTTTAGTAAATGCATTAATTTTATTCTCCTATGGTTATTCATGATCATTTTCATGTAATAGTACCATTTTCTACTCTTCGGTACTTCAAATGTTTTAATTTTTTTTATTAAAATCAATCTTTTTTTCTCTCTTTAGTTATATAAAATGTTTTCTTATAAAAACAATGTTTTATTAATATATTTTAAAAAAAGTTTTTTACCCTTTTTAAAATGATTTATTAAATACATGTTTACCCGTTTTTCCTTTTGAAAATATTTTCAATGTTATATTATTTTCATTTTATGAACAAGTCAATTTTCTAACCATTTTATTACAATAAAGGAATGTTCTTTTTACCTTGTATGACACATAGGATTTTCCCGCCATCATTTCTTTAAAGTAGAAATTATAAGTTTAATAGGTTACTTTTTCCATAATTTTTTTAAATTTTTTTAATGAAAATTATTTCCTAAAATGTTTTAAAAAATGGATATTTTCCACAATAATGTGTTTAAAAGAGGTTTTAATAGCATTTATATTAATCAATGAAAACAACCCATTATTTTTACTCCACATGGGATTTATTTTATTTATAAAATATTTATTCTTCACATGAATGGTTTAGGATTTATTTTGGTAGGGATAACATTAACATTCACTTCCCTGAT
The DNA here is from genome assembly GCA_963277665.1 of Viscum album. Lineage (NCBI taxonomy): Eukaryota > Viridiplantae > Streptophyta > Magnoliopsida > Santalales > Viscaceae > Viscum > Viscum album. The sequence goes on from OY728141.1 coordinate 1,820,228,162, forward strand.
CCTTTTGTTAACCCCTTAAAATATTCTATTTTCTTTGATCATTAGACATTTAATTTCCCTGAATTATCCGTATCATTCATCTTTGATATGTTTATTTCTAAAACAATATATCACACTTACATATGGTGTTTACTTTGATAGTAATTTTATTTTCTTGGGAATTATTGGTAAATATGTATCATTTGTTCAATATATTTTTCTGATAAGACATATTGTTTATTAATTGAATAGATTATTCTATATGAGGAATACTTTAGATTGGCAGTGATAGGTGGGGACCAAACATTATATACCCCCTTGATTCATTGACAGGTTCCCATTATAAAAATTAGATGTGTAAATTAAATAGGTTACTACCAATTTTTTTTAACTATTTTTTGAAAGATCATGATGATATAGGTTTTCATGTGCCTTAGACATGGCATTGAATAATTAATCGTTACTATCATTTTGATTTAGTATTTATTATCCATGATATTTTTCACTATGACAATGTCTGTTGGTGCATTTCATTCTCAGTTTATGGATTAAATGGAATGTTTTTCCAGTTTCATACCATTACATATTGATGTTGCCTTAATAATTTATTTAAATATACCGTGTTTTTAGTTATTTAACATACCATATTGTTTCTCCACTTACTTCTCAATTTATATAATAAATTGAATTTGTGTTCAGATAGTTACCTTTCTATAATGATTATACTCAATGATTCATTATTTATTCTATTTTACCTACCTGTACTAAGAATTTAAGATCATCCTCATTATGGTTCATCTCTCTAGAATTACCTAATGTGTACTAAGATAGATATGTAAGGATACACTAGATGGAATAATGTTATTATCCCAAAAAAATTATTTTGTAAATTTTCTATAAATTTTTAACACAAGACACGTGTATGTATCTCGATTACCAAGACTTATAAACTATTAATTCCTTTAGTATGAGATTTATATTTATATTATACCTATTTAATGGTATCACACCACTAGCTCTGGACAACTAGTGTTGGGTCACTAAATCCCCTAGGTAAGCATTGTTGTTGTTCGGGAAAAATGAAGATGAGTGATTCATGAGTTTTATAAATTATCATCCCCAGATCTAAGCTGTGATAAAAAAACAATAACCCATTTATGAATATTTATGAACACTTCGATCGGTTGGGAGGACTGAGATGGTTCTTGAAGATCAATCTCAGACCCAGATACCAACAATTAAAAGTTCATGAGGCTGATATTCTAATGTTGGCATTCCGATGTCATTACAAACACTATAAGTTACTGGTGATACCTTCTAGTGTGATGAATTCCCTTACTGTAATTATCGATTTTATGTTGAATATATTCCAACCATACATTGACCATTTTTTACTGTCTTTATTGATTACATAATCATATACGTTGTAGTAGAGGAGTGTGCATACAACTTCATGATGGTGTTAGACTTTCTTTGGGAGAACCAGCATTATGGAATGATCTTGAAGTTGCAGTTATAGATTCACATGCTTCTATTTCTATGGAATGTCATTTTTGAGCATGGATTATCTATGGAACTAGCTATGATTGATGAAGTGATTTTTTGGGAGCCACCAATGATACTATCAACGGTATAGAGTTTTATTGGCTTTGAAGTGTTTTAAATGAGGTTTGTGATAGAATTATCTAGGATTACATCACATTTTATCAACCTGACATAAAAAAGAAAAATGATTACCTAGACCGAGTTGTGTTATAGATCCTTCGATGAGTAGACGCTAAGGCTGAAAAGTTCTCCTAATTTAAGACTACTAGATGATGGTGTGGAGTACATAGTGTATTTCATTGATTATGGAGTTGGGATTGGATATGTGTTGATGTAGAGTTAGGCATTTATAGAATAACAGCGGAGGTATTGAAGACTCCATGAGTAGAACTACATGACTCATGACATAGATTTTGTAATGGTAGACTTCACTTTAAGGATACAGAGGAACTATCTTATGATAGAGCACATTGTTTTTTAATATAGACCACTAGAGTATGTAGTATATCTACACACAGATATTCCTAAACCTAAGATATAGGGTTGGGTTAGATTTTTTTCAAGAGTATGAAATTGAAATATTTTATATGACTATGAAGGGGTATGGGGTTGAAGATTTCTTTATTAGGAAAACCTAGGCTGATTTGGTGCACGAGGCATCTGAGCATTTATTTTAATTGCAACTGACCCTAGAAGAGGAGGAGTGTAAATATTTTATTAGGTTGATGGCGTTGAATCCTCCACATCTCTTGTGTGTCAGGGACTCCCATTTGGGAAACATCATCTACGAGGTATTATGTGACTAGACATCCTCATAAGATTCACCATATGAATTTTTTAATGGGGGGAATCATGTCTTCCTTTTCTGGGGACAGATAATTTTCTAGTCCTGATTTAAGAGGTAGTCATGAGAGATTTTGAAACGTCTCATTTGTCTATATGTAAAACTGTAAGGAGGATGTACAAAGACCTTAAACATATGTTTTTGATGGTATGGCATGAGGTACAGTGTGTTCGAGTTCATATCTCGGTTCCATGCATATAGTTAGCTAATGTATGATCATTAGGTTACAATTGATTTAACATAGCCTCTTGATATCCTGGAGTGGAAATGGAATGGAATATCCTAGGAATTTCTGATAGATAATCCATGGATAGTGTGATTTCATGATTTCATCTGGGTGATAGATGACTAGATTATGAAGTCAATAGACTTCCAGGATATCATAAAGTGGAGTAAGCTGAACAGATTAGTAAAGATATACATTTAGGATATCGCATGACATAATGGGGTTCCCTCAATGACTGTCTCTAACCATGATGCAAGGTTCGCATCACGGTTTTGGGGAGGCATGAAGGAGACATTCAGGACCTATATAAGAATGATTACATCCATTCACCCCCATACAGATGTCCTAAACAGTCACAATATCCATATACTAGAGGATATGAAGATTGATTTTAAGTTATACATTATATGGAGTTGAGAGGATCAATTTCCCTCAGTATAGTTTTCTTATAATAATAGCCACTATTATACTATTAATATGACAACTTTTGACACCTTGTAGTGGAGACCCTACATGCCACCCTTAGGTTGGATTTTGATCAGTGAGGCATCTCTTTTGGGGCTATAGATACTGCATATGATGATGGGGATGGTCCATGGGATTCATGCATGGTTAAGGAAAACTCCGAACAAGAAGAAATCATATATAGTACAACATAGTAGGCCCTTATAGTATGAGTTGTATGTTCAAATTATCTTGAGAGTCTCCCATGATGAGGATTTTTGATATTTGGCTAGGGAGGCATGTTATCATAATGTTTCATCAATATATTTAGGAACCTAATGTGGTTCTATGAGATATCCTACCTCCTCATCCTACCCCCATAGTTGGAGGGGGTTCACGACATCTTACATGTGTCACAACTGAGGAGATACATACATTATCCCATGAACATTATTTACTGTGGAATGATGGATATCGAGAATAGATACACATTCCCAAAGAAAATGATGCTGATCGCGGATCATTAGGGGAGGTACCTATGTTGATGGACCATACCCTTGGTTCAAGTGTTGTGGCCGTATGATAACATACGGAGATCTCCTGGGAGTGGGAGAGAGAGATGAAGTCTTAGTATCCATATATTTTTGTTTAATTTTAGATTTTTATTGAATAAAATTAAGGAGGGAATAATTTAAATACCGTATTTTTTCCTTTTAATAATTTTAAATATATCCTGGAATATTTTTCTATCTAGACACTGAGACGATAGAGTATTCTCAGGCACAGTGGGCCCAATGTTAATTTTATAAAAATATTAAATATATTCTATACCACATGATTTTTTTGATAAATAATGTAATATATCATAAAAAAGGTATTGAATCAGAAATCTGTTACAAACTTTGAATTCATAACATGGGGTTTACCTTAAGAGAGACCTAAAGTTAGTTGGTATGGGGAATTCAGACAAAGTGTACATTGTTTAGTACATTTAGTGGAATAGTTAATTAATTAATTAAATTAATTCATTAAATTTACTAAACTAAATTACTTCTATAGATAATCCATTATTGGGAATCACTAGGGTTATCCATGGAACCATGGGACTGGTGAAAGGAGGAATCCATTGTTCTGCATTTGCGGATTGAGATTAGATGATGATGAGCTTCCCGATCCATGGGAATCAAGGCACAATGAGCACAAAAACATATCTACATTGTTGATAGCTATGTTATTCATCATCAACCAATCCTATATCTAGGTATGAATCATAATTGTTTTGATCCCTCCTCTTATGATTAAAATTTTGATCAGATTCAATTTCTTTTGTTGATCCTCATTAATATGAGCCATTGCATGAAACCTTGTATCGATTCTCAACTATTTAGAAAATTTATTTCCATTGTTCTATGTTTCTATACTAATTTATCGCTAATATATATATTTTTCCAGGAACACCAGTCTAGTTACTTTTTAGTTATATATGTGATTTTCCAACATCGTTCTTTGTAATCTTCACTGTTGACCAATGGGGTCGGGGTTCAACATTATCGGGTAGGATATAGCATGATTGAGAAAAACAATTCTGGGGAGAATCAAGTTTAATGGATAGATTTCTGATCATAGTATGGATGTGAATGGTTTTTGGGACGCAAGTGACTCCACTATGGATTGGGAATCTAGTTAGTCAATGGGAGGCACCATGGGTGATGGCAACACAATGTGGGTATATACAAGAGAGCTGAATACCATTTTATGGAAAATAGATGAAAAAATGATGGAAGAATGTGATTACTACCAGTTTTTGGTGGTATGTAGAAATGATTAATGGTGGTTATGGGTTATATAGATGAAATCATGATAAATAAACGTTTTTTCTAAAATAGTGACTACACGTTGTGTTGTTTTGAAGAAGACATGACATGTTCTGTAAAAATCCACAACGCTAGGGTTTTGGGAAGAACATAAGAATCATATGTTGTGTGAGACCCCAAAAACCACATGACTCAGTGTTGGTGGCCTTGAATTTTCACTGCGAGTACATGGACATGAACACAACCATAAGAATACTATGTACAGACACATGATTTGTGTACACAATCACAACCAAGAGAACCTGATTTGGCCATTGGATGTTGGGACATGCCAACTAACGTCCTTATAGGCTAGGTAGGACTACATGGCCAATGAGAGTTGTTCTGATGAGGACATGACCATGAATCATAGTGGGACAAAACACCATGTACCTTCTTTGGAGGAAACTTCTACATATTTTATATTATTCATTTGGTCTCAAATATTGGACCATGAGTACTATATACAAAGTATTTTCCATGTGTAACATGATGATAGCCATCACAATGTATTTTTTATATGAATCATGATATTCTTGTCATGATTATTTTTTAAGAGATGGTCAATGTTGATAGTGATCAGGAAGTATAATCAGAGAGATCATAGTGCAACCCTACTCTATTGGGATAGGGAATGAGTCCTATTTATACCAATCAGAGTGGAACCATCATACTGGGATATGGTACGTGTCCTCTATCTATCTATTAGAGTGACACTGTCCTTTTGGGAAATTGAATGGGGCTTTTAACAACCTATTTGAGTGACACCCTCCTGTTAGGACAAGGGATGGGTACTATATCTACCATCAAAGTGGTACCATCATATGGAGTCATGGTACAAGTCCTCTACATACTGTGAGGGCCCCTTTTACAGAGTTATGGAATGGGTCCCCTTACTTATGAGTGGCACCCTCTTGTGGTTCCAGGGCATGTTTTCTTTTGTTCACTGAGTGGAACTATCCTACTGTGATAGGACATGAGTCCTATATCTACAACAAGAGTGGTACCTTCCTGTAGAGTCTGGGCATGTTTCCTCTACCATCTGAGATCCACTGTCATGTTGTAATTGGGTATGGGTCCTCTATATAGAGATTTTGTCCCCACTACTATACGACATAGTGGAATGCTGTGGCTCGCCATGGATACTTCTATGAACTTATATGCATGATTTTGGGCTTTGATGATTGAACTCTTTAGAATAGCTGGGAGAATCATCATCCAAGGCTGGGTTGTGAGATTGATATCCCCTTTCTCTATCATTTGGATTTCTGATATGATAATATATATACTTGTCTTTTTTATCTCACTAAGGGTTGATTTCTCTACTCATATCATGTCTATTATTGCTAAACCCTTCAAATTTTGAGTAATACAATGGTTTATGTATATAATAACACATACCATGGATTTTACTAAAGATTTTGGTATTATTCTGATGATGGATAGCTCAGTGATGATTTTAGATGAGCATAAAGACACTTTGGTTCATTTGACCATGCACGGTGGTTGGGGAATATATTTAAGGATCCTAGGACTCTCATCATTTGCCCATTCCTATTATTTTCAGGTTGTGATACCTTTCTTGTCGGGCATGTATTTTTCCCATATAATTTTCATATTATGCTGTCGTACTCTTCTATTTCCTAGAGGTTTTTATCTGCATGATTATTACTCTATATGTTACTATGATTTATTATTATTTATATTCATTTCTATATCAAGATGGTAGAGTGCATGCATATATATATTAGGAAAAGGAATCCTATTTTAGTTATAAAATTATGTTCATATCAAAAATAGCTAGACCATAAAGGCATGCTTGGGGCAGTTGCTGCTTTGTCTTCTACTGACCAGGAGGTCCTCAGTGGGTCAGATCATGAAAAAATTACCCAACTCATGATTTAGAGTTACTTGTGGTAATTTTTTCATTAAATAAATGGAGGTATTCTCACTATAAATAAAGGTTTGATATATATAGTGTTCATAAATTTTTTAATTATATTTTCACATAGAAAGAGTGGAATATGTGCAAGAGAATATGGTTGGAGCAGATTAATGATTATGACTACTGGACACATTTCTAACCAAAAAAAGAAAACCAGGTTGAAGATTCTCTGAGTCAAAAGGGTTGCACATGTTTATCTATGATAAGGATAAAAAAGATCCCATATATCAATATTTTCAAAGGATTTATCAAGATATATTAATGGAAGGGGAGTAATATTAATTTTTTCAAATGATTGTTCAACCATCTATCCAAGTGAATTATAAAGGGGCGTTGACGGAAGAAGTAGATATGTTGAAATAGGTTTGAAACGATAATCATTTACACCTTGAATATGAGGGAATAATAAGGTTTAGAAATTATGTCTATGTCTCATCTATACCATATTTGAATATGGATTTGTTGGATAAGGAAAAAATTTAATAATTATCTATTAATCCTAGAAGCATAATGATGTATACATATTTGACAGATTATTTTTTTTGGAAAAAATGTAGAGAGATATTATTGAGTATATTTACTTTTTCATGGTATATCTAAAATTCATGGTTTGTAGATATAGGTCTATGGAGATTTTACAATTATTACCTATAATAGAATGGAAATGGGAAAAATCGCCCTGGATATTGCTGTCAGATTCCCAAGAAAATAAAAAAGGGTATAATTCTATATGGAATGTAGTAAACCATCATATAATGTTAGTACACTTCATTTCAATTAGTTAATATTTATATTTGGATCATTTATCCAAAATGTTTATTAAGGAAGTGTTACGGTTGCATGGATTTCCAAATTCTATTATATCTTACTTGGATCTAAGGTTTTCCTTGAAATTCCGGAAAAGTCTTCAGTAGCATCTAGATAAAAAATTGAATTTTATATGTAATATAACTAATAGAAAGGTATTAAGTATAAGGGAACAATTCAAACCATTGAAAATATTGTGATATATTGTTCTATGGATTTCAATGGTTGATGGTGACAATACATTCCTCTAGTTGAGTATTCTAACAACAATATAATTCATTCGATCATTCATATGGATCATTATGAATCCCTATATTTAAATAATTGTATAAATACCACATTATGGGTTGATATTAGAGTAATAAAGCTATTGGGACCTAAGATAGTTGACTAAATTATAGATAATTTTAGATCCATTAGATAACATATCAAGGAATCTCATAGTTGGAATATAGTTTAAAGGGAAAAACATCAGCGTTACTCAGAATTGGAAGTTAGTGGGAAGGTTTGTTTGTGAATTTCTCAATGGAAGAAGGTTATGTGATTTAAAATTTAGGAATATATGAGCCCTGGGTATATTAAACTTTTCTATATTCTTAATCAAGCAAGTATGATAGATTATCATTTGGAGAATCCACTGAACCTCTATCAAGTTCATGATGTGTTCCATGTTTCTATCTTGAATATTTAAATACTAGATCTATCACATGTACAGAACTCAAATGTTTCACAGCAATAGAATTTTATTTTGTATGAATAACAACATGTAAGGATCTTGTATTGTAGAGATAATGTCTTATGAACAAGTTTACTAACCTATAGAATGTTATTTGGGAAAATCACAAATTTGAAGAACCTACATGGGAATCCGAGGATGTAATGAAACAAATATATCCTCATTTATTTATATCAATGTGATTAATTTATTTGGATGAATTCATTTTAATGAGGTTATAATGTAACACGATAACATTTTAATAAATATTTTTTTCAAATAAACATTATTTCATTGATAGGTTGCGGTGTATGAAACACCACGATTAAATAATCCATGATATATTTTAATATAATAGTTATCTATTAGCTGATGGATTGGTGGGTATGAATAATAAAAACTAAATTTTGAAAAATTTATTGTTACATATGTATAAATGAATTACTTTGTTATTAATTAATTACTAAAAAATATAACATATTAAAGTAAAGGAGACATTTTTCTGAGAAAATATTTTTATGTACAAAATGTATTATTATCATAATAAATTAATTAATCATTATTATTTAAACATTTTAATGAAATTTATTTACTATAAATTAAATAAAATGTTTTGTGATTCATTTAATGTTTTTCCTACGCATGAGATAAGAATAAACCAATTTTTATGCTTAAAAATGTATTTTTTTAAATGATTCATTAATATGTTGTGTGATAATTTAAAAATAATTCTTAAAAAATATAGAAATTAAAAAATATAAATGTATTCAATATCTGGAATGAAGAGGTTAAATGTTTTCTAATAGGACACTTTTTGAACAATATGAATAACAATTGTGGTACAATATATCACTTTGGTAAAGGGTAAATCATAATATTCACGGTTAAAAAAAGTGATAAGGCCATATTTTTTCATTCTAAATCATTATAGATGGATGGTAATTCAAAAATTTTAACCTTAGTATTTAAATTGAGTTTTTTAATGTACAATTGTCTATAAAAATGACCTCTATAATTTTTAAAGCAATTAAAGTTACAAAATGACACTCTCTTAGTTTTACGTATCGCATATGTGTTCACCTAGATAAAAAGGATATAGATGAATCCTAAAATTAATATTTTGTTTAATTAAATTATATTCATAATGAGAATTTATTTCTAATTTTGACTGATTAAATTGTTACCTTAAATGCTTATGTAATAATGATGCAACCATTCTCTAATTAATAAAAAAATAAAAATTATTTTAAAAATAATAAAAGTAATATAATTTTATTGAGTTAATGTGTTACACGAATTTTTAGATGTATATTAATTATTAGTGTTATTTTGAATAAATTATATTTGAATTCCAAACTTTTATTTATGTATTTTAATTCAAATTAAATGAAGAGCATCTTAATTTAAAATAATGATATTTTAGGAAAATAATATTTAATTGAATTACATAATATTCATAAAAATTTCAAAATAATGAAATGTAGTTATTATATGATCTATAATTTCTTCTATTTCTCATTTATAGTCCATTTGGAACCATCCTTCTTCACGAAGACTTTAATATATTTTAATGTTTTAAGAAATTCCATGGGTGACCCTGCTCTCAATTATAAAATGGAACCCCAAATTTCTCTTCATCACACCACATTAAAAATTATATATTAACCAAAATAACAAATTTATATTTTAAAATCCCCTATAAATGTAATATTATTTATTATATTCCCAAAATATTAACCCTAGAGCTCTTAATTGTATATCTAAAGGAGTTATCTCAAAGATGAGGTAATCTCTTTAGTTGACCACTTTCATATTAATTATTCTTATAAATCCTATAAATATATTTTATTTGTCATAAATTAATAACATTGGTATCCTAAATATAATAAAATTTAATTATTATTATTAAACAACCTTTATTCACCATATTTCCTTCAAATGGAAAGTGAAAATGTCTCTCGTTTGTACGAATGACTTACCTATCCACGTAACGATACAATTTATTTCTCATCACCATATTTTTTGAATGGGTTATATGAAGGTTTCAGTGTTTATATATGAAAATTATGATATAATTATATTTATTTAATTAAAATCTCATATATAACTTCTTACAATCCAAAAAACTGGATTATGATAACATTAATTGTCTGTACGTGTCGTCTAAAATGTCCACGAAGCGATGTGATTCAGTATTCATTTTAGTTTAATTTGGACGGAAATAAAAATATATTTAAAGAATATATATGATATAATAATTATTATTTAAATTATATTTTAAATTTCATATTTTTTCATCCTTCAATAAAAATGATAGCTACGTTCATGCGTACGTAAGACCTACCCTCTCTATGATCGGTGTTGTTCAATTTTCTTTGTATAATTTTCAGAATGACTCTAAACATGTTTATAATTAATATTTATTATATTTATATCATGATTAAAAATATTTATATTATTAAATCATGACCAAAATACAAATTAAAAACAATTGAACCAAAACATATGTAAAAAACATCACATGTCATAGAGAAAAGTGATTTTATTAATGAATTGTTAAAAAATTGTTTATTAAAGGTAATAATTAAATCATAAATGGTATTATATATATTAATATTGGTTTTTATATATTTATATTGAATTTAAATTTATTATATAGGATATTACTATGTATATGATGGAATTCAGACAAAAGGTAAAGGATTTTAGTCTCACTTTTATTTATTTAAGGCACATGCATTATACCTAACTAGTTTTTTTTGTGTGGTGTATAAATTTTCCATGAATTTATTTTATTCTTATTATTATGGAAATTATGGGGATTTTAAATCTATATAACGATATTTATTTCAGGGGACCTAGGATTCAAATGATATCAATGTGGTAAGGGTTTTATTTTAAAAAATCAATGTTTATCGGGATTGTTTAAGAATAAGTTTATAAAAATGAAATATTATGATATACCTATCAGTAAACATATAATATTTCTTATAATATGTATATACCATCATGATACATGCTTCTAATTTATATTAATCATCTTTTATTCTCAATAGATTCATGATATGTTTTTAAGTAATATCAACGTAATTTTTCTCTTTGGTGAAAAAAAGTTTTCATCAATATCCAAATTTTCTAAAAAAATTAAAAAAGGTTTTTATATTATCATATGATTATTCAATGAAATTGTTTACCACGATTTACTTAGGAAATTTATTTTCAATTAGAATGTTTTCATATTCCAAATGATATATTTATTGTTTTTTTACAAATGTGTAAAATGAATTCTTTCTTTTTAACTTATATGGAAGGAATAAAATTTTATTCCATCATGAAAAATAAGTTCATTAAAGATTTATTTACATGTTTCCCTGTTCATTTTAAATGAAAATTCCTTCTATAATATTTTAAGGAACTGATTACAAAATGGAAACGTAATTCTCTTTAAGAATGTTTTAATTATCTATTAATATTTTTTTATAAATAAATGAAAACAACCATTGATTTCACATATGATTTAGTTGGAATATGATAAAAGGAAACCATCAATATTATTTCATTTAGGGTTTATGTTTATGGTAATAGGTTTTGAAACCCTTTCTTTTACAAAACTTTATGATATGATGAAATGTTTATTAAACATCTTCCTTTTACATAGATTATGATATAATGAAATGTTTATGAAACCAATATATTTTCATGTGTTCAGATATGATGAATTTTTTTTATCATGTGACACACATATGTATGATTTTAATTATGTGATAGGTGGGTTCTAGGTCTCCCTCTATTTAATTTTGTAAATATTTATATCTCATGAGATATACAGGATAGATTGGGGTGTGATCCCAGTTTAATAAGAGTCTATATCAACTATTATAGTCTTGGTATTGAAATTCTAATACTACTCTAGTCTTGTATTTGAACCCATTACACTATGGTAGTCTTTTAAATGAGACATGAGAACTAGGAAAATGATTTTTATGCTTATGTTTGTGCCACAATCTTATATCTTTTTCCAATGTTATTATTTCATGGATCATGTTTGTTGATTCCTTTATGATTCTGGAATTATAAAATTCCAAAAATTATTCAATGACTCAATATTATGATCTATGATATTCTAGGTATAAATTTCAAATGTTATGATTATATTGTCACGCCATTATTCTAATGGTATACTTATGTGATACTTGATATCTACACTGTTTACTGTCATTAAGAATATGAGATCACTCTTTCTTATGTTTTCTATCCCTAAGTTATGATAAAATGTTTTAGAAATGATAAACCTATGATGTGTTCTTGTTCTGGATAACATAATGGGGGACTCTTATGAACAAGTTATTTTATGTGTCCATGTTTCCAAAAATACTAGACCTATATGATTCGATTCCAGATCATTATTTTATATAATGAATATTTATTTATAATTATATTATATATATGTATAAAAAGTATTGTTCGTTATAAATTTTTTTGGTATTAGTTCAATTTAATTATCAATACCTCAAATATCTGGAAATTAAAGTTGAACCTATTCTATAAAAATATAATTGTACTCCTAGAACAAAGAATAATCAACATTTAGAAAAGGTTGTAAGTCATTAATATTTTGGAAATCCTATTTTAAGATGATTACTTAGAGGGGTTGATGTGAAAAAAATTAATGATAAATAAAAAGGCTATACCAATAGTATAGAATCATGGATATATTCCCTAATACCATTAGTATAACAAATACCAATGGTTTGATGAGTCATTGAGTGATTTGGTAATATTATAAACCAATACCAAGAGATTGACCAAACTATTTGTATAGATAATTTTAAAGGGATTAACAAGACTAGTGGTTTGGTCAAACCATTCATATAGGTATACTATTGAAAAACATTCTAGTACCAATATTAGATCTAAGAACCTCATTGTTACTTTCCCAAGACTCTTCCACTATGAAATAATCTCATTTTTGTTCCAAAATACATAATTATGTATTATTTTTAAAAATAATAATTATTTTTTAGTTATTTATCAATAAAATTATTACACATAAATATTGGTTCCACCTATACTTGTCGTTTGTTAAAACCATTAGTATAGGACAACTATACCTATAGTTTGACCAAACCTTTGGTATAGGTGGATCAAAGAAAAACCTATATAATCATTTTGGTCGGCTATTAATATAGGTATCTTAATATAATGGATTGACAAAAATGTGGTATATGTTGAAAAAATTTACATATAGAAATGGTTTGGTCAAACCGTTTGTATAGTTCTATTAGTATATGTTATATTTCGATTAGTTAAGGTTACTTATCCCCAATATTTTTTTCTATGAAAATCATTTTCTCCATAATTACATTATTTTTTAATCAATTTTTATATTTAATCTTCTATTATTCACTTGTATAATATTTTCTTCTTCCCCCATTCTCACATTCATTTTCCTTTATTTTTTTCTTGATCAGTCGCTTTTTTTATTCTATCTATAAAATGTGATATTATAAAAAATTATATGCGGAAAAAAATATTATGGTTATGGGTTACCCTAGGAGTATAACATAATGAAAATTGTTTAAACCATCATCTATCATCTACTGATTATATTTCCATGGATAATTATGTTGTAAGTGGAATACATTTATTGGTACTACGTCTCATAGTACTATATTTTTTACTTCTTAATGGTGAATATGACCTTCAACTATTTGGTTACCTTCATCTCTTTATAATCATTCAACCACTAAGGCCAGTATAAATATTGGTAGTTCAATGTTAGAAGTCCACACTTCTATACGAAATCAGTGTTCTCAATATCAATGTGTCTTCCTCAATCAATAATAACACTAAATACCTTCCCTTAGATATTTCACAAAATATAGAAAAGGATTTCAGACTTCTCATTCTACCCAATAGTTAGTTGTGTGACTGAAACTCATATAGTTAAAATGATCTCAATATCTTTGACATATTCTTCATTACAAATTTTTGGGTTTTCCTCCTCTACTTCGACTAAGATCCCTCAATCGTTATACTATTCTCAATACTTATTATGGTACATGGTGAACCGGTTTGGGCATTCAAAAGCAATGTGACCGCTTACTTTACATTTATAACATTTAATATCTTGATTCCTTTTTTAGCCTCAAAATTAGGTTTCCTATATGGAATAATATCCTTATCAATTTTTCATTGAACAACTATTTTATATTTTATGGTCCTCAAATATCCTTCATTGAATTACTCTATATTGTGAAATAGGTAGTGGGTTTTTTTTCATGTTTCTCCCCCTATTGATTTTTTATTCAATATAAGATTCTTATTGAATAATATAATGTATATTAAAATGGATTTATATCTCCACTTGACTGGAATTCTCTCAATTGGGACAATGGTTTCCTCAAGATCATTTTTAATGTATGATCGAATCATGGAAATTTTCATCTCCTTGTAGTAATTGTAGACACTCTTAATCCCATGGGAAAGGAATTCAATAATTTTGTGGAGATATATATAGTACTGTGAAGGAACTAACCACTTCCTCATGAAAAAAATAATTTCCTCACAAGTATGGAATCTGCATAATTCTTATCAAGCTATCTCATTTTAATATGATACCACCAAATTAATTCATAATCAATGACTTCATTGGATAAATTTTTTACCTTTTTCTCTTTATAATAGGTATTACTAGAGAACACTTGCTTAATTCACACATAACTCTCCAAGTATGCATAAGTATTACATTTCCATTAAAATAAAGGGACTCTCACCTTCATCCAACAATTTATGTTATCATAATGTGATCTCATTTGGCCGCTTCTAAGTTTTTGTTATAACTTTATTCATTTTAAAAAATTACCAAAATCCCTAGAAAAACGTTTCTATATTATCCTATATGATGGGGGTTGATGTGGTATTAGATAATTCCCCATGTTATCATCGGTATTTCTAGATTTTTGTTTATTTTTGAGGATTAAAATCCTCTAATATAGATCCCCCAACTATCAATCAAGAGGGTTCTCAAAATAGCTTATCAAATCTTGTATTTCGAGTTGCGTAGAATATGAAGTGGGAGATCAACATTGGATTCCATAATGACTATTAAGAGAGATTATATTCCAAAAATATTCTACCACGATAAGTAATACAAACATTGATACAGATGGAGAAAAACACACATAGTAACACACACACACACACTCACACAAAAAAGTTAAACACATGTTATGATATAAATTCATCCAAGGACACACAAACAATCAAAATAGATATAAACAATGTTTCACATAATATTACAATCATGTACACAAGGATGCACACTCACTCACATAATCTATACACACATATGCATATAAGATCCAGACACAAACACACAAGGATACACACACACATGAAGGTACACACTCAAGAATATATTTCGTATTATTCTCCACTCATAACACATAATTAAAATCCCAATAACTTATGAAATATAATACCTTGTTTAAGGAGATCATGTTCCACCAATACTTTATTATTCATTATTGTGTTGGGGGATTTTTTATCATATCCCATTGAGTGGAAAAAGTAAATAATGGAAAATAAGGGAATAAATTATTGGTAAATGTTGGAAATAGAGGGTGGGTGAAATATATAGGGGTTTACCAATGGATA
This sequence comes from Viscum album, assembly GCA_963277665.1. Lineage (NCBI taxonomy): Eukaryota > Viridiplantae > Streptophyta > Magnoliopsida > Santalales > Viscaceae > Viscum > Viscum album. Next base: position 1,820,244,179 of record OY728141.1, read on the forward strand.
TATAAAATAAAAATTGAATGATAATAAAATAAAAATATTGAAAATTTGACTCAATATGTGGTGGAAATGAGTGTCCGGACGATATCAGTCCTCAATTTTTTCTTTTGTTTTCTATACTATAGTTAAATAATTATTTGTAATTAAGTAAATAATAATATAATCGATCAAGAATTTTTTTTCACAATTTTGTCTATACTGAAAAATAACCATAAATAGAATATATAGAAATATAAATATGGATGTATAAACATTCTCTCAAAATATAAATTTTAATCCCACACCATAAGTGCTAAATTTAAAATGTTTTCAAGAAAGGGATTATTTTTAAATATTGGATAATACGATTAGATAAGATATATTGTGGGTAAATGGAATGAAAATGATAGGATAAATGTCCACCATCTCAAATAATGTTATAATACCAATAAATTTGATATGGATGTGGTTTCATGATCTTCAAAACATAGTTTGTGGGATGAATGATTCAGTGGATGCAAAAAAGGAGTGGTTTTTAGTTTAGAGGATTCATGTAGTTGACAAATTCTTGAAGCATAATGATATACTAAATTGAGAAAACACTCAGGATTGGGTTATGATAACCAATACACACAAAAACACACATGGGTTGAGGGATGGAATGGGGACTTTATGATCTTGGATCACTGATCTAGATAGAATATTGACATAGAGAGAATGTCGATGAGATAAATATAATATATCAATATCACATTGGAGAGAAATAACTAAAAGTGTTTCACTAATACAATCTTCATTTCTATATAATATCCATGGAGATCTCTATTTATAAAAAACAGTGTCATAATGATCAATGGTTTAAAACCCTAAATTCATAATTCTGAAATGTAACAAACCAATACAAACATAACTTTATTTTACTTCATTTCCATAATTTAAACACCTCATCTCACAATAATCTCAAAAATTTATGTATATAATTCTTAGTTTAATTGACTTTTATATAAATAAAAAAATAATTTTATAATATTTGTGAACATTTATATATAATTGATCCACAGTTGACTCCCTTATAGACTTCTCATAATTTATACTCATCCTCATAGCATGGGGAATGGAAGCATAATAAATGGGGTTATCTGAAACACTAATTAAAGTATTACATAACTGATAATAATCAGATATCTTAAATGAATATATGATGATCACATGAGCATAATAATGGTAAATGGATATTCCATAATAAAATCATTCTTGAAAAAGCATAGATCAAATGGAATAATACATGTAATAAGGTTTTTCATATCACAATAAATGTGTCATGTGTTTGGAAATATTAGTTAATAAAGACGTTCCATTGGATAATAACATAAGGATAACATGGAAATGTATAAAAACATTAGCATAGGGAAATAAAAACATTTTTATTCACACAATAATACCCTTTCTTGTGAGAATTTATACTATGCGCGTATATCCATGTCTCATGAGATATAAACTTTTAAAAAATTCATTGGTGGCTGATATATAACCCACCCATCATTCACTCATATGTACATGTACCACTTGAAATAAACATCTCATCATACCATAAAGAACCCTTGGAAATAATATGGGATCAATATCCTTTTCCAATGGAATCACATAAATAAATAATTCAAAATTCCATCAATAATCATAACATGATAAACCAATGGGAAATAAATGGGTGTCTAATTATATTCATTAAATTTATTAATAAATAATCATCAATTAATATGATATGGTATATGGAATTTATAAAATATATGAAAAAAGGGTATATTATTAAGTGAACAATTTTCATTATCAATAGAAGTATTTTATCATGGTGAAAACCCATAAATCAATGGAATGAAATATATAATGTTCATAGAGCAACGGCATTTGAAGAAAATCATTTTTATAAACATTGGACACACAAGCATAACAAATGTTGTGATGGATCATTCCTCCAATATAATGTAATATTTTATAAATCATCTTTATAAATAAGTTGGATGGTGTCATTTGAAAAATATAATTGATTAAAACTAAAATATGTCAAAGGATGTTGAGTTAGATAAAACATTTTTTGGATCATTTCAAAAATATCCTTGGAAATATTAAAAATTATATATCTTTTTGAAAACATTTATATAAATATATATATTTTATAAAAATATGGGGTTAATAATTTATTTTATAAAAGATTAAAATATACATAGGGAGTTTCATATAAAAAAACAATGATTTTAGAATGACATGTTCACATGGAAAACATTAAAAATAATTTCTTTTCATAGTATAAAAAAAATGAATCATACATAAAATATTAAATATTTAATTTTAATTAGTTAAGGAAATTATATTATCTAGAAAATTAACTTAATAAATTATTAAGGTTTATATAAGGACATTTGTAAAATAATATAATGAATATGTTCATGGAAGAGGATTATTCCCAACTGAAATGAAGTGGTAGAGTTGGTTTCTTTACAACAGGTAAATACTGATCCAAAGGAGAAAAAAAAGTATCATGGAGACATATAAATCCCAAAAAATAATTTTAGAAGAATAAAATGATTGGTGTTTTAGCAATAAAGAGAAAATAAATCCTCCTGAAATATTATCTTTCAAAAAACCCTGATATGAAATTGAGATTGTAGAAGAAACCCTAACGATAATAATAACATAAGAATTAGAAGAACACAATAGGTTTACCATGAAATAGAGATTCAATGATCATGAAATGAAATATATTGATTTTAATAGAATTAAATTGGGAATTTAATTCCTCAAACAAAATAAATGATGGTTGAAAATATTAAACATGTCTCATGGAATTGAAAATAGATACAAATAACCCTTACCATTAATTATTTTTATCCAACAGTTATCTGACCTCTTGAATAACAAAAATAACTATCATAATCACTAATTTATGAAATTTAATCATAACTATAACCATTTATACACATAACTTATAATTATTTTTTTAAAATACATTAGTAAATTGTATTTAATTTCCATAATCAAAATTTTTTAGCTTCAATTTATTGTTAAATACTAGTTTCATAATGGAAGTGTTATTTATTGTTTATTTACTAAAAGTTAACCATTATGATAGAATTTTAGGTACTATAATAGATGTTTTTATATTTATTTATATTTCTCTTATTTCATTTCCAAGGTATTTTTGTTATGATTTGTGCTAATGAAGATGGTGAAGATCTTGTTTTTGTAATGTTTTAATGAATAATGATTGGTATTAATAATATATAAAATATAAATATAATATTTATAGAACCATAAACTAAATATTATCTTATAATTAATTTATAATAACTCCCCTAGTTATGTCTCTATATTCATCCATGATATAAAAGTATATCATTTTTGAATATTGTGGTTAAATTGACCCAAACAAGGACAAGCTATAATCTATGGGTGGGTATGGTTTAAACAGAAAAATTTAAAATAATATATTTATTAAAATAATATTAATGATATTATTTATATGTTTTTGACTCCAGAATCTAGTTATAATATATTTTCATAAATAATAAAATTCTATAGTGAAAAATTAACTATGTCACTTTTATGGAAGCGATAGTTTGTATGTACGCACAAGTAATACATTAATTTACAAGGAAAGTAAATTAGATAAGTATTGAACTATATTTTCAGAATAATAATATATTTTTGAAGTAGTATATTTATTCATTATATACACCCTTTGAACCATCCTTGCAAGGAATTTATACCAAATAGATCACATCACTGGTGGAGGATATATTATGTACATAACACAAACAACCTTAACAATTTTTAAATAGTTGGGAGGATAGAAGAAAATACATATTAAATTAGTTTTATAAAATTTAAACATATTATAAATTTTTATTTTATCATTATTATATGAATAAATAATGTTCTAGGTGGTGGATGAATGAAATAAAAAAGGGTGCTCGGTTGAGAATATCAATTATCCCTTTAGATGTTCTCCCTTGGGTAAAACCCTAAGGATCCTTAGCTTGGTCTTTTGGAATGAAAAAGTATTATTGTATGTGGGGAGAGTTTTGAGGAGACAATACAGAATATTTTAGGTACATATAGTTATTTTAAAAGGGTTAAGATCATTGGTGGAAGTGATCCCCTTTTATAAGTGAGGAAAATGATATTTTTTAAAAATACCCATTAAATTTTCAATGATGAAACAATACTATTAAACATTAAATGGATCCAATGTTTTAAATAATAATATTTTGTGTTATATAAGGTCATTAAATCCTATTCTATTAATTTTTACACTTTTTTTAAATATTTTTCAAGTCTTTCACCACTATATTATCAAATTTCACCATATTGGTTTTAGCCATGATAATTTTTTTAACCAAGTAATTTATTTTTCATTAAAAAAAATTTGGTTCCAAAGGGAAAATAGATAATTCTATTATAGGTTTGGGAATTAGTATTTTTATCTACATTTGAATATTATATTATATTTTTAATGTTAATGTGTTAGAAAATAAATAAATAGAAATAATATATTATTGAAGATGTTTGAATAAAATTGATCCTACAATGATCTTCACCCAACTCAAGAATAGGGAGATATGGAACCCAATAACTATAAAATATTACACTGATTGTTTTATAAACAGAGTCACATCCCAAATAGAATTCCTTTTTCCCTTTTGAAGCTTAAACACAAGACTGACCAAATATATTTAATTAGACGCACAACTCGAATAGTCCGTAAATTTCCTATGGTAGAAAAATGAGAATAGTATTGAATTTTTCACTAGGATGAACAAACTAAATAGAATTTTTTTATGTTTTTAAAAACCACACACACATACCTTTTAAACGGATAGAATAATCCACATATTTTTTAAAAAGTAAGAAAATAAAATTAACGAACATTAAAATCCATTTGAAAAAATAATGATTGAAAATGTAAAGGATGTTTAGATCACACTAGTAAATGAATGTTGGATAATTATTTTCAAAAAAGTGATTAGTTCCACATTGATCACATAAAGTATAAAAAAAATTTAGTGCTTTAATGTTTTATCATTGAAAATTCACACGCTCTCACTAGTACTTTCAACTATATTTGTAGATTTTATTCTTCAAAATTATCATTCAAATTCACGGACCATTGAATATTTATTTATACCTAAGTAATATTTTCACTTGTAAATTAAATGAACTAATTCAAAACATTCCATGTTTCATTCCATGATAGTGTCTCATGTGTAAATATTTATAAACAAGTAATATTTACATGGGTTCATCTTGATATTATATAAAACAAAATAGACTCTTATATAGTGGAATATATTTAAACTATTAATACATCTGTTGAAAAATAAGTATAAATATACTTGGAAAACCCCTTATAATATAGGATCCCAATTATTTTTATTTTAGCTAGTTTTAATTTTTACATCTCATTTTCCAAAATTTCTTCATGAATATCTATACATGCTAAATCCCATGTAGATTTCATTTATTTCATCATATAAAAATATAAAACTGTTTAACATGACTTCTAAATAATTAATGTGTAATTTTAGAACAAATAAAACCCTATGAATATTTACAATAATCATGGAAAAATGGAAATATGAAATACTAGAAAAATAGAGCATAATTCAAGGTTTATATTAACATATATAAACTCAAAAAATCATATAAGATTTATCTATTGAAGTAATTTTTTAATATTCATGTTTGAATATATATCACATATATGTAATTATCATGTAGGAATATTTATGTATGATATTTATATATGTATCTAAATTATTTCGTATAATTGAATATATGTTGATGAGTTACAGATATGTTAATTTCAATATATAATAAAATCATTCTACAAAATCGAATCTACATATCCAAATTTCTCACAGAGATGAATCCACATATCCAAACCGTTCACGTATCTGAATTAGTTCATGAAAGTGAATTGACCACATATCTGAATTCACATAAGTGAATAGATAATGTGTTCAAATTCATGTAGGTGTATTATTTATATATCCAAATTCATGTTTGAAAACTTTTAAAAACTATAAACAACGTGGATGATCAAATATCATACTTAAATTGGGCCTTCTAACATATAGAATTAGATTTGGGACCAATTTTATTAATTTCTAAAATCACATTATCAATCCAAATAATCAAGAAAAAACTTAATAGGAGATATATTTATGATGTTATAATTAAAATATTGTAGAAAATAGCTCTATCTAACTGTAGAATTTAGACTAAAATACATGCATTTAATTATAACCAAATTTTAGACGTGATAGTCATTTATTTTGATTTTAATTTATTATAATTTAATCCATATAAGTTTACTATCCTTCCAACTCAACAATATTGACTCAATTTTGAGTTCTATATCACATGTTATTACCAAAATACAAAAGGATACTAAATCTAGAAATTTACCTACTTGGTCTGACTATATAGGAGATTTAGGTATGTGGTTTGGCTACCTGGAAGATTTGTCTACATGAGAATAGTAAAAAAACATGTATAAATTTTATTTAATAAAACGAACCATAATTTCCATGTAAAATTATTATTTATTAAATAAATTGGAATATTATGAGTCCGTTAAAATTGACGTTGAATAATTACGAGGCCTGGAGTGCTCGGAATGAATTTCTGAAATTTTGTTCAGGTATGTTCAGTAAATATGTGAGTGGGTTTTTTCTGACTTTTGAACTTGTGCTCGGAATTGAAATCTGAGGGCACCGTTGAACTCGCACCACTGGTATTCGCTTAATGAGAATTTCACCTCGATGGTATATGGTCGATGGTGAATGTCAGTTTTTGGTTATTTCATGTAAGAAAAAAATAAAAATAGAAGTGTGTGACATTTATATTTTTATTTGCAACACCAATGTGGTTGTTGGGAGGTGGGGTCCACTGGAACTGAACCTCCATGTGGAAGTTGAGAAGTGCGGAATATCAGACCTCATCCTCCCATGAGATGTTATAGTGGTGGGGACCACCCGAACCTAACCTCTAATGAGAGGATGTGGTTGTGGGGACCACTCGAGGCCTAAACCTCTTGATCTCCCCTCATTTTAATGAATAACCTCTCAAACCACCCTCATTATTTTAGAGAAGCCTCTTTATTTCCTCCACATTAATTGTGCCAACACACTTACTATAATTAATTAATCCAACACATCAATTAAGGAAATAAACTGTTTGAATTTATCCCAACAAACATAATAGAACTCACAATCTATTATTTTGGGCTATGAATTCTTTTCGGTGGAATTGGGGAGAGGAGGAACTTGGGAGAACACTCTCCAATGAAGAACGCTCCACCAATAAAAAATTTCGATCTCCTTCGACCTTCTTCCTTGGGAAGTCTTCTAATGTGGGACATCCTCATATACGACGAATTGACGACTGTACTACCTTTTTATGCAAACAACATCAAGAGAACGAGGTAGGGATTTAATTGTGTTTTATTAATTGCGGTAAGTTATAGGGTGGTTGTTTATTATTCTTCTCTCATCCATTCATGATAATTCATTGTAATTAATGAAGGATTTTTGAACCACTTGATACCACTCAAAACACGTAGGGTGTGGGCTAAACAAACAAAGCATGACACCTCTATCGTTCTTCTTTGATGTGTTCATCGAAATGGAGGATGCTGATGAAGGCGACGAAGTCAACGATGCGAACACCCAGAGGCCTCCGAGACCCGCACCACCCACATAGTGTTTCGGTCTACCAGCCAAACCAGCCACTCTCCCCAGCTCTGCACCCCATCCAAGGCCCCAATGGCTCTCTGGTCTCCTGGCCGAACCGGCCGCACGGACCGACTTCATGCCCCGATAGAGTGACCTGCGGTGCATCGGCCTCCTGGCCGAATCGGTCGCATTCCCAAGCATCGTGCCACAAATGTGCCACCCACGGCTCTCCAGACTCCTGGACGAACCGGACCCGCACCCCGGCTGAACATCCCTCACGGCGGCCCTCCGCACCCCTCATCAGCACTCCGAGCTTCCCCAGCCATGCTGCCTCACGACCTCGTTCCCCCACAGCCACCTACGACCCTCTGTGGCCCCTCGTAACCTATCATTCCAAACACAGTGGTATGGACCGACACAACCGCCTGTGCCGCAATGTGGGTAGGGCCGGGTTTGTCCAACCATGTCAGACCAGACCTGGGCCCACTAAGACCCACTTACGATCATTTGTTCATAACATTTTCACCAGATGTCAGTTTGACTAACCGTCAAAGGTTCTAGAAACCTTGAAGTGATATGGTTTTTTAAAGTGATACTCCACTGAGTTTTGGATTGATATAAGATATGGTCAGGTTGGATCAATAATGAATCCAACCAAATCCTCGAGACTCAAAGTCTAATAACTCATAGATCGGGCGTCCGATTGACGTGTCGTCTATTGCATTGTGACCCATATGATGTGGCAAAACTTTGGGATACATCTTCGTGGGACATCGTGGTAGTTAGATCATAGACCAGAATCATGTGGAGTGGATCCTCCCATAGACGAGTGAGCATTTATGCAGGAACCTAGTAGTTGGCTGAGACTTGACGACTGTTGACCATTAGACTTAGAGTGACTCGACTGGCCCAATGGGGAGTTCCCTGGTGACGCGGAAGACCCACAGTAGGGAGTGCCTTGGTGACGCGGTAGACCCACAGAACTTGATAGGAGGATTACCTTAGCATGTTGTCACGGGGAGGGCCTCTATGTGACGTGGAAAACCCATGGTGGGGAGCACCTCTGTGTGACGCGGCAGACCCACGGTACTCGACAGGAGTAGTTCCTCGACAGTCCATGTTTAGTGGGATGCACCTCTATGTGATACAGAATTCCAAGTGTACTCGATATAGAAGTAGTTATCTAACAACAAGGGATAATAATGTTACTAGTTAATACCCCTAGAATAAATCCTGGTATGAGCTAAGACATTATCTCTGTGTTTTAATCATGATTTAAAATAATTAAGTGATAACTAAGGTATTTGTAAGGTAATATACCTCTATAGGGTTATCTGTGGATTTAATACATTGTGTTTTATCCTTGGTGGATTTTTAGGAGACCTTGAGGGTCTTGAGGACCCTACTAAGTATTGTTATACTCACCCCTGGATGGGCTATTCTTGAACCTTGTTGTGTTGGATGCAGACGACAGACAACGCTACCTAAGGATGAGAGTACTAGGACTATACGGTACCCAGAGGTGGACCATACGACGTGTCAGTACGCAGAGGAGACTGATGGACATTGAGGGCTAAGGAGGCGATCTGTATCTACCCTTCTGGTAGGATCCTTGAAGGATGACCCAACAACTTATTTTCCATTTTCTTCAGTAGTATTGTATCACAATTGTACTCGTACATTCAAGTTGAGATTGTATTCTATCCCCTTTTACTTTCAGCACTCTTTTGTTATATAGTTTAATTATTGTATCGTCCAGCTATGTGCTTGATTGTGTGTGTGTTTATAGGTTATTAAAACAATGCCTTCAAAGTTTAAGGGAATTACGTCTTTGGTGCTAGTCGCCTGCCCCTGGCCTATGGAAGGAGGGCTTGGTGTAGTCATGGCATGGGCCCCGGGGGATGGTTCGTGACATCTAATATTAAATTATGATATATTTATCCTAGGAACTCAATACGAAACATGTAAAACATGTCATGATCAATCAAAACATGAAATCTAAATATATTTTATGAAAATAATCATAACGATATAATAATGGTCAAGAATAATTTAATCAATACATAAGATGATAATTGTAGTTACACAAATAATAAAATTAAGACATTTAAACAAAATAAGGCATTAAAATTATCAAAAAAATAATGTGTTTTAAGGATCCTCTCAAAATTATCCCCCTTTTTGATAATTTCGTAACATAGTATAATATTAAAACATCTCCCCATTGTGAAATTATCAAAAAGATATTGTTTTAATAGAAAATTTCTCTCTTGGGAATTATAATTTATATCATCCTACTATAGTTTAAAACACTCATATAATGATATAAAAAAATCAAATACACTTAAATTAATTCCAAAAAATTAAAAATATTATCATAACATGTTCAGGAATGATTTTCAAAAACATAGTAATGCCCGCAAGCATCATAAATGTACTAGAAAGTTTATTTTATATGGAAATAAATTCTAAATTTATTTATCTTTTATAAAATTATTACTGATAAAATAAAATTTAAAATCAAGGATCTTAGTTCTATAGTGGTGTGACAGATATTTTGAAATTGAAATAGTATAATTATTATAAAAGAATATAGGTATCTAGTAAAAATAAAAATAAAAATAAAAAATATTTGTCTAATATATAAAGATTAGGTTGAAAAAAATGCATTCAGATTTAGTAGTTAAAAGAGAAAAAAAAATTGTTTCTTTGAATACTATGAAACTAATGTTTTACCATTTAAATGACACACATATGGAGTGATTTTTCTATCTATATAGAATCCTAAAAAATTAAAATAAGAATATATATTTTAAAATAAATATTATTTTTAACTAGGAAATATAATCCAAGATTCTAATATCCTTTAACATATAAAATAATGATATTAATATATTTAAAGTGACTTTCCTTAGGGTCCCTTTGAAGTCATGTTGGAATGAAAACTAAAAATATTAAATCATCCTTGATGTAGTTAATTATAACTTACTTACAATCATTCCTCTATATGTTTTAACACCTATAAATATTCTATATATATTTTTAAATATAATTTTAATGTAGTACTCATGGGGTTATATTTAATTTTATAAGAGTATAACCCAAATATCTTTACTAGATATTTATCATACATGTATTGATAAAAATAAATTCTATCATTTCATTGAAATAATTGGAAACTATGAAATTATTTATATACTCCAATTATAATCATATAAAATTTAGAATTGATTAATTCTAAAAATATAATTAGCAATATTTTCACCTAAGGTAAAAAACTTCATCAATATAAATATTCACAATAATGATATCATTATAAATTTTCATAAAAAATTAATTTTTATCACCCATTTCAATATCAATTTTTCCATTCAAAATAAATCTATTTAACATTTCCTAAAAGGATTTTGGATCTTATTTTAGAGAATATAAAACCATTGAAACATTCAAAACATTATTGAGATGCTTTTAATTTTAAAAACAACTAGGATTTGTAAAATATACTTCTTAAAAAATATAATCATTTATAAAAAAACTTTGGACATCCATTTGAAATAATTTAAATCCATGAAAATTAGAATAAGTTAATAATATTATAATTTATTATAATATATAAATAGGTGAAAACAATTCTCTAAAATCAATACCTTCTTCATGAAAATTCCCTTGAGAAACTAATCAATGTTTTTTAACTATACATCCATATTCTTCAAGTTTGTTTCTAAGGATACATTTTGGACCAATAATATCAGAATAATTTTTTGGAACAACTAAGGTACACACATTATTTATAGTAAACTAATATAACTCATATATCATAGAAATTATCCAAATATAATCATATAATTCATCGTTAATGTCATTAAGTATAAATTCAGAAAAAATTCATGATAAGCACAAATATTCATGTTAGATTTTCATGTTTGAACATTTTAATCCACATTAATATTCACATTATCTATAGGATAATATATATTTATATTTTAAGATCATTCATAAAAAGGATTATATTGAGATGAAATATCCCCACCTCAACATGTGTATCTTTATCATTAGGTTCTTACTCATTAAATTTAAAATATATTTATTCATCCTCAACATAAAAATTATCATCTTCATTTGTATTTAAAAATTATTTATCAAATTTAACGTGAATTGATTCTTAAACAATCATGGCTCTTTTATTTTATAATCACTATGAATTACTATTGTTTTAATATACCATGAATTTGATATTATTAGTTTTTTCATAAAATTTAAATAAATAATTATTTGTATTTAGAAAGAATAAATTACACCCAAATAATCTAAAATTTCCAATTTTAGGGTTTCCACCTTCCTAATCTCACAAGGGTTTTTTTTAAAAAAGGCCTTTATATTATTATTTTGGAATCATAACAATACATATAATTATATTATACTGAAATATATTTAATTAGATTAAACTCATTTGACAAGGTCTTATCCATTTCCTAAAAAGTTCATTTCTTCTTTTATACTACACCATCTTATTGTGTTGTTTTAGGAACTAAAAATTTCTAAAAATAATAATTCTCATAAAAACAAATTATTCAATTTTAATTCTGTAATTCCCCACAATGATAAATTCTAATGGATTTAATTATGTATCCATTATCATTTTTGGAAATGTTTATAAAAATAATTAAAATTTTGTAATTGTTTAAATTTGAGTGTAAGAAAATAACCCCATGGTTATCTAGTAAAATCCCAAATAATGTCAAAAATAACTCTTAAAAAATTTATGTTTTATAGGACATAATAAATAAATTTGAATGAGATCGGGGGGAATAATTGTATTTACATCATTAATTGACTTGAAACTAATTTTGTGTTGTTTACCCCTCAAGAAGGATTCACAAAAAACATGTTGTCTTCTTTATTTTATAGAAACTACAGGACTCTTTGGATCTTGGAAATCTTGTACATCAACCTGAAATAAACATATCATATCATTTTATGAAAAAATATGTTACTAGATTGTATACCATTAAAACAATTTACATATTACTTATTTAATTTATAATAATTAATAAAATAAATTGTGTCCTTTTTATTTTCATAAAACAATAAAAATTTATCTATAAATACAATGCATTTATCATTTTTAAATTAAACCAAAATTCCATCATCATATAGTTTTAATATGATTGTAATATTTTGTTTCAATCCTTCAAATATAAAATTTAGAAATAAATATATTATTTGATATTCCAACCTCACCAAAAACGTTTTCATTTCCTTAAAAAACAACACCAATAGTAACATTACCTCTATTTCATTTATTAAATGATTGAAATATTGATTTATTACTAATCATATGTCCTGATAAATCACTATCCATGTACCAAGAATCTTTTTTGGCTCTTCCAATACACATTTCCCATAAAAATTGATTTAAGAACGTTTGGGTACCAATGAATATTTGAGTCCAATGGGATTTGGATATGAATAATTGGAAATCCATTTTAATTTAAAACACTTGTTTACAAGTAGTCATACGAAAAATAATTATAAATTAAAGTCTGTATATGTCTAATATATTATCAAGGGGAACACGATTTTATAATGACCATTATTTTTAAATCTATAATGTGTTGTAGTAGACATACTACCATTAGTTCTCATAAAAATTAATTTTTTATGAATTTTGGGTGAATTGTTATAATAACCCATACCTGGTCGATTTTTGTTCATTTCATTAAAACACATAATCTTTTTCAATGCTTTATCTACAATGAAAAATATTAGATATAATTGAATTTAAAAAATCAATTTCAATTTTGATTTATTCATATTATTTAATAATAATATCAAAATTCATTACATTATCTTCATTGATTTTATACATGAAATAAACATATCTATTAAATTTCGCATTTTTGTAAGAGTTGTATATCTATTTTCTTATTAAAATTGTAGATATTTAGGGGTAGTTGTGTTGTCTTCCATGATAGATATCTTAATCTATTCGTTTTCCTTAGAAACTGATTATTTTGAATATTATGTTATTATATTTACCAATGATTTTTCATATTTATGATTATTAGGTCCACTTTGATAGATATCCTAAAGGGGGTGAATTATAGTACGACAAATTAAAACAACATCCCCTTTGATATTGTTTCATTATTATAAAAAACCCTCTTCTCTCTCCTTCCTTTTTTCAGAGTATGAAAAAATATTAATGAATGCACATGGCATAGAAATTTTACATGGTTCAACCACATTGGGCTACATCAAATGAGAATACAATAATAATGTGATGATGTACCAAATCCACTATAAGTGCACTGTGGATTACATGTTCTAAGTGGACTCATTGTCCCACCAGGTTTACAACCATTTAAAATTTTAGAACTCACATATCTATTAACTTAAGTGAGATCAATACTTTTTTAGAAGATCCACTCACAGTTTATAGACTTGTTGGTCTCTTCATTATCACTATTGAATAAATCATGAGTTATTGATAGAGTATATTTTGAACTTCCATCTTCATCCATCAACAAATAACACTTTGCCTTTGAACACATGGAAATCCATTTTGAAACTCGGTTGCTAAGCATACTACCTTTGCGAAGCTCCCACTTTTGCAAAGCTCAAACCATCATTTTCAATGATCCAAACTCCTTAAAAAGCTCATAGGTTCGTAGATCTCACTTCTTTGCAATGTTCATTGTATCATACAACTATCTAGATCACCGAGCTCACTTCTTCAAAGATCTCACACCTGTATTTGTGAATTCAAAAAGATAAAAATCTCTCCATGATGCACAAATCCTCTACAAAGTCCAACTGGTCTTCGCGGTGTGCCTTCCTTTTGAAGAGCTCAATTTCCACTTTGAATTCTATTTTCTTTCATGAAACACGCTTCTCTGCAAATCTCCATCGCAATTCGGAATCTTAATGTTATTTGATTGATCTCTATACCTCTCTCGACGGGGTCAAGCTATATTTATAGATGATTCCACCAACTCAAGAACTATTTGTGCAATGTTAGCACCATGTTATCTCACATCCCAACGATCTTAAATTTCATCCAAAATTTATTCTATATCATGAAGCACCAGATAGATTTTTCGATCATAGAACATGTCATAATCACAAATAATTAATTCAATTCCTTTGTGCCACCACCACAATGGTTCCTCGTAAGGTTTTTAACCTCTCCTGTTCTCGATGCTCATTGTAATTGTCGAGCTCATCGTCAAAATTCATCATGTCTTTGCGTAATACAATTCCGGAATCCCATCATTGAAACACTCATTCCTTTACCATATTTTCATTAGATCTTCAAGGATATTCATTATTTGTGATGCTCAACAAAAACCAAATTTTTGACACAAAAAATTTGGAAATCACAGGAAAATAACACCACATTGAATTTGTTCATTAGTAACAACTCCAGATCTTCCATTCTTTTTCACAGTAGATTGTTAACATAAAAGGACAACAATATCACTGGAACTTGACAATTCACCACGAAACCTGATTTTTTAACAAACACAACCAACCCAATAATGTTTCAATGCTACCTTGGGAGATTTTTTCCCAATAGTGATCATTTATTTTAACAACGCAAGGAAGTTTCTCTAGAGTTGGGTTTTCAATATCAGGCATGGAGGAATAATAATAAGTAGAGTCACTCACATGATTTGATGAATCCATTAAAAACACTTTTACCAACTCATTTAATAATCCAAATTCGTCATTGGATGCTGAATCCTTTGTGAATCTCCATCTAGGTGGACTTTTTTTGAATTCTTATATTGATTCAAATTATTTTGTTTCATCTTTAATGTTGGGAAATTATGATTAATTTTCCCACTTTTTCTACAATCATAACATATTATATATTGAGCATCACAAGAAATAAATATTTTTTTTTATTGTCCTAGAAATCATATTTAGGATAATCCTATTGAAATCTTCTTGAGTAGCCTTTCTTTCATCTATATCATATCATTGTGAAAAATTTACAAACATTATTTACACTTCGTTATAAATCATAATTAGGAGAGTAAGTGTAAATTATTTGATTAAAAAATAATTCCATTATTTTTTGAATTAGATTCATCGGCAATATTTTTAATCTCTAACTCATATTGTATGAATGATCCAAAAATCCCATCAAGCATATATTCCTTGATGTTTTTACTTTCATTTATAAAAACCTTTTAGGAAAACATTTCTTATGAAGTTATATAATCTCTCTTTTAATATTAATGAGGTTTTACAATGTTTCTACTAATGAAATCATACAATTTATAATTCTAGTAAATCCTTGGAGCATTTAATTAGAAATTTATTCCTCACCGATTTTAAATTATTGATATTTAGCTCTTAAAATTCCATACTTATTTCTAATAATATTATCCAAGATTAGATTTGTAACTTGTAGCATGTCATAAATGTCACGTGTTGTTTTACAAGATTATACAAGAATATAAAGAATTTTATTAATTTCAAAATATAAAATATTTATCACGTTTATTCCATACACACATTACCACACATTTTCCAACTAATGATCTATGTTCACTATTGGGCAGTTTGTGTGTTATTTTCATGATTTTCAAGTTATCAATGCTATGTTGTTTTAAGAATTTTTTGATTCAATATTTATAGAATCCATAATCAACACCATCAAAATGAGGCGGTCTTTTTTGTATCCATCTATCATTAAAACTTGTTCATTCCATTATAAATAGATATTTTCTAAATTATAGTTATGTCAGGAAATATTTAGCATAATATATGGATCCATTTTTCGAGTAATGATACCTATTTTCGGTCTCAAAAGGAAAATAAGTGTGACAGATGGATTTTTTATGAAATTATATATGCAATAAATTTTAGTTTAAACCTATTTTATTACAATAATAAACATATTAAGAGTTTAAGGAAGTGTTATAAAATATAAAAGGATTGATTGAATCCCTATGTTTTTATATTTGTTAAATAGGTAGAGGTCCTTGATTGATGCATTATTAGTGATAATCAAGAGACCCTATAAATAAGGAGACCAATTTGATAAAACATGAAAGGGAAGACACATTTCCATGAAAAATAGTGCAGGATTGTTGCATAGGTGATTACCACAGCGTAAAGATGATTTATCAATCTCTGTGCCTAACTATGAGAGGTTGTAGAGTCCTTGGACCGTGTGCTCACATTGTATGCACATGGTTTGGAAAACTATGTGACAAGACATGAAAGGGTGCGTTCCAGTCAGATAGTGGGGGTGTATGGTTTATGCATTGTTTTCCCACTTTCAAGACCAAACAATGCACCCTTTTAAATATGGATCATATTACCTCCCCCTTATATTTAACTTTTTACACCCTCATTTATCCCCCAAATCACATAACATATATCTCCCTCTATTGAGAGCTCCCTTCCTCCTCCAAGACAAGTTTTCATCCATCTTCCTCATTAGATGTTTGAATCACTCATCATTCATCACATTGGATATCCATCAGTATGTTCTTCAATCCACATATATATTTTCTTCAATTATCAATCCATATAAAATGTTAATATGTATGAGATAATATGACATATTTTTAGGGTATTCAATTATTTGAACAATTTCATCCATTTAAAACCTATTTAAGGGTCAAAAATGGACTACGAGTCTACTACCCATATATAGATGTTGTTTTTCACCTTTCCCCTATAAGTCTTAATGTCTATTTGTTTCTTCATAATGTTGCACACCGGATCCAATATACGTTGTTTCTATATAGTGTAATACATTAAACTAATTTTTTAAAAAATAATTGGGTTATACCTCATCACTTATGATATGATTTGAGGTCAGCAACCTATACCAATACCATCCCATTATTGTGGACATGAATAAGTGTTGATGACAACTCCTCTCCGTATAGTTTGTTGATCTTCTCACATGAGAGTGGCCATATAAAAAAATGGATTTTTAATGGTTGAATACCTATTTTGGAACCTTTTGAATTATAAATGAAAGTGAAAAAATGAAATAGATTAAATGGGAATTATTATACATGATGGATAGTCTATTTTCTTATGATTTTAATTATGTAAATGGATTTTATTGTTTCATGGACATTAACATGATTCCATTTATCATTGTTTAGTTAATTGATTACTGAAATAATTAGTGTAAATTAAATTGATAAATTGAATGTGAACTAATAGGTCCTCCTGATCCCTTAAATAGTAAGTTCACTAATAGACAATAGGGAATGGAACTGATTCAAGGTATCATAGTATGGCATCGACGACCCACCAATATATTTCAGAATTAGATGTCTTAGATTCTTACCTTGGATATGGTTTTCTTAGACCACAATAGATCTCTTCTTATAGATCCACCAATGTCTTTACCATGTACCATTAGATATTCACCTTGGACTCAATTAGTATTCCAAAAACAGGGGCCCTGGGTTCCTAGACCTTATAGGTCTACATTATACTGAGTTTACCATAGATAAGTTCCTAGGAATCAATGTGGATACCTCTACCATTGGCCTTGGGATCCTATCCCTTGTAGGTCTATATTATTCCAATTGTACCTTGTACATGTACCATGTACTCAAGGAGGATTCCTTTTTCTATGTCCTTGGGTCCTTTCCCAAATAGTTTTTATACTTGATATGTCCAGAATATGTCACAAATAATGCTTTACTATATTATGAAGTTTTTCTTCATTAAAAGACTAATGTATACACAGATTGTACTTTTATATTGGTTTATATCACTTTATAATTTAAAACATTTTTTCTATTATACCTTCATTGAATTATAAATTATTTCCAGAGAATATATTTATTATAGACACCGTTATTGGTGGCCTTCTGAGTTTATATCACACCATGTTCGGGCCATCGATCGGTACTGGGAAAAACGTCATGGATGTACGTATGGATATGGGAAATGGTCCAATCATGGATTTTGGATTTTCAATACTTGTATAAAGTATTAGAGTATAGGACCAATATTGAGATCATAATAATAGTGGAGACATAGTTTTTCAGTTTTCTCATTTTTTATATCATATTTTATATGCCTACTTATACGTTCCTTATATTCCCATTTTTATATCATATAAACATGGCATACTTATTTATATGAACGTGGATATAGAGTTTTTATTGTTCGTGCCACTCTATCTATTAGTTAAAAATTTACTTGGATGTTTATCTAGTTTCACTACCATGTTATTATAAATTTATATTATTGATATATCTATTTATTACAGCTGAACTCCACTGTAATAATTGCGGTATATTCTCCACACCATAACATTATAACCCCATACTACTATTGAGAAGCATTTGGAATATGGTGAGGTTTTCTGGAGACTAGGTTTCTATTATGTTCAGTTACCAATTAGTGAACCAAACCCAAGATTCTATAAGTGGTGTCAAATCCTTTATTTTACATTTGGTCTTGCCATTTTGAGTTATTATACAAGAGACTATGAATGTATTAGGATTTGTTAATGGGATTTTTCGTGGGATTAGTTACCCCATGTGCTGGGAAAATACCAGGTTTCCTAGGATGGGAATTTATGTTCTGGGTTTTTCCTATTATAGTTGTCCTAATTTCATCATTGGGTGACACACATGATTTATGGAATTGTTATGTTTACTATGGATTATCTATTACCTATGATTGGTATAGAAAAGAAGTATTACCTTATTAATCATATTAGAAACCTCAGAATTAAAATGTTGTACATATTCCATGCTATATATATTTTACTAAGTACATTTCATTCACCAGGTTTTAGTGCTTTAATTACTCTATTGAAATTTTGAAATCATTTCTTACAGGAAAAGGATAAATAATTAGTAAATTACCATGTTAGAATCAACCTAGAGTGTGTTTTCCTATGTTGCTTGATTGTGACACCTTATTTGTCCAATTATTTTATGTTTGAGCTATGCAACCATAGTTTCAAAAGATGAGATGTTTGTAATATTTAATTATATGAAATCCAATTGTAGTTAAAATAGTTATTCTCTAAATTGGGAGTGGTGATCCATTTAATTGAGTAATCATAAATTTTCTGGTTACATTTTTATAAAGAAAGTAATGGTTTGGTTTCATTTACATGTCCTTCCAATTATAAATTATTAAGCATTGGTACATATGACTTGAGAATAGAGACTCCTCTAACTAAACCCTTATATCAATATCAATATGAACTTTCTGATTCATAAAAGTTAAATAGAACAATTTTATTAAATTGGGATGTTAATTGAATCTTTAAGGGTGTTTTCCACTATAAATATTAATTTTCACTCCATATACTTGAACCCTTGATGTTAAATAGGGAAAAAAATTTCATCTAACCCTAGTAGTGGGATGTTGGGAGTCTCTCTTGTATTTCTTTATGTTTTGTTATATCACATATATCTTTGTTTGAGATCACATATAGAGGTATGAATCCATTTTAGGAAGCACATCACATGTCCTGTTGTTTTTCAAGTGATCTATTATATTGTAATATATCATATGAGGGATGTGTTTGGAATTGTAGAGATATGCCTCCATGATGGACTCGAGTCACGCACAAGGAGGGTGACGATGATTATGCTCTAAAGGAGTTGGGGCCCAAGCCACTATTGTTACCTATTGTAATTCCACCTGTGAAACCTCATATTTTTATTGATATGAGAAAAAATATTTAGTTTTGAGAGGGTTTCCTAAAACTCATGAAGACCATGCAGGGATCCCTGAGATTGGCCCCTACTATGGATGAATTAATGTCCGAATTTCAGTAGCAACATACATCTATGTTTTTAAGAGATGGTGGTCCATAGGACACTCTATCATCGATAGAGGCCATGTTTTCAATCTGTGATCATCTAGAGACACCACCATAGAGGAGGTTCATGATTGAAGTGTATATGCTTAGCGGTTCATCCAAGAGATGCTGGGATGTTTTGACCTATGCTGACCAACATATGGTTATGGCATTAAGGGATTTCATGGTAGTCTCCTATAATTATTTCATTACTAAGATGTTTTGAGATGACCAAGTCAATGGTTTTTTACACCCATAGAAGGGAACACTATCATTCACAGATTAATATGTTATTTTCATGGAGCTTCATTTTTTTCTGCTCTCTTTAGTGATGAGTTTTCAAGGGCTATAATGTTTGAGGATATGATTTTTCATGCCATTTATACAAAGGCGACCATGTTTCGTTTGAATACATCACTAAGATAGTGGACCAGGCACTCATTACAATGAATAACCACAGATAAGCTAATGGTGTGTTCCTGGGTAGTTTAATACCTCAATAGAGTATTAGTTCACCTAGAATCTGGAAGTCTCATTTTGATCATTCATAAGGGTGTTGAAGAAGTCAAAGTTCATGCCTGGGTATCTAGGAAATCTTTTATCAGTGTGGTTAGCATGGCCATATGAGACCGCAATGTGATATAGTCCTAGTTGAGTTGAGAGCCTATCACTAAGGGAAAAATAGAATTTTGCAACGAAAATTAATCATGTTGTAAATAGTCTCTCCAGGAGGTTATTTGCGATGGGTAGAATCCACTGTCGCAAATACTAGGTTATTTGCGATGGGGTTTAGGGAACTGTTGCAAAATGTTTGCCGCAGTGTGTGCAGCAAACTGTGGAATTGTTTTTTGCGACGAGGGGAATACCTCCCATCGCAAATAGTGCGTCAGTCCACGAGTATTTGCGACTGGTCCCTATCGTAAATACTCGGGGGTGGTAAATATGTTATTTTTGAAAAGATGTTCTCCCATCACAAATTGTGTGTCGGCATATACCTTTTGCGACTGGTCCCATCGCAAATGCTCTTTTAATCGTTGACCGTAATTAATGCGGGAGAAGGTTTTTGCGATGGGTCCCTTTGCAAAAAAATTAATATTTGTGACGGATAGCCAGTCGAAAATATTCTTGTCGCAACTAATCTAACCTAAATATCCCCTATCCAGTTTTTTAAATACACCTCTCATTTCTAACTCTCACTCTCTTTCTAAACTAAATTCTCAGGGAGAAAATTTGGGTGAGTTAGTTTTTTTTCACAAAAAAGTTTTGAAGCCATCTAGATCAATAGGAGATCAAGTTTAAATGTATTTATATATTCTTTAGATTAGTATTTATTTCATTTTTTATGCGAATTTTAATTATTTTTGATTAGTTGTAATTAAATTAGATATAAATTGTTTTGTTATAAGTATATATCTGTTATAATAAATTGAAATTATTGGTACTAATTTTTAATAATTAGTAATAATTAGTAATAATTAGTAATAAATAATAATAATTAGTCATAAGATGTAATAATTAGTAATAAATAGGAATAATTAGTAATAGATATGACTAATTAGTAATAAATATGATTAATTTGCAATAAATAGGAATAATTAGTAATAAATAGTAATAATTTGTAATAAATTGTAATAATTAGTAATAAATTGGAATAATGATGAAAAATATGAAAAGTTAGCAATAAATAGTAATAAATAGAAATAAATATTAATAAATAGTAACAAATAGAAATAATTAGGAATAAATAGTAATAAATAGAAATAAATATTAATAATGATAAATAAATAGTTATAAATATGAATAATTAGTAATAAATGGGAATAATTGGTAATAAATAGGAAAAATTTGTAGTAAATATCTATAATTATTAATAAATATGAATAATTAGTAATAAATAGGAATAATTTGGAATAATAGTTAATAATTAAGAATAAATAGACATAACTAACAATAAATTGAAATAAATATAAATAATTAGGAATAAATATTAATAATTAGCAATAAATATAAATAATTAGTAATAAATATAAATAATTAGTAATAATTAACAAGAATTACTAATAAATAGAAATAATTAGTAATAAATAGTAGTAATTAGTACAAAATATGAGTAAATAGTAATAAATAGAAATATTTAGAATTAAATTGTAATAAATAATAATTAATAGCAATAAATATCAATAAAGAAATATAATTATAAATAAATAGTAATAAATAGGAATAATTAGCAATAAATATGAATAATTAGTAATAAGTATGTATAATTAGTAATAAATAACGACAATTAGTAATAAATAGAAATAATTAGTAATAAATTAGAAAATTTGTAATAAATATGAATAATTTGGAATAATTAATAATAAATATGAATAACTAGGAATAATTAGCAATACATATCAATAATTAGTAATAAATTTCAATAATTAGTAATAAATAACAATAATTAGTAATAATTTAACAATAATTAGTAATAAAAAAATTAGTAATAAATAAGAATAATTTATAATAAATGGGAATAAATAGTAATAATTTGAAATAAAAAGTAATAATTAGTTATAAATAATAATAATTAGCAATAAATAAGAATAATTAACAATAATTTGAAATCATAACCAATAATTAGCAATAAATAGAAATAATTAGAAATAATAAAGAATAATTATAAATAATTAGCAATAATTTGCAATAATTTGCAATAAATATGAATAATAAGAAAAAATTAGAAAAAATTATTAATAATTAGAAATAAATTAAAATAATTAGTAATAAAAAGCAATAGGTACTAATAATTAGCATTAAATACGTATAAATATGAATAAATATGTCTAATTAGTAATAATTAACGAAAATTAGGAAAAATTAGGGAAAATTATGATTAATTAGCAATAAGTAGGAATAAATAGCAATAAATTGGAATAAATAGCAATAATTGGGAATAAATAGGAATAAATACGAATAAATAGGAATAAATTGGTATAAATTGGAATAAATAAGAATAAATAGAAATAAATAGAAATAAATTGGAATAATTAGTAACAATTAGAAATAATTTGGAATAATTTTTAATAATTAGTAATAATTAAGAATTTATAGGAATAATATCAATTGTATTAAATTGAAAAAACGTGTAATAATAGGGCACAATTTCTTATGGATTGACGACACTCATTTTTCTCGATGACTCTTCTTCTTTAAACTATCATCGACAAAAAACAATATGAAATGTATACTTCTATGTATGCATATCCAATCTTATAGGCACAAGTTTGAATATGCATTCATATCACCACATTTTTCATAATGTTTTTAGGTGGTGATAGTTGCAAGAATATGATATATCGATGAAAAGGGGGCTCTTTTGTTTGACTTCTCATTTGCATGGATCATTCCCACACTGAAATCACAATGAAAAATCTACTTAGAGGTATGTTTATACATTCTCGTATACATGAGATTGAATATGCATACCTCCAATCATATTATTTATTTTTATTTCAGTGTGAGAACGATGCATGTAAAAAGGCTTTCAGACAAAAGATTAGTTGTCAATCCACAAGAAAATGTGTCGTCCAAAATTAATGGTAATTATTAAGAAGTTGTTCTAATTATTTATCTTATTTTTTGAGATAATATTTTTATAATTTAAAATTATTCAAAAACAATGATGATTTTATATTTTATTGAAAAATATAGAACAAGGAAATTGACATTAGTCATTTTTAGATGATCATGCTTGGATAAATCAACTTATAAATCCAAACGGTTCTAGTTTAAATCATGAATATATTGAGGGTGCTGATGGTTTCTTTTCATTTTCAACATTGAAACAAGAATTTGTTTTAAAAGGCACAATTAAGTGTCCATGTAAAAATTGTGCTCCGAGAATGATTGAAACATTTGACAAGGATGGGGGACATCTCTTGTAGTTTGGTTTTCAAATAGATTGTGGTTTTTGGTATCAACATGGTGAATGCAGTTCTAGACAAGATTCTAATAACATGATACCAGATCCATCATAGTTTCAAAATTTAGTACATGATGCTGAAAGTCCATCTCTTCAACAAAATAAAACTCATAATGATATCGATTTAACTCTTGAGTTGGCATCATCCGAATTTTATGAGTTGTTGAGGTATGCTAAGGATGCATTATATCTTTGTTGAAAAATTAGAAATTTAGATGTTGTTTCAAAATTTATGGATATTAAATCAAATAATGCAATGTTAAACAACTATTTGGATCAGATATTTTCTCTGGTTAAAACACTGTTACCTGAAGGAAATGTGTTTCCTGCAAATTAACAATAGATCAAGTGGTCGGTTGGTAATCTGGGCCTTATTTATCAAAGGACTCATTCATGTGAATATCATTACAACTTATATTTTGGTGAAAATGAGTCATTTGATAGTTATCCCACATGTGGACAATCGAGGTATAGAGATGCTCATAGAGGGAAGTCTAGATAGATTCATGCAAAACAGTTGTGATAATTTTTTACACCCAGGCTATAATGTTTTTTTAGGTCTCAGAACACAGTGTCAATGATGTCATGGAAAAAATCAAATATTTCAACTGATAAAATCTTGAATCATCCATCTGATGGTGATTCATGGAAACATTTTGACCTTCTTCATATGTCTTTTTCTTTGGAAGCTAGAAACGTGTGATTGGGTCTTTCTAATGACGATTTCTGTCTGTTTGGTTCTTATGGTAGTCAATATTCTTATTGCCCTGTCTTTATAACTCCGTACAATTTACCTCCATGGTTGTTGATGAAGAATCCCTGTATATTTTTGAACTTATTAATCCCAGGACATCCAAAAAAGAATTTTGTTGTTTATTTAAAACCATTGATTAATGAGTTAAATGCATTGTGGAGTAATAGTTTTAGTACATATGGTGTTGTTGTGAAACAAAATTTCATACTAAAAGATGAACTGATGTGGATGATTGTGACATTCCGGCACATGACATGTTATATGGATGGAGTACACATGATCTGAAATCATTTTTTACTGTATGAACGACAATAAAGACACTATGCTCGCCAATGGAAGAAAAACATTCTATTTTGACTGTCATTGTATATTTCTTCCAACTGATCATCCTTTTCATAGGAAAAAATATCATTTCAGAAAAGTAAAAATTGAAAGGATGAACCTCTAAAAATGATCTCAGTTAAAGATTTAAAATTTGTTGTATTTTCATTACCTCCCCTTAAATTTTGGGCCAACAGTAAACCAACGGAGAATTATTGGCTTTGGAAAAGAACATAATTGGATAAAACATATCAATTTTTGGATCTTCCATATTGGTCTAATTTTTTGGTCCTCCTCATGTTGTATGTCATTAATATTGAGAAGAACTATTTTTAAAATTTATTTCATATAGATTTGGATACACTAAGTATGAACAATGAAGCTGTAAAAGTACGATTAGATCTTCCCCAAATTTGCAGGTGACAAAAACTTGAACTATTTTAAAATGTCAGATCATAGAGGTTAATGAATCCAAAAGCAGCTTATACACTGTCCAAAGAGATTCACTTATTATTTTGTCTTTGGATTGTTTATTTGAGGCTTCCTGATGGTTATCCTACCAATTTGGGAATATTTGTTAAGAATGGTCATATTACCAGATTAAAAAGTCATGATTTTCATGTTATAATGGAAAGAATTATGCCGATTGGATTCATAGGTTGGTATAATTATATTAATTGTGCTTCGATAATAGAAAAGTCATATTATTTTCGAGACATTAGTGCAGAGATAGCAGACTACGATGCACTAAGAAAACTGGAAGAAGATGTTTCTGTAATTATATGTAAACTAGAAAAAATATTTTCACCAACTTTCATTGAATTAATAGAACATCTAATATAAAATTTTCCACATGAATCTAAATGTTGAGGTCTCGTAGTGTTTAGATGGTTGTACCAATAAAGAGATGCATGTAGAAATTGGAGAAAAAAGTACACAACAAAGCATCAGTTGATGGCTCAATTACTGAAGCTTATTTTCAGGAGGCATTTTCTTTTATCAGATCTCACTATTTTGAAACTAAATATCCCTCAAAACACAACTTCATGGGATGGAATGAGAGAAATGTTAATAACAAAATGGGAAATATATTATCGGTTTTTAATCATCCAAATCCTGGCTTCGGTAAAGATCAATAATGATAGTATTCAGACAATAAACATCAGAGAGCTCATACATATTTTTTTCTCATCTATGAAGATATGAAATCATAGGTACGATTAGTACTTCTATCACTTATTCTATAATTTATGTTATAGTATGTAAACTTATTTTATTTGTAGGTTGTTTGATAATCATATCAAGAAACAACTTCCACAAATTACTCCTGCTGCTCTTTAAGAACGTAGACAAAACAAATTTCTCAATGGTTTCAAAAATCAGTAACATAAATTATTTATGGTTTAATATCAATTCATTTTTCAATTTATTATATTGATAATTGATTTAAAAAATTTATTCTATCTCAATATGTTGATAAAATTGATACGAGACTATATATATTGAGTAACCCACCATCCAAAATTGTTAAATCATATAATGCATATGTGGTTAATGGTTTTTGATTTCATACATGTGCATATAGGGAATAAAAAAAATGAACATTGGAGTTTTTTTGAGACGATAACGTCATAGAGAAACTGACGTTGACTTTTATCACATTCTAGATAAAATCACCGAGTTGTGTTATCGAGGACATAATTGCATAATGATGAGTAAATATCGGTGGGTAGATACTAAGAGGGGCTTGTGTGTTCATCCAACTAATGTAATCGTTGATATTAAATATAAAAGTTTATTGTAGTAAATGAACAATTTTTATTGTCTAAACATGCATATCAAATTTATTATGCAAATTAATATGCTACTTCAAGAGACCAGAGTGATTCGTGGAGCATAATAAAAATAAAATTTTGGGAAATTCAGTTTACTCAAACTAAATGTTGTTCTGTTGAAGTGGAATGAATTGAAATTTATGAAGAGACTACTAAAAATCCTTCTTTTTAAAAATGAGATGTTAATATCAATGATGACAACCCAGAATTATGTGTTGATGGTGACAAAGATGTTAAATATGTTAAAAATGAATTTGATATGACAAGAGATTATGAACCTGAAACTCATATTGATATTGATGTTGCCAAGAAAAAATATAAAGACATTAACACTGTCAGATTTGAAGATGACGATGAAGATGAAAATATACATAGTTAAATGTAGGTTATAATCATAACTAATATATATCTATATATAATATTGATTTTCAACTATCTATTAACAATAATCATTTTCTGTTTCAGATGGTCCCTAATCAATTTTGTGAGTTATTGGAGGCTGAGATACCTTTGGATGAGGGGGATTAGGGATCATCTGACCATCAGCCTACTGGAAGTTCAAGGGGTATGCGGAGGGGGTGAAGTCTTTGTGACTGATGATTCCTGACCATATCCCTGAGTGACATGCCCATCTTGGCTTCGATCTATGCACACTGTGGTACTGAAACCTGTATATCTTAGATACCATTCATTAATTTATTTATATATATACTAATTGTTTGATTTTTTTTCACAGTTTTGCGCATGTATCTATTGGATAAGGGAGCGCTATCTTTCACAATTATTTTTCTCATCCATGGATCACATGGGAACCGATTCCTATTCATGTGCAGCTTGACATATTCAATCATTGGATGGTACGTAAATATATAATATGAATTTCAAAATTAATTTTATTAATATCATGATATTTTAAATTATTTATAGGGTTTATGGTATCCCATCGATGATATAATGAGTGACACTATCCATGGGGCATGGGAGGTTTCTATGCATGATTGTTTCCATCATTTTTGGCACAAGTTGGGAAGGATATCCATAAAGAATGCAGGAGTGACAGATTTTGATGAGACATGTAGAGACAACCGACCAGTGTACATTTCATCTCACATTTGGATATATATTGTTTACTCTATTTGAGTGGTGGATTTCAGAGAAGGTCCTTGGTGGGTCGGCAAAACCCGGTGAGACGGGAGTGACACATCGAGATGGTAGTCGTACATTCAGTATGCATAGAGAGCATCTGGTAAATATCTATTTAAAATATTTTATATAACATTACATATAAATATTTTATTTTATATTTTTATAGGATGTTGATCATCCCAATATTATGGAGTATGACGTTTATCGGATGATGTACAGTGATCCGGCAACTAGAGTGATTAGAGTTGGTCACCAGCAGTAGATTATTATCAGTATTATTTTTTCAGTTGGATAATTAACATCATATAATATTTTTACAATTTTAATTTCAAATTGCAATTGAAGGTTTCATATAAATCTATGACCTCTGATACACATGAAGGGAGTTAGGATGAGGCAATTGATCAAACCAACGCCCACCATTTTGATGAGGCTGCCTGGATGCAGTAGACACGGTATGGCTTTGAGAAAGGATGAGCTTTTTGTATCGGCTCTCGTGTGGCTCCTGGTACTTACTAAGGTACTGCTGCAATGTCGGTGTCTAGCTCGAGAGGAGACCGTGGAGATGAATCATCATCTGCCTCACTGTATTAGGGGTACTTGCGATCTCAGTCTGAGCTTATAGAGAGTTTGTAGAAGCAACCTGAAGATATGCGTCAGTAGCAGAAACAAACAACATCACGATGAGGAAATGCATCGATGGAAGTAGCAAAATCACGAGCATATGGAGTACATGTGTCATCTGAATCATAGTTTAGAGATGGTGTTTCCACCACAATCTCTTATAACTCCTTCACCTCATCCAGAAGACGACCCCCTTAGTGATTTCATTATGTTAAAAACATTTGAATTCTGGATTTGTTATAATATAAACTATTTTGAGTTTTTGCCTTATATATTGGTTTGAATATTGCAGAATTTTTTTTTCAATATTTTATTATTTCTTATTAATGTTGTATTGTTTAATGATTGACTATTTTACGAATAATAATAATAATATTTTATGGGTTTTCTAATATTCTTTTGTAAATATTGTTAATTTTAATTTTTTTTCATTTTAATAATACTAATATTTTTTTTCATTAATCATAATTTAATTAAATAATTTTTTTAGTATTATATTTTTTAATGTTTGTTTATTTTATGAATAAAAATAAAAATAATATTTTATGAATATTTTATATTTTTTTTGAGAATACTGAGAATTTTAATATATTTTATTCTCTTATTATTTTAATAATATCAATATTATTTTTAGATTAATTATAATGTAAATAAGTAATTTTTTATTTTGGTTATTATTTGCGATTAGATCTTTTACGATGGGATCCCATTGCAAATTGTTTAAAAATATGTTTTTAAATAGTATTTGCGACGGGCCTTTGACACCGTTGCAAATACTATTTGTGATGGGCCCATCAAAAATAGTTTATTTATATATAATGTATATAATCAGAGAGTTTTTTGCGATGAGTAACTTCCCAAGTGTAAAAAATGTTTTATGCAATGTTGTTTTCTGCAACGGGTTATTTGCGATGGTACCTCGTCGCAAAAGCTTACTTGCGACGGGATCCCGTCGCAACAATCCCATTATAAATAAAACAACTTCAGTAGTGTATTGTAAAATGGGAAAAATTTAGTGGTTTTATCAAACCTTTCCACAAATTTATAATAGTATATAATCCACACCATTTCAATATTAAGGATCCAGATCAGTAGATCCTCATCAGGAATGGTTCAAGAGACTACAGGTCGGACAGACCGTACAAGATGAGGGGTTGGACAAAGATAAGGGAGTGAGACACAAGATATACATCACTAGTAGAGAAGACCTACATTTGGTAGTTAGGGTATGTGATAGGGCCACCGATTGGGCTTGATATATGTAGTGAAACTGATACCCAAGGAGTAGAGAGCTGATCCATCTACGATGTGAGGTTAGACATTACTATCCTCAAAACTTGTATCTTCTTTATTTGAAATTGGATCTTCAACACCTTAATATCTATGGATATCGTGGGACGTATTTGGATAAAAATTCAGTATTTGGGTGGCCTGATGACACTCGACACTTCACTGGGGATCTGATCATAATGTGTTTGCCAATATAAGTTGTGTCTAGTTGAGATTTTCATTAACTATTTGCTATGGAACCATTTATTTGCAACATTTTGGGATTTTATATTATAATAATGAGGGATTGGATTGTTCCATATCATGATAATGTTTATTTTATCATCAATATATTTATTTTACGTCACATTAGGGTGGTAATTATATTCACAAGGGTGAGTGGTACATTCATGTGAGTTGAGCATAACCCAAGTACCATGGGCCAGGCAGAGTGACAACCTAGATTTATAACCATTATTTATAGAATCAGGGAATGAAAAATTTATATTTCCATCCAGTAAAGGATTCTATTAGGGATTTATTACCTAGTGATTTCTTTGGTATACCTCTTGAAAGACAGATGCAATTTACTATTGATCATGACCGAGTCTAAGAAGCAGTATCCATTCCTCCTTATAAGATGGATAATACAATGTTGTTGGAGCTCTTGAAATAGGTGGACGACATGGAATATGAGAGTTTTTAATTACCCAACACATCACCTTGATATTTCATGTTCTTTTCACAAATAAGGTCTATATAACCATTATATTGGGTAATATTATAGGGAATTGAATCGTATTATAATGACGAATCAATATGATTTACCTCGTATATACATACTATTTTACCAACTAACAGGAGTGAGGGATTTATACAAGATTGATTTATGGTTTTCCAAAAATATGTTCTGTTTTAGACTATTAGATATACCACATAAAACATTCCATGGTAGATATAGATTGTATGAGTATTTTTTCATACCATTCAGTCTCATGAACACATTGATAGTTTTCAAGGTTGGGATGAATCTATTTTTTCAAATGTATCAAAATTAATTTTTGGATGTCTTCATGGAAGACATATTACTATACTCACATACATGAAAAAAAAATTACAATCATCGTGATATAATTTTGGCAATACTGGGAGTGCACATGTTGTATTCTATGATCACAAAATTTCAACTCTGGATCAACATAGTTCACTTCCTGTTCCACATCACATTAGATTTATAAGTATCTATAAACCAATACAGGGTAAGAGATATTCTATTATGGAATACTCCCCATAATTTATTTGTCAGATGAGGATTCTTTGGGATGGATGGATATTATATGTTCTTTATATTGGATTTCTCAATCCATAATGCACCTCGCATATGCCTGAAAAAGAAACGTTTCATGTTTAAATGGACTAAATCGTGTGATTGATACTTTTATTAGTTTAAAGGATTGATTATATCCATTCTAATATTGATTTTACATAATATTGGTAGGATATATACTATTCCTTGTTATGCATTAAGCGTCAGGATGTGGGTCATTTTGATATAGGGAGATTGATTTGCAGTGTATGGGTATTTTTAGCTGAGGCATCATGAGGGGAATTACCAATCCCACTATCTCAAATTAGTAGTTGTGGTTCATGCCTTGTGTTTTTGGAGGCAGTACTTATTGGGAGAGATCATTGTGGTATACAGAGAAAAAAATACTGAAATACATATTTACCATACATTAATTTAATATCATGATGTTAATATTGGTTGAATACCTCTAATATCTTAGAATTTGACATTACATACATGTCCAGTAAGGACAATTCTATTGCTGATTCTATAATCAATATGACTCAAAAATAAGCGATTTATGAGTCCAGTTGTGAATGGAACCCGATGGAATTATTTTTTATAGATGAATCTTGAGGTTCATGACAGTCACGAGTATTCTATTATTATAGATTTATTACTGAAATCTCAACTTTTGGATAGAGTGAAGATGATGAAACTTTTATATCCCATTCGATTGCACTTAAGGGAAAGTGCTTCAAGTAAGGACCCCTTGCCTTGTTTGGTCATTAATAGTGATGAGGTCTTGGAAATTAATAGATGCACCTGTTTACATGTAGACATAAAAGACGAATTGATGTGACAGTCACATACCTCTTCTTGGTTAGAACATCCTCGTCTTATAATGATGTATCATTAATTAAACTTCTAATATGAGTTGATGGGGTGTAAGAAGTAGATAAAAAGATTTTTTACTCACTGTTTCACCTATCAATAGTTGAAGGAAGAAAACTAGAGACAAGAATGTATTTTTTTAGTCATTAACAATCTCTTAGTGTAAATGGAATGATACCCCTATTGATTTAGGACATGTCTACCTAGGTCACCTTGAGGAAGTGACATAGTGTCTGTGATCATACACATGTTGAAAAATGTATTTAACTTATCACTTATTATAGATACATTTTCAGTGGATGATTGAGAATGATATATGTCGAGGATATCATTTTCCTTTAAATAGTTTCATGTACCATCGTATCAGACATGGATGCATGGTTAAGATCCATGTTTATTTTTGGGTTATAGAAGGATCTAGGTTCTTAGGTAGTACTGATTACAACCTACCACCCTCAAATTGATGGTTAGTTTGAGTGTACAATAGAGGTGTTAGAGTATATGTTTAGAGGTTGCATCCTAGATTTCATTGGTTCTAAGGAGAAACACTTACCACATTTCAAATTTTACTATAATAACAACTTTCATGATACTATATAAATGGATCCTTATGAGGCCCTATATTGTAGGTTGTGCTGTTCACCGCAGAGATGGTTAGAGGAAAGGGAGGTGGGGCTACTGAGACATCATCTCATTCAGGAGACATCATTTTATTATGATGAATATGGATACAAATAATTTATGGAAGATGTCTTATGTTTACCACCATCAATGAAGTTTTGAGTTTGATGTGGGATATTGGGTCTTCTTCTGTATTTTCAATATGATCAAGGAATCGACAAATTCAGGGATAGAAGAAGATATCAACTAGTTTTCATAGAACCATTGAGATCATAGAGAGAGTCATACTGGTAGCCTATGAGTATATGTTACCTCAGATGTTCCAGTCCATGTGTTATGTCTTCTATATTTCACTACTTCACAGATATCATTAAATTTTATCTCATGTTCTTCAGATTGATGTTATTGATTTATACATTGATACATCTTTTGATGAATACCAAATTTTTAAATTTCATAATTGTATAAAGTCTAAATGAGGTAGGTCATTTCTTCTAGTATGGATACTATGGAAGCATGACTATATACATGATGGGAGTCGGTAGAAAGAGGCCAATTCACATGTTCATTGGCCAAAATTATTCTCATATGATGTTCTACAACCCTCACAAGGGAAACTAATGGAAACGTTGTTTTATGTAGGGGAGGTTATAATGTTCTGATTTTCATGATGGTATGTACCCATTAAATGTGATTTTAAACCTACTTTTTTACTCTAATAATAGTTCATAAGAGTTTAAGAAATTAATAAGATGTATATGAGGATTGTTCAGAACCCTGAGGTGTAGTTTCTACAGAAGAAAGCTGGGGCACTTGGTTGGAACATGTTTATTAGAAACTATGTGGCTCAACCATGAATCCCAATAATAAAAGACCATTGTTTCATAAAACATGTGAGGGAATCTTCAAAACCATAAAAACATGTAGATGACTATGGCATAGGTGATTCATACGATGTTCATATGGTGTGAACATAATATATATAACTATTTGCCTAACTGTTTGTGTGGATGGTTTCATTTGATAGTGAGCTAGCACAAAATTATCATTATTGGGAAAACTAGACAAAAACCCATGAAATGGGGTGTTCCACATTCATAATGGGTGAACATGCATAGAACATGGTTTTGATGACAGCATAGCATAAATATTCACCATTTAATAGTCGGTAAAAGTAACTTTTCCCATCCTTCTATTTATCTTTTTCTGACCTATTTTCCCCCAAAACACACAACACATATCCCCTCCATTCATTCCTCCCATTCTATTAGAAACTAGAATTTGATATATCTCTTTTACCAAATGATTTATTCATTCACCATTCATCACATTGGATAGCTATTAGTTAGTGCTTAAATCCTCTTACATATTTAATTTGTTTGAATGGCCATATAAAAGGCTAAATACATGTAACATAATATTACCTAATTTCATGTTATTCATATATTTATCTTATTTTACACTTTTAAACCCATGATAAGGTCCAATAATTGTTGAGGTGTCTTCTACCCAACTAATTTAGGATTTCTATATGTTTTTCCTAAATGTATTGATGTATTTTTCTTACACTATCATGAGGCATGACAACCCATCCATTGGTTTCTCCTAAAATGTGTAACACATTTAATTAATTGTTTATACCATTATCGGAATGTACCTTATCAATTTTTCTATTATTAGAGTTCATCAAAATCTACCCAAACCACCACATTTGGGTGTTTTTGATTAAAATTTGATGACATGGAAACCACTTTGTGTGTTCTAAACATCCCACATATGAGTGTAAACCATATAAGAAATAAACTAACTATTAAAGGTTGAATAAATCTTTTGGAAAGTTTTTAATTACAAATAAAATGGGAAAAATGAAATTTATTAAATGGGAAATGTGATACGGGATGGATAGTCTCTTGGAATATGCTTAATTATATAAATGGATTGTATTGTCCCATGTAAATTAAAATTACTCCCTTTATCAATCATAAGTGAATTGATTACTAAAATTATTATGGTAAATTTAATTTATAAAAGAAATGATCAATAACATGGCCCCTTGATACATAAAATTGAACATTTGATAATGGACAACCTGTTATAGAATTGATGTGCGATATCACAATATGGAACTGATGACTCAATTATATATTTAGGAATTCTAATAATTAGATTATTTTCTTGGATCTAGATTACTTTTAACAACATGGATGTGATCCTTGGGATTCCCCCTTATATTTACTTAGTATCATTGGAGATGATCCTCAAACATAATGAGGACACCAAAACCATGGGACCTAGGTTCCTAGCCCTTGTTGGTATATAATACATAGTGTTTATCTTGGACGAGTTCCTTAGACTCGATTAGGATTCCTTGCCCATGATCCCTAGGTTCCTGGCCCTTTTAGATCTACATTATACTGATATTACCATGGAATTGAACCTTGGACTCTTTTAGGATTAAATAGTCAGTGGAATTTGGTTTTGGACCATGATGATCTAATACTTGATATGTCCGACATATACCACAGTTGATAATTTACAATTTTTTACAGTTATTATCCATTCATAGAATATTTTAGACATAACTTTTACTTCTTATTAAGTTGTGTCACATTATAATTTACATCCTTATTTTCATTATACCATCACATTGTGACAAATTATATGTATGGACTTGATTTATTATAGACACTATTGGTTGTGGACTACTGATTTTATCACATAACATATTTGGACCGCTGATTGGTACCCAAATAAAATTCAAGGATGTAGGTAAGGAATGTGAAATATGAATTCTTGATTTCCTATAATATGAGAGAGTATATGATTTGATGAAAAAGCTTGAGATCATGATTCAGGTAGATATATATTTTTTCTTTTTTTAACATGTTACATATTCTTGATTATCAGTTCTTTGTTTTCCCATTTTTTATAGAATACATACATGCAATAATTTTTTCTATGATAGTGGATATGGATATTTTTATGTTTGTTCTTCTACTTTTTTGAGTTACTTATTTAAATAGATTTTTTTTTATTTTCATTACCATTTTATTATATGTTTTTATTTATGATAAATATATTTATAAATATTGATATATACTATGAAAATTATAGTATAGTATCCCCACATTACTATCATATACCATCACTTCTAGTTGGTTGCATCCGGCATACAATAAATAATTTTTCAGGATTGGTGTAACTCTAATTCAGTTATCGATCAATGAATGAGACCCAAG
Source organism: Viscum album (assembly GCA_963277665.1). NCBI lineage: Eukaryota > Viridiplantae > Streptophyta > Magnoliopsida > Santalales > Viscaceae > Viscum > Viscum album. The sequence goes on from OY728141.1 coordinate 1,820,280,660, forward strand.
ATGATAAAATAATTGAATAAACAAGAGGTGGGTGAATTGGTTTTTTAAAACAAATTATGATTATATCATTGTTTTAATTTTAATAAACTGAAGAAAAAATAAATTGATATAAGATTTTTTTATAGTAGTTCATATCAAATTTATCCAACTCTACTCTTCATAACTATATAATGAGGAGAGATATGACACACACTAACTATGTAATCTTACATTGAATTCTGCATGCTTGATGTCAAAAAAAATTACAAAGCCTTTTCCACGTGGAGTTTTAAACCCAAGACTAACCTCCATTTATCTACTAGGAGACACAAACTAAATAGTATTGTATTTTTATTCTTATATTCAAAACCTTAAATGTCCTACCATTCTCCTCAAGTGGAACAACGCCAACTACCATTTTTGTCAAAGTCACATGCCACACACACGAACCTTTTAAATGTATAGTATAACCTACCCATAATTTACCACAAAAGATTTAAAATAATTAAATCACAATATAATCTAGTTGAATAAATGTTTTTTGTGAATTTCAAGGTAGTGTTTAAAACTCTTGTAAATAAATACCCAATAATGAAGCCCAAGAAATTGATCTGATCCAAAATGACCACATGAAGTGTTGCAAAGTTTTAGTTTTTAATAGTTATTATACCCCTAAAAATTCATACTCTTTCTGCATTTCTATTAACTCTATATACAATGTTTATTCACGCACACCATAATTAAAATTTAAAGACCATTGAATATTTATTATTCATTAAGTAAGAGTTATGAATATAATTTCATAGAAACAACTTCAGAGTTGTTATGTTTATTTACTAGAAAATATTCCATATATAAATCATTCGTAAATTGAAATCAATATTCACATGTGTTCTTAGCGATACTATATAAAAAAAGTAACATCATGTAGAGTAGAATTCATTATATTAATTAATATAATAGTAAAAAAATTATTATTAATATCCTTGGAATAAACATTGATAATATATAAGAAAATATCATTATATTTCATCCAGTTTTAATATGAATATCTCATGCTCCAAAATTTCTGTGTGAGTAACCATACACACTTAATTCCAAGTGGATCTCATTTAATTGATTATAAAACAATCTTTAACCTATTATCATTACTTATATATTACTAATGTGTAATTTTATAACAAATAAAACACTAATAATAATCATAATAAACAAGAATCAAATTGAAATATGTAATAATATAAAAAACATAGAATAATTCAAGGTTTATAACAATGAGTAGAAAGTCTAAAAACCATATAATATTTATCCACATAGGTGTGTTTTTAATATTCATGTATGAATATATATCATATGTACATAAGTATCACATTGTAAAATTTATGAATGATACCTTTTTACATGTCCTAATTAGGTCACATAACTGAATATATGTAGCTAAGTTCTATACATGTGAAATTAAACACATAAGTGAATATTTCTATATAGCTAAATCAACATAATAAATGTTATCACATAGATTAATTAACATTTTAAAACCATTCATTCATCTAAATTAGTTCACATATGAAAATTGATCACATGTAATAATTCACATATGAAAAATTATGAAATCTATAAACATCTTGACTTATCAAATTTCATATCAAATTAGGCCATTTAAACTATATAATCAACTTTGGGTATAGTTTTATTATATTTATAATATTTTATTTTCCTTCTTTAAAATCCACACTCACCTCAATTCGACATTAATAACGCATGTTATCCATATAATACATTTGAAAAGTAGTTCTAAAAAATTTAAGAATTTAAACAAAAATATATTCATTTAATTATAATTTAATTTCTGACCTAATAATGATTTACTCAGAATTTTATTTATTATAATTATTTGTAGATAATTTTCATTTATTTATAACTCAATAATAAACACTCATATTGGAGTTATTTAACATATATGATGGTAGGAATATAAAATGTAACTAAATATAGAAATCTAGTTACATGGTTTTGATATATAGGATATTTGACTATGTTTTTTTGGCTATGTGAGAATATAAAAAAAATATGAATAAATTACATTAAAAGGTCCCAAATGACATTTTTAGCTGAGGAACTAAATTTGAAAATTGTAGAACCTGTAATGAACCATAAAAAGTTAAATCTACAAATATTTTAATAAAATAAATATTAACATATATTAAATGTCAAAGACAAATTCATCAATATATAAAATAATTATTATAGTTACCCAATTCAAATTATTAAGACTTTTAAAGGAAATAATGCTTTTTAATTATCAAAATATAGAGGTTCATGGATCCACATAACAAATATATGGTAACCACTTTACAAACTATTTCTGTTTGAAAAAAAATTTACTCTTAAAATGATCTAATTTAATTTATAAATTAGTTAGAATTATATGTGAATTTAAATTATTTAATATATATATTTTCTCCCGGAAAAATGTTATTTTATGCGACAATTGTTCATAATATTATTTGACTTTAATTACTAAATTAAAAAGTGATAATTTTTTTATATACATGTGTAAAAATCAAATCAAAGCATTTTTATAATATATATAAATTTAATTTATTATATAATAATTACACAACAGTAATTAAAAATTTATTAGAAAATAACCCTTTAACCATTATCATGTTATGAACTTTAATCTTAATTATCATACATTTTTCATAAAAAGTAAATTGAACATATTAAAAAATATGAATATGTTGATATAAAATACTAACTCTATTTTTTATATGTAATATATAGAATTCATGAAAATTATTTTTTACTATAAGTGAATAAAATATTTTTTATAGTAAAATATTAATTATTTTTCAAAAAAGAAAATCTTTATTTTTATAAATTCAACAAATTATTTTTAATAGAATTATTTCACACCTTAAATATATATTCAGTCAAAAAAATTATATGTTTTTATGTAATAACAACTTTTGGATAAATTTATAAACATTATACTATTAGTAGAATGGTATTTTTTACTATTCACCTATAAATTAATTATTTAAGAAAATCTCAAAAATGTATCTTAATCCTCGATTGAAATTTTTAATTAAAAAAATGATGTTCATTATACAAAATTAAAATTATAAAATATATAAATTTATCATTCTAATTTAAAATACAGTATACAATGAAAATAATATTTTTTTTAAAATGTCATTTTAAAACATTAAGTGTTCTTAATTTTATTTTGTATGCATTTTAAATTGATAAAAATATTTTAATTCACTAGAGGTTTTTTTATTCATAAATTTTATTTAAAATATTCATCTAATATTCCATGAATTATTTTTGTTTGGTTTTTCATGTGAAATAAGTTATTGACATAATGATTATTTAAAAGAAAATTTTGTAGTGAAATATTCTGGAGTTACATTTTAGCCCCTTAAATTAATTATATCCTCGCAATTTTAGTTACTAATCATTAATAAAGTAGTTAAGGATGTTCATGACTCAATATTTTAATTCTAATGTGGTTTCATCCATACTATTTTAGTATATCTATTGAATTCACATATTCCCTTATAATATGCATATCAATAATCATGAGTTTCTCTCTAATAGTTTGAGCTATGTACCTTCCATGATTTGTTTCCAAGGCCTATATATTGGGTGTGATTTTTTATATAGAGTTTATAATAAATCATTTACAAATAGGTGATCATGGGTTGGTTTAGGATTCTAATTATGATTTTCTTAACATAGAAATTATCATAGTCTCTATGTAGATAGGTAAAATTCATTCCCAATAATATATCATATTATATAGGGAGTTTTTATATCACTAAAGAGTTGTAGGCTTGGGATTCAATAATAATAATAAATCCAAAATATTTGATAAATCATTTAGCATCTAATATTTAAGATGATGAGTTGATGTTTATATGATTAATTTTAATTAAAAATAAGTAAGGGGAATAGAAATAAAATACATAACTCATAGTTATTTAGTGGATAACATCATTTTTGGATCTCACCTAAGTAGTTACAATTAAATTTGATTTACTGTATTCAAATGGCCTTGTAATTTATTGATGCAATTAATCCTTCTTATCCCTTGAATTAAAAATTTATTTGGGAAATGCTTAAGTTTCCCACATTTACAACATTGAACTGGAACCACAAGATTTAATCATTTTTTACATTCATCATCTCCACTAAAATATTCAATTTTCCTCAAAAATTACTTTCTCAATGTCCTCATTTTTCATGCATAAATATACCTTCCACTTATTTTTGGACAATAACCTTGGTGACTCTTTCATAATTTTTTACATGAGGGAAATATAATCTTCATTACTTCACCTTTATCATTACATATACATCGATGAGACTCAATATTGCAAATCTTTGGTGTGTTTTGAAACTCAAATAAGTTCATGTTGCTAATAAAAATCCATGAACTGTAGTCTCTAATAATAACATGACTTATTAATCTAACTCTAATCATGTTGGGATTCTCATTTTAAAAATCTATGAATTTTCCTTGGAATCCACTATTAAATTGGATTAGTTGAGATTCATTCATTACTAAAAAAGTAGGATAACATGAGTGGTTCACAAATAATATCATAAGATAATTATCCTAACAATCACATGAAAAATGATCCTCTAAATGTTCTACTCTTTGGAAACATTAAATTAGATTTTAGTTCAACCTTAACCACTCTTAGTTCAATCTAGGAATATTTATATTAGGTTAACTAGAATTTATTAACAAAATCCCTTAGAAAAATATCCCAAAATTAAAATTAATCTTCATACAATATTCTAAACTCAAAAATCATTGAAATTTGTGTTCTCAAAATTCAGTATATATGTTATCCATAAAATCAACAATTAATTTAGATATATAAAAACAACTTATGAGTATCTATATTTTAATCTATTTTATCCTTGTTCATTTTTCCCTTTAGTTATTAACCTAAATATATTAAAATCTCTCAGAATGATTCATAAATAACATGTGAATTTTAATTGAATATCCCCCAGGAGTGTCTAGCATGGTGACCAGTCTTGGACCCACTCATCATGCAATAAGTAAATATCTATTTAAAACATAACAAACATATTTAGAGTTCGTAACACTAGGTACATCTATCCCACAACCACATATACTTTCAAGTATCCATATATAGATGAAATTTCATTAAAAACACACTCAAAACTTCATTAAATATTCAAGTTGTTATACTAAATTAGATTTATCTCATACAATTATCCCTCATAATTTTTGTTATGTTTTATTATCCTTTTCCCAAAGCATAACTAAATAGATAAAAAAAATAACTAAGCTCTATTCTAATTCCAACCAATATTAATTTATATTAACACATCTTTATATTACATTATTTCTAAAATTTAAACATTGCATCTCATAATAATCATAAAATACCAAGAACAAAATCATTAATTTCATTTTTAGACTAACTACATAAGAATCAAATTTTAAAATACATATAAACATTTCTCCATAATTGAGAAACACTATAATCTCTTAAATAATTATCATAAATTATACTCATCATTATAACCTAGGAAATAGAAACATATGAAAAGGATGTGAGATTAAATGCCTAGTAAGGTTAAACATATGTGATAAAATATAAAGATCATAATTGAGCATAAGATGAGAATTTTTGTATAATAAATATAAAATGACATAACATAATATAATCATTCCCAAAAAAATAATTGATAAAAAATATGGAGACATATAATAAGGATAGAAATAATATATGACACGAATCAAAAGAGTTTGGAAACACTAGTTATCAAACATGATCTATAAAAGTGTAAGATCAAGGTAACTTTGAAATATGGAATAAAACATTTCATAGGAAAACATTACATTTTTTAGTCACAAACTTTCACCCATGCTTGTGAGAAATTAACTTATAATTGTACATACATTTCATAAAAGATATAAACAATTAAAAAATATGTTACATAGTGATATAAAATCCCACTATTCATTTATACATACTTATGCATGCCACATGAAATGAATCATTCATCATATCAAAAATAACCTATGGAAATAAAACGTGTTTCGTAGCCTTTTAAAATTTAATCACATAAATAAATCATTCATAATTATATCAATAATCATAACATGTTAAATCCATGGAAAATAAATGGGTATCCAAATATATTCAAAAAAATTATAGGTAAATTCATTTTTAATTAAATGGAATATATATATAACATTTACATTGTGTAAAATCGGGTTTGTAGGTGTGTCAATATTTTCTCTAATCAATAAATTTATATAATCTAGTGAACATCCATAAATAAAAGGAAAGAAATATAGTATGTTCATTTTGTAAAGGCATTGGATATAAAATCATCTTTACACAGAGTAGATGGCTAGGAAAGACAAAAAGAAATGATGGATCCTTACTATGATGGAATGTAACATTTAATAATACATCTA